>CM061475.1:4800000-7200000 GCA_030770085.1 Oryza coarctata
AATAAATAAGACATCCATCTTCTTCTGAATTTCTATGAAATGATACAAGACTAATCTTCTATGGATATCTTGGAAGATTTACCAGCTATATATATATGACTATATATATGAATGTAAGTCAAGATGTTCCTTTGTACAAGCCCATCAATAAGGTAATACACTGGATTTCATCGCTGTTCAATTTGTTGCATTTCATACAAACATATATGTGGATGATGATGATGGATCACAACATCCTAGTTCCATTGGTGTCATCCCTCCTTATGTTGGTTCTGGGACCATTGATCATAGATGTGATCTCCGTAATTAAGAAGATTAGAAAGCTCTTGAGCGTAGTTACAAGTTTCTTAGTGCACGATGATAGCGTTATCAACTCTATGATCGTCCACGATAACCCTCCTCCATCGCAGTTACTTGAAGGAGGGGTGACATGCTATGATGCAATGACTATCACAATGAGGTTAGGTCTTAGGTGGTGGCAGAGTGAGGAGGAGGCCACCATGGAGTGCCAAGGGTGTGACACCCCTATGGATGCCACTGTGGATGAGCTGTTGGATAGGAAAACAGCAAGTGAGGGTGAGCTGAAGAAGGCCTTCTACATATTTGATCACAATGAGGATGGCTTCATATGCGCTGCAGAGCTGTGGAGTGTGATGAGGAGGCTAGGGTTTAAAGAAGGGCAAAAGTATGAAGATTGTATGAGAATGATCCACACCTTTGATGAGGATAGAGATGGGAGGATAAGCTATTTAGAATTCAGAAGGATGATGGAAGGTGCAGTTTAGCTAGCTGATCGGCCTCATTGAACTTTTTCTTCTTGTAATAATTACTTGTTAACTCTGGAATATGCCAGATACAGACATGCATGTAGTATGCTGGTATGTTTAACTTGGTAGATCATATATTGGAGGCATGATAGCCGAGTATCAATGAAGAAACAATATGCATATGCGTTTAACATCCCTGAATATACACATTGGCACTACATGCCGCAGAAAAATATAAACGTTACAATTTCCATAATATCTCTAACATTGTAAATCCTACTGTAAATTATTGCCATTCACAGAGTCAAAATATAATATTACATGAATATATCACATGACACCACTTAATTAAGTCCATAATCAGAAAATTTATCTAATTAAAATTCACAGTGAAAGGCCACTATCATATCGATCTAACACCACCATGCAATATGTTTTAGGTGTCAACCATGTGTCTGGTTTTGAAAATTAAGAGTGAAATATATCTGGTTTTATAGTTTAAGGTAAAAAAAATACTTCAAGCAACATTTAAGGATAAAAAAGGACTTTACCAATATAAGAACTATAAAGTAAAAAAAATCTTCCAACAGAGAGGGGGAAGGAAGTCGTCACATTTTTTTTATATATAGACAGATGCATTGAATTCCATTATCGAAAAATCAGGTCGACAAAGGCCGGGATTGCGTCCAAGTGTATGGATGGCATGGCAAGGCCGGTGAACCGTGTTGTGCTAATTATTTTGGTACGTACCCGGCTACTTATTGCATATGAGAAAATATTTCTCTAAATTTTTCTGCCTCAGATCGATTACGTACGTACGAACCGCGAGAGTCGGTTGGCATTACATGAAATTTGGCATTTGTTAATAATGGGTCTTTTGTAACTGAACATGACAGACTTCAATTATCATTGATTTGATGTAAAGCATGTCCTCATCGCGATCATATTAAATATATGAAAATCTGAGAGACCCAACAACTATATATATATATATATATATATATATATATATGCATGCAATGTGTTCACAAAGTTACTTCAATATATTTAGCATCACATGCCACCAAAAATGAAAAAAAAAACAACCCTCAGTCATACTATTTTCTATGGATGAGTAAATTACACCGGAGATAAAATGTAGCTTAGTCATGGTGCATATGGTAGATATGTGTAGCTGATGCGTTTGCGCCCACTGACTATTACGGCTTATTCGCTGTATTATTTTTTATATGTTATGTTAGTTTCGGTTTAAAAAAATCGTTTTAGTTTTATTCTAAGCCAAACTCAACTTTTAACCAAATTTATAAAAAAATACACCAACATCTACAAGTTTCATTAAATTCATCGTAAAGTTTTTATAGTGTATTTATTTATTATTATAAATATTTGGGTATTTTTTCTATAAACTAAAAGGACTTACGATATACCAACGGATGGAGTAAATAGCATTGGTCCTTTTTAATGAAATTTAGGACATGCACGCAGTCTCCTGTATACATACATGATCGTTGTGTCTTTCCAATCATATATTTTAAAAATATTAAACATAAAGTTAATAAATTATTTTTCATAATAGATATCTACTTAGCATCAAATTGTCACTATCAAATCTATATCTCAAATATCGCTTACTAGAGAGTATATGGGAAAAACTCATGCCGATTTAGGATTTAAAAACTAGTATCCATAAATATTATGCACATAATTATGCTATTAATAGAAATTTAAAAAGATTAAAAATTTATTATTGGCATTTATTTTTTAGCGTGTGCAACAAGCTATCACGTCCTCGTGGATGTATAGTGCGTGGTGTGCGTATATAATCGAGCAAAGAGAGAGAGTGTCACACCTTGCCTCGACACTGTCAAGGAGGGTACTTCGCAGGGAACAACGAACAACGAACCATCTATTGCAGAATATAGATGTTGATACTTGTGGTAACAAAATAAATTATTATAATATTAATAATAAATTATTTTAGGTAATCTCTTAAATACAATCTACAATTAAAAGCAACATCATCATAACTTGATATCTACGGGCGATTGCTTAGGATCTAGAGACGAAATCTAATCATCTCCTTTTTCAACTTGGACTCCGCTAACCACTGGGAAAAGAATAAAAATGCAAGTTTCAAAAACAGTTTTCAAGGTTGTAAGTGTGAGTTTTCTTAAAAAATATTTAGAAGGAAAGTTTCCTCTCAATCCGCTCGTGAGCTACTAGGAGAGTCAAATTTTAGTTATTATTATTTTTTCTCTTTTTGTTTATTAGTTTCTTTCTACTTTCTCAAATATATATCTCAATTATGTTCACTTCTCATCGTATCAGGACTTCTCATCCAAAAGCTCATCTGAGCTGTTCATATCCTATAGCACCCTGCTTTCACTCGGAAAGTCTATTCTACGACGCCATTTCAACATCTCGGGTCACGTAGACTCATTTCAAACTACTTAAATCATCCGTCAGTCGCTCAGAACAACTTTAGCAACGGTTCTCATTCCATAAATTAATTTCTCAAATCACGAGCAAACAATTCTACGTAAAGGGAATCACCTTACATTCTTCCATAATTATGAGTATGGCTATTCGAATAGTTCAACTAAACTTAGAGATTGTATACTATACTCAAATGACACAAAACTTACTTCGATACCTGTCAGTATCAAATGTTTGTGCAAGGCCTATGCCACATAGTTGGTCGAGTCTCATAACATGCATCAAGTAGCTTTAGCCATCGTCTACTTAGGATATACCGGGGATGCTCCTATAGCTATCGGTACCATAACGCCATAATAGAGGTGAGTGCTATGAAGGGATGGAATCAGAACACAAAACGTCATCTCCTCATCCCTAGTGTCCCACAATCACTAGCATCTAACATCTCTTTGAACTAACTAATTACTCATTTAGAGATATCACACAACACTAGTGTAGTCATACTATAAAATGCTTGGATAGAATTCCTCAAGAAATTGGTCCTTATATACGAATATGAAATCAAGCCACATAGGTGAGATTCTGCATCGCGAGCTCATAAAGTTTCTTGTCCATTTCAAAATCATGGACTCCAGGAAGTCAGATTTTCACAATAGTTTCATAACCCGATTTCCCATATCGACATTACAATGGCGAGTGTGGTGTTGGTTGATACCTATGCTCAAAGAGTGAAGGTACCTTGGTACCACTTTTGGTGGAGCGCCATGGGTTAGGTTTAACTACTAGATTGATCCATCGGTCGTGCTTGTTGATTGAGGCTGATTAAAATAACATGCACACTAAACATAAAATTTACAATCAACACCTTTTATAATCTAGGAGCAAAATGATCGAAGAATGGCTTGTCTTGCTATTGGTCTTCATATCTTTGAGAGATCCACTCCTGTTGAATCTTGAGAACATCTACTACACACTTAAAAAGAGAAAAACAACCAAAACCTATAAAATAAATAATAACTATTATAAACTATAGTGCCATTGGATAGATGACAATTTTAAAAAAAATCTAAAAGTTTAATGAGTCAATTAGACTTACGGTTTAAGAGATATTTTCTATTCAAAGGGAAAAGAGTTTCTTTTATGAAAAAGAATATTCTAGAGAATATTCCTCCATGGACCCCATCTGTCATAGACACAAAAGTACCGGCGCACGGTAGATTGAGAATACCAAGCACATGGTGTGGTGGAGTGGTGGGCTTGACACGCGGTCCATGAGTCCAATATACATGGCTGGTAGATACTGATTCGGTGCACGTGGATTGGGCGTATGTGTGCATTGTATCATTCACCATTGTATGGTTATCGTTATCCATCATAATAACAAAAACATCATGAATAAAATTATAAATACCATCCTATATCAATTTCTTTCATGACGTTACCTTTGCCTTGGACTATCTCGCCATGTTTATAGTAAACTGTATAGCCACATCAAACCCACAACGAACCAAGTGAGACTTTACAACTTCTATTTTTATTCATGCTTTCTTTTTTTAGTCCAATCATGAACAATATTTTTTTATCGTCTTGCTCATTGCATACTTATATGTAGTTTCAATAAATTTAGACAATTCATTAAGAAAAGACTGATGAAATCTTGACATTTAGTACATCCATTTCTGTCTGTCCATATGTAAATACAAACCACAATATCATATGCAATTTATAAATAATTTAAATAATATTTTTCCTTTATTTTAATAATGAATTACTTTTTTAAATTTGTAAATATATCATTTTCAAAATAATAAATGTTTTTATTTCCTTCAAACACTAAAGATTCTGAAAGATGAAAATTGCAAAGGAATGTAAAGGAAAAAAATTAGAGTAATATTATTTAAAAAAAAGAGAGACTAAATTATAGTTTGTCTCTCTAAAGAGACACACCCTGGGTGTTGATCTACCATTAGAGACATTAATTATAATAAATTCATAATTATTAGGTGAAAAAACATCAAAAAAAGGATTTACACAAAAAAATTTGTCCTCAGTTGATGTAGAATTACAATCTAATTTTATGAAGTTATTAAAAGCACACACAAATGCTTAAAATTGAAAATAAAACTCACCAAATATAATAGGAAAATGATACATCTTAGAGAGTCTATCAAAAATTAGATAAAAAACCTTCCCCTATTTTTTCTTTTTTTTTTCCCGAGAGGAGTGGATAACTAAAATGAAGAAGGCTCGGGAAGGAAGAACCTATATAACAACAAGCCACATGTGAAAATACATCTTTATAGGTAGCCGGTAGTATGAACTGCCTATAAAAATTTGACTGTTTTTACATGTTACCGATGGTATGGGCTACCTGCAAATTTTTTTTTTCAAACGGCGTGTATTTAGCCGCCTGAAAAAATGCAAAAAACTGAGTCCAAGCAAACGTCTGGACTGCCTATAAAAATATTTTGTCCTTAGTTTGTAAAAATTATTTTTAGCAGTGGCAAAGTGTCAAAGTATCAATAAAGGCATGCTTGGAAGAGGGGTTTTTTTGCCCAATCTGGATTTAAATTACAGGCACAAATGTTGCCCAATATCGAGTAATCCGGATGTAGCAAACAAACATCCTAATTGCCCTATTCAGTGCAACGTTGTTATTTAGGAGTTCCCAAACAACGTTGTACAAAGGTAAGGAAATTCAGGTGTATTGTTGATACCCAAAACAAATTACAGATGTAAAAATTTTACGAGCGAATAAAATTACAAAGCTCCCGAGAAGGTCCTAATTGTTTTTCTTCTCTTCTCTTCTAAAAACTAATTTAAAATTGCATGAGAAAAATTAAGGGCCTTCTGTTCCTACAGAATTTTTCCTATATCTCCCTTTGATTCATGGGAAAAAGGAGGAAAGCTTTTTAGAGAATTGTATTCCTATTCTTTATTTTCATAGAAAAAATAGCAAGAGATATGGTCTCTTTGTAAAATTTCCTTTCCTTTTCTTATGGCATTATTAAAGGGTTCCTATCCTATTTTCATGTCTTTTGATTCCTGTAGCATTAGAGAGGCATATCATTTCAATTCTTATATTTTTCTTATCGTGCGAATGAAAGGGCCTAACTCAAAAGATTATATTATCAGTACCAACACCAAGTACACAAATCGCCAAAAAAAAAAAACACGCACAAACACGCAAAGTTGAAAACAAAAGCCTACGGCCCATCTTGACAGAGGCCCAACACATCAGCCATGTCCATTGCCAGCGCACTCATACATCCACACCGTTCATTTCAGCTCCCACCGCATTGGACGGTTGCGATCCATTCCGCCACGCGTTTGCCCTACTATAAAACCGAGCGCCACCCCCCACGCGCGCGCCGCAGCGGAGGGCGGAGGCGCTAGGGTTTGCTGCAAGGTGAGCTGGGCTTCTTCTCCTTCTCCTCTTCCAATGGATTGCTTCGCTGTTCGTTGCTTTCGCGTCGCTGGGCCGGTTGCTGCTCATCTATCTATCTATGTCTTGTTCGAGTCCGCGATTGCTTTCTTGGTAGGTTTTGCGGGCTTTTGTGACGGAGGGCAGCTAGGTTTGTTCGTGTTTGCTATCTACTACAAACAATCTGTTTTGGTTGGATTGATGCGTTGCTTAGATGTGGGCTTTCTGCTGTGGTTGTTGAATTGATGTTGTGATGGGATTTCGGCTGGATTTGGATTGGTGATCTTCGTATCGAAATGCTGAAATTATTGGTGTTGCTGGGATGCAGATGTGGTTGTAGCTTGGCTCGGATTAGTTGCACATTGATCTGAATGGCAACGTAGTGGAATTGCTTTTGGTTTATGTGCCATTTCGTGTGTTCGTTTGGAGAGAAGTGCTAAAATTTTTGTTAATTTAGCTCGGTGTTTATAAATCGGAAGGTTTATCATTTCATTTCTGCTCTAATGATCCCTAACGTTATAATTTGCAGGTAAGAAGCGTTGAAAGTTTGGTCAGGCAGCGAAGATGGTTCTCAAGTATGTGTTTTTCCACCTTGCGTAATTCAATTTCATTGTTTTCTGTCCTGCAATTTAGGAATATTGCAGAAGAAAGTTTCTTACATAATTTGGCAATTCTGATGCACAGGACAGAGCTGTGCCGTTTCAGTGGCCAAAAGATTTACCCAGGGAAGGGTATCAGATTCATCCGTGCAGATTCCCAGGTGATAACTTTGGCAATATGGCTATTCACATGCAGGATAAAAGTTAACCAATCTCTAATCAATTTCTTATGTAAACAATATCAGGTGTTCCTGTTTGCAAACTCGAAGTGCAAGCGCTACTTCCACAACCGGCTGAAGCCAGCCAAGCTTACATGGACAGCCATGTACAGAAAGCAGCACAAGAAGGTAAGAGATGTCAATTTCCTATTGACCATGTTACACTTTGAACGTTTATTGCAGCGATAGCCTTTTCTCATTTTGTCATATCAGTGAATGAGCTGAGATAAAATTGCTGTTACAATGTTGAGTTCAGGCTGTTCTGTAACTTCTTGTTTATTTGGCTGTGTTGCCATTCTTCAAATTTATTTCTACCATGCTTAAATGTGTGGTAAACACCGATCTGTATTAGCTAACCTATTGTGTGTTTCTTTGGTGAACAGGTCCTGTATTTAAGTATGCATGTCGTTCAAATATTTACTTTAATAATTCAATGTTGTGCAGGATATTCATGCTGAGGCTGTCAAGAAGAGGCGCCGTACTACCAAGAAGCCGTACTCCCGGTCTATTGTTGGTGCCACCCTTGAAGTCATCCAGAAGAAGAGAGCTGAGAAGCCAGAGATTCGTGATGCAGCAAGGGAAGCCGCACTCCGGTATGCTCTTCTCCATGATCTCTCTTATGGTTTTGACACCATCCATGTATGGATTTGAATAAGCCTATGCATTTCTCACTCATGACACTGTATACAGTCTATTTGCTTCGTTAATGTTTAATTAGTACCACCAATAGATAGGCCTGCCTCTTGGGCAAACCTGAAGGTGTCTTCTTGTACGGACTGAAACAAGACAAACTACTTGCGAGACCCACTTCAGATCTCTTTCTTTAGTTTTCAGCTTTATTCCTTAGAAAAAAGTAGCTTCCAGTATTGAGTTATCCTAGACCTTGTGTGGAAATATTCATGAAAAATCTTTGGAGCTTGTCTTGGGATAGTTTACGTACAGATGTGCAAAAATTCATTATTGTGATGCCACCTTTTCCCTGTTAGGCTGGATTACACGGCCGGAATTACTTATCAATATTATTTCCATGACAGTGAGATCAAGGAGCGCATTAAGAAGACAAAGGACGAGAAGAAAGCCAAGAAGGCAGAGGTGGCAAAATCTCAGAAGACTTCCGGGAAGGGCAATGCTCCCAAGCCTGGGAAAGGCCCTAAGCTCGGTGGTGGTGGTGGGAAGCGGTAGATCCTCCCATTCCCAGACCTGATATATCTTTCTAGATAAAAAAACTAATGTTATGTATCCAGACCCTTTTTTGGAAGAATTTTTTTGCATTTCAGTTTTCTTGAGTACCATACAAATGGAGAACTTCATTTGAAGCATTTTTGGATCATTTTTTGTTATCTTGGCCTATCTGAAGTTCGTATTTTGTATTATGTGCATTGCCAATTGATTACACTGTGGAGGCCTTTGAAATCTGTTCCATTTTATATTGCAAACCCCAAATCAGGCATCTCGACTTTATCAATGTCTTCTGCTGAAAATAACAAATATATTTCTTACTTGAACAAGATCAAGGCCAATGGAATTTGAATTTGTTTTCTGCTGATGTGGGAAATTTAACAATTTGCCACTCGTAACGGAAATACAATATTTAAATACTACTCTTCGGGTTGTTTCTAGTCTGTCGTCACTAAAGTGACATGAAATGTGCCGATTCTTTTGCTGCTATAGTGATGCGAAATGTTCATCTTTTCCATCCTTCCCCTTTGTGTCTCTGGCAAGACAGAGCTCATGGATGGCTCCATTTGTCCACAACATCTGCCGCCCACCGAAAAGCTAGCAAAAAGGAAACCCCTTCTGCGGTCACTGACCGATATTCCCAATCACAACAGAGGCCACCACCAGCGTAGCCCCCTGTTGCTAGCTTGAAGCACCTAGAGTCGTGAGTTCTCGGCTTCATTGATCCATGCCTCCAGTGCTTGTCGAACTCGGGAGCTGACCATCGTTTCCTGCCTCCAAATTGCCCACCCTCGATGAGAAGGCCCTGTTGTCAAGAAGCTAGCGGTTGACCTCGGAATTTCTGCTGGATCATCCCCTTTCAATCTAATCTAACCAACCAAATAAATTAATGCATCCTCTAATATACGTAAAATGAAATACACAAATTATAATATCCTATCTAGCATTGTCACATTAACTTGCTGTTGCAGCAACGACTTTAGCCGATCCATGTCATATGGGTCCACGAGACATTGAATTCCTTGGCACCTCCCAAACCGATTTAACTTCTTTTTTGAGGCTTAGTGGCCAAGAGCCAACAAGAATAGGCAACCTGGGAACTTGAGTAGGCGGCACATTTATATAGTCTTACCATTTGTTAATTTCCAGCAACAAGTGAACTGACACTCAATTGAGTTATACAGTGAGCACGTGCATGCTGCAGAAATGTGCACATTGAATTGACATCACAAAAAATACCTACCTTTATAATAATTTAGTTGCACGAAGGGAAATTATAACGATGTATCTATCTTCATAGGTGTCTGTTCCTACGTTACATGAATTGTGCCTAGAGCATAAAATGGTCACAGATACCAGTTATATGAGTCATAGTAATCAGCCCGGGGACTTGGCAAGTTGAAGGAAAATGTCATATTGGAAACATTCTATATATTTTGTACCAAACATAACTCCATTTGACGTCGAAGTGCTGGCTCCATTGTATATAATCATTTTCTTGTGTTTAGTTGGCTGAAAATTGTGAGGGACAACAAGCTCCAAGCTGATATAATTCAGCAAGCAGGGTTAACAGTAATTTTGGTTCAAAAATTCTGAAATTTCAGGTCCACCAATGTGTTCGGCTAGGATGTGGTTCTGGCCAAAATGTTTTTCTAAGTAGTTTGAGTTTAGCGAAATGTTATCCAAATGTAGCAAAAATACGTTCAAAATCACAGTCAAGGATGACGTCTGGAAACTGGAATTTGACGAAGATATTTTGCTTGATAATTACTTTGAAACACAAGACTTGATAATTGGCCACTATATTTTTCCGGTGCATCCCAATTCCATGCAACTTAGGCTTGCTGTGTTTCATGCTTCACTGATCAGCAACGAATTATGACTATTGAGCTACTTTGAAGCACTAGACTTGATAATTGGCCATTATATTTTTCCAGTGCGTCCCAATCGCGTGCGACATAGACTAGCTGAGTTTTATTCTTCACCTGATCAGCAATAAATGATGCACTGAGAGAGTTTCAAAGCTTCATGCTATACAGCTACTCTATTTTGGAGGTCAGAACAAACTAGTGGAGATACTTGCTGCAAGTGTTACCAATGTTAAACTGGTTTAATGGTTCAGATAAATATGTTGTGACCTTTCTCTCTTTCAGAAGCACTAGCCATTCTTCATACCAATATACCATGCATACGCTTCAGACAGTGCACATATCAGAGGACTGATTACATTCATGAGGTTGTATGCTGCAAACAAATTACGGTAGAGGCGCTGTGATTCGACTGACAATTCTGGCACATATTAAGCTCCTTTTCAATATATTGAACATGGCAAGATTCAGATGCTTCAACTGTAAACAAAGGACGGGTAGTTAGCCTTGCAAATGCGCAAGAACCAGTTCATGTTTGAAAGCTTCCGCTGCAAAACAAGACAGAACATATGCAGCATATCATCGGTTACTATCCCTAACCACTTCTGCAAGAGACATGGACTTCCTAGATTCCTCACAATTCTATTTGACTCTTTTTTTCTTTCTTCTTTAGTTAGATGAAAGCATCTTTGGCCCCATATGTTATGATTTTAATGAATAATGATAATATAATTATTGGACTAAGTGTGATTGAAATAGGATTAGTGTTCCAATGATGATCTCTCGAACATATTACAGTCAAAAAATCATCACGATAAAAAGACATTTCATAAGGAGCCTCAGTATGTCAAAATGCATTTAAGGTGTTTGGTGAATGTGATAGATATATGTTTTCTTTATATTTAAAAAGACCGTATTATAAAGATGAGAGTTTGATTTAGTAGTTTGATCTTCTAAGTATTAGAGTTTAGGTGTGGTGCATACTAGGTCTTTAATCTCTTTAAAACAAGTGCTAAACTCCTAAAAATTTTGAGCAAAAAGTCCTTATTTTTGTATTCTTTGTTTGCTCTGAAACAAGTGTGGGTTGGACAGTCCGGGTGGTATCGGACAATCCGACCTAATAGTCTGGCTAGCTGATTACAGCTAGATTGGATAGTCCGGGTTGATGTTGAGCTATTCGGCTTAATAGTCATCGCACGATCATGTATTGATTGTGTAGAATCAAGTGTTGAGTCAGACAATCTAGAGGTGATTGGATTGCTTGGCTATTTTAATATCTGAAGTGGTCATGTGCTGACCAGACTAAAGGAGTTGAATTGACCGGATAATCCTACATCGATCGAGCAATTCGGTCTTATTGTGATCGGTTTGAGCTGGATAGTCTGGAGTGGTGTTAAATAGTTTGAATCATGCTTTGTCTAGTAGGGCATTGGACTAAGTGTGACGATTCGTTTGTCTGGTAATGGTGCTGGACAATCCAAATTTTTATAGGATAACGACTAATTGGTCAGTGACCATTGGAAAAGTGTAAAGAGCCGGGCAATCCAACATGGTACTAGACTATTTGACTCTATATAGTTTCGACTGGTTTTTCACAACTGTCACAAATGGCTAGTTGGCTCTATTTTGCTTATAAATACCTAAGCTCGGATCCCTTGGTATATCTTGGAACCAATTCTAATTGGTGCAACCTTATGGAAGTCCAAGAGTTTATTTGTGCTAATTTACTTTATCTTCTCTCAAGCTTAGTGGTTTCTCTTTGAGTCTCTAGTAGCCAAGTATGCACCTATCAAGAGTCTTGTGCTTAGTGCTTCAAGTGAAGGAGCATTTCTTGTTATTCTTGGTATCTCGGCATGCCTAGACAGTTTTAGAGGTGTTTCCAGTGATCTCTTGGAAGATTGTGGGAGACCCATGGTGTTGTTGAAGATTTTGGGTAAACCTTCTGGAGTGGAAAAGAATAACTCATTTTGAGAACGCTTGTGAACTTTGTGACCAAAGAAGGGAGCAACACTCTTGTGTAGAGTGCTCCAACGAAGATTAGTGGAGATAGCCGATCTTCGATACTTTGGGAAAAAATCGCTTGTGACTTATCTCTTCGCTCTACTTTCCTTGTAATTCTCTTTGAGTTCTTTCTTGTATTTTCTTAGAGATAATAGATTTGCTAGGAAATGCTATAGGTTGCAAAATTTGGGTTCACACATAACCTAGGCACATAGGCTAGTTTATTTTATGAGCTTTTAATTTGACCTTGTTAAATAGTATTCCTATTCACCCCTCTCTAGGACATCTTTGATCTAGTGCTATCAGAGCTAAGGCTTATTTGGATATTGGCTTTGCTACCTAAAGAGAAAGATGTCAAATGATGGGTTCAATCCGCTCAGGGCATTCATTTTTTGTGGCAAAAACTATCCATATTGGTATGCTTGTATGTCATGCTTGTCTTTATGTATGGAGGGTTATAGTTGTTGGATATAATGATCCCCTTATCCCTTCAATCCAAGTGAAGAGAAGCGCAAGAATATAAGCTAAGAATAAATACCTTATGGAGGCAAGCCCAATCCCTTTATAAGGAGCTAAGTCCGGTTTAATTGAAACAACCAACATACAAACATCAATAAATCCAATTGAATTGTTATTCTCACTTTACCTATATTTTTCCCCTAGTTTATCCCTAATTCATCTATCGTCTGTTCTAGTCACGAGAGTACGAATCTCTTTATAGGTTTGTCTCACAAACCTTCTGTGCCACTCACGAGACATGTGTTTATCTCAATCCATAAGAATCGGATTAGTTGGCCAGTTTGATTTCAAAACCCACCTTGATCTTGGTTGAGATAGTTGGCGATTCCATAACACAACAAAACTTTAGGTGACTCTCATGTTAGCCCCCAAAAGGCACCAACATATATATGGCAATCGATCATTATAACCCAACATAGACTAGCCAAGTTTTGTGCTCATCCTTAATAGTGTTCTCCAAGGGTTCACAATAATTTTGGATTGAAATTCTCTAAATCTCGGTACCCCTGAAATACTTTGGCTCTCTGAAATTTAAAGGCCTGCTCATATTATTAATTCCCAAGTTGGTAGTCTACTTGGTAGTGTTAGAACATAAGTAGTCAATAAATTTTACCAATTTCCTCCTGATTTTCATGTTTTTACATATTGCGTGATCGCTATCTCACATATATCTAGTCTCCATTTTGGATCTCTGGTTGTGATGAATTGCATTGGAGCTTGAATTCAATTCTGAAGGAGAAACAAAATGCTCTGGCCAGCGGTGTAGTGATGAGACAGACGAGAAACTCTCACACTACTTGGTACGCTCGTGAGCAACATCAATTGCATCCTTGAAATGATGAGCAAACATAAGATATACGCATATTCGTGATGCATCCCAGTCCATGCATGATTCTGTGAAATTGAGGATGAGGATGGATTTGTGTTTATCATGGGTTGTAGAGTATTGTTGTTGTTGTGTGTGGTCTCGTGCGTGTGTGGGGGTGCGGTGGTGGTGGTCGGGGGGGGGGGGGCGTGGACATGATACTGACATAGAGGGTTCACTGGGACCAATATATATAACAGAATAATGGCACATATTATTAAAGATCAACGCTAAGAAAATCTCTATTTTAATGCATCTGACTCAAGAAACTAATTTGGGAATGAACTATTTACAGAAGTAAAACTAAATGCACTATACTGGTAATTTACTGAAACAAATTAAAAAGATCCTCCCATGGCTTTTTAAGCTAAGAAGAAACCTCGGCCAAAACCAGGTGAGAAAGGAGACATGACGTGTAAAAAAAATATGCATCAAACTTAATGGATAACTAAATATTTCAAATCTTAAATTCCACGTGGCATGTCTATGTATTTTATAAATTTGTACGTTCTCAAGTTTATTCCAAAGATTAATTTGATTATTGTTTTATGCTTTTGTTGAAACCAAACCAAATAATTTTACCTGTTAATTTTTTTAATTGAACCCTTATCTGCAAAAAGTATGTATAATTTTGAATTGGTTTCAAGAGAATATGTATATATTTTTCGAACATACTTGATTGCTGTTGTATCCACGGTAGACTAGTGTGGCACTCATCTCTTGCTAGTTGTTAACGCCAAAATCTGGACGATCCGATGGTGCTGAAGCCGATCGGCTGAGAGATTCGATGGTGCTAAAACCGATCAACTGAGAGGTCCGATGGAGCGTTTAATGCAGTCGTCGGCCGATGGAGATACTGAGATAAAGCCGATAGAGAACTGTAGAAAAGCCGATCAGATTAGTAGAAGATTGGATCGGCTTGAAGACAGGGAATTGTCCAATCGGGATCAGGTCCAAGAAGCTCGAGGAAAGAAAGAAAAAGGATCGGCTTGACTAAAAGAAGGTTCGATAGCTACAGTGGAGAAGCCGATCAGGTTGAAGCAAAGGAAGACTCGGTTACAAATTGAAAGATTATTCAGATGAAACCGGGTTTACGGAAGAGCCGTGGACTCCACGGCAGGATGTTTATTTTTGTAAATTGTAACCTTACTTAATTAGGAAGGTTTAGCTGGTTAGTCAACTTAGGAATATTTTTTTTGTTCTTACTAGGAAATAATTAGGAAATAATGTCCGATGGTCGTAGACGCGTCGGACTCTGTCTGTAAATCCAGGGTATAAATATAGACCCCCTAGAAACATGTAAGATATCTCTCGATCATATATAAATTCGGCGCATCGGCACCCTAGTTCATCTAGGTTTTACCGGCGGGTTCTGGCTCTCGACGCGGGGCTGCATCGGTTAAGTCCGATCTCCAGTGAAGGGGTAAGTCCCGCCACCATCCTGATATGTCCTGCTCTATCTGAGGCTGTATCGGTTAGGTCCGACTTCTTAGGCCGATCAGATGTATCGCATCATGTCCGTGCTGGACTTATCGACCCGTTAAGCTCCCTTTGCCGTCGTCAGTTTCGTGCTACATCGGTTAGATCCGACCTACAGGGCTGTCGACGGTAGAACGAGCTTCAGGCCTATAGTCTTCTGCACGGCGTATCATCGGAGTGCTAGCCGATGAGTTATCCATGTTTTGAGCTTCACGCCCAGCGCATCGGCCTCTCGGCCGATACGCATCAGCCTCTCGGCCGATACGCATCAGCCTTTAGAGGCGTCCCACGACGCGTAACGCCAAACGTATTGGTCCTCCAGCCGATACGCACCCACCTTCAGAGAGGCATTCCCTCATCGGCTCAGCTAGCCGATGGGTTCGTTCCTATCCTTGCTACGGCATAGCCGATCCGACGTCCTCCGTATCTTCGCCATTGGCCCTAGCCTCATACTATCTCGGTTAGGTCCGATCTTTGAGGTTCTGTGTTGATGGCACTGCCACGGCGGACGACGGGTCTCGTGTTGTCATATCTGGAGCGGCATCGGCTTTGCAGCCCGTGCCTTCTTATACTACTCCTTGCCCAGGCCGCATGCGCATTCATCGGTTTTTCCAGCCGATGAATCACTATTTGGCTGTCCAGAGGGATCCCATGCGCCTCGCTATCCTCTGAACACACCCTGGTTTCTCCATCGGCTCTGCGGTCGACCCCTCGTCGACACCTATCCACATTGGCTCCCCAGCCGATCGAAGAGCATCCCGAACCTATCGGTAGCCAGCTGATAGCGAGCGTCTGTATTGGACACGCTCGTCTCACTTCCTTGTCAATTGCAGGGTCAAATTGACTGGCACGCCTGTGAACCTCGATGCCTAAGGACCTGCACTGGAGATAAGCAGACCTCCCAGGCCTTCGCGTGACCGAGTCGCCGTCCCTCCCCGGTCGCGGGATTTTTGGCGGCGACACTAGCCCTGTAGCATAAGTTTACACGAGAAGCTCATCACATCAATATACCTTTACTCGTGTACAAGTCTCGGAAATCCAAATTGGTAGACACATGAGTTTGATATATCATTGTAATCATTATTTATTACATTGTACATATTATATAAGTGGTTGAACGGATATACCCATCATACCACAATGACACTTATACAAGCAGCAGCGGAAGAAAAGTTAGGTGACCATGATCTATATGCTATGTTTGGGAACTAGGATGAAATCCTATAATCCTTCCTAGTCAGCTTAAAGTTGTAGAAACTTCTCGAGTGAAGTATCCTTGATGGCTCCTTTGTCTTCAACAGTTTCACTCTAGTCTACTATACGGTGGGAGAGCAAGCATGAGTACATCTACTCAGTAGGCTATGGAAAAAGTATAACATGCATAGACTTTAAAGAATAGCTAGATTTATTTTATAAACTTATTTAAAATCATTCTTCAAGAGTTAGGAGTATGCATTTTCTCAGACTAAGATTCTGCCCTCAATCGTACCATGGAAGAACTCCATTTAATATAATTTATTATGAAAAGAAGGCCTTTGTCTCAATGTTTCATTTTTATGGTAATTCCAACACTCTTCTGGCTCCTAAAACCATTTACAATATTTTTCCCATTTTTCAAAACTTAGCATATTTTATTTTTTTCACCACATGAGTCTCAACTCTTGAAGAAAATAACTATCATAGAGGGCCTCACCCCATTTTTAACCTTATGGCTCCTAGAGCCTTCTGCCACGATAGTTTAATCACCATGATGATAAATAATAATTTACTTTCTTTACGTTGTCCAAAATTTATTTTTCTCTCAAGTCTGGGTTAGCATCTTACTCTTTCTCTATAAAGCCATTTAACTTCTCAAATCACATAGATCTATTTCTGATCATACAAGCCATTCATCTACCAATAAGGCTGACTCTAAAAATGATTCCATCTCACTAATTTATTTCACAGTCATTTGCAAATAAATATACGTAAGAAGAATCACTTTACATCTACTCATGACTGTAGATATGGCTATTTAAATAGTTTAGACAAGACTTCTGTATAAGGTGCACGCTTTACCCACAAGATACTGCTAGTGAAAGTGGGACTAATGATAAGGCATTTCCAAAGTAAAACTAGGATAACTAATTATCAATTATAAGGGTCCTAGACCAAGACCTAGGTAAATCCTAAACTTCTTGTACTTAAGATCCCGCGGGAACAAATTCTCATGTCTGATTCGGTGATTCCATAATTCCTGTCAAACAAACAATTCTAGCCATACTAGTTATTTAGCCAGTAGCATCCTATATAACCCATATAGTCACACTGTACTACTATGTTTAGTGCAGTTCCCTAAGAAATCGATTTAAGATAAAGCCGTGCCACACAAGCGACAACTTTGTACCACAAGTTTTCTCTAAAAATAACCACTTTTTATTTTGCAAACCACCGACATCAATATGTTGGGTTTTCATCACATTTCACAATTCATTTTCTCCATTTCAATCAATTTAACTCGTCACAAACAAACATCAATTCATTCGTAAAGCTTAATCATTACATCTTTGTAAGGAAGTAAGTACTGGTGATACTCAAAACAATTTTATGGACCTCGGAATATAACATAGCTAACAATGATAGAATATAACAATTTCAAGGATAAAAATATAATGCAGCAATTAGGTCAAGCCTGTCGAATCATCTCCTGATTCTGGTCTTAATATTACATGTGCACATAATTATGCAACTTTGTGATCAAATATTTTACAAGTAATGGGATCAATATGGTCAAATGGTGACTTGCCATGGTATGTTATAGGTCCTGGTACGACAAAACCCTACGCAAAAACACCTTCGACCGTGACTTTTATACGTGAGAAACACAAATATTATATGAAATACTATTAAAATTAACAAAACATAGAAAATAATAGTGCCATTGTGTAGATAAGGATTTTAGAAAAAATTTAGGACAAGAACAAGGTCAATTGGAGTTATGGATGAAAAGATATAAAATTTTAAATTTTAAATCGATTTCATAGAATTAAAAAAGGATTATTGAAAATTATTGAAAATTTTGTTGAGAATATTCCCTTGGAGGGGCTGATGCGTGGGGCTAGGCATTAGTAGTCCATCACACGTGGATAGGGTGCATGGTCGACCGGATGTGTGGGTCCCACCACCTTCCTTTCTTTTCTTTCTTTTTTTCTTTCTTTCCTCGTTCTCTTCGCTTCTTCCTCGTGCCGAGCATTGCTTAGTGCAACGAGGTGAGGGCGGCGGCGACGCTCTAAGGTTGGCTGGAGTGGCAAAGGCAATAGGAAGTTGGCCTCACCTCGGGGAGGTCGTCCTCACGGTGGTGGTAGCTCAGAGGAGAAGGGTAGAGTGAGGCAGTGCAGACCAACAGCGAAGAGTAAACGACGTGTACAACCTCAAGTTGCAAGGCATGATAGCAACAACGTTCGGGGTGGTGATGGTGATAGGGTTCTAGCACTGCCCTAAAGCGGCCTAGGGTGGCGTCAGCTAGGCGAAGTAGTGGTGGTGCAGAAAGGTGGTTGCTGTGGGGCTAGTAGGCAACGGGTGAGAGGAGGTACTAACATGGGAATGGCTCGACCGGCTCTAGGCAACGGTCGGGAGCTCCAACGGAGGCATTAGCTAACTTTCTAAAACTATCTTGAGGGCATGGGGAGGAAGCAAGAGGATTATGGTCTCACCATTTGCAAAAACGGTCAGTGGCAGAACTTCTTTGTTTTGGAGGTAGTGAGGTAGAGGGGGAGGCAGAGGGAGCTTGGGGGTGCAACAATGGCGGCTGCTCAGTCTTGCCACGAAGAAAGAAAGTAGGAGAGACTAGAGGAATGAGGGTGTTGCAGCTAAAAGTAGGTTTAGAGTTCTAGCTTAATAGCCGCCCTCCGACACTTCATGACAAGACGAGAAACGATGAGTTTCTATGTGGTGTCAAGAATCACACGAAATGTTTGTCCGTTCTTTCTGAGTTTGTCATGATGGGATGGAGCGCTAATTGAGCTTTGTAGCATCCTGGGGCAGATGAAAAGAAGAGGAGAGTTGGTCGCTTTGTCACTTGTCTTGTTCAAGCATTTGGCAGTATAGGGAGGAGCTTCAAATGTATACAAATGTATAAGCAGGCATGGCTTCACATGGGAGAATGCATGCATGTCTTGTAGGTTGCCTAAGAAATCTTGGATTTACATGAGTTAATGTGTGCTTGCATCTATGCATTGCATGGGAGAAAAGAAAGGGATGGGATTACGCATGATGTGCTGTGTTCATGCATGGGACATAACAGATGCTAAGGTTGGCTGACAAAATTGGTTTCTGCCTTGCCTCAGTTTGACAAGATGAAAGAAGGCATAAGGTAGTCTGGTTGAAAGGATGGATGAGGAAGGACGGTAAGAATCTAAGCCATGTAGGTTTTTTCTGCACGCGATTTAATCCGACAAGAAAATAATACAGTCTGATTAGCATGTATATAGGTGAAGGAGAGAATGAACTATGGTATATGGTATAAGATATTAAATATGAAAGAAAATATTCATTAAGCGGTCGAGGTTTAAATGCAAAATTTAAATTTTTTATATGAAATTATTTGTCAAAAAATTCCTTGGAAATTTTCAGATGGTCAAAAGTTTCGAGAATGAAATCGAAATTTAATAGCACTGTCAACAAAAATTTTGAAATTAAAATTTTTAGGAAGAAAGCAAGCATTACAACTAGACAACATTTAAATTATATTGCAAAATTGTAATAACCTGGTATAAAAAGAGATGTGAATTTATAAGTTGCTATTTTAGCCTATTAATTAGTGGACAGCGCTTTCCATACTATTCATACCTGCATCGGGCCGAAATTAACCTTCATCAATCAATGCATCAGATTTAACCTCTCTTCTGGAGTAGTAAGAGGGTGTAAAACATCTCATTTCTGGGAGGATAAGTCTCCTGATGATTCTCAGTCCTAACTTTTAAGACCCAATTTGTATTGCGAATGTCTAGAGCAACAGTGCTATCCTTCTGCTAGAAATTCCAGATGCTTCAAATTAACATTGAAACTTCCCACAGCATGCTTTTCTGAAAGTGAAGAGAGTTCCTTGTGGCAAGAACATGAGGATCATTGCTGGTAATATGATGGGCAATGGACCTTCTGTCTTTGTAGTGCGTCCATTGTTGCAACTTTCATTTGATAATCTGGCTCCTGAAGGGGGAAACTTTAAACATAGAGAGAAACACCACATGGTACTAGATTTCCAATGAATCCAAAGATGATACTGGCACAATGGGAGTAATGTGTGCCATTTGATTGATCACATCAAATTTGAATGCTACGTGTATATTCTTCCCGTCTATAAATATAGACTTCTAGGATTTTTTTAATTATTAAGAGTGAAGATAAAAAACAATAATATCCTTTATTATTTATTAAATGAACGGTGATAGTGTGTTTGTGGGGGAGTAGTAGTATAGAAATCGTTACATTTTTTTTGATAAATTTTAAATGCTAGAAGTCATATTTATGGATGGAAGGAGTAATACATAATCGATATTTTGTGCTCCAAATTCTGATAGTAGCAGAAGTATCTCTTCTCTGTTGTAATAAACCTGTTGCGTTGCATGTTCCTATGTTAGGGTTGTCCTAGTTTAGCGGTGAGCACGGCAATGTGTGCGTCGTGCGCGTCTGTTTCGGTCATGCAGTGTGCGTGAGTGGTGGAGCTTGGCCCGGCAATGGTGCCCACGATCCGTGGCTGTGGGATGGCGCAGCGAAATCGGGACGTGGACGATGCTGATCGTGGCCTTGAGGTGCCTGTAACCGTTTGTCAATAAAAGGAAGAGAAAACAGAAAATGCAGCAAGTTTTGTGAGCTGCGCCATATCCTGTGTCCACTTGAGTTCATCGTGTTCGTCACGAGTTCGTCGAGTGAGAGAGAGAGAGGACAGGGAGCGCTCCAGCGAGAATTAAGAGTGATTCTAGTTCAACATTCTCTTGCTAGTAAACATAGAAACCAAGGTTGAACCTTCCCTTTTGTCCAACGTAACTCATTAGGAATTCAATTTATAGTCTGCAGAAATTCTAATCCATCTAAAACATGTAATATTGAAACAAGTTGATATTATTTACTCCTTTGTATGTTCTGATAATAAGCAGGGGAATTAGTTCACACTTCTACAAGACGGCCAAGTCTCAGCAAGTAATCTCCATCTGCATACAACTTATCAGCCGGCGGTGATTGTGATATCTCTGCCGATTCACACATTTTTCCCACCCAATTGAGTGAAAACTGGTACAATTACAGGTCATCAGTACCGGTTCTAGTTAGGAGTTGATCACGACGGCGTTGTCTCACAGACTTGGTTCAACAGCTTTCCTTGATCTGCTTAAAGAGAAGACAATAGAGATTGCCTGGTTCAAAGGTTCTGTACAAAATAGAAGAACTGTAGCAGCTTCTCTCAATGTCGTGAGGGCAGCAATATTGCTGTGCAGGTTTTTGACAGTCTGGATTGCTTACAGTTCAGATAATTTGATGAGAGTTTCCAACAAAACATGCTACTGAGAAAAACAAGCATCAGCGGCTATTCACTGAATTTCACTGAATGCGACCTTGCTTTGAAATGCAGCTGTGTACAAACCTTTCTAGTCAAACGCACCCTAAGAGAGAGTTCCAAAGCTCCATGCTAGACACAGCTAGCCAATTTGCAAGTTAGAACAAACTAGTGGAGATATCTGCTGCAAATATTGTCAATGTTACATAACCCTAGCGCCCATTCCCATTTTAGGCGGAACAGATCTACTAATTCTTGAAAATTAGGATGTGAAAAACAAGATAGGAATTGTGTACAATGACATTGTACAACAATTTGGAAAAGGGATGTAGCGTAGCTTGGTAGCACGTTTGTTTTGGGTACAAAATGTCACAGGTTCAAATCCTGTCATCCCTACCTATTACTTCTTTCTTCTACCTATTACTTCTTTCTTCTTTATATAGGCAGTAGTGAGGCGATCGATTAAAGTGGGTATAACTTACACTAGTTAATAATAAGCTTCCGAGAGTGGACATGTAAGATGAGTTAAGGTATACGGGTGGTATACCGCAAATAAATTGTAGTAGAGGCTTTGCGACTCAACTTGCTATTTTGGCATATACGAAGCCCCTTTTCAACAGATCGGGCATGACATGCATCAACCGTAAACAGAGTATGGATATCTAGTCTCGCAAGCGCACAAGAACCAGTTCATTGGTTGTAAGTTGCCCCTGCAAAACGAGGCAGACCAAATGCAGCAGATCATCCGTTAGTATCCATAACTACTGCTGCTAGAAACATTAATTTCCCAAATTCCTCCCAAGCCTATTTGTCTCCTGTTTTTCTTTGAGTCATAGTGGCCAAGCATCAACGAGAAAAGGCAGCATGCATACATGTAATCAAATGAAGGTTACATTCCATTTGATTACATGTTAAATGTGTGAAGTGAATTGAACCTACAAACTTACTGATATATATGATATATATGGTGATGCTCAGATCTTCAGTTTAGATTGTTGATCCTTTTCTATATTCGAGAGCATTCGGTGAGCATGTGCAAGCTCCAGGGCTTTTGCACATCAGCATCACATGGCGAATGCAAGAACACATTTGCAACTAATCTTAATACAGACATAAAAAATGATGCAAAGATTATATCAATCCTGCCAAGTTACATGTAACATAACTGGCACCAATACAGATCAGTAACCAAACACAAAATAATGCCAATATAAGATAAAAATTATGATGATACCGATGCACAATATTTATTAAAAAAATTTAATTGAATCCAATATTCCTAAGCCACTAATTATGAACATTATTTCTAAATCTAACATAATTACAATATATTCTCCTATTCACGACTCTCGACTGGTTAGGCAAATAGCCATCTGTATCCACACATATACTATAGTCAACAATGTCCTTGTAACTGGTGATACCTATCTAATTTAAGAGATAGTAATAATTTCTAACCAAGTTTATACGTGCATTTGACGTAAACTCTAACATTCCAAACTCTCAGTGAAGTATGTGTCAGTGGTAACACATTATATCGATTCCAAATTGCACTCAGCAAATAGATTAACGTCTAACACTGAATAAAATAATCAAGCCTACAATCTGGCAGATAGTTGGCCCTATATCACCGTTATTACAAGCTTGACAATAAGAACCATGATAAATTACTTTGAAATGTTAATTACACACGACAATTGATCATCATGATAAAATGTAGACTGGCCAAGTTTCGTGCTTGATAATGCTGGAAAGTGTTATTGCAGGGTTCACAATAATCTTGGACCAAAATTCTTGAAATTTCGGTTTCCCTTGAAATGCTTTGGGTCTCTTAAAATCCGTCTCTTGATAGCTTCATGTTGGAGTTGGACGTTCAAGTAGCCTACTTGGAAGTGTTATAACAAAGCAGTGGATAAACCTGCAATAAATATTACAATGCCCCCTTGATTTTTTGTGTTTTTACATACGATGAGACCTATATATATTTAAATTACAGATATGATGTTTTAGGCTCCGTTTGGATATCTGAATTGGCTGAGATCACTTGCATTGGACCTTCAATTCAAATATATAGGGGACATGAATTGCTCTCCAATTCCTTTTGCGTTGATCAAAGAGCACACTTTCCACACTACGTACAGCACTGCAATCTGGTTGAGAGAGTTCGGAAGATCAACAGGTTACCACTGGTCGGCGATAGAGTGATGAGATAGATGAGGTTCTGCCCAAGAGTTGGAATGCTCGTGAGCAGCACACTGACAATTGCATCCCTGAAACGATGGGCAAACATATGAAACATTCATATTCCTGACTCATCTCAATCCATGTATATTGTATCAAATTGAGGACAAATTTGATTGAGTTCTTCGTGATTGTGGAGTGTTGGAAAAACAATGTACATGTTATACTGATAGAGGGTTCACCGGGCCAATATATACAGCAGATTGATGGCACATGTTATTGACCAAAGCTCACAAAATGTTTGATTTTATGAATATGAATCAAGAAACTGCATTTTTTAGATAATATCAAGAAACCGTATACATTTGGAGAGCCTTTATGGTGTTTGAGAGGTATTAAGAGTGGAGCAATGTGAACACGGAAATTCATTATTAGTCCGCGAAATTCTAATCCGTCTGAAATATGTACTACTTGAAACGAGTTTCATATTGTTTACTCCTTGCATTTCTTAGGAAGTTCTGATCATATATAGCAGAATTATTGCACCCTTCTACGTATAAAGCAGCCAGTGCTCAACAGGTTTACCCCTAATCTGTCTATGAGAGCCATTTCAGAGTCCGCGATTTAGCTTGAAGTCATAAGCCATTAGTGATTTGTGCTAATCTCAGACGATTAACAAGAACACATCTTAGAGATTAATCAGTTATATGATTGAACCATCGTTCATGTCCGCGTTTATGAAACTGACAATAAGATTTGTATTAGGAACATTGCTGGACCGATATCAGCGTTTGGTTTCTTCATGATGGCATATTTCACCTAATCAATGTCGAGCTGCATAAAACCTAGCGGTGGACAATTGTCTTCCAGCATTTTCTGGAGGACATTAAGGATGAGTTCACAGGGAAAGGTTCTGTACATGACAACTCAACTGTAGATGGCCGCAGCGCTATTACGAAGTGTAGAATATATACAGTGACTATGAATACCTCGAGCGTATATAAGGAAGTTGGGTCTATATATATATAGCCTAAGCCAGTGGTCTGTCTAACACCCCCGCAGTCGCAGCGAGAGGGGAACGGACGCGGAGACTGGACCGAAAACTGTTGAACAAAGACGTGGGTAGGCCTTTGGTCATTATATCGATAAACTGATATACCGATGGTACATGGAGCACCCGAACCTATCCTAATACAACATTGTCACGGACAAAATGGATATCGATCTTGATGTGTTTGGTACGTCGGTAATGGACCGGGTTGGCGGTCATGTAGACGGTAGTGACATTGTCACAGTAGACGACAGTCGCGGTGGAGAGGGGTGCATGGAGCTCCTAGAGAAGTTGGTGAAGCTAGCAGTACTCGGTGACAGCGTGGGTGACGGCGCGGTACTCGGCTTCAGCGCTGGAGCGGGACACTGTAGTCTGGCGTTTTGAGGACCAGGATACAAGAGTGTCACCGAGGTAAACGCAGTAGCCGGACGTAGAGCGTCGAGAGTCAGGGCAGCCTGCCCAGTCCGCGTCGGAGTACGCGGTGAGGGAGTCGATGGGGCTGGAGCTAAGATGCAGCCCGCTGAAGAGGGTGCCCTTCACGTAGCGTAGGATGCGCTTGAGCAGCGCAAGGTGAGGTTCGCGCGGAGCGTGCATGAAGAGGCACACTTGCTGAACAGCGTACGTGAGGTCGGGTCGGGTGAGTGTGAGGTATTGGAGAGCCCCGATAAGACTCCGATAGTGAGAGGGATCGAAACGAGGGCGCTATCGGCGGCGGAGAGTTTGGCTCGAGTGTCGACTGGGATGGCCGTGGGGTAACAGTCGGCCATGCCCGTATGCTGGAGGAGGTCGATGGCGTACTGGCGTTGGGAAAGGAAGAGCCCGTGCATGGAACGGGTTACGGAGATGCTAAGAAAATGATGGAGAGGACCAAGATCGGTCATGGCGAACTTAGAGTGAAGTCAGGCCATGATCTGATTGAGAAGAGATGTCGAAACAAGAGGAAGAGCGGAGACGGATCGAGACCGTCGCCTGGTCGCGTGGAGGTGAGACGGAGAAAAGAAGGTGACTGCGGAAGAGACGGGGAGAAGAAGAAATAGAGACGAGAGAGCGAGGAGAGTACCGGGAAGAGAGTCGGCGACGGGAAGAAGACGTCGACGATGAGTAGGAAAGGGTCGGCTCGCCGGAGGGAGAAGCTAGCGTACCGGGATGTCTAGACTCGCTCTAATACCATATAGAATGTATACAGTGACTATGAACCTTCCGAACGTATACAAGAGGGTTGGGTCTATATATATCTGTCTAACACGAAGGCTAATTTACTGATACTACTCAATTGATAGCTATGACTGAAGCAGCGACATTGCTTTGCAGGTTGAACATTCTGGACTGCTTGCAGTTCAGATGAGGGTTCATCTCTATGAGTGGTTATATAGATGGTCCCTGCTCCCATGGTGTGCCAATCAATATTGAGGTTTCACTGAATGCTGAGTTTTGCTCTAAAATTCAGTACTACTAACCATATTTAGACAATTTGAAGGCAGTAAAACGCAGGACTGCAGGGATAGATAGGATAGTTAACCGGTTATACTACATGCCCTGGGCAGGTAGGTTCTTTAATTGTTCAATAGCAGTTGAAGAGAAGGGATATCAATCTATCGACCCTATGTAATTAGGTATTCCCCATAGCGAGGATCGAGGGCCCAAGCCCTTTTTAAAAATTTCCATGTTAATATGAATGCCATTTTGCAGACATTTTTAGAGGGTTAGCTAAGTGTACTGGAAAGGATGGCAAGCCATGCTTGTTTTGGGAAGATCTTTGGAATGATTGAGTAAGAGCGGTTTCTTAGCCAAGAGCATTCTCTTTTGCTGCTAATATACAGTCATCAGTCTATACAGTTGTGCAACAGAGACTCAATCAAATTTTCACTTTGCCGCTGTTAGAGGAAGCATATCTGGAATATATGGATATGCGGCAAATGGATTCTTCGTTTTCCCTGTCACAGGAGAGTGATCAATGGACGAATATATTGGGAAATGGCTCATTTTCTTCGCAAAAGGTATATCATATATACTCTTGATTTTGTGTCCATACAAACGCCAGGTTATATTAAATGGATATCGAAAAGCAAATGTGAGATGAAGAGATCAAAATTTTTGGTGGGCTATTGTTGATTGATCACCTCCTAGAAGTGAAAAAGGTAAAGCTCCTCCTAGAAGTGATATAACATGTGTACTATGTACACAAGGTGTGACAGTTTTTTCCATCTATTATTTGACCGCCCGTTCAGTACAGAGTGTTGGAATCAGCTGGATATTAGGTGGAATACAGCTTTGGGCATGGGTTATGGGTAATATGCTGCACTCAGCCTAATGACCTAGGGAGCTTGTCATTTTGTAGAAAAGTGTTATATGGTACATGGAATATCTGGAAGTAAAGAAATGGGTTTATCTTTAAGAGTAAAGGACCTTGTTGCAATCTTGGAAGCACCAAGAATGACCTCAGCCTTCTTCTTTATAGGATTAAATACCCAGAGAGAGAAGTATTAGAAACTTGGCTTGATGCTTTTTAATTTTTGTCTTATAATTTTCGTTCTCTTTAATATATAAAAAATTTACTGCAGGGCTTCTCCTGCGGTGTGTTTTGGTATAAAAAATAAAAAATAAAGCGATGTGCCCTTGGTTAGTTGTGCGACAAGGTATAATAGTAAAAATAAAACACTGTTTTAGTTGTGGTTTTCATGCATGTTTTTGACATCTAAATACCCTCCTAGGTGCAATACATCCCTGTTTGAATTCAATATGTTTCTGGAACATGTAATGTTGTTGGCCTGTAGTTTTCATTCCCAAAATGCACAATGCAAAGTTGACCTGGACAAATTTCAAGACCGTAATATGCAAACTAGCATGTGGCCAGCTAAGCCAGGATTTTTATTGGTATTCCGATGATGTATGGACAGTGTCCTTGAATAGACCAAACATTCACGCTACACACAAGTATTGTACTTGGCAACCTCCTCCCACAGTAATGCTTCCTTCACTCTATACTTCCACATCCTTCTCATGCTAAGCAGATGCTCTATCTATCTTAGTTATAAATACTTTATATTTATAGGATAAATTTGATAAAATTAAAAAATAGTAAGTTTATAACATTGCGATAGTATTTTGAAGATAAATGTCGTATATCTTTTTTTTTAACCACGAAGTTTAGAAGTATTAATGCTTTAGTAAACCTACCATTAGGGCATCGGTGAGCGAACCAACCACCAAAACATGGGACTTTGCATGGTTCAGTTTCGTTGAAACTGTTTGCAGTGGGCAAAGCTGATTGTGGGACCCAACAGTACAAAAGAAGGGAAAAATATTATCTGCTTCTCCACCCGTTCACTAGCTCTCCATGCTGTTTCATCCTGTGAAACTATTTTTTATTTGTTTGGTTCGCACCAATAAGATGGTTCGATTTTTCCTTCTAAACAGCTTAGTTCGCTCTCTACAGTGTGGTGTGCTTTGTTCACTTCACACCAGCACGGTCCAATTTATTCCTTATATTGGAGCTGACCTTAATGCATTAATATAGATGAACATAGTTCACTCACTAATTTGCTCTTTCAAAAGAACTAGCCAAGAGACACGAGCTAACCTGCTTGTGGATATGGATAGAATCCAAATGAGCTTGAGATGCAACATATATAGAGAATCTGTTGAAGCTATCAGTAATTTTGAAGTACATATACATGGTGTTGCATAGTGACGCTGACAATTTGGAAAGAAAAAAACTGCGATCTTTTTGGATCACAAAACCTAGGTTTTCTGTCAAATACACCAATGTATCTTCTCTAGTAGTGGTGACAAAAATAACCAACGGAAAAGTAAACTTGGCACTGAATCTATTAACTTTCAGATAAGCTTCAAATATACTCGATGAAGTGCCACACAAATTCTAAAACAACAATGTAGCCCGAATGGCCAAGCAACTAAATCAACATAGTAGAACTGTTTCGATGATTTGGGGAAATGTACAATCAATTTCTGATGAATATGACAGTCAGGGAACGACTGCACTGAACTGCTAACAACATAATATCTTTACATGCTTGACCTACAAACGACTTAACCCTTTTAATTAATCTCCTTTCACTGGACCTGCAAACAAAAAAAATAGCAATTAATCCACACCATATATTATTTCTGTATTTTTGAAGGTTAACATTTTATTAACTATATCACAGAATTATAACATTGGTAGCAGAAAATGAACTACAAACAGCATGGAAGGCTTCAGATGTCAGAATGCGGCTACCCATGGAAGACGTGGCAGTAGGCCTTTTAATGTGAAAAATATTTCATGAGGTTAACTGCATTAAAATGAGAGTCTTTATACAGGCGTGTAAGTAATTAATTGTATTGTGAGTACATATTACTACGAAAGAAATCATATACACAGTTCATACACTACCACTTGGATGTGAGAACCAAATCATGATAATTGATAAGACCATTGACAGGCGCTAGTACATCCTTATGGAAAGAGCATAATAACAAATACAGAGAGAAGCGAGCGACCATCCCAAATCTATCTGGCCTATCAGAAATGTCCTTTTTGGAAGAAAATGCCCAAATTTGCCAGTACATCCTATGGCAAACAACCTAAAATTTTAGGAACAGGAGCACAATTCTTGAAAAATTAATCTAGAACACAGTACACAGGGGAAAGGCTATTCCCGAAATAAAAAAGGTGTTGTGAGGTGTTAGACAGACCACTGACCTGGGCTGTATATATATATAAACCTGACTCTCTCGTATACACTCGGGAGGATTCATAGTTATTGTACACTTTCTACATGGTATCAGAGCGAGTCTAGACATCCCGGTGCGCTAGCTTCTCTCTTCAGCGAGCCGACCCTTTTCTCCTCGTCGTCGCCGACTCTCTTCCCGGTACTCTCCTCGCTCTCTCGTCTCCATTTCTTCTTCTTCCCATCTGTCCCGCAGTCACCTTTTCTCCGCCCCACCTCTGCGCGACCAGGCGACGGTCTCGATCCGCCTCCTCGTCCCTCCTCGCACCGTCTCCGCTCTTCCTCTTGTTTCGTGCATCTCTCCTTCTCTGACGCCGGCGCACCTCCGCGCTCGTCGTCTCCATCGGCTGGACTTGTCCAGCCCTCTATCGGCTGGAAACCTCCCTCGGTTCTCGCCCTTTCTGACACGCTCAACGGCTCTCGGACGCGAACCTTCTCTCCTCACGTCCGAGCCAGTCCAACGTGTCCACGTGTCCACGGACACGAATCCCTGTCTCCCGGACGCGAACATATTCTCTTCGCGTCCGGCCACTCCCTACCTTTTTCGCATCCGCCCCACTTCTTGGCCTCCATGAGTCCACGGCCGTGAATCTTCTCTTCACGGACATGAATTCTCGCACGTCCGTGACCCAACCACTACCTACTCCACTGCTTACTCCCCATCGGCCAACCACTCCTCATCGGCTGGCCACTCCTCACCTACTCCGCTGCCTACTCCCCATCGGCCAACCACTCCTCATCAGCTGGTCGGCCCACTTCCCATCGGCTTCTCACATCCTTGATCGGCCGATCCGTCCTCTCATCGGCTTCCCCCTCCCATCGGCTTCTTTCTCCCATCGGCTCTTTGCTCCCATTCTCCCGTCATGGCCATCGAGTCCGCCCTCAGCTCCGGCACTCTCCCAGTCGCCGAATCTGCTCCGGCCCTCGGTGCCTCAGACCACACCTCGGGCACCACCTCGCCGATCTTCTCCCCTCCCTACGCTGCTGTGAACGTGAAATCTCACGTTCTTATCTCACTTAACCTTAACGCCAATTATTCCAAGTGGGTTTTCTTCTTCAAATCCCTCTGTGAAAAATTTGGCCTCCGGTCCCATATTGATGGCTCCGTTCCACCTCACCCCGATGATCCTCAGTGGGACATCGCCGAGTGCTGCGTGCGCAGCTGGCTACTCGGCTCGATCGACGACTCTGTCCTCGACCTCGCCATGGACGATACCGACCCCACCGCCCGAGACCTCTGGGTGGCCATCGAGCGGATCTTCCTGGCCAACAAGCAGCCTCGCGCCATCTTCCTCCTCAATGAGTTCCACTCCATGGTACAAGGCGACTCCTCTGTCTCCTCGTACTGTCAGCGCGTCAAAGTCAAGGTTGCTGCTCTCCGGGACGTCGGCCACCCTGTGGCCGACTCTCAACTCATCCTCGCCCTTCTACGAGGCCTCGATCCCCGCTTCTCCAATACCGCCGATGACATCACCAACGCCACACCTCTTCCATCGTTCGCCCGGGCTCATGACATGCTAGTTCTTAAAGAACTCCGTCTGGCCAAAGATGAGAAGACAGTGGCTCACACCGCTCTTCTTGCCACAGCCGATAATGGCTGCCGAGCTTCTTGCGCTGCTCCTTTCTCCTGCGGTCCTGGTGGCCATGGCTCCGGCCACAGCAATACAGCCCGCACCGGGAAAGACAAAGGCAAAGGCAAAGGCAGGACCTGGTAGGGTCCAACGCCACCATGACCTACCTCGGTCCCTACCCACCCTGCCGGTCCCATGGGTTCGTGGCTCTGCTACAACCCCTGGGCGCCCCAGCCCCATCGGCTGGCAACCCGGAGTTCTCGGCGCCCATCCCCAGGCTCACCTGGCATCGACTCCCGTTCTGCCGCCTCAGCCGATGCTACCGACCCCAACCACTCAGTCGGTTCCCTCCTGGAACCAGGCTGGTCTCGTCGCTGTCCTCAACCAGATGACGCTCCAACCACAGCACCCTTGGGTGCTAGACTCTAGGACGTCTTCACACATGGCGTCATAGGCCGGTATACTTCGCTCCTGTCACCCCTCTTCCTCCTCTTTTGTCACCATCGGCAATGGTCACTCTCTTCCTGTCCAATGCCGCGGTGACTCCTCTCTGTCTACATCCACCACTAACCTCCCCCTACGCAATATTCTTATCGTCCCTTCTCTCATTGACAATCTTATATCTGTTCGCCAATTCATACGAGACAACCACTGCTCCATTGAATTTGATGCGTCTGGTTTCTCTGTGAAGGATATCCCAACCCAGCCATAGATCGTTCGCTGCAATAGTGGCGGCGACCTCTACACCATCCCCGCTGTGCCGTCCATCCCACACGCCAGCGTCGCCCTCTCCACCAACCTTTGGCACCTTCGCCTCGGCCACCCCGGCCCTGACGTTGTCGCCACCCTCCGTCGCAGCGCCTCCATTTGATGTACTCACAGCAGCTCCACAGTTTGCCACTCATGTCAACTTGGTAAACATGTGCGTCTGCCCTTTTCTAGTTCTCTCTCCTGTACCTCGCGTCCATTTGAACTTATACATTGTGATGTATAGACGTCCCCAGTTAAAAGTGTCTCCGGTAATCAGTATTATCTCGCTATAGTTGATGATTACACACACTATTGCTAGACCTTCCCGCTCATCCACAAATCCGAGGTCGCCTCTCACCTCACTCACTTCGTCACGTACGTATCCACTCAATTCAACCTCCCCATCAAGGCTTTACAAGCCGATAACGATACGGAATTCGTCAACCATACCGTTACAAACCTCCTCATCTCGCAGGGCATCCATCTCCAGCTCTCCTGCCCCTACACCTCTCCTTAGAACAGCAAAGCCGAGACCTCCTTCGCACCCTCAACAACATTAGTCGCACCATGCTACTTCACGCCCACCTACCCGCCACTTATTGGGTCGAAGCTCTGGCTACTGCGATGTACCTTCTCAATCGGCGCCCATGCTCCTCCGTTCATAACAACGTTCCCTATGCCATTCTCTACCGCACGGCGCCCGACTACTCCCACCTTCGCGTTTTCAGGTGTCTCTGCTACCCAAATCTCATCGCCATAGCTTCCCACAAACTCGCTCTCCACTCCACCGCCTGTATTCTCCTCGGCTATTCCACCTCCCACAAGGGATACCGATGCCTCGACCTTTCCACCCGACGGGTCCTCGTCTCTCGTCACGTTATTTTTGATGAGACATGTTTTCCCTTCGGTCTCCTTCATTCGAGATCCTCCTCTAGTGATCTCGACTTCCTCCTCACCAACACCATACTGACCAGGTCTCCCCCACTGCCCTCTCCATCGGCCTCCTCATCGGCCGCTGCTAAGGATTTACCCGTCACATATCCCACCACTACTCGGTCCGATGTCCCCACCATCGGACCCCCATCGGACCCACCTTTATCGGCCGATACCGATCCTATTTATCCTTCAGCCGATACCGTTCTCTCTCCATCGGACACCCCACTTCCATCGGCTCCTCACTTTCCATCGGCTCCCCCCACCCTATTGGCTCCCCCACCCTATCGACTGATCCATCTCTATCAGACCGATCGGAATACTCGGCCCACCCGATCTCATCGGCTCAGGTCGATCTAATTCCTCCTTTTCCTCTTGTCTACAGTCGCCGACTCGGAGCCGATGACGCCCCCACCCGACCAGTTCTTCCCATTACTCCCGCACCCCCATCGGCTCCAGTTCCCTCCACCTCTCACATGGTCACCTGCTCCTAGACCGGGTCTCTCCGCCCCACTCCGCGCTACGGTCTCTCCACCATCCACAGCTCTATCTTGCCCATCTCGGCGACTTCTCGCTCAGCCCTGGCCGACCCTTAGTGGCGCGCGGCCATGGCCGACGAGTACAAGGTCCTAATGGACAATGAGACCTGACGCCTCGTTCCCCGACCTCCCGGCGCCAACATTGTGACCGGTAATTGGATTTTCAAACACAAATTCCACGCCGATGGCTCCCTTGCCCGTCACAAGGCTCGCTGGGTAGTCCGGGGTTTCTCTCAACGACCCGGTGTCGACTACGACGAGACCTTCAGTCCCGTTGTCAAACCCGCCACCATCCGAGTCGTCCTTACCTTGGCTGCCTCTCGCTTCTGGCCGATCCATCAACTAGACGTGAAGAACGCCTTTCTTCACGACCACCTGACTGAAACAGTCTACTGCCAGCAGCCCCCAGTCTTCGTCGATCCTTCTCGGCCCGACGACATCTGTCTCCTTCAACGCTCTCTCTACGGCCTCAAACAAGCCCCTCGTGCCTCGTACCAGCGCTTTGCTGCCTATCTTCGGCATATCGGCTTCGTGGCCTCTGCGTCCGATAGTTCCCTGTTCACTTTCCATATCGGCTCCGCCACTGCCTATCTACTTCTCTTTGTCGATGACATTGTCCTCACAGCGTCTTCGACATCTCTCCTCGACCAGATCATGGCCCGACTCCACTCTGAGTTCGCTATGACTGATTTTGGTCCTCTCCACCATTTCTTTGGCATCTCCGTAACCCGTTCCATCCACGGGCTCTTCCTTTCCCAACATCAGTACGCCATCGACCTCCTCCAGCGTGCGGGCATGGCCGACTATCACCCCACGGCCACCCTAGTCGACACTCGAGCCAAACTCTCCGCCGCCGATGGCGCCCTCGTTGCCGATCCCTCTCACTATCGGAGTCTTGCCAGGGCTTTCCAATACTTCACACTCACCCGACCCGACCTCACGTACGCTGTCCAGCAAGTGTGCCTCTTCATGCACGCTCCGCGCGAACCTCACCTTGCGCTGCTCAAGCGCATCCTACGCTACGTGAAGGGCACCCTCTCCAGCGGGCTGTATCTCAGCTCCAGCCCCATCGACTCCCTCACCGCGTACTCCGACGCGGACTGGGCAGGCTGCCCCGACTCTCGACGCTCTACGTCCGGCTACTGCGTTTACCTCGGTGACACTCTCGTATCCTGGTCCTCAAAACGCCAGACTACAGTGTCCCGCTTCAGCGCTGAAGTCGAGTACCGCGCCGTCGCCCACGCCGTCGCCGAGTGCTGCTGGCTTCGCCAGCTTCTCCAGGAGCTCCGTGCACCCCTCTCCACTACGACCGTCGTCTACTGTGACAATGTCAGTGCCATCTACATGACCGCCAACCCGGTCCATCACCGACGCGCACCAAGCACATCGAGATCGATATCCATTTTGTCCGTGACAAGGTTGCATTAGGACAGGTTCGGGTGCTCCATGTACCATCGACACATCAGTTTGCCGATATAATGACCAAAGGCCTGCCCACGCCTTTGTTCACTAGTTTTCGGTTCAGTCTCTGCGTCCGTTCCCCTCCCGCTGCGACTGCGGGGGGTGTTAGATAGACTACTGGCCTGGGCTGTATATATATAGACGCAACCCCCTCGTATACGCTCGGGGGGATTTATAGTCACTGTACACTTTGTGGAGAAAACTTTCAAATTAACATTTTAAAGATAAATTTGTTGGATTTTGAGCCATGGTTTGCAACTGCAAGCTTGCAATCTGTTTCTACCTTAATAAAGTCTTCTAATTTTGATTCTTGTTGATATTGTAGACAAGTTCCAAAACAGAGCAAATATCAGAAAACAAATAATATTAAAAGATGTAGATTGGAATCTGTAAACTGGAAAATGGCTCCATTATGTTTATTTTTCAATAGTGAATATGCTAGCAGACATAGCCAGAAGCAAACCAGAACTTCATCCAACCTATTCACTTGATCACAACAGCAGCAGGACAAATTTAATGCCCATGCCCCCATTAAAACTCAAGACTGCATGAATGGTAGCATGATGCAAATGGAAAGAAATAAATTATTTATGACGTCCATGTTTAGAAATTGACATTACCTGAACAACATTATCTTCATAAACTCGGGAGAAACAGCTTGTTCTTGTCCCACGTGACCTTCTTAGGGCATGCTGCTATGAATTGATTCATGGATTTGCAGATGAAGCATCAGCAGAAGAGCTGAACTCCAGGTGGAAGAAAGGAAGCAACATACAGGTGAATGCGATTGGAAGGAGGAAAGAAAAGGAACCAAAAGCAATGTTGATGAGCATTAACTGTTAATGGGCTAATGAGCACACAGAGACAAAAACGATCAGAAAATTTATTAATGCAATCAATATACCTCATATCAACTAACCTTTTGACAGAATCAGTAACTCGAGGTCATGTAGGAACATGTGACCGCTTCAGAAGAGCTATGGATGAAGAACTTCTCGGTTTGCAGTCTCCTACTACCTCTAATGAGAACTGTATGAGTAGCTAGAACAAAATATATTTCATGTCAAACTACAACAAAGGAGGGAAATAATACGTAGATCACCAAAACACATGGCTAATCGGGAAAAAAAGTTTGAAATGCAAGCATGATATGCAGCAATCGGTTAGCACATCATACCATGAAGAACAAACGACAGCTGCAATTGAGAACAAACCATGCAACACTGCAATTAGCAGGGTAAACATGACAGTAACTATCCAGAGATGCAACAGAAAGGTAGGATGTACTGACAAATTGAGGATACGACCAAAGTATGGATCCAGTCGCTGCTGGGCCCAACCTACTCAATCTCCAACCCTCCCGCCGATAGCAGCCATGGATGCTGCCTTAATTGATAGCTCAATGGCAGAAGAACAGGGATGAACGAGGGGAGTACCAACCACTGGCCAAATTGATGGCAAAGGGCTACGTAACTGGATTGGAGGCACCAGAGGAAGCGATGGCGGAGGTGCGGCCGAGCACCCCCGTCCGGCGGAGAGAGAGCAGGCGAGGGGCACAAGGATGACCACTGGGACAGAGAGGGAGAGGAGAAGAAAGCGGCGGCGGCGGCAGCGGCTTACGTTCCTCGCTCCGAGCACAGCCAGTTCCATCGCCAGGAGAGCCAACGCTATCCGACGGCCTCTAAGCCAGATCCGGCACCGCACCGAGCTTGCTGGAGGGTGCGGGAGAGGGAAGCGGTGGTGGGACGAACATCAAAGAGAAGAGGGCAGCGCTGCCTCGGGGAGAAATCTACGCCGTCCATTCCCAATCCAACGATCCCACGGTGTGTAATAGCCGCCACGGCGGGACACGTGGATTGTCAGATTGACCCTACCGTGCGATCGAACGATGGAGGTACCGGAAACCGACGCGTAATTAACAGAAAGCACTCCTGAATTTACAGCGATCCTATGGTGTTTTGGAGAGAGTAATACATCAGGGAAAAATGATATGGATAGCTGGCATTTGATAATCTCTCATACTAAAAACCTTATATAGTATGCTGGAGATAAGGCAACTTGTTTAATGGAATACTTATTTTAGTTCGCTTCATCCCTACCTTAGAACTTTTTATTTGATCTTTTTAAATATTCTGCTCTATCCACTTATCTATAAAGCAATCCTTTTTTTTTTGCTAATAGCACTATTACTGGTGCCAAAAAAACGCAACAAAGCTTGTCCTGGCCATGTGATTCCTCAGGAAACACCAATCGCTAGCCTGAGAAATGAGGATGCTGCTAAAGTGGCAATACGTACGTCTACATCATATAGCGTCAAAAGCTGTGCAAGGTGACGTGTTAAAAATCACTCTTGCAAAACCTTAATTTATAGGCTGGCATCATTTCCACAATGCCTCCTAGTCCCATATATACTTAGTATCTATCTAGCTCTATGGATGGATGTTCCTACAACAATGTAAGGCATGTTGCATGGTGTTGGGTTCAAAAATACTATATATCCTATATATTTATACAATTGTGCCTCTAGCTTCAAGTATAGTAAATGCTAATTCTTTCATACCTCATAAAACCACATCACTTTAGTTATTTTAAGCCTTGATGTTTGATCTATGGGTGTAAAACTGCAAATTGTCACTTTATATGAACCCAAATCATATTAATTATTTCATCCTTTATATTATCAATATAAGATGAAAATTATAAAACCATCTCGTGTAATATATTAGACCATTCACATATTTTCTCTCATGTTTACCATTTCACTTTCCCATAGCAACATGGTTCCTTCTATTGTAATATATATTGGGCCATTCTCATATTTCCTCTCTTCTAGGCCGTATATGCCACGCACAATCTTCTAGTGTGGGTATAGTTAAGCCTGTGTAGCTGTGTCATTTCTCTGACCAGATTATCTTCAGTTTACATCTGCTCATGATCAGGTGAACACCATAGGCTTGAAGTATATCAATGGCAAAGATAATACACCAGCCTTCCCGTACACATTAACTAGTTCAATATATGGTAGTAAGTTGCTTATCCCTGAAGACTGTAGTAGTACTGTATAAGACATGCCACATGCACCAGAGAAAAGTTTCGGAGTTTGTGTGTATTTGCAAGACATCTTACTGGATTTGTCTCCATAGATTTATCTTAAGGGTGTGCTTGGTTGGGATGGGACAATCTAATCCAACCAAGCATTCTCTACTATCCATCGGATGTACATATAACTAAATAACTAAGCAAATAAATTGATGCATCCTCATAACCTCCCAACCCATCTAGCGTCTTTTTTCAGGCGTATTGGCTAAGAGGCAACAAGAATAGGCAACTTGGGAACTTTAGTTTGTTGTACATTTATGTAGTCTTACCAACAAGAAGTGAACATATACTTACTGAGTTTATATTCAGTGAGACAGCACATGCATGTCTGCTCCGGAAATGCTGCACATCATTGACATCACACAATTACCTACCTTTATGATATTATAGATGTAAGAAGGGAAATTAGAAAATTATATCCATAATTACAGGAATATCGATCTTCCTACATTACTTGAATTGTTCCCCTAAGCAGAAAACGATGATATATTGATACCAGTTTTATATGAGTCGCACAATCAGCTCAGAGACTTCACGGGTTGAAGGAAAATGTCACATTGGAAGCGTTATATAAAGCAAGCTTCACACCCTTTGACATCAAAGTGCTGGCTCCAATTTATTTATTCATTTTCTCGTGTTTAGTCGGCTGAAAGTTGTGATAAGAGGGACGGCACAGCAGGGTTCACAAATGTTGGTTCAAATTTGCTGAAAAATTGGGTGTACCGATAGTTTCCAGAAGGATGTGGTCCTGAGCTAAAAAAATGTTTTCTATCTAGTTTAATTTAGCGAAAATTTATCCAAATGTAGCAAAAGAATGTTCAAAATCTAAAAAAATGTTTGAAATTCATGATCCCATCCACCCCCCCCCCCCCCCCCGCCAAACTTTTTTTGTTTCCCATAAATATTTTCTGCATTACGAGACTGTGGATGACACTGTGAGCAAGTAGATTGGCAGTTTTCATTGTTGTCTACAAACAGGAACTAGGTAGATATTCCCTACGTTTGCCCTCGTTTTTCTAAAAATAACATTTAAAATTTTTAACTAATAATTGAACTTGTTATATATGCATGTAGTATCATTTGATTTGTATTTGAAATGATTTTAATATGGTGTTAATTTTGTAGTTGTTGATAATATATTGTGAAAGAAATTAATGGACAGCGTATAATATTGGAACCGTATAAAAACTAATATGCATATATTAGAATAGAGTTAAAATTTTGCCCTAATGAAACCATCACTTCCATACTCGACCTTCACGAATTACTTTGAAGCACTAACTTGATAAAATTGGTCATTACACTACACTAGTACACGAAGGCACGATCCAAACCCTATATATGTGCCGGTTTTAGTACTGGCATAAAAAAGCGGCACTGATGGTACCGGTTTCCAAACCGATACATATGCGACATGCCAGAGATAACTAGCAGCCTCGTATGTGTAGAATTTCTATAAGAATCAACGCATAATATATGCGTCGGTTCTTATTTAAAACCAGCACATAGATATCTGGTGAGAAAAGAAAATAAAATCTAGCTACACTTCTTTGTACCACAAAAATTAACAGTTCCAACATTGACATTCACAAGTAATTTGCTAGCCATGACATCCACACTCACAATCACATTGACAATCGCACTGACTTGCACACATATACTGTCATTCAAAGATAATATAGAGTTTAATTAACGTAGTGTTTATACACATTCAACGTGTCACCCCAAATCCTGCTCGCCGCATGCAATAGTTAGTATAATTCCAATGTCTGGGGTTTTGTAGTAGTGTGAGTTTCATTCTTCACTGATCAGCAACGAATGATGCACTGAGAGTTTCAAAGCTTGTTTTGAAGGTTTAGCAAACCAGTGGAGATATCTGTTGCAGATGGTAGCAGTATTACATTGGTTCTAATAGTTCCTATAAGTACATATGCGTGACGTTTCTCTTTCATAAGTACTGGCTATTCTTTTGGAAACTAAACCGTCAGTAGAACTGGCCACCTACTGTACCGGTGGCGGCCCGCAACCTCAAGTGACTCAGCCTGCCCTACACCAATGGCCGATCACCGTCCGTGGCTGCCGCTGCCGGCAGCACCGACGCACTTTCGGTGACCGTACGCATGAGCTCCTCCACCCTGACTACATTCCTCGCTGGCGTGACCACCTCCGTGCAGACCGTACGAGGGCGCCAGCGCGTCTCCATGAAGAAGACCGCCTCCAGCCGGCGACGCCCAGGTCCATCGCGGGCACCAGGAGCAGCACCAGTCAAGCGCGGGCATCCGCAACTCCTTGTCGTCATTGCTGCACACAAACACCTCCGTTCGCCGGTTGTTGTGCCATTGACATCCTAGATTCCTCCCAAGCCTATTTGACTATTTTGCAGTCACACTGCCCGAGTGCCAACAAGAACATGCAACTTGCATAGGAGCTTGTAAATTTTTCTAGTGGTGCTAGCTAGAGTCTTCAGTTCAGATAGTTGATGCCTATCGGTAGTTGAGTGCATTCAGTACTGAGCATGTGCAAGCTCCAGAGCAGCTGCACATCAGCATCACATGACGAGTGCAAAAATAGATTTGCAACTAACCTTAATAAAATTTTGAAACATGATGCAAAGATTATATGAAACCTTACAAGTTACAACTCTTCAGTGCAGTATGTGGCAAACAACATATTATATTCCAAACCGCGATCACTCAGCTGGTAGATTGACGTTTAACACAGAACAAAAGAATCAAGTTTGCCATGTGACTCATCTGACTGATGGTTGGCCCTATATATACCACCCTTATTTACTAACTTGTTTAATAAGTACCTTGATCACGTACTTTGAAACGTTAACTATGTATGATAATTGATCATTATATCTTCTTTCTATACAACATAGACTGTCCAAGTTTCATGATTCATTGATCATCCATTAATTCATTTGTTATAAAACTGGTCTCAAATTCAACATCGGTAACCAAATGCAGAAGTAATAATATCCAAACTTGATGATAACACCAAGACATAATATTTGTTGGTGAGGTTTAGCCATACCCTAATCCCTTGGGCATTAATTATAGACGCTCCTCCCTGATCTAGTATAATTACAGCGTGTCAGGGCTATATGATCCTCAATCGGCTAGGCTGTTAACCAGTCGATTCCTCACCTATGCTAAGTCACTATACAGTTACAATAGGTTTGTTCCTTTATTTAAGTGAGAACCTAGAAGAAAGTTTGATTCTAATTCTATTATATCTATTTCTTGCGTGAACCTCCGTGTACCCAGACTTAAATTGCTTTTACCTTTGCTACTCATGCTAAGCCACCTAACGAGATAGGCATGTCGTCTTTAGGAATGTGCATTACAACACCAGTATATCTAGTTTCCATGACTCCACTTGTAAAAACACTTCCTTGTAACTTATACAAACATGAGCCCATTTTCTCACCAGCCATAGCAGTCTTTTCATTCTTCATGATATTCATGGTCTTTCCATCAGGATCATCCTGATGCAACTATCCTTGCTCATGTAGACTCACAAATGAAATTAGACTCCTCCTTAGCCCTAGCATATGTTTCACATCTTGAAGTAGCATATTATTGTCATCATACATCTTAAACTTGACATCACCCATTCTAACAACATATTAACTTGTATCACTGTCCAAGTGAACAATACCAAACCCACTAGATTTATATGAAGAGAACCACTCCCGCTTCGATGTCACATGATAGGAACTACCGAAAGTCTAACATTCACGCTTCACCAGACTTCTTGTCAGACACCGTGAATAGCTCATGATTACTGCTATTTGAGTTATCACCGACTGCTGCTAAACTTGCACTTGCACTTCTCTTCTTTAGTAATAGATAATCCCACCTCATATGCCCAATGTCATGACACTTATAGTAACATACATCCTTCTTTCCTTTGCTCTTTGTCTCCGCCTCCTTGTCATGCTTTGCACTAACCAACAAACTCTCACTTTGAGAAGTCTCTTTTGTATTATTACTCATCGATATTCTCAAATCTCATGCAAGCAATGCCGAAACTATATCCTCAGTCTTGATGGTATCCTTGCTATACATCAGAGCAGTCACCACATGCTCATAAGACGCTAGAAGTAAGCACAGAAGAATTATGGATTTATCTTCATCCTCCAGTTTCTCCTCTAACTTGCTTAGATCCATGACCAACTAATTAAAGACGTCCATGTGCTTCCTAAGATCTAGATCTTCTAGCATCTATAAACCATACAATTATTGTTTGAGATACAACTTACTCATCAACGACTTGGACATATACTATGTTGTCAATTTGTCCTAAATTTTCTTTGATGAATCTTCCTCCATAACATGATACATGACCAAACCCGAGAGACATAGATGAATCATTGTAGCTACCTATGCCTCCATCTCCTCCCATTTATCATCATCCACCTTCACCGGTTTTGTCTTAGTAAGAGCTATGGATATCCCCTATTACATCAAAAGATCCTTCACTCTTGATTGCCAGAGAACAAAATTTCTAGTGCCATCAAACTTCACCACATCAAATTTGGAAGCCATCGCCGCTACCATCAACGATATCAACTCAACTAGCTCTTGCCCTAATTAAATTGATCTACTTCGGTTAATTGATCCATCGACTAATTTCAACCAAACTAAACTATTTTTTTCTTCAAAAAAATTAGATCAGCTTATTTCTTTGGTCAATACCGGTCAACGTGGTCAAGGGATCGGTCCTATTTTTGTTCTTTTTTTCTTCACCTATCGAGCTGCCCCCTTCATCTTTCTCCTCATTCCTTCTGATCGATATCCGTCAGCCCCGAACCAGTCGCCTAACACATGCCGCACCATTCCTCCGCTAACTCTAAGCACAAAGCATGACGCCGCCACACCGCTCCTCCATACCGCTTGAGGAAGCTATCGCTGCGTAGGAAGTCCCTAATGCACCACTTTCTCTTAGGACTCTGTCGATGAATGTGTCATCGGTGCCGCTGTGGGCTTCCATATCTACTCCTCTGCCGGTAGCTGTCACCTTCTCAGTTCCATGAAGCTAGCCTGTCGAGCTCATCCCCCTAACTCTAATGACCACACTAAGCACCCTGCCGCTCGCACACCTCCTGCACAAAGGTTTCCGCTGCTGCCCTTGTGCTCACCATGCAAATCACCTCTTCCTTGAAGAAACAAGTTCGATCTCTTCCCTTGCTTTGGTGATTTGATTGATTGTTATTGCAATCCTATGAATCCTTGTGCTAATTTTATTTGGGTAATTTGGAGTTAGATTCCAACCCAACATCAAAATCCTCCTCTTATTCCCCTTCATGTCTGACTAGGTGTCTCTGCTTATTTTTCTTTCATGTGCTTCAAGTCCAAAATTGGATGTGACACAATATCCTCACCCCTTCTACACCGTGAGCCCTAAGACCAAGCTTCACACGACCTTGCTCAACCCCAAGCCTGTTGCCTTTGATAGTGCTTTGATTTTTGCTGCCAACATAGCCTTGACGCCAAAACAGGCACACTGCCATGGACCTAACCTTCCAAGCTTCCTGTACACCTTAGCGACATCTTGCTCAGCTACGTGACACCTCCGACCATCCCCGTCGATGTTGAACATCGATCTATAGACATGTCAACTGCTATGCATTGCCTCGCAAGATGGACTAGGGATTCTGCGATCCGACCAATTTGTCGTTCTTACCGCCCTTGACTCGATATGCTAGCCCGTCGCTTATGCGTTGCCATTGTAGCCATCTTTCATGCAACACCTTGTCGATGCCTTCCAAAATAACATATAGGATCCACCCGCTCCGACTTCTGATTGACATCCCATCAATCTAGCCATGAGCCAAAGCCGACGAATAACCACACCATCTTCATAGCACCCAAACTACACGAGCGCTACATCTAGCTGTCTCCCTATCAAACGCAACTCACCAAAAGGCCTAGGTCACCCTATCATAATGTTCGACTCTACCGATTGAGAATGCCAATCGTCTCCAGCTTCAATCAACCATGAGCATCACGCCTGATCATGTTTCTATTGAAAATAGCTGATCAAATGGTTTGGGCTGCCACCCTAAGTATCCAACACAACCGATCAAATTCCATTGATCACCGTTGTGCTTCACCTTGCGCTAATGCCCCTCCCTAGATATTACATGCAGGATGCCCTGTGTGGGGAATGGATTTTTCTTCATTGCCAAGCTTTGATACCACTTGTTATAAAGGCGGCCTCGAAATCAACATCAGTAGCCAAATGTGAAAGCACTCGATAGAATACTTAAATTTAATAACAATACCGAGATATAATATTTGTTAACGATGTTTAGCTGTAGCCTAATTTTTAAGGCATTAATTATAGGTGCTCCTACCTAATTTAACATAATTATAGTATATCGGGGTTACACGACTCTTAACTGGCAAGGCCATCAGTCAGTCGATTTCTTACCCATGCTAAGTGGTTATGTGGTTTTAACTGGGTCTGTTCCTCTATTTATCTATTTAAGAGAGCCTTAACTCTAACTTCAACCTACACCCATTAAAATTCTAACTCTTAAACTATAACCGACTATATACATATATTCGAGATAAACTCTAACATCATCCTTAACGGTGTTCTTTTAGGGTTCATAATAATTTCAGACTAATATTCTTAATATTTCGGCACCCCTGAAATGCTTTGGCTCTCTGAAACTTAAAACCCTGCTCTCGATTGCTTCATGTTGGACAGCTAGCCTACTTGGAAGTGTTAGAACAAAGAAGATAAACTGCCACAGATATTATCAATGCTCTCTTGATTTTTGTGTTTTGACATATGGTGAGATCACTCTATCGATTTAAATTACTCACTTACTAAGGTCATTAGTACATATGATGCTTTAAGCTCCGATTGGATGGACCTTCAATTCAAATCTACAGGGGAATGGATTGCTCTCTAGCTCCTTTTGTGTAGATCAAAGAGCAGACCTTCGATGAAAGTACTGCCATCCAATTTGGATTAGTATGAAGACGAACGAGCTCGCTCTGGCCATCCACAGAATAATGAGTCAAATGAGCAGTTGTAGCAAGAGTTGGAATGCTCATGAGCAGTACGCCATCATTTGCATCCCTGAAACGATGGGCAAACAGAAGACATGCATAACCCTGACGCATCCCAGTCCATGCATTATTGCCTCCCATTGAGGAGGAATTCGAGTTCTTCGCGGTTGTGAAGTATTGGAAAAACGATTAGTATGTTACTGACATAGAGGGTTTCACCAGGCCAATATATGCGAAAGATTCATGGCAAATATTAAGACAAAAGCAAAGAAAGTTTATTCATAAGAATCAATAAACTGAATAGATATGGGACATTAATCCTTTACTCTGGATTTTCTAGGGAAATCTATAGATACCTAAAACCAATCTGAGAGCTATGCGCATATGTGTGCAGCACGGATGTAGTAACTCATTTTTAAACCGAGTAAATCAAAGTGAATCATGTTGGCTTCTATAGATCAAATAAAACAGCAATAGCTCAACAATTTCTAAGCAAGGAACTATACAAAATTCACTGATAGAATTAGCAGCAAGCAGCATAAATAAGTTGTTTACAAGAAGCAGCAGGAGCTGAATACAACTCGTTGTAGCAGTTGGAGAAGAGGCAGCTCTTTGGAGAGATGCTGGAATAGGAGTCGTCCAGATCACTTGCTGGATTTTCCACTGCCCCTGGCAACCTTGGAAGGCTTCTAGTGTTTGACATGTCACATAGAAGCTAGCAGATCAAGTCATAACATTCAACTTGTAGTACACGGTTCACACGGCGCGTGCATACCTGGTGCAGCAACAATCAGCTGCAGCCAATCTTCCCAGGTGCCTCCCAATCTCGGGCTACAAAGCAATGTCCGGATTTTTTAGATAAGGGAAGAACATACATATTCGACTAGCCTCGATAGCTTAGGCAGCCTTCCTTATATTATAGTTCTTGACTGTTCAAATGATTACAGATGATGATCTGATCATCTGAATGCTTTTTTGACACTTTTGCCTTCTTGCCATTGTTTTCTGGAAAATGGGTGACAATTACAGCGAAATGGTTTTTAAAAAAGCTGGAGTGACAAGCCCAGTTATGCTGCAGCATCCTCTTGTTCTTATAATGTGATCTCTATGTTATGATGGTGTACCCGCATTTGGTATTGGATTGCTGTAGTAGATGGACTTGGACTAGTTTTTAAATATTTTGACAAATATATGCGCCAACCTAGTTAAGAAACAGTAGTCTTTCTGTACTGCTTTTTAAACCAACTGAGACACCACACATTCTAGTCTGTATCTTTGGTGATTCTGTAAGATTTGAAGTACCATATAGCCAACATAAATTGGCGCTAAAAGGTATGGTATCCCCTCAAACAAGAACCATAAAATACATCATAAGCCAAGTGTTGGTGACAAATTCGGACCTATAAATTGGGAAAATTTGAGGTCATGTGCCGAAGCATAAACAAAAACCCCAACTAGCTTTCATGTAAATTTCATACTTACAGTTGTGAAAAAAACTACCTCTTTTGCCAAAAAGAAAACCAATTGAATAGACATCCAACTCTCTTGTACAGAAATGCAACTCCTTCCAAAACAAAATTTAGTCATCTAACACAGAGAAATTCACCCCCCCCCCCCCAATTCAGCCTCATGGATACCTGCTTATTTGATGTCATACCCGCCTTCAATTCAGCCTTAGAATTTCTTTCATCTGCAACTTATCCTTTTTTCTAGAGTGCAATATAGAAAACAGTCGATACTACCATCCCAAAGACATGCATCATGTTTCATAGCGGCAGTGCTTGTCCGGCCAACAGTGTGATTCCTTAGACAACCCACCAATGGCCAGTCCACAATTGCTGCTGATCGGCAGAATGGACGACAGATACCTGAGCACGGTGGCACATCAAAATCTATACTACAAAACCATATTTTATAGGCATGCCGCATTTGCACAATGCCTCCCAGTCCCATAATACATTTGTCTTCCCCAAATCTCTTTGGCAACAACTTGGTAGTTAACTAGCCTCATCGATGGATGTTCCTGTGACCAGTGGCGGAGGACCAACCAAAACTGAGATGTGGCACATGGCTAAGTGCAAGACTAAGAACACAACAATATTCTTTCAATGGCATGATAATATGAAATAGTAATTAGACCAAGAAATCAACATTTAACATAAAAACTACAATCTGTTTGCAAACATAGAAGCGAGCATTGAAAATTACCTCACAAAACAAAGATTGAACACTAGAGTAGAGTAAGGGACAACATACATATATGAATAATCTTCCACTGAAAACAATGAGCAAAAATATGTTAGTGTTTTCACATATTGAGATAGATTAACATAAAGAAAAACAAAGGGAATATAAAGGCATACCAATAACAAGTTTTTAATTGCAGCATAGAAAGTACCACTTGCAGGAGTACTTGGGTTTTTACCACTAGAAGCCTGCTCCAATAGCTCTTCAGATATGCACATAAAAAAAACCAAGACAGCATTGTCTAGCAATTAATCATTTAATTTGGTGCTAAATAAACTAATCAAAATTCCCAAATCTACCTTTGACATGCTGTTGCCTTTCCCTTCCCCTTTTCATCCATCTCAAATCCAAAAATCAGGGATCAAACAAATTTCCAAATCTCCCCTGTGCAGACCTGCAGTGCTGCCTACTAGCTGCTACCTGCTGGGGGCCTGCCAGCCCTGCACAGCCTCCTCGCCACCAGCTGGAGGCTGCTCCACACAGTCAGGTCAGGGGCCAGCCAGTTCACCGCCACCGTGCCATCGAAGATCGCCACCCTCCTCCACAAGCCCCTCTTGCTGCTCTCCCAGCGCTATGCAGCCTCAACCGCCCACCGCCATGCGCCCCTGCGTAGCCGTTCGCGAACCCACGACGCTGTAAGCGCAACGTCGGCTGCCTGCTCGTCGCCTCCCACTTCCCTCTCGCTCTTGACCTTATTGGCTGCTAGGGTACACAGGCAGAGGCAAGCCAACAGGCACACAAGAGTACAAGCCCACAAGTAGAAGCGGGCCATGGGCCACAGGCCACGACCCAGCGTGACAGAAGGCAGCAGGTTAGCAGCACTCACACTCGGGGGGCGCGAACCATGGCGTCGCGGCGGCCGGGAGAAGCGAGGAGGCCAGCAGGGGAAGGGGAGGAAGACGCTAGGGGAGGAGGGGATGCTTGCGCCGTGGTTGAGATATGGCGAGGCACCCCTCGCCAAACTGAGCGCGCCATCCATTCATGTGATTATATAAAGCATGCAGTGTCCATGGGTTCAAAGGTACAATACATCCTAAATATTTAAAAAATTTCCACGGCACCACTTAGTTACTGCGAAATCTTTATTCTCTTGTGATAGAAGCCACATTGCCATAATTATTTTAGTCTTTGGAAGTTTGGATGCTTGATCTAAGGTGCAAATTGTCTTTTTCTTGTGAAGGTATATCGTATTAATTATTTTAGCCTTTAGATGATTGATATATGATGAAAATTGTATTCACCTAACATATATGGTTCAGTTTACCACACCTGTTGGTGCAAAGCACAAGCACCAACAAACTAATCTTTTGCACCATTCGGTAGAGGAGGCAGATGAATATTTCTATCCGTTTTTCGTAAGCATGTTTTTTAAGATGTTAAACGGTACATTTTAAAAAAAATTATATGTACCATTTTCTTAAAAAATCCATCAGTATTAAACAGAAGAGATAAAAAGTGTGATAGTGTGTCTTGATATCAAGAGAAAAACAAGTACGAAAGCTCCAACCACCTCAAACAGACGTGGTGTTCTGTTTATATAGGCCAGAATTATAAATATATCCTCCCAGGATTATATGGAGGCACGTCTATCTGTGCTGCTGACTAGTGGGCCCCTCTAAGGGGCTTAGCTTAGCTAATTAAGGGGTTGGCCCTGTTCAGGGCTGAGCTGACAAGGCCCACCCCTATAAGATGGGACGCCTCCACGCCACCATTCAGGATTTGCAGCTCTCTCGCAGGCAATGCCTCTTTTTTTTAAAAAAAAAAAATCCAATCGAATAGAAATGCAACCTTTTTATACTGAATATGCAACCCCTTCCAAAAGTAAATTCAATCAATTGACACAAATAAATTCAACCCACACACACAAATGGAAGAAAATTATATGTGAGCAAATGGTTATATCTCTAGAGTTGTTAATCCAGGACTCTGTCTAGTCAGAACTAGGTGAGCTCATTCCATCAAACAGATACATGGCAATGCTCAGTTTGAAATTTTGAATAGGGTAACAATTAAAAAGAAGGTATAGTAGACCTACGACTCTCGGTGTTCAGTGAAAGTCTCAATTAGCATGTGTTGGAAAGGTCGGTACGTTGCATTGCAAGATCTTTATCCTTCAGAGATAGGGTATCAGGTTATGTACTATAGTGTTTTTTTTTGTTTGGACTTTTTAATCTTTTCCATTGTGATCTTGATCGAAACATTAGCTTCTTCATTGTGATATATGTGGCACATGTAGTCTGGTGTACAGAACCTATTGTTAGTACAGCAGAACATATAGTTCATTCAAGAAGCAACTCTCGTACTAAACCTTATATTATGCCAGAAATAACTTGACTTGTTTGATGGCATACCCATTTTAATTCAACATTAGAGTTTTTATCTGAACTTACAAAAAAATAAATTTCTACAACAACATATCCTTTTTGCCAGACTGATATTATTACTGATGCAATAAAGCACACTACCATCCCAGCGATATTCACCTGATGTTGCATCACAGAAAAGATTGCCCAGTATGCGTGATTCCTTAGACAATACGCAGCAATCACTAGCCTGTAATTGCTGCTGAGTGGCAGCCCGGTCTCCATTAGCAGCCCGTCAAATGCCTAGCCAAGATGGCACATCAAAATCTCTCCTGCAAAACCACACTTGGTAGGCACGCAGGGTTTCCACAATGCCTCCTAGTCCCATACTACATATATATCTTCTCCAAATATATTTTGGTAATAATAAAAAAACTCTGTATATACTATCGAGTTGATCCAAACATATTAGATATCCTATATATTTATACTATATATTACGTGGCCCAACCAAATATTATTAATGCTAATTCTTTTTTCTCTCATCTCCCATATGGTCATAATTGTTTTTACCCTTTATATGCTTGTCTAAGGTTCCAGTTGTCTCTTTCTTATGAACCCACATCATATTAACTATTTTAATTTAGCTTTTAGATGATTGATATAATATGAGAATTGTAAAAATTATTGAAAATTAAGCCATCGAGCTAAACCATCTTTCACTTTATGTTTTACTATTTCACTTTCCCGTTGCAATATGTGAAGTTCCATCTAGTGTAATATATAGACCGCTTCACATATTTCATCTCTTCTAGCTAGGCCAGTTAAACCAGGAACAAATCTAAGGACTCTTTCGGTGGCACTGGTTGAGAATTTCTCTCCCTCGTTTTTCACGTGTACAAAAAAATTTATAGAAAATTTGTCTAAAAAATCATATTACATAACGCCCGTGTTTTTCGTAAAAAAACTATTTGAATAAAAATTTATTTGCAAAATTTGGATATTTTTATTTCTTGAAGACATACTAGAGTATGGATCTCAAATACTATTCAAATCCATCATAGAATCACCTCCAAAATTTTCTCAAAGAATATTCAAATCCAAATTCAAATATTCAAAATTTTCTTTCCAATATATTCATGAAAATTTAGAGAGGCTACTGTTTACCTAGTTTCTCTCCCTTCCTTTCTCCCTCTCTTAGCCCACACAGACTTCTTTCTCTCTCGGCCTATACGGCCTACTTTTCCTTCCACTTGGTCTACAGATCGTTTCTTCGCTAGTCGACAATTCGGGCCCACCTGCCGATCGCGCCATGGATAGTCGCGTGACACACTATGTCACGGGAGTCCCCTACCTTCAACATCGCCCTACGCGTGCAGAGAACTCAATCAAATGCACCGACCTCCACAGTGCATGACCATGTCTTTATGCCGCGTCAGCAATGACTGCCAACACACCGCCCTTGCCCGTGCTGCGCACACGGACGGTGTGTCGTTGTCACCCTAAGAATCGGCACGCTGTGCTCCTCACTGCCAAACTCTGGCGCGTCGCCACAGCATTTGGTCTGAGTCCTGGCTAGTTGTTCACGCGCAAGGAGATCGGACTAGGCGGAGAGAGGCGCCGAGAGGGCGAGCGAGTTAGCCAATGGGGTCCGATACGATGCCCCCAAATATGCGAAAGCTTGAAAAATCTGCTTAGCTCTAACGTAGGTCATTCGGCTCTTTAGAGTCTTTAGGTTGTTGAAGTTATGTGCGTGCTAGTCAATTTAACCTCTAAATGACAAGAAAGATAGATAGAGTTATATCATCAAGCGAATTGGTCGATACGAACTCTTGCTATCTGTTGGATGTACCAATAGAGTTAAGATAGCTATCGATTGTGAGTCCGATGCACTCCTGCTATTGGTTGGATGCCGATAAGGGCTGTAGTGCTCATACATCAGCTAAAAAAACCGATGACGACATAGACAAATAGCGAGGAATAAACTAAAAGACTCATTAGTTGTAGCGCTCTGAATAGAATATGCGATAAACGGTAGAGAGCAAGGTCCAATCTCCTAAAAGGACGAGACTTAGCTACCACCGATGATGGTATCGTTAGAGCTAGCCTTAATAGATCAGATCAAACCGAGACAGTATAAGGTTGAGACTAATAGCACCAAAACAGTAGGAGCTAGATCGGACGTACCGATGGAGGGAACAGGTGAACCCATTGGCTAATATCGGCTGTGGGTCTAATGCAGGCATATAAGTAAACTCATTGCTAGTGGAGCCAATGAGAGAAACAAAACTCGCTAGATCTTGATACTAATCCTATTAGACATAGCCTTGATAGATTGGATCTAACCGAGACAGTATAAGACTGGATCTAATAGAACCAGATCAATCTTTAATAGATTAATTGTTGATGATATATGTATATTAGCTAAAAAGTCGATACGCTAGGCGTAAAGCTTTGTGTAGAGATAACTCATCGGCTGACTACTCCGATGAAATACCAAGTAAAAACCCATCATCTTAAGGCTCAATACACCATCAGCAGTCTAGTAGATTGGACCTAACCGATGCAGCATGGGACTTATGACGGTAAAATGAGCTCAGTAAGTCAATAGATTTCACACAGACTTGATGTGATATTTCTGATCGGACTAAGAGGTTGGACCTAACTAATGCAGCCTTAGATAGAGCGGATACACTAGGATAATGGTGAGACTTACACCTTCATCGAAGTTTAGACCTAACCGATAAAACCCCAAGTCGAGAGCCAGAATCCACCAGTAAAAAACCTACATAAACTAAGGTGGCGATACGCTGAGATTGTTTTGATCTGAGAGATGATTTACAAGCCTCTAAAGGGTCTATATTTATACCAGGGGTTTACATGAGTCCAATATGGTTACAAACAACCTCTAGATGTTACTTCTTAAATAGAAAAAAACCTCTCTAAGATGTTAACAAAACTAATTAAAATTGTCTATCTTATAAGATATATTTTACAAAGATACAACTATCGTATCATGGCTTTCACGACTCCTCCTCAGATACGTATCATCTAGATAATCTTTCATCTTTGACTGAACCGAATCCATCTTCATCCATCCAATCGGCTCTTTTCCTGTATCAATCGGTCTTTTTCCATAAGCCGATCGGCTCTCCAATCCTGTTTGTAAGGCTTACCAAATTTTGGTATTAACAATAGTGCACAAACTCCCTCTATTCCATCCCATTCTGCCCCTACTACTGTGTCACCTATGTCCTCTCTTCCCCCATGCTTTGGCCAGCACCATCATGGTGTTGCGCCAAAACGCCCTAACCAAAGCTGGTCCTCTTGCGTGTCATGCCACTATCACTCTCGGTCGTAGTCTAGCGCTGGTCCCTGCCTATAAAAGGCCATGGAGCCTCTCACCTTGCCCCGCACCATCCTAGCTCCCTCCAAGCTCCTAAACCGCCTCGCCTCTCTTTTCATACCCCCCCCTTTATCTTCTCTAGCAGTCGTCACCGTCAAACAAAAAATTTGCACCATCAATTAAAGGTAGCCTCTTTTTCTTCCCCTCCCTCTCTGCCTCACTTCACCCTACCTTCGATGGAGCCAAGCCAGTGACCTACGCCACCCATTTTGTTACTGGCAGTGACCAAATGTCACCTCCCTGCCAGAGTTCACCACCGCATGTTGTCAGCCACCTTTTGCTCCTATAGCTAAAATCTGAGCCGTCCATCTTTCTCCCCCTCCTCCACTCAATGCTTCCATAGACGTCGCTTGTTGGGATTCACTATCGTTTGGCCGAATGCTGTCGATCTTCGCCAACCATCAATCGCACCTAGCGACTTGGTTGCCACGGCTGCTGCCTGCATCTTGTGCAGGCCTCGTGGGCCAAGCTGCACTTGTGGGCCAACTAGGAGTCCGTGAGAGCCATAGGTCTTTAGCCTAATAACACTAGCCTAAGTATATTAACCAACCCGCTAGAGAAATAAAAGTCTAATTTGCCTCCCTTGCATTGGCCCCACCTATCAACCTCTAATTCAAACCTTTTTCTTCTCTAGAAAATATTTAATTTCTTTTCTATAATCTAGAAAATGATTCAATCTTCTAAAATTTATATCTTTTTAATTGAAGCTCCAATTGAGCCTGTTACACTCTCAATATTTTTCTAAAAATGTGATCCCTCTAATGGTACTGATAGTTATATATATATATATGGTTCTAAACTTTTTTCGTGTTGCTATTTTGTACTGTGTAGTAGCGCCGAGAAGCTGCCAGTCTAGGAGTTTGTTGAAGAAAACTGTTAACGCCAAAATTTGAAAAGCCCAGCAATAGATTGGAAAGATGATTGATTTAAGCAAAGGAGTGTTCGATTTTTACAAGGAAGAAGCCGATCGGATTGAAGTAAGGAAAGATTCGGTCATAGAATAGAAGACTATCCAGATAGAAAGATTTAGAATAGAAGACAATTCGAGTTTGAGAGCCGTGGTTCACGGTAGGCTATTCTATCGTATCTTATATGAATAGAAAGATTTAGTTAGTTTGTTTAACTTCCTTAGAGATATTTTCTTTTATCTTTATTAGAAAATAACATCCGATGGTTATTATAAACACGTCAGACTTTATAAACCCATGGTATAAATATAGACCCCTGGAAATATGTAAATCATCATTCGATCAATACAACCTCGACGTATCGTCACCCTAGTTCATCTAGGTTTTTTATCGACGGGGTCTGGCCCTTGACGCGGGGCTGCATCGGTTAAGTTCGATCTCCGGTGAAGGGGTAAGTCCCACCATTATCTCGATATATCTCGCTCTGTCTAAGGCTACATTGGTTAGGTTTTACCTCTTAGGCCAATCGGATGTATCACATCACGTCCCTGTAGGGTCTATCGGTCTATCAAACTTTCTCCGTTGTCGTCAGTCTCATGCTGTATCGGTTAGGTTCGTCTTACGAGGTAGCCGATGGTAGAATGAGCTTTAGGCCTATAGGTCTCTGTACGGCGTTTTATCGGAGTGTTAGCCAGTGAGTTATCTATGCGTTGAGCAACACGCCCAGCGCATTGGCTCCTTGGCCGATATGCACCAAGTCTTCAGAGACTTTCTTTTGTGCACCATGCCAAGTGAATCAGCTTTTCAGCTAATGTGCGCCTGTCTTCAGAGAAACGTTCTCTCATCGACTCAGCTAGCCAATGGGTTTGCTTCGCCCTTCCTTCAGCACAACTAATCCGGCATCCACCGTCTTGTTGCCTTTGGTCTCGGTCTCGTACTGGCTCGGTTCGGTGCTAGCGGTGTCATCACGGCGGGCGATGGGTCCCAAGCTGCCATATCCGAAGCGGCATCGGCTTTACAGCCGGCCCCTTTTATACGATTCCTTGCCAGGTCGCACATGCTTTCATTGGCTTTCCAGCCGATGAACGACTATGATAGGTTCCGTCGACCGCTAGGAGGGATCCCACGCGCCTTGCTACTCTATGTGTACAATCCTGTGCCTCCATCGGCTCTGTTGCCGATGGATCAAGGTCTCGTGTTCGCTACACCCGGAGCCATCATATCCTTCATCGACATTCGCCTACACCGTTTTCCCAGCCGATGGAAGAGCGTCCTGATTCCTATCGGCGACCAGCCGATAGCAGGAGCCATCTGGACGCGGCCGATGACTAACTCAATTTTATCGACAGCCAGTCGATAGCGAGGGCTCATATCGGCCCATCGTCCGACTGACCCGTTTGTCTCACCTTCTTATCAATTACAGGGTCAAATTGACTGGCACGCCCGCACCCGCACCGTCGCGCCGAAGCCGACTGAACCCCACAACCCCCCGGCGCGCGTACCTCGAGCCATAGAGAGAAGCCGACCGGCCTACACTGGAGCTAAGCAGACCTCCAAGGCGGCTGATGTGTTCGCCTCTTAATTATATTGAACCCATATTTTTAAATTAAAAATTATTTTATTTGTGAACCATGCATGCTTAGATACACGATACTACCCACAAATCGCTAATCGATCCGATATGCCTTGAACCTATTTGTTACACACACCCTCCTTGTTTGTTGATGACCCAATAACTTGTCGCCCTTTTGTCATACCAGTGATCATGCTCAGCAAAGCGTGAGTATCAGTGCCACCCTATCACTTAAGACAGGTCGATGGGATAAAATAGGTTTTAAAAATTGTTTGAAATACCGACATTCATGGTCGGGAGATTTGAGAAATAAAATGGCTATCATGGGTAGTTACCGCCTATGTGGCTACTTCCGCATGGTATATAAGAACCGATTCTTTGAGAAATTTCATTAATCATATTAAAGTGCGACCACATGGATGGATTGGAACATCTCTGGTCAAATAATTAGTAGACCTGGGATGTATGCAGAAGTCAATAGACGTGGAGTCGCTGATGTGACATTTAGGAAACGCCTATGGAACCCTAAGTACAAGACGTTTGGGACTTGTTCAGTACTTGGTCTAGGACCCATTCAGTTGATAGCCGACTATCCTAGGAATGCTTTGAAAAGGCCTTATGGTGACTATCCCCTCACCATGCGTATTTGATCAATACGAGTTGGGTATTTTGAGTAAGCTCGCGTCGTATGGGTAAAACATGCACCCTTTACAAATGTTATAATCTATACAAATAGACATGCCTACGGTCATAGGTAGATAAGAAGTGATCCTTTAGCGTAGTCTTATATTTAAAAAAATTGTGAAAAAATTTGTTGTAGTATGGAAATCGTTCTCAAAACCAGCTTATGTGGCCGGTGGAAAACTTATGTGGCCGGTGGAAAACCTGAGTGTTGCTTGGCACTAAAAATAGAGTTAGATAAGATGAAGTTGAGTTGTGATTGAGAAAGAAAAATAAATTGAAAGTATATAAATAGAAATACCATCTACCGTACACACCAAACTGAAATCGAGACAAGTCATTGAAAAACGACTTTTGGAATGGGTTGAGACGTGGGTCTCTTCCTGGTAAATATGGTGAGTTGTTGTCAAACAACTTATAGAATGCATTAAGATGTGAGCCTCTTTCTGATAACTTAAAGAGCATATTTTGAATTTGCAAAGATGATTTTTAAAAGCACACTTGATTCCCTTTTGATAATCCTTACATGCCACATTAATTTCCGTAACTTGCTAAGGAACTTAGTGTACTCATCCTTACTATTATTGTCTCCTACCCAGAAAAGCAATATAACAAAAACCCAACCTTAGAATTTTCAGGGTTTTGATCTAGTACGCAAGATGTGATTATGAGTTTATGTCTAGCTTTATTTCTATTGTCATCGTGGATCAAGCCTGATGTCCGTTTATGACTGTAACTTATATATTAGACTTTATCACTATATAAAAATGATGCGTGGTGTTGATTCATACCAGTTAAATTTTTAGGACATGCAGTACAACCGTATCACTCCTGTAAACCTAATGAGAGAGGGCCATCACATATTAATCTATTTATGTCTTCTAAAGATGACGTCTATAAGCAGGAATCTGACAGAGGTAATTTGCCGTACACACCCCGGACCACTCAAAGTTTTTTAAAATAAAGGAATAGACCCCGGCCCACTCACATACATGCTCGATAATAAGAAGCTTAATCATTATTTTGAATCTGTAAACATTATAATTGGTTATAATATTGTTTAAGTGCACCCCAAGCAACACACTTGCTGAGGTTCATATCCTTCACCTTATCAACAAAAAATGATGCATTACTAGAGAGTTCCAAAGCTTCATGATAGACACAGTCACAGCTACCCTATTTGGAAGTTAGAAACAAGCTAACCGAGAAATGTGCTGCAGGTGTTACCAATGTTTCATTGGTTGATAGTTCCAATATATATGTTGTGACCTCACTTTCAGAAGCACTAGACATTCTTGATACCAATCGACCGCTACCAACTTCAGAAAGTGCATATGTAAGAGGAGTGACTACATTCAGGAGGTTGTATACTACAAACAGATTACGGTAGATGCTTTGTGATCCAACCGACCATTCTGGCACGTATTAAGCTCATGTTCAACAATTGAACATGCCAAGATTCAGACGCATCAACTGTAAACAGGGTACGAATATCTAGCCTCGCAAGAGCACAAGAACCAGTTAAAATGGTTGTAAGCTGCCACTGCAAAGCAAGACAGACCATACGCAGCAGATCATCCGTTAGTATCTCTAACCACTGCTACCAGAGACATTGACTTTCTAGATTCCTCCCAAGCCTATTCGACTCTAGTTTTTCTGAGTCATAGTGGCCAAGCGTCAACAAGAATAGGCAGCATGCATACATGAGGAGCTTGCACATTTATCTAGCCTTACCATTTCATTATATATTTCATTGTGAAGTGAACTGAACCTACAAACTCACTGATATATCTGTAGTGGACTGCATAGGAAGCTCCCGAGCGGCCACACATCAACATCACATGACGAGTGAAAGACCAAATTTGCAACTAACCTTAATAAAGATATAAAAATGACGCAAAGATATGATAATATCAATCCTTACAATCCACAACCTCGCAGTGAAGTATGTGTCAGTCACAACACATTATGTTGATTCCAAACGGTGATCAAGTATATTGACATTTGACACAGAATATTAAGTCTGGAATCTGACAGATGGTGGGCACTATACCAACCCTTATTACAGCTTGATAATAATAACCTTGATTAAGTACTGTGAAATTTAATTCTTAATCATATATCATTATATTATTCCGATGCAACATATACTAGTCAAGTTTCATGCTTCACTGATCAAGTGATCATTCTTGACAATCACATTGTTCTTGCAGGGTTCACAATTTTGGACCGAAATTCTAGAAATTTCGGTGCCCCTAGAAATCCTTTGACCCTCTAAAACTTAAATCCCTGTGTTAGCTTCATGATGGAACTGGCTTACTTGTAAGTGTTGGAGCAAAGTAGCAGACAAATCTGCAGCAAATATTACCGATGCCCCCCTAGAGTCCTTGACTTTCATGTTTTTACATAGGGTGTTATATTTCTATCTATTTAAATTACTTTATTATCAATATCATAACTATTCTGATATTACCAGCCTAAAAAGAACAATTCAAAACTTCTGCACCTTTTCTTGCTGGCACCGAGGTGCATGCAAAAGCAATGCACCCTCCTTCTTTCTTCTTTGAATCTTTGATTATCCTATCATATGTCCTCTATCTCACTTCATGCTCCCCCAAGTATAACCAATGGTGAGAGGCCATGGAGATTCCAGCAAGGCTACTGTAACCAAATAGCCCGTTAGCTACCCTAAACATGACTCTGAGGGACATTGAATTTCTAGGTTCCTCCCAATCCTATTTTACTCTTTTCTTCTAAAATCATAGTGGCCAAGTGCCAGCAAGAATAGGAAGCTTGCATTCATATGAAGAGCTTGTGTATATCTAGTCTTACTATTTGCTTATTTCCTATGAGAAAAGAAGACTGAACCTACAAGTCACTGATATATATGGCTATGCTAGCGTCTTCAGTTCAGATAATTGCACCTGTCTCTAGTTTTAGTGTATTCAGTGAGCACAAGGACAAATGTGTAAGTAACTAAATATCTATATACAGATACAAAAATGAAAAGACAAATATATGAACCCTCAAAGCACTCACTTACAATGTGGTGGTCGCAACACGTACATCACAAACCGTGATCATTCAGCAACAGAGAATAGCCGGATTGACGCGTGTTTGACACAACAAAAGAATGTAGTCAAGAATCTGACAGATGGTTGGTGATATGCTACCCTTATTTACAAACTTGATAATAGCAACCTTGATCGACTACTTTGTAAAATTAACTATGTTTGATGATTGATCGTAATACTATCCGATACAACGTCCAACGTAGACTGGCCTATATTCGTCCTTCACTATAATCATCGTTAACAGTATTTGTGCACGGTTCACAATTTCGGTGCGAAATTCCTGAAATTTCAGTTCACCCATCTGATTTTTTTCTTTTTAGAGTTAACTCTCGGAATTTAAAACCCTGTTCTTGATTACTTCATGTTGGACAGCTAGCCTACTTGCAAGTGTTAGAACAAAGTAGCAGATAAATCTGCAACAAATATTACCAATGATCCCTTATTTTCGTGTTTTTACCTATGGTTGGATCTCTAGCTATTTGAATTAGTTGCTTATTAAGATGATATCTGATACATTAGGCTTCGTTTGGATATTTGAATTGGCTGGGATAAACTGCATTAGTCCACCAATTCAAATCTCAAGGGGATATGAATTGTTCTATAATACTTTTCGTGTGGATTAAAGAGCGCAGCTTTCACTACAGCGCTGCAATCTTATCAGCAGGCAGATGAAAATGTGCTGCCCGACTATACAGCGATCAGGCACATGAGCAGCCCCCACAGAAGATGAAATGCTCGTGTATAGAACACCATCTTTTGCATCCCTGAACTAATGGGCAAGCATAAGATAGATGCATATTCCGGACGCACACTACACCGGAGCAGGTCAACTGTCACGGGTTAGACTCACATCTATGTCAGGTTTTATTCTTGTTATAAATAAATAGTTATTGATGACTTTACGTTACCTCTAACAGATATAGATCTATTAGAGATAATATTTCTCTAACATTACTTATGATGAGCAGAACCTATTAGAGTTATTATTATCTCGGACGAGCCGATATATAGATTTATCAGAGGTTTAACGGGTTGATTTGGACCTATCACAGATAGCATCCTCTATCTTGTTTTTATTATGGGTCATTTGTGATATACTTATGTTAAAACCTAGTGAACATGAAAAAAAATTAAATTTATTTTTGAGATAACTTTAAGAATTGCTAACTACACCCTCTAAAATATAGATAATAAATACTCTCAGAAAACCAATTATCTCAGCTACAAATAGATAATACAATTAATATAATTAACCACAAACTCACATATCCATATATACATATGTATATCAAATTACAACTTATGACATGTATTCAAAATCTATTTATATAGAAATTGAGCGATGTCATTTAATATTTCAAGCCAAAAACTTAGAAAAAATATATACTTTGTGCTAATGCTTGTGAGTACGAACTACTGCAAATATGACATGTAATATTATGAAATTATAAATAATATTATTGAGTATTAGAGTATGAAATTAGTAAATTCCTAAATTTCAAAAACTATCCCATCAATTACTCCACATTTAAAATTTCTTTATATCTTATCCCTAACCTCACCTCCAACCATCTCAATAGGAGGCAACAAAGTCTTTTATCTTTAATTTTATTCTCTGCTAAACAATTAATCTAGAAAATAATTATATTCCTAAACAGAGGGATATACACTATGTACATTAAATTCATCGATAACCACCTAAATAAATTTGAAAATATATTAATAATAGTTACTTTATCTTAAAAAAACTTACAAATAAGAGTAGAAGACACAAGTGTTTTAGATCAGCTATATATTCAAAGGATACCATCATCTTCAATTCTATCTTAGGAGCAAAGTTTTTTTAGCAGAACAAGTGTAACACATCTACAAGACATATATAGACGTGTGTGATATAGCTTGCTGCAAACACCTCCCCTCCTTAAAAAATAGTCCTATTAGCTCATAGACTCACATATGTCACTTCATAGGGAATAGATCTTCGTTCAGCGAAGGTCCTATTTGAGATGCTCAAAATTTTAGGAAACAGTTAATGAGTATTCACTCAGTGAGAATTTGAAAACCTGATTTTGTTTACTAATTTATTTTGTAGATTCTGTAACTATATATTTGTAAGATCTAGATAAAAAATGTTTGAGAAAAATGAAGAATCGACAAAGGTCGAGGAGGCCAGTGCGCAAGAGCTTGGGGAGGCCAACATTCAAGACCACTGTGAGGCCAGCGGCGAATCTCGTGAATGTACGAGAAGCTCAGAGAGGCCGATGATGGGGTCATGGAGGCATAAGGAACTCGATTAGATGAGATAGCATGAGATCTACCCGATTGCTATGACTTAGGATTAAAAGCCTAAGTTATAGCAATTAGATAGATCTAGAAGTGAAACCCGTCGGTTTGAAAACTACATTATAGATAACTTACCTATAACAGATCTAAAAATAAAACATATTCTTCTCATCGTCCACATCATCATCATCATGAATATTCGATAGCTTTTACTCACCATGGTTACTCCAGTAACTATAGTATTTTCATGATACTTCTCCATATGAGATAAAACTGTAATTGTACTCTATCTATAAACTTCTTCTTATTCTTGTAATCTACGTATGACAAGCCACATATTCATTACTCCTTGTACTCTTATCATCCTCCACAGTATTTAAAAATTTAACAACTCTATTTATATACTTCTGACTCGGACAATTAGTATTATACATCTAACTATGATCCATCTAGGGTAATAAAAAATATATAACAAAATTAATTATACTAATACAAATTATATTCATATAATAGCTAGATTTTAGATCATTTGTTTACCCTTAACATAAATTTATAATTAAGATTCGCCCTCCTTTCTCTTCCACCTGAATTGTGTATAGTGCATATGGTAGGATGGCAAAGCAAATGCATTAATGGAGATATTTATAGAAGTCACTATATCTCTATTGGTTAAAAATACACAACCTATCAGATGTATGCCAAGTTAACTCTAATGAGTTGTAAAATCATATCCATGCCAGAAGTGCTTGCTCACCTTATACGGGTACGATCCTAAACCCGTCATAGGTTCAAACTCTTACGTGTGATGGATTTTCAACAGAGATCCATTATAGGTAACCGGATTACTTGTAACGACTAATGTTTGAACCCTTCAAAAGTGTCATACAATTATCTTTGATAGGCAGAGAAGTGGGTAAATCCTTATTATTGACGGGCACTTTTACGGCCTATCTATGATGAGACACTGTAGCCCGTTGCTGGTAGTCCATCTTAGATAAGATGATCTAGCGTAATGACATCCCAGTCCATGCATGATCGCCTCACACTAAAAGACAGAAATCGAGCTCTTTGCCATTGTGAAGTATTTTGAAAAATAATGGACTTGTCAGTGACATAGAGGGTTCACTAGGCCAATATATACAGTAGATTCATGGCATATATTGAAGTCTAACTCTAAGAAAATCTCCAATTTAATGCATCTAAATCAAGCAACCATGCATATAAATTTTGGGAAACTAATTTGGGAACTGATGAATAATTTGTAAAAGTAAAATTAATACCTTGTAGTGGATCATTTGTAATAATGTACCTTTAGGCCTTGTGTGTGTTTGACACAAGCTCCGGTTTATCCATTATGTGAAAAATTGGCATTCTCTAAGCATATAATTTGTTTGCTTTTTTGTGAATTGATCTGGAAAGAAACAACTTGGCCTTGTTATGCTTCGTAGTTTCTACCTATGTTCTCAGAGCAACTTATCATCTGCTCCATCAAGTTGTGATCAAGCTGTCAACAGATCATTCAGTCGGACATATCGGCGGACCCTAGTGGTTTATACAACTTTGGCTGAACGTCTACACCTCCAAAGTCATTGCTTGGCCCCCTTTCTCTTCCGTGACATTCCCGACTGATTACCCAGAAGAAAACGAGGCCAGCCGACGTCGATGCATTTCATTGGGTGAAGCTTCATCGGCTCTTCCTGGAAGCAAAATGACCCCCTCTCGGACTCAGCCGATGGTTCAAGTGTTTCTACTACGGCTTTACCAAAGAGGTCACCATCTAGTTCGCGTACGAGGATAACTCATACTTTGAAATGCCTTTTAGGTTTCATCTGATGAATGTCATAGCCGATGAAAAATCGAAGACCATCTTTTTATTCTCCATAACTCCTTGTCTTTTGCCGATCAAATTTTCAATGGGCCGATCCCAACATCCATCATACGAGTTTTACCATCCTTCGGTTAATGCTCGTCAGTTGGGCTTCGGCCAACTCCCCATCGGCTTGTTCTTCATCGGCAAGCTCTGAGCCCACGGAGAATTCCACCTTCGAGCCCTGCATATCCAATACCAAAATCTTCACTCGATGGTGGTCAAAATGGGGAAGGCACTTATATAGTCTATCGGCTGAACATTATTGTCTTCGCCTCAATCCCGACTACGTGGAATCCGATGAAGAGGTAATCCTTCTCCTTTCACTATCATGTCTTCATCGTATTGAATTTCAACTGTATCTTGATTCCCACGATTCCACAGGCTGGCAACAAAGATGCACCTTCGACCAGCGAAAATGGTCGGCCGATTATCTATCAACCTCCATCGGCCAGATTCCTCCTTGGGCAAAGCGGTCCATCTCCATCGGCTCTCCTCCGAGTGTCGCAAGTATCAGGGCCAAAGCGCAAGAAACCGACTGCTCGATCGATTTCTAAGAAACGGAAACCCGACGCCAATGTTGTCATTGTTGCATCAGCTTCGCGAAGCCCTTCCCCTGTGGCAATTCTAACTCCTTCCGTATCTCCGTTGTTATATGTCAGCATCAGTTCTTTGTTGCCTTTATTTTATCCTGACACCTCCACTTTGCAGCCTGAACCATCGGCTCCTGAGGTCCAAACATTGGACCCTGTTACTGGGGCTGAGCTGATGGTATCCTCCAAAGTTTTGGTATCCACTCAAACCGCCCCACATCAAGCTGACACTCGCACAAGAACTGCTCCCACTGTCTCTCAGGTATGTCCATCATACATATTATTTTTCTTGACTTATGATCTCCATGTTTGCTAATGTTGTTATGCAGTCATTAGCCGATCTGTTCTCTTTCGACATCGGCAAATACCTGGAAGCAGAGAAAGACTCAGCAACTAGCACAGCGATCGAACTATTTTTGTCAGCCGATGCTCGTGAGCAGTTGTTAGATATTATGCATCAGTTGGAGGTTTCGATTGACTCGCTGGTGGAAGATTGCGGGTCGATCTGCGGAAAACTTGCAGAAATTCAACACCTTCTGCCTGCGGAACTGTCGAACGCGCTCATGCCTGCCGCTTACATGGAATTCCAAAGGAGCTAGCTGATTGCATCAAGACGACGCATAGCCGATAGCGCTGAGCAAAGCCACCTGGCTTACAACGATCGGCTGACTGCCCTTGATGAAAAAAATAAACTTGATGACATGTTAGCTGACCTCCAACACGCCAACACCAAACTTGGCCTTTTGAAGAAACGAGAAGCCGATTTGATAGCGGAACTCGACAAGGTTCATAAAGACATCAACTTCACCGAGTCCCATCTCATCGGCCTACCAAAGTCAATCCAAAACCAAGAGGCCAAGATAGCAGACAAAGTGCGGCTAGCAGTTTGCTGGCACAAGAACTTGAAACTATCCCTGGATCAGACGAGAATGACATCCGCACTATCAATGATATAGATCAAATCCGTCTACGCGCGATTGAAGCCATTAAGAAATTCTTGTAAAACTTTAGCCTCGAAGAAATCCAGATGTCATCTTGAACATTAACTTTTTGCAGTAAACTTTAATCAGCTTGATCAACAAATGTTGTATATATTTCCTGATGACGACGTCTTAAACGATATCAGCCATCTATAACCGATATAAACATATCGGCTTTCGTACATTAGGAATCGGCTATGCCTCAGCCGATTTAAACAGTATCAGTAGCCGATACCAATTCTGAGAACCCGTCCGACTTGAAAAGGAGAAATCGGCTATGCTCAGCCGATTTAGATGTCTTCCCGCGGGTGACCGTTCTCCAAACTTATCATCCCAAGACCCAATCGGTAACTTCCAATATGTCGGCATCTCCTCTTTTCTTGATAATCGTCTCTCGTAAGCCGATACCATATGCATCAGATGTGTTAAACCGTTGAACTCCTGGGCAGAAAATTTCCACCTGATACGACTTGATAACCCCTAGAAGGCCAAATCGGCAAATTGTTCATCGCTCAGAACAAGACTATAACATCGGCTTCTGATGTTCTAGAAACGTTGTATGTATTCTAGAACTGACTCATTATGCCTATGTTTAACCAATGTCAAATCTGACAGTCTCGTTTCTTGAATCCCAGTACAGAAATGTCCATGGAACCGTTGTTCCAGATCAGCCCATCCTTCAATCGAGTTCGACGGTAACGAAAAAAACCATGCGAAGGCCGATCCACAGAGGGATAAAGGAAAGAAACGGACTCTGAGAGCTTCCTCAGCCGATGCTTCTCCACACTGTGTTAAGAATCGGCTGATGTGTTCCAATGTAAATATGCTGTCTTCTCCTGAGAATATTGAGAAATCTGGTATCGTGTATCGGCGAGGTAGTGGAACTCTGTTAAACCATTCTGGATATGAGTGCCGATACATTACTGTTTGATCTTTGGGTTTGATACCAAATTGCTCTTCCACCGTATCCACAATCCTGGTTAACCAATTCTTCTCTCTTAAAGTATCTTCCTGATCATGTGGAGGTGGATATGGTACCCGATTCTGCTTATGATATTCTCCATAATGATTTCTCCAAAAAAATTCTAGAGGTTCCTCCTGCCGTTGCCCCCCGAGTCAATCTTGTATTGGTGGATATGTATTTGCCGATAGGTCCTTGTTTTCCTCCGTCTCTATCGGCAAAGGCACATGATCCTGATCGGTCTCTTGAGCCGATGACTCTTGTATCGCCTTCCCGATCAGATCCTGTAGTGTATCCATCCATACTCCTGATGGATTACTGAATGCTTGATAAAATGATTTGTTGAACATCTCTTGCAACGGCTTGGAAGAATTCACGGGTGCTGAATGACCTGATTTTTTCATCAAGACACATTTTGGTAATTGTATTTTTTGAATCGGCCCTTAGTTTAGTTATACTGAAGGATTCCAAATAGAGCTTCTGAAAGTTGTCCATATTTTGCTCTATATGCCGATTCTGGTCTTCATTCAAATCCTCCATGGTAACTGGAATTGTTATCTCCTCATCGGCTTCATCTTCGGATGAATATGTCTTGGAATCCACCTTTTCTTTAGACATATTGACAACAAGATGCCCCCCGGGTTGATGAGAAAAAATCTGACTTCCAATCAGGCACTTGTAGAGTCCCGCTAGTTGATGAATGGAATTATATCACCAGCCAATGAAGGATCTTCCGCCGATAAACGGTCTTTAGGTTTCTCCAGCCGATGAATCCAGTCCAATCGGCTAATGAATGAAGATTTCTACCCGATCGACCGATGAATAAAGTACAGTTCTTATCGGCCAATGAATGAAACCTTTGGTCCCACAGGGCGTGCCAAGAAGCGTGTTCGTCGCCAAAAAATCCCGCGACCGGGGAGGGACGGCGGCTCGGTCACGCAAAAGCCTGGGAGGTCTGCTTATCTCCAGTGCAGGTCCTTAAGCATCGAGGTTCACGGGTGTGCCAGTTAATTTGACCCTGCAATTGACAAGGAAGTGAGACGAGCGGGTCCGATACAGGCACTCGCTATCGGCTGGCTGCCGATAGGATCGAGATGCTGTTCGAACGGCTGGGGAGCCGATGTGTACAGGTGTCGACAAGCGGTCGACCGTAGAGCCGATGGAGGAACCAGGGCGTGCTCAGAGGATATCGAGGCACACGGGATCCCTCTGGACAGCCAAACAATGATTCATCGGCTGGAAAAACCGATGAAGGCGCATGCGGCCTAGGCAAGAGTAGGATAAGGAGGCACGAGCTGCAAAGCCGATGCCGCTCCGGATATGACAGCAAGAGACCCGTCGCCCGCCGTGGCAGCGTCATCAACACCGAACCTCGAAGATCGGACCTAACTGAGACAGTACGAGGCTGGGGCCAGTGGCGATGATACGGAGGACGCCAGATCGGCTATGCCGTAGTAAGGATAGGAACGAACCCATCGACTAGCTGAGCCGATGAGAGGACGCATCTCTGAAGGCAGGTGCGTATCGGCTGGGGGACCGATACGTTTAGCGTTACGTGTCATGGGACGCCTCTAAAGGCTGATGCATATCGGCCGAGGGGCCGATGCGCTGGGCGTGAAGCATAGAGCATGGATAACTCATCGGCTAGCACTCTGATGATACGCCGTGTAGAAGCCTATAGGCCTGAAGCTCGATCTTCCGTCGGCAGCCCCGTAAGTCAGACCTAACCGATACAGCATGAGATTGACGATGGCAGAGGGAGCTTAACGGGCTGATAGGTCCAGCATGGATGAGATGCGATACATCCGATCGGTCTAAGAGGTCGGACCTAACCGATGCAGCCTCAAACAGAGCAGGACAATCGGGATGGTGGCGGGACTTACCCCTTCACCGGAGATCGGACTTAACTGATGAAGCCTTGCGTCGAGAGCCAGAACCCGCCAGTAAAACCTAGATGAACTAGGGTGGCGATGCGCCGAATTTGTATATAATCGAGAGATATCTTACATATTTCCAGGGGGTCTATATTTATACCCTGGATTTACAGACAGAGTCCAACGCGTCTACGACCATCGGACATTATTTCCTAGTAAGAACAAAGGAAAATATTTCTAAAGAAGTTAACTAACTAGCTAGACCTTCCTAATTGAGTAAGGTTATAATTTACAAAAATAAGCACTCTGCCATAAAGTCCACGGCTCCTCCGTAAATCCGGTTTCATCTGAATAATCTTCTAATTTATAACCGAGTCTTCCTTTGCTGCAACCTGATCAGCTTCTCCACTGTAGCTATCGGACATTTTTTAGTCAAGCCGATCCTTCTCCTTTCTTCCCTTGGGCTTCTCGGACCTGATCCTGATTGGACAATCCCCTGTCTTCATGCCGATCCAATCTTCTACTAATATGATCGGCTTTTCTATAGTTCTCCATCGGCTTTGTCTCAGTATCTCCATCGATCGATAACTGCATTAAACCCTTTATCAGACCTCTTAACCGATCGGCTTTAGCCCTATCAGATCTTCCAGTCGATCGGCTTTAGTGTTAACAACCTGTCAAGTTTTGTTTCTTATGTTCCATGTCTTGAACTCTTCACATGAATGAGACTATCTGTTAACAAGCTAGGAAATTTGGCACATGCGTTGCACACCTCCAGTGTGTTGCAGCTTTAATGAATTTGAGTTGGTTAATATTGTGGTTCGCATGCTGATATACGTGCACAAAAATTAGAAAAGCAAATATCACCTAAAAATAAATATATGATCATACTGACTCGGCCTAGTTGAGTGTTATACTTTGCGTGCGATCTCATACAGTCAGCTATTTGTTTGAATTTGGCCTCTAGCACTTGTTAGTAATTTTAATGGGTCGGCCACAAGCTAACATCAGAAAGCTGATTGCCACATTGAAGAATAAAAGTCTCCAGGTGTTGTTCTCCTGCTAATCATGGTCTCATGCAAATTGGGATGAGCCAAGGCACTATGACAGTTGATAAACAAACTACGATCAGAAGGTGAGACTATAAGTACAAATGTACGATCTGGGTAGAACAAAATAGCCTTGGGTCACATATGGCAGCTCGAGTCCAACAGAACATTATTTCTGATATCCCTGATTTGTCCCAAACGAACAGTCTGCTATATCACTGATTTGTCCCAAACGAACAGTGTGGTATATCAATATCTGGCTTACGCACCGATCCTGATGCAAATGATATCATTGAAGATAGGGCAAATTTCCTGATGATTCTCAGTCCTAACTGCTAATAAGACCCAATTTCGGTATCAAATGACTAGCAGCACTGCTATATTCCTTCTGCTAGGAATTCCAGATGGTTCAAATTTCCTTTGAAAAATCCCACTTCATGCTTTTGTGGAAGTGAAGAGAGATTCCTGTGGCAAGAACATGAGGCCGGATCGTTGGTGGTACATATAATGGCCCTTTCTCATTCAATATAATGCGCCAAGGGGATGAAGTGGTACTACTTGCTGAAGCGGTCGACGACGGAGAAAATGACCGTCTTGCCGTGCACCCGAGGAAGCGCCTCCACGAAGTCGAGGCCGATGTCCGCCCAGAGGACGGAGGGAACCGGCAGTGGCTGCTGCAACAAGCCGGCTGGGTGCATGTGTTCCGATTTGTATCGCGCACGCCTGCACGAAGTCATGTACCAAACGCCTCATGTTTGGAAAGTGAAAGTCGCGGCGCAGGCGGTGGAGAGTGCGGTGGGTGCCCGTCGTCATGGACGGCGGCCAGGATCTTCGGCAGAAGTGGGGAGGCGGACGGGATGTAGAGTCGCCTGTCGAAGGTGACCATGCCATCGGTGCCATCGGTCACAGCCCACGGCGCGGCGCAGGCGCCCGTACAGACCTCGTCGTGGATGGCGACCAGGGCTGGATCCATGGCCTGGGCGTGTTGAAGGCGTGCGATGAAGTCGAAATGGGGCGCCGAAATTGCCAACAGCTCGTCGTCCTCAGTGTCACGGCGGGAGAGTGCGTCCGCCACGACGTTCGTTGCGTCGGACCTGTACTCGACAGAAAAATCAAAGCCCAAAAGCTTCCCGACCTAGTGATGCTGCGGGATTGTGGTGAGACGCTGGTCAAGGAGGTATTTGAGGTTGTAGTGATCCGTTTTGACGACAAAGCGCCGCCCCCAGAGATACGGCCGCAAACCACCTGGACGAGGCCAATTAGCTCGCGCTCGTATGCAGCGAGAGCACTGTGGCACGGGGCGATGGGACGACTGAAGAAGGCCACCGGGTGGCCCTCCTACGGCGCCGAAGCCGTGCGACGATGCGTCACACTCGACGACGAAGGTCTTCGAGAAGTCCGGCATGGCGAGGACTGGGGCTGTGGTGACCGCGGCCTTGAGGGCCATGAACGCCGTTGCCACCGTGTCATCCCACGAGAAACCGTCCTTCTTGAGGAGGGCCGTCAGCGGGGCGGCGACCATGCCGTAGTTATGTACGAACTTGCGTAGTAGCCCGCCAGGCTGAGGAAGCCGCGGACCGCCCAAGCCAAACGGGGCGCCGGCCAGTCGTGGATGGCCTACACCTTGGCTAGATCCATGGCCACGCCCGCCGCCGAGATCACATGGCCGAGGTAGGCGACGGACGGAGCGCCGAAGGCACACTTAGTGCGCTTGACGAAGAGGTGGTGGCGTCGTAGCTCGTCGAGGACGGCACGGAGGTGACGAAGGTGATCCGCCCATGTCTTGCTGTATATCAAAATATCATCAAAGAAGACAAGAACGAAACAGCGGAGGAAGGGACGGAGTACGTCATTCATGAGCGCCTGGAATGTCGCAGGGGCGTTGCAAAGCCCAAACGCCATCACCAAAAACTCGTACAAGCCGTCGTGGGTGCGGAACGCCGTCTTGTGCACGTCCTCCGGCCGCATGCGTACTTGGTGATATCCGGACCTCAGGTCCAGCTTTGAGAAAAAACGCGCGCCGTGGAGTTCATCAAGAAGTTCGTCGACCACGGGTATGGGGAAGGCGTCCTTGACTGTGAGCGCGTTCAGGGCACGGTAGTCGACGCATAAGCGCCATGAGCCGTCGGGCTTCTTGACGAGGAGGACCGGTGACGAGAACGGCGAGTCGTTGCAGCGGACGATCCCTTGCTCGATCATGGCGGCGCACTGGCGTTCCAGCTCGTCCTTGTGCGCCGCCGGGTACCGGTAGGGTCTGACTGCCACCGGCTGTGCGCCGATCTTGAGGGTGATGCGGTGGTCGTGAGCGCACTTGGGGGGCAGGCCGGTGGGTTCCCCAAAGAGCGCCCCGAAGGAGTGCAGGAGTGCCTCCAGTAGTGGATCGCCCGCGGTCGTGGCGCCCAGTGCAGGGGCGCTAGACGTAGGCACGCCCGACCAGCAGACGGCGCGCCCGCGGTGTTGGAACGTCATGCGCCGGCTGCTAAGGTCCCACACAATGGTCCCTAGCGCGCCGAGCCATCTGGTGCCGAGGACGACATCGTATCTGGCCAACGGCATGACGAAGAGGTCGGCCGGGAACGCGGCGCCGTCGATGATGAGGAACGCGTTGTGTATGACGCCGGCGTAGGTGATCCGCTCGCCATTGGCGACCATGGCCGTGAGGCGAGGCCGCCGTTGTAGCGGTAAGCCAGAACGCCGAGCAGCCGCCTCCGATATGAAGTTATGCGTGCTGCCGGAGTCGAGGAGGGCGACGAGGGAAGCAGACCCGAGCGCGACGGCGACCTGCATGGTGTCGGCCACGGGTACTCCGGCCAGGGCCTGCAGAGAGAAGCAGGGCGCTTCACCATTGTGTTCCTCAGCGCTCGATGTCGTCGGCATCAGAAATCTCCACCCTGTGGACGAAGAAGATGCGCCGGCAGAACCTGTTGTGTCCACGCGAATATTTTTCGTTACAATTGAAGCACAAACCAAGTCAACGCCTTTCTGCCTGTTCCTCCGGCGTCAGGCGCTTGCCCTCTCCTCTGGGCTGGGCTACACCCGCCGGCGGCGCGGGGAGCGCCAAAGGCGGTTGGGCCGCCGGCAGTGGCAGGCGCGGCGCTAGGGCCGGCAGCAGACCGCGCGTTGCTGGCCGGCCTGGAGCCGGAACGGCCTTGTCGAGCTCCATCAGTTCCAGTTGCCGCGCCAAGCTCATAGCCGCCGCGAGCGACGCCGGGTTGTGGATGCGCACCGCGTGGCCAAGCGGCGGTAGAAGCCCGCCCGTGAACAGCTGCACGCGCTGGATCTCCTCCAGCGGCCCCGCACGCGGCAGGAGGGCTTGGAAGCGGTTCTGGTACTCTTCGACGGTGCCCGTGCGCCGGCACTCGGCGAGCTCGAATAACGGCGCCGAGCGCAGGGACGGCCCAAAGCGCAGGTGGAGGAGTTCCTTGAAACACCCCCATCGGGGAGTGCCCTCGTCCTCCTGGAGCTGCATGTACCACAGCTGGACGACGTCCTCCAGATGGTAGGACGCCATCCAGACCTGCTCCTCCGCCATTGTACGTTGTTGATGAAAATACGATTCACACCTGTTGGTGAAGAGCAGGGGATCGATCTTGCCATCATAGCGGGGGAAGTCGATCTTTTGGAATTTCGGGGGTCGGTCGTTGTGATGTTGGCCGTCGGGGCCGCCACCCAGGCCCGACGAGGAGGAGGACTTCTCCTTGTCATGCTTCAACGTCGCGACGTCTGACTTTTGGGTGGCGATCGTGCTGGTGAGGCTCTCGATCATCTTTGCGAGGTCGGCGTTGGATGGCTCGGCCATGGATGAGGTTGCGGAGGTGGCTGATGTTGTAGACGGTGGGAAAGGTGGAGGGTCGGGTGGCGGCGCGGGGAATGGCGCGGCGGCGGCGGATGGTTCGGCGGAGCGGGAAGGTGAGGATCAGCGTGACCGTGATACCAGGTTGTCAAGGGCGTCAAACCCCTGACTGGCCGGACCTCGGCTACGTAGCTCGTAGCCGCCGTCCGTCTTCTCCGGCGAGGTTATACCCCTCGGCCGTAGGCTTAGTTGAGAGGGAGAGAGATTAGGGAATACTGATCTTTTTTAATTCTCAAGTGTTCTCCTTACACGATTATATGACCAATTTTTAAGTGTTATCCTTACACGATTATATGGCCAACGGCCCAAGCAAATGGAGCAGGCTCTCCTTGATTCTAGGCATTACCAAAATAGCTAACTGCTAAGCATTATCAAAATAGCTAACTGCTAAGTTTCTTCCTAACCACTAGAAGCCGCGCCAGGCATACGGGCGCCCGTACATGACAGTGTCCATTGTTGTGATTTCCCTTTGATAATCTGGCTCCTTCAGGGCAGATTTAAATACAGACAGAAACACCACATGCTATTAGATTTCCAGTGAATTAATTTGAAGATGACACTGGCACAATGGGAGTACTATGTGTGTTTTGATTGATCGCATCAAATTTGGGTCCTACACATAAATTCTGATAATAAATAGCTAGCAAAAGTACTTGTTCTCTTGCTAGTAATCATGTAAATCAAGGTTGAACCTTCACTTTTTCTACTAGAAAATTCAATCTATAGTCAGCAGAAATTCTAAAGAAAATATGTACTATTGAAACGAATTCAACGGAAATTATAACCCATCTGAAATATGTACTATTGAAATGAATTTGATATTGTTTAATTATTAGTATGCTCTAACGATAAATAAGCGAATTATTTCACTCTTCTACATGACAGACCAAGTCTCAACCCCTAATCTCTAACGGTTCTATGAGAACCATCTGAGACCTAAAAGGCCACCGTCCAAGATTTAGCTTGAAGCTATAAACCATTAATGATTTGTGCTAATCTCTAACGATTAATAAGCACAGAACATTAGAGATTAATGTATGATGGTTTTTAATAACGAACCAACGCACGTGTTCATGTTCATGAAATTGACTATAAGATTCGTACTCAAAACATTGCCAAGTAGATCAGTATTTGGTTTATTCACAATGGCGTATTTCACCCAAACTCCTAATCGATCTCCAGGTGCAAAAGCCTGGCGGCTGATGTTTAAGCATTTTCTGGCGGCTGATGCGTCCACGCACGGACTTTTTTTTAGAGAACTCACCGACGGGGTTGATCCACTTAGGGATCCCCGCCTGAATCTTTTATTAAAGGAGAGGTTTCAAAAACCAAAAAGCAGCACAATTACAACACGATTACATCTAGCGAAGGGAATTGGGAAAAAAATGTTTACAAACAAAAAAAGATCATCAGATTTTAGACGCGCCGCCCATAGGTTTGCATCCTGAAGACATTGTTGTAGAAGACAAGTTTTTCATGTTGGCAGGTTGTTAAAAATGACATCGTTCTGATGGTTCCAAATCCTCCAAAAGCACAGCAGGTAGAAAGACATGTGGTGGCTCACAGTAGGGTGAGTGGAGGCTTCAAGTCTCCCAATTTACTGACAGAGCTGATATTGAGCATCATGTTGATATCATGCCAGAATTCGACCGTGAAAGGGCAATGTAGAAAGATGTGATCCATATCTTCCCGGTTGTGATTGCATAGTTCACAGTTTGCCATCGAAATGATGGGTTTCTTACGTACGTTTACTCTGGTTTGTAATCTATTTTTGACCAAAATCCATGCAAAGAATTTCACCCTTAGAGGCGCAGATTTTTTCCAGATTAATTTCTAGTTTGTGCATTCCTCTTGGGAGCTCCTTAATTCTTTGTAGACAACTGCGCTAAGAAGGCTGTCATCGTTAGACATTAATTTCGTTGATCTGTCATCTTTTCCAGGAAGCATCTGCAGCTGTTGTAAGATTTGCAGCAGTTGAATAAGTTCTTCTTGGGCTTGTTTTATGAGGCAGGGAACTAGGGGGAGGTCTCCCGTTAGCAACCATTGTTGAACCATTAAGCCTTGATCAGTGCAATGTGATTCCAAAGTAGAGAAGCGAGCCGCTAGTGTTTGCCCCCCTATCAGTTGTCATACTAGAAAGAGGTTGTTGCACTATCCCCAACCTGCACTATGTTGATCTGCTGATATAATTTTATCAGTTTTTGCATCGTGGTCCAGTGATGACCTAGGTCACCCTCCTCGAGCTGAGGGTTTTCTCTCCAAATCCAATTGGCCCATGGTGTTTGCTTCTTGAAAAGTCGGTGGACATTCTTAAGGAGAAGGCTTGTATTCTGGGTTGATAAGTGTTGGATACCCAAATCTCCTTTCTTCGGTCGATAGGCCTCTTCCCATACGACAAGACATTTTGAGCCATGGCAAGTGTCTTCACCTATCTACAGGAAAGCATGACGTCGCTTATCAATTAGCGCAATTACTCCATTTGGATGCTCCAAGGAAGACATTGCATAAGTTGGGAGACTGACCAAAATTAAGTTGACAAGGACTAATATCCCTACACAGTACAGAAATGTTGCTTGCCACCCCGAAAGATATTTGTCCACCTTTGCTATTTGAGGTGCAAAGGCATTCAGTGGGAGTTTAGTATTAAAAAGAGGCAAACCTAAGTAGGTTTGGGGAAAACCTTTGAGCTTGTAATTGAGGATGCCTGCTAAACTTTCTGCTTCCTCTTTCAGGATGTGCATGGTAACAATTGTGCTCTTTGTATAATTAATCTTCAGTCCTGTGGCATTGGAGAAACTGTCTAAGATCTTTCTCAATTAAACAATATCCTGCTCCTGTCCTCGACAAATTATAAGTGTGTCATTGGCATACTGCAATGTTGCATTAGGGAAGCATTGATCTATTTGATGTCTTATATTTGCACTTTGTTGTATCGGTCTTTGAAGAATATTTGCAACCAGAATGAAAAGGTATGGGGATAGAGGATCCCCTTGTCGTAGGCCTTGCTTGCAATTTATCCATTTTCCGGGCACGCCATTTAGGAGGACAACTGATCTTGCCGTGGACAGAAGCATGGTCATCCAGTGTATCCATTGTGGGGAGAAGCCTTTGCATGTGAGAATTCTTAGGAGGCTATCCCATTGGACTGAATCGAAAGCCTTTGCAAAGTCAAGTTTATGCACCATCGTTTTGTTTTTCCTCTTGTGGTAGCACTACATTAGTTCTATGGCATACAGGAATGTTTCTTCGATGCTTCACCCCTTGATGAAGCCAGTTTGGTCCCAATCAATCAGCTTTTTCATCTCAAGCTGCAGGCAGTTGGCTATGATCTTGGTGATCAACTTTAGAGGATAATTTTAAAGAGAGATTGATCTATATCCTTCGGGGTTGTTTGCTTTCCCAGCTTTGTGAATTAAGACAATCAAGGCTCTGTTAACTTGATCTAGTTGGATGGAACAATGGTGGAACTGATATAGGAAAGACATGACCCGGTTTTTTTATCTGCTCCCAAGCTGCCTTATAGAAGCTAGAGCCAAAGCCATCCGGACATAGGGTGCTATTTGAGTCCATTCCTTTGATAGCAGCAAGAGCTTCATTTACTGAAAAAGGTTGTCTTAGCATATCATTGTTGATTGCATCCTACCCATCATATAGTCCATGTAAATTGAAGTTCCACTCTGTATGGTGAGCTTGTCCTAGCTGAGTCTTGAAGAAATTTTGTAGCATCTGGGCTTTTGCTTCATGCCCATAGATTAGTATTTTCTGTGACTCAAGAGATCTTTCCTCATTTTTTTGACGTGTGGGCATAGAAAAATTTTGTGTTGCCATCTCCTTCCTTGATATGCTTTATCTTCCCTCTTTGTTTCCAGTAAGTTGCTTGCGCTTGGACTAGGAGCGATAACTTGGACTTAACTAGCTCTCGGAGGCAACACTCACTTAGGGAGAGCATTCTTATCTCTTCAGTGAAATCAAGAAGATCAATTATTACTGTTTAGTTGTTTTGAATCTTCGTTCCGCTTATAGAATTTTTTTTAAATGAGATGTACTATTTATTTATTTAGTATTTTATTGTCTTCTTATATTTTTATTTAGATTTCTCACGTTTCACGTGTAGTTTGCCGCTGGAAAATTATCGGACACCTATTTTGAAGAGTTAGTCACTTCTTCAATCATGCCACTGGAAAATTACTGGACGTCGATTTTGAACAGTTTAGTCACTTCTACAATCATATTGATATCAGTTTATAAAATTAAATTATTTATAAAGCTAGGTGTACGTAATGTCAGTTGATCCTAGATCGATTTGTCTGGCCAGCCTAATTGTTGCATTATCTTTTCCTTTAAATATCATTTGCCTTGACCATTATGAGCTATGTTTTATTATCTAATACTCATACCACTAGTGCTGAGACCTCCAGTATTTTTACTATTGATAATTAATAATATGGTTTTTATAAATAATGTGATGTTTGGATGGGATAAATTGATTGTGTTCGGAAAATGAGTTGTGAACTATTTTAAAAGTCCAACTTTTTATGTTGATGTAGTTATTTTTTTAAAAAAACATGGTGAGAAGTTGCTGCCTATATGACGAGACTTTGCCTATAAGAACCAATTTCTTAGGGATGAGCATAGTCAAGTGTGACGACATAGATAGTATAGGCCTTTGAGCTTATTGCTATCGAAGGTATAGGCTAGCCCCTCTCTCCTTTTCTTCTTCTCGTTGTTCATCTCTACACACCACATCCAAAGCTCCCAAAGCCAAACTCGAACGCCACCCAAACGGTTGCCACGGGTGACCTCTTGTACATGGCTCTCATCGATGAAATGCACCACCGGTTCCCTCCATCTCCAATCCACCTCCACCTAATCCAAGCTAGACATCAAACTCCATCTTTTGTCATGCTTCGTGTTTCCCTCCTCGTTATCGTTTGCTAGATTAGCTACGGCCACCGTAGCTATTGATCTGCGCCATGGTCGATCGACTTGGTCCATGCCAACATGGCATGACCACATAGCCACCACCTTGGATAGGTGGGCCAATCCCTGCTACCGTGGCATGACTGTCTGGGCTAGGCCGCCAGCCACTCGGTCTATCTAAATGGTCTAGTAGCCTACTAGGGCAAGGTCCATGGCCCACTTTCCCTCTTTCTCTATCATGGCCCATCAAACCCAACAGCTTAGCAAGTCTTGGCCCAATATCTTCTTCATGCAAAGTCTATTTTAACTCCTTCAACCCGACCCCACTTTTTAGTCTTTATTCAAATTCATTTCTTTTTTGAAATTATTTTAATAATTTTATATTATCCTAAAAACATTCTAATCTTTAAAATTTCAAGTATTTTATAAAAATATTTTTGTTTACAAAATATACTTGCCTAGATACATGTGTGGCCACGGTTCGTAAGCTGATCTAATAGGCATAGAACTATTTGTTGGATTGACCCTAAACCTTTGTTGTCTTGTTTTTGCCTTGGTACTTGTACCCTTTGAGTACAACTATCGACAACACACACTTTTCACATAATAAACTAGGAAACCTTTGGTTGTGAAATGATTTTAAAACCTAGCTTGTGCGGCCATGTATATGTGAAATAAAATGGTTTTTAAAAACTTTTGGTCATGGGTTGTCGCCGTCTATATGGCTACAACTTTACATGGCATATAAGGACTATTCCCGTAAGAAATTATACTAATTATAATATAGTACAACCATACGGGTGGTATGGGATGCTCCTGACCAAATAATTAGTATATCCATAATAATTTCAGTTACTAATAGATATAGAGTCATTATGGTGTCAAGTGAGCGATATACATGTGACCCTAAAGTATAGTAAATATGTTTTCCTAGTACTTGGTCATAGGACCCGTCTATTGGGCAACAAGCTATCGTAGACTTTATTTGGAAAGGCCTTATGGCGAACATCCGTTCACCAACTATATCTAATCAATACGCATTGGGCGATTAGAGTAAGCTCACGTCATGTGGGTAAAATATGCAACATTTGCAAAGGATGAAACTATTTGAACAGCCGTATCCATGGATGTAGGCAGATGTGAAGTGATTTCTCTAGCATAAATTTATTTGCAAAATATTTGTAAAAATTGTTTGTTGGTGGATATTGTTACTAGAATTGGTCTAAGTGACCGATGAAAGACCTATGTGGTCTGAAATGGGATTGTATGACCCGAGGTGTCATGTGACATCATCGCTAAGGTTGTTTGAACTAAGAGTTGAGATGTGGTTATGTTTGAAAGAGAAAGTTTAATGCAACTATATGAAGGTATTGTCAGGGATAGTATTCTCAGAATAGAACTTGTCACAAGTTATTGCAAAACGACTTATGAAATAGGTCCAGACGTGAGTCTCTTCCCAATAACTATGATGGGTTGTTACAAAGCAAATCACAAAATAGATTAATGTGCGAGCATCTTTCCGACAACTTAAAGAGCACACTTAGAATTATATAAAACGTTTTTAAAACCAAATCCATTTATGAAATAAACCAAAACCATCCTTTAATAAACCTTGGATATCATACTATTTTCATAACTTACTAAGTATCTCATGTACTCACCCTTACCCTGTCATTCCTTCATAAACATATGAAGATGAAGATCTAACCATTGATGAGCTTCTTCATGAGCAAGCCGCATATGAAGACTTTTAGGATTTTAGTTTAGGTCTCAAGCCATGCTTATGGGTTAGGTCTAGCTTTTGCTTCTACTACAGTTGTATTGTCTCATTGTATGATAGGGTTTTATCCATAATTGCAATCTATGTAAGAAGTCTCTGTCTAATATATAAAGCAGTTTTGGCTATGATCCACCGATGTCATGTCTGTACCAGCTAAATTCATAGGACCAGTATAGATAATACAAGTAAAGGCATTATACTCCTATTGTTCTATGTATTGGTTAACGGGAGGAGGGTGTTACACTTACCAACAAGAAGTGAAAATATACTCATTGAGTTTATATTCATTGAGACAGTGAATATACTCTAGAAATGCTACACATTATCAACATCACATAATTACCTACCAGTGAGGGATATAGGCCTTGGGTATATCGTGAAATACTTATCCGACATGGAAAGGAGGCAAGCTGACTAGCTGTTTGGAAATCAAGTAGAACTTAGCTATTGTCAATGCATGTAGCTCAAGGTATGGGCTATTGTCAATGCATGTAGCTCAAGGTATGGGATAGAGTTCTATCTAGATACTTTGATATCTTAACGTAAATAGATTAGAAACCCGATCATATTTGGCTAGTTACCTATTATGAATCATGCCCCTTAACATAGAAGATGGGTAGTGGTCCCTAGATCAAGGCAAGTCAACTCAATACAAACCATAGCAACATCAAACCCTATATGCAAGTAATATAATCCACCAAAGAAACATAGTATTATCTCATATTAATGGTTCGAACCTATCTAAATCTCTTTGTATTATCATCGAGCTCTTGGTCCAGCGTGTAGCCATATTCTCATTATTGCCGATAAGAAACACCGGGCACTGTCTTTATAATAATATAGATGTGAGAAGGAAAATTAGAATAATATATCTATATCTTCACAAGAATGCTATTAATTGTACCCCTCCGTAGAAAACAGTGATATATAGATACTTTATGAGTCAACAAACAGCCTAACAGCTTAAAGGAATATGTTTTTTTCTTGAACACGTAGAGAGCTGCATATCATTATATTAAGAAGAAGAAAATGGGTGAGCCCCTTACAACCCACACATCAAAGTTTGTTTACATTTGTGTCGAAAAAAAAAGAAGGCAATCTCGACCTATAAAAGTTCATCACTATTCTCCATCTAGCACGATGGCAAGAAGGAAGAAAATGTCTTAGCCCCGGCCGGACCATAATCATACAGATCCTCTCTAGCAAGCAACAAGGCTCTAGCCATGTTGGTAGAGGCTCTGTGAAAAACACAACGGCTGCAATGTTTCCCAATCGTCTAGTCTCCTAGCATGATAATGGAATTAAGACCGTTTCTAACCTGACCATCCACCCTTACTTCTGCCCCTACAATTGAAAGCATTCTATAAAGCAAGCTCAACTTCATTTGACATTGAAGTGCTGGCTCCATTTATTTACTCATTTCCTTGTGTTTAGTCGGCTAGAAATTGTGATAAGAATTCCAAACTGATATAATTCACCAAGCAGGGTTCACAATGCTATTTCAATTTTTCCAAAATATGGGTGTTCACGTCGAAAAGATGTCTCTCATGAATACACCGACGCTTGAGAGGTCTGCTTAGCTCCAATGCAGGCCATCAGCTTCTCTCCGTGGCTCGAGATATATGTGCCAGGGCTCATGGGGTTCGCTCGGCTCTGGCGTGATGGTGTGGGTACGGGCGTATCAGTCAATTTAACCTTGTAATTTACCAGAAAGTGAAGCAAACGGGTCAATCGGACGATGGGTCGATTACAAAATCCTGCTATCGGCTGGCCGCCGATAAGATCGAGTCGGTCATCAGCCGTATCCGGGTGGCTCCTGCTATAGGCTGGTCACCGATAGGGATCGAGATATTGTTTTATCGGTTGGAGAGCCGATGAAGGTGTAGGCGAATATCGACGAAGGATGTGATGGCTCCGGATGTAGCGAAAGCGAGATCTTGATCCATCGTCCACAGAGCCGATGGAGGTATCGAAGGGTGTTTAAAGCAAAGCACGTAGAATTCCTCCTGGTAGTCAACGGAGGCTGTAGCGATCATTCATCGGCTAGAAAGCCGATAAGACATATATGAAGTGACAAGGAATCATATAAAAGACGCATCGGCTGTAAAGCTGATGTTGCTCTGGATATGGCAAAGGAGAAGCGAACCCATCGACTAGCTGAGCCAATGAGGGAACGTCTTTCTAAAGATAGATGTGCATTGGCTAGATGTCGAAGCAAGGGCGAGATGAACCCATGGGCTAACTGAACTGATGAGAAAACGTCTTTCTGAAGATATGTGCGCATCGGTCGGAAGGCCGGTAAGCTTAGAGTGGCGCTTTGAGGGGAGTCTCTGAGGACTGGCACGTATCCGCCGAGGAGCCAATACGCTGGACGTGGCACTCAATGTACAAATAACTTATCGGCTAACACTCCGATAAAACGCCGTACAGAGACCTATAGGCCTAAAGCTCAATCTACCATCAGCAACTTTATAGGTAAAACCTAACCGATGCAGCATGAGACCGACAACGGCATTAGAGCTTGATAGGCCGATAGACCGTGCACGGACGTGATGCGATACATCCGATCGGCCTAAAAGGTCAAACCTAACAAATGCAACCTTAGACAAAATGAGACATATCAGGAGAGTGGCAGGACTTACCCCTTCGCCGGAGATCGAGCTTAGCCGATGCAACCTCGCGTCGAGAGCCAGACCCCGCCGATAAAAGCCTAGATAAACTAAGGTGGCGATGCGTCGAGAGTTGTATTGATCGAAAGATATCTCTGTTATATGCTTTCAAGTGTCTATATTTATATCTTGGCTATATAGAGTTCGACACGTTTACAACAAACATTGGATGTTATCTTCTAATAAAGATAAAGGAAAATATCTCTAAAAAATTAACTAAACTAACTAAACCTTATACGATTTATATAGATATAATATCCTATCGTGAATTTCACGGTTCCTTCTCAAACTCGGTCTCATCTAGATAATCTTCTATTCTTGGACCAAATCACTTCTTACTTCATCCGATCGACATCCTCACTGTAGCAATCGGACTCTCTTACTTTAGCCGATCTTTTTTCTAACATTTCCTTAGTCTTTTTAAATTTTGGCCAAAATATATTCTGAACTAGTTTGATTTTACTGAAAATTTATCCAAATGTAGCAAAAGTATGTTCATAATCGAAAAAATCTGTTTGATAGTCCTGCTTTTTCCCAGAATTTTTGCCCCCTGATATACTTTTTGCATTTTGAGACTATGGACCCTGACAGCAAATTTTTTTGATATTTTTCAGTCAAGGATGACGTCTCTGGAAACTGTAATTTGATAGATATTTTGCATTGGTGTTAGAACTAATAGTTGTTGTCTTGTGGAGTCCGAGAAAAACCAGGAGCACCACTGGCACTCACGAGGATGGAAGGCTGCTGCACACCTCACTCGATAATCAGTCAACAGACTTATGTGAATGAAGATAGAAGCAATAATGGAAATTGGGAAATATGAGCAGCCTTCTTGCTATGAGAGCAAACAAAATCATTTTAGCTCTGGAAATAAATTCAAGAACCTCTCCCTTTGAAACTCTAACATGATAAAAGGTGCTACCAAGACATTGTGAGTAACCACAAGAGTAAAATCAGTAGTGTCCAAGAAGTTAAGATGTCTCTCATCAGCAATTAAATCTTCGAAGGCCTCCCAAGTAGTACGAACAAGCCATTGAACTCAAATGTTTTCAAATCGATAGGAAAGTCACAAGACAAATTGGTGCACTGAATTTTTTAGATCATGCTTCTCTCATTCCTTACATTGTGCACATTCTAAAGCAGCTTTTGGAACTTGTGCCTCAAGTTGTCCAATCAACAGAGAAAAACATTGTAAAATTCCTCAATAGATTAATTTTGTTATTTGAAGTTCTTCGGATTATATGGTAAGGAGAAGCGTAAGGCTCCAGTTTTTTTGAGTGTATCGCTGCTTAAGGTAGTTTTATGTTTCTTTAGCAGTTGTTTGACCACTAAAACACATGGCTTATTAGGCCAAGCACTAAACATGCATGGAATATAAGGCCACACACTCCAGCTTAATTAACTTAACCACCTACTTTACAAATAAAAATAATACTCATGCTTCCTTGGTAATGAGTATTTTCTGGAGGCGACTCCGCGTCGGGCGCCCGCGGTTTCCATCCAATCCACGCGATGTCACGGGGTTCTCGACTCTCGATCACCCGTTCGGACGCGCCACGCACCGTCTACAGGCACCTCGCTGCGTCTTATCCGTTCATCTATTAGCTATTCTTGTATTTATGTCTGCCCGTAGTTTTGTAAGAAAAGGTAACAGTAACACTACATTCTTCTTAATGTGATATAAATACTTACGCACAAATGACAATACAAATTAACAATTAAAGTTCAATGATAAAATATTGGATATCCTTTTTCTCGATGACTTCATATGCACTAGATTTATTTCACTAGTACCCCCTAAATTTTTGTTCTGAGTCACTAATGTCTATCTTCCGTCCGATCTAGGTATGTGAACTGCAGCACTCTGTTTAGGCGATTAAACTTGGAACAAAATGGTTAAAAGCTATCCTATTCTACTATTAATTAAGTTGTCTAGACTACTGTTACTCGAGAGAGTAGCAGATGTGACTACATATAATAAATTACAACGCCACAAAAGTCCAAAATACTGAATGCAAGCAAAAAAATTTGAACTACATTGTAGTTTCAGTAGAATGTTCATTGGGACACATGGTTGAAACATTCATCCAAACAGTACAAAACAAAACAAAATTAGTCGCTGGAACAAAAGTTCTATGTGCTGAAACAAAAAATTTAGTCATTGAGACATCAAGATAGACGCGATGAAACAAAAAAGAATAGTCATTAAAATATTAAGTTATATGTGGTGAAATAAAAATTTAGTCATGGAAACATTGAGTTATACATGGTGAAAAAAATGAGTTGCTGAAGCATCAACTAATATATGATGAAACAAAAAATCAGTCATTGAAACGTTAAGTTATGCGTGATGAAACAAACAAAAATTAGCCATTAAAACATCAACTTAGAACAAAAATTTAGTCATTAAAACGTAGAGTTATATGTGATGAGAAGAAATTAGCAAAAAATTTAGTCATTTCAAAGATATGTGAAACACAGGAAAATATGGATTGAAATATTTTACTCCCGCGTATAAAACAACATATATTTTAATGGTTAAAACATATTTTTTTTCATCTCTTATTTTTACTGTAAATATTTAATTATAACGTATATAACCGTAAAATCGGATGAGCAGTTTTGAGAAGAAAATCATTCAAGCTTACTAACAAGTTGTAACAGCTTGCATGCATGCAGAGAGCAGCTGTGCTGAAAGAAACAGACGGACGGTCGACTGCATGCGGGCCCGTAGAGAAAGAGGCAGGTGGCGTCCGATTTTTTCCGTGCGTCGGACGCCCAAGAATTACTACTGGTGGTAGTAGTAATTCTTATATCGACAACCTAAACAAAATGTCTTCTGCTCCATCTCATCGTGATGGTGATAAGGGGCAATAGGTGGGCGTCCTCGGCTCCTCCACTCTTCCCTTGAGCCTAATGATCGTATCATCTGCCTCTTTCTCGCCCAATCAGATTGTACGCTGAAGCATGTTCACAGGCCATGGGAATGCCAGCTAGGCTACGGGAGAGAATGTAAGCCCTTAGCAACCCTTGACATGGCTCCGACAGACATTAAATTCCTGGATTCCTCCCAATCCTATTTAGCTCTTTTTTTTTTCTCTTGGGTCATTATAGTGGCCAAGTCCAACAAGAATAGGAATATTGCAGTCTTACCATTTGATTGTTTCCTTTGAGAAAGCATGAATGAACTTACAACTACAAGCCACTGATATATACTAGTATGTGGTTGATTAGGTTTTCAGTTCAGATGGTTGGCGCCTGTCCGTAGTTGTAAGTGTATTCAGTGGGGATATGTAAACGTCCAGACCTGCTGCACTCACTCAGCATCACATCACATCACATAAACAAGGACAAATGTGTGTAATGAATTAAATATACATGTAAAATTGTAAATGCAATATAGTTAGTGGCAACATGCACATCACAAACTGTTTGGATTCTGACATATGGTTGGTCTTATACCACCCTTATTTACAAGGTTGATAATAAGAACCTTGATCAACTACTTTGAAACGTTCATTATGTTTGACAATTGGTCATAGTATTTTTCTGATGCAACGTCCAACCTATATTGGCCTAGTTTCATGCCTCACTAATCATCCTTAATACTTTTCTTGCACAATTCGTCATAATTCTGGACCGAAATTTCAGGCCCCCCTGAAATGCTTTGGCTTTCTCTCTCTCTATCTCTGAGTCCACACTCTAAAATTTATTACTCTGTTCTTCATAACTTAACGTTGGACAGGCAGCATACTTGCAAGTATTAAAACGAACTAAAGTGGCGGATAAATCTGCAACAAATATTACCAATGCTCCCTTGATTTTTGTGTTTTTACGTCTGGTGCGATCTCTATCTATTTAAACTGCTTGAATATTAAGATTATATATGATAATTTAGGATTAGTTTGGATCTTGGAATTGCTGAAGGATGAATCGCATTAGACCTTAAATTCCAATATAGAGCGGATATGAATCGCTGTCTTTAGGATTGAATCACTTTGATGAGTGACTGCAGAAGACAAAATAAAAATTTAACAAATTTTCTTAGACACAAAACCTAAAAGCTGCATTTTTTCGAATCTAGATAAAACATCATTTCGTTGCTAAATAAATTATAGCTGAAGATCTGTAACTTCAATTAAACTAAAAAATTTACAGAATAAACTAGACAAAATTTACAAACAAACCAATTAGAATCATCTCAATCAAACTTTTGAATTTTAAGATATTAATGAAACAAAATTGCTACACATAAAGTTGACTAAAATTAATTAAATACTAATTAATTAATAACACGAAATATAAAAATAATTAACTAATCAGAAAACTAAAAAACACCCTACCTAAATTTTGGATTAAAAAAATCAAATTAAAACCCAGAGGAAATAATTTAATCTAAAATCAAACGCTAGGTATGAAAAAAAAAGAGAATAGTTTTCGCACAAATTTCCAACAAACTTTACTTTATTCCTAAAATTGCACTTATAAAAATTAAAACTCTCTCAATTTTCTATATATTAATACCTAACATATTACCCTCTATTTATAAAAAAATCTCAAAAAAATTACCAAAATATTCCTAAGATTTCGTAACCACTGCTCTGTTAATTTTTAGCCATCCGATATGCTCCAGATTGCGCCACGTCAGCTCGAAGTCCAACTCGGTTACTATTCCAACGATTCTGCACCAATCAGAGCATGCCATATCACCTCTAGATCTCCTGCAGCCGCTTGCGCGCGTGCTCTCACATGCAACATGTCGCTCCTGCCAACCCCACCTGTCGAGACTTCGCTGCGCCCGTGTTCATACTCGCTAATAGACCTGGCCCGCCTGTCAACTGCAATCCCTCCTTGCCCATGCCTATACCCGTTGACAGGACTGGCCTGTCTATCAATCACTTATCTACCGTCCCACGTGTGCCTATACTCGTTGACAGTCCGATCCCATCAGTTAGCCTCTATGCCGCCGCACCGTGTGCGCCCGCCCACTCCACCTGTCAGTCTAGACCGTCACCGCATAGCTTATTATTTTATAGAGCCATATCCATATCCATTATTGTTTCACTAGACAGATCGCTAAAACCAGCTCGTTACTATTCTAAATTTAGAAAATTCTTTTTAAAATTTTCGTCCGAAATTCCTCCAAATTTTTTAAACAAATTTTCATCTATTTCTCAAATTTAATTTCTTTACACAAATAAAAATATATTCTTTGGCACATATTTTTTAAGCTAATCTATGTCAACACATACACATATTCACCATATATTTTTAATAAATAATTTAAAATAAAAAACTAATTAAATAGTGCTAATTTTAATAAAAAAATATATTTGTCAATTTTAACCTAAACTATTTTACCAATTTTGTTTAAAACTAATTTTTCATCATTATTATCATTTTATAATTCCTTTCGTCTGGATCAAATAGAGCTCCAGCCTAGCTTCCAATACAACATTGCAATCTTGTTGAGATGAACAGAAAGGTGAAATTGCTCTGCCCGGTGATAAAGCGATGAGCCAAATGAGTAGCTCTGGCAAAAGCTCAAATGCTCATGAGCACAACACCATTGTTTGCATCCCTGAAAGGGTGGGCAAGCGTAAGACAGAAGCATATTACTGACGCATCCCAATCCATGGATGACTGCATCAAATTGAGGATGAATTCAAGAACTTCATGGTTGTGAAGTGTTGGAAGAGAAATGGACATTTTACTGACATGGAGGGTTCACCAGGACAATTTATACACCAATTTCCTGTACTCTGGAATCAGCTTGCGCACAGCATTCCGGTATTGGCCCAAACACATGTTCCCTAAGAGAGTGTATGATAAAACTTTAGATTTAGCAATAAAATTATCATAAAACTACGGATTTAAAATTGAGTACCATGAAACTAGTAAAACCGTAGAACTATATGTTCAGTGCCAATTTAATCACAAAATCACGATATAACTTCAACATAATAGTAGTGCTAGGGATTAAAACTAACTTTATTATTATATTTATAGTTTTGTGATAAATATAGTGTTAAATATGTAGTTTTGTGTAATGCCTAGGTTTCCATGTAGTTACAAAAAAATATTTTAATAAAATTCTAAGTTTAAAATCTTGGTTCTTTGAATGTATTAGGTGCCATGATCTTAAACTTCAGTCCTTTCTTGTGACCTCTAAAATCCCAACTCAAAAGTCTCTATCCAAAATTTTGAATCTTGATGTTCGGATTCGAAATCAACCTCTTCTTTAAAATTCCATCCAAATTTTTTCCAAGTCCTTCCAAATTTTTTAATTCCAAAAGCCCATGACCAAATTCCCCAATTCATTTCCTTGAATCTGTCCAAATAATTTCTATCCATGTTTCCCCTCTTGAAACCCTGTCAAAATATTCGATTTATCTCACAAATATTCAAACGCCCACATCATATTCAACTATTTGTGTTCCATGAACTTTTATAATCCAAATATCAAATTTGAATTCAAATTCAGTTCAAATCCCCTCAAACCTCCAATTCTACAAATCCTAGAAAAATCAGAGTTTGTTTTGTTCATCTTGGGCACCTTCCTCCTTTCCTCCCCTCGGCCCGGCCTCCCCTCACACTCTCACTTTTCTCTCTCTCCCGGCCGGCCCACTATCTCCACCCCGCCGGCCCAATCTGGAACCACCTCCTCTCCTTCCCCTCCCTTTTTCCTTGGCTGGCCCAACTCCCCTCCAGCCTGGGCCCTTCCTCCTCTTTCTCTACGGGCCCGTCGCTGCCGCCTCCAAGCGCTCGCCCGCCGCTTAACTCTTCCAACGGGCCCCGCTTGTCAGCTCCATGCTACCTTGCGGCCGCTCGCTCCGCCCGCGTCCACGCGATCGTCTCCAACCTCCGGCCGTGACCGCACGCGCGGCACGTGCTCGACGATATGCCGACCCAGCCAACTTGTCCGTCGCCACTCCCGTGCGCCGCAGGCACCGGCCCGAACGCCTCGTCCCCTGCCACGACGCGCCGCCCCAAGCCCCCTCTCCTCCATCGTGAATCCCGCCGTCTTTTCCCTCCTTCCGCTCAGTCATCCGATGCAAAATCCGCCGCCGCGTCGTCGTCTACTCGTCTCTCTTCAGCGCTGTGCCGTCGCGTCCTGCCTCGGAATCCTTCGCCGCTTCTATCTCATCCTCAGAATCCTCGCCACCTTCGGTATGCGCGTCGGGTCCTCGGAATCCCGTCCCCTCGCCGCGTCCTGTCAGCGTGCATCGCACGCCTTTCCCTTTTCTCGCCAAGCCGTCCCGACGCCACCCCGTCCATCCCCTTTCGCCGCCCCGTCGCTCTCACCTCCTCCCGCAAGCCGCGCTGCGCCATCGCCCTCCGCCGCCTCTTTGTCCGCACCTCCAGCTAGCCAGCCACCCATTCACCGCCAGCTCACCTCCCCGCGCGCCTCCTATAAAAGGAGCCGGCGAGCTCCTTTGCCGCCGCACCATCCCGCTTCTCCCCAGCCCCCCACACCCCCCCCCCCCCCCTCTCTCTCTCTCTCTCTCTCTCTCGTCTCCCCCTTTCTCTTCCCGGGCCGCCGCCTTAGTGCCCCCGCAGCGCCGCTGAGCCCGCCGGTGCCGGCGGTGCCGTCGCCACTGTCCGCCACCCCTCGCCTGGCCGCCCGAGCCATCCTCTCCCCTGGCCGCCGCGCCAAGTTCACGGAGCCGCTGAACAAAGGAAGAAGGCCTTCTTTCCTATGTGACACTGATAGGTGTGGGACACACCCGACCAAATAATCTCTTATTCATTTCCTGTTTCGTTTAAAAATTCAAAAAAACCTTTAATCTTTAAAAATCACTAAAAATTCAACCATAACTCCTTTTATCCGTTCAAGTTCCATTTTTTTTCTAAAATCGTTATAATAGTTATTATATTCTTTGTATGTTTTTTTTGTTTTTCTTCTAGACATTTTAGATTTTCGTTAGACGCAAAGATTTCAAGATGCATTTCAACACAAGTCACCCTTACCATATTATACCTACTTTTATTAAATATTTTAATTGCTAAACATGTATAATTAGTGAACACTTTAATTTGTTTGGTCTCAATTCAAATAATTGATGGGTCCACATATTAGCTGCGTAATTAGATGTGGTTGTATACCTTACTGATGCTTTAGTATTTGTGTCCTTTGGGCATAAATATCGACACTCACATCAAATATCACTTGGTTTATCGACTTGGAAAAAATAGGATATAAACTTGTTTGAAAAACTTGATATTTGATATCAATGAGAATTATAAGATAAAAAGGTATGTTTATGAAATTCATGATGTGGATTCTTGCCTTTTTTGGCAAGTTTTCCATATATGCAACCAATTCTTTAAGAAATTATATCTAAGCATCTTATAACTACATGAGTATTATAGATAACTCTTGGCTAAGTAATTAGGCGATTCCAAGAAGCTCATATGCTAAGGATGCTCTAGGTGTAAAACAAGGTGCAAGGAGAATGTTAACATGGATTCTCTAAGATATTATGAGATGCTACTAGGTGCCCTAGGATCCTAGGCAAGGAGAGTCTAGAACTCACTCTGATTGCTTAGTCTAAGCTCATGTGGTAACTAAACCTAACCGAGAAGATCACTTTAAACCTATCTAGTTGGCATAGGTGATCCTGAGTCTTCTTTGAAAAAGCCTTTGTCACGAGCCTCCAATATCGGCTATAGTAGGTTTATGTCATGTGAATGAAGCGTATAATCTCTATAGAGTTTAATTAAACTATTCAAACAATCATGTCCACAGTAATGGAATGTAAGATAATTCTCCTAGCGTAGACTTGTTTGCTTGTGCTTTTGTGAAAAATGTTTGAGAAAATAGAAACTATTACCAAAGTCGGTCTTGGTGAATAACGGATAACGTAAATGGTTGGGAACGGATTTGTGTAAGCCAGGACATCGCAACAACATCATAGCGCATGCTTCCCAAGAGAAAGCGAAAGGAAATAGAGCTTTGGTACCTACGAGAAGAAGCCCATGGATAAGAAGGTGTTTAATGGCTCTAGGTAAGGAAAAATGCATACATGGCATGGTAATCTTAAACAAGGATGTTTGTAGAAAAGAGGTGGAAGTTGAAAAGAAACTATGAATAAAACTAAAACGTATTCTTTGTTTGAGTTATTATAAAGTGACTCGTAGAAAGATTAAGACAAAGAGTCTCCTTCCAAGAAGTTAAACCCACACCTAGAGCTTTTGAGAAATGTTCTAAAATAAAAGATTACGAAATTAACCCAGCCTCTCCTTTACAATTTACGTAATTACATTTCTCGTGACTTATGAATACGAAATTACTTGTCCTCTATTTTTGTTGTTTTTCTCCTCCCTCAAGTTCAAGCTAAAGACAAATATTTTGTTTCATCTCTAGACCCAATCCATTGCCTGTGGATTAGTGTGTTAGCCATATTAATTTTTGCTGTTGCTGTTTTTGCTTGAAGGTTATCTCTCAACATCTGCCCTAAGGAGGCAACAAGCTATAATACATTATGTATTCAGTTAGTTTTATAATGATTTTTATTTTGTTACTATAGGGATTACCTTAGAATCATATGACTATATCGACAAGCGTGATTTTGAAGGGGATGGTTTGCCATTTTCTGCGGCACACCCTGTATAGTGCTATTTTTCTAGTGGTGTAAGATTAGGGTGTGATATTTTACCATACAACGTATGTAGTTTTCTACTAGTTTAATCAAAATACCGTGAAATTTACTACTATATATTTCCAGTGCTTCCCAATCCCTTTCTGTTGGATTGCAATCTGAGCCTGGAGACACCCCCTCAATACCTATATATATGTAAACACTGATGACAGATATTCATCACTAATTAATCCTCCTTGGTATCAGAGCGATGGTTCGCATCCGCGACTTCTCAGTTCGCATCCGTGGCTTCTCGTTTCCGCTGCCATAACCCGCGCCGCCGTCACCGTCGTTCGCCGCCGCAGAGCCCCGCTCGCCGACCCCGTCGCGACCCCAATCCCCGCCGCAGAGCCCCGCTCGCCGCCGCTACCGTCGTTCCCCGCCGCAGAGCCCCGCTCGTCGGCCTTGCTCGCCGGTTCCCGTCGTGACCCCAATCCGCGCTGCCGCCGTAGAGCTCCACTAGCCGGCGCCTGTCGCAACGCCGTCTCCGCCGTAGCCGAGCTCCGCTCGCCAGCCCCTCACGGTCTACCGGCCACCGTCGCTGAGTCCTGCTCGGCGGCCCCTGTCGCGATGCCGTCGCTTCGCTGAGCCCTACTGGGCGGCCCCTGTCGCGACGCCGTTGCTTCACACGCCGACGCCTGTCGCGACGCCGACCCCGCCGTAGCCGAGCCTCGCTCGCCGGCCCCTCACGGTCTACCGGCCACCGTCGCTGAGCCCTGCTCGACGGCCCCTGTCGCGACGTCGTTCCCGCCGCCGCAGAGCCCCGCTCGTCGGTCTCCGTCGCAACACCAATCCTCACCGCCGCTGTCGCGACCCTCACGGTCGACTGTGACCGCCATGGCCGCAACCGAAGCAGAACGCGCGAGCAGCGCGAACGCGACGCCGAGGAGGCCCGCCGACGCCAAGTGGAAGCTGACCGCATCGCGGCCCTCGACGCGTACGCCGCGACCGAGGCCGAACGCCAAGCTCGCGAGGCGCGCGAGCAGCGCGAACGCGACGCTGAGGAGGTCCGTCGCCGACAGGCGGAAGGCGATCTCATCGCAACCCTCGACGCGTACGCTCGCGAGGCGCGCGAGCAGCGCGAACGCGACGCTGAGGAGGTACGTCGCCGACAGGCGGAAGGCGATCTCATCGCAACCCTCGACGCGTACGCTCGCGAGGCGCGCGAGCAGCGCGAACGCGACGCTGAGGAGGTACGTCGCCGACAGGCGGAAGGCGATCTCATCGCAACCCTCGACGCGTACGCTCGCGAGGCGCGCGAGTAGCGACGCCGAGGAGGTCCGCCGCCGCCAGGCGGAAGCTGCTCGCATCGCGGCCCTCGACGCATACGAGACAAAGTACGCCGCCATCCACGCCGTGGCCATCGCGTCCTCAACATTAACGTACTCGTGCCTTTGGTCCTAGATCGTGCCACCGACAACTACAACCGGTGGCGGTCTATGTTCTCGTCGTCTTGCACAAATATGTCCTCACGGATCATGTCCTCTCCGACTTCGTCAACGTCGATTGCCCAGCGTGGGTGCAGATGAACTGCACGGTGCTCACCTGGATCTACGGCACGATCCACGCCGATCTCCAGCAATCGACGATGAATCGCAAGCCGACCGTGCGCGGCGGCTGGACCTACCTCGAGAATGAGTTTCTCGGCCGAGTTTCGCACGACAAAACAAGGGTCATCTACGATCGCCGACTTCTGCCATCGTCTTGAAACGATGGCGGCAACTCTCAGCGACTTCGACGATCCGATTAGGGATCGGACTCTGGTCCTCACCCTTCTTGGCGGGCTCAACGGCAAGTTCCGACCCATGGTCTCCAAGTTCAAGATGCGGCAACCCTTCCCCACCTTCGAGGAGGCTCGCACGCTTCTGCTTGAGGAGATCAACATCGACGACATCGCTGCGAGTGAAGCCGTCGGAGCGTCAAACCCGACCGCCCTCGTCACTACCACACGCCCTCCCAGTGGGCGTGCCTCCATGGGCGGCACCACCAGCAACTACACTGGCCAGGGCGGGCAGGGTGGCCTAGGTGGCGGCAGGCGTTCTGGCCGCCGCCACGGTGGCTGTGGCCGGTAGCAGCAGCAACGGCAACAGCAGCAATAGTAGCCCTCTGGCTCCAACACTAGAGGGCCTCGCTTTCTGGCATTGTTCTTCAACCCATGGGCTGACACGATCTAGTTCTGGCCGTACCCGCCCATTCCCGGCAGCGCTCCGGGGATGTCGCTTCGTTCTCCTCCGGCCGCTTTCATTGTTGTTCCCCATTTACAGCAACCGTACGTTCAGCAGCCGTACACTCTTGGTCCTTCTCTAGGTTTTGGCTACGGAGGCCCACGGACTCCATAGCAACAGCAGCCCTGGACTCCCATGCAAGGCATGTCATGGGACCCATCTAGTCTCGTTAGCAATTTCAACACCATGACACTAACGCCTCCATCTTCGTCCGAGTGGTACGCTGACTCCAGTGCCGGCACCCACATGGTCAAAAATGCTGGTATTCTTTCCAACTCTCATCCTCCTTCAACATCCAGTCCTTCATCTATCATTGTTGGTAATGGAGCTTCGCTTCCCGTTATATCTGTTGGGTCACACTCTTTCTCCACTACACGATGTCCTCTTGTTCTTTCTAATATTCTAGTTTCGCCACACATTATTAAGAATTTGATTTCTGTATGTCGTTTCATCACTGATAATAATTGTCCCATCGAGTTTGACCCATTTGTCCTTTCTGTGAAGAACCTTTAAACACGGAGCGTCACATTGATCCTGTTTGTCATGTCTGTTAGGTCGCCATGTGCATCTACCTTTTAGTGTGTCCAACTCTCGTGCTTCTCATGCTTTCTATTTAATACATTGTGATATTTGGACCTCTCCAGTTGTTAGTGTGTCGGGCTATAAATATTATTTAGTCATACTTGATGATTGCACCCACTTCACTTGGACATTTCCTTTGCGCCTCATGTCTGATACTTTCAGTGTCCTTTCTAACTTCTTCTCATAAGTGTGCACACAGTTTGACTCCACTATCAAGGCAGTTCAGTGCGACAACGGTCGCGAGTTTGACAACTCCTCGACCCGCACGTTCTTGCTCACTCACGATGTTGTCCTCCGACTGTCATGCTCGTATACCTCCCAACAGAACGGACGTGCCGAGCGCACTCTTTGCACCATTAACAACATCGTGCGGTCCCTTCTGTTTCAGGCCAGTCTCCCTCCGGTTTATTAGGCTGACTCACTCCACACTGCCACCTACCTACTCAATCATCACCCAACTAAAACCCTTGATAGCCGTACTCCTTTCTTTGCTCTTTACGGCACACAACCTTCCTACACTCATCTTCAAGTTTTTGGTTGTGCCTGCTATCCCAACCTCTTATCCAAAGCTCCACATAAATTATCACCTCGCTCCTCCCTATGTATTTTCCTTGGGTACTCCTCCGATCACAAAGGATACCGCTATCTCGATCTTCACTCCAATCGGATCATTGTCTCCTGTCACGTTGTGTTCGATGAGACTTTTTTCGTTTACCGAGATGTCCTCTACCCTCTAGGATCCCAACACACTTGTGTTTTTGGATGATGCTAATGATTTCTCTTTGCCTATTTGGCCAAGAGCTGCGACTACAGGTACTCGCATCCCTGGCAGCATGGATGCTGCATCTAGGACCACTGGCGCCCTCTCGCCCGGCGCTAGCTCTCCCACCGACATGGTGCCTGGCACGCTGCCAGGTGCCTCTGCCATGTCCTCCCTAGGGAATGGAGGCCCTACTATCCCGTCCAGTGCTACTGCCCCTGCGGATTCCACGTCCTAGGTTGTTGCCAGCGGCGCTGGAAGAACCACTAGCCATACCACTGCGACGGCTCCACAGGCAATCGTCCCTATCACTAATACGCATGGCATGCGCACCCGTGGCAAGGACGGTTTTCGGCAACCCATGGATCGCCTCAACCTCCATAGGACGGCTGCAACTACGCCCTTCTCTCCGATACCCTCGTCCGTTCGCGCCGCCCTTTTGGATCCAACCTTGCGCCTTGCTATGCAGACCGAGTTCGACGCTCTATAGGCCAATGACACCTAGACCTTGGTGCCTCAACCTCCTGGTCTCAACCTTGTCACTGACAAGTGGGTTTTTCATCACAAGTTCAAATCAGATGGCTCTCTTAACCGGTATAAAGCCCGATGGGTGCTTCACGGTTTTACACAGCGTTCGGGCATCGACTATGATGAGACTTTCAGTCCAGTTGTCAAGCAAGCGACCATTCGGATGGTACTTACTTTGGCACTGTCTCGCTCCTAGCCGATCAACCAGTTTGATGTGAAGAATGCATTCCTTCCTGGCACCCTGGCTAAGACAGTGTACTACGTCTAGCTGACCGGGTTCGTAGACTCTTCTCAACCCAATTATGTTTGTCGCCTGAACAAGTCACTCTATCGATTGAAGCAAGCTCCTCGCGCCTGGCACAGTCGCTTCACCTCACATATCACCTCACTTGGGTTTGTTGAGACCAAGTCCAACACATCGCTATTTATCTACTGCCAGGGTGCTGACATGGCTTTTCTTCTGCTATATGTTGATGACATTATTCTCACTGCGTTGTCCGTGAGCTTCCTTCATTGGATTATCGCAGCACTCCACTAAGAATTCTCTATGACAGACATGGGGCCTCTTCATCATTTTCTAGGCGATAGCGTTCAGCGCAGAGGTGACAGTTTATTTCTCTCTCAAAAATAGTATATGCTGGATATTCTGGAACGCGCTGGTATGAGTAACTGCAAGCCAAGCAGCACTCCTGTGGACACTCACTCCAAGCTTCCTGCTGATGGTGTTTTAGTTGTAGATCCCAGTCACTATCACAATCTCGCTAGGGCTCTTCAGTACCTTACATTCACCCGACCAAATATTGCTTACGCTATTCAACAGGTCTGCTTACATATGCACGACCCCCGAGAACCTTATTAGGGCACTATGGAGCGCATTCTCCGGTACCTTCAGGGCACACTGGATTTTGGTCTACACCTCCACTGAACCTTACCAGCTGATCTCACTATCTACACCGATGCAGATTGGGCGGGCTGTCCTGACACACGCAAGTCCACCTCAGGTTTTACGATGTTTCTCGAGGACAACCTCATCTCCTGGTCGTCCAAGCGTCAACCTACAGTGTCTTGATCTAGTGCAGAGGTGGAATATCGAGCTGTCGCGAACGGAGTCGCCGAAGCTTGCTAGTTGCGTCAACTTCTGCAAGAGCTTTGCTGCCCGCTTCGTTGTACCACACTGGTCTATTGCGATAATGTCAGGGCTGTTTACCTCTCTACCAACCCGATCTAGCATCAACGAATCAAGCATGTTGAGATTGATCTATACTTTGTTATAGAATGAGTTGCCCTCGATGAAGTCCAGGTCCTACATGTTCCCACTTCGTGCCACACACGCCGATATTTCACCAAAGGTTTGCCGACGTATGTATTCACGGAGTTTAGGTCTAGTCTTAATATTCGTGGTGCTTCCAGTTTTGACTGCGGAGGAGTGTTGAATTGCAATCTGACATGTGGGCCTGGAGACACCCCTCAATGCCTATATATATATATATATGTAAACACTGATGACAGATATTCATCACTAATTAATCCTCCTCTTTCAATATGCACATACTGGCTAGTTTCTTTTTTACGGATTGGATATGATGAGCTTCAGACGCATCAACTAGAAATAGAGTACTGGTAGCTAGCCTGCAAGAACAGAATAATTAGTTCAATGGTTGTAAGCAGCTCATCATTTAATTACCCTATGACCACCAGATGTTGATATATCTTGGTTAATCCTGTGCTTTAAATAGATTAGTTTGCATTGCATTTTTCCGCTTCCCCTTCCTCTGTTTTTTTCGCTTCAGTTTGTTTTAGCCTGGCTGCCCCTCTCTGCGTAGTGTGCCACGCGCATCAGTCCAAGTTGTGCTCCACGATCAGGATGTGTGGGATGGCACACATCGTGATCTGATCGTGGCACGCATGGTGGAGTCCTGGCCTCGCGCAACTATGTATTTCGATTCAATAAAAGGAGAGAGAACCAGAAAAGCTGCAGTGTCCGGAGTCCGAGACTCTGTTTCTTGTGTTTCTGCTTGTGTTCTTGAGCGAATCAGGTGAGTTGAGAGCCAATTCTTCCAAGGATTGCCGACACCAGAGACATTTGTCTTCCTAGATTTCTCCCAAGCCTATTTCAACTTTTTTTTTCTTGAGTCATAGCAGCCAAACACCAACAAGAATAGGCAGCTTGAATACATGAGGAGCTTGTACATCTATATAGTCTTAACCATTTGGTTATATATTTCATATGTGAAGCGAACTGAACCTACAACTCACTGTCACTGATAAATATGGTGATGCCAGCTAGGGTCTTCAGTTCAGATATATAGTATATGTAGTCGAGTGCATTCAGTAATGTAAAAAGTGTACAGTGATTATAAATCCCCCGAGCGTATATGAGGGGGTCGGGTCTATATATATATACAGCCCAGGTCAGTGGACGGTCTAACACCCCTCGCAGTCGCAGCGGAAGGGGAACAGACACAGAGACTGGACCGAAAACTGGTGAACAAAGGCATGGGTAGGTCTTTGGTCATTATATCGGCAAACTGATGTGCCGATGGTACATGGAGCATCCGAACCTGTCCTAATGCAACCTTGTCATGGATAAAATGAATATCGATCTCGATGTGCTTGGTGCGTCGGTGATGGACCGGGTTGGTGGTCATGTAGATGGCACTGGCATTGTCACAGTAGACGACGGTCGCGGTGGAGAGAGGTGCACGGAGCTCCTGGAGAAGCTGGCGAAGCCAACAACACTCGGCGACGGCGTGGGCGACGGTGCGGTACTCGGCTTCAGCGCTGGAGTGGGACACTGTAGTCTGGCGTTTTGAGGACCAGGATATGAGAGTGTCACCGAGGTAGATGCAGTAGCCGGACGTAGAGCGTCGAGAGTCGGGGCAGCCTGCCCAGTCCGCGTCGGAGTACGCGGTGAGAGAGTCGATGGGGCTGTTGCTGAGATGCAGCCCACTGGAGAGGGTGCCCTTCACGTAGCGTAGGATGCGCTTGAGCAGCGCGAGGTGAGGTTCGTGCGGAGCGTGCATGAAGAGGCACACTTGTTGAACAGCGTACGTGAGGTCGGGTCGGGTGAGTGTGAGGTATTGGAGAGCCCTGGCAAGACTCTGATAGTGAGAGGGATCGGCAACGAGGGCGCTATCGGTGGCAGAGAGTTTGGCTCGAGTGTCGACTGGGGTGGCTGTGGGATGACAGTCGGCCATGCCCGCACGCTGGAGGAGGTCGATGGCGTACTGGCATTGGGAAAGGAAGAGCCCGTGAATGGAACGGGTTACGGAGATGCCAAGGAAATGATGGAGAGGACCAAGATCGGTCATGGCGAACTCAGAGTGGAGTCGGGCCATGATCTGGTCGAGGAGAGATGTCGAAGACGCTGTGAGGACAATGTCATCGATATAGAGAAGTAGATAGGCAGTGGCGGAGCCGATATGGAAAGTGAACAGGGAACTATCGGACGTAGAGACCACGAAGCCGATGTATCGAAGATAGGCAGCAAAGCGCTGGTACCAGGCACGAGGGGCTTGTTTGAGGCCGTAGAGAGAGCGTTGAAGGAGACAGACGTCGTCGGGCCGAGAAGGGTTGACGAAGCCTGGGGGCTGCTGGCAGTAGACTGTTTTCGTCAGGTGGCCGTGAAGAAAGGCGTTCTTCACGTCTACTTGATGGATCGGCCTAGAGCGAGAGGCAGCCAAGGTGAGGACGACTCGGATGGTGGCGGATTTGACAACAGGACTGAAGGTCTCGTCGTAGTTGACACCGGGTTGTTGGGAGAAACCCCAGACTACCCAATGAGCCTTGTGACCGGCAAGGGAGCCATCGGCATGGAATTTATGTTTGAAAATCCACTTACTGGTCACAATGTTGGCGCCGGGAGGTCGGGGAATGAGGCGCTAGGTCTCGTTATCCATTAGGGCCTTGTACTCATCGGCCATGGCCGCACGCCACTGAGAGTCGGCCAAGGTTGAGCGAGAAGTCGTCGGGAAGGGCAAGATAGAGCTGTGGACGGCGGAGAGACCGTAGCGCGGAGTGGGTTGGAGAGACCTGGTCTGGGAGCGGGTGACCATGTGAGAGGTGGAGGGAACTGGAGCCGATGGGGGTGCGGGAGTAATGGGAAGAACTGGTTGGGTGGGGGCATCATTGGCTCTGAGTCGGCGACTGTAGACAAGAGAAAAAGGAGGAATTAGATCGGCCTGAGCCGATGAGGTCGGGTGGGCCGAGTATTTCGATTGGTCCGATAGAGATGGATCAGCCGATAGGGTGGGGGGAGCCGATAGGGTGGGGGGAGCCGATGGAAGTGGGGTGTCTGATGGAGAGGGAACGGTATCGGCTGAAGGATAAATAGGATCGGTATCGGCCGATAAAGGTGGGTCCGATGGTGGGGACATCGGACTGAGTAGTGGTGGGATATGTGACGGGTAAATCCTCAGCAGTGGCCGATGAGGGGGCCGATGGAGAGGGCAGTGGGGGAGACCTGGTCGACACGGTGTTGGCGAGGAGGAAATCGAGATCACTAGAGGAGGATCTCGGATGAAGGAGACCGAAGGGAAAACATGTCTCGTCAAAAATGACGTGATGAGAGACAAGGACCCATCGGGTGGAAAGGTCGAGGCATCGGTATCCCTTGTGAGAGGTGGAATAGCCGAGGAGAATACAGGCGGTGGAGTGGGGAGCGAGTTTGTGGGAAGCTATGGCAGTGAGATTTGGGTAGCAGAGGCACCCGAAAACGCGAAGGTGGGAGTAGTCGGGCGCCGTGCGGTAGAGGAGGGCATAGAGAACGTTGTTATGAACGGAGGAGCATGGGCGTCGATTGAGAAGGTACGTCGCAGTAGCCAGAGCTTCGGCCTAATAAGTGGCGGGTAGGTGGGCGTGAAGTAGCATGATGCGACTGATGTTGTTGAGGGTGCGAAGGAGGCGCTCGGCTTTGCCATTCTGAGGAGAGGTGTAGGGGCAGGAGAGCCGGAGATGGATGCCCTGCGAGGTGAGGAGGTTTGTAACGATATGGTTGATGAATTCAGTACCGTTATCAGCTTGTAAAGCCTTGATGGGGAGGTTGAACTGAGTGGATACATACGTGACGAAGTGAGTGAGGTGGGAGGCTACCTCGGATTTATGGATGAGCAGGAAGGTCCAGCAATAGTGTGTGTAATCGTCAAGTATAGCGAGATAATACTGATTACCGGATACACTTTTAATTGGGGACGTCCATACATCACAATGTATAAGTTCAAATGGACGCGAGGTACAGGAGAGAGAACTAGAAAAGGGCAGACGCATATGTTTGCCAAGTTGACATGAGCGGCAAACTGTGGAGCTGCTGTGAGTACATCGGATGGAGGCGCTGTGACGGAGGGTGGCAACAGCGTCGGGGCCAGGGTGGTCGAGGCGAAGGTGCCAAAGGTTGGTGGAGAGGGCGACGTTAGCATGTGGGGTGGACGGCGCAGCGGGAATGGTGAAGAGGTCGCCGCCACTATTACAGCGAAGGATCTGTCGCCGGGTTGGGATATCCTTCATAGAGAAACTAGACGCGTCAAATTCAATGGAGCAGTGGTTGTCTCGTGTGAATTGGCGAACAGATATAAGATTGTGAATGAGAGAAGGGACGATAAGAACATTGCATAAGGGGAGGTTAGTGGTCGATGTAGACAGAGAGGAGTCAGCGCGGCATTGGACAGGAAGAGAGTGACCATTGCCGATGGTGACAAAAGGGGAGGAAAAGGGGTGACAGGAGCGAAGTATACCGGCCGATGACGCTATGTGTAAAGACGCCCCAGAGTCCAGCACCTAAGGGTGCTGTGGTTGGAGCGTCGTCTGGTTGAGGGCAGCAACGAGGCCAGCCTGGTTCCAGGAGGGAACCGACTTAGTGGTTGGGGTCGGTAGCATCGGCTGAGGCTGCAGAACAGGAGCCGATGCCAGGTGAGCCTGGGGATGGGCGCCGAGAACTCCGGGTTGCCAGCCGATGGGGCTACGTGGCTGGGGCTGGGGCGCCCAGGGGTTGTAGCAGAGCCCCGGACCCGTGGGACCGGCAGGGTGGGTAGGGACCGAGGTAGGTCATGATGGCGTCGGACCCTGGCAGGTCCTGCCTTTGCCTTTCTCGGTGCGGGCTGTGTTGCTGTGGCTGGAGCCATGGCCACCAAGACCACGGGAGGAAGGGGCAGCGCAAGAAGCTCGGCAGCCATTATCAGCTGTGGCAAGAAGAGCGGTGTGGGCCACTGTCTTCTCATCATTGGCCAGACGGAGTTCTTTAAGAACTAGCATGTCATGAGCCCGGGTGAACGATGGAAGAGGTGTGGCGTTGGCGATGTCATCGGCGATGTTGGAGAAGTGGGGAGCAGCAGCCTTGACTTTGAGGCGCTGACAGTACGAGGAGACAGAGGAGTCGCCTTGTACCATGGAGTGGAACTCGTTGAGGAGGAAGATGGCGCGAGGCTGCTTGTTGGCCAGGAAGATCCGCTCAATGGCCACCCAGAGGTCCCGGGCGGTGGGGTTGGTATCGTCCATGGTGAGGTTGAGGACAGAGTCGTCGACCGAGCCGAGCAGCCAGCTGCGCACGCAACACTCGGCGATGTCCCATTGAGAATCATCGGAGCGAGGTGGAGCAGAGCCATCAATATGGGACCGGAGGCCGAATTTTCCACAGAGGGATTTGAAGAAGAAAACCCACATGGAATAATTGGCGTTAAGGTCAAGGGAGATAGGAATGTGAGATTTCACGTTCACAGCAGCGTAGGAAGGGGAGAAGATCGGCGAGGTCGTGCCCGAGGTGTGGTCTGAGGCACCGAGGGCCGGAGCAGATTCGGCGACTGGGAGAGTGCCAGAGCTGAGGGCGGACTCGGTGGCCATGACGGGAGAACGGGAGCAAAGAGCCAATGGGAGAAAGAAGCCGATGAGAGGATGGATCGGCCGACCAGGGATGTGAGAAGCCGATGGGAAGTGGGCAGCGGAGTAGGTGAGGAGTGGCCAGCCAATGAGGAGTGGTTGGCCGATAGGGAGTAGGCAGCGGAGTAGGTGAGGAGTGGCCAGCCGATGAGGAGTGGTTGGCCGATAGGGAGTAGGCAGTGGAGTAGGTGAGGACAGAGTGGGTGGGTCAGAGAGTGGTTGGGTCACGGACGTGTGAGGATTCACGTCCGTGAAGAGAAGATTCACGTCCGTGGACTCGTGGAGGCCAAGGAGTGGGGCGGACGTGAAAAAGGCAGGGAGTGGCCGGACGCGAAGAGAATATGTTCGCGTCCAGGAGGCAGGGATTCGTGTCCGTGGACACATGGACACGTTGGACTGGCTCAGACGTGAGGGGAGAAGGTTCGCGTCCGAGAGCCGTTGAGCGTGTCGGAAAGGGCGAGAACTGAAGGAGGTTTCCAGCCGATGGAAACGACGAGTGTGGAGGTCCGCCAGCGTCAGAGAGGGAGAGATGCACGAAACAAGAGGAAGAGTGGAGACGGGTGCGAGGAGGGACGAGGAGGCGGATCGAGACCGTCGCCTGGTCGCGCGGAGGTGGGGCGGAGAAAAGGTGACTGCGGGAGAGACGGAGAGAAGAAGAAATGGAGACGAGAGAGCGAGGAGAGTACCGGGAAGAGAGTCGGCGACGGGAAGAAGACGTCGACGATGAGGAGGAAACGGTCGGCTCACCGAAGGGAGAAGCTAGCGCGCCGAGATGTCTAGACTCGCTCTGATACCATGTAGAAAGTGTACAGTGATTATGAATCCCCCGAGCGTATACGAGGAGGTCGGGTCTATATATATACAACAAAGGCCAGTGGTCAAGTAAGCATGTGAAAGCTTTCCTAGAGCTGCTGCACATCAGCATCACATCACGAGTGTAAGAAGGAATTTGCAAGTAACCTTAATAAAGATATAAGAAATGCAAAGCTTATATCAATCCTTACATGTTACAACTCTCAGTGCTATATGTGGCAGTGGCAACACATTATATATCAAACTGCGATCACTTAGCAAGTAGATTGACATTTAGCACAGAACAAAAGAATCAAGTCTGCAATCTGACAGATAGTTGGCCCTATATAGCTGCAAATTATTTACAAGCTTGATAATAAGAACCTTGATCAAAGTACTACTTTGAAACGTTGACTATATATGACAACTGATCACAAATATTTAGGCTCCATTAGATCTCTGAATTGGGTTGGATGAATTGCATCAGACCTTGAATTCAAAACTGAAGGAGAAATGGTCTGATCTCAACTCTCGCGAAGAAGTTGAAATGATCATGAGCAACAACACACTAACAGTAGAATCCTGAAATGACGGGGAAACATAAGACAGACTCATATTCTCCATGCATCCCAGTCCATGCATGATTGCATCACAAATTCGAGTTCGTCACGGTTGTGAAGTGTTGGAAAAACAATGGACATGTTATTGACATATAGGGTGAGGCCAATATATAACAGCAGATTCATGACACATATTAAAGACCAAAGCTAAGGAAATCTCTTATTTAATGCATATGAATCAACAAACTTAATAGATTTTGGATATTAATATGGGAACTAACGAATAATTTATAGAATTCAAATTAATGCCTTACAAAGGCATTTTCCAAGCATTGAGTTCTGTTTATATTGTTCCATCTCTTGAACACTGCATATATGTCATTATCTATTAACTGGTTAACATATTTGGCACCTGCATTGCGCACCCCTCCAGTGTGCTGTAGCTTCAGTCAACTTTAGTTGCTAATTTTGCTGTTAACATGCTGATATACGTCCACAAAAGTAAGAAAAGTAAATGTCACCTAAAAATAAAGATATGCTTGTACAGACTCTCTGGCCTACTTGAGCGTTTTAATTTCCCTTATGTGCAATCTTATACAACCAGCTCTGAGCTGTTAGTTTGAATCTGACTGCTACTATACTTGAGCATAATTTTAATGGCTCAGCCACAAGCTTAACCTTTCAGTAGGTGATGATCATCTTGAAGAATACACGATCCCAGGTGTTGTTGGTCTGCTAGTCATGGCCTCACGCCAATTGGAATGAGCGAGGGCTCTGTGACAGTTGACATATACAAACTACGAGTAGAAGGTCAGTCTAGAAATACAATCTGGCTAGAAAAGAATAGCTTTGTGTCACATATGGCAGCTTGAGTCCAACAGAACATTCTTTTTGATATGTTTTTTTTCCGCGGGGAATTTTTGCAGATATGCTTGATCTGTCCCAATTTGATACATTGTGGTATCTTTGAGAGGGCACATTTCCTGTTGATTCTCAATTTGACTGCTAAGACCCAATTTGGGTAGCAACTGGCAAATGGCTGGATCGACAGTTCAACACTGCTATTTTCCTTCTGCTGGGAACTCCAGATGCTTCACATTTCCATTGGAAATTCCCACTGCATTCTTTTCTGAAAGTGAAGAGAGTTTCCTGTGGCAAGAACATGAGGATCATTGCTGGTATATAAAATGACCCTTCCCTGTGTATTTGATGTGTCCATTGTTGTGACTTTCATTTGGTGCAGATTTAAAAACAGATAGAAACACCATATGCTCTTAGATTTCCAATGAATTTGAAGACGACACTGCTGGCACGATGGGAGTAGTGTGTACGTTTTGATTGATCAAATCAAGTTTGGGTCCAACACATATCATACATAATTGGTATCTTGGGCTCCATATTCTGATATAAATAGCAATACTTGTTCTCTTGCTAACAAACATACAAATCAATATTGAACCTTAACTTCAACTTTTTCCACTGGATTAGGAGTTCAATTTATAGTTCACTGAAATTTTAATTCATCTGAAGAATATTTACTATTGAAATGACATATTCATATTGTTTACTCCTAGTAGCACCTGACAATAAATAGCATAATCAGCGCACACTCTACAAAACGGCAAACCACCGACCCCTAATCTCTAACCGTTCTATGCAAACCACTTGAGATCTGAAAGACAACTGTTCGAATTTTTAGCTTGAATCCATAAGCCGTTATGCTTTGTGCTAATCTATAGCTATTAGTAAATATAAATCTTTGGAGATTAATCTCTAACCATTTTTAATTATGAACCATCAGATGTATATAGTAATTTATCCGAAACTGACAATAAGATTTGTATTATAAACATTGCAAGTGGACCTATACTTGGTTTCTTCAAGATGGCGCATTTCACCATATCAATCTCCATTCTTGTATCCTAATGATGGATAATTGTGTTTGAGCATTTCCTGAAGGACGTTAAGGAGTTCTCAGAGTCATGAACTCACAGACCTGGTTCAGCGGCTTTCACTGATATGCTTAAAGAGGAGCGATCGCCTGGTTAAAAAGTTCCGTGGACAATAGTAGAACTGTAGCAACTAGGTTTCCTCAATGCTGCGAGGGCTAATTCACCGATGCTTCTCAATCCTGACATCCAAATTTGTTTAGCGATGAGCCTATGACTGAAGCAGCAATATTGCTACGCAGGTTTTCGACAGTCTGGATTGCTTACTTACTGTTCAGCCGAGAGTTTCCAACATAATATGTTACTGAGAAAAATAAGCATCAGCGGCCATATATATATGGTCCCTAGTCCCATCGTGTGCTCATCAATATTGTGATCTTCACTGAATGTGATCTTGCTCTAAAATGCAGCAGCTAGTACAAGATCTTTGTAGAGAATTTGAAGGTGCTAACATGCAGGGATAGGGTGATTAATTAACCGGTTCAACTGTCCCTATTCTTTACTCATGAGCGATTATGGATTATCATGGGTACGGTTTTCAAGCTTCTATACAGTGTGTTTCATATAAAAATTTTCATGCTGGAGACTGGGAGCATGGTCGAAACCTAGTCAGGTGATCCGAACCGTTACTTCAGAACGTACACCCAGCATGATGCAAATGGAGAGGATACCGATCCGAAACTACCTGCCACGGGCATGTAGGACTGGTGAACGATGAGGAATCAACTAGTATAAACTTTGATCAAGCGTAGAGGAAATGTAAACTAAATCTTAGAAGAACAAAAAAGACACTCTTCTACAACATAATTTGAACTTATTTGAATTATACGAAGTATTTTTTTATGAGTACTATAGTCTGTAAACCCCTTCTAGTAGACCAATATGGCCCATCCCATCATAATGGTACATGATTTGTAGAGAGCCACAAAATAACAATACACACTAACCTAGTTTCGGCCAAACACACTTGTTACAATCTGATACATGAAGTCCCATCTGATCTGAATCCTAAGTTCTCGATACCTCCTAAGCCTACTAAGCTAAGATGAACCTAAGAAACAAATATGTCTGGTAGATGCAAAAGGCATGCTCATATATATATAGAGAGGCTTAGAGAACCAGTGTGATAAGATGCCCAAAGTCATGCTGGATTTATATAGGACGAAACATAGGAAGCTCATAAATGGCTGGTGTTCAACTCAATGTTATCCATTTCAGCTGATTCTCTCGTGGATTTCCTTGTATATTAAATTATGTATCCTTGCCAGTTTTTCTATACGCTAGGATCTGCATATATATCTGGATTTAGCTTCAAAGCATCCATCTACACCTATACACACTGAAATGGTCTTTAGTACCAATTCGTAATACCTTTTAGTCATGATTGTGTAACCGATACGAGTAATCCAAAACTAAAAATAGTTATGTTTAGTCTCAATTCAATTGATCGAAAAACTATCTTTAATACCGATTGGTGGTACTAAACATAGTTGCTTATATAATGTGAGGACGACCTCTTTAGTAATGGTTAGTATTAACAACTGGTACTAATATGTTTTTTAACTACTTTTTACTGTTTATTTTGTTGTAGTGTTTGTTTGTTGTTTTCTTTTATCGCTGTACTGCTTTATATATGTATATATATATATATTATATGTATATGATTAACGAATTTATCTATAATAAATCCAATGAGTTATTTTTAAATAGCCTAATCTGTCAGGAGAAGTTCTTATTTTGAGGATAGCGGCAACATAGAGGGTGGCGTTGTTGTCAAGATTTTGGCAGCACCTCTCTTGTACTTTCTCCTCATAAGGATCTTTAATACCGTTGGTATCATCAACTATTAATAAATATCGTGTACGGTCATCGAGGACATTTGACTGTTATAACCAGTACTAAAGAAGAATATTAGTACCGGTTAGTGTTACTAATTGGTACTAATAATATTACAGTAGCTCCGAGCTAGTATCATCTTTAGTATCGGGTTTTCTACTTGTTTTGGGCCGTGAACTAAAAAACCATTTTTTCTAATAGTGACCGAATCCCCTAGACCTCATTCTTTAGTTATTTCATTCAATTTATGAAGTGAATTTTGTTTTCTTAGGAGGTACATGGAGTTATCATGTTTTTTAATGTTATTAATTTGTGGTATTTCATGATAGGCTCAATTTTAATGATAAGTTCATTAAACCCCTCAACTCTTTTCTTTTGTCTAAAATACATCTCTAAACTTTAAAATCAGGCATTAACATCTTTCAATTTTCTATATCAGACACTTGATACCCCTAGAGCAGTTTTGGAGTGGTTTTGGTACACTATGTCGCCACATTAGATGCCACATGTACAAATATGTCATGTTAGTAGAAGAGAAGAGAGGTCAAACCTATCAGTCCTACTATGTCTTCTTCTTCCTCCTTCTATCTCTTTCCCCTCCTTCCCTTTCATTGATATGGTCGATGGAGAAGCCAAAGCTGTTGGTGAGATCCCTCCCTCCACCCTGGGCCTTCACGGCCATATCGTCCTCTCATATGTTCTTTTTCCTCTTACTCACTCTCTTTGCTCTCCCTTCTTCGATGCAGCATCTGGCGGCAATGGCTTGACACGGTGGAGTTGAAGCTGCTAGGTAGGGGTGGAATTCAGTTTATTTGATTGATTCGGTTCGTTCTGTTTGGTTTTCTAAATCTTCGGTTTCTTATACCAAACCAAAGTACTTGTAGGAAAAAAAGAAACCATACAAAATAAACCGAAGTACGTCGGTTTGGTTTCTCAGTTTTGCATGCGGTAGTCCGCCCTGCACAGCGACGGTCCCATATATTGGTTGAGTTTGTGGGCCTGGGGGGATCAGAGGAGAATATTGGTATTAGTGGGCTTTTGTCCTGGTGAAAGTATCTGGTTGTTGAGGTTTCCACGTACAGGATGGGATAGTAGAAGTCAGATCAGTTTTTTGGTTTATTTGTTTTCTACGGATAAAATACCGAGCAAAAAACTGTACACCGTACTAGAAAAAAAATAGAAACCAGACAAGAAACCAAGTACCGAACTAAACAAGAGTATGGGATGGATCGGTTTTGGTTTCACGTCGGTTTCGTAAAAAAATTATTCACCCCTGTGGTGAGCGGCCATTGAGAAGGGCCGGGGTCACGGTGCAGGAGGCTTGACAGGGTGAACATCCAAACGGCTACAACATAGATATGAAGGCAGGGACAGTGCCGAGGGGGATAAGCTGGCACGAGAGACGATGAGGTGGCATCAGAGGAACCTATGGTAGTGGTGATGCTTATGGAGTTTGCAGTGACAGATGGGTGCCGACAGTAAGACATGAGACCATAGCAGTTGTCCTTATTGGTAGCAACAACTACAGCAGTAGCAGCCCGTCCAGAACCTTGATGTCACCTAGAGGAGGGTAAATAAGCGTTTCTAAAAAAACACTTACTGTGGAATAAAATTCTTCTCTAAAATATCCAAACCAAAGGACCGAAGTATCCGGATGAAGTTTCTCTAAAGTATCCGATCAAAATACCCAAAGTATCTGGATAAAATTTCTTTAGAGTATTCGATCAAAATGGTCTAAGTATCCGGATGAAGTTCTTACAAAGTATCCAAACCAAAGGGCTAAAGTATCCAGACGAAGTCCTCCAGAGTGTCCAATCAAAATAGCCAAAGTATCCGAACGAGCCTCTTTATCAGATAGAGAGTCTAGGTCAAAGTCTTTGGATAGTAAGCTCAGATATTCTGATCCTCTTTCACTGCTTCTAAAAGAATACTTAAAAGAAACATCCTTAAAAATATCAAATAAAAGATATTATCCAAATTAATGGTAAATGATACAAGAAAGTAAAGTACACAAGTGAGAGACGGAGATAAAAAATTTGTCTTCTGAAGTTTAAATCCAAACGATCCTATGTCTCCGTTGAGGGACTCTAAGAAGTCGAATCTCTCTTAATTTCAAGCCTCACCAAATAAGCACTAAGAATGAAGTTTTAGCCTTCAATCAACTACCGAGGTAAAACTTCATTCTCAAGTGACCAACGAGGTCCACACACTTGAGCAACAAACTGATACCTCTAGTGAAGTTTGCTCTACCAACCAACCTCTAAGCACAGCTCAGTTTTCACTAAATTACCTATAGAGATGAGAATGAACTTTCACAACTTTTTAGCGACTCACGATAACTTTGAAAGATCACCGGTGACTCATAGGCGTCTAGAATAACAAACACAATCGAGTATTTTGCTCACTATGAACTTAAGTGCCCTAAGAATAGAGTAAATCTCACTTGCTCTCAACCTCTCAATATCTCAACTCAACTCTTTCTCTTCTCAAATAACTCTCACAAAGAGCTACCACCAATATAGGGGATTTATGAGAGGATATTTAGCTTTAGATAGACCTACTCTTGTCAAAACTTAGCCTTAAAACAACTATAAAGAATAGAGGGGTGGAGGAGTTTAAATAACTGAGCCCCTAATACTAGCCGTTGCTCATAGATTCAAAGTTTGGAGTCTCTGGCCAAAACCACCGAAGATTTCGAACAAGCTTCTCTATCTGACTAGCATGGTTGGTCCAGAGTATCTACTACTTCCTGACAACACCCGACAAAAACAGTCATATCTACTTACTCTGAAGTTTGTTTTTAACGATCTTGAGCTTTATGAAAAGCTTGTTAAGAGGGATGCCTAACCTAACTAAGAACAAACTTTAATACCTCATAAAGAATAGGTTAACTCTTGGATTTATCTCAAAAAAGTACTTAGAAGGTTCACTTTAAGCACCGAGATATAAACAAATACAACAACATTGTATCATTTTTAATGGTATGGTATTTTTATACTTAAAAACAAATAAAAAAGCTATACTTCTAGAAACACTTTCATGGCATGTTCTTGCTTTACGTTGAGGGTTATCAACATCAACTCTATTTTACTGTTTGAGACTATTCACCTGCAACTTATTAAACACACTAGTCGTAAATCAATTACACATTTGCCTTTAACAATGCCTCATATCGTCTTAATCTTTGACACCCCATCTTGCACTCTTAAAATGATTGATGTAAATCTTTCACAACTTTACATGGCATTGCACGATTCATTGATATGAAGCCTTCACTCACCCTTTACCACCATATTGGTTCATTGGTGCCAAACACTTTACTTGCCCTTCACTACAATATGGTTCATCACGGCTGAGTATTGCTTATCCTTTATTGTCTTGCCATACAAAGCCGCTTCGTTTTTTACATTTTAATATCTTATTTTTACTAACATATTTATCAATATTTTTATCTTGATATCAGAACTCAATCGAGTCACTCTAACTTATAAAAATAGTAAGTCCCTATTATCATTAATCTTGACAATTTTCTATAACACAAGGTTATAAGACTTGATTTTTCACGTTGCCTATCCTTGCGCCGCCTAAAACTCTTCCGCCACTTCCGCCTAGTTGCGCTGCCTAAGCTTGGCTCTTTGTGGCTCATCTTCATTCTCAGGGCTTCACAGTTAGCTCGGTAGACAATTGGACGGGAGATGGAGAGAAGAGTGTGATGAACTTGACATATGGTGTCCACCGTTTTATAGTTTTTTTTACACCTGGCATGTATACCAAAACCAAGCTAGAATACTCCCGCTACTGATACTATGAGGTGTTAAATATCAGATTTTAGAGTTAGGGTGTGTTTTAAACAAATGAAGAGTTGAGGGGGTAAAATGGATTTATCCTTAAATTTTACACTGCTCAAATGAGCTTTATCTTGGTTATGAACATGATGACTGCACATGAATATGATCGATCTACGTCCAATTGGTAATCTGTAGGAAATTCTTGGCATTACCTTCCTGCAATAGCTTATTGAGCGCCCCTATGTCTGAAAATAATGACCTAATTGCACATCTGCATAATTAGTATCGTTAATTCTCCTATGTACGTTTTCTCATCCTCGCCACCGGCCGGCCGTAGCGTTCTCATTCCCAGCTAGCAATGCCGCGGTAGTCGTGATATCTCTATCTCCCGCATTGCCAGGCACCATTCCACTGGCTTGAGGAGTTGTGACTGCTTCCAGAGAAAGTACACGACGACAACTTGATACTTTCACTTATCGTGGCCTGAACCCTAAGTTCCCGTCGCCTCGTAACCACACTAGATAGTCTTTATGCACCTAGGAAACCAACTCTAGCAGGTGGATGCATGGAACAGCCACGCCTAAAGACTTGGAGTAAAACCAATAATATGACTTTAGGTAAGCAATATGAGCATACGAGCAAAGTCACCATGATTTTATATAGGCCGAAACAGAGGAAGGGAATAAATGGCTAGCTTCTATCTGATTGTGTAGCATTCTCAAATAAATTTAAAACCTGAATATTTCCAAAGCAATAAAATCATATTTTAAATTGCATCATACCGATGCTTTCTTTTTTGTTTACCTTGAATTTACTCCAAAAATACATATATTCAAAACAATTTCTACTTGAAAAGGTTAGTTTTTGAAAACCCTAGATTCAAACCTCTTATTCAAATTTTGAATTTCAAATTCTTTTCATAACTCAAGAAAGTTTGACATACCCACTAAAACATGTTAGAATACGTGGGTGGTGATCTAATACGGAGAGAGCGATTGTAACACCTCAGCCTGTTTAGCACAACCATCTGTCCTGTATGGGGTGAGCTCTATTTAAGTATCAACTCTAACTATTATTATCTTTATGTTAACCTGTTTATACGAAACATAATAAACGTGTAATTTAGTCTCATAACGTGCAATGTATAGGAGGTGACAAAGACAAATTCCAAGACTGTAATAATATGGAAATTAGTATCTCGGTGACTAATCCATAATTTATTGACCTGCGATGATGTAATATAGAAATTAGCACGTGGACGGGCTAATCCATATGCTAATTCTCATAGTGACTCCTTATTCGTACCAAAGTTTTGCATTGGACCCCTTTATACTATTTTTTCAATTTGTACTTAGCTTTTAGTTTCACATTGAACCATCTTAACTCTTTTCCGCACCACCTTGATCTTCTCCATGGGCATGCTCCTTTTGTTTCATCACCATGTTGACGTTCTTCGTTTACCCAAAGATATAGCAAAGTTGAGAAAATAGAGTTCAAAACAGAAAAAAAAAAGAAAACCCAAGGTGAAAAATATGAGCTAAGAAGGGTCCAAGTTTTTTTTTAAAAAAATCTAAGTTAAAACCTTGGTTAGAAAATAAGGTCTAGCTTAAAATTCATTCTACATATAATAATCTCTCAAATCATAAATATTTGATGTTTAAAACAAGATTTAATTAATTTTTTAATATTTTAATCATTAGTTTTATATTAGAATAAGTTTATAATATTATAATAATACTCCTTAAGTTTAAAAATATAAGATGTATTTTGTTTCGCTAAAATAAGATTTAAACCAATAATTACTATATCACTTGTATTACAAAAGAGCATAATCATAAATATGTAATTTTAAATATTAATATAATAATATCAATTGTTGGTCTCATATAAAATGTACCTTATATTTAAAATATACCTTATATTTTTATATTTTTGAATGAAGAGAATACTCTTCAAAGTAAATATGCATATATTGTTTTCTCAATAAGTACTAGAAAGGTATTAATAACTAAAGTTTTAAAAATTTTATAACTAAAATCTATGTACGGACGTAACACAAGATATACTCATCATCAACACCGATAACAACCCAAACAGAGGAGCAATTAACCTTTTGCTATCTCGGAGCCAGGCGTGTGGTAAATAGTTTTTCTTTTTTAAAAATGTTTTTTTAGAGGAGAGTGGCAAAATAGTTAAATGCCCCCAAATAGGTGGCAATATTGTGGAAGAGGCCCATCTGTCAGACCATCACCATTTCTCCTCGTTTCCCTGCGGCCGATCCCGAAGAGGTCCAAAACCCATAAATTCTCCTCCTCTTCTACCCACCACTAGGGTTCACTTCCCCCACCACCTCGCCGCCGCCGCCGCCGCCCCCACCATGGCCGCCGACACCTCCAAGCCCTTCTTCCCGGCCGCGCCGCACCCCGCCCTCGTCCCCTCCGGCCGCAAGCTCTCCCGCCTCTCGACGGAGGCCTCCTACTGGCGCTCCTTCCGCACCTCCGAGCTCAGCCCCTCCAACGAGTTCAACGTCACCCACCTCGCCTTCTCACCGGCGCGGTCGGTCCCCACCCTCGCCGCCTCCTGGTCCACCTCCGTGCTCCTCTTCTCCGGGGATCCCCTCTCGCCGCTCCCCCGGATCTCCGCCTCCGAGGACGTCACCTACTCGCCGTCGTTCCGCTCCGACGGGGCACTTCTCGCCGTCGGCGACAAGAAGGGCGTCGTCCGCGTCTTCCGCGCCGACAAGCCGTCGTCGTCGGGCCCGCTCCGTACCCTCAAAGGCCACTCCGCCGAGACACGCGTCGTCCGGTACCCGGTCGCCGCCGGCGACAAGGTACACCTCTTCACCGCCGGCGACGACGCGCTGCTCGCCTACTGGGACGTTCCCTCCGAGTCGCCCGCGTTCACCGTCCCCGCCGCCCACCGTGACTACATCCGCGCCGGCGCGGCTTCCCCTGCCGACCACAACATCTTCGCCACCGGCTCCTACGACCGCAGCGTCAAATTGTGGGACGCCCGCACGGGGAAAACCCCCTCGTTGTCCTTCTCTCATGGCGAATTGGTGGAGAGCGTGCTGTTCCTGCCATCCGGTGGGCTGCTGGCCACAGCCGGCGGGAATGTCGTCAAGATTTGGGATGTCATTGGTGGCGGCCGTCTTGTTCACTCGGTGGAGAGCCATGTCAAGACGGTGATGGCCCTCGCGCTCGCGAAGATGAGCAACACTGGGGAGATGCGGTTGCTTAGTGCAGGGAGTGATGGTTATGTCAAGAGCTTTGATTATGGCGAGCTTAAGCTCACGCACTCGATGCGATATCCTAAGGAGCTGCTTTCTTTGGCGTGCTCGCCCTGCGGGACAGTGCTGGTTGCTGGGTCTTCAAAGGGTGTGATTTTTATGGGTAGGAGGACAAAGAAATCGATGGATCAGGATGATGAGGAAGAGGGTAAGGGTGTGGTTGGTGAGTTTGATTGGGCACCACCCAGGCCAGAGAAGCAACGATTGGCACCCTCTAACTATAGGTATTTTCTCCGCGGACAAAATGCAAAGCCTAGGGAAGGTGACTTCGTGATTGAGAAGCCTAAGAAGGTGAAATTTGCTGAACACGATAAGATGCTGAGGAAGTTCAGGCACAAGAATGCTCTAGTTTCAGCCTTAGCTCAAAACAATCCAAAGATCATTGTTGCAGTGATGGAGGAGCTAGTTGCAAGGAGAAAGCTGGTGAGATGCATTGAGAATTTGGACATGGAAGAGCTTAGAGTTCTCTTGCTGTTCCTGCACCGGAATGCAACCTTGCCCAGGTATTCAAGGTTCTTGATGGGGGTGGCAAACAAGGTGCTGGAGATGCGTGCGGATGATATCCAATCAGATGAGAACCTAAGGGGTTGTATTAGAAATCTTAAGAGAATGGCTGCAGAGGAGATTCAGATACAGCGCACATTGCAGGGGATTCAAGGGATGATTTCAACCATGCTTGCACTTGCCAGTAGATGAACAGGTGCTTTTCTTGTATCGGAGTTTTTGTATCTGTTAGATTACAGTGAGGGATGCCATACAGGATGATGTATGCTAGTTTACAAACTATTCTTGCCTCTGAAATTTTGGTTGTCAGCTGATCTATATACTCTCTTGTGCTGCGAAAAGTTTTGATCACTTCATTTCCAGCTATGGTCATTTTTGCACTATGCAGTTTTGCCTTTTGAGTGTTGCAATGAATTGTTCATTGTGCTTGTTAGCTATTGTTTCAGCTTGTTTTGCATAATTTAGTATTTGTACATAAAATATATCTGTCTTTGCAGGGTAGCAGCAATGCATGCGATGTTTTTGTCAGTTCTGTTTGTGGTGAACTGGTGATTTGGTTTCAAATTGCCAGTAGGATTCTTGTTGTGAGTTGTGATGCAGACTACATTATTTGGTTATGTATCTCATGTGTAGAATTCCAGTGTGGCTCCTTTTCAGTGTTGCTGTTATATCTTTTGTGTTGTCGAGAACGATATCTTTTGTATTATTGTGAAACAGAGTGGTAGTACTGGGGTCCTCATTGCTGTGCTGGACATGGATAGACAAAGCTCATTTCGATCGGGTTTTGTTGGGTGCATTTATGGCTTTCATGTATAATTGCTGTCGCAAATCCTGATTTCTCATCTCACACTTGCTTGTTATCTTGCGTAAGCTATTATTAGAACATGTTGTGGATGCAAAAATCATATGCAGTGAAATGGCCCTGATGGAGGCACCTGGGCAGTAGACGGTTCTCACCGAAATGCAGATATGCTTGTCCACTAACTGCAACTTGTACTATAGGAGTATACAGCAATGACGATCTGCATCATGGATGTACCGTGTGTGTCTCAATCAGATGGCATGGCTAATGAAAGATATCACAATGCCAATGTACACCAAAGGTTTATCCCTGTCAATGATCAATGTACAATAGTATGTTTTTACTGAATTTTGTATGAATTAGTTCATTTTGTGGGAATGGGAGAAAAATCAGACATAAATTCATGAACCCTGAAGAGCGCAGAGAAATCGATTGGTCAATCTGCACGAAGTAACTGATTAGGAGTTCCCATGTAACTTAGTTATAGTAGTTTCTTTAACAAAGTGCTCACTATTTGATTTTGATAAACACTGGATTTCTTCTGTGAAAGGTAAACATAAATCCTACGAAATTTGCTAGGGCTACTTACGCATAAATTTTACATAACTTTCATATGAATCAGCCCAGTTTCTACAAATTTTCTTTTCAAATTGCCCGTCTAAAGAAGGCCTATGAAATTCATTCGTTCAAAAACAGGACCCTACTTGGTAAAAAAGATCAGAATCCGCCTCCTTTCACACGGCGAAAATTTACCGTTGACCGGTTCCATCCATTTCGGCCATGTCAATCGGCAGCGGCCTCCACCTCCACCTCGCCCTCGCCACGCCCTCCTCGCCGACCACCTGCCCCTCTCCGCGTCACCGCCGCCGCCTCCCGCTCCCGGAGCCACGAGCGCATCTCCCTCCGGCACTAGCGTGCACCAATCCCGCGCCGCCGCAGCCGTTGCCGTTGTCCTGGCCGTCGCCGAGGCGGCAATGGCGGTGGCGGAGCGGCGGCCTCGGCGACTCCGCCGCCCAAGAGACACCGCCACTGGTAGAGGCCAGCGCTAACGGTGGCGCGGAGAATAAGAGCTTCTGGGCGGCGGTGAGCCTCATCATCGGCACGGCGGTCGGGCCGGGGATGCTGGGGCTGCCGTCGGCCACCATCCGCTCCGGCCCGGTCCCGTCCAAGGCTGCGATTGTCCTCTCCTGGGTCTACGTGTTGTCCTCGATCGTCCTCGTCGTGGAGCTTAGCTTCGCCGCAATTGAGGACGGCGGCCTCGACGAGGTCAGCTTCACGGGACTTACGTCGAGCACCTTGGGGGCGACGCTCGGGTTGGTCGTGGCCATCGTCTACGAAGCCCTTAGCTTCTCCCTGCTGGCCGCATTCGTCGCCGGCATCGGCTCGCTGGTGTCCCAGCTCTTCCCGGCAGTGAATCCGGTCTTGGCCAACGCCCTCTTCCCGTGCTTCGCCGGGACCCTCATCGCGTTCTTCCCTTTCAAGGCCGTCGATGGCGCCAACCGCGCGCTCTGCGGTCTGATGCTCGTCTCCATCACCGCGCTTGTGGTGAAGGCTGTTTCCGTCGGCCGGAGCAGCATGCTGAAATCGCTCGGTTACGCTTGCTGGCGCCATGCTGCCATCCTCCCTGCAATTACGGTGACCGTCCTGACGCTTGGGTTCCATGTCATCACGCCGTTCATCTGCAAGATTGTGGGGGATTCCGTGTATGATGCGCGGCGGGCAATATTAAGTGGGGGTGCTGTTCCATTGGCCATGGTGTGTGTCCTGGAATGCCGTCATCCTCGGGTTGGCAAGTTCAGTGCAGGATTTGATGATCCTATTAAGCTACTGCTCTCAGTGAATCCAGCAGCATTGCCTGCCGTTCGAGGCTTTGCGTTTGCTGCATTGGCGACAAGCTTGATAGGATATGCGGTGAGCTTCCCGAAGCAACTGGCTGATACTGTGGGGTTGATTGTTCAGAGGTCTTCTCAGAAGAGAGGAATTGGACAGCTCTCTGAATCTACCAGTGGCCATGGCAGAAAAGGGGCGATTCTGACATGGACAGTGCTGATCATTCCTATAGTTATTGCATCATTCTTCTCAGCAGCCTTCTCCAAGGCACTGGATTTCACCGGGGTTTATGCAAACTGCTTCGTTTTTGGGATCTTCCCTCCTGTCATGGCTTGGATTCATTGGTTGCGGAAGAGAAAGAGGTACATCAATTATATCATGTCTCTTCTAGAAGATAAATTTTACAGTAGTCAATATACCTGACATAAAATTCAGCAAACAATTAAGGAGGATTGAAAGATGCTCAAATAATGTGTAATGATTTGTAGAATAATTATATACAAAATTTTGAGGTAGCAACTTCTCTTTATCTTAGATAATTTATAGCAGAACTGCAAAACGGTAACTGTGCAGAACTGGTGCATGATAACTAAACAAAAGTTTATGACAAATTACAATACTGAGACTTTGTGTTGGTACTGGGTCAGGTAGGAAAATTAAAAAAGTAAGTCAGAAAAGCAACAATTCTGAACTGAAAGCAAGATACACTTACGGAAAATATGAAAACCATTGGAAGACACTGAATCATGCATTTTCGTCAAGGATGAGAACACTTGGGTCTGTCCACACCCTCCAGCTCAACAGATCATTCGTAACATCACTATTGCTGTACTTTCTTTGTGAATCATTGCCTCATTCTTTTCACACATGTGAAATCAAAAGTGATAAAAAAATAATCTGTATTAAAATTGATAAAATTGTTCCATATTAAAATTGAAAAATAAGTCTATTAAAATTGATATTACATAATTAATTTATATATTAAAATTGTGATGATAAAATGAGACAAGTGCGTGTGTGCCTAGAAAATATTTATTTTTATTATTATAGATCACAGTAGTAATGATGAGCTGGCGTGAGTCGAGTAGGCGGGCGGTGTGGGCTACTGCGAGTAAAACAGGCCGATGGCGTGGGCAGGTGATAGCAGGCTGACGATGCAAGCAGAGCTAGTGACGGCATGGGCTGGCGATGGCATGGGCTAGCGGCATAGTGGGTTGGAGAGCACAAGCAGGCCAACAACACAGCGGGCTAGTGAGCGCGTGTAGGCTGATGGGGAAAGCGAGATGGCAAGCATGAGCAGGCCGAAATATATCAGGCAAGTGGAGTGAAGTGAAGTAGGCCAAAAGTGGAAGCGAGCTGGGCCCACGGCGCGAATGTGGCCTGGTTGCACAGTGCAGGCATGGCCCAACTTAGGAGTGGGTTGTTGCATTACTGTTTATTGTAAAAGGAAAAATATTTTTGTTTTTTTCATGAGATTTTAAGAGGTGAACGAATTAGATAATAGATCAAAGTTTTAATCTAGGATTTTGGGGATTTCGTGGAGTAACCTTTTGGGTGATTTATAGAAGTATCTTGTAAGTACAATCAATAATAAAGTTAAATTTTATGATAGAATTAATCACTTTTTCTCATTTACTTTTGCGAATGTCTAGCGATCGATTTTAGTTTGATTTATTTCTTTGATCTAAAATGTAGCTATGTATTTTTCTAGTTTTCTAAATAATTAGTTTTGGATCTCGTATTATTAATTAATTAGGGTTTAATTAATTTCCATCAACTTTTTGTCTATTAATTTTGTTTCATTAATATTTCGAGATCGAGAAGTCTGATTGATGTGATTTTAGCGTTTTATTTGCAAATTTTATCTAGTTCATTATAACAAAATTTTAGGTTGATCGGAATTACAGATCTATGGCTATAATCTGTTTAGTAACAAGATGATGTTTTGTCTATATTATGAACATATGGTTTTTCATGTTTTGTGATTAGGGAGATTTGTTATTCCACCAAACTTCATATTTTCAATGGTATTGATTTTTAATATCGGAAGGCTAAGATAGAGCCATAATTCAAGCTTAAGGTTTTGTGATATAGGAGAAGATCTAAAAGCCATACCAAGTTTCTGAAAATGATGCAGTGGCAACAAACATGCCACAAATGGAGGCTAATAGCAAGGTGAGGAATTTAAGTATTGAAGGACTAGGAAGAAACGACTTTAATCGTATAGTGCATCTCTAAGTTAGCATATAGGGTATGAAGAGCACTTTATGATTATCTTAAAGAGTTAAACATGGTAAAAGATGTACATCAGGACATATATAAAAAAGAATACATATATTTTGAGATAAAACCTGGTGAATCTCTTTATAATTTCTTTGCTTGCTTTAATAAGATTCTTAGTAACTTGTGGTCTGTTAATGTTATATATACTAAGGCCAAAAATTCTCGCCAATTGCTAGAAACTTTAGATATATCTATATGAGAGATGAAGGTAACATCAATTAGAAATCTACTACCACGAGTACACTTACATTATATGTGCTCTATTCTAAATTAAAAACTCATGAGCTAAATGTTTCTACTAGAAAAAACATGACTAATAAATTAGTAGCTTTAGCTTCACAAACTATCAACTGTATTGGTGACAATTATTCATCTAACTATGCTTTGTTTTCACTAACCTTGCAAAATGTTCAATCCCAATAGAGAGCAAATGGTGGAGAATCCTACAAATATTTTAAATGTGGCTCACTTAATCACTTTTATCTTAAATGTCTAAAATTTCTAGCAAAAATCACTAGAGATGAAGATGAGGAGAAAGACAAAGGTAGAGAGTGACAAGAAGCAAACAATCACGAGCACCAAGAAAGAGGGGTATTTGAATAAGAAGCTAGTGTATTGTGTTCTTTTCGCTCTTGAATAGATAAATTTAAGTGACGTAGACACCGAAAGTGGTGATGATACTACTTCCAAAGATAAAAAACTTAATTGATCTATGTATGATGGCAAGTATCAAAAATGTTACTAATAGTGACAAACAATGACAGCGATAATGAAGTAAAACATTCTTACGATGATTTAGCTTGTGCTGTTGAAATCTTGGTACTTTATTAGAGAAGAGAAATAAAAAGATTAAGAAATAAGATGATTTGGTTGAACAGTTACTCATATAGATGATTCTTGCAAATCATGGGACTTAGTCTATGTTACTTCTCTAAGAGATATGCATGCTTGTATTTTAAAGGACCTTAAACTTGAAAAGGAGAAAAATAATAAACATATTTATATAGTTGATAAATCTGCTTCTTGTGATGAAAGACGATGATGTTAAAATTACTTAACTAAAAGATGATCTTGCTATTTATAAAGTTCTTTTATACTTTAATTGTGGTAAAAATGATAAATTTTAGCATATCTCTTGTAAAAATTGTGCCACTCTTTTAAAGCGAATTGATTACTTGCAAGTAAAGATGGGAACTAAAAGGTTGAATCAAATTTTAAATCAAAAGACTAGTTATCAAAAATTTAAAACGGGTTTGGGCTGTCATTCTTATAATTATTCTAAGACTTATGCTGCAACTATTGTTAAATTGCTTAGAAGTGGCATAATTGATATAATTAATGAACCTAAAAATAATCTTTAGATCTAGTAGTATCATATCATCTACTGACACAACTAGTACAAATATGGCTTCTACTATTTAAATTAAATATAAAGTTAAGTATACTTGCATTTACTATAGTAGAGATGAACACAAAATAGAATATTATTTTATACTTGCTAAGTGACAAATAAAAGAAAAAAACTATGGCATGGTCTAATTTGAGAAAGGCATACTTTTTTGGTTCTACTAACTTGAGTAATGATAGATCTAAACCTTTGCATATAAATAGTTATATTATATCTACTGGTGTGCATGGTGTGTCTTAGTACTAGATTCCTAAATATTATATTACTAATTCTAGTACTAAGATCTCGATATTATTTTCTTCTATATTGACACTTCGCGCGAGGAAAGAGAACATTTAGCTTGTGGATTCTGAATGCTCATGCCATATGTCTGGTGACAAGAATTGGTTCTCCTATCTCACAGGAGCATCGTATGTTAAAAAAGTAACTTTTAAAGATGCTTCTACTTCTATGTTTGTGGCTAAAGATACAGTAATGGTAAATCATAAGTTTATGTTCAATTATATGTCTCTCATTAAGAACTTGAAATGTATGTTGCTTTCCGTTTCATAAATGATTGATGAAGATCTTGAAATATGCTTTAAGAAAGATAGATGTAGAGTGTTAGATGTTTTAGGAGATCTTGTCTTTTATATTACATATTTTGAAAGAGTATTTAAAACTGATTTTGATGTGGCATCTTTTATTAAGCATAGGTGTCTAGTTGCCAATAACTTTAAAGACTTATTCTTTTGGCACCATATACCTGACCATGTTGGTTTGATCATCTAACATGTGTTGGCAGCTTGAATCTTTTACATGGTTACCTAAGCTTAAGGGTAATAGTGATATAGTATGCTCTTCTTATAGACATGATAAGATGCATGTAGGTTCACATCTATCTCTTACTATGGTGATGATAAATGCACCAGGATAATTTCTATAGCTTAATATCGTTGGATCATCACGAGTTTAATTTTTTGGAGGTAAGTGGTATGTGCTAGTAATAGTTGATGATTACTTTGGTACTCTTGGATTTATTTTATGGCTTCTAAAGATGAATTTTTAGTTATTTTAGAAGTTTCCTCTTAGATTATTTATTGATCACCTGGGAGCTCTTAGGAGCTCTTAAAACAATTAGAAGTGATAATATAGCTGAATTTAAAAATTCTTCTTTTGATCACTTTTGTACTGAAAGAGGTCTTGATTATCAATTTTCTTCACCTAGAGTACCACAACAAAATAGTGTAGTTGAAAGGAAAAATAGAAATTTGGTTGAGATGGCTCGGAATAAGCTAGATGAATTCTCTACTACTATGAAATTTTGGGCTGAAGCTATATCTAGTGCATACCATGTTTCAAATGGTGTGTTTCTGAGATCAAAACTTGGTAAAACTTCTTATGAGCTATGATTTAATCATACGCCTAGTGTGTCTCACTTTCGTGTTTTTGGATGCAAATGTTTTATGCTAAAATATGGTAATTGAGATAAATTTGAGGCTAGATCAGTTGATGACATGTTTGTTAGTTATTCTACTCATTCACTTGCTTATCATGTTCTAGTTTTAGAACTAACAAAATAATAGAAAGCTGTGAAGTTATTTTTGATGAGACTAGCCCAGGTACTAGTCCAAGTGTTATAGGTACATATGCATACATTTAGAGGGAGAACATCTTTGTTGATAAAGATAATGAGGATGATGAAGATGAAGCTTTGGTTCCTCCTACACAATCAACTAAATTTGTTCCAGCAACTACCATAACTTCACAACCAACTGAGCATACTCGTGGTTCAACTTCTTCTGTGCAAATAGAAGATCAAATTGAACTAGATGAAGTTCCTAAAACAACAACTCCCTTGCATATTTAGAGAAGAAATCCAGCTTAACAAATCATCGGTAATCTTCATTAAAGGGTGACACTTCTAGGTTTAATGATCTAAACTCTCATGCTTATTTAGCTTTTATAATGTCTTTTGAACCCAAAGATATGTCACACGAATTAACTAGTAAATCTTAGATCAATGCCATATATAAAGAGTTAAAAAATTTTAAACGTAGCAAGGTTTGGAAACTTATACCACCATATTCTAATAGTTCTATAATTAGAACTAAATGGGTCTTTAAAAATAAACAAACTGAGAATAGTGTAATTGTTACAAACAAAAGTAGGTTGGTAGCTCAAGGTTTTACATAATTATCCTAGATTTTGATGAAATCTTTTCTCCTATTGCTTGATTTAAAGCCATTCAAATTTTGTTAGCCTTTACTGCATCTAAAGTTTTTAGACTTTATCAAATAGACGTAAAAATTACTTTTTGAATGGCTTCATAAATGAGTAAGCTTATGTTAAGCAACCATCTAATTTTAAAAATGCTAAATATGTAAATTATGTTTTTAAACTGTCTAAAGCATTTTATGGTTTAAAATAAGACCCAAGAGTATGTTATGATAGGATGAAAAACCTTTTACTTAAAAAGTGCTTTACTATAAAAAAAAGTAAACAAAACCCTTATTTTTCTTAAGCAAGCCAATGATCAATTATTCATTTAGATTTATATCAATGATATTATTTTTAGTTGTTCTTCTCATGCTTTAGTGTCTCAGTTTTTATAAACTATAAGCAAAGAAATTAAGATGAGTATGATGGGCGAATTGACGTACTTTTTAGGATTGCAAATCAAACAAACTAAAGAAGATATATTTGTACATCAAAATAAGTATATAAAGGACTTTCTACGTCATTTTGGAATAGAGAATTGTAAACCCATTATGACACCCATAGGAGCAACATCTACACTTTATCCTAATGAAAATGGTAAGTCGGCTGACTAAAAAGAGTATAAGAGTATGATTGTTTCACATTTGTATCTTACTGCTTTAAGACTGGATATACAATTTATGATATGTTTATATGCACGATTTCAAGCTCCCCACGTGCTTCACATCTTCAAGCAATTTTAGCGGATTCTTATGTATGTTTATGACACTAAAGAATTTGGTATATGGTTATCTGCATCCTCATGTATCAGTTTAAATTTTTTTCAGATGTTGATTTTGGAGGTTGTTGACTTGATAAGAAAAGTACTTCTAGTGCTTGTTTTATCTTGGTTAATTTATTTGTTGCTTGTTCATCTCAAAAACAATCTTATGTACATAATTAATTAACTGTTGAATCTGAGTATGTGGCCGCTGCTAGTTATTGTTTTTAAATACTTTGGCCGCTGCTAGTTATTGTTTTTAAATACTTTGGATAGTAGCAATACTTAAGTATTATGGTATTATTTTGGAAAATGTTCCGCTTTTCTATCATAACACAAGTATAATTTGTATTGGTAACAACCTAGTACAACACTCTAGTACAAAGTATATTGATATTAGATTTCATATTCTTAGTGATTATGTTGAAAAAAAAACATGGCACTTCATCATGTGGATAATAAGTATCAATTGACGGATATTTTTATAAAAAAATTTGGATTCTTCTTGTTTTGCTCGTTTTTGAGAGAAGTTAGAGTTATCCATCCTATAGGGTTGTTTTGATAGAGAGCATCAATATTTTGTAACATATTTTTTTGTGTTCTTTATTTGAAAAGAAAAAATAAATTAAAAAAATAACGAGCACTACAAATGATTCATACTTATCATTTTCAGCCATGTTTGTCATAAAGTACAAGTGCATCTATATTTTGATATATGTGGTGTTGGTCTTTGCTTTACTAGCAAAATGAATGAAAACTTGATATGATTAAACTTTCTTATCTGATCTTATTTTAAATGTACTAATATGCTTTAAAAAAAGATAGAAAATGATATGAAAAGGATCAAAATTATGTGCTATAAAAAATATGATAAAAATAAAAGTAAATATGCATTGTCGGCACTTTGGTATGAATTTAAAAGTAGTTTTGTTTCACCAAAATTTAGTTTTTAAGTTTAAAATTGTCTAAAAACATTGGCTTGAATATTAAAAAAATAAGGCTGATGCTGCATATAATTCCTTCTAATTTATTTTATGTTGAAATCCATCAAGTCCTCAATCTTTTAAAGCACCAATAAAGTGTATTATTTTAATGTTTACAAGTTTTAAAAGAGTTAAGGAAGAAATATCATTTCTTGCAATAAATTATTAATTGCACTTGATTTTTATATTGCTAAATTTACATTGTATGTGTATGGATGTGATAGTGCAAATTACTTTTAGCACGGCGTGTACTAGCTTGTTTACATGGATAATTTGTGGTGCTCATATAAAAAAGTAAAATTAAAATTGATACAAAATTGAAATACTTTCTTTCTTCATGTATTCTTGATGAATTCATTGTCAAAAAGGGGAGAGTGTTTACACACAAATTTTACTTAATCTTTTTGAGAAAAGTAAATGCCAATGTTTAATATTCATGTGTGTTTTTGCCAATATTTTCATAGGGGGAGATTGTGAAATCAAAATAATAAAAAATTGATGTGTATTAAAATTACTAAAATTTGTTTATATTAAAATTGAAATTTTAGTATATATTAAAATTAGTATTGCATAATTGATTTATATTAAAATTATCATGGCAAAGTGTGACGAGCGAATATAGGTCAGGTTGTGAGAATTTATGATTGGAAAATATTTTTTTGTTATTAGATTACTCTATCAATGGCTAGTGAGAGTGGAGCAGACCGATAGCGTAGGCTAGTGATAGTGTGCCAACGAGAGCATGGGTTGACGATGGTGGGACGATGGTGCAAAGGGCTAGAGAGCGCAAGTAAGTCGATGGCGCAGTAAAATATATTTTTTTCATGAGATTTTAAGAGGTTAACGAATTAGATAATATATTAGAGTTCTACTATAGGATTTTGGGAATTTTGTGGAGAAATCTTTTGGGTGTTTTAGATAAGTATATTGTAAGAGCAATCTTGATAATAAATATAAAGTTTATAGAAGATTGGTGCGATAATTGATCTCTCACTTTCTTGTTCATTTTTTGCATACCTAGCGATCGATTTTAGGTGATTTGTTTTTCTCTAAGATTCAAGTTGGTTTCTTGATCTAAAATCTAACTAGAAAAACATTCTAGGGTTCTAAAAAGTTTGGCTGGTTAATTATTTTTTAATCTCACATTATTAATTAATTAAATTTTAATTAATTTTTGTCAACCTTGTGTTCATTAATTTTGTTTTGTTAATATCTTAAGATTAGAAGTCCGATTAACATGATTTCAGTTGGATTTGTTTGTAAATTTTATTTAGTTTATTCTAACAAAATTTTTGGTCAGAGTTACGAAAATTTACGGCTATAATCTATTTAGTGATGAAACATTATTCTATTCAGATTTTAAAAACTTGGTTTTTATGTTTTATGATTAGGGAGATTTATTAAATTTTATTTTTTGAGTCAATACTACATCATCCGCAATAAGCCATTATTACTACTGAAGTTAGCCTCACGACAGGACATTTGACCTATTTTTCTCAAGAAAATCACATGGTTTTCGAGATATTAGGTGTAAATCCTTTCTAGATTTGAACCTGTCACTCTTAGAACTATGCTATCTGCAGTTGTAATAGTGTAACAACCAACCCAGGTTTATCATTCTAAACTTAAGTAGCTATCCATCCCCATCATTCTGTTGGCAGACCAGAAATATCTTTGACTTCGTTCGCACCAAATTGTGGCCTCTTCTGTCTGATGTGTGTGAGTGATCATTGGTTTCAGATGTAAGACATGTTTTTGTGTAAATAATTACATGATATTATGATTTATCATATAAAAAATACAAAAGTACAGTAACACAAAAAGTTTGAGTTTCTAAACTGTTGGTGATGTTCAGCATATCATCATTTTCGAGTCTAATGACCCAATTGTGGGTATGTTTCTTCTTACAGATCATCTGATTCATGTGAAGACATTTTGCCTGGTGGAAATGTTGCTCTCTTGATACTTTTCAGTATCGGTGTTCTCCTAGCATTCTGGCACTAGATGGTACGCACATCATTAACTCATTTTGTTCCTTTATATCAGACACTGTGCGAACCAATCATGAGTGTTAAGCTTGATAGGACTCTCAGATTTGCTGTCATTCTTTTTAATCTCCCACTTCATGATCCCACACACCATTGTCAGATGCTCAGTTACTCATTATTTACCAATGAAGTTTTTCTTTAATTATTTGTTTGGTGCTTCTATGGTATCTCAAAAACTTAATTGCACAAGCTTTGAAATAGTATTTCTTGTACTGTGGAGTAGTCAGTGGCTCAGGGCATGCAATTCACACCCTTTCAACCTTATTCCAAATCTTTTTTTTTTCACTTTTGGAGAGGACACTGATGCACCACTCAAATATTTAATTTTATAGTGAATCTCTTTACAAGTTGTTGATATTACTCTGCAGAACCAGGCCAAAATTATGAAGAGCACTTTAACTTTAGGAAACTCTCACCCTTCAAAAAAGAACTTTAGGCAACTCTCACCTATAATTTACAAAATTTTATTTTAGCAGCGAAGTACAAATTACTCCATGATGGAGATTTTTTTATATAAAAATAAACTTATTGAGCTGAAAGTGGGAGTTTATAAAGACCTTAAAGTACTGGAAGTCCAATGCTACAAGCTACCAGTAGCTTTCTTGTATTTCTAGATTAAGGCAGCTGAGCACCCAGGAATTGGATAGATAGATAACAGGACCTAGTGTTTGATTTCGAGGCACGTGTTAGTTTGAGTTTTTTTATAGGTTTCGTGGAGTTATTGTAGTGCAACTATTACGTCGTTCCACAAGACATTTTTACAGAGTTATGTGTTCCAGAATGGTGCCCCTCTTTTACATTTGGCTGTACGTCGTTCTATATGTGGTGCATTAAGTATACCAAAGGGTATCAGTTGCGGGGAACTGGTATGCTAGTTTGCCATGAATAATCTTACATTCTATGAATATTAAACAAAACTTGGTCAGGTCTTTCTCACTAGTAACTTATCCCCCTTAGGCTCCTGAAGAATCAGTCATTAGTCATTTGAGCTAAATGAGCTGAGCAACTTTCTAGTTTTCTGTGCGTACATTTTCTAAACTATTTTTAAAAAAAATCTATAGGAAAGTTACTTTAAAAATTAAATAAATATATATTTTTAAGTTTAAAATAATTAATACATAATTAAACATATACTAATGACTTACCTCACCTCGTTTTACCTATACTGAGTTGCTCAAATGAACTTGCCTTAAGGGCGAGTTCGATAATGTGAATCAAGCTAGAATGACCGTTGATCCATTTAGCTGGCTTGAACATACAGCTTTAGTAACTTTATGGCCAGGCAGGTACACATGCAGTAGTTAACGTGTGTGACAATCGTTAGGTGGATTTCTGTTCACACAACATAGCGATGGAGAGTGCCTTGCACTCAATCCTCTTTTGTCACGTGATCCCCTTTGCCTCTGCCTACTCAAGGTCGTTGTCTCCTATCTTGGCACACCCTATTGCCTAACGGTCTCTTGCTTGAGCAATCGCATGTGAGCTCTAGGGCTTAAGTGACGGCTCGTTCACAGGCAAGGGCATCTGCATTGGTCTGTATCGGGAGAGAAGAAATTCTAATATCCTTGTGGCTAGGCATCCTTGAGGTTGGAGAAAGACGTCCGGCGTGGCCGCTGCTCCTGAAGTTAGCAATTGGAGCTATGGCGATGCAGTCTTTCTCATGTAGGGCTGTTTGTCCGGTCTACTCTCATGCAACATAGGAGTGGTGAAATTCGCACCGTCGAATCCTTGAGGAGGCGGCATTGGGAAGGGGAAGCCGAGCTCTCCTCTAATTTAACCCCTACCCCCCATCACCCCATGGACGGTAGAGGCAACAAGCGGAAGCAAGGCATAAAGGGTGTTGACACCGAACTAGGGCTATCCTCTCTTGCATCTAGGTCTCGCGGCTTGGTTGCCTGGCACCTGGTGGTGCTAAATCTGGAATCAAATCGGGGCTCTTGCAACTTGCTATTGTCCAGATACTTGAGGAGGCACCATTGGGAAGGAGAAGCTGAGCTCTCCTCTATTTTAGTCCCTACCCCCATCGCCCCTATGGATGGTAGAGGCAAGAAACGAAAGCAAGGCGTAGAGGACATCGGCACCGAACCAAGGCCATCCTCTCTTGCATCCAGGTCTTGCAGCTCAGTTGCCTGGCACCTAGTGGTGCTAGATCTAGAATCAAATTAAGGCTCCTACAATTCATTATTGTCCGACGCCTCCTCCAGGCGTACAAACAAGGACGATGTCGACATTGCCTCCTGAGTCCTTAGCCTCATCATCACCAAGTCATCAAAAGCCATCAGTGCGTTCATCCGACGAGTGACTCTGGCAAAAGTTGTGCGGTCCGTCAATTGAGACCTCATCCCATCCAGCGAAGCAAACAATGTATTACATTTGTTGCTTCCTCCATTTCCTTGTACCCTCCATGTTGCTTGATTTGGGTTGGTAGATGGTGAATGGTCGCACTCGTTGGTTCAAAGAAGAGCTTCATGTGTTCCTCCAGGCTTGCTTAGAGGAGATTGAAGCACGCAGCATCACCTCTAACACGCCAAAAGTACAAGCGTACGTCAATGGCAGTAGAAGATGTTACAAAGGGCAGGGAAGGAAGTCACCAAGAAGCAACTGAAGAACTGCTGGGAAACCTCTCGCAACAAATTCAACAAGTAGGGCTAGTTGGAATCGAAGGCCACCAGACTTGGTTGTCACCCCATCACACAAGCCATCCTCACCTCTAATGAGTGGTGGGAAAGCCAGAAGGTGGTATGTCCCTCTATCTTAGCATTCTAAGATTCTAGTTGACTTGCCCTCAACCTAGGATTGTGTTAGATGAAGTATTGATGAAAGAGGAATCTGTAAATTAGATGATTTGTGTGAGCTTAGAAATATCATTGCATGGAATACCGATTAGGTGAAAAATATATGAACCTATGATATGCAATTAGATCAACTAGTTGCTTGTGCATGATGAACCTAGCAATGATGTTTTTATTAGATCAACATGTAGTGCTTGGGTTTGTGTGAACTTGCTCTTTTTACTACATCAACTAGTAGAGTTTGTGTGAATATATGTATTATAGATGCACCTATGTAATGTTGTCCATATGAACATAGAAATAACCACAATTATATTGTAGGACTAAAATCTTTTAGGTAGTTGTAGAGTATATTGTCACGTAGTTATGCTCCAATTACTAGCTGGAATAATAATAAATCTCAAATGATCTGTAGTTTTTACAACACTCTTGTTGTCATATTTTAAGTTTGTAGTTCTTTATCAAGAAATACAAATGAAATACTTTGTAGTAGTTATTTTTTAGTACTACCTGTCCAATATTTTCTGCTGATAGTAGAGAGTAATTAAATTGTGCCTATTTTCTTGTATAGTACTATTTCATACTTGCAATATTTCAAAGTATTTGTTCTATTGGAAATATTGTATACCCGTTAAAGTGCTTTTAGGCCTTTTTCTCTATAAGTTTGTATACTACTTGTAGTATATATGATATATATTTATGTATTGTCTTTTAGCAACTATATGTTAATAAAAATATAAATATTAAAGTACTATTATGTTCAAAACAGTATTAAAGTAGTGGTTGCTTTTGAATGTAGAACTTATAAAATACTACTTCTGAAATGTAGTCGTATTTATTACTAGGGTTTGAAAAATCTAAAAGTTCTACTTGGGTACTACAATATTGCTTCCTGTAGGAGATTACTCCATTTGCATGCATTGCTATGCATTGATTTGTTTACAAAAGAAATGCTATCTGTTTACATAGTTGCTACTTTGTAGTGTCCATTGTGTAGGAAGGGAAAGGAGTGATGGTTTTCAAGCATGCTCCTCTCAAATGTGTTGACTTGTACCATGCTGTTTTTCAGGGATGTACTGTTGTCAAGGACCACTCCTTTTCCTAAGCACAACCAATGGTTGGCCACTAACCAGCGAGGAGACTATGGATCAATATGGAGACACTACAAGCTACGATAAAAGCACCACCACCATCCTCACTAGCAGCTACAGTAAGGGCTAAAGGTAAGAGGCCTGTCACTAAAGATAGAACTTCAAGGGGGCTCTTCCAAGAGGACGTGTAGTGACTCCATAGGTGAGGCTCTTCACAGGCTTACTGATTTGAGGGTTGAGTCTATGAAGAGTTGTGCTCGAAGGGAGAAGGAGAAGAAGGCCAAAGTCATGGTGGCCTATTTGCAGATGGTGGGAGCTGATGAATACCTAGCTTGCAACAAAATGTGGTTTGCTACACTAGATTTGTTTATGGATGGTTACTACTAGCCTTTCTTTCTAAAAAACTACTCAACTGTGGAGGATAGTCTTCAGTTCATATAGGCACTTATGCCAGGAAGCATGGGGTTGCACCACTGCCATCGCCAGCAACAACACAGCCACCAAAAGATTAGGCCCCAACAGACTAGGCTCCTACATGTTCAGGAGATGCTTAAGGTTTTGGTGGTGATACATTTGGTCTAGGGGCTTCGGTCTTATTTTGAGATTGACATACACCACTTCATTTACTAAGTTGTCATTATGAACTTTGAGCCAACTATTTTTATAATTTTTGTGTTTGTTCAACTGTTGTGTGAGTAGATCGAATAATGCTCTTTGTAAAATTTGTTCATACTTTAACATTGGGCAACATTTGTGATACATCATGTTTTTATATATTGATTTGTTGAGAGAATTAACATGATATTATAATTTTTTTCCAAGGTATCGAGCTATGAGCAATGATTTGCACACTTTAGATGGCAGGGAAGATGGGCATGACACTAAGGAGGAAGTCTCCATTCTTGCGGAGCTGTCGACGAGTTCTGGTGTAGACGGGATTGCTTGAATGATGGGAAATGCGGTACAGTGCCATAACATCTTTCATCTTAGTGCTGATTAGATCAACTCATTGCACACACTCCTCATCGTTCATTACCACCTCCAATGTTTTTCGAGGTATGCACAATGGGCGCAATTAGAACATTCTTGTTTACTATGGCAGGAAGGTATCCAAACAGGTTAACAAACACATATGGGTCAGGTCACCTTCCATTGTCTCCATGATGGGTCAAGTCACCCTTCATTATATCCATCTATTTCCATAGAGTTCTAAACCTTGTCATTCCTATGACAGTAGATATTATCTAACCTATCGACCCAAACTTTGAAGGTGTGCACCCGTATCTTTACATTGACGCAAGATATGGGCCGTTCAATGGTTCGATAGGTGAAGTTGATGTTACATTTGTTCCTATCATAGTTTCAATAGATCAATCGAACACAAGAACCATTACTACGTCATAATGAGAAATGTGCTTATAGTCTTCAGATAGGCATGGTTCAGTGTTGTTCGCACTGAGATCCCTCCGCGCCCTGGCGTGAACACACCGATGCCTAGGAGGTCTGCTTAGCTCCAGTGTAGGCTGGTCGGCTTCTCTCTATGGCTCGAGGTATGCGTGTCAAGGGCCGTAGGGTTCGATCAGCTCTGACGTGACAGTATGGGTGCGGGCGTGCCAGTCAATTTGACCCTGCAATTGACAAGGAAGTGAGACTAGCAGATCCGTCGGACGGTGGGCCGATACAGACGCTCGCTATCGGCTGGCTGCCGATAAGATCGGGATGGCCATCGGCCACGCCCGGAAGGCCCTTCGCTATTGGCTATTTGCCGATAGGAATCAGGAAGCTCTTCGATCGGCTGGGGAGCCGATGTGGACAGGTGTCGACGAGGGATCGGCTGTAAAGCCGATGGAGGAACCAGGGTGTACTCAGAGGATAGCAAAGCGCATAGGATCCCTCCGGATAGCCAACGAAAGCCGTAACAGTCGTTCATCGGCTAGAAAAACCGATGAAGGCACATGCGGACTGGCAAGGAATAGTATTAAAAGGCATGAGCTGCAAAGCCGATGCCGCTCTGGATATGACAGCAAGAGACTCGTCGCCTGCCGTGATAGCGCCATTAACACCAAACCTTGAAGATCAGACCTAACCAAGACAGTACGAGAACGAGGCCAACAGCGATGATACGGAGGATGTCGGATCGGCTATGCTGAAGCAAAGATATGAACGAACCCATCGGCTAGCTGAGCCGATGAGGGGACGCCTCTCTAAAGACAGGTGCGTATTGGCTAGGAGACCAATGCGCTTAGCATTACGCGTCAAGAGACACCTCTAAAGGCTGATGCGTATCGGCCGAGGCGTCAATGCCCTGGGCATGAAGCTCAGAGCATGGATAACTCATTGGCTAGCACTCCGATGATATGCCGTGTAGAAAACTATAGGCCTGAAGCTCGATCTATCGTCGGCAGCCCCGTAGGTCGAACCTAACCAATGCAGCACGAAATTGATGATGACAGAGGGAGCTTAATAGGCCGATAGGCCCCGCACGGACGTGATGCGATACATCTGACCGGCCTAAGAGGTCAAACCTAACTGATGCAACCTTAGACGGAGCAGGACATATTGAGATAGTGGCAGGACTTACCCCTTTGTCGGAGATCGGACATAACCGATGCAGCCCCACGTTGAGAGCCAGAACCCGTCGGTAAAGACCTAGATGAACTTGGGTGGCGATGCGCCAAAGTTGTATATTGATCGAGAGATATCTTACATGTCTCTAGGGGGTCTATATTTATACCCCCGATTTATAGAGTCCGACGCGTTTACAACCATCAGACATTATTTCCTAACAAAAATAAAAGAAAATATCTCTAAAGAAGTTAACTAACTAACTAAACCTTCCTAATTAGATAAGACTACAATTTACAAAGATAAAACATCCTACCGTAGATTCCACGTCTCCTCCGCAAACTCGGTTTTATTTGAATAGTCTTCCAATTTAGAACTGAGTCTTCCTTCGCTACAACTCGATCGGCTTCTTCACTGTAGTTATCGGACACCTCTCAGCCGATCGGCTTTAGCACCATCGGGTTGTCCAGATTTTGGCGTTAACACATGCCCCCTAATTTCGGAGTTTGCCAACAGACTATGAAATTTGGAGTCGTTGGAAGTCTCCGCAAACCAAGATGACCTGTTAAAACCCACAGATTAATCAGCTCAGATTTTTGCCTAGGTCACTCCGCCTCTATAAAATATCTCTTCGCCTCATCCTTCTTCCACACACTTCTTCCCTTCAGAACCCCCAAACCTCGACGAGCTCCGATGACTGAAGGTGAACTTCCGCAAATCACTTCATCGGCCGCTACTCCTTCTTCCTCCGTGCGATGGCTTCTACACACGTAATCCCTGAGGTAACTATCATCTGCTCTTCCATCCTATATCTTACACAAATCTTTCCCATCACGTCTTCTCATCAATAGTCGGGTTCTTGTTTACTGTAGGATCTCAAGAGTCAGATTGCCATCCCGGTTTCTGACCGTCCTAGTCACTTCTATCTTGGCCCTATGGGTAGCGAAGATCCGACTGATTTCATAAACTCTAAAACAGAAAGGATCCTGTTCAAAAACTCATCTATGCACATTACCAATTGGGCTAGCAGCTTCAGATCTTGGCCTAGTAAACACCCGGGATGGAGAAACTAGTATCTCAAGGTTTTTGCCTCTAAAAAGTCTTTCCGGGAGGACTTGGAGATAGACCATTGTATCAACCTCCGATTCCAACACCCATCATACGAGTTCTACCATCCTTCGGTTGGTGCTCGTCAGTTAGGTTTCGGCCAACTCCCCATCAGTTTGTTCTTCATCGGTAAGTTCCAAGCCCGAAGAGAAGTAAAAAGTGGCTTGGAGTATAATCGGCTTAGGTTGATGGCATCACCCTTGTCCTTAGGGACTATCTCTATCTTTGAGCCCTATATATCCAACACCAAACTTTTTGCTCGATGATGATCAGAATGGGGAAGACACCTGTTCAGTCTATTGGCTGAAAATTACTGCCTGTGCCTTAACCCCGACTATGTGGAATCTGATGAAGAGGTAATCTCTCTCCTTATACTATCTTTTCTTCATCATATTGAACTTCAACTGTGTCTTGATTTCCATGATTCCACAGGCTGGCGACAAAGATACACCTATAACCAGCGCAAGTGGTCGGCCGATTATTTATCAACCTCAATCAGCCAGATCCATCCTTGGACAAGGCGCTCCACCTCCATTGGCTCTCCTCCGAGTGTCGCGAACACCAGGGATGAAGCATAAGAAACCGGCTACTCGGACAGTTTCTAAGAAACAAAAACCCAGCGCCGATGTCGCCATTATTACATAGCTTCACGAAGCCCTTCTCCTACGGCGATCTTGACTTCTGCATCTCCATTGGTATGTGTCAGCATCAATTCTTCTCTGTTGCTTTAGCCTTTATCCTGACACCTTTACTTTGCAGCATGAACCATCGGCTCCTGAAGTCCAACCGTTGGACACTGTTACCGGGGCTAAGCCGATGGTATCCTCAGAAGTCATGGCATCTACACCTCAAACTGTCCCACATCAAGCTGATACCCGCATAATCGCTCAAACTGCTCCTGCTGTATCCCTGGTACATCCATCCTACATGTTATTTTTCTTGACTCATGATTCCCATATTTACTAATGTTATCGTGCAGTCATTAGCCGATCTGTTTTCTTTCGACATCAGAAAATACTTGGAAATAGAGGAAGATTCAGCCACTAGCGCAACGATTGAACCATCTTTACCAGCCGATGCACGCGAGTAGTTGTCAGATATTATGCATCGCTAAAAATTCCGATTGACTCGCTGGTGAAAGATTGCAGGCCAACCCGGAGAAGACTTGCTGAAGTCAAACATCTTCTACCTAAGGAACTGACCGACGCACTCACCCCTGCTGCCTACTTGGAATTCCAAAGGACCCAGTTGATCGCATCAAGACGACGCATATCGGATCGCGTTGAGCAAAGCAATCTAGCTCACAACGATCGGCTAATTGCCCAAAGCAAAAAGAAAAAGCTTGATAAAATGTCAGCTGACCTTTAATGCACCAGCACCAAGTTTGGTCTCTTGAAGAAACAAGAAGCTGATTTAATGAAGGAACTCGACAAAGTTCGTGACGACATCAACTCCACCGAGTCCCACCTCATCGGCCTACCAAAATTAATCCAAGATCAAGAGGCCAAGGTAGCAGATCAAGTGCGACTTGCAGTTCATCGGCATAGAAATTTGAAGACTATCCCCAGATCAGATGAGAATGACATCCGCGCCATCAATAAAATAGATCAAATCCGTCTGCGCGCGATCGAGGCCATTAAGAAATTCTTGTAAAATTTTAGCCTCGGAAAAAACCCCAGATGTCATCCTGAACATTAACTATTTGCAATTGTGTTCAATTAGCTTGATTAACAAAAGTTGTATGTACATATCCCCTAACGGCGATGTCTAAACGATATTGACTATCCGTAACCGATATAATCATATCGGCTTCCGTATATTAGAAATCAGCTACGCCTCAGCCGATTGACGCAAACAGTATCATTAGCCGATACCACATCTGAGAGCTCGTCCGTCTTAAAAAAAAGAAATCGGCTATGCTCAGCCGATTTAGGCGTCTTTCCAATTGGGTGATCATTCTCTAGACTTATCATCCCAAGATCCAATCGGTAACTTCCAGTGCGTCGGCATCTCCTCTTTTCCTAATAATCGGCTCTCGTAAGCCGATACCACATTCATCATATGTGCGAAACTATTGAACTCTTGGGAAGAAAATTTCCACCTAATGTGACTCGATAACCCCTGGAATGCCAAATCAGCTAATTATTCATCGCTTAGAACAAGACTATAACATCGGCTTCTGATGTCCTGGAAACGTTGGATGTATTCTAGAACTGACTCATTAGGCCTTTGTTTAACCGATGTCAAATCTGACAGTCTCATTTCTTGAATCCTAGTATAGAAATGTCCATGGAACTGTTGCTCTAGATTGGCCCATCCTTCAATCGAGTTCGGTGGTAACGAAGAAAACCATGGAAAGGCCGATCCAGAGAGGGATAATGGAAATAGACGGACTCTAAGAACTTCCTCGGCCGATGCTTCCCCACACTGTGCTAAGAATCAGCTGATGTGCTCCAATGTAGATATGTTGTCTTGCCCTGAGAATTTGGAGAAATCCGGTATCATGTATCGACGAGGCAATGGAATTCTATCAAACCATTCTGGATACGGGCGCCAATACATAACTGTTTGATTTTTAGGCTTAATACCAAATTGTTCTTCCACCGTATCCATAATTCTAGTTAACCAATCCTTCTCCCTTAGAGTATCTTCCTGATCATGTGGAGGTGGATATGGCACCTGATTCTGCTTGTGATATTCTCCATAATGATTCCTCTGAAAAAATTCTAGAGGTACCTCCTGCCGTTGCCCCCCGAGTTGATCTTGTATTAGTGGATACATATTTGCCAATAGGTCCTTGTTTTGCCAAGTTTCCTCCGTCTCTATTGACAAAGGCACATGATCCTGATCAGGCTCTTGAGCCAATGATTCTTATATCGTCTTCTTGATTAGATCTTGTAATGTATCCATCCATACTCCTGATGGATTATTAAATACTTGATAAAATGCTTCGTTGAACATCTCTTGCAACGGCTTGGAAGAATTCACAGGTGCTGAATGGCCTGATTCCTTCATCAAAACACATTTTGGTAACTGTGCTTTTTGAATCGGCCCTTGTTTAGTCATACTGAAGGATTCCAAACAGAGCTTCTGAAAGTTGTCCATATTTTGCTCTATATGTCGCCTCTAGTCTTCATTCAGATCCTCCATGGTAACTAGAACTATAATCTCGTCATCAGCTTCACCTTCAGACAAATATGTCTTGGAATCAATCTTTTCTTTAGACATATTAACAACAAGATGCCCCCCGGGTTGATGAGTAAAATCTGACTTCTAATCAGGCACTTGTAGAGTCCCACTGGTTGATGAATGGAATTATACCACCAGCCGATGAAGGATCTTCAGCCGATGGATGGTCTTCAGGTTTCTCCAGTCAATGAATGAAATCCCATCCAATCGGCTAATGAATGAAGATTTCTACTCTATCGGCCGATAAATATAGTATGGTTCTTATCAACTGATGAATGAAACCTTCGGTCCCACCGGACGTGCCAAAAAAGTATGTTCGCGCCGAGATCCCTCGCGCGCCCCGGCGCAAACACGCCGACGCCTGGGAGGTCTGCTTAGCTCCAGTGCAGGCCGGTCGGTTTCTCTCCGTGGCTCGAGGTACGCGCGCTAGGGGCTGTAGGGATCGATCGGCTCTGGTGCAACGGTACGGGTGCGGGCATGCCAATCAGACCCTGCAATTGACAAGGAAGTGAGACGAGCAGGTCCGTCGGACGGTGGGCTAATATAGGCGCTCGCTATCGGCTGGCTGCCGATAGGATTGGGATGGCCATCGGCCGCGCCCGGAAGGCCCTTCGCTATCGGCTATTTGCCTATAGGAATCAAAAAGGTCTTCGATCGGCTAGGGAGCCAATGTGGACAGGTGTCGATGAGGGATCGGCTGCAGAGCCGATGGAGGAACTGGGGTGTACTCAGAGGATAGCAAAGCGCATAGGATCCCTCCGGATAGCCGATGGAAGCCGTAACAGTCGTTCATCGGCTGGAAAAACCGATGAAGGTACATGTGGACTGGCAAGGAATAGTATTAAAAGGTACGAGCTGCAAAGCCGATGTCGCTCCGGATATGACAGCACGAGACCCGTCGCCCACCGTGACAGCACCATTAACACCGAACCTTGAAGATCGGACCTAACCAAGACAGTACGAGGACGAGGCCAACAGCGATGATACGAAGGACGCCGGATTAGCTGTGCTGAAGCAAAGATAGGAACGAACCCATTGGCTAGCTGAGCCGATAAGGGGACGCCTCTCTAAAGGTGGGTGCGTATCGGTTGGGAGACCGATGCGCTTAGCGTTACGCGTCAAGGGACATCTCTAAAGGCTGATGCGTATCGACCGATGGGCCGATGCGCTGGGCGTGAAGCTCAGAGCATGGATAACTCATCGGCTAGCACTTCGATAATGTGCCGTGCAGAAAACTATAAGCCTGAAGCTCGATCTACCGTCGGCAGCCCCGTAGGTCGAACCTAACTGATGCAGTACGAAATTGACGATGACAGAGGGAGCTTAAGAGGCCGATAGGCCCTGCACGGACGTGATGCGATACATCTGACCGGCATAAGAGGTCGAACCTAACCGATGCAGCCTTAGATGGAGCAGGACATATCAAGATAGTGGCGGGACTTACCCCTTCGCCGGAGATCAGACTTAACCGATGCAGCCCCGCGTCGAGAGCCAGAACCCACCGGTAAAGACCTAGATGAACTAGGGTGACAATGTGCCGAAGTTGTATATTAATCGAAAGATATCTTACATGTCTTCAGGAGGTCTATATTTATACATTAGATTTATAGAGTTTGACGCATTTACAACCATCAGACGTTATTTCCTAACAAAAATAAAGGAAAATATCTCTAAATAAGTTAACTAACTAACTAAACCTTCCTAATTAGATAAGACTACAATTTACAAAGATAAAACATTCTGCCGTGGATTTCACGATTCCTACGCAAACTCGGTTTTATCTAAATAGTCTTCCAATTTAAAACCGAGTCTTCCTTCGCTACAACCCGATCAGATTCTTCACTATAGTCATCGGACATCTCTTAGCCGATCGGCTTTGGTACCATCGGTTATCCAGATTTTGACGTTAACAAGTGTATGATCAGCGTGCATTGAGAAATGCATTAAATATGTATCCAAACACATTTATCATTCTGGTTCACTGTATTAACATGTTTATAATTTCATATTATTTTAAGAAAATATGTTTTTTGGACTTTTTTCTCACCCCATTTCCACATGTAAGATACTACAAGGGTTAGTTTGACAGTGACTATGCGCTGTCGCTATAGGTAAGTAGAGAAACATTCAAGTATGTGCATGCAAAGCTAAGAAATGCAATTGAAAGGGGATTTGGGATACTAAAATGACAATGACTGATTCTTTGCGATCCTATATTAGCCAGACCGGCATCATATATGCAACATTTGCCCCCCTTCATGATGAGCACATATCGTGACTATTACAGATGTGCTGTGATAGTCCATAGGTATATTGGACGTACTTTTACTATGCACTATATTTCGAAATTATTGTGGTCTCAATGTGAGTCACATGGATTTGTATCATCTATATATTTGTAAATGTATAATTATTTCACCATTCAATGAAAATCATGGTGCTTTCAATTTTGCCACCGGACGTGCACCGTCTCTCATTCATTCCTTCTGACGCCGTCCGCTAGCACGCCTCCATCCTCTTCTGTAGCCAACTACAGTTGACTTATTGCCTACACTGACCGAACAACCAAATAGCTACTATTTGTTGCCCGTTTTTGCACATTCGAACTGAGCCTAATACTAGTATAACGTTTGAACTGATTAATGGTGCTACTATGCTCCAGCTTAGCTCCATTGTTGCATTGTCCTTGTCACTGAGCGTGAATTACGTGCAGTCCTTTGATGTGATTGTACACTAACCCAAAATATCATGTCGTCTTATATCTCATACATCTTGTCCTAGGTGACTACTCTACAAATATCGGTGCCCAATCCTTCTGGAAGACATGAGTACCTGTACTTAAGGTAAGGCCGTAAGGTAAATGTGCCAGATATGAGAAGATGTGGGTCTCTCTCCCCATCTCCATCTCCAAGTCAGATTACCTCCATTTCATTATTTTGCTTTTAACATTCAGGTACTGCTCTAGAGACCACCAGACAATCTGATTCTGCATTCAGGTACTCCAAGTCAGATTCTGCATTGTTTACATGTAAAACGCTCTGGTGACTTGACAAAAGTGAAAAGCAGTAGCTGGTCAAAAATTCTAGGTGCTGATTCGTCGAGGTAAAAGGAGCCTGGATAGTGGAGGTTTGTTGCCTGCTTGTCTAAATTGTGTGTTCGATGGCACATTATTTTCTAATTTTTATGTGGACCATGTGGTAATTGGAATTGGAGTCAACAGCTAAAGCTTGTTTAGAGTAACCTAACCTCTGGGTTTGGCAGTTAAATCCTCTGTTAACCTAACCGGAAAGAATTTTCAGTATTGGCCTAAGAATCACCCTTATATTCTGCTAGGTGAACCCACTTCGTTTGTCAGCTTCCAATACTAGTACTACTAGACAAGACAAGATATACGGAAGATATGTGTAAATTCCACATGTAGGTCGTGCATGCTTTTTAGCCTATGCTCACTAAATTCAAAAGGCACATCTGACCTTTTGTGATTCATGTACTTATGGTGTCCATAATCCCACGAGGGCAAAAATCTTTTTCAGACCACTTAGATGTATAAGATTGAAGAATTTGAGAGACTTTTATGCGCTGATTTTGTTAAAAGTGAAAGTAATCCGAATATATATGGAGGCATATGTAAGATGCAGGAGCTTAGCGTAGATGCCGTGCTGTCACCAATGAAGTCATATTGAGGTGAAGCTGGCATGCTCGTGTCAGAAAGTTATCTTTGAGCTTTGTGATAAACGTTTAGTTTTCAGCGGTAAGGCAATATAACAAAAGTGACGAAGAAGCCCCTAAAATCAATTAATTGTAAATTATTTTCTAAAATTTAAACTCATCTTTGGCTTATAAGAAATGCCATGGCAAAGCACATACTCAAATTAATTTAGAAAAGCTTCGATAGATTGGTTTGTACGTTATCAACCTAGTGTATGTGTACCAAAAACATTAAATTGGTGTGCTTAATTGGCTTCAGTTCTTAGGGAACCTTATTTGGGTTCAAATCATTAGGCCTAGTTTTAGCATGAGTGTTTGTATTTTTTTTAATTTAATTTTATGGGATAGTACATACGCATGTGGATGTATTCAATAGTAAAGTCCCACATTAAGTGAGGCTAGTCCTCTAATCTAATGCCTTTAGTCGTGCTAGGACACACCTACATATGCATGGGTGGGTGTATGTATGGTGTGTTCGTCCGATCGTACATGAAAAAGAGAGAACTTAAATTGGCACTCAACAACTAGAAAAAAGAAAGAAAAGAGAAATGGTATATACAAATTAAGCAACATATCGAGGAAGCACCTATGATATGTTGGTGGAGTTATGGGTGACAATAGGAATTTAGTATAACCAGGGATGTGCCACTAATTTCTACCTCTTTAAGCATGTGTTAGAAGGACGTATTCGTGGGTGTATGATTATAGTGTTACATGGATAGTAGAGTGTGTCTACGGTATAATCGAAAAAATATAAAAAGTAAAGCAAAATATTTAAATGCTTTAAAAAGACACGAGAGAGAGAGAGAGAGAGAGAAAAGAAATGCTAAACCCACCGCTGCACGCGATGCATGCGTCGAAGTAGGCAGCCTAGCCTCGCTCCTTTGATTATTTTTTTTATTCAGCTCGTGCATGTCAACAACCTGCGACGGGATGCGATGCGAGCGTTGTATCGCGGCTGCATCCCTGCGACGCGAAAGCATGGAGCTAAAACCTCGCTTAGCTACCCACCGTTGACGGGCGCGGATGGAAGGGAGGAGGGCGGGCGGCTAGGCTGCTTGGGCGCCACTCCACCAGGCGTCCGCTGGAACCAGCCGGGACCCGACAGTGCGGCCGGTCAAGGTCAGCATGGTCGCATGCACGCACTCCCGTGGACCCTCCATGCGCTAGGATCTTCTGCCCTACTAGTGGTACTACCCTCCTCTAACGTACCTATCTGCCCCACCTAACTAGCATGCGTGCAAATACGTGTCCGTCATGACGGATGGGTAGAGATACCGACTTAGGAAACTATAATTATAGATAAATAATTTTTTATTCCCTTTTATATTGATGAGTGAAATAAACTAGGATAGCAGGTTATCCGCTTTTATCCATGCATACGGCCGTATAGGTCATGTAAGATGGGGCTATAGCTTAGTTTACATTATTATTTAATACCGATACGTTGATTCTATTCACCACTTTTGTAAGAGCTAATTTTGAGGATTTTTTTTCCTTTTTAAAAACACACTCCTGTTATAGGAGTATAGACCCTAATGTGGCAAAATAGGTTATGAGCTTGATCCATAAAAGTTTATAGTAGTTTGTGACAACTCAGTCATACATAAATAATATTCATCCATATATAAATGTACCATGTTAACCAACATAAAAAAAGTCATTATCTCTTGTCACAATTATTAGCAATTAGATGACAAGCACAAAAGAATTGATTCATGAACATCCTGTAAAGTATAGGTGGATTCTAGCTCCTCTCTAACTTTAGAGGAGATAAAGACATATTGATAAACACTAACCGATATGGCCACACCAATTATTATAGTAAAAAGTTGTTCCAAAATTTTCTATCAAGAAAATGTTGTTCATAACCGAGCTCTATAAAAAAATGCCAACATATGCTTTGTGAATTTATGCTACAAATAAGATTTAAATATACGGATAGATGTGATCTGTTATTCCGACTCATATGCATGTTTCTATCTTGGAACCGGCTACCAAAATTTCTGTAGTACAGAGGAGTGTCTCTATCATCTTTTTTTTCCTCCTGCTGTGACCCTCAAAATCCAGTGTTAGGTATGCTCCGTGTTCATCGTAACACATGGACCACACGAGAAGCATGCACACACATACGAGCCACACATCTCCGTGGCTGCAGAAGAACCACGTACGTGGCTACGCGAGCAGCTAGCAATGGCATCTAGCATCATCTCCATCTACTACTTATATGACTCCGGAGAGAGAGTAGACTGTGGCCGGGAGCGATGAAGTCGGCACTGACGTCATCTCTCGCTTGCGCCAGGCACAGTAATCATGCGATGTCGCCGTCGACTAGATGACAAAAGCGTCGGCACCCTCTCTCTCTCTCCCGCACGCCGATGCCGCTAGGTTCGATGAACCACGCGTGGCTTTCGCTGTTGTTGTTTTTTTTCCTTTTTTTTGTCTTTAATTCTTTTGCTGGCGATGGCCGCTCGTGCCCGTTGCCGCTAGCTGCTATTTCTTGACCAGTCAGTCCCCCGGCATTAAACCCAGACGCCATTCTTACCTGTTACCATCGCCTCTGCTCTGCTAGCTGATGTATTGATTATCACGCACATGTACAGCTTAATGGATGATCGAATCAAGTTCATTAGTCATCACTAGCTGTTAATGATCCACAGGCTATCTTGTTTCTTGCGGATCGTCCCTTCCGTGAAATTGATCGATGCTTACTTGTTAAAGATGGGATGGGAGTGGATGAAAGATAATCCATTATCCATTGATTAAAACCACAGCTTTAAATTTTAGCATGCATTTTTTTTTAATTTTACAACGACTTAATTTTAAAACAGTATATAAGTATACTGGTCTTATTCTAACCGTCACATCTATTAACAGTAGAGGAAAAACACATCCTAAAGTAGACATTGTTTCTACTTAAAGAGTCCTCTTTAGTTGGAATCCTAAGCATTTCTATAAAAAAGAAACTCTTTTAAGCTTTCTATTAAAAAAGTTTGGCACGCTCGCTAATTACAATCACATAGATACTCAACTTGGGAGCAGGCGCTGACAGATTTCATTTCGGAAGTTAAAAATGTGAGCTCTAGCGAGATGATCCTCCATCATTTATCCTTCATCTTATAAATTTAAATTTTAAATCTTATTTTAAGTTGATTTATGTTTTTATATCGTTGTTTATTTTTTAGTAATTATTTTTAAATGGTTAAGATTGCTTATATACAATTTTTATATAAAAATTATTTTTTTTGCTGCCATAAATCGTTATGGCTGATAATAAACATAAGCGAATCCATATCAATCAATTTAGATAAATTCTATTTAAAATTCAATAAAAAACCAAACATTTTTTTGGATATTCCAACTTTGATCAAATTCAAACGAAAATGTGAACACTTTTTTTTACTAAGTGAGGCTGAACAATTAACTTCCTTATCACAATCTTCACTAAGTTTGATGGAATATGTCCCTCTGCTTCTTTTTCTTCCTTCTCTGGCCACTGACCCATCCCCATATCCACCTCGATCTCTTCCTCCCTATTGACCTTTTGACTAAGTGAGACTGAACAATCAACTTTCATATCATAATTACTATTGATCGATCTATCAAATATATCCCTCGGCTTCTTTTTCTTTCTCCTCTAGCCATCGACCCGCCCCCATATCCACCTCAACCCCTCCCTCCCTATTGACCCTTTGACCCCTCCTTCCACGAACCTTCTCTATCCCCAACTCCACCTATATATACCCCTCCGCAGCACACACCATTGTTCTCACCTCTCAAATCCAAGAATCCAAGAAACCACTCCACTTGCCCAAGATCTACATCGAACACCCCCACCCAACCCCGACAACAACAGTGATGGCGGTGGCGCGGCGCGGGCGCGACGCGGAGGCGGAGCTGAACCTGCCGCCGGGGTTCCGCTTCCACCCGACGGACGAGGAGCTGGTGGCGCACTACCTGTGCGCGCGGGCAGCGGGCCGGGCGGCCCCTGTGCCCATCATTGCCGAGGTCGACCTGTACCAGTACGACCCGTGGGAGCTGCCGGAGCGGGCGCTGTTCGGCCGCCGGGAGTGGTACTTCTTCACGCCGAGGGACCGGAAGTACCCCAACGGGTCGAGGCCCAACCGCGCCGCCGGGACCGGGTACTGGAAGGCCACCGGCGCGGACAAGCCCGTCGTGCATGGGGGCAGGACGGCCGGGATCAAGAAGGCGCTCGTCTTCTACCACGGCAAGCCGCCTCGCGGGGTTAAGACAGAGTGGATCATGCACGAGTACCGCCTCGCCGACGCCGGCACCGCCGCCAAGAAGGCCGGCACGCTCAGGGTAAGAGACTGGTTCTTCTCGCCTCGAAAATCTCGTCGAGTTTGTTCGCCGGAGCGAGGTTTCTGACTGTGTTTTTGGTGGCCATGGCAGCTTGATGACTGGGTGCTGTGCCGGCTGTACAACAAGAAGAACGAGTGGGAGAAGATGCAGCAGGAGGATGCAGCCATGGCGCCGTCGACTTCATGTGCGGAGACGCGGACGCCGGAGTCCGAGATCGACAACGACCCGTTCCCGGAGCTGGACTCTCTGCCGGCGTTCAACGACGACGACGACATGGTGCTCCTGCCGCCCAAGGAGGAGGCGCAGGACGACAACTGGCTCATGGGGATGAGCCTCGACGACCTCCAGGGCCTCGACTGGCTGCTGCAAGGGGACGACCTCTAGTTCTCCATGCTCGCGCCGCCGGCCAAGACGGAGCCGCCATTCTTCTGAACTCTCACTCTCTCTTGGCCTTTGTGTGACTGCACCATTGTATATAAATTCAGAGTTTCAGACATGTTCAGAATTCAGAGATGATTAAGGATTAGTGGTTTATGATCCGTATGGAGGTTAGTTTGTAGTTTAGTAGGGTTACTCCAGATTGGAGGTTGATCAAGGATTTTGATTCTAATGTACCGAGTGTTACTCATCATCAGAGACTCAGAGCTGTGTCAAATGACATAATTCTTTTCTTTTTCCTGGTTTACCATGTTGTACTCAAGATTTGTTTGTCAGATGTTTAACTGAGAGGATAAACACATCCCTCCTTAATCCTCCATTGCTTGTGCTCTTCCCTTTTTGATGATTTGGCAAGGATTTGACATAAAGTTGAGTGAATAACATGATAGTGTGACTAGCAATGAATTTTTTCGGTCAATGAGCTGAATTTGGTGATGCCCAGTTTGTTTTGACCATCTTGTCAACATCAGATAGGTAGGGCGAGCGATTCTCTCAAGAAATTTTTTATTGGACTTCGAAAATATCTGGTATGACAGATTTGAGAAATAAAATTGTAGTACGAGACAGACGACGTGAACACTGCCTTCTTCTATGATGAACACTAACAGAATTTTGTGTTCATCTGAAAATCACCTTCAGATACTAACGACAATAATAAATTTTGGTCAAAACCTTTTGCCTGGCCAAGAGGCACAAACCTTGATGTATGGAAAATTTGATGCAGAATAAAGGTGAGTGCAGCCTTGGCCATTTGGGATTCAGGAAGGTCAAATGGCAACAATGCCAGGCCAGCATCTGTCATCAAGGCAAAAGATTGCTGGCTACATAATGTGGTCAGAATTATTATGTCCCATGAAGAAGCAAGTTACACCGGAACAACTGGTTCAGAATCCAGAGTTCTCTGGTTTGGGTTTTTACTGTGCACTGTATGCAGTTCAGAGTCTCATTGTTCAGAATTCAGAGAAGAAACTTTAGTCAGTGATAACGTAGTAAACGTCATCATTAGAGATGTGACAAGCGATAACATTCTTTAATTTATGGTTTATCATGTTACTTCTTGTTTCTGATTGACAGTGGTTACTCTATGGAAGTGAGAAAGAGAGTGCTGCTCGTTTCAAAAAAAAGAAGAAAAGAAAACAAGAGAGGTTCAGCGAGTACCAAGAGATTCAGTGAGATGGTTTAATCAACGACTTTGACATAGGGATTGAGTCGATATAATCTGTAGGGTAAGAATGATGCTGTAAATTTTATAAACAACAAACATGAAGTGTGCAGATCTCTCACCCTCTGATAACATAATATAGTCCTCAACAAACTCAAAGAACAAAACCCAATGTTCATCAGGGAATATGAATACTTCAGATACTACTACTAACTGATTACTGATTATCATATGTTTATTCAAATTCTTCTGTGATCTCTCCTCTCTCTCTCTCTCGGAGGAAAGTAGCATGGCCTCGGTGTGACTGCACCACTGTATATAAATTCAGAGTTACAGACAGGTCCAGAATTCAGAGGAAGTTAAGGATTAGTGCTTTATAATCTGAATGGAGGTAAGTTTGTGGTATAGTAGTGTTACTCCTGATTGGAGATTGATTGGGGATTTGATTCTAATGTACTGAGTGTTATTCCTCATCAGAGATTCAGAGCTGTGTCAAGTAGTAACAATTCTTTCTTTTCCCTGGTTTACCATGTTGTAAGATTTGTTTGTCAGATGGTTAACTGAGGATAAAAACACATCCCTCCTTAATTTTCCATTGTTTCTGTTCCTTCCATTTGATGATTTGACAAGGATTCTAGTCATAAGAACTTTTGTGCACTTACAGAAGAGTGAAATTACTTTTCAGCCGATGAACTGAATTTGGTGATTTGGGCATAGTGAGACTCTTTTGATCACCTTGTCGCCATCAGATAGGTAGGACGATTTTTCTGAAGAGCTTTTTGTGTATACTCTGAAAGTAAGCATGTAATAGGTCACGTGGATTCAGTTAGGCTCATTCAGCACGATTTGAGAAATAAAATTAGATGCGACAAAGATTGACATGAACACAGCTTTCACCCATGACAAACATCATATGATATGTCTGACGAACATGAGTTGTGTCTTCATCTGAAGAACCTTCAGCTACTAGCAACTGGTTATTGTAAGAAGAAACTTAAACAGTGAGTTTTATAGGGCATTAGTAGTACGGAGGCTGCTTAAAAGATTGGGTTCCAAGTAATTATCATCAGTAGAGATGTGACAAGTGACAAGGGACAAGTGATGACATTCTTACTATTCTGGTTTACCATGTTTCTTGTTGTTTCTGATTGACCGTGGTTACTCTACTGAAGTGAGAACGAGAGGTTTAGCTAGTTTGGAGGCTGGTTTACCATCTTGAGGGCAAGAAACCTAGAATGTGATCAATGTTTATCTGTGACTTGATCACATAAGAGAGACGACACAATTACCTGAGAAGGCAATCCTCTCTTCTCTCGGCAATCCGCAGTCGAGCATCGGCCATGGGGAGCAACCCTAACAAGTATTCATGACGAGGTGCGGCCAAGGAGCTCTGTATCATGGCAACAACAGCAAACTGGAGACGATCAAGGAAGTGGGTACCATCGGTTGATCCGGCACTGTAACGACCCGAAGCCTCCCATTTCCAAATCAGTAGTATTGTCTTTGGAGCATCTTCAACTAGAGGAACGTGGTGAGCACATGTTTCACTTTCACCCTTGATGAATATAGATTGTACTTTCCCAGGAACATAGTCCAATGTTCATAGGAGAAACATGGATATTTTAGAGTTCAGATAGTAGTAACTGGTTGTTATATATATAGAAGTACCTATTTACATGTATTTTCAAGGTCAGTGTTTGACACATCTCTTTACCGGTTGCTCGAATCTTGAGGATTACATGACTCGAGCCAACACATAAAAAAAAGAATCAAAGCTAACAAATTAAAACTATTATGCTTACTTATTACGTGTCGTCAGGATGGCCGAGTGGTCTAAGGCGCCAGACTCAAGTTCTGGTCCTCTAACGAGGGCGTGGGTTCAAATCCCACTTCTGACACATTTTTCCCCCTATCCATTTCCATTTTAATTTTTCACTTCTGACACATTTTGCCCACTTCTTTTCCTGTACTTAACTCTCTAGGATTATTTTGCTATGTTTTCTTTTGCCTGGTGCTTATCGAATAATATAAGAACTTCAAATTTGAACTTGTAACAATGAGATGCAGGGTGTATGCTCAGTTTTCATACTAGAATGCACTCACTCGGCGAGTTCTTGTACCGTGAATACAATTGCTAGGATACAATTCTTCATCTTCCAGTATTACCAGTCCATTCATGCTTCTCCATCCCTAGACTGTTTATTTCTGAGGTGGTCAGGTGAATTTCCCTCGTGATAATCTCATTTGCTGTAATTGCTTTAGAATATAAGGCATCTATCTAACTGATTTTTGTATCCAAGATGCTAATGGAAAGATTATTCCGTTTCAAAGAAACAAACAAGCCGTTGGATTGTTTCACGATGATCCTGCGTACACGATTGAATATTATCCTTATCCACCATGGCGAAAAATCCAGTGCTTCTCCTTCGCTCAGGAAGTATGCAAGGTAATTGCAAAATGAAAACATTCAGTTCAGACAGCGTTCAGGGTGATGAAATTTCTTTTACCAATTTCAGCATTGCAAGCTGTTTCTCTCAAATGTAAGGTAGCCCCCTCAAATGGAGGATCTCAGATAAAAAAAAACATGGAAGTTCTTCAAGATATTAACTACAGAACACTCTAAACTCTCGGAGTGGTGGTCCAAAATCAACTCGATCTGGCCGAAGAAGAAGGGAAAAGAGATAATCCGAATACTTCTGACGTTTTGGTGGAATGCGTGGCTAGAAAGGAACACGGGAATTTTTTTAAGACTTCACACAAAACGCAGCTCAAGTAGCCTCACTTGTTCTTCAAGATATTAACTGCAGAAACTTAGCCGCCAGACAGGGATGATCCCCCATCCTTGTTTTTCCATTTAGTAGCCACCTTAATATGTAATATAACCCTGCGTGTTTCTCCTCCCCCCCCCCCCCCCCCCCTTTCTTTCAGTGGGTGTTGGGCCCAAAAAGGTTGTACTGCTTTTGAGGCAAACTCTTTTCTTAATATATTACGGCAGACCTCCTGCTGATGGTTTCGAAAAAAAAAACATGGAAGTTCATTAAGCTAGGTTGCTTTCTTGAACCAACATACTACTATATAGTATAGCAACTCGTAGACCGTGTTCATGCTTGCATAGGGATACTATATATAAAATGCTTTGATCTAGGAAGGGGAAGTACTTATTTTACATTGTGACACCTATTTCTTCGATTTGGACGGCAATGTCACTTCTCAACGGCGACCCTTTACAGTACACCGTACGGGAGGCATCGCTTTCAAAAGAGGTCTGCTTGTAATTAATGGCCTTTCACGAAAACATGTCCCTTGAAGACTTCCGATCCACCGATAACTGAAATAACAATGTGACAGAAGAGTGACCATATTATTAGTTCATGGTTAATCATTATGTAAAAATGGCTCTTAGTTAATTGATCTGTTTTCACTAAAGAAACACAAATATATGCTCATATTGTTTTAGTTTGTCATTTTGTGACTCTACCTTAGGTAAACAACCTGTTAAAAGTTCACTGATGAGAATATATCCGCAACTGTTTGTAAGAAGTAAACTTACGAATGTTCGTCCTTATGGATGTTCATTCGGCTTTCAAAAGAGGTTTGCTTGTAATTAATGGCCTTTCACGAAAACATGTCTCTTGAAGACTTCCTATCCACCAATAACTGACAGAAGAGTGACCATATTGATCACTATGTAAAAGTGGCTCTGATCTGTTTTTACTACAGAAACACAAATATATGCTCATATTATTTTAGTTTGTCATTTTGTCACCCTACCTTACGTAAACATCCTGTTAAAAAGTTCACTGATGAGAATATGTCCACAACGGTTTGTAAGAAGTAACCTGTTCGTCCTTATGGATGTTCATTCGGTTTTTTCCATTATACATAACTGAACGAATATATGTAATATTTATTTCATTAAAACTGTTGCTAATAATTTGGTCTCACCAAGTACACTTCTCTCTCCATGAGCTTATCAATAGGATGTGAACTCCCTCGATAGCATGATGAGGGAACGACAACGACTATTATAATAAATGCTAGATTTAGTCACCCTGACCTCTTCACCAATCCATCGCTCTTCCATAGCTAGCTGCTCCGCAAGTTCACCGCCCTTCCCGTCTCTGCCTCTCTCTAGAGGAGGGGACCCAACGTAGTGCCTAGCCTAAAAATATTCCTATCCTTCCTCTAACACATTAGATCTAGCCATGTTATTATTAGTGATTCTAAGGATGTTACTGGTGATGATGGGTGATTATTGCTCATGCTTGATATGGTGCCTTTCTTTGGAGGTGAGCTTTCTTTTTGTCCTGGTTGATTTGGTTTGGTTTTGGATTTGAGGTGTTTGGTGGCTGATGGTGGTGGGTTTTCATGTTTCTTGATGAATGAGATTGAGGGTGCCTGCCGGTGGAGCTGGTCGAGATATTTTGCTACCGCTGTGGTGGCGTGGTGCAGCAGGAGAGGAAGAAGTCACTGGTGTCTGTGTCTGCAGTCACGGCCGTGGCCGCAGTGGACTTCAATGCTGTAATAAAAGAAATCGCTGTGTAATGTCTATATTACACTTTATATGCACTCTGCTCCTTGTGCTCAAAATCTCATATTCTAGTTAGCCCTCCAAAATCATTTTCTAGTTTGTTAAAGTCAAATGGATAAATGCATATGAATTTGAGGATCTCTTGTATCTGCATATCAGATTAGTTCTCTTAGATGAGGTGCATTGCATAATAGGTTTAGGAGGTATCAAGAAGTTACAATTGAGTTCTTGGAAGTTTATCATGCAAGGCAATGGAATCGCTCAACACGACGATATGTCTGGACGAAGGTATCTAAGAGGGCATTTGGCTACTAGGCTAGCTATGGCGTTGCTTGCTTCAAGAAATGTGGCTTACAAAACTGGGATTCCGTAGACAGTTAATGCCACAACTGATGTAGAGCGGTGGTGAATCTGATCTTGTGCCCAACTCACTGCTACTATATATAAAATGGTTTAGTACCAGTTTATAATCCCTTTTACTCTCAGTTATATAATCAATACACGTAATTCAAGATTAAAAATAGTATTTTTAGTTTCGGTTTAATTGACTGATACGGCCATTACCAATTAGTACTAAAAATAATATTTTTTTCTATACTATTTTTTACTATAGTGCTTATTTGTTATTTTTTTATTACTGTACTGCTTTATATATATATATATTATTTACACATATATACATGCACACACACATATGTATGTATGTATTTATATATATATATATATGTTTATGGCATTACGTATATATAATTGTGGGTATTATTTATCTATAATTAGAATTAAATATATACAATTAATATATCACAAATATATGTATACTTGTTATTTCTCATATTCTATCATATATTACAAATATATAAAGCTAAGCGGACTTTTCTTATTACCAAATAACACCCCCAAAATTCTTCCGATCTCGTCCATAATAAATTCTATGAGTTATTTTTGAATAGTACTTATATAATCTATCGAGATTAGTTCTTGTTTCATCTGTAAAGACTGTAATTTTTTAAAAAATATGAATATGTTAAATTAATAATTATGCAATGAGAAAAGTATAAATTATATATAAATGATGTTTATGTACTTAAATTTCTCTATTAATGTTAATGCCTTATGCAAGATGGTAAATGAATTTAGAAACGTAGTAGCCACATAATTTATAGAATAAAACAGTAAAACAGAAACGAAGTTATGAAATATTCATATTATAGAATAAATGAGATGTACATTTTTGTTGATGTACATAGTGAAAAATTCATTCTCACATGTGTTTCCTTGAACCACACATATCTTTATGAATCATGCCCACGTCTTATAATTAAAAATGATAATGTTATTTGGTTTATATAATTATGATAGAAGCATTCATAATTACAATGTAATGTATGACATTACTTATTAAGCAATTCTATAATTTTTTTGAAATCCTTTATTGGTTTCTGTAAGGAGTCTAGAACATGGATCCTGCTTTTAGTAACATTTATCACAAGGAGCTAGTGAAATATGTACATTGTATTAATTAATAGACATAACATTGTATGTCTACTAGAAGAAGTACAAGAGATAGTAAAAACTCACTTAAAGTTGTAAGGCAAAAGTATGAATATTTTATAATGTTGCTATATTAGCAATTTATGAATGTTCATCTCTTTTTCCTTGTGAAAATTTCTGTACAGTCTTCTCGTTAATAACACACGGTCCATAAAACCCACTTTAAAGTACTCCTCACTATGGTATCTTTGAATCTCTATTCTACAACACATAAAAAAAGAAGTGAGGTAGTCCACATACAGTAAATGAAGCGATAAATACATACGAATGGACTAATGTAAGGAATAAAATATAAAAAAAGAAGTGAGGTAGTCCACATACGGTAAATGAAGTGATAAATACATACTAATGGACTAATGTAAGGAATAAAATATAAAAAAAGAAGTGAGGTAGTCCACATACGGTAAATGAAACGATAAATACATACCAATGGACTAATGTAAGGAATAAAATGACACTTATAGAACCCATCAAATGACAAGAAAGAGGTCAAGGGTGTTTTGATGGTATACTTCGTAGATGTCCTCGAAGTTCACCCATATCTTGGACTCCTTATAGAAGTAATTACTATCTTTAATCCGAGTAGCAAACATGAATCTACCTTTTCTCGATTGTTCCATGTATCAACTATGGAATCGGTACATCTGTGTTGGTAGGGTCCTAACCAGCTTTGGCCTAACAAGTGGTTCATTGAGCTTAAATTTGGGCTTGATATCAGCTTATGATACATTCTCGATAGGGGCTATCCCTAGTAGTTGATCTTTGGTGAGACTTGTATGTTTCATAAACTGTTGCATATTGATTTCCCATTCTAATGGCATCGAGTCAACAGCTTGTCTTAGTTGTTGTCTAAGCTAGAGAACAACACTGGACTCCCCTCTTTTCATCTTCTGATAGGACTTGATGAGCGAGCATTTGTAGTCCGATAAGATCTTCTTCGTTGGTTCACTCATCTTTTGAAAAAAATGCACTTGTTGTTGTGTCTATTGGAACCTTTTTCTCTAGACTTTGCCGCTTAAAGTGCTCCTTCATCTGCCTTTCTACTTCTGCTCCAGTCTCCTCATTAGTCATATCGTATGGTTTTTTCTTTGGTATAGATTTCTTCGGCTTGTCCAATGATTGTTTCTTCTTTTGTTGATGGCTCGGGAGGAGGTGAGTGCGACCTTTTTTAACATGGTGGAGACGGGGTCAATTTCTTGCCCATACTAGCAGACTACGGCAGTGGAGATGGAGGTTGTGGAAGAGGCGGTGGAAACCGATATTGGGGAGGAGATGGTGAAGACAGATGCTAGGGCAGACACAATGGGGGACCATCAGTAGGAATTGATGTTGCCATTCGCTCGGGAAGCATGATGTAGCACTTGCGTCATAAGATGATGCAGTGGGAGGCCTCCCCTAGTGTCATCTTTCCATCACCTCTGCGGAAGTCGAGCTCGAGATCCTTAAAGCCCTCATAGACTTGCTCCACCTCGACCATCAGATCCTGCCGTGCTTCAAGTGTATCTTTGAACTTTCAATATATACCAAGAAAGTCTAGCATGATCACACAAAGGTTTTTAGTGAGGTGCATCACGTCGATTGAGTTGTAGACCTCTAAGACTTTCTAATATGGTAATTTCTAAAAAACAGACTTCTTCTTCTACATCGTCGTGTAATCATCTTCACTTAGGATAGGATGCCTACCAGGTCCCTTTTAGAATACTACTTTTAGATCTTTCACCATAGCAAATATAGTTTTACCGTTACGGTGCATAGGCTTAGTACAGTGGTCTGTCTTCCCTTTGAAATGCTTGCCTTTCTTTCATATAGGGTGGTTGGCAACAAGAAATCGACGATGGCCCATGACAACCTTCCTATAGTGTTTCAAATACGTACTGTCAATTTTATCTAAACAGTGGGTGCATGCTTTATACCCCTTGTTTGTTAGTCCTGAAAGGTTGCCTAGTATAGGCCAATCGTCGATGGTTATGAGCAGCAATGTTCATAGGTTAAATTATTCCTGCTTTTCCTCATCCCACACAGAGACACCTTCATTCCATAACAATAGTAGTTCTTTAACCAACAGTTTTAGGTACACATCAATGTCGTTATCAGATTGCTTTGGGGTTTGAATAAGTACCGACATCATGGTGTACTTCTGTTTCATGCACAACCAAGGAGGAAAGTTGTAGATACAAAGGGTCATAGGCTAAGTGCTATGACTGCTGCTCATCTCTCCGAAAGGATTTATATCATTTGTACTTAAATCAAACCTTATATTCCTTACATCATTTTCAATGTCTAGAAATATTTTGTCGAGTTTTCACTAGGACCCATCGGTGGGGTGTCTCAACATCGTGTCTTATTTACATTCTTCTGTGTGCCAGTACATCATTTTAGCATGCACTTTGTTTCTGAACAATTGCTTTAGACGTAGTATTATAGGAAAAATACTGCATAACTTTAGCAGGGTGTCTCTTCAAAGGCTATCCCTCAACATCACTAGAATCATCTCGTTTGATCTTGTATTGCAATGCATTACAAATTGGGCATGCATCTAGGTTCTCATACTTCTCACCGTGATAGAGGATACAATCATTGGGATATGTATCTTCTCGACTTCTAGTCTTAGAGGATAGACTACCTGTTTTGCTTCGTATGTTGTTGCGGACAATTCATTACCCTTTGGAAGAATATTCTTTACAAGTTTTCATAACTCCTCAAATGACTTGTCAGTCACACTATTTGTTGCCTTCCATTGCAAGAATTCTAGTGTGGTATCTAACTTTTTGTGCCACTGTTTGCAATCTAGGTACAGCAAAGTTTTGTGGTTTACTAACATACGCTCCAATTTATTTAGCTCCTTTTCACTTTCGTAGTCTTTCTTTGCATCACTCAACATCTGACCAAGATCATCTGCACTGTCATCTTTTGCAACCCTCTTTCCACCTTGCCTATTGTAGTATCTGTAAAGCGCCCAGTGAGAAATGTTGTTGTCTTATTCTTCATCATCTTCCATTGCAACCCCTCTCTCTTCATGCTTGGTCTAATAATTATAGTTAGACATGAATCGTAAGTATAGCAAGTGGCTATAAAGAATCCTCAAGGAAGAATACTCCTTGTGGTCCTTGCAATTTTTGCATAGACAACATATGAAACCCTTAGTCTTGTAGGCATCGGCCACCCTGAGAAAATAATGCACAACATCGATGAACTCCATCAATCGTTGGTCCGTGTTGTACATCCTTTATAGTTCATCTATATTAAAGTAAAGAATTACTTAAGAAAATTAATAATTTTAAACGTCCTAATCTCAAAAAATGAGTGGATGAAGAGTATTGCTAACCTTTGTGTAAAGTACTTCGATTGGTGAAATATACAAAAATATGTAGATAAATCTATTCATGCCTCTCCTATACCGGACAACACCACGAACCGATAGAACTCCCTGTAAAAATATCAAATACGACTTACTGTTATTATTATTATATTTCCTGTAATTTTTAATATTAACACAATATCTTATTTTTCCTATTTTCCTAACCCTTCATATTTTTCCTCCATTTTTTGTATATTTTTCTTATTTCCCCATTTTTTTCATACTTATCATATTTACTTCTTTTCCCCATTAGAATATACTCTTATTAAATTTTAGATGTTATGTATTTTTCATACTAAGACATTAGTACCGGTTGATGTCAATAATTGATACTAATGTATAGATCTTTAATGTATAGATCTTTAGTAACAGTTAGTATCATAAATTGGTATTAAAGATCATGTACTACCACCAAATACGTCTAACCATTATAATCGGTACTAATTATCCTATAATGGTAACGAGCCTTTAAACTCGGTACTAAAGAGTATCAGTCTTCTACTGGTCGGTATATTTATGTTAAGCTCCGTCGAACTAAATACCATTTTTATGGTAGTGACTGCATAGATAAGAATGCGACTTTTTGATTGGATGAACAGGAGATAGGCAAAAAATCTCTACAGTTACTATTCTTGCAAAATGATCCTTGTGTCAATAAACAATTTCTCGTCCATGAGTATAGTTATGCCTCTTCCATGTAATCTCCAAAATAGCTATGTTAGTAGCAACCATAGAACCATTTATATTCCTTCCTCTCTTACGGCCTATATTATGTCATCATGACTAATGTTTGCTCATCTGCTCATATTGCATATGCACAATCATCTTAGTTGGTCTTACTCTAAGAACATGCATGTTGGTTCCCATCCACTTACCAGAGTTGGTTAGCTAAGCGCCAAGCCTAGTCGCTGGGCTTAGGAGGTGATGGGGACTTTGGATTCATCTCTGGTATGAGATAAACTATCAGATTGTTTTACATTTGATCCGAAAGCCGTCAAGCCCATGGAATGGTGTGTGGTGTTGCGTGGAAGGTGGTGTGATAAGTGTGCTGTGTCTGGGAGGGATCTGGAAAGGTACTGAAGAATGGTATTGCAAGAAATTTGTGTGCACTTGACTGTGTATTGTCAAGGGATCCATGAGTTAAAAAGTGACAACTATTTTTCCTTATGAATCAGGCAATGGGTATAGATATATAATCAGATAAACCTGCACAAACAAAATTGACTCACTGGCTTATAAAACCACTGATGCATAGTTTCTGAAAGCTACCTAGGAAGGAAAAACGGAGTGACATTTCACGTATGGACCAGAAGTATTTTTATCAATTTCATTAAATGGCACACTATATAGGAACAGCATATAGAACCTGACAATCAACGTAATCTCCCGATCAAGATAACACGGGACAACAACACTTAGTTTCTTTTTAATTTTTGATCCACCATTATGTATATTATGATAGTAGAAATCACTAGTTCTCTACCCGTGGGAAATCATTTGCATGGAAATAATATCATTTCTCTGCTTGAATATATTTGTTTACAGGCTCCCATTCACCAGGCCTGCCAGAAAAGTGAGAAAATTAAAGGATCAATCACTAACCTTTTCAACCATTTATACACATGTTCACATCCATCATCAAACTCATTATGTTGTGTGCCATTAATATGTTCCAGCGTCTATAAAGACTGGACGATTCTACATCATTATGATTGTTCGTAGTCTCATTTTCCTGGACTTGTATATATGCAGGACTTCTTTTATTTACATATGGATAACATTTGAGCACGTCTTTGTGTATTGACTACATATTTTTTTTAAATTTGTTACGCACTATATATATATATAAGGCTTAGGAAGCATCGGGAGCTTAGTGTTTAGTCTATCCTCTCCATCACCATTGAGATTTTTGTACAAATGTGCTTCCACATAGCTGTTTGAGTGGACAGCAAGGACAAGCCTTGGGTAGTCACACCGGTTCCCTGCGATTCAACTAACAGGAACTCTTCGATGCCTCCACGGTGATCACCATTGGAAATGAAAATAAACTTTATAAGATTATAGAGATCGATAAGATATCAATCCTTACACCTCTATAGTTCACGATATTTTTATTTGAATTATTTATATATCATAATATGCTTTTCATGTGCTAGTATATATTATGATAAAACTAAAATTTAAAATTTTAGTAAGATTTAGGATGAAAACAAACTTTGTGAAAGTTATAGAGCTCAATAAAATCTAATCCTTTAGTTGATGGCTTTTTATGAAGTCATTCAAAGGCTCAAATATATATTAGGAGAATAAAAAATGAGTTATATAGTTAAAAATAACTTTATAGGTGAGAGGGTAAAGAGGTTGCATATGGAGAGAGGTCTTGAGTTTAAATACCATATACAGAATGTGCATGTATTTTACGAAAAAAATTGTGTGGTGCAGGGCCGTACCCGTGTATAGATACTAGGTAAAATATGAAATATTTATTCGAGCTGCTTTCACGTCTGCAAAATTCAAATTCCGGACTGGACGGTCACTGCATTGGTGTTGCTTGTAAGTACCTGACGTGATAGCACCAACTGTCGCTGCCGGATATCTATTGCTCTGGATCAAAAGCCAGCAGCGATGCTTGGTTTTGAACCAACAAAGAATCAATGATGGTAATTTCTGTGATTATGTATGATAATCAGACTTGCGTTTTCTTGAGATGTCTATAGTTCCAAACCAGAATTAATTTTGTGAACTGCACCAGACAGAGGAAAGGATTGAATTTATTGTGAACATCCAGGATTTCTATTGAAGCACACTCGCATGTGCGTAAATGTGACCACAAGAAAATTTTCACCCGTGCACATATACGCATCGCAAGAATTTATCTCTGGCATCCATGTGTTATGCTTGTGTTAAAGAGTTGTAACTAACGACCAACGACCATTTACATCCATGACTTGCATGTGCATCTCCCCCATAATATAAAAAAACAGCACATCAAGTTAATGGCAAGCATAGAAAACATGTATTTTTTCCCTTTGCTTCGGGCTACATAAACTTGGCATAACTTTTGGTCGTCTATTCCTATTGCTCACAGTAATCTCACTGGTCTTGCTCTAGGCCTGAGAGCATGTCTGTTCCATCCATCTACCAGAGTTGTTAATTTCCTAGGTTCTCAAGCATGTATAAACCCTAGTAGGCTTAGGAGGCGGCAGGAACTTAGGATTCAGTTAAAAGGTGAATTGGAGTTACTGATTGTGAAATATACTGTCTCTACAACCCCTAGAGTGATGGAGTTGTGTGTAGAGGTACAGCAGTGTGACACCGTGTTGACGAGAACACTGGGGCAGGTGAGGGAAAGAGAAACTAATTGCAAATTTGCAATTAGCTGTGTGTTGTAAAGAGATCCTCCCATTAAGTGACAATTTTTTTATGATTGACCCAAAGGGGTTATAGATATATAGTTAGATAAAACATGTAAATTAGCATAAAATGTGACGATCACCATCATGACTATATTTGAATGGCATGAAAAGAAAGAGTGTACATCCCCTTAAGGACAAAAAAGACTTCCCCCTGATGTTCAACTGAACATCTTTGTTTCGTGAATGCCATATTAGGCAATATTAGATACAAGCTCCTGTAACCGTGCGACAGGTCAGCGAGATTAAGAATGGCATTTTTCTTTTGGAACCTTGATATATATAATTTGACATTTTATCTTTAATGAGGCAAAGAGTGCTACTTTTTAGTTAAGATTGTTGAAAGGACAGGCTCAACACGATTAGTAGCAACAAAATCAGGAGGTTAAGGAAAGGGAGCCATCAAAGGATTACATGCAAAGTATATTCTAACACTGCCTACAGTCGCAATGTTGGAGAGCGGACATTGAGACTAGAGTAAAACTCAATGAAGACTAGAGTAGGAAGACCTTTGGTAAAGATATAAGTGTATTGGGAGGTTGTGGGCACATGTAGGACATAGATAGAACCAGTGGCCACCTTCTCTCGAACGAAGTGGAGATCAATCTTGACATGTTTGGTACGTTGATATTGTATGGGATTCGACGAGTGGCAGACAGCACTGATATTATTGCAATAGACCAAGGTGGCCTTGGAGAGGAGGGCATGCAGCTCAAAGAGGCGCTAGAGGAGTTAGGTGGTTTTGGCGACACCATTAGCAACTGCATGATACTCATCCTTGGTACTAGAGCGCGAGACTGTGGTATGACGCTTGAAGGACCAAGACATCAGATTGTTGCCAAGGAACATTGCATAGCTAGAGTTGGACTTCTGGGTGTTGGGACAACTAGACCAATCAATGTTGGAGTAGACACATAGAAGAATTTGTTTAGGTGATTGACCATGTCGGGGCGAGTGGAATCAACAAACCTAAGGGGCTAAGTGCAGTAAACCGTCTCTTGCAAGGTGCCATGGAGGAAGGTGTTCTTCAAATCAAGTTGATGCATAGGCCAGTTGCGGGACACGGTGAGGTTGAGGATACTACGGACCATAGCAGGCTTGATGACTGGACTGAAGATCTCATCATAGTCAATGTTAGGGAATTGTGTGAAATCATGCAGGATTCGATGAGCTTTGTAGCTATCCAGTGTGTCATTAGCTTAAAACTTGTGCTTGAAGATCCACTTCTCAATGACCATATTAGCACCGGCAGGACGAGGTATGAGGTCCCAAGTGTGGTTGGTGAGAAGGGCCATGAACTTGTCCTCCATTGTAGTTCGCCAATTTGGATTAGCAAGTGCTACCCTGTATGTCCATGGGATAGGAGACACGGAGGTGGCATGGAGGTCCAACTGATGGATAGTCTTGTGCATGCCAGCCTTCCCACGAGTGATCATGGTGTGGTCATTGATGACAAGTGATTGACCCAACTGGGACAACAGCGCCAGGACACCTAGAGGACTTGTAGGGCTAGGGCGTGTCAGAGTAGGGGCTAGCGATGGCAGCATGTAGGCGATGTGTGTGTCAATCACGGCCTACGAGTCATGGGTGGCAGGTCCAGTAGAGTAGGTAGGCTAGTACTATCTAGCCATAGATGTTGTGGAACTCTCTAGTGTAGAGGAGGCTAGCCTAGTTGGGTGGGCAGGCTAAGGCATAGGTCCAACCATAGGTTTGGGTTACGTAGGTCTAGGTGAGTGCTGGTTAGGAGACTAAGCCGAGGAGGGGGATTCGAGGCCGACCTGTGGCTCGTAGGCCATGGTCAACACATGCATCGCCTGCACGCTATTGTCGCTAGCCTCTGCTATAACGTGCCCTAGTCCTGCAAATCCTCCAGGTGTCCTGGCGCCGCCGTCGTAGTTGGGTTAATCACTTGTCATCAATGACCACGTGATGACCACTCATGGGAAAGCCAACGTGCACAAGACTGTCCATCGGCTATACCTCCATGCCACCTCCATGTCTCCTGTCCCATGGACAAGGTAGCAATTGCTAATCCAAACTAGAGAACTGTAATGGAGGACGAGTTCATAGCCCTTCTCGCCAACCACACTTGGGACCTTGAGGTGCCGAATGGAGGAGGTGGCCTAGTCATTTGGTCTAATAATGATAGGGTAGGCTAGCCCTGTTCCTTGGAAGGGGGTGTCATCATTGATTGGCGACAAGAAGTTGGGCTGATCAATGCCTACATAGGAGCAGAGAAGTCCTCCAAAAAAGCAAGATTAGTAGCACTGGTGGCAGGGGATACTCGCTTGACAAATGGAAACGAGTGCTCATCAAACACATGACGCAAAATATTGACCCGGTTAGATACCAAATCATAGCACCAAAACCCTTTGTGGTGAAGTGGATAACTGTTAACGCTAAAATCTGGACGATCCGATGGCACTAAAGCCGATCGGCTAGGAGATCCGATGGGGCTAAAGCCGATTGGCTGAGAGGTCCGATGGAGGGTTTAATACAGTCATCGGCTGATGGAGATACTGAGACAAGGCCAATAGAGAACTGTAGAAAAGCCGATCAGATTAGTAGAAGATTGGATCGGCTTAAAGACAGGGGATTGTCCAATCGGGATCAGGTCTAAAAAGCCCGAGGGAAGGAAGGAGAAGGGTTGGCTTGACTTAAAGAAGGTTCGATAGCTACAGTGGAGAAGCCGATCAGGTTGCAGCAAAGGAAGGCTCGGTTACAAATTGGAAGATTATTTAGATGAAACCGGGTTTGCAGAAGAGCCGTGGACTCCATGGCAGGATGTTTATTTTTGTAAATTGTAACCTTACTCAATTAGGGAGGTTTAGCTAGTTAGTTAACTGTTTTAGGAATATTTTCCTTTGTTCTTACTAGGAAATAATGTCCGATGGTCGTAGACGCGTCGGACTCTATCTGTAAATCCAGGGTATAAATATAGACCCCCTAGAAACATGTAACATATCTCTCGATCATATTCAAATTCGGCGCATCGCCACCCTAGTTCATCTAGGTTCTATCGACGGGTTCTGGTTCTCGATGCAGGGCTGCATCGGTTAAGTCCGATCTTCGACGAAGGGGTAAGTCTCGCCACCATCCCGTTATGTCTTACTCTGTCTAAGGCTGCATCGATTAGGTCTGACTTCTTAGGCCGATCAGATGTATCGCATCACGTCCGTGCTGGACCTATCGGCTCGTTAAGCTCCCTCTACCATCGTCAGTCTCGTGCTGCATCGGTTAGGTCCGACCTACGGGGCTGCCAACGGTAGATCGAGCTTCAGGCCTATAGGCTTCTGCACGGCGTATCATCGGAGTGCTAGCCGATGAGTTATCCATGCTCTGTGCTTCACGCCCAGCGCATCGGTCCCTCGGCCGATATGCATTAGCCTTTAGAGGCGTCCCATGACGCGTAACACCAAACGTATCGGACCTCCAGCCGATACGCACTCGACTTCAGAGAGGCATCCCCTCATCGGCTCAGCTAGCCGATGGGTTCGTTCCTATCCTTACTACGGCATAGCCGATCCGACGTCCTCCATATCATCGCCGTTGGCCCCGGCCTCGTACTGTCTCAGTTAGGTCCGATCTTCAAGGTTTGGTGTTGATGGCGCTGCCACGGCGGGCGACGGGTCTCTTGCTGTCATATCCGGAGTGGCATCGGCTTTGTAGCCCATGCCTTCTTGCGCTAATCATCGCCTAGGCCGCATCCGCTTTCATCGGTTTTTCCAGCCGATGAATCACTGTTCGGCTGTCCGGAGGGATCCCGTGCGCCTCGATATCCTCTGAGCACACCCTGGTTCCTCCATCGGCTCTACGGTCGACCGCTCGTCGACACCTGTCCACATTGGCTCCCCAGCCGATCAAACAACATCCCGAACCTATCGGCAGCTAGCTGATAGCGAGCGTCTGTATTGGACCCGCTCGTCTCACCTCCTTATCAATTGCAGGGTCAAATTGACTAGCACGCCTACAAACCTCGAGACCTAAGGACCTGTACTGGAGACAAGCAGACCTCGCAGGCCTTCGTGTGACCGAGCCGCCGTCCCTCCCCGGTTGCGGGATTTTTTAGCGGCGAGCAATAACCAAGAAACATACACCATGTGGAGCACTTATTGGTTTTGGTGGCATAGAGATTAGGATAGCACTTATAGCCAAATGCACAGAGGTATGTGTAGGATGGGTGAATTCCATAAAGTGCAAAGAATGGGGTATAATGTTTTAGAGTTTTGGTTGGATGTCAATTGATGAGGGTTGGTGGTATGGAGGGCTTCAACCCAAAAGGGCTTGGGGAGGCTAGCTTGTAATAGAAGAGAGAGGATAATGTTGTTTACGGAATGCAAAATATGCTTGGCTTTATTGTTTTGTGGGGAGGTGTGTGAGCATAACATCCACATAGTGACACTGTTGGCAAGGAAGAAGGTTCGGTGGTGGAGTTATCAAACTCATGACCATTGTCTCATTGAATGCTATGGATGTTAGTGGAGAATTAAGTTCAAACATAGGCAAAAAATCATGACAAAGTGGGAAGGTTTCCAACTTAAAGTGACAAAACGATAGCAATCATCTAAAATGACAAGATAATATTTGTAACAAAAATACTAACAATTATAGAGGTCCATAAGTCACAATGTAATAACTTAAAATTAGCCAAAGCTCTAGAGAAAGAATTGATAAACGGCTGACAAACGTGATGCCCAAGCTAGCAGGCATGGCAGAGACCGGAGAGGCTGCCTCTAGACATGGGCAAGACAGAGGCCTAGGCAAGGTGGGCGAGTGAATCTTGACTGAGGTGGCCAAGGTGGTGGTGCTAGGTGACATCGATAGTGGTGGTGGCTGTGTAGGCAATGGTGGTAGGAGGCAGTAATATGGCTTGTTGGAGAGGGTACAAATGATCGGAGCTATTGAACTTAGTGATCATGATCTTGGTACAAAGATCCTTCACAGAAAAGCCAAAAGGATAAAACTCAATGGCACACAATTGTCAATAACAAAGCAACGAACAAAGAATAGATTCTTAATAATGTGTGGGGAGCAAAGAATGGCTTTAAGAGTAAATTATTTATTGGAATGACGAAGGTTAGTATGGCCGATAGAGATAATAGGTATGGAGGAACTGTTACCAATAATAATATGGGACGAGGAGTGAGAGTTGGCTGTTTGAGAAAATGAGAGGGTACCGGCGTCGGAAGTCATGTGTGCAGTGTCTTCAATATCCATATACCACTCATTTGTAGTGGGTTGCTACAGAGTTGTGGTGTGAAAGGAGTTGGTGAGGGAGGCTTGATCCCATTGTTTGGGTGCACCAACGGACTAGCCCATTAGCTGTTGCAGGCTGAGCAGGTGGGTGGCCAAGTCTAGACCAATGGGGTGGCCTAACCTAAGATGGCATGTGTGGGGAGGCCTAGGTAGGCCAGCTGTTGCAGCTGGAAACCGAGCAGAGATAGGTCAGTAGGTCGGTCAGTATAGACAACCCTGGCAAATGACAGTCCAATAGGATACGGGCTGAGTAGGCCTCGGCCTAGTTGGCCCAGCCACACATGAATGGTGCCGGCTTAGGGGATGTGCGGGGAAGGCCAATGCTGCACCAAAGCGCTGGTCGTGGCTGAGGGAGTTCAGGTGCCACTGTCGGCTGTGTCGCCTTGCTGGGTGTTGCCACCATTGATAGCACGGTCAATGATCTTAGCTCCATCCCTATCAGAACAATGGAACACATGTCCAAAACCATAGGCCCACTGAGAGTTCGTATGTTGTGTGTGGGGGTGAACAACCGCACCTTGTACTACCTAGAGATTCTCAACTCACACCTGGTGGTACATTAGTATGGAGAATGTACCAGGATCGGTAGGAGTGACTCACGCTGTTCATGACCTGGTGTTTTTGGTGGAGACTTGTTGACCTGTTTTCAGTTTTAGTCATCAAGCTATGGATGTCGTGACCCAACATTTTTAGTCAGGTAATGTTGACAATCTTTCTAGTTTCAGTCATCTAGCTGTTGAGATGATATTACACAAAAGAAGGTGCAGCACAGGGAGATTAGATCCCAGGTAGTGGCCAGACAGCTAGCTAGCACACAGTGGTTTGCCTTGCCAACCAATCAAGCAAGTGCAACTCTTTGTTCGCTTGGGATAAACTCAAAATGTTTCTGTTTTAAGCCACTTTAGTTTATTGATCCAAGCACCACAATAGCATGCCAGCTGATCAGCCACGCATACATTATATATGCATGTTTGCTCACTTGATATAGATTTAGATGAGCAATCTTTATGGTCCAAGGTGCCTTACTTACCGATCTTAGTCTGTGCCTACTAAAGGATCGTAAAGAAAAATCATAGACAAGTGTTCATTTGAGGCACTCATGGTTTTATAGAGCGTGTTGAGTGTGTCAAGACTCCTGTAGGTGAGATTTGTCATGACTTTAGGTTTAGGAGGTATCAGGATTGCACAATTTGGAACTCTATGAGTATATGGAGTCGATCAACACATTGTTCCCCCAATACTAGTTTGTGCAACAGAACCTTGAGATGGCTGACATTTGAGAGGGTTTATTTGATTTTGTGGGCCACACAACAAATATTCATGGCCTATATATTATGTATGAAGTCAAGTCCACGATGGTTTTGGCTTTTGTTTTAACATTCTTGCATAATGTTCATGCACGACGATATGCATTTTTCAGCTGTGAACTCCAACTCCAAAATGGTTTGGCTTTGATTTTCACATTATTGCATACAGAGCGTAGGTTTAATTTGTGAACCTAACATAATTCCTATTAAAGCGCACGCCTGTATACATAGACATGACCATGCACATGTTTTACGTTTGAGTTGGATTTTTGTGAGGTTCGTAGAGGGGTGACTGACAGGCCTTTGCATCCATGATAATGTATGTGATTATACGTCCTCTGTGTAATCTCAAAAAATAACCATATTAATGGCAATTATTGAAACCATTCATTTTGGTTTGCATAAAGGCTGCATGACTTTGCTCGTCTTCTCTCACACAATCATCTCATTACTCTTTCTCTAAGCCTAAAAGCATGCTTGTTCCATATATCCACCTGCCCAAGCTGTTCCCTAACAGGCTTAGGAGGCAATGGGAACTCAGGCTTCAAAGCATGAACGCCTGCGAGTATCATATTGTCATATAATCGAGCTACAATTACTCAAGCCGGTGCAACGTTGGGTGGAGATGTGTGCGAGTTGTGACTAATTCGGCACATGCCCGGAGAAGAAATCCTACACAGGAAGAAGGAATAGATGGGAGAAACGTGTTGCAAATTTTTTATTTAAGTCAGCTTATGTAACTTGTGAAAAAATTGTCATCATAATCCTGTTGCATGCTTGGGTTAGCGATTTAAGAGAATACGAGTAGAAATAGTCTCTTTAGTGCCAAAAAAGGTCTGCACATGCGGTTCTCTTCAATCCTATATGAAAATCGCTTTTTATAGATCAGTTTATTTAGCCTATAATATATAAAAATTGATTTTTATAAATATTTTTTTATAAAAATCATCTATGTAGAAGAAAATAGTTTATTTTGACAGGAGATAGATTACAGGCGTGTGGCTCACCCGCCTGGCCGCAAAACTGATTTTTAGTAGTGGTGTCTACTCAACGATCTAAAAAAAATCATAGACATGTCTTCATTTGAGGCGCTCATTTTTTAAAGAGCTCGTTGAGTGTGTCGAGGCTCCTGTAGGTGAGATTTGTCATGCCTGTAGGCTTAGGTGGTATCGTGATTCCACAACTTGGAATTATATGAGTAAATTGAGTCAGCGCATTGTTCTCCTCATACTGGTTGGTGCAAGCAGACCTTCAGGCGATTCACTGTTGAGAGAGTTCATTTGATCTTGTGGACCACACAACAAATGTTCATGGCCTATATACAATGTGAAAACTATAAGTCCATTATGGTTGGCTTTTGGTTTAACATTCTTACATAAAGGACAAGCTACCGTATGCATGTGCGACTATATGCTCTTTCAGTTGTCAACTCCACAAACTCCAAAAAGGTTTGGCTTTGGCTTTAACATTATTGCATGCAGAGTAGGTTAAATTTGGCTTTAACATTACTGCATAATTCATATTAAAGCTCACCCAAGTGTACATAAACGTGGCCACTAGAAAAAAAATTTACCCATGCACATGTTTTATGCTTGAGTTGGATTTTTGTGAGGTTCATAATGTGAAATAACTGTTTAATTTAACTTTTTTTAACAATTGGCACGTTATGCAAATTAGTGAATAATTTGCTCTATGAACAGTAGCCCTGTCCTATCGGGCAAACCGTGCCGGTCAATTTGATGAACAATATCGGTTAGACTGGTTAGCACGATGGTCTGCCCGACAGTGTCTCATGTTGATTTCTTGATGGATAAGGCAGTGTCCAGATATTTTTATGTGCACTAATATGAGTTAAGTTGGCAAGAAGTTGTGCTTGATATAGTTTCCTTGTTTGTCCATGTATAGGTATGTTTTGAGACTTCTGCTGAAAATGGATTGAGAGTTGACTTGGGTGAAGTCAATGTCTAGAAGATCGAGGAGATCATACGGGATACTAAATCTAGAAAACAACACAATTGGAGATAAAGATTTCATATGGCATATGAGATGATTTGTATGCATATGGAAAGAGTGGTGGGTTTTGGATTCTCACGCCCAAAATTTCCATCCGAAATTCTAAATGTTTACATATGTATTTAACCCTTGTCCATGAATCAGTCGAGATATACAATAAAAATGTTGATAACAAATTTTAAGTTTTTAAACTAATATTTAAACAAGTACATAATTATTACAGAAACAGATGGAACCTCTCAATCAATGAAAGATCTCCACATGCAACTTAATAAGGAGTCAGTCCAATTCTCCAAATCAACTTCTTCACTCCTCTGATAATTGATTAAGGCGTATATAAAATACTCAAAAAGTCATATAGTAAATATGCAAGTGCACAGAATATAACAAAGGATGACATAATAGGACTATTTTGCATAATAGCACTTAACAAATATTTAATAGTAGTAAAACAATAGAGTAATTAATCAATATTAAATCACACTGTGTAGCACACCAGTGATACACTTGCCCAAAATAACTCTAAAAAATCACACCAGTTGCATAGATCTAATATCTCTATGTAATGAAATAACCAGTCATCATCAATTACCAAATTATTATATTTATTAAATAGTGTGGAACTAATCATGAAAAACATTATTAGGCTCAATCATAACCGCGAGCATAGTTATTCGAACAGTTTTATTGTGGCCAGAGGTATATAAATTTACCCATAAGACATAATTCACAACATGTTATCATTCGTCTCAATACCATCATGGTATCTCAGAAAGGAATTGTGACACGACCCTGTACAACACATGTCTATTTTGGTGGATTGTATTCTGCCGATTGTATTGTCGATGTGTTGTTTCAATAATTTGGTGCCCTTGAGAGGGCTCCCTGCCCACTTTATATGCGATGAGGGGCAGGATAATGAGGTAAAGAACCTAGCAGATACGGTTTTAGGTTTCCTTATCTATTAAATAGAATTATTTAGATGAGATTCCATACCCTATCTTTGAGTACAAGGGATCCTAACAATCAAGTCCTACTTTAACTTTTACTTCATCGATCCGGCCCAACTCCTTGATTATGCCTTCCTTGTGGGTACCCAGGACCATTGTTATCCACAATATCCACTAAAATCTTCACAATCGAGTTGCAATTTCCTTTATGGATTTTGTCCAATACCGAGTGCTTCAACCTTCTTGTAGAGCCTTTCCAAGTGATTTTTTTAAGTCCTCCACCTTGATATCTTGCAAATAGGTTGTAGAGGGCTTCATAAAGAAAAAGGAATATGTACATCAAATATATGCACATATTAGATGTAGTCCTTGACTCTATGCTTAGTTGAAAAACAACTAAATGTAGAGTCAAGTATAACTATATAAAAAATAAAATTATTAGGTGTACCTATTAGGTGCACCTAATAGGTGTAGCCCCAACTCTATGTTTGCTTAGAAAATAACTAAACATAGAGTCAAGGATAATTACTACTTGTTGCCAAGTGGCTATCATCGTAGTATGTACACCGAGTACCAACGTCCTAAGTGATTTCAGCCCAAGCACAGTGGGTCCGAGTAGCTTTATTGCAAGTGGTATACTTGTAGCACATCTGTATTTAATAAATATGCATAGCTTGAAGCTCAATGCACCGTAAAATGGGTGTTCTCAAACAACATCTACATCTAAAGTTTATTGGTGACTAGGTGTTGGCTCTTTTTTAAGAGCATATTGTTGATACCAAAAAATTTATAATGCCTAGTTTTAATTATTTTATAGCAACATGGGAAACATCATAATATTTTTATTTTTATAAGCTTAGCTAAATAGCACCTACATCATGCATTAATCATAACTAGTGGTTGGCCCATTGGGTGTGCCAAGTTTAACTAGTTATGCTTTGTAGGCCAACTACCGAATGAACAGGCCCAAGCCCACTTCACATAGCGCATCCCTTTTTAACCTCTATGCGGCAAACTCCTTATTTTCTCTAGTCTGTCTCTTTGTCTTCCTCACCCTAATCTTCTTTGTGCTTAGTGTTGTAGTCCAAATCACTTCCTTTTCACCATAAAGCTCGAAGTCTTGTGCACTTGAGCTATCTCCTTTTTTTCTTCTTACTTGATTGGTGATATCCTAAGCCTGAGTGGTGCTTCACCTAATTGCTTCAAGCTCAAGTGCGTTTTATTCGAGTGCTTATCATCTGAGTGGTTCTCCTCCGAGTGGTCCTCATCTGAGTTCTTATGAGTTGAACATTGTAGTCTTTTGAGTTGAATAAATCCAAGATGGACATAGGTATAGCCCTAATGGAGTAAGGGTGGTATTCAAGTCTCAATTGGCATGAGTACTTAGCTGACAATCCTCATGGGACAAACTGAGTGGTCTTCGTTCGATTGGACCTGCTTTGAGCATAGGAGATAGGCTCATGGCCTTAAATTCCTATTACGCGTATCTAGGTCTAGGTCCTACATTATAAACATATAGGATGAGTAGTATGTGATGTAAGAAAGCATTCACTTAGTAAAACATCCAAGTTCTTTTTATGTAAATGTTTTAAAATTTCTCTTGATGATTTTGATTTCTCTGAGTAGTTAGTCCCTTGCATTATACACTCTACCTGAGTATGCTTAGCCCTCGAGCATAGAGAGTTGGCTCATGGCTTGATCTCGTACGTGCTTTTTTTGGGTTGGCAGGAATTCATTTGGTACAAAGCTTCGCTACTCAGAACTTAATCTACTGAGATACTTTAGCAATTTAAGAGAAAAAACAAATGTAAGAGACATTAAATGTAGCCCCCGATTCACTACTTCAATTCCTATTGACTAGTGTGTCAGAGAGAAAATTATATTGATAGATGAAAGCATAATAAGATACAATACTCGAGTAAAGAAAAGAATTATTTGTTCTATGTTCCACAAGTTATTCACAATTGTGTCATCCGCGTGATTGAGTTGATAGGCCCCTGAGTGTGTCACCTCAGCAATAATGTATGGTCCTTCTCATATGGGAGACAATTTATATCTATCTTTGGTATTTTGGATTTTTCTCAAAACAAGATCAACAACCAAAATAGCTCGGCCGTGAACATTACAACTGCCACAATGACATAAACGCTGGATGTATCTTGCTGACTAGATTATTGCAATGTCCCATGTTTCTTCCAGCTGGTCTAGTCCTTTCAGATGGTCTTTATCAAACTAGTCTTTATCATACTTAAGCATGTCATAGTGATTGGAACCCCATCTCAGTTGGTAGAACCACTTCCAATCCATAAACCAAAAAGAAGGGGGATTGACCTATAACATGACTACATGTTATGTGCAATGACCAAAGTGAAAATGACAATTCTTGAACCCACCTTCCAGTGTATTGGCGAAGCTAATTGAATATTGTAGTCTTGATGCCCTAGAGCATCATGCCATTGTCTCATTTGACATGTCTATTACTCCATAGGTGAGCCACCAAAAGGAAATAGATCTTAATACCGAACTCTTCAAAGAAATCTTAAAAAAACATCACTTGTGAACTGAGTGTATTTATTGGTCATGATCCTGTTAGTTACTCCAAATTGATATGTGATATCAAGGATGAAATCTTTTTCTTTGTTAGTAGTAGATGTCAATATCCTTCTTTTACATAAGCCGTGATGTACTCAGCTTGTACTAACACATTGCTACAATAGCATTTACAGAAAATACATATGAGTTGGCCATCTTGAAAAGCTTGTGGTAGAGAAAAGCTCCCAATGCTACTTCTTGACTGCGATTGGATAAGGAGATTAACAAATTGATGGCACCAACAATTCTAGACCCAATCTCGACCAGCTCATGTCTATGTCTAAGTTGAATTGTAGGAAATTAGTCTGCCCCTTGTTGTCGATGGAAGAGGTGGTAGCACCTACCTTCCTGAGAAAAAGCTAGGTCTTGCTGATGTGTTGGTGTAGCATTGCGCTTTTTGGAAATAGGTCTCAAAGGTGAAACCAAGTTGACGTTGGTGACGATAACCACCTCAAACCCATTCTCAGCTGGCTTGGAGCCATGTCTAAGTCAAAGTTCGGATGGCTGATTTGCCACGGTCTTGCTCAATTGTAATGAATTTTGATCTTTACTTGCCATAGATTCGAAAATTAATGCAGTGATCTTCAGTTTGAGTGAAAGCTCTGAGTCTTTGATGAAGTGGTCCCCATTCTATCGGATTGGATCTTACTCAGACAGGGAGAGGTAACCGAAGGCGTCAGCGAGGAAGTCAAGGCTCCTGAAGCAAAAAACCTGCCCAAGGGCAAAGGTGATGCTGGCGACTCTAGAGATTGGATCCATCGCACTTGTCAATAAAAATCTCAGTGCAACCTCTACCTGGTGCACCATCTGTCGATGTTTTGTATCAGTAATAATAAAAGGGGCTACTCATAAGCTCTAAAAAGACTTAAACAAATGCAAACCCTCGATGTCAGATAATACCCTACATATTTTGATGGATTGTATCCTGTTGATTGTATTGTAGATGTGCTGTTTCGATGATGTGGTGTACTTTTAGGGACTCGCTGCTCACCTTATGTACAATGAAGGGTATGGTTATAAGGTAAATAACCTAGCCGAATACGGATTTGATTTACTTATCTTTTACGTATAATTATTTGGATAGAATTCCATATCATATCTTTAAGTACAAGGGATCTTAATAACTATACCATACTTTATCTCTTTGTTTATGGATCACGTCCACCTCCTATGTATGATTGGTTATGTCTTCCTTGTGGGTAACCAAGACCCATGTTCACCACACTCATAGACACTGTTATGTGCTTGGGTTAGCAATCTCAGAGAATACTAGTGGGAGATTGGCTTGATCTTCTTGGTGGACTGTCGTCCCATGCTATGGCAATGAACACAGAAGCGGGGTAAGAAACAAAGGAAGGGAATAGTTGGGATATCCCTTCTTTAATCCATAATCTGATCCTAACAAAGAAGCTGACAACTTCCAAGTCAAGTGTTGCCCAGTGGCAAGAAGGCAAGCACAGTTTTCTTTCTACTAACTGTCCTATAATTTCCTCAAAAACAAAACTATCCTCTAATTTCTAATTTAATCAGATGGTGTGCAGCACATGATGCATAGATATGGAATTATTTCCCATTATTAAAATTTTACTTGGATTTCCCTTGTGACAATCTTGTTTGTTGCAATTGAATTTAGAATTTATCGCATTTATCTAACTGTTCTTATTTTATCCAAGTTGCTAGTGCAAAATTTGGTTGTCAATACAATCATTTCTGGTTCTATAGAAGAACAGTTTGTGATTTGGCTATAAGGTTGGCACCCACATCTAGGAAAGGCGCGCCACCATCCTTACCATATCAAGAAGGGCGACCACTGCTCGCCCCCTAGTGTGACCACACGTTCCATACTACGTCTCACCAACAACCTACATCCTGCTGCTCCTGCTGCTGGTGTCAACGATGGAGATTGGAGAACCGTCGATCAATCTTGCCTACAGGGGTACCCAAGTAAGGTTAGCAAACACACATACAGCCAATTCCAATCCTAAACACCATTGATAGTTTCTTTATCCGCCATATCACCAAGAAATTAGTATTGGACAAGACTCTTCCAATACATACACTACTAATTATTCAATATACTGATTTTATGTCACTCTTGTCATTATGCTTTGGATCTTATATAGGAGTAGAAATCTAGTCTCATGCAAGAACTAGTCCTTCCCTTTCTTCATTAAATCAATTATCACATCATCCCAAAACATATGTGACATCTCAATTAATTCTATAAAAACTATGTTAAGTGGAGTGTTGGGACTGGTCTATGTGCTGATATTTTTAGGAGAAACACTCCTACATAAATGTGGTATTGAGGGGAGGTGGAAGAATTATCCGGTATTATTTGGTACTGGTGAAATTTTTGTAGTATAATGTAATTTTCTCAAAGATTAAATTGCGTCGATCGCCCCCAAGTGTGACCACGTGTTCTATGCTATGTCGCACCAACAACCTACATTCCGACTGCTGATGTCAACCATGGAGATTGGAGAAAACCTGTCTCAATCTTGCTCAAGGAGTACCTAACCAAGCTTAGCAAACACATATGCAGGCAGTCCCAATGCTAGACATCATTGATAGTTCCTATATCTTCCATCTCACCTAGAATTTAGTATTGGACTCGACTCTCCTGATACTTATACTACTAATTATTCAATATACAAATTTTTATGTCACTCCTCTATTTATGTTTGGGATCTTATAGAGAAATCTTGTCTCATGAAAAGGCAACATATCTTATGACGAGTTTCCCAGCGAGAGTCTGCACACCAACTAAAAATGTTATAAAAAATTCTAAAAAAGTTTGCACATGTACTATTAATAATATTACACCCATATATAAAGTTTCACCTTCAAATTCATTGTACATAAAAAGAAAAAAAAAGACAAAATTCTAATATATTTATGCTCTTAAAATTGTCAAATTTTTTTATTACGATGAATTTAAAGATAAGACTTTATAAATAGATATAATACAAAGTACATGTACAAAATATTTTAGAATTTTCGTTGAAATTTATTAGTTAAACTGCATAGGAAGCTTATTTGCACATCATTCTCTTTCTTTGTTAAATCTATTGTTATATCATCACAAATCATATGTAACCTCTCATTTAATTCTATAAAAACTATGTGGTATTTTGGGAGAAACGCTTGTACATAAATGTGGTATTCAGGGCAGGTGGAAGAATTAACTGGTATTATTTGGTACTGGTAAAAATTGCGCCTATGTGATACGTAAACATGAATGGTTGATGCAAATAAATAGAACAGCTTTTAAATTTGTTGCTTCAGTATAACAACATAATTAGTTGGCGCTCAACAGTTTTGATGTCGCCAGTCCATTCGTGGCTTTGCCGTCAAAAACAAACAACACAACTTGATAAAACTATTAAAACTATATTAACTTTATTGTTACAAAACATTTCTCTCTCTCAAAACTAAACTCTAACTTTTCTCTCTTCTAAAAAATATACACATAGGTCTCAACCTGTTATCTATTTACACCCAAAATCTTCATCTTCAACTAGAAGTAGAACTCTTACACCTAGTTAGAGTTAAACTCTCAAATTTCAAGACCAACTCTTATTACTAATAGAACTCAACCTCTCATATTTCAAATCTTTTACAATTTTCTAATTTAATTTTTCTCTTTCTGCTCAATCTCACTTAGTACATAGAACTTATGAAGCACGTTACGAAATCCTCCCACACGGTATTCATCCACCATGTGTCCTTAAACTAGTCTCGGTTCCACCATTGACAGATATTGGCCTCAAGATCTCTGGACTCTAGTTTAACTTTATCACAGACCTCTGCTCTTTCCTAAGTGTAGTCCCGGTCATCATCATTAAATAAGGTTGATCTCAAGTCACCTCCACATAAATAAAAAAAACAATCATTTTTGGACATAAATATCGCAACCTGATTGTTAACGCTAAAATTTGAAAAGCCTAGGAAAAGATTGGAAAAAAGATTGGCTTAAGTAAAGAAGAGTCCGGTTGCTATAGGGAGGAAGCCGATCGAACGAAGCAGGAAAATATTCGGTCCAAGAATAGAAGATTATCCAAATGAGACCGAGTTTGAGGAGGAGCCGTGGAACTCACGGCAGGGTATTGTATCTATGTAAATCGTATGTTTAATTAGTTTAGTTAACTTTCTTAGAGATATTTTCTTTTATCTTTGTTAGGAAATAACGTTCGATGTTTGTTGTAAACGCGTCAGACTTTATAAACCCAGGGTATAAATATAGACCCCTAGAAATATGTATGAGGACATCTTTCAATCAATACTACTTCAGCGTATCGCCATCCTAGTTTATCTAGGTTTTTACTAGTGGGGTCTGGCTCTCGACGCGGGACTACATCGGTTAACTTCGATCTTCAGCGAAGGGGTAAGTCCCGCTACTATCCTGATATATCTTGCTCTGTCAAAGGCTGCATCATTTAGGTTCGACCTCTTAGGCTGATCAGATGTATCGCATCACATCCGTGCAAGGTCTATCGACCTATCAAGCTCTCTCTACCATCATCGGTCTTGTGCTGCATCGGTTAGGTTTGACCTACAAGGGTGCCGATGGTACATTGAGCTTTAGACCTATAGGTCTCTGTACGGCATTTCATCGGAGTGTTAGCCGATGACTTATCTGTACATTGAGCAGCACGCCTAGCGTTCGATATGCACCAGTCTTTAGAGACTTTCCTTGTGCGTCATGCCAAGCGCATCGGCGTTCCAACCAATACGCGCCTATCTTTAGATAGACGTTCTCTCATCGGCTCAGCTAGCCGATGGGTTCGCTTCACCCTTACTTCAGCACAACCGATCCGGCGTCTACCGTCCCGTTGTCGTAAGCCTTAGTCTCGTACTATCTCGGTTAGGTCTGATGTTCGAGATTCAGTGCTAGCGGCGTCGTCACAGCGGGCGACAGGTCTCGTGCTGCCATATCTGGAGCAGCATTGGCTTTACAGCCGGTGTATTTTATACAATTCCTTGTTAGTTCGTATATGCCTTCATTGGCTTTCCAGCCGATGAGCGACCGCTACAGCTTCCGTCGACAAACAGGAAATATCCCATGCAATTTGCTATTCTCTAAATACCCCTCGGTGCCTCCATCGGCTCTATGACCGATGGATCAAGATCTCGCTTTCGTTACACCCAGAGTCATCACGTCCTTCGTCGATATCTATCCACGCCTTCATCGACTTCACAGCCGATAGAAGAGTGTCCCAATACCTATCGGTAATCAGCCGATAGCAGGAGTCATCCAGACGCGGTCAATGACCAACTCGATCCTATCATCGGCCAGCCGATAGCGAGAGCTCGTATCAGCCCATTGTCCGACTGACCCGTTCATCTCACCTCCTTGTCAATTGCATAGTCAAATTGACTAGCACGCCCGTACCTACACTGTCGCGCCAAAGCCGAGCGAACCCCATGGGCCCCATCGCGTGTACCTCGAGCCATAGAGAGAAGCCGACTGACCTGCACTAGAGCTAAACAGACCTCGCAGGCGTCGGCATGTCCGGGCCAGGCGTGAGAGATCCGCCACGAACACTAATCCACATTAGCCACACACTCACACAACACCACAAATATTTTCAAACTAATTTTCATTAATTAAATCATTTATAAAGCCAATTGTTCATCATAAAATATAAATCATAACAATGACTCGATAATCTCTCTTTATGAACACATTGGCAATATCTATAAAATGTAAATTGGTGTTTGGGAAAATTAAAAATTGAAGAGATATCAAAAAGCACAAATGGCTCAAAAATCGTAAAAGTGAAAAAAAAACTCTTCCTTTTTAAAATCAATAATTCTTTCAAATTTTTCAAAATTTCAGTAAGATCACAAAATTCATTATTTTTAAGAATCGATCAAAATTATCGAAACTTTTGTCAATTAATTAGAAAAACCAAAAAAAATCAAATTTCTCTAAATTTCTCCCTCCGTCAAATTTCTGGCACTTTCTTGAACCATGCATTTTATATATATTTCTCTCCCTTTGATAATGATTTTATCAATGAGGTAAAAGAGAGAATAAAAAATCAATTTAAAGTCCAAATGTTGTGATTTCATAATTATCACTTGTAGTAATCAAATTTTTATTTTTAAGTAGCTTTGAAGTATACCAAAAACAATCCAACAGCATGTTTTGCAACATAAGGGAGATACATTTATCAATTAGCAAATAAGCATGTGCTAAAATCTAAACATGAATCAATGGTATTAAAATCAAGATCAAATCAACATTAAAAATTTAAAATTTCAACAATTTATAATGAAACACTCTTTCTAAAATTTTCTTGCTCTTTTATAAAAAATTGAGAACTTTCAATAAACGATAAGTTTTGCTCACTTTAAACTTTGACATCATACATATAAAAGAAAACTCTCAATTACGTTGGGTATGTGATTACTATTTTCAAGGATTTGATACCCATTATTTTCCTCCAGCGGATACGTCTTTATCGTGAATACTATTTCCAAGGATTCCATATCTTTTTTACCTCTCATAAAGTAAATAAAAAAATTGTCTTTATTTGCACTTGAAGCATTTGTATAGCATTTAAGAAATGAAAAACTCAAGCAAACATATATGCAAGTATAAATTATTCAAAATAGAACTTATTTCAACATTGCATTTTTTTCTAATTCAAGTAAAAGAATTATATGTCATACATCATATCGCTCAAAAGTAATAGCAAAATCTCATCTAAAGACTAAAACACATATAACCTATAATGGAGATGAATAATCCTTACTTATATTGCTAACAAGCATAATAATATAGGAGATGTAAAAATCAAAGCTCTTATTTTTTATTTTTATTTATTTTTTGATTAAGAGTAATGAATAAAAATAAATATAAATGTAACAAAAAAGCATAAACTCCTCCTTAAATTAACCTTCAATTATCCCTAAAATGTAGCAAAACGAGAAGAAACAAAGATCTAAAAAAAAGATCCCAATTGCCAATGATATCGCCAAGGTTCTCAGGAATTGACGTAAATTCACTTGTAGTGTATATAAGACTGCAACTTTCATAACCAGGACAAAAGCTAACAAAGGAGATAGTAGAAAATAATACACCAATTTAAGAGTAAATTAATGTTACCTTCAAAGCAATCGTTGTCTCGAGATTTGTGCACATGGGGAGTACAGCGCTAAAAGACCTACAAACAAAAAGATGTCAAGGAATCTATGTTGGGGTTAGAAATAAAAAATTTAGGAATCCAACACTGAGTTATACGACTAGTAGAACTAGTAATTACATATGTACGAACAAAATCAAAATCAGACTTACGTGAAATCTTTTCTCGATGTTTCATAAAAGGTCGGTCTGATTGTTGCATCACAATTGCTCGAGGCTGGTCTACCATGCTTTCACCACTGGTCTGACCGGACCTAGCTCTCGGTCGAACCACTAGGACGCCTGCGGCGTGACCGACCTTGGCTTGCGGTTTGACTGCTGGTATCTGATCTAACCGGGGCACTAGAAGAAAAGTGTGGTCTTTGCCATCTCAACCTTGCAAGCTCATGTTCTTTGTCCTTTTTCTGTTTTCTTTCAAGTAAAAAGTAAAACCGAACCAAATGCCTATCCTTACTATAATGGGTGCAATTATTATTTACATGTGTGGTTTCTTTTGAAGATAAAGAGGAAGTATTTGCAAAAGTTATAGAAAGATTTTTTAAAATACCAACAGATTTGAAAATCATTTTCTTTGGTTTGGGTTTTATCAAAATCTCATCCTTTTTATATATATTCAAAACATCATGTTGATGAGATGTAAAATTGGCATGTGCATCAAAACCTATGCATCGAATGTGTGTGCTCACTTTTGATTGATCTAAAATCATGTTATGTTTTTTCTACCATTTGAAAATCTTTGCAAATAACTTTTCAAGTAATAAATTTCTTTTGACAAATTGGCATAGATTTCATAATCAATCAAAACTCCTTTTTATTTATTACAATTTGAACAAGAAAACACCTCATGATTTTTAATAATATCTTCCATATACTCAACACAACCTAAAGCATTTTTCAACTTCATCTCATAAGAAAAACATGTTGAGCAATTTTTAGAAACCAAAGCACATTTTTGTTGTCATAACTTTTTAACACTCAAAAGATTAAACATCAAACTTGCACAAAAGGCAACTTGATATTTTTTGAAATGATTTTTGGTTAGAAACAACTCATCAGCAATATGAGTATACAAAGCAAATCCAAGAGCAAAAGAAGACTTGAGCCTTTTGTGTTTATCAATCTTGGATTTGAATCTCAAACAATTATCAGTATTAACATCTTGCAAAGCAGAAATTTCAGAAAATAAAACTTCACAAGATTTATAAGAATCAACATCAATAATCAATGATTTTAATATATCAACTTTAGCATTTAAAATCTCAATTGTGTGATTACGTCTTCTTGGTCTTTTGGAACATACATTAAGTTTCTTACCAAGTTAAAAAGAAGCATGTTCCAATTCATCTTTACTAAAATTAACTTTTTTAATATCATTGTCAGATTCATTTAGAGCTATATCTACCATAAGTCATGAGTGCTAAACCAGTTAAATACTTACCTTCGTTAATGCTCTCTCCTTCTTCAATCTCTAACTCTTCATCGCTTTTAAAAGCTTCTCACAACTGATGATATGCACACGTCTATGCAGCACGTGTAGCAAGTTGTTGTGGCCCGATCTTCTCGTAGGATCTGCGAACTTGATAAATTGTCGCTGCGTGATCTGGTGAAGAGGCAATGCACCACGAGGCTATCCACGCGATGAACTACTGAGACAATCACCCTTCCACGTACCAACGAATAGCCCACGCAATCACGCCGTATAGACATGAAGCCCAAACTGGGTGAACCGCACTTCGGCATTCTACAACTCCCTCAGGAATCAAAAGAACAAGTTTGCAAGCCTCTCGAGACTCACGCTGGAACAAGAATTCCAAGAGTTGGTACTTCTAAAATTGCAATCACGAGTTACTGTTCACGTCATCCATTACAGGGATATATAGCACTAGTGGAGTTTCAGTTTGGTGGAAAATAATTAAGAACATGTAGTGGGAAGTTGCAGCACTACTTTTATTAATAACCAAGCCTAGTAGGATGCTTGGTTGGTTGGTATTCTTTGCATGCATGCTGGAGCGTGTGTGGACAGCAACCCAGTTGCTAGTTGCATGCAATCCTAACTCCCGAATTATTTGCTTGCACTTCAACGGCTGATATTCATGGTAGCTGAATGGCCTTTTCTCTCTCATGCATGTCCAGGTTCCTTGCATATATTTGGCAGGCAGAATCCATCATCATCTCATGCTTGTTCATGTACTCCATCATTCCTAAGAACATTGAAACAAGTACTCAAAAGCATAGGTTTATTCAATTTAATCTGATTATTAAGCATAAGGTTAGTGTTCACCTGAGAATGAATTTCCTTCTCCAATTGTTTAGCTCTACTCCTTGTAATTGGACTAGCTATATCAAGTGTAGCTCCATTTGGAGATGAGTGAATGCTAGGAATATCTTCATTAGCCTCCCCCTCTTGAGAAGGAGTCGTCCTCGACTCAGGCTCACCAGGAAATGGAAGCAAGTCTTTGACATTGAATGTGGTACTCACATTGGAATGTTCAGGTGGCAGCTCAAGTTTGTAAGCATTATCATTTATCTGTTGGAGAACCTTGAACGGACCATCACCCCTAGGAGATAACTTACTCTTACACTGTTGGGGAAAACGATCCTTGCGTAGATGCAACCATATAAGATCTCCTGGCTGGAATGTAACCTTCTTCTTACCTTTGTTCGCTTGCTTTGCATATTGTGCTGATTTCCTCTCAATATTCTTTCTTGTCTCCGCATGTAACCGCTTGATAAAGTCCGATCTTTTCGTAGCATCCAAGTTAACTTGTCCCTGTAATGGTAAAGGCAAAAGATCCATGGGAGTATGCGGTTTAAACCCATAAACAATTTCAAATGGACAAGAGTTTGTTGTAGAATGGACTGCCCTGTTATAAGCAAATTCAACATGTGGAAGGCAGTCTTCCCAGAGCTTCAAATTCTTTTTCAACACAGCACGCAACATGGTTGACAAGGTACAATTGACAACTTCTGTTTGCCCATCCGTTTGTGGATGACAAGTGGTTGAAAATAACAACTTTGTGCCAAGCTTAGCCCACAATGTCTTCCAAAAGTAGCTGAGAAATTTTGTATCCCTGTCTGAAACAATAGTCTTTGGAACTCCATATAAACGAACGATCTCCCTGAAAAACAAATCAGCAACGTGCGAAACATCATTGCTCTTATGACATGGGATAAAATGTGCCATTTTAGAAAAGCGATCTACAACAACAAAAATAGAATCCCTCCCCCTCTGAGACCGAGGTAACCCCTGAACAAAGTCCATAGATATATCTTCCCAAGGTACATGTGGAATAGGTAATGGAGTATATAAACCATGGGGATTGAGGTGGGACTTAGCTTTCAAGCAAACGATGCAGCACCCAACGTGCCGCTAGACATCACGTCGCATATGTGGCCAAAAGAAATGATCAAAGAGCATGTCCAATGTCTTTTTGACACCAAAATGACCAGCTAGTCCACCTGCATGTGCTTCCTGCAAAAGAACTTGACGAATCGAACAAGCTGGAATGCATATTTGTTAGTCCGAAACAAGAAGCCATCATGCACATAATATTTATCCCAACCTTTTCCATCAATGCAACGAGAGAAAGGTTCGTTAAAATCAGCATCAACAGCATAAAGTGTTTTAATGGATTCCATACCAAGCACTTTTGTATCTAGTTGTGTAATCAATGCACATCTTCTAGACAAGGCATCGGCAACAATGTTATCTTTGCCACGCTTATGTTTGACAACATAGGGAAACGTTTCAATGAACTCAATCCATTTAGCATGTCGACGGTTCAGCTTGCCTTGGCTTTTAAGATATTTCAAAGCTTCATGATCAGAATGGATTACAAATTCTTTAGGTAACAAGTAATGTTGCCAAACTTCCAAAACACGAACTAAGCCATAAAGCTCTTTGTCATAAACCGAGTAATTCAGATGTGGACCATTTAGATTTGCAGAAAAGTAGGCAACAGGTTTACCTTCTTACAACAGTACACCTCCTATGCCAATACCACTTGCATCACATTCGATCTCAAATGTCTTACCAAAATCAGGAAGTTGTAGCAGCGGTGCTTCACAAAGCTTTGTTTTCAATGTGTGAAATGCTTGGTCTTCGTCATGCCCCCACTTGAATGGAACATCCTTCTTTGTGAGATTGTTAAGGGGTGTAGCGAGGGTGCTGAAATCTTTGACAAAACGCCTATAAAAACTTGCAAGACCATGAAAGCTTCGAACTTGGCTCACATTTACCAATGTAGGCCAATCCTTTATTGCTTTAACCTTCTCTTCATCAACATGAATACCATCTACATAAACAACAAAGCCAAGGAAAACAACACGGTTTGTGCAAAAGGTGCACTTAGCAATGTTGCCATACAATTTCTCTTCCCTCAAAATAGCAAGTACTTGACGGATATGATCAAGATGTTCATCAAATGATTTGCTATAGATCAGAATATCATCAAAATAAACAACTACAAACTTGCCAATGAAAGCTCGTAAAACATAATTCATTAAGCGCATAAAAGTTGAAGGAGCATTTGTCAAGCCAAATGGCATCACAAGCCATTCATAGAGACCAATTTTAGTTTTAAACGCTATTTTCCATTCATCACCAAGTTTGATGCGGATTTGATGATAGCCACTACGCAAATCAATCTTGATGAAAATGATGGAACCACTCAATTCATCTAACATGTCATCAAGTCGTGGAATGGGATGGCGATATCGAACAGTTATAGCATTGATAGCACGACAATCAACACACATGCACCAAGAACCATCTTTCTTTGGAACTAAAAGAACGGGAACAACACATGGTGATAATGATTCACGGACATACCCTTTGTCCAAAAGCTCTTTTACCTGTCGCTGAATTTCCTTTGTCTCTGCAGGATTGGTGCGGTAGGCTGGACGATTTGGAAGAGAAGCACCTGGTACCAAATCAATTTGATGCTCAATTCCACGGAGTAGAGGAAGTCCAGCTGGTATCTCATCAGGAAAAACATCTTTGAAGTCCTGTAAGAGATCAAGAACAACACTAGGCAGCGTTGAAGGTAAATCGTTAGTTGAAAGTAGGACCTCCTTGTGCAAGAGCACAAAGAATGGGGCTGTGGTGTTTCTCACTTCTCTCATATCACTCTTGCTCACAAAGAGACACTCAGTGTGGCATGGCTGTTTAGGATTGGCATGAGCCTTTATGTGGCTGGATGGGTTAAACTCTCTCCCTTACTTGTGTTGGGGATCTCACTCAATTTTCTTTTGTCAGATTCCTCTCTTTTCTTTCGAGCCATATCTAAAGCATGTATCTCCTCTGGAGATAATGGAACAAGAACCACCTTCTTGTCATTGTGAATGAAAGTGTGTTTGTTAGACCGTCCAAAATGCACCGAGTCCACATCAAATTGCCAGGGCTAACCAAGCAGCAAATGGCATGCTTGCATGGGGACAATATCAGAATCCACCTCTCCATGATAATCACCAATGAAAAATGACAAACGAATCATGGCTGAAACCTTAACTGTCCTAGAATTATTCAACCATTGCATATGGTATGGATGTGGATGGCGACGTGGCTGCAAACCAAGCTTCTCAACAAGCAAAGCACTAGCAATATTATTGCAGCTCCCACCATCTATGATGAAACGGCACACTTGTTCTTTCACTTTGCATCTGGATTGAAACAAATTATGGCGTTGTCCTTGTTCAGCAGCAACAAATTGAGTGGAAAGAACTCGCCTCACCACCAAAGAAGGAGATGGTGTGTTCATTATAGAAGGTGTCAAATCAGGAAAATCAGCAAGCAACTCATCAAAATCATCACTAGTAATCTCGTCGGAAGATGGAGAAATAACATCTTGTAATATGTCATTGTGAGCAAAAGTTGGAATAGGTTGAATGGCTAAACAATTTAGACCTAGCTCAAATGTACCATCCTCTACTGAATACTCACAAGTGTCAAGATTAAGATCTACAAATACATTGTTAAACTTGTCCTCCTCTTCACTTTGTGAATCATAAGAACCATCAGCAAGTGCAATAATAGTACGACAATTGGGACATTCAGCTTGCTTATGCCCATGACCACCACACTTAAAACACTCAATCTTGCTTGTCTTGCGTTGGGTGGCTACAGTAGAATAAGTAGGCTGACTTGAACTCACAGCTTTACCTTTCACATCCAATTGTTTGGAAGAAGTTGGAATAGATCTATTTGCTCCACGAGATGAGGATTTGGGCATTGCAGCTCCTTGCTGTTGGAATTGAGGCATGACATCCCCTTGTTGTTGGGAATGATGCAATGAAGCATTGTATTTGTAAGACGTAGCAATTTGCCTTTCAGCCCTCTTTGCAAAATGAACCAACTCGGTGAGACATGTGTAGTTTGTCATATCCACTTTATCAGCAATGGGTTTATTGAGGCCAACCAAAAACCGAGCCATTGTGGATTCCTCATCTTTAGTTATCCCTGTACGAAGTAAACACATTTCCAATTCTTGAAAATATTCATCAACAGTACGAGTACCTTGCACAAGACGTTTCAGCTTCAAATGTAGATCACGAAGTAATATGCAGGAACAAAACGACGTCGCATTTCCCTCTTCATGTCTTCCCAAGTTATACGAACATGCCCAACTCTCTGATATTCAGTATGGACCTGATCCCACTAAGTTATGGCATAGCCTTTAAACTCAATGGTTGCAAGCTTTGCCTTCTTTTCAGCAGGGTATTCATACTAATCAAATATTTGTTCCACCTTGGTCTCCCATTCAAAATAAGCATCAGCATTCTCCTGTCCGCTGAAAGGAGGAATAGACACTTTCACGTTTCTTAAACCATCATCATTACGACGACGATGGTGGTCACGATAACCATGATGGCCACCATGTCGATGATCATCCATGTCGGACAACATATCATCATCACCATCATAATCTCCTCCACCTCCAATAGGAATGCGCCAAGCATGACCAAAATTAGCAAAACCAAGATCATGCCTGCCACGTCCATGGCCAGCGAGATGACGCGGTGGATCATCATCCTCCTCAATGTCATCATCCTCGTTTGGTGGCGGATCTCCACATGGCATGTTCAATTGGAGAGTTTGGAGTTGTTGCATCAGATTATCCATTTGTGTACGCAGCTCTTGGAATTCCTCCACCAAAACAATGGCACCATCTCTGATTCCTGCCATATTAGAACAAACAACAATATAGGATAGAATAATATGTGGAATCACTCCCTCACCACTTACAAAACAAGTTCTTTCTCTCCCTGAAAAGAGCAAGAACCAGGGCCGCAATCTATAGGGAAGAGTGATTGTAACAGCGATGACGGTGCAACAACTCACGGTGCTTTAAGTGGAGCTTGGTGGGGTTAATATGTAAGTGGAGTGCACTGAAATGCAGTGATGCAAAACCGAATAATAATCCAAAAACACAAGTCTAAGTTGCTGAATATAAAGAAAGATGCAAAGAAAGAAAGAAGATGGGAGAAAGGAGAGAATTGAAACAATCGATATGCTGCTCAACCCCTTTTGGCGTGCTGATCACAACTCTTCTTTTTTTTTATAACAGAAACACATTGGTTTCAGACCCGCATGTGACTCTCATATATCTTTCTTCTTTTTGTTGTGTTCTCTTTTTTTTTGATCAATTCAGCACAACTAGAACTAGGGGCGGCTCATCAAAGAACAACAATATAGAGATGAAACGTGTGCAGCACACAAAGGGTGGGACGGTGCAGCACACAAAGGGTGGGATGGGTGGGTGTTTGTTTTTGTTTTATGTATGCAGCACAAAGGCCGATCAGATCAAGGATGAAAGATAGAACAATATGGATAAAGAAAAAAAAATTCAGCAACTAGACAAGTTCTCAAAGGATTAAAACTCGATAATACAAACTACAAATCAGGAGCACATATGAATTGCTGTAGGTTTTCTTTTTGGCTATGATTGGACAGTAGGTATATAAACTCTATCCTACCGAAAATAAGAATAATCCTACTGAGGGAACGGAGGCTCTGATACTAGATGATATGCACACGTCTATGTAGCACATGTAGCAAGTTGTTGTGGCCCGATCTTCTCGTTGGATCTGCGAACTTGATAAATTGTCGCTGCGTGATCTGGTGAAGAGGCAATAAACCGTGAGGCTGTCCACATGACAAACTACCGAGACAATCACCCTTCCACGTACCGACGAACAGCCCACGCAATCACGCCGTATAGACATGAAGGCACAAACTGGGTGAACCGCAGTTCGGCGTTCTACAACTCCCTCAGGAATCGAAAGAACAAGTTTGCAAGCCTCTCGAGACTCACGCTGGAACAAGAATTCCAAGAGTTGGTACTTCTGAAATTGCAATCATGAGTTACTGTTCACATCATCCATTACAGGGATATATAGCACTAGTGGAGTTTCAGTTTGGTGAAAAATAATTGAGAACATGTAGTGAGAAGTTACAGCACTACTTTCATTAATAACCAAGCCTAGTAGGATGCCTGGCTGGTTGGTATTCTCTGCATGCATGCTGGAGCGTGTGTGGACAGAAACCTAGTTGCTGGTTGCATGTATTCCTAACTCCTGAATTATTTGCTTGCACTTCAACGGCTGATATTAATGGTAGCTGAATGGCCTTTCCTCTCTCATGCTCGTCCAGGTTCCTTGCATATATTTGGCGGGCAGAATCCATCATCATCCCATGCTTGTTCGTGTACTCCATCATTCCTAAGAACATTGAAACAAGTACTCAAAAGCATAGGTTTATTCAATATAATCTGATTATTAAGCATAAGGTTAGCGTTCACCTAAGAATGAATTTCCTTCTCCAATTGTTTAGCTCTACTCCTTGTAATTGGACCAGCTATATCAAGTGTAGCTTCATTTGGAGATGAGTGAATGCTAGGAATGTCTTCATTAACTGACGTATAATCTTTTGCTTATGGTTCATCCATTTGACTTATTTCTTATCCTTTTTGACTTCCTCCTCTTCTTAGATTAACTTATTGAAGTTAGGATAATTTAAATTAATATGATCCAAATCACTACACCCAAAGCACCGAATGGGGACACCTCATTTCTTATTTCTCAAATTATACAAAGCTTGAGAAATTTCGTTAGAAAGCAAAACTAAATCCTCCTTAGAGATTTTCTCAAGTTGGTCATCGGACATGCTATTAAAAGCAGCTAAAGAAAGTGATGAAGAAGCATTGACTGAATAACCAGAAGAAGGCACTAAAGCGAAAGATGTAGAATCAATTTTTTATAAAAGAATATTCATCTCATGTGTCTCAGGTTTGGTGTATAAAGATTCCAAAGTTAAAGTAATCATATTAATAGATTCTTGTATAGATGTAGCTTTTATCTCGCAAAAAGATATATTAATACCATTCAAAAAATATTGAGTAATATTAGATTGAGTATAATTAGTATTATAATAATCATCAACAAAACGAAGATCACTCAAAACTTTATTAATGTGAGCACAATAAACATCAAGAGCTTCTCAAAATTTGATGTTAGAAGATCCATGATGAAAATCACATAGAGCCTTCCACATCTTATATGCAGTTTGAAAATGAGAAATTCGATTGAAATCAGAATGAGAAACTCCATTAAGAATAAAATTGTGAGCTTTACAATTATTCTAAAATTTAGTTTTATTATCAATAGTATTCTCATTAGTTATGTCATAATGTTTAGAAACTTTTTACCAAATATCAAAACTCTCGGATATAATGTAAGATTGTATTTTTTTACCAATAAGGAAATCAACTCATCAAAAACATACGGCTTGATCAAAAATCGTTTAGCCATGGCGAAATCTTAAGATTGGTAAAAATCAAATAGAGAAAATAAGGTTTTGATACTACTTGTAGAATTGAAACACAGGAACCAAGCCTTCTAAAAGGGGGTGAATGGTAGGATTAGCAAAAATTAAATCTTTTTTAGAATAAAATGAAACCTTTGACCCGAATGAAGTTGTGATGCACTGTCATATACTGTCAGTGTGATTACCTATCTGCTATCATTCCGATCACTATGCTATCGGCACTCAACAGCCTTGATGTCGCCGGTCCATTTGTTGCCTTGCCATCAATCTAACCATTAATGAACAAAGAACACAACTCAACAAAATTATTAAAACTAGAAGAGAGAAAGCAGAATATTTAGTGCTTGGCAAAAGAGAGAAAGCAAAATTATTGAAACATGCACATTCAGTGAGAAAGCAGAATATTCATAGTTGAAGGCAATTCTATGTAAGATCTATGCAAGTTTAAAAAATGGTCAATGCTGAAAACCTGTCTCTATCTGAGATTCAAGATTGAACTTTGGTTGTGAATTAATCCAACATACTACCTTGTAAAATTAATTTCCTTCACGCGCGCAAGGCATGGAATGCACATATCGGTTCTGATCATGTGTTATGCATTTGTCTTCCAACCCAAAGACTTGTTTCTTATGTGTACATAGCAAGGTAGGTGTAGAAGGTAATAGAAATGTAAGTTTTAGACCAAAAACAAGATTACAATTTAGCTAAATTGTTATACATGTGCACGTGCAAAAATCTATGGATTATGGAACAGTAAAAACACAATGGGGTGAGATTATTGGCACATGAATTTTTATATTTTGGATACTCCATGTTACTTGATAATAAATCATTGATGAAGAATTGAACTCACTTGCAGTTTGGATTTTGCTAATCCTCAGCAAACAATAACTTTCCATCGAATTGATGCATAGCTTTCACTGAAGCAAGATTTGCACTGCTGCACATTAGAAATTTTTGAAAACTATATACATGATGAGCATTTAGAATATGTGCAGAAACAAAATTTGTTGAGAAATATAATTACATGTGTTTGTTATTTCACATCAAATATTATCTTTTTGTTCACATATAATTGTTATTTCCACGATTTTCTATGTGGACATGTTTTAGCCCTACATTTTGTCTTTTTTTATGTTTTGCTAAAAGTATACAAGTGACAATAGTTATGCACCATCCTTCATTTCTCTAGGTATTAAATACCAACCGTGTGCACATTCAACTGTTGGGGGTTATGGATAGGCTATGATGGAAATCATGCAAGTAAGAGTTCATGAATCGTTACCACTCGATATGTAGAGTAGCACAAGCAGAGTGAGTTCAATTTGATGTAGTGCACATCGTTATAAAGGAAGTAGCTGATCTCCATGACCAGGCTGTCTCTACCTCATGCGAGCATCTCCTCTTTGCACTCATGTTCCAACACCAATCAGCGCTGCAACACAGTAGTGCCTCTGTCAGGCTTGGTATCCACATGTCCAAGAGTGGAACGCCTTGCATAGGTGTGCTATCACCTGCGTACTAGTAGGGTTTGGCTTGTGGGATAGGTGTGGCTAGGGTTTTGATCAAGATGGTTATCTTGTGTGTCTCTCCACTAATGTTAACGTCAAAATTTGGTCAGCATACAAACAGGATCGACTGATGAAGGGAGGACTAATCAGCTCATATAAATTGGCTCATAGAAAGAAGCTAATTGACACAGTGAGAGAGCCGATTAGATGGGTTGAGGACGGATTCGGTCTGGTCGACGACAGAAGGTTATCCAAATAAGACCGAGTCTAAGGAGGAGTCGTGGAAATCATGATAAGATATTTTATCTATATAGAATATATTATGTAAGCTAGGTAAGTTAGTTAGCTTTGTAACTTATTAGAAATTAGTTTCCCTATGTATTTAGCAAATATTATCTAGAGTTGTCTATAACCATGTAGGACTCTTGTAATTTCGGAGTATAAATGGACCCCCTGGAACCTATCAAGACATCAAATAGATCATACACAAAAATAATTCTTGGCGCATCGCCACCCTAGCCTATCTAGGTTTTACTCCGGTGGGGTCTAGTTCTCGACACAGGATTGTATCAGTTAGGATATGTCTGGTTACTATCCTAATCCATTCGTTCTGTCTAAGGTTGTATCAGTTAGGTCTGACCTACAAAATAGATGATGGTGGATTGAGCCGTTGGCCTGGCTGGTTCTTGTGTGATGTTTCGTCGGATTGAGTAGCCGATGAGTTATCCTTACCGCGCGCTTCACGCCTAGCGTATCAGCTGTCCAGCCAATACACATTTATACATATATATGTCTTATATCCCCAGCGATTAACCCACTAGAGATCGATCTGGTCCCGTCGGATTTGGTCTGATACTATCTTGGTTAGGTCCGATCTATCATGTTCGCATCTAACAGGGCAAGAATCGAGACCTAGAGGGTTTCATTTCCCATTGGCTCAGATAGCCGATAAGGTTAGATATAGGCCTACGTCAGACATTCGGCCGATAAGAAGCTAATGACCTCACCCTATCCTTTTTCATCGTTATGTTCGATCTAGCCTCCATCGTCCCTGTGCTGTTAGTCTCGGCCTCATACTGTCTCAGTTTGATCTGATCTATCGAGGCTGGCTCTAACGGTGCCATCACGGTGGTCACTGGTCCTCGTGACTTCAGGGGGATCGGGGACCCGCTCCTTGCTTTCATCACCTACCCTATACGGAGTGTCATCGGCTCTTTGATCGATAAGTCCTTTATTTTATTTCACGTATTTATTGCCTAAGCCTTCATCGGCTTTCTAGCCAATGCTCGAGCACTACCTTCCTATCGACACCTAGCCAATAGGGTGAGTCGTATCCGATTGGCTCGTGGATCTCATCCTCTTTATCTCCTTGTCAATTGCAGGTCAAATTAACTGGCACATCCTCAAATCTCAAAGACTAAAGACATGCACTAAAGTGAAGTAGAACTTTTAGGCTTTCACGTGACCAAGGTGCCATCATCTCATATCGGACCTCCGTCGGCTCACTCACGTATTCACTCGATCCAATCGACCCCTGTGATACTTGGTGCACGAGATGCTCTTTGGTATGCCTAGTGGGACTATTCAACAACACAATGATGGGAAAAGAGATCAGCACGGACAATATAATTCTAGTGACAATAGAGGATTTCACCGAGGAACAAAGGCAACAGATAGAGCAAAACATGGCTAACTTTCAAAAGCTCTATCTAGAGTCTTTCAGCATGAATATACAAGGGCCAATTTAGAAGTCCTAGATGCCAAAGCCTTTTTTGGTGGGAGAATCAAGCTAATCACCACCCGTGAGTCCTCCTAAGCCGTTGTAGGAGATAGTTAATGAAGTCGTTCACCATACACTCATTAACCAATTGGGAGTATTGGTGAACAGTTTGCACAAATCTGATCAAGAAAATGGTGGACGGATCAATTGTTCGATAACTTGATCAAGGTCCAGTATATTTGTCGATGAAGACGGAGCAACCCCAGGTTACATATGGAACCAAGAGAGATGTATCAGCAAATCTATTTTCACCAGCACAAGGTTAGATTGGGTAGCAACGCGATGATATTCTTCCAGGGTAGCATCGAACTGCTTACTATAAATGATATCAACAAGACTACCTAGGTAGCAATCCCGATGCAAGCAATCACCTTAGAGATTATCCCAAACAGTATCAGGTACCAACTCCGCCTCCATAATACCAAAGAGAGATTACAAGGAAGGAGGATTGGTTTGCTAGGGTCCCAAAGGTGGTCAGCGAGCAGTTTGGTATCAAGTGCAAGGAGCAAACTTTTATATATTGGCACCCTTCCAGAGTGGTATGACAGAGTTTTGCTACCACATCAATACAGGATACTTGACTTCTCCAAATTCTTAGGGTAGAACAACATATCTACAGTGGAACACATTAGCTGATTCTTAGCCCAATGTGGGGAGGCATCAGCTGAAGAAATCCTAAGAGTTTGTTTCTTACCGCTCCTTATCTAGATTGGCCTTCACATGGTTTTCTTTATTACCATCGAACTCAATTAGGGGATGGGCTGTTCTAGAGAAGAAATTCCATAAATATTTCTTTGCTAAAATTCATGAGATGAGGCTAGCAGATCTGACATCAGTTAGATAGAGACCTGATGAGTCAGTCCCAAAATACATCTAATGATTTCAGGACATTAGAAGCCTAATCTTGAGCAATGGATAGTTAGCTGAGTTAGCCTTCCAAGATTTGTTGGCTCTGATCAGATAACATTTTTCATCCCAACAATTATAGATCCTAGCACATCTTCTACAAAAAGTATCGGCTCACAAAAACCAATTCATTGAAGCTAGGAAAGAGAGATTCCATCGGAAGGCTGCTCAATTACAAGGTTACTTATCGGACTTAGACAATGAGGAATCCGATGTGGATGTTGGTTTGGTAGAGTGGACCAGGAATAGGAAGTCCATATCATATCCATGGGTGAATAGTATCTGCAAGGAGGAAAGATTTGACTTTGATATCAATAAAGCCGATAAAATCTTTGATCTGCTACTTCAAGAGAAGCAGATTCAGCTGCCACCAAACAATATAATCTCGTCTACCAAAGAATTGAAAAGGAAGAAATATTGCAAGTGACATAACTCAATCTCACATCATACTAATGAATGCAAAGTTTTTTGGCAACAATTACAATCAGCTATTGAACAAGGGAGAATTAAGTTCAAAGATAAAAAGCCGATGAAAATCGATGGTCATCATTTTTCTGTGAACATGGTGTTCGCGGGGTCTTCAATAGATCAGGTCAATGAAGTAAGGCATTGGGAAAAATCAAAAGTCACTTCATCAGACTTGGTTGAAAAGTATTCTAGATGTCAGGACAAAGAACGGCGGGCCATGGTGCATCAGGAGAAGTATAATCTGCATCGAGGTTGTCCGTTCTTTTAATATTGCTAGGATCAAGACATGAGATTGCCATCAATTGAAGATTGTCCTGAGTGCAATAAGCCAAGATCGCAGCATGCTGAGCAGGAGAGGTCTTCACATAATCAGCCGTTGATAAAGCAAGCATCGATAAATAGCCGATTAGGACCAATTAATGAAGACTTCAATCAAGAAGTAGCTGACGCCAAGGAATTGCATGAAGAACAGTACAATTCCAATCCCCAGTGATGTCCATCCGGAATTTTCACAAAGAATCAGAAGAGGAGGACACAACAATTGTGGTATAAAGAGTAGCGCAAGAAGCAATGGCGGGACCATGAGGAAGCAGATCAGAGCCAAAAGACTAAATGCATCTGGCGTGTCAAGCATAAAGCCATTATATATCAAAGAGTATGTAGATGGGAAATCGATGACGAATATACTAGTTGATGGAGGTGCAGCCGTCAATCTTTGCTGTATACGACATACCGTAAGCCGGGGAAGGTTGTCGAAGATCTAATCAAAATAAATATGGTGTTGAAAGACTTCGGTGGGAATCCATAAAAAATGAAGGGCGTTTTGAACATGGAATTAATAATGGGAAGCAAAACATTGCCGACCACATTCTTCATTATTGATGGCAAGGGATTATGCAGTCTACTCCTTGGTAGGGACTGGATTCATACCAACTATTGTGTTCCTTCTATAATGTATCAAAAGCTCATACAGTAGCAAAGAGATCAAGTTGAGGTAATTCCATCTGATTAATTGACCAACATTACGGTAACCGATCTGTTAATCTAGAAAGCTGATGGGGTCAATTGCCTATCCGGGAAGATATAGGAAGGAGATTTCCTAGACTTAACTAGCCAAGGAATAAAGCCGATCTAGCAAATCTGCTTGGAACTGTTGCTCTAAATGGACACCATTGAAGACTTTGAAGGGAAATTAGGGTAAGGATTTACGTCAGCCAATGATTTGGAATAAGTCAACATCGGTCTAGGGGATAGGCCAAGGCCAACGTATATAAGTACAAAATCATGTACCAAGTTCCAAGAAGAATTAATAAAATTGTTGAAGGAATTTTAGGAATGTTTCACCTAGGATTACCATGAGATGTCAGGTTTAAGTCAATCGATTGTTTAATATCAGCTTCCTATCAAACCAAGATATCAGCCATTCAAGTAGGCTATGAGAAGTTTCAAAGCAGAATTACATGATGCAATCAAGGCGGAGATTACATGGTTGTATGATGCAAATTTCATTAGACCGTGCCAATATGCTGATTGGATATCCAACATTGTCCCGATGGAAAAGAAGAATAGAAAGCTAAGGATATTGACTTATGGGATTTGTACAAGGCCACCCCTAAAGATGAGTATTCGATCCCGAAGGCATATTTGTTAATTGATGCGGCATCGGGTCACAAGATCATCAGCTTCATGGATGGTAATACAAGTTAAAATCAAATTTTTATGACTGAAGAAGATACTCCCAAGACTATATTCAGATATCCTAGTGCTATCGACTTGTACGAGTGGATAGTCATGACGTTTAGATTAAAAAGTACCGGTGTGACTTATCAGAGAGCCATGAACTATATATTTCATGATCTCATCGACCTACTAGTGAAGATATATATTGATGTCGTGGTGGTCAAATCCAAGAGTATGGAAGACCATATAGTCGATTTACAAAAAGTACTAGAGAGGATGAACAAATATGGACTTAGGATAAATATTCATAAATATGCTTTTGGCATATCGGCTAAGCAATTCTTAGGCTTTATGGTGCATGAGAGGGGAATTAAAGTTATTCAACGAAGCATTAAAGCTATCTAGAGCACCGAGCCACCAGTCAACAAGACATAGCTACAGTCTTTAATCGGCAAGCTTAACTTTGTGAGCAGGTGTTAATGCTAAAATTTGGAAAGCCCACGTAAAGGTTGGAGAAAAGATCAGCTTAAGTAAATAAAAGTCTAGTTGCTATAGGGAGAAAGCCGATCAAACGAAGCAGGGAAAGATTCGGTCCAAGACTAGAAAGTTATCTAAATGAGACCGAGTTTGAGGAGGTGCCGTAAAAGTCACGGCTGGGTATTCTATCTATCTAAATCGTATCTTATATGGATAGAAAGATTTAGTTAGTTTAGTTAACTTCCTAAGAGATATTTTCCTTTATCTTTGTTAGGAAATAACATCTGATGATTGTTGTAAACATGTCAGACTTTGTAACCCCAAGGTATAAATATAGACCCCCTGAAAATATGTACAGACATCCTTCGATCAATACAACTTTGGTGCAACACCACCCTAGTCTATCTAGGTTTTTATCGACGGGGTCTAGCTCTCGACACGGGACTACATCGGTTAACTTCGATCTCCGGCGAAGGGGTAAGTCCCACCACTATCTCGATATGTCTCGCTCTGTCTAAGGCTGCATCGGTTAGTTTTACCTCTTAGGCCGATCGGATGTATCGCATCACATCCGTGCATGATCTATCGGGTTATCAAGCTCTCTCCACCGTTGTCGGTCTCGTGCTGCATCGGTAAGATTCGACCTACAAGGCTGTCGACGGTAGAATGAGTTTTAGGCCTATAAGTCTCTGTACGTCATTTCATCAGAGTGTTAGCCGATGAGTTATCTATACATTGAGCATCATACCCAACATATCGGCTCTTCGGCCGATATGCACCAGTCTTCAGAGACTTTCCTTGAGCGCCACACTAAACGCATCGGCCTTCCAGCCGATGCATGCCTGTCTTTAGAGAGACGTCCACAAATCGGCTTAACTAGCCAATGGTTTCGCTTCGCCATTACTTCAGCACATCCGATCTGGCATCCACCGTCATGTTGCCGTTGGCCTCGGACTCGTACTATCTCGGTTATGTCCGATCTTCAAGATTCGGCGCTAGTGGCATGGTCACGGCAAGCGACGGGTCTCGTGCTGTCATATCCGGAGCGGCATCGGCTTTGCAGCCCGTGCCTTTTATATGATTTCTTGCCAGTTCGCATATACCTTCATCGACCTTTTAGCCGATGAACGACCGCTACAGCTTCCGTTGACTTCTAAGAGGGATCCCACATGCCTTGCTATTCTCTAAATACACTCCTGGGCCTCCATCGGCTCTACGGCCGATGGATCTAGATCTCTCTTTCACTACACCCGAAGCCATCATATGCTTCATCGACATTCGCCTATGCCCTCATTGGCTCCCCAGCCGATGGAAGAGTGTCCTAATTCCTATCGATGATCAGTCGATAGCAGGAGCCATCCGGACGTGGTTGATGACCAACCCAAACCTATCGACAGCCATCCGATAGCAAGGACTCATAGCGGCCCATTGTCCGATTGCCCCGTTCACCTCACCTCCTTATCAATTGCAGGGTCAAATTAACTGGCACGCCTGCACCCGCACCATCGCGCCAGAGCCGAGCGAAACCCACGCCTCCCAGTGCACGCATCTCGAGCCACGGAGAGAAGCCGACCGGCCTGCACTAGAGCTAAGCAGACCTCCCAGGCGTCGGCGTGTTCACGTCAGGCTCGCGGGAATCCGACGCGAACAGCAAGTTTATTTCAAATCTATCGGGAAAGATTGAGTCCTTCACTCCCTTGCTAAAATTACAAGCTAATCAAGAGTTCATGTGGCGTGTTGAGTAGTAGAAGGCTTCTGATCAAATTAAAGATTATTTGAATTCTCCGTCAATATTGATTCCGCTGTAGAAGGGGAAACCGTTCAAGTTATATCTGCTAGTCGATGAGAAGTCCATTGGATCAGTGCTGATACAAGAGTTCAAAATAAAAGAACGAGTGGTATTCTATCTGAGCAGATGACTTCTGGATGTTGGAACAAGATATCTTGCGGTGGAAAAATTATACCTGTGCTTATATTTTTTATTTACAAAGTTAAGACATTATCTTCTCTCAGCGAAGTGCACAGTGGTCTGTAAAGCCAATATGGTTCAATATATGCTATCGACTCCAATCTTAAAAAGGCAAATTGATAAATGGATATTTGCTTTGATTGAGTTCGATCTGATGTATGAATTGGCTAAGGCAGTCAAAGCACAAGCTATGGCCAATTTTATTGTACAACATAGAAGGATCCATGAAGATTTGTGTAGCCGATTCCGTAGACTTTATTCTTTGACCGATCAGTTTGCAAGCATGGATTTGGTATCAATTTAGTGATTATATCACCTCATGGGGTAAGTTTTGAGTTTGCTTTTACAATCAAGCATAATTGGACCAGTAATCAAGTAGAGTATGAGACGATGCTCAAAGGTCTTCAACTACTGAGTGAAATCAGAACCAATACGAATGAGATCATTGGGGATTCTTTATTGGTGATCAAGCAACTATCCGGGAAATATAAGTGCAAGGATGATGTCTTGAGATTATATAATGAAGAATGCCAATATTTATTGAAGGATTTTAAGATAGTGTCGTTGGATCATATTCCTAGAGAACAAAACTTAGAAGCCAATGATCTTGTTCAAATTGCTTTGGGATATTGGCTAGATAGGAAGATGGAAGTTGAAATAGTCGATATCAATAATCATGTTGAGGATGATGATTGGAGACGGGGGATTATCCAATACTTGTAAAATCTGTCACAATCGGCTTCTAGGAAACTTCAGTATAAGTCTATTAATTACGTGTTGCTTGGTGAATACTTATATTATCGAACCATTGATGGAGTTCTGTTAAAGTGCCTAGGTGTAGAAGAAGCTACAACGATTATGAGCAAAGTACACAAAGGTGTTTGCAGGCCTCATCAATTGGCTCACAAGATAAGATGGTTGATGAGAAGAGGTAGGTATTTTTGGCCAACAATACTGGAGGATTGTTTTAGGTACAACAAAAGATGCCAATACTATCAGAGGTTTGGAAACGTGTAGTGAGCACCAGAATTGGCTATGAACCCAATCATTAAGCCATGGCTGTTCAGAGGTTAGGGAATCGACATGATCGGCCAGATTTAGCCTTCATCAAGCAAGGGGCATAAGTTCATATTGGTGGCAACAGATTACTTTACAAAGTGGGTAGAGGCTATCCCTTTGAAGAAAGTTATCTCTAAGGACGCGATTGAGTTTATCGAGAAACATATTATTTATCGGTTTGGTATTCCACAAAATAATTACCACCGATCAAGGTTCTATTTTTATATCTGATGAGTTTCAATAGTTTGCTACCAATATAGAGATTAAGTTATTAAATTTCTCACCATATTATGCTCAAGCTAATGGGTAAGACGAAGCTTCTAACAAGAGTTTAATCAAGCTAATCAAGCGCAAGATTGATGAACAGTCGCGGAGGTGGCACACTACATTAGTTGATTCATTGTGGGCCTATCAGACGACATTCCATGGATCTACTCAAGTACCACCCTATCGGTTGGTATATGGGCATAAAGCGGTTTTGCCATGGAAAATTAACATTGACTCCAAAAGTATATCTCTATAGAATCAACTGACAGTCGACTATTATAACTTAATTATAGATGAACTTGATAATTTGGCTTAAAATCGGCTAAGGGCACTTGAGAAGATCATGGAGAACAAAGCCAAGGTAGCCAGGCATTACAACAAAAAGGTGATGACTAAATCTTTTTCTAAAGGAGATCTCGTTTGGAAATTGATTTTACCAATTGGGTCTAGAGATAATAAATTTAGAAAATAGTCACCTAACTGGAAAGGGCCTTATTGGATCAATCATTATGTGCCTAATAATGCTTATATACTAGAAAGTCTCAAAGGAGAAAAAAATTGCAAAGAGCTTAATAGAAAATATCTGAAGAAGTGTTATCCTAGTGTTTGAGTCCATGCCAAAATCAGATAAGTGCGGCCAATTTCTAATTTTCTTTAAGACAAGAGCCAGTAGTGTTCTATCAGCTGATGGTAGCCGATATCAGTTGGTATCGCCTACCTAAATTAGCTAAATGTGGCCAATTTCTAATATTTTTTTAAGACAAATGTTGATATGATTATATCGGCTATCTATAGCCGATATCATTAGATATCGCCTGTAGGATTACAAGCAAAATATCAACAAAACCAATCAAGTTATATTGCAGATATCAATGTTTCGAAGAAGTGATATCATAGAGTTTCAATGTTGAAGCTTTTATAGGAAATTCTAGATTGCTTTAATCATGCGCAGGTGGATTTTATCTATTTTATTGATGGCACGGATGTCTTCTTCATCGGATCTGAGGATGGTTTTCAAATTCTTGTGATGATGAGCTACTTGACATACTGTTGTTGCTACTCTAGCTTTCTAATCTTAAATTGATTGCAGTAACCCAATAAGGTGGAATTATGTTTCTCAAGAAAGAAACATAATCTCCTATTTCATAATGTACTGAGCCCTAGAAAGTAACCTGATGTTGGCCCAATTACTTGTGGTTAAAAAGATGAGGCACTTAGTTCCTGATGCAATGAAGACTAATTGACCAGCGCCACACTAATTTGATGGATTTTTTATGGTTTAAAATGGCCTGTTGACAGTATATATTGAAATATGATCTCACATTGCTTGTCAACCCCCTATGTCTTTTAGAATTGCATATTCCTTAACGAAGGGAGCAGTTTATGAGATTGAATGACACATCCTGTTGAGAAATCCCCTTCGTGTAGTCTGGTCTCTTTTGGCAGTCATCCTTGTTATAACAATTATTTGGAGTTGTCTTGTTGTAATGATTTGTCACCAAAAGCAATTCTATATGTACTATCTTTACTGAAATAAAATCGAAATGGTAATGATTTACTGAAGATTGTGTCAATGTCTAAGATGACAATAGATGTAATTCTCAATTTGTTATGCATGCGTTCTACTTTCAATGGTTTTTTCATCTTGTGCTCAATTTTGCTGCAGCCAAACACTGCGTAGATGAAGTGGTCATGGTTGTCTGGAAGGAGCAAAACATGAAGTCAATTGTTCTTCAGAGCACCAGGTCAATCACTGCTGCCATGTTGGGAGCTTTGTAACTTCTGTGGATCACTCATCTGAAGTGGGAAGTTGCAAACCCTGTGGTGGAAACTAACTACAAAGGGTTCATCTGGAGTAGTATTAGTTGCTGTACTGAATGAGCACCTATACTATTGAGAGTATAGCAGCAGCCCTTGTACATGTGTATTTCTATGGCATATCAATAAGATTTAAGTGTTGAATCAATCCTTCCTGCACTTTGTTCTTCATGGTGTCAGCCTTTCTTCGATCCTGTCAGCAGCTGCTCCTCTTCTGCCGGTGGTTTCCTTGTGCTACTCAGTGCTTGTGGCCACCCAATCCCCTGTTCCACCCAAATTCAGCTTATTAACATCAAATCCATGTTCCAGTTGTTCTTCATGAGCAAGAACTTGGCTGGCAGTGGCTGTCAACAATGTTTTCATGCTGCTCTAAGAGGCTTCTGCATCATTACTGCTACTTCTATTAATAAGTATGTGATTACCTTTTGTCTTTGGAGTTTCTGCGCTTTGGAAGATTTCCGATGCTCTTAAAATCTTGGTTAGTTGTGAGAGTTTTCTTAGATATGTCAATGTTGGAATGTCCAATCAGGTTCATGTTCCTACTTTGGTTTTCTTAGATATACGGATCAAGTTGTATGTTCTACTGTCATCTGTGCTGCAAGACTTGAACTTTGGTTTTTATGATAGTGCAAAACACCCCAATAATTTCTTTCCAGGAAAGCCTAACTACCAACTAGATGCACTAGTCCAAATATAATTGTACAGTTAAGGGCTGGATACAATCAGTGACTTGGTCTCTTAGTTGATTCTGTAGATAAATCAAGGGTCCCATGTTATGATGAATTAAGATAGCATTAGATTTATTGCTCTGATGACTGCGAATTCATATCGCACTATTTTGCTCTGCCTACCCCCACATATTAATTGGTCAATTTAGTCACCTTCAAAGGGTATAAAATACTAGCAATTACTCTAACATAGTTCTATGTTTTTCAGTATAAATCGAGGCACACCAAGCTGACACAGATATATAAAATAGATCATGACTTTTCGCCATATCATTCAGTATGAATATGTTACTTGTAATAAAAATATTATTACTTTGAATGTTTCGGATCACCATCTGTATTGTAGCTATCTCAAGAAACTTCTTAGTTGCTGTTAGACAGACCACTGACCTGGGCTGTATATATATAGACCCGACCCCTTCGTATATGCTTGGGAGATTTATAGTCACTGTACATATTCTACATGGTATTAGAGCAAGTCTAGACATCCCGGCGCGCTAGCTTCTCCCTCTGGCGAGCCGACCCTTTCCTTCTCGTCGTCGACGTCTTCTTCTCGTCGCCGACTCTCTTCCCGGTACTCTCCTTGCTCTCTCGTCTCCATTTCTTCTTCTCCCCGTCTCTCTCGTAGTCACCTTCTTTTCTCCATCCCACCTACGCGCGACTAGGTGACGGTCTCGATCCGCCTCCTCGTCCCGCCTCGCACCCGTCTCCGCTCTTCCTCTTGTTTCGTGCATCTCTCCTTCTCTGACGCCGACGCACCTCCGCGCTCGTCGTCTCCATCGGCTGGACTTGTCCAGCCCTCCATCGGCTAGAAACCTCCCTCGGTTCTCGCCCTTTCCAACACGCTCAACGGCTCTCGGACGCGAACCTTCTCCCCTCACGTCCGAGCCAGTCCAATGTGTCCACGTGTCCACGGACACGAATCCCTACCTCCCGGACACGAACATATTCTCTTCGCGTCCGACCACTCCCTGTCTTTTTCGCGTCCGCCCTACTCCTTGGCCTCCACAAGTCCACGGACGTGAATCTTCTCTTCACGGACGTGAATCCTCGCACGTCCGTGACCCAACCACTCTCTGACCCACCCACTCTGTCCTCACTTACTCCGCTGCCTACTCCCCATCGGCCAACCACTCCTCATCGGCTGGCCGGCCCACTTTCCATCGGCTTCTCACATCCTTGATCGGCCAATCCGTCTTCTCATCGGCTTCCCCCTCCCATCGGCTTCTTTCTCCCATCAGCTCTTTGCTCCCGTTCTTCCGTCATGGCCACCGAGTCCGCTCTCAGCTCCGGCACTCTCCCAGTCGCCGAATCTGCTTCGGCCCTCGGTGCCTCAGACCACACCTCAGGCACCACCTCGCCGATCTTCTCCCCTCCCTACGCTGCTGTGAACGTGAAATCTCACGTTCCTATCTCCCTTGACCTTAACGCCAATTATTTCAAGTGGGTTTTCTTCTTCAAATTCCTCTGTGAAAAATTCGGCCTCTGGTCCCATATTGATGGCTCCGCTCCACCTCGCCCCGATGATCCTCAGTGGGACATCGCTGAGTGTTGCGTGCGCAGCTGGCTGCTCGGCTCGGTCGACGACTCTGTCCTCGACCTTGCCACAGACGATACCAACCCCACCGCCCGGGACCTCTGGGTGGCCATCGAGCGGATCTTCCTAGCCAATAAGCAGCCTCGCGCCATCTTCCTCCTTAACGAGTTCCACTCCATGGTACAAGGCGACTCATCTGTCTCCTCGTACTATCAGCGCCTCAAAGACAAGGCTACTGCTCTCCGAGACGTCGGCCACCCTGTAGCCGACTCTCAACTCGTCCTCGCCCTTCTGCGAGGCCTCAATCCCCGCTTCTCCAACACCGCCGATGAGATCGCCAACGCCACACCTCTTCCATCGTTCGCCCGGGCTCATGACATGCTAGTTCTTAAAGAACTCCGTCTGGCCAATGATGAAAAGACAGTAGCCCACACCGCTCTTCTTGCCGCAGCCGATAATGGCTGCCGAGCTTCTTGCGCTGCCCCTTTCTCCCGCGGTCCTGGTGGCCATGGCTCCGGCCACAGCAACACAGCCCGCACCGAGAAAGGCAAGGGCAAAGGCAAAGGTAGGACCTGGCAGGGTCCGACGCCACCACGACCTACCTCGGTCCCTACCCACCCTGCCGGTCCCACGGGTCCGTGGCTCTGCTACAACCCCTGGGCGCCCCAGCCCCAGCCACGCAGCCCCATTGGCTGGCAACCCGGAGTTCTCAGTGCCCATCCCTAGGCTCACCTGGCATCGGCTCCCGTTCTGCCGCCTCAGCCGATGCTACCGACCCCAACCACCCAGTCGGTTCCCTCCTGGAACCAGACTGGCCTCGTTGCTGCCCTCAACCAGATGAAGCTCCAACCACAGCACCCTTGGGTGCTAGACTCTGGGCGTCTTCACACATGGCGTCATCGGCTGGTATACTTCGCTCCTGTCATCCCTCTTCCTCCCCTTTTGTCACCATCGGCAATGGTCACTCTCTTCCTATCCAATGCCGCGGTGACTCCTCTCTATCTACATCCACCACTAACCTCCCCCTACGCAATGTTCTTATCATCCCTTCTCTTATTCACAATCTTATATCTATTCGCCAATTCACACGAGACAACCACTACTCCATTGAATTTGACGCGTCTGGTTTCTCTGTGAAAGATATCCCAACCCGGCGACAGATGCTTCACTGCAATAATGGCGGAGACCTCTACACCATTCCCGCTGCGTCGTCCACCCCACACGCTAGCGTCGCCCTCTCCACCAACCTTTGGCACCTTCGCCTCGGCCACCCTGGCCCCGACGCTATCGCCACCCTCCGTCGCAGCGCCTCCATCCAATGTACTCACAGTAGCTCCACAGTTTGCCAGTCATGTCAACTTGGCAAACATGTGCGTTTATCCTTTTCTAGTTCTCTCTCCTGTATTCTCCTCGGCTATTCCACCTCTCACAAGGGATACCGATACCTCGACCTTTCCACCCGACGGGTCCTCGTCTCTCGTCACGTCATTTTTGACGAGACATGTTTTCCCTTCAGTCTCCTTCATCCGAGATCCTCCTCTAGTGATCTCGACTTCCTCCTCACCAACACCGTGCCGACCAGGTCTCCTCCACTGCCCTCTCCATCGGCGCCCTCATCGGCCGCTGCTGAGGATTTACCCATCACATATCCCACCACTACTCGGTCCGATGTCCCCACCATTGGACCCACCTCCATCGGCCGATACCGATCCTATTTATCCTTCAACTGATACCGTTCCCTCTCCATTGGACACCCCACTTCCATCGGCTCCTCACTTTCCATCGGCTCTCCCCACCCTATCGGCTGATCCATCTCTATCGGACCGATCGGAATACTCGGCCCACCCGACCTCATCGGCTCAGACCGATCTAATTCCTCCTTTTCCTCTTGTCTACAGTCGCCGACTCGGAGCCGATGATACCCCCACCCGACCAGTTCTTCCCATTACTCCTGCACCCCTATCAGCTCCAGTTTCCAGACCGGGTCTCTCCGCCCCACTCTGCGCTACGGTCTCTCCATCGTCCACAGTGGCGCGCAGCCATGGCCAACGAGTATAAGGCCCTAATGGACAACGAGACCTGGCGCCTCATTCCCCGACCTCCCAGCGCCAACATTGTGACCGGTAAGTGGATTTTCAAACACAAATTTCACGCCAATGGCTCCCTTGCCCATCACAAGGCTCGCTAGGTAGTCCAGGGTTTCTCCCAATGACCCAGTGTCGACTACGACGAGACCTTCAGTCCCGTTGTCAAACCCGCCACCATCCGAGTCGTCCTCACCTTGGCTGCTTCTCGCTCTTAGCCGATCCATCAAATAGACGTGAAGAACGCCTTCCTTCACGGCCACCTGACGGAAACAGTCTACTACCAACAGCCCCCAGGCTTCATCGACCCTTCTCGTCCCGACGACAGCCTCAAACAAGCCCCTCGTGCCTGGTACCAGCGCTTTGCTGCCTATCTTCGACACATCGGCTTCGTGGCCTCTGCGTCCGATAGTTCCCTGTTCACTTTCCATATCGGCTCCGCCACTGCCTATCTACTTCTCTATGTCGATGACATTGTCCTCACAGTGTCTTCGACATCTCTCCTCGACCAGATCTTGGCCCGACTCCACTCTGAGTTCGCTATGACCGATCTTGGTCCTCTCCACCATTTCCTTGGCATCTCCGTAATCCGTTCCATCCACGGGCTCTTTCTTTCCCAACGCCAGTACGCCATCGACCTCCTCCAGCGTGCGGGCATAGCCGACTGTCCCCATGGTCACCTCAGTCGACACTCGAGCCAAACTCTCCGCCGCTGATGGCGCTCTCGTTGCCGATCCCTCTCACTATCGGAGTCTTGCCGGGGCTCTCCAATACCTCACACTCACCCGACCCGACCTCACGTACGCTGTCCAGTAAGTGTGCCTCTTTATGCACGCTCCGCGCGAACCTCACCTCGCACTGCTCAAGCGCATCCTACGCTACGTGAAGGGCACCCTCTCCAGCGGGCTGCATCTCAGCTCTAGCACCATCGACTCCCTCACCGCGTACTCTGACGTGAACTGGGCAGGCTACCCCGACTCTCGACGCTCTACATCCGGCTACTGCGTTTACCTCGGTGATACTCTCGTATCCTAGTCCTCAAAACGCCAGACTACAGTGCCCCGCTCCAACGCTAAAGCCGAGTACCGCGCCGTCGCCCACGCCGTCGCCAAGTGCTGCTGGCTTCGCTAGCTTCTCCAGGAGCTCCGTGCACCCCTCTCCACTGCGACCGTCGTCCACTGCGACCGTCGTTTACTGCGACAATGTCAATGCCGTCTACATGACCGCCAACCCGGTCCATCACCGACGCACCAAGCACATCAAGATCGATATCCATTTTATCCGTGATAAGGTTGCATTAGGACAGGTTCGGGTGCTCCATGTACCATCGGCACATCAGTTTGCCGATATAATGATCAAAGGCCTACCCACGCTTTTGTTCACCAGTTTTCGGTCCAGTCACTGCGTCCGTTTCCCTCCCGCTGCGACTACGGGGGTGTTAGACAGACCACTAGCCTGGACTGTATATATATAGATCTGACCCTCTTTATACGTTTGGAGGATTCATAGTCACTGTACACATTCTACCGTTGCATTTGACCCTCATGTGGAGTCATTAGATTGAACCACACATCCTGTTGAGAAATCCCCCCGGGTCTCTTTTGGCAGTCAACCTTTTTAAAACAAATCTTTGGGTTTGTCTTCTTTTAGTAATATTACTTGTTTTGTCACCAAAAAGCACTTCCATTTTGTAATATCTTTACTAAAATAAAATCAAAGAAGTAATGATCATTTACTGAAGATTTTGTCAATGTTTAAGATGACAACAGATGTAATTCTGAACTTGCTATGCATGTGTTCTACTTTCAATGGTTTCTTCATCTTGTGCTCAATTTTGCTGCCGCCGAATACTGTAGATGTAGTGGTCAAGACTGTCTAGAAGTAGCAAAACATGAAGTCAATTGTTCTCCAGAAGACAAGGTAAATCGCTGCTATGCTGCCATTGCCAAATAAGTCTGTTGGGAGCTTTACTGACTTCTGTGGATTACTCACCTGAACTGGGAAGTTGCAAACCCAGTAGTAGCTGCAGTGTTTTTTTCTGGTCTTACGTAGTTATTTGTATCATTAGCTGTACTGAACGATGCTCATACTGTTGAGAAGTTCATATATGAAATAAATGTTGGTTAAAATTTATTAATGTCATCTGCAAGTTCTTGACTTCTCTACGTGTCATGCTCATGGGATCGAACGAATCATTCAGGTTGAGAATTCCCTTCTTGATTCATACAGTTATTCTGTTTTGTAAGTTCTGGACCAAATGTCCCATCCCATTTCAAAATTAAATATGGGCAAATGGTGACAACTATCAACCTCCGTTTCTTTTGTCACATGGACAACAGTCAACTACAAATTCATTTATAAATATGTGCACCACACTCATCAGTTTTACTTTACGCTAACATAAAACGAAATAAGTTATTGATTTATGATTAATTATGTTTTTTAAAAAAATACATTAAAATAACAAATAAGCATATTTTTATGTTTAAAATAATTAATCATATATTTATTTTGTTTTACATGAACCAATTTATTTTGCCTGTCATTGCCGAACTCGCCCTAAGTACACAAAAAATCCAAGGTAGTTTTCATCAATTAAAGAGAGCATTGACTTTGATCTCAAGAACTCCTCGCTAATCCCTTTCAAACAGCGGAGAGGGAAGCAGTTGAGATTTGGACTTATATAAAATCATCCAACTTGTGCATTTGATTTGATTCGCCTTTACTGCAACCGAGCCTACCGCCAGTTGTTCGACCAGTGCCCTGACCGCCGCAGCGCCACCAGCCTAACCGTCGCGCCATGGCGGCGTGGGTACCACTTCAGTGTTCGCTGCGGGCGATGATGTCGACGGAAGGGAAGCTGGGTCGAGGGTGGCGTTCGATGATGATGTAGAGGCCTCTGATCGGTCGGCGCCGGGGAACGAGCCGTCGCCGCCGCCGCCGCCTCCTGCGGCGTAGTCGGCGAGCATAGCCTTGAGCTCCGCGAGAACCTCGCCCATAGCCGGGCGCTCGTGTTTGTACGGGCGCACGCACCGGCACGCGAGCGCGAACACGGCGCGGACGGTGGGCCTGTCCCAGTTGGGGCCGAGGCGCTTGTCCACCATGGACTCCGCGGCGGCGGCGGCCTCGCCGCCGGCCTGTCCGACGGCCCAGTGCGCGGCGTGGACGATGGACTGGGCGCCTCCCGAAGGCGTGGGCACCACGGCGCGCATCCCCGTGGCGAGCTCGAGCAGCACGACGCCGAAGCTGTACACGTCGCCGGCCTCGGAGACGTGCCCCGCCGAGAAGCTCTCCGGGTCGACGTACCCGCGCGTGCCGCGCACCTCTGTCGACACGTGCGTCCCGCCCTCCGGCACGATCCGCGACACCCCGAAGTCTGACAGCTTCGCCGTGCCGGACTCCGAGAGCAGCACGTTGGTCGGCTTCACGTCGCGGTGCACGACGGCGCCCTCCCGGAAGCCGTGCAGGTAGGCGAGCCCCTCCGCTACGTCCACTGCCACCTGCAGACGCCGCAGCCACGGCAGGTCACCCTGGAACAGCGCGCGCCACAGGTTGCCGCCGGCGAGGTACTCGTACACCAGCGCGTGGTGGTCCCCGCGGCCGCCGAGACAGTAGCCCACCAGCGTCGTCAGGTTCCGGTGCCGCAGCTTGGCGAGCACCGCCACCTCCGCGTAGAACTCCGCCACCTTCTTGGACCTGTATATCTTCTTGATGGCCACGCGCTGCCCCGACGGGAGCCGCCCGAGGTACACCTTGCCGGCGCCGCCGGCGCCGAGCAGCAGCTTCTCGTCGTAGCCGTTGGTCGCCTGCTTCAGCTCCGATTTGGTGAAGATGTAGAGGCCCTCGCGCGGCAGAGGCGGCAGTGACGCCACAGACTCGTCGTCGCTTCCGCCCTCGCCGTCCCCTGCCATCGTTGTCCTACGCCGGCGACGAATTGTCATAATGGCCATCACAGCAGAGGCGACCGCCACAACGGCCACGACGACCGCTGACGCAGAGCCGACGGCGATGGCGACGGTGTTCTTTTTCGAGGAGGAGCTGGGTAAACGAGGCGATTGGGTGGCCGTGGAAGCTGCCGGCGGCGGCGGCGGCGAGGGGACGAGGTCGCTGGTGCCGAGGCTGTTGACGTTCTCGAGCACCTGGAGCATGCAGAGAGCGTAGGCGCGGAACCGATCGACCGGCGGCGGCGCGCGCGACCAGACGGCGACGGTGGCCGCCATCCCGCACGGCACGAACTCCTTGGTGCGCGCGCTGGCCAGCATCTCGTAGGTGGTCGCGATCACCGCGCCGCGGCACGCGGCACAGCCAGGGTCGTCGGGCCCCACAGCCGGCGCCCGCGCCACCCCCGGCGCGGCGCAGCGGCGCGTGGCATTGGGCAGCGCGTGCGGAGCCATCGCCCGCACTTCGGCGATGGTGGCGAGCTGGCACGGCCGCGACCCCGCGGCGAGCTTACCCGGGTCACCGGTAAGGTCGCACGAGCCGTTGTTTGCGAGGAGCGACGGCGACACGAGTCCAAAAGAAAGCAGCCGCGCGGCGAAGGCGTCGGAGCAGGCGGCGGCGGGTACCGGCGGGAGGAACGCCGCTCCGGTGCGGTTGGCGTGGTCGGCGGCAGCGAAGATGTAGGCGGCGAACACGTACCAGCAGCAGCCGGTGGGGGCCTGCCCGGCCTTGGCGTTGGCGTAGCACTCGCGTGGGATCATCTGCGTCGCCGTGGCCAGGTCGTAGGGACACTCCGTGGGGCCCCCCGCAGGCCCCGGCGAGGCCGACGCCGCCGCCGCGGCGGGCGGTGGCGCGAGCAGGAGGAAGAGGGAGACGGCGAGGCAGAGCATCTCGCGGTCGGGGTTGGGAGAGTGAGGCGAGAGAGTGGCTTCGATAAATGCGAGCGGGTGGGAGTCTTTTTTCTGGTGGGCCCCTGCAAGTGTTTTGACGATTTGACCCTTGGAGTAATGCTGCAGAAGTAGAAAAAAAAAGTATAAACACATCACTAACTAATTTTTAAACATTTATATTTAAATATAGAGCGTGCACCGAACTTTTGATGATGATAGAGTGTTAGCTTTATCCGTTTACAAATGTAGGGTATATTTTTTATTGTCCAATTTTGAGCCTTGATCCCATAATATTTAGGTTTTGATATAAAAATAACATTGTTGGATTTATATTAAAAATACTTTATTTTGTAACCATATGCTAAATAATGTAAGAAACTTATGTTCAAAGCATGTTGTTGCACAATCAAAATACGATATATATTTTTTAACAGACAGAATATATGTTTGTGAAATCTTGAAGTAACAAAGGGTGAAGTTTAACTGGACCGTTGCAGCCAAAGGAAAATTATGGAGAGGGAAAATATATTATGACAGAAAAAAATTATAACCCAACTCACCTGTCAAAAAAAATGCCACCTATAAAGCCTAGCAAGTAGGCACAGTGATCAATCGATGAATGATGGAAAGGTGAGGCTTTGGAGAGATGCTGGTTTCCTTAGAGAACCGATAAAAATTAAACAAAATTTAGTAAAATTTTATTTATATTTTTTTTAATTTTAGTTGGATTACCAGAAATTTACCGTTACCAGGCTACAGTAAGCCCAGCTACTATAATAATTGGTGATAAAGAACGATAATAGATAGTAATAACCATTGGATATCTCAAATCCTTAGAAATGTCTACGTTTGTCAAATTCTCTATGAATAGAACGAACTGTCTATATGTGATTTGAATTTTAGAATTAATTTTAGGGTTAATTCTAGATTTATTATTTATCTATTTCATTGCCTAGTTCTATTTCTATGATTGCTAAGCAGACAAGTAAAAGATCTGCCCAATATTATTTTAAAAATCATCAATAAAATTTACAATTGCATTGAATTATACTCCAAATAAAGCACAACCAGCTCTAGGTTACCCATATGTCCCTTCTTTGGATCATGTTAAGTTCTTTTCACTAGAAAACACAGGGCATAGACTGTTTTCACTATAAAAATCATTTTAAGTTATTTGACTAGGCAGGATCTGAATATGAGTATATGGAAGAAAGATCCATGGGCAATGATCAGACCAGGAATATGTTACCAGCTGGAAACCTTAAAATAGTCAAGATTTGGGAAAAAGAAATTGCAAATTCTGACCATGACCAAGATTTCAGTGGATTATTCAACTCAAGCAGGCTGGAATATACAAGAACACTAGGATTCCTTTTTTATCAAACAAGCAAAATATTCCATAAGAAATGAGGAGATATCTTTGTTTTTTCCGCTGTACTATGTTTCTAGCTTAACCAGTGGCGTCTAAACTGGGCTAATTTCACCAGAGTCCAAAAGAGGTTGTTGACAAAGAGGAATTGATCTTTGTCAACGGCTCTGTTGCATTAGCAACCTCTGACTGAATCATTAGTCATGACAAGCACTCTGTTAGGTTGTTAATCTCGCATTCAAGATCGCATCGGGCGCTGACTTCTGACATTTTAAATTTGTCCAATTCTTGTTATGACAGTCCTCTTCTCCCATTTTTCTTTGCATAGACCAAGTAATTGAGAGCAGTAAAATAAGGCCATGTGTTACCAAAAAGGATTGTGAGAACAGAAAAGAGAATATTCCTTAAGTAGTACTTCTATCATTTTTGATAGTTTAACCTATGGTTTTCAAATCTTGTTGTAAGATATAAAGGTGAGCATATGAATGTAGTAGACTTTTCTCATTTGCCCTTATCTATATCTCATGACATCATTTGGCTTTTAGCTTATAAGCGACAGATAAAATTTAAATTTTAAAACCTAGTTGATTTTTATGCCTTTTCATCATAGTTTATTTTCAATGTTGACTTTTAAATCACTAAGAACACATATATAAAAGTTTTAGCTAAATTGCTTACTGATAAGTCGTTATAGTTTATAATTAGCTATAGGCCAAGTGATAGGGGTGTTTGTTTCTCTTAATGTTTTCCGTAGACACTTGTATATTCATGCGCATATTCATTGACTCACACATATTTTTTTTGCAAGGAAAAGATGCCTAGTGTCCACTATGGTTCTTTTCCCCCATAGATCATATCATTTTGTGCAAACTTTGATGTATGGCTTTTGCCAAGTAAAAAAGCAATTGCATGTTCTCTGTTCTCATTTGCATCCTTTTGTGCAAAGCACAGCTTTTTTTGCTGGTTATTCCATTGGCTTTAGAACATAAACTTTACACCCATCAAATGCATCTTAATGATCTCAAAATGTGTGCACATGGTATGCATTTCTGCTACTTTGGATTGCAGACAGTTGATAAGTAATTTCTTGTGTGGTCCTGACAGACAGGCTAATGGCTGTGATTTCCAGATTTTGAGGCCACACTATATTTGATTAATACAAGTATTACTTTTGTTTCTATTAAATTTATCCAAACTTTTAGTACAAAGTAGATGAGAAAGTTATTTTTGACCCCTAGATTCAGGCTACTGCTTTGGTGTAAATAAGAACATATTATGCAGATTTTCTTTTCTTATTGAACCGTGCAATGATTCAGGATACTAAACTGATTTTTGATCCTATGGTTTGTTCATTGCTTTATATATGTGCGGAATCCAGGTTGGAAGAGCATTAACCATTTCGAGAATAAAAAAACCAGTTTTTGGTTCTAAATAGAAACTTTTGTTCATCCAAAAACAGTAGAACTAGAATAATAAATAAATAAAAATAAGCACCTTTAATTATCCAGACAAACAGCTGAAGCTTTATAGTGACATCATCCAATTGTCCCCACCATGTCCCTAACTGTAGATTGCAATGGTAATCTTTAGGGATTAATTTGGTGACAGTAGGATCTAATTAGTGGCAAAGCCAGTTTGCACATACATTAGCCCCATTTGCTGGTAAGTCTAAAGCCTTACATCATAGATTACAATTATTGAATCAGCATAGAACAGGTCTCAATCAGAAGGGAGCCATGTTTAGCAATATGGGTACACAGTTGCACTCTCAAAAATATTTTGCATTAAATTGACCTAAAACTTTTTTTCTAAAGATCAAATACATACTAGGCATATACATTAGATAAAATACAAGTAGTAAATGTCAAATAAATACATATTGTACATCTATCTCCTGATTTTTTTTTTTTTTTTGCTGAGGCCCACTCTCACACCCAGGGGCGGACACAGGGGGTTATTGGGTATTCACGTGAACTAAAAATTTCTAAATAAAGTTCGATATATGTAGGTATATTACATATGGCCAAATACTTCATTCTTATTTTTTCTCAACAAATCCACTTCTACTGACATTATCTTGTATTCTTTATCTACAATTATTGAGTGAATGCCCAGCCTTGAAATTCTGCGCTCGCCATTGGTTGCACCTTTCTCATCCATAGCTTGTTTCTTCCATATCCTACATCGATTTATTCTAGTTTACATTTATCTTGTGAGTTCTCAGCCTCTGTAAAATTTCTCAGCCTCTGTAAAATAAGTTTTCATGGGTTGAAATAAGATCAATTTAAGACTAAAAACTAAGGATGTACATGAATGTTGATTTGCATAAAAAATTGTGCATCCCTAATTTCCAACGAAATACCAAATTATTTTCTAGACAATGATCAGTTGTATAATACAAGTTAATTAGAACAATAATCCCAAGATGGAAGCTCGAGTCCTCTTCAACTGGAATTCGGGTGCCCATTTCTTTTAATTAAATCTCCTTGGTTTCCCACAGTTATGTTCCTTCAGAAGAAAAACAAACAGAAATGGAAGAAAGGGAACTAGAAAACGTTGGGCTGGGCTTACCAGCAGAAGGAACAGAGCAAAAGACTGGGTTGCACAGCCCAACATCTTCCATGGCCCACCACCTTGCTTGGATTAAATTTATGTGTATTGATAAAGATCATCGATAATCTACATCTTTGTTGTGGTGATCATTAGATATGACGGCACTTTTGAGAGCTTAGGGTATCCAGCGAGTAAATTAAATAAATATGTATATTTCCATCTACTAAAGGACTGAATTGTGATGGTAGTTTATCTTCATCTTCAGTGTAAGACAACTACTTAATTGTGTACGAGTTTATCCATGATTTATATGTTACTTATCTCGGTAGGCCATTATTGCGGTCAACAAGACATAAATTTGGATGCTACCAGAGTCCCACCTTTCACCTTTGTAAGCACAAAGACGTCTTTTTTTTTTCTTTTGATAGAAGTTCCAACTCTAGATGAACTCCTTGCAAATCTATAGATGAAAGAAGCGATTTTGTAATTCGTCCTATAAAATCTATAATAATCGATGATATTTTTTTAAAGTAAAAACCATAATAAATTCTATTATTTAAAAAGATGAACTCCTCGCAAGAGAAACTGCAGTGGCACGACAATGTCAGCTGCTGCAAAGCAAGTGAAAAATAATTTTGGGCTACCGGACATGTAAACTGGACCATTTCATCTGTAGGACTTGCCAAAGCACGCTGCACAACTGTTGGGCAGTCATTCTTGCGATCCAAACTATTTTTTAATGAAATATCCAGACTAAAATTGCCATCGTTTGTTACTCCAATATTTAGGTATCGCTTGCAAAAATTGATGATTCTAACAAAACTATTGTGACTGAATGAAAATTATTTGCCAAGATTTTGGCTCGCCCCATCCTAAATAAGTCCATTTTGCCAAATATTGGCATCACTAATGATGGGTTGACTAAACCAGGTGTATAACTACAAGCTACACCTGTAAAATTTATGGTTAGTCTCGCCATGTTGAACACATTTGATATGAAGAACTAGAAAGTATATGCGCTCATAATTGTGAAGAAAAATGATAGGAGCGAACATTGATGATAAGTAAGAACGCTTGATTAAATTCAATTGAAGGAGACAAACCTTCTTCTTAGTTCGCATAATTGCATATGAACAGCATTCGCTATACGAAGAAACGTCTTCTAATCAAGAACAATACGTGTCCTACATGTAGATAGTATAGGTTACTAATATAAGCCAAACAATTGGTGCATCAAAAAAGAATAAAAATGGTGCCCATCTGCTAATGTCAAAATTAAGCCTGCAAATGGCGGTCGAAGGAGCCAATCGGTTTATGGAAAGAATCCGATTAATATAGATAAATAACCGATCGGACAGATTAAGGATAAATTCGGTTCAGTCGTAAGATAGAAAATTATCTAGATAGGATCGAATCTAAGAAGTAGCCGTAAAAATTACGGTAGAATATATCTTATAATATAAGTCTAATTTGTTTTGTTAACTTCTTAGATATAGTTTTCTTTTATATTTGAGGAAATAACATTCGTATGTTGCTTGTAACCGCGTCCGATTCTTATAATCCTAGGGTATAAAATTAGACCCCCTGAAAGCTTATAAAATATCTCTAGATCAAATACATCTTCGGCGCATCGACACCCTAGTTTATCTAGATTTTTTTATCGTTGGGTTCTATCTCTCTATGCGAGGCTACATCGGTTAGGTCCGAACTCTGGTAAAGGGGTAAGTCTCGCCATTATCCTGGTGTCTTCGTCGTCATCCGCCTACGCCTTCATTGGTTTTCTAGTCAATGGAATAGTGCTTCAGTCACTATTGGCAACCCGCCGATAGTAGTAGGATGTTAGACATAGCCGATGACTATTTTAACCTTATTGGCAACTAGCCAATAGTAAGAGTTTGTATCGGTGCATCGTCCGACTGACCTATCTGTTTATCTCCTTGTCAATTACAAAGTTAAATTGACTGACACGCCCACAACGCTAATAACCCCAATGAAGGGACCTCAAAGCCGAATGACCTATACTAGAGCGAAGTAGATCTTCTAGGCCTTGGCGTGTTTGCGCCATCGCATCGGACCTCCCTTAGCGAACACAAAGGACTGATTTGGTGCGAACATATTTTGGTACGCCTGGTTGGACCGAAGTCTTCATTCATTAGCAGGTAGGAATCGTACATTATTCATCAGCCGATTGGACGAAATTTCATTCATCGGCTGGTAGAACCGAAGATCATTCATTGGCCAATGGTGACCTAGAATTTTACTCATCGATTGGCGGGACTATACAATCGCCTGATTAGAAGTCAGAATTTCATTCATCGACCAGGGGGCATAACTTTCATCAATATATCTGAAGAAGAGGTTGATACCAAGGTGTGTTCATCCAATGAAGATGCCGATGAAGATATCGTAATTCCAATGACAATAGAAAATCTGAATGAAGAGCAGAGATAACAAATAAAGCAGAATATGACTAACTTTCAGAAGCTCTGTTTGAAATTCGTTTGTATGATTGGACAAGGGCCGGTTCAAAAAACATAGTTTCTAGAACTGGTTTTGATTAGAGAATCAAGCCAATCACCACCTATGAGTCCTCCAAAAATGTTGCAAGAGATGATCAATGAAGCAGTTCATCAAGTACTTATCAACCCATTGGGAGTGTTGGTGAACAATTACAGAGTTTGATCAAGAAGGCGATGGATGAATTATCGACTCAAGAGCTTGGTCAAGAGCCTGTATATTTGCTAATAGAAACAGAGCTATCTCAAGTAACTTATGGAACTAAAAGAAATTTATTGGCAAATATGTATCCATCATCATAGAATCTATTTGGGGGGCAACGGCATGATGTACTTTCAAAGTATTATCGAACTACTTATTATGGAGAATATTGGTAGGACTATCCAAGTGGTAATCTCGATTCATGTAATTACAATGGAGATTATCCCAAGCAGCATCGACTACCAACTCTGCCTCCGTAATATCAAAGAGAGATCCCAAGAGAGAAAGATTGGTTTGCAAGGGTTGTAATGGTGGTAAGAGAGCAAAGAGAGCAATTTAGTATCAATAATAAGGAAAAGATCTTTATGTGTTGACACCCATATCTAGAGTGGTTTGACAAAGTTTCGCTACCGCGCTGATACAGAATACCAGCTTTCTCTAAGTTCTCAAGGAAAGACAACGTATCTATGGTGGAGCACATTGACCGATTCTTAGCCCATTGTGAAGAAACATTGGCTAAGAAAACCTTGAGAGTTAGATTTTTTTCACTATCTTTATCTGGATCAGCCTTCACATAGTTTTCTTCATTACCACCAAATTTAATTAGGGGATAGGCTGATCTAGAGAAGCAATTTCATAGATACTTCTTTACTAAGATCCTTAAGATGCGACTCATGGATTTGATATTGGTGAAGCAGAAGGCAGAGTAATCGATTTCAGAATATAATCAAAGATTTTATAATATACTAAGCCAAAGCTATAGCTAGTTAGCAGAGCTAGCATTCCAGGGGTTATCGAGCCATATTAGGAGGAGGTTTCTCTCCCAAGAGTTTGACAGCTTAGCACATCTGATGCAGATAGTATCAGCTTATAAAAGCCGATTACAAGAAAGGGATAAAATTTTGGAGTCGTGGGAGCCTAAGAAAGATAATTTTGAAGCCTGAGTTCTCACACTTTGAAATTGGGGGGCATGCGTTAACGTCAAATTTTGATAAGCCCGCAAACGGAATCGGCCAATGGAGGAGTCGATTGACTTATGGAAAAAATCCGATTGACACAGGGAAAGAGCTGATCGGACGAATTGAGAATAAATTCGGTTCAGTCAAAAATAGAAGATTATCTAAATGAGGCCAAATTTGAGAAGGAGCCGTGGGAACCACGAAAAGGTATTTTTATCTGTATATTGAATATATCTTGTAAGATAGGCAAGTGTAGTTAATTTTTTAACTTATTAGAGATAATTTCCTTTTATATTTTAGGAAATAATGTCCGGAGGTCGCTTGTAACCGCGTCGGACTCTTGTAATCCCAAGGTATAAATATAAACTCTCTAGAAGTTTGTAAGATATCTCTCGATCAAATACATTTTTAGTACATCGTCACCCTAGTTTATCTAGTTTTTTTACCCGTGGGTTCTGGCTCTCGACACATGACTACATCGGTTAGGTCCAAACTTCGGTAAAGGGGTAAGTCCCGTAATTATTCTAGTGTATTCGCTCTGTCTAAGACTGCATTGGCTAGGTCTGACCTCTTAGTCCGATCGGATGTATCACATCACGTTCACGTGGGATTTATCGGCTTATTAAGCTTCTTTTACCATCATTAGTTTCATACTGTATCGGTTAGGTCTGACCTACTAGATTTAGATTGAGTTATAAGACAATAGGTCTTTACTCGGTGTTTCATCGAAGTAGCCAGTCGATGAGTTATCTAGACATCGAGTATCACATCTAGTATATTGGTTCCTCAATCCATACACATACGTCTTAAGTAATTTTCTTTGAGCCTCATGTCTAGTATATCGGGCCCAGCCGATATACATATATCTTTAGAGAATTTATCTCATCGGCTCAGCTAGCCGATGGGTTCAGCCGTTCCTTCTATCCACGCGTCCGATCTAGTCTTTACTGTCTCTGTGGCATTAGTCTCAATTTCATATTATCTCGGTTCGATTCAATCTATTGAGGTTGGTTTTAACAGTACTATCACTATGTCATTGGGTCTCACACTTTCGAAAGATCGGGTCTCACTCCTTGCTATTTATTGCATACTTTATTTGAAACGTCATCGGCTTTACAACCAATAAGACTTTTATATTATTCTTTGCCTATCCATATATGCCCTTATCGGTTGAGAAGCCGATAAACGAGTATTATAGTCTTTATCGGTAACCAGCCGATAGAAAGACTCTAGATACATACTTATTGACCATCCTATTCAGAGCGCCATTGGCTCTATAGCCAATGTATCTTTTATTCTCTTTGTCGCTATCTGCTTATGCATTCGTCAGTTTTCCAACCGATAAAATAGTGCTTTAGTCCCTACCGATAACCCGCCGATAGCAAGAGCGCGTTGGACATATCCAATGATTATCTCAGCCCTATCGGCAGCCATCCAGTATTAAGATTTTGTATCGACTCATCATCTGACTGACCCATCTGTTTATCTTCTTATCAATTGTATGGTTAAATTGAATAGCACATCCGCAACCCTAACAACCCTGACGAAGAGACTTTGAAAGTAAATGACCTGCATTTAAGCGAAACAGACCTCTTAGACCTCAGCATATTTACGTCATCACATCGGATCTCTCTCGATGAACACGGAGGAGGACTGATTCTGCGCCGATACCATCTTCATACACCTAGCGGGATATATTCATGTGTTTTTAATTCTTTTTCCAAGTCCAATAGGTTATAAAAGACCAAAGGACATTAATAATAAATCAATCAAATGTTAAATACTCGTGAACTAAGAAAACAACTAACTTATTCCTTAAGTAAGCTCATAACCATGTTGCTCCAAAAATATATTACACTAAAATTAAACTCTAGGACAACAAAGGCATTTAATTATGATCTACTCAAAATTTAGAAAATAAAGTGGTTTGACTTTAACTACTCTAATTAGAGCAATATTTGAATTATATTATTATTATTATTGCCTTAACTCTCTCTACATATATGCACTATTTCATTTATTTATTTAGTTATTTATATATGCAGTCTATAAAAAACTATATTTTTGACCGTTCAGTTGAGGTAGTGTTTTTCCCATGTGAAAGAATAACCGCAAGTAATCCCCTTTTTCTTTTCACCTGAGGAGCAAGCCATCCCACTTTATGCAACAGACCCTGACAGGTAGTGTAACCTAAAGCAGAAAAACCTCTCCTTTCGTTTTTTGGAACCATCAAAACCTTTTCCACCATCTTCATATTTTCCTCCTCCTTCCTCTGGGTCCCTCTCTCTCCTCTCTCTCTCTCTCTCTCTCTAACAGCAAGCCCCCTTCGCTGGGAACGAAAAGAAAGAAAGAAACCCCTTCTCTCCCTCAGCGCTCCCTCTCCTCCCTCGTGGCCGCCACCATGTCAGGCCTCTATAACCAGGGTTTCTCCCCGGCAAGAACCCTATCGCCCCAGATCAGGAGCAACCCCGAGGCTGATAGGTGCGGCCGCCGCCGCCGACGATTGTTCTGTTGTTTCTTGCTAATTCTTGATCCAAAGATTGCTTCTTGGTTTTGCTCTTCTGTTCTTGGTTGCCTGCCCTTTTTGGATTGATTGGTGATTGCTACGATGGTGGTGTAATTCTTGGTTTCTTTTTGCAGCCAGTACTTGGGTGAGCTTCTTGCGGAGCATCAAAAGCTAGGGCCTTTCATGCAGGTGCTGCCGATATGCAGCCGGCTGCTGAACCAAGGTGAGATCTTTTTTTGATCTCTTGCTTACTGTTTGTCACATATTGATGGGATATATATATAAGATAGAGGGGGATTTGTACTCTTAGTTTTGCAATCGGGATTTGGGAATCGGGTGACTCCAATGCTTGGATGGCTGCTGATTTTTCTGCAGCATATGTGTTCGTCTGATGCTCCGTGTGATGGTTTGGATAGAGTTGGCAAGTTGCCCTCTTGTTCTATCTTGAGATTTCTTTTTTGTTACGAGATGAGATTGTTGGAATTTTGGGGGTTTTATGTTAAACACAACAGAGATGACCGAGTAATGGTATACAACATGCTTATCAAGCATTGTTGTGCTGTTTTGGTGATTGCCATTGAAATTGCCTTCAAATAATACATATGTTTTGATATATTGAGACTTTTGAGAATGATAGGCCCAGTTGAGAACTTAGATCAATGATGAAAATAAGCAGTGATGACTGATGAGAACCAGTAGCTTGCAATCATTTGTCCGTTGCATCAGCAGCAGACACTGTCATGCAGATTGTGGATGCAGGATGACCAGCATTCTGTTAGGTGCAGCCTAGAGAGCCAACTAGTCATGCTAGGCATTAGGTTGCCACCTAGGCAGGCAAGTTGTGATGGTTACGGCTAGCACCAAGGCTCCACCTAAGTGAGCTAGGCGGCTGCCCTCTTTTAGAACAGTGGGTGTGAGTATATCAGTGAAGTTTGCACTTCACCGTTACTGTTGATAGGCTTACTTGTAAAAGGAATCTGTTGAACTTAATTTATGAAGATGCTTTAAATGAGTAAGAATTGCAGGAATAATTAGCTAGTATTAGAGAAAGTTACATTCTTCTTGTTGTGGGCTGGGAACTTCGGATGTTGAATATCTTTTCCATATTTTAGTAAATAGCTTCAGAGTTTGATTGATCAGATTCTATTTTTGCGACACTAGTGGTAAGTCAACCTTTCGGCACTAAATTTCTCACCTCGCCTTCTAGTGTTTATAAAGTAAGTGGCCCTGTATATGGCCTGTTATATGATTTTACTATATGTAATTTTGATTTGCAATACACTGGGAGCTGGTCTCTCTGTTTTTCTAAGACCAAATCTATGATTCAACCCAAGTAGGGTTGGATAACTGTTGATTTCCTGGTTAACCATGAACCTTTTAACCAACCATTTTCAAGATTTGAAACTGAAATATGTAATAATATATTTGTCCTTATGAGTTATATGCTCTGGATTGAAACGTGCAGCTAATTGTAGCATACATTTGCATCATGCAATATCTATCTTCATGTACTTCTTGATTTCACTTCCATCCTGTAAATATTTCTCATAGGGCAGTTATGACTTGATTTAGCTAACATCTAACTCTTGAAATCTTTGTGTTGTTCAGAAATCATGCGGGTATCAAGTATGGTCAATGACTATGGATTCAACGATTTTGATAGGCATCGTTATAGAAGTCCAAGTCCCATGTCTTCACCAATTATGCGACCCAACCTACATGGCAATGGATTTGGGCCTTGGAATGGAATGCACCAAGAGGTGTGTATAACAAATTAAATTGGAAAGTGTAAAAAAGCTTCCATATTTACAGCTTTTAATTACTAAAAATAGTCTTTTTTGTGCTATCCAGTGACTCATTATATTCAACTTCTGATTTTGAAGCATTTTTCTTTAATGGTTGATATAAGATCATGAAAGCTCTGTACAATTGATTGTCATGTTCTTTGGCTGGCATACATTAGGTTGTGTCTTTGTGAGAAATGTTAATAAGCTTGTTTATATTACAGAGGTTAGGCTTTCCTCCTCCTGGGACAAGTATGGACTGGCAAGGAGCCCCACCAAGTCCTGGCTCTTATATTGTCAAGAAGATTATACGCATGGAGGTTCCAGTTGATGCTTACCCTAATGTATGCATTCCACAGCTTGTGCAATTTATCATCTAGCAGATAAAATGTGCATTTTTTAATGTTTGCTATTTTCACTTTGCTACAGTTCAATTTCGTGGGACGTATTCTAGGACCGAGGGGTAATTCTCTAAAGCGGGTTGAAGCATCAACTGGTTGCCGTGTTTTCATCAGAGGGAAAGGTTCTATCAAAGATGCTGATAAGGTAACAAACATTTGTAAGCGTCAATTATTGTACATTTATATACTCATCTAACTTGTGTTAATAAATTAAACAAAGTATTACAGCTAGCTAGGATGAGTAACTTATTTGCTATGTTTAATTTAATATCCTTTTTACAACTCTAGGAAATACTTCATTCTACCATTCTTTCTTGAATAGTAAAACCTAACTATCCATCATTGGTGTCACCATTTCTGTCATGGTCTATAGTATTTCTGAGTTCTGGTTTTCAAATGTTGTCCTAAATTGATAAAAAAATATGAAGAAACCTGGGAAACACTCGAATGAAATGTTAAAAAAATGTTTTTATGGACTATTGTGTGCCTTGAGGCAGATTTTATTTTGCCTGCTCATCAGTTTGCTTTCCATATAAACCTTGTAACAATGAGTAATGTATTTGCTTACATGTATTGGACAAATGTATTCTAGTATTTCAATTTTATATTTAGTTTTTGGGTTCATGATATATGGTGCTGAGTTTTATCGCATCTCTGTAGAACATTTGTTAGTTTTTTTTACTACTATCTGCCCATATGGGTTTCTATCTTGTCTTCTGGGAATCTGTCTTGCCCCTTAAACCAGTTCATGTGTTACAACAATTATGTTATAATTAAGAAGCCTTACTCCATATCATATGTTAATCTTGATTACTGAAAGATTCCAGGTTGTTCTTTGTCCATATTTTTTTCCTCCTTTATCCTGCAAAAATGCTCAGTTACACATCTTTGTTTTTATTTATAGGAGGAGAAGCTGAAAGGAAAACCTGGCTATGAACACCTTAATGATCCACTGCATATCTTGATTGAAGCTGAGTTGCCAGCCAATATCATTGATACAAGATTGAGACAGGCACAAGAAATCATGGAAGAACTGCTAAAGCCAATGGTAAATGTACCTTAAATTCTGTTCACATTATATGAATTCATGTATTAATTTATTCTGAAATTTGGATAATATCACTTCACAATTTATAATCTAGAAATGTGCTACCATGAAGTCCATGTTACGAAAGTCCCACTCCAAAATTTTTGTTTCATTTCATGCTATGATAGGCTAATGGCAGACTTTTCACTAGTTATGTTTTTTATCAGTTTTTTTCATGACTTTGAATTGAGGAATTTTACATATCCATGCTTCTGGGGTTTGTTGACATAAAGTTTAGGGCCCCAGATACAAGTCATGGTAACTTCACCTCTCCCCTCATGCTTCATGCCTCTCCCCTTTCTTTTGCAGCCCAGTGACACCACTTCTCTTTGGCCCTGATATCTTCATTGTTGCAACTGGTTAGTGTAGTATGGGGTGCAGATTTATGCTGGAGACAGTTCATAATGCTAGTCGCTAGAACAGGAATCATTTCCTTTCTCTGATAGTGGTTCTGCATGTGACCCTGTGGGCATCAGGAAGCACAGATATGCAATAGAACTGATATCCAGTAATTAATTGTTGACAATGGTTGTTTCTCCACAAGATAGAAACAAGAGGTGTTTGGTACTTGCCAAGAAATTCCAAAAATAAATAATGTTTTTATCAAATCATAAAATTGAAAGTAAGTACAGAACAGATTCTTCCATACATCCCGAATCATTACTTTCATTGCATGCTTCATTGTTGTCCATAATGAATATTTTGATTTATTGATTACACCATAGTTAAGTGGAATGTGGTACGATTGTACATCTGGCACTGTATGTTGTAGTGGTACTCATCTTCCCAGATTGCATAGCGTTGTCATACAACATACCTAGTTTTATGGATCTACAAATGTTTAGTTTTTGATGAAGAGCCCAAAAGGCTGATGAGAAGGCAAGGGTTTAAGTTTTTGGTGCCAGACCGAATCCTGCTACCTTACAGACTGGTTGATTTCAATTTCATACCCCTGGACCATTTTTTGGTTTGTGTATTCTGAGTTTTTTACATATAATGCTGTACAACTATCCTTTTTCATGTGTCCCACATTGTAGCTTTGCCAATTTATTTGGGCTATTTCCCAGTTGCTTTTCTAGCGTAGTAATTTGTTGTTATTTCATATTACGTTTCTTCTCCCCCTCCATTTTTTTCCGAGAGTTGTATCATTCTATGGGAGTTTTTCCAGCAGCGTTTTCTGTGAATTATGTTTTGTAGGTTGCTTACAGTTATAACTGCCGTTCATAACTCAGTACCTTTTTGTTTGTCTTTGCAGGATGAGTCGCAAGATTACTATAAAAGAGAACAGCTGAGGGAACTGGCAATACTGAACTCTTCTCTGAGAGAAGACAGTCCTCATCCTGGAAGCGTCTCTCCTTTCAGCAATGGTGGCATGAAACGTGCAAAACCGAGCCATTAGTGGATATGGTTTGATCTCACCCCTTTTGTCAATGTCAACGAGCCCTATGCCCTCAGGCATGCCTCGGAACTCAAATGGTTCGTTATATGGGCTATTGTATAAGAGACAGTATGCCTCTTACTGGATGATTAGTCTGGTACCAAATGGATCTCTCCTCTGGATAAGGAGATCTATGGTTAAAACTGCCTCGATCTTTTGACCGGTCCAGTGATGTTGTTGTAAGGTTCACATTCATTTTGTTCGTTATCGACTGCTAACCCTAGTAGCTTGTGATGCTAAAATAGGTGGTTTTTCCTTTTTCAGGAGAGATTAGAGAAGTCTGGTAATGTAAGGTTTCAATTTAGAAGTTGAGTAACATTGTATTATAACTGCCTGAACATCATGGAATTGTAAAATGCAGGTGATGACCGTGTTATGATGATAGTTTGATGGGAAATACTTTCAATTAATCATGTGGATACAGAGTGCTCTGTATTGCAGTGTGGTGGATGGTTGGAAAGTTGTCTGCTTAAATTTTTTTTATGAATTTTTCTATGATTATATTGCTTAATTTATTATATTATGTCTTCTTCTAGTGTTGAGATACCAAGAAGCACCATAAATTAACATAAATTAGTGTGGCGTCTCATGGTATATATCTTCCTTAAGGACCATAAAATACATTACAAGGCTAATGTGAATTTCCTCATTTTTAGATTCCAAACTGTATTGTTTGTGTTCACCTTAAGCAAGTCGCCTCACAATAGAGAACCATTTTCTTGAAGTAAAATAGAAAACCATCCAGTCGAATCATACATAGCTGCAATAGTCAATAACAGCTGTGGCAATTCAAGATACCATTTAGCCATACGTATGTCTTACCTAGAGCTGTATCTTTCTCAAGCCTTAAAAAACAAATTTTAAAATTTAAAATCAGCTTCAGATTATAATCCATAGAATGGATCTTACCCACCGACTGTGCAGGTAGTCGATGTCGGCCGTTAGCGTGTCAGTCTTGATGGCGTACGTGCTCTCTGCAACTTGTAGGTGAAGGCTAAAGACTCTACGAGAGGGTCCGTATCTGCCGTCAGGCGTAATGGTAGGGGTGAACAATACAATAATATTGTTTGAATATTAACCGTCTGTTTTAAGATGTATGATTTTAAGTCTTTTAGATACAGTGATATACTATAGTTAAATAGTGATTTTAATAGTTAATTTTGATACAGTAATTTACTGTATTTTTGCACAGTCACTCGCTACAGGGTTCTGCCTTTTGTCACTGTGCTATATGAACACAAGCGACACACAAAAGCCGTGGCTTCAGGTTGTCCCGTTTCAGCCAAGCCAGCCCCCTGGTTTCCCTTTCTCCAAGTTGCCTCTCTCCGTTATCCATAATTCAGCAAGATGTTCTGATATTTTGGTATGGTATGGCGATCGATAGGTAGGCAGGTGTGATGGTAGATTGGTAGCTCCTGGACCAGAAAAAAATATTAATCTTTTATACACTACAACGTACGTATTATTGTCACATACGTTATGCGATTTTTTGTGGATAAGCATAGTTGCATTTAATGTTTATGTGCATTCGCATTATGTGATATTAGTTTTTAATCTGAGTACTAGTGACTCCTGAGTATGGTTGAGTCTTCATCTTATAAGTGTGCTAGTCTTAAAAAAATTACTAGGTCAATGATTTTCTTAATTTGATGGATTCAACAAACAACAACTAATATTACCTTATAGTAGATAGGTGATGGTTAGGATTTTGGGATAACTTTTTTTTTTGGAAAGCAATACTGAGGTAATTGATATTATGAGTCATGTGCATTTATTATTATCTGCGGTTGATATCATGGTGCTATCGATCATCTCGCATTGGCAAGAAATTGTGTGGTTAGGTCATTCTTATGTACACCAGTCAAACATCTACTATGTGAATTATTTGATAGATATTACAACAAAATAAACGACTGGTAAAATATATTTTCCCGTTAATAATTGTATAGAGGAGTCGAGTTAGGGCTTTTTATCGTGGTTACCAAAATGATATTGCGCACCTCACAAAAAAAATATAGGTAGTGTGATTGATAAGTGTGATAGTACCTGTGAGAGGCTCTATTCTTCTAAAACCAATAACTATACCTATTAATCCCCTTTTTTAAAGACAAAGGTAGTGAATGGTAAAAGCAACATAAATGTTACATATAGAGATCTGGTTCTTAACAGGTGAAAACATCAACATTAATGTCGCATATAGAGATCTGGTTTTTAACACAAGCCAAAGAGCTACATGCTATAACTTTTACCTAGTAAGAACCTACTTTATTCACAATATAACCGCCTTCTCTTTATTCATCAAAAGAAAATGTGATGGAAATAATGATGGCTCTGCTACTTTCCACCAAGGACGCTCTATACTTCTTCAAAACGCATGAATGCAAAAACATACAAATAGAAAAAACAAAGTAATATGGTAGAATTGCATATGAAAAACATAGCATTAAAAACATAGCAAATATATATCATACACGTTATTCAGAACATATATAGTAATAGAGTAAAATACATGGGTTTTTACTATTTGAGTATAAAATATAGTCTTTGTTGCTTGATGAGTGATTTAGTGTTTAAATATGCTCATTTGAAGTCACATGCATTGATTTGTCTTGGGACTTCTCAAAGGTAAATAAAAAGATATCAAATTCCTATGAAATCATGGGAAAAGGAAAAAAATCTCCAATTTCCTATGCTCAATTCCTCCCATCCGAATTCATCCGACTAAATGAATAGTACTTAAATTCTATAGGAATTCTTTAATTTTTTTTCTAAAATTCATACGATCAGAAGAAGCCCTGCATCTAAACAACTATATCAAACTATGGGCAAAAGGGAAAAAAATCCTCTAACAGATATTTGAAGATTGAAATAGGATGCATGCACTATCAACCGTGGATTGTCCACGGATATTTCCACGACATAACAGAACTAAGCTTTTCTTTTCTATCATCAAAATTACTTTAAAAAAGTCTCATCGGTACTATTTGTTGTCCTAAAACGCATACATCGTTATCAAATTTAAATTTATATTTTTTTAGATTTTTTATCATAGTTTTTTTATAGTATTGATATTTAAGTTGTTAAAAACATAAATATAAAACTTTTAGCTATAAATTATTTTCTCACTGATAAGCTGCCGAACCATCGAGCTTCTCTTACATTTTTTACTCCTGCAGTCCATGACCATCCTGCGACTGAAAAAATTCGATGTCAAGATACGCCTTCTATTGCTGCTGTCAGACATCAGCAGTTGCAAAAAAGAAAAGCTCTACACTGCACCTGAACACACACCAAACAAAAGAAATAAAAAGATAATCTGCTGCGATCATCTCCACCACACGCCCCAAATCCAACGGCTGGACCACAGCCACAGGATCATCAAACTAGTCACATTTTTAACTCTACCAACGAAACCAGATGAGTAGATTACAATACCAAAGCTTTGACCACATCCAAGAAACCAATCCAAACCAAGACATTGAATCAACCTTGACTCCATTCTTTTCCACAAATTTTCTTCGAATCGATCGATCTATTACAATGTCAACGCAATGTTACCTTACCACTACATGAGATGAGATGATTCATCAGGTATTACAGAATATTACAGATCAGTTTTTGAGTTTCTCCCCAAATTCCTAATAGCAGCTGCTGCAGGAGAAGCATATGTATGTACAGAGACAATCGCATCGGATCAGATTGACAGCATCAAATCACATCAAAAGGAATCAGAGCTAAGCTTTTCACATTACGATGGTTGGTGTTTTTTTTTGGTTGGTTTGGAGATTCTCAGTTGGTTGGTGGTAGGGCGGAGAGGATCAGGCGCGGCCGGTCTCCTCGACGGCAGCGGTGTTGAGGGCGGGGATGCGGCCGCCGCAGCCGGACTGCTTCTTGCGCTTCCCGGCGGCAAGGAGGGGCCACACCGGCTTCGGGACGAAAGGCGCCGCCTCCTCCGGGAGCTCGAGCTCGATGGGCTCCTTCTTCGCTGCCGCCGTCGGTGACGGCGGCGGAAGCGGCTTCTTCTTTGGAGGAAGTAGCAGCAGCGGGAGCGAGGTGTTCTCCTTCTCCGGTGGCGGTGGTGGGGGTAGCGGCTTCTTCTTTGGAGGCAGCGGCGGCGATAACAGCAGCGCCTTCTTCCTCGGAGGTAGGGGCTGCGGAAGCAGCGGCACCTTCTTCTCCTCAGTCGGCGGAGGCGGTGGAGTTAGAGCTGGAGGAGCAGGGGCCGGAGCCACGCAGCGGCGGGAGGGGAAGTTGAGAGCGGCGCCGGGGCCACGGAGGCGGACGCAGGCCTCGTCGTAGGCGGCGGCGGCAGCCTCGGCGGTGTCGAAGGTGCCGAGCCACACGCGGCGGCCGCGGTCCTTGGGGTCGCGGATCTCCGCCGCCCACTTCCCCCAAGGCCGCAGCCGCACGCCGGTGAACCTCCTCTCCTCCACCTCGTGGCACCGCAGCCGCGAACGCCTCATCACAACCCGCGTCGCCACCGCCGCCGCTCTCACCCTCACCCTCACCCCCACCCCCTCCTCCTCCTCGCTACTCGATGAATCCGTCGCGTCCTCATCGCGGAAGATGATCCGCACCACCCGCCTCCTCACCCCCACCTCCCTCTCTCCCTCCCCCTCCATCACCGCCCTCCTCCTCCTCCCACCCATACCCCCCCTCAACCCAACCACCTCGATCACCCACCCACCAGAAACCCTACCGCTCACCGCATCCTCAGCCCATCCGCCCCACCATAGCCGCTCCTACCGCTAGGGTTAGGGCTCTGATGGCGTGGCCAATTGGGAAAGCAAGCGGGAAGAGAAGAGAAGAAGCGAAGAGGAAGAGAAGGGGAAGTTGGGGAAGAAGATGGAGAGGCGCACGCGTATATTATAAAGTGGAACAGTAAGAAGGGTATTATGGTCGGGAGGGGAAATGACGGAAATACCCTTCTGCGCATCTGGAATATTCGACGTTAGCTTGAGAAATTCAAACGGGGTTAAGAGGCAGTGATCGAGTTTGAACCTGGCAGCCGTTTCTGGAAGCAAGCTGGACTGGCTGGAGCCAGCTGCCTACCGATGGCAAGTGGTTAATGGCTTAGAGCTAATCATACTATAGCTGTTAATTTTGGTGCTTAGTTCTTTATTTTTAATGAACTTTGGTGCTATCCTTTTATGAAAGGTTGTCAAAATTTGTACTGTACTTACTTACACAGGGTTTTTTAGGTTTGTGAGTGGTATATTGGTAATGTTACTAAATATTATGATGAAACTGATGGTATCACGTTTAGAATTTTAAAGTTGTAATATGTTGTAATTTAATCGATTGCATCTTGTTTTTATGGTGGTCGGATGCTAGGACTATGCCTATGTTATCTGTAGAATTATCACTTGGCATACATGCTATGCAATACATTTTATTCAATCCAATGTGTAAAAAAATAAAATAACTTTCAAAAATAGATAATATATGCTACACTTATAACATAAAGCTAGTAGCAGCTATGACATGAACCAAAGTGTACATAAGGTTAAATATCTAAATGTCATGAAAAGCTAGGCAATAGAAAAGTAGCTACAATCGCATCTTAAGTATAGCTAACCACAATAAAAACAAGAATGTGAATGGTGATATAGGAGTCAACATGTGATCATGAAAACTTTTCTTTTTCTACTTTTCCTTTCATCTATTTCCTGCTCTAGCACTTCTCTATGACTTCATGACTACAATTGCAAATGGTGATATAGAAGGAGAGGGATATAGTGTGTTAATGGTAGTAAAGGGTATTTGAGCTAGCTTAGTTGCTAAGAGCTCCCTCATTGGCAATGAGATATGATCATCAACTAATAAGGCTCTCTCAACGAGGTTCATCCATTAGTACAGAGAAAAAGTCTTATCCTTTTTCTATAGGAACACTACAACAATAGAAGCATCCTTCTAGAGATAAGAATACCAAATGTTTTGAAACACTGATTGTCAAGGTGAAGTTGATGATCTCTCATAGGCCTTCTATTACCAAAGCAAAGCTTTAGCTTCGAACTCCCACAAAGGTATTTCATGAATCTACTTACTGTATTGATCGCATGAGTAATATTGGTCAACCACAAACTTAGTGTTTATGGATGGGATTCCCCAAGGGGTGTTAAGGAATCATTAACCAAGAAAAGAATTGCTTACAATATAAGATAACAACATTTTATTCCATTTACTTCGTTACAACATGTTTGAGTTGCCTTTCAAGAAAGAAAAGTAATCAGTCACCTTTTTTAGGTATTTCATCATATAAAAATCAAACAAGAAAATATGTGCACTTTAGCAACAAAGCACTCATCCCTTATTCTTTTGCTTGGAAACTCAATCCCTTAGCTTCTTCTATGCTCTTTCAATAAGTTGGCACCAGTCATTAGTCAAGGAGGGAGCTCCAACCTTCATGCCTAGCCATAAGCAACCAAAATGTTGGTTATATCCAAGCCAAGCAAGCAAGGGGGACACTGGTGGGGAGAAGGGAAAGAAGGATCAGGGAAAGAAGTGAGGGTACATGAATTGTTGTCTCATCAGGTTTATGACCTAAAGACTACATGTTCAAATCTAAACACATCAGATCACCTGGGTCAAAGACTATATGCTCAAGTTGCCTTCTTAAAATAAATAGTTATGTTGCTAGTGTTCTAGATATGATATACCTCCTATACTTGCATTAAAAATCTCCAAAAATATCACATACATATATACATATGGATAGGTATCCCTAAAGATAAAACTGTATATGACTGAGAAAGGAAACTGATCTCGGATAAGACAAGACTATAGAGTTCTGACCAAGTGCTCATGCTACTACATTCATAAGATGAGTTCTCACTCATTGTCTGAGTGCAAGGTGTTTAAGACAAAAGTCATTCGACAAGCCATTTTCAACAACGAGTCTGTACCGACAAGTGATCCGCTCCACTCCCATCATATTCAATCTCATAATACAGAGTAGGATCAATAAATTACTGATGTCGACTCTAATTGTCTAGTGTGGTTTATTGGATTAGATCCAGATGACCCTCTATATTTCATAGACTTGAAGAATATGGATCCAAGGACTCTTACTCAAATTCGGTATCCAATTGTGATGTCAAGGCGATCAAGAAGACTTCATCAAGAGCTAGGAAGCTGACACAACGCTTTAGAGCTAAGGACATACTCAAATTAGCATCGCCATCTACATTTACTCACTCTAAGGATAAAAACATCACTCCTATACAACACCTAGTGGCCACACGTTCTCTGTTGGATCAACCTCCAGCTGATCACTCCACCAACCCACAGTTCACAGAATGGTTTGAGAGGATAAAGTTTTCTATCACTAAACTCAACGCTGCTTTTGCTAGAGTTATGGGATAAGAGCTAGAAAAAGCTCCATTAGCTAGTGGAAATCACCACCCACGCATGACTAAGAGAACAAAGAAAAACGGTTGACCCCCAGGGTGATAGAAACAATCATTGTACTTGGAAAAATGTGTGGGGTTCTCCTCGACGATGAGACGTTTCACCGTGGCACAATTCTCGCCAAGATCATGACTTGCCTAGTGATTTGGAGAGACACAAAAAGGATTGTGAGCAGTGGGACAACCATAAAGATCACCGAGAACATCGGGAAGATCGTGGCTGCTCTCAACATTGGCACCGAGGAGAGGAGGATTGACGAAGCGGTGGGCGTAATTGACAAAGATCTCGATCGCCGCATTGGCGTCGAGATTGTGATGATTGACGATGGCCTTCTCAAGGACCAGATCGCAACAACTCGCCTAGTGGTTCATCATTATCCTCATCATCGTTATCATCTTCATCAGACCTAAAACCTTAGAGACATCCTTGGTACGACAACCATTGTTCTTTTTTCAATCAAGCAGAGGTTTTACAACGTTCACCTATTCCTTTAGAGAAGTGAGGTGGCCATCCAAATTCTAACCTAGCATAGTGGAGAAGTACGATAGAAGCTGTTAATGCTAAAATTTGGACGATCTGATGGTGCTAAAGCCGATCGGCTGAGAGGTGTCTGATGACTACAGTGAAGAAGCCGATCGGGTTGTAGCGAAGGAAGACTCGGTTCCAAATTAGAAGACTATTCAGATAAAACCGAGTTTGCAAAAGAGCCGTGGACTCCACGGCAGGATGCTTTATCTTTGTAAATTGTAACCTTATTTAATTAGAAAGGTTTAGTTAGTTAGTTAACTTTTTTAGAGATATTTTCCTTTGTTCTTGTTAGGAAATAACATCCGATGGTTGTAAACGCGTCGGACTCTGTCTGTAAACCCAGGGTATAAATATAGACCTCCTGAAAATATGTAATATATCTCTCGATCAATATAATCTTGGCGCATCGCCACCCTAGTTTATCTAGGTTTATACCGGCAGGTTCTGGCTCTCAACGTGGGGCTGCATCGGTTAAGTTCGATCTTCGGTGAAGGGGTAAGTCCCGTCACTATCTCGATATGTTTTGCTATCTAAGGCTGCATCGGTTAGGTTCGACCTCTTAGGCGATCAGACGTATTGCATCACGTCCGTGCAGGCCCTATCGGCCTGTTAAGTTCGCTCTGCCGTCGTCAATTTTGTGCTGCATCAGTTAGGTTCGACCTATGGGGCTACCGATGGTAGATTGAGTTTTAGGCTTATAGTTTTCTGCACGACGTCTCATCGGAGTGCTAGCCGATGAGTTATCCATGCTCTGAGCTTCACGCCTAGCGCATTGGCCCCTCGGTCGATACGCATCAGCCTTTAGAGGTGCCCTTGACACGTAACGCTAAGCGCATCGATCTCCTATTCGATACGACCTCGCCTTTAGAGAGGCGTCCCCTCATCGGCTCATCCAGCTGATGGGTTCATTCCTATCTTTCCTTTAGCACAGCCGATCCGGCGTCCTCTATATCATCGTTGTTGGCCTCGGCCTTGTACTGTCTCGGTTAGGTCTGATCTTCGAGGTTCGGTGTTAATGGCACTGTCACAGCGGGCGATGGGTCTTGTGCTGTCATATCCGGAGCGGCATGGGCTTTGCAGCTCGTGCCTTTTAATACTATTCCTTGCCAGTCCGTATGTGCCTTCATCGGTTTTTCCAGCCGATGAATGACTGTTACGGCTTTCGTCGGCTATCCGGAGGGATCCTGTGCACTTTGCTGTCATCTAAGTACATCCCGATTCCTCCATCGGTTTTACAACCGATCTCTCGTCGACACCTATCCACGAGCTGATAGCGAATAGCTGATTGAAGAGCTTCCCGATTCCTATCGGCAAATAGCCGATAGCGAAGGGCCTTCCGGGCGTGGCCAATGGCCATCCCGATCCTATCGGCAGCCAGTCGATAGTGAACACTTGTATCTGCCCACCGTCCGATGGACCTGCTCGTCTCACTTCCTTGTCAATTGTAGGGTCAAATTGACTGGCACGCCCGCACCAGTACCGTCGCACCGGAGCCGATCGAACCCCATGGCCCTCGGCGCACGTACCTCGAGCCACGGAGAGAAGCCAATCGACCTGCACTGGAGCTAAGCAGACCTCCCAGGCGTTTGACGTGTTCGTGCTGAGGCGCGTGAGGGATCTTGGAGCGAACAGAAGCACAGATCCTGAGGAATTTCTCTAGGTCTACTCTACAGTCTTGAACATGGTTGTAGTAGATAAAAATGCAATGAAAAATTATATACTCACCATGCTCAAGGGATCTGCCAAGTTATGGCTTATCCACCTGCCTAGGTACTTGCGTCTTGGTCGAGAAAGAGGATTGTATCACCAAGTCATCTGACAAGGACGATTATCCTCTTCCTGATTTTATGGTGGCTCATATCTTTGGTGGTTCAACTTTATATTCTTCAAAGAGGGAGTATATAAAGGTCAAACGCTAAGTATGCTCCATGTCCCAAGAATAGGTGACAAGGCTGTAGTGGTTAGATCAAGCTATAATATTCTCGGCAGATGACCACCCAACCATTTATGTCACCCTTGGTCGATATCCTATAGTGGTGGAGCCCACTATTAAGAATATTAAGGTTGCCCGTGTCATGATAGATGGAGGAGGCTCTATTAATCTACTCTTCATAGGCGTGCTCGAAGCCATAGGGATCCCTCAAAGTAAGCACAAGCCTTCAGATTAGCCCTTCCATGGGATCACACAACAATTTTCTTTGAAGCCTCTAGGGAAGATCATACTGCTAGTTATGTTTGGCGCTTCTAACAACTTTCAGATTGAGAAGATTACAATTGATGTTGTCAACTTCGACACGTTATACAACACAATTTTTAGACGGATTGTATTGGCAAAATTCATGGCATTATCTCACTAAGCATACTAGCTCGTCAAGATTCTAGGGTATAAGTGAGTTATTACTATTCCCGGTAATACTAAAGTTGTCGTGCAGTGCAACAAGAAGAGTCTCGATATGGTTGATCAGACTCCACACCCGCCCATCACAAAAGAATACTCATGGAAGCATAGTAAACTGAAGGTCTCTGTGAAGCTTGACGATGCTATCAAGGTGATACCACTCTTCTACTCCAACCTCAAAAAAACAATCAAAATTGAGGCATGACTTAAGAAATAGGAACTCGAGCCCATCGCTTTCCTTAGGGAAAATGGGGATGTCTTTGCCTAGCAATCGTCCAACATGCTCAAGGTCCTAGAGAAGTGATTGAGCACAAATTAATGGTTCAACTGGGTGCAAAGTTGGTCAAATAGAAACTATAAAGTTTTGCACCAGATCGAAAGAAGGTTATTCAGGAGGTGATTGACAAGCTGGAAAGGTAGGCTTTATCCGAGAAGTTCTATACCTCGAGTGGCTAGCAAATCTAGTCATGGTGTGAGCAAGTGATAGATGTACGTGAATTTCACCAACCTCAACAAAATATCTTCAAAAGATCACTTCTCACTCCCTAGTATAGACCAATTAATCAATTCGATAGCTGGATACGAGTTGTCAAGTTTCCTCAATGCTTACTTTGATTATCATCAGATTAGTATGGCTAGTGAGAACAAAGAAAAAACATCTTTTGTAAGCCCATACGGTGTATTATGCTACGTCATAATGTCTTTTGGATTGAAAACACTAGATCTACTTATCAACAAGAAGTTCAAAGTACTTTTCAATCTCAACTCAGACGAAACATTGAAGCATACATAGGTGACATCATTGTTAAGACCAAGACCCAAGATTGTTTGATTAAAGACCTCAAGTAAATGTTCTGCAATCTTTGACACAAGTAGAAAAATGAGCCTAGAGAAATGCCCATTCAGAGTATCATAAGGAAAACTAGTTGGCTTCCTTGTTTTAGGCAGAGGAATCAAGGCGAGTCGTAAGAAGATCAAGGTGATTGAGAAAATGAAATCACCGAAAAGACTCAAGGAAGTGTAGAAGTAGACATAATGTATGGCTTTTTTATCAGATCCATGACACGGGTGGGAGAAAAAGGATTGACTTTCTTCAACCTCTTGAAAAAGCACGATAAATTTGAGTGAACCCAAGACACCTAGAAAGGCCTTTCTTGAACTCAAAAGGTACCTCTCAAACCTTCCCTTCCTTGTTGCCCCCTGACCTCAGGAGGAATTATTCTTGTACATTGTGGGTGCACCCTACTCAGATATCATTGTCTTCATTGTTGAATGAGATGGCATACAACAACCAATCTACTATGTCAGCGAAGTAATCCATGATGCTAAGACAAGATATCTTTAGATCCAGAAGCTACTCTACGTAGTCCTCATGACATCGAGAAAGCTGCACCACTACTTTCAAGCCCACAAGGTCACACTCGTCTCTTCCTTCCCACTTGGAGAAGTGGCTCGAAGCAAGAAAGTGACATGATGAATCACTAAGTGGTTCATAGAGCTCAGCCAATTCGATATCAATTTTGTTCATCGGACAACTATAATGTCCCAAGTTTTAATTGATTTCGTCGCTGACTGGATTGTTGTAGTGGAAACCAAGATTGATGATACACTTTGATGGAGCGATGAATAGACGAGAAGGGGTTGGTGTCATCTTGATATCACCAATTAGAGAAAAGCTCAGGTATATAATACAACTATACTTCAAGGCCTACAATAACACCACTAAGTACGAAGCTCTCTTGGTAGGACTCTAAGCAGCCGCTGCACTTGTGATAAAATGACTAATTATGAGAGGGGACTCACAACTAGTCACTAATCAAGTGCATAAGGAGTATCAGTGTTCAAACAAGGAGTAAAGAAAATACTTGGCAAAGGTGAAAAAGATAGAGCTACGTTTTGATGGAATCAAAATTTATCACATATACCGCAACGACAACTTCGGTGTTGATGAACTCGCTAGAGATGCTTCTAGACATGAACAACTTGAAACCAATACCTTCTTAGAAGTCCTGACAAAACCTTCCTTTAGTCATATCGATGATGTGGATATATAGCTAGTGCCAACAATGGCACAGGGGGCTACATCTCCCACGAATGTCAACAAAGCTGACAGTACCATTGCTAACATCGAGGCAGAAAATGCCTGAAGAATTCCTCTTCGGTTATATCTGTTATCGAACTTGATTCTCGATGATGATATCATAATAGAAAAGTTGGCTTGCTAATTGAAGCTCTACTTTATCATTAGAGAAGAGCTATATAAGCGAGCGCCTAATAGAATACTACTAAAATACATCTCTCGGGAAGATGGCATAAAACTACTCCTCAACATTCATGAAGGAATATGTGAAAATCATGTTGTAGGATGGACACTAGTCGAAAAATCCTTTTGAGAAGGTTTCTTTTGGCCCATCGCCTTACGAGATGCTTGTGATTTGTTTGATCATTGCGAAGCTTGCCAATTCCACAACAAGCACATCAATATGCAAGCACAAGCTCTATAGACAATGCCCCTATTATGGCCTTTTTCGTGTTAGGGGTTGGACATCCTAGGACCGTTTCCTCTAGCATGACATGGTGATCAAAAGTTCCTTTTCTTGGCAATTGGTAAATTCAATAAGTGGATATAAGTGATGCATATACAGGAAACAAAGGCCAAGAATGCCATCAAATTCATGAAAATTATCTTTTGTAGATTTGGTCTTGCTTACCATATACTGATGGACAATGGCTCCTAATTTGGAAGCGATGACTTCCAAGATTACTACATTGGCTTTGCGTCAGTCTTACATCCTCAGAGCAACGGCCAAGTTGAACGTGCAAACAGAATAGTACTACAATGCATAAAAACCCGGGTGTACGATTGGCTAATGGCTTGTGATCATCACTGGACCAATGATCTTCAATTAGTAGTATGGGCTATGTGGACAATGCTAACAATGGTTACAAGGGAAACGAAGCCGGGGCTATGCTCCCAACCAAGTTGCACTATGTTTCCACTTGAGTAGAACATTACTTCAATGAGGAATAGGATGAGCGGCATGTAGACGATGTCAACTTACTTGAGGAGCACTAAGAATGTGTTGCCATCAGGATGACATGATATCAGTGGCCCTTCATCGATATCACAAAAAACACATTCTCGCTCATGCCTTTAATGTAGGAGACTTTGTCCTCAGGAGAGTACATAGCTAAGCAGTTAAAAATGAACTCTCACCATAATGGGAGGGTCCCTACAACGTGGTATAAGTATTTCAACTAGGAGCGTACAAGATTGCAGACAACGAGGGCTGCAAATTAGCCAGTTCAAGAAATATCGTCCAACTACATAAATTCTACGTTTAATCGGTCCTATATGTATGATTTTTATGCATGTATGCATGTATCCTTTTGTCCTATACACAATAAACTTGTGCAATGTTCTCCAAAATTGTGTTTCTTATAATCATTCTAACTTTAGTTGGGCTACACAATTCCTATGTTATGTATACTCTCTTTGGCTAATCATAGGTAGGGGGCATCCTATATTTCTAGTCACCTAGGGGATAGGACAAGTTTTGCTCCTTATGATAGCACATGTGCAGGCCATAAATCTGACAAAGTTCAAACTTTAGTTTTAGACTACAATAGAGTGAAGTATGGCTATCTTCTTGAAAATACAATTTCAATAATATAGCCAGGGACTAGGGGATTACTCAATAACACTTTTAGTACATTGTCGATGCAAAAAATTAACAAATAAATCATGCACTTTTCTTTCCTTATACTTGCATTGTTAATTCATAGTAGATCTAGGGATTATATATTACAAATATTAATATCTTGTTGCATCAAGTTCTTCCTTTGCTAGGCCAATGAAGGATTGGGCTAGTGTGTCAATCTCAGCCAGTGACTTTCGAGAACACGTAAAGCCCAAGTTCAGAAATTCTAGGTTCCAATTTGGACGCTAGTCCTTAAGGCAAGCGAGAACATGGAAATTCTAGGTTCCTATGATGTGAATGACCAAAATGATATTGGGAATGATTTTCATCATCCTCATCTTCAGATTCATCATTGTCATGATTTCTTCGATCTCGTCCTCTTCCTCTACCATGTGTAGCACCTCGGTTCCTCCCCTCTTAATTTCTTGCTCTTCTAGCAGCAACTCTTTCACTTTCTTCCCCTTCTTCACCATGGTTACTTACACCGTCATGAGGTTGGCAACATCCTCTGATTTCAACCATAAAGGCTTGAAGATCTTATGTCAACCGGTCTTGCTTATCTTCGAAGCTTTGCTTTAGTGCATTGAATTGTGCCATGGCAACAAAATCTTCTATCTCAACTCCACCCATCTTCTTGTTAAGTTAGCTGAATACGAACAATAGGTATTTGTGAAAAATAAAAATTTGGTAGCTCTCACAACCTCACCTCTCGTACTAACTGAAACTCTTATGAAGTCCTACGGGTTATAGAAAAAACAATGTGTGGTGGTAACGAAAGTGATGGCTAGGTGAATACAAGACCAGAGAGTACCGATTACGATGGCTTGTATGTGGAGCTTGGTGGGGAGTGATACACAAGGAATGCAATCTAAAATCTAGTTGTTGTAATGTTAAATAACAATCCAAACAAGAAGTTCTCTACCTAGTGCTGAGCACAAGATATGAAAAATATAAAAAGATCACACTCATGCGCAAAGAAATTTTAGAGATGATGCAAACAAGGAGTATGATTGGGATGCAAGTGTTGCGATCAGACCCAACCAAAATTTTGCACCAAATAAAGATAGTAAACTGGTTACTCACTTGATATGAAAAACTTTTAGCACTTGTGCACATAAACCAACTAATCTTCAACTTTTCTTTCACAACTTTTCTCAACTCTTTTTTTCTTGTTTTGTTTTTTTTGCACTTTTCTTTCTTCTTTTTTTTGACACGTTTTTTTTAAATATATAGAACTAAACACAAAAATCAGCTATAACACTTGCACACTTTATGATAAAAACAAAGATAACCAGTAGCTACAACTTGATAGGATCAAAGTTTACGCGAAAGATGATAATGGCTATAGATTTTTTTGTGGGGATTTTAGATATATGAAAGAGGCACAAATGACACACGAAGGATAATATGATCAGCAACTAAAACAAGACTCTGATAGACTGAAACTTAACACAACTCACTAATATAACATATTGAAACAAATGGTTATGGCAAATATTTTTGTGGCTTTTTAGTCGAAAAGACGAACACAAAATATATGTAGCTAAGGGTAAAGAATCCTACCGTAGTAACGAAAGCTCTGATACCAGATGATACATCACGGGGTCCCGATCTTCACGATGTAGGATCAATCACCAGATAACTAGCTGTAGAACAGCCGGATAACTTGCTGCAAGCAGTAATAACTTGTGCAACCTGGCAAATAAAACTCGAAGCCAACCACCGTCTTTAACTAGCAACCTGAATCAAGGATTCACCCAACCATACTCTCAAAAAACCAACCTACACAACCTACAATGAATCAAGGAGAACCTTAAAGGGAGTAGAGCATTAATTGGGAGCGGATGAAGCCACCGCTTCTGTAATCCCACGAAGGAAATCACAAGAGCAAAGGGGTAGAGATCACTCTCTCAATATTTGTTAGCACACAGTTGAACAAGGGTTCTATATTTCAATCATCAAAAGTCTTCGATTGCTATGAGGCAATGGGGTATTTATACTAGGAATATCCCTCCTAGATAGGTGAAAACACGAAATGAAAAAGATAAGTTAGACTATGTGAAAGGGCCTCCATGAAATTAACTCTGAGTTGTTCCCACGTGGCTGTTGATCTTCTACGCAGTTTTCAGTGTTTTGTCAATAACTCTACCTTGGAAAGTCCAAATGATGTATTGTTAGTTGCATTAGAAAGTTAACTTGATAAGCTTTCACACCATGTATATCATGTACCACGAAGTATTGTAGAATGGTGCAATTTTGCATGGAAACTTGAACATCAGGCTGACTGTTGACCCTCCGACCAGTTAGCACTAAAACTGGTCAGCTGTCACAATGGAAACTCCAAACTGGTTGGCTCTAGTGGATTGAAAACTAGACTTAACAAGCTTTTCAACAAGTCCTCAGGGACCTTCATAGCTTTTGGAAATCAAAAGTTATAGCTGATTCTTTTTGATGATTCTGTCACGCTGGACGGGTTCAAGCGTGGTCCTTCTCTATAGTCAACTCTTGGTATGTTTTTATCATCCTCCTTGATAAACCTAAGCAATAACTATATGCACGACTTAGGTAGTATATAATTCTCATTAATATTAAAATTATTTTTAAAAAGTAGTGCGTTCACCTCTTGTTGTAGCTTCTTAGCTTGACTACGTGTAATTGGTCCATCAAAGACTTAAGCTGGCATAGCTTGAATTGGTTGTGACCTGTTGTTTGTTGGTGTGGTTGGCGTGGTCATATCAATGAGCCTCTCCAAACCAACTTGAACACCGAGACTTAGCTCTCAGGTGTTTTTGATTTGGCCAGGAAGCTTCATGAGGATGCCGCTAGTCTCCTTGATCTAGTCTAGACATCCCTAAAGACTTTTGCTTAGCTTTGGACAATCAATGTGGAGTTCTTGACAGGTGGCACGAAGGAGCTTGTACGAATTCTCTAAATAAGGCTGGAATCATATGTATCTACTCTTGTAGAGTTCCATTTCTTGATCCTTGGCAAAGTTTTGAGGTTGGCTTTTGACTTCTCTAGCTTCAATTTCTTCTTTAGCTTATCGTTCTCTTGATTGCGAGCTCCTTCAGAGTATGTGATATCTACTATGTACATAGAGTTCCTGAGTTGGTCGCCTAACATGAGGATAAACAAGAAAATATGTGTGTGAGTGAAGGCATACCGACAAGCTCCTTCTCTAAAAACTTGATGCGTGCCTCTAGCTCCTTAACATGGCTAGAAGCGCTAAAATTTAGGGAATGATTGGCTAGAGAGTGTCTAAACTCGCCTACTTGAAAGTGTCCTAACCACGTTGTTGGTCAGTCACTACGGTCTCTTCTTCCTCACAATGGTAAAATAAATTGATAATAGTAAGGGTCCAGGAAGAAAAATATTCTACTTATATAATAAGCATTCAACCGAGTATGGCGCTGCCTGGAGGTAGTGTACATTATCGTCCGAGCCTCCTTGGCGCTGTGTGCGGAGATATCGGCAGAAACTTTGCAAAGTTTCTCGACGAGGGATTCGAGTGAAGTCATCACCATAACTCATCATTGAACGGTGGTGGTGGAACATGTTGTCCTAACGTTTAGGTCACATCACTCAAAGATGAGTAGTGCACCCTAAGCCCTTCTTAGAGATTCTCCCTTTCTCCTTCCTCTCTTCTTGCGCTTGCTATCTAGCCTTGTGGATGGCTTTGTTATCTGGCACTGTAAGTTAGAGAGTGGCATTGTTGGTGGCTATCATCGCCAGGTCACCCTCAAGTTGGCTGAGATGCTTCTGCGCATCAGTTAGCTCACCTTGAAGTCTGGACATCTCCTTATTAGCGGCTCTGGCTTGGATTGCTAATTCTTAGCATAGGGATGACACACTCCCTTGTAGGAAAATGGTGTTGGTCCCAATCATTTGGAGACTAGTGGCAGTGGGGGGTGATGGAGGAAGGATTGATCAAGAAGAGGGGGACACTTTGTCGTTAGGGAGATAGGGGCCTCAAAATCCATTCCTTCCTCCTTCTCGAACTACTGGTTTGAGATGGCAAGGATGGAGCTACAAAAAATAAAAAATCAATATCATAAGACCCAAAATGAATAAGTATCTGAAATTGGCTAGATCAACTACTAGTTTACTTTGCTTGGGTTTTGTCTTTAAGGAAGAGTAGCTTGTGGTGTCCTTGAGCTGGAGTAGAGGTCTAAAGACATTGATAAGGAAGACAAGTTACCTCTACTAGCCTGTTAAGATAAAAATTCCAACTTGGGATATATTCTACAAAGTAGTGAAAGTACATACTGTTGTCTAGCAAGTGGCTTTGGCTACACCACTAGATGGCATTGATATTTTTCTCTTTCAAGAACTATTGATACTGGTAGCAATACTCGGGGCATACTTTGCCTATTCGGACACCTAGGTCATTACCTGCTTTGCTACTACCTTATCCATAGCAGAGCTGGTGATCCACCAGGAGGCCAACATTGTCAACCAATGGAAGATCCTAATGATATTTTTTCCTAAATTATATGTTGCTAACAATGGTAAAAAAGAAGGGACTTAGGAATTCATATAGTTAGGACTTACATGGACCTTGTTCCATTGGCTATCCAGGAGATCGCAAAGGGAAGTAGGGACGTTCTCGGTGGTGCTTGTTGGGTCTGTCACCGCCTTCTTGATGCATCCTTGGATCACCGCGTCATCAAGTTCTGCACGATAAATATTGGAAATAAGGAATTATTTTTTGGTATAAACAAGTGCAGAGTTTGAAGTGAAATATACACACTACATACCTTGGTATAACATCTGGGATGTGTCCTCGTCTTCCTAGTATAAAAATATGAGGTGATAATGATATTGAAAAGGTTGGATCTATTGATGCATAAAGTCTTCGATGGCCTCGTATGCAATCAGACCCTGAACTCTAAACTCGTAGATCTTGTCAATGAAGGTTTGGAGAGATGAAGATTTGGCTAGGGGTTTATTCTAGTCATCTATCTTCTCTGGTGCATCAGAGGGGATATCTAGGTTGTCAGATTCGGTTGTATGTTCCAAATAAATCCAACTATGGTGTTGGTCTTTCTTGAATGTATGGGTGGTAATTGGGATATAAGAGTCCTTAAGTCCATCATGGAGTTGGAACCCACAGTGGCCTATGATTCGATCGCTGCATAACTTGGAGCTCATAAAAATATCTCCATAAATCTAGGAAGGGGGTGACACCTATGTATGCTTCGCATAGGTGGGCTAAAACGCTAAGAAAGGCTATGGAGTTGGGATTCAAGTGTAAGAGATGGATTCCATAGAAATAAAAAACATTCAACAAAAACTCGAAGGAGGGAGGGATGAACCCGCACTGGCAGAAAGAGGCAAGAGTCAAGATAAAGCTAGTGATAGATTTAGGGTGTGTACCTCCTTTCCAAGGCAAGGCACCTTGGCCTGAAATCAATCCCTCCACCTACAGCTTCCTCATCACCACTACACCCATGTTTGTGCAAGGAAGATCCATGGAAGTGGTGGTGGGAAGGGTTGTGAGGAACCTAGGGCTTCGTTGGTTGAGAGGTTTGGGCACTAGGAAAATGAAGAGTCAAAGTTTGAAATGGCAAACAAACCTCAAACATATTTCACCACTAGATTTTATAGATGTATAGTGATGGTTTGTATTCTAAGGAAAGTGGTGTTATTCTTTGCAGAATTGTAGAACACATTAAGATTTTTGAGCTCAATCCAAATTCAAAATTTGATGATGTTGTCCTCGTACTCGCATGGTAGAACAATGTTCTCAGATATTAACTTAGTTGGGAACAATTTTTGACTACGTCCTATATTGCTAATGACGTGGCTTCTAAAGTATACATGAGGAAAGTGTTAGAATGGAATTTACATAGAGGTTGGGGGCTACTGCTAGTGTCCTAGATATGACATACCTCCTATTCCTGGATAAGCATCCTCAGGAATACCAGATACCTATACACATACAAACATGTGTCCCTAAATATAGAAGTGTATATCACTGAGGAAGGAAACCGATCCTAGATAAGGAAATACTATAGAGTTTGATCTAGAAATGAATTAGTTCTTCAAGTTCTACTTAGAGAAGGGGCTATTTACCGGTATAAATACAATGGCCTCAAAGGAGGGGAGTGCATTCAATCTTGAGCCAAACACAAGCCATATTAAGTCAAGATCCGCATAGTTGTCTTGCTGCTAACTACCAACTACATCTTATTACGTAGGTTGTTACATACTAGTTGGATATGCTAAGATAGCGTAAATTGCTTCTACCTTGTACTCTTTGTAGTTTGATTTGCCGAATACATATAAACAGGAGTAGGGCTATTACTCACATAGAGGGTTTGAACCTGTATAAAAATCACTCTATGTCATCTTCTCATCACCGTCTCATGAATACCTTAGTATTAGCTGAACCCTACGTCTACAAATATCATAGTCGGGTATCATCCATCGACATGTGTGTTATAATTAGTTTGTTCCGCTAGTATAATCATATTATGGAAAGTATTGTTGTGTTAAATCAATATTGTTTGGGTACTCAGTATCGAAATCCCTATATTCTAGGTTCAAGTTAGTTAGAGCAAAGAATTTGAAATCCTCTTTAGTCTTGTACGTCGGAATCTAAAGCCTAACAGAGTAGTTCAATTCCACCTCAGAATGAGAGCTAGCTTTCATGATAGAAAATGCAAGTGAAAGAGAATTGTAGGCGTATTTCCTTAACAAAAAGATGATGGTTCTCACCAAGCGGGGTGCATAATTGTAGATCAAGTCTTTATCAATCATGTAGATCCATATGTTCATTCATGAAGACAAGGTGAAATGTAGTCTAGCCAACACATCGACTTTTGGGTATAGGGAGCCATAGGTTTGCATGAGGGCTAAAAGTGCAAAGCTTCATAGCCTATTTGTGTTGTCGTGAAGGTAGGTGAAAAGTGCAAACACACTAGAAAGAAAGCAAGACAAACTTATTTCGGATTATAGTAGCCCATTATCAAGCTTTTGGTTTCCTATCTTTATATTATCTTTATATAATATAAAACTACTTCACTGGTTTGATTTACATATTTGAGACATGTATTTACATAGCCTTCCCTCAAAATAGCGTCCCTATAATTAGGGGTCGGTAGAAAAAACCAAGACCAAAAAAACTAGGACTAAACTCGAAGTACACAAAGTGTTGGTCATCAGTATGTAGTTTCGTCATGTACTCAAAAAGACCGATCTTTTTTTGGTAGTTCGGCCATTCTCCTCGGGTACCCATATTGACTGAAGTATATAAAAACATAGGGCTGGCTGACTTGGCCTTGTAGCCCACAATCTAGTATATGTATCTCCCCACTCCCCTCAAGTCTCAACTGGTCAACTGTAACCCACTCAAAGTCTCCATTCTCCATAGTCCACCCTAGACACCACCGTAGTCTTGGCACCATGTTGTCTATGCGCCATGCCGCCGTGCGCTTGTCTCGCCATGCCACCGCCTACTTTGGTGCCAACATGTCGCCGTCTACCCTGTGCGCTGAGTCTAAACTGACTGCCATCTACATCATCGCCTACTGCACATCGCTGCCACATCGAGGGGGCAGTAGACTGAGAAACGAGGGACCAAGGAGGATTGGAGGACAAGTGAAGTGAATGTGATTTACGAAGTAGTACAATGGAGTTCATACAATCTTGTAATGTACATATGAGAGCCTCAATCCTTCAACCCTCGATTTGTTTTGCAATCATGTTCATGCATGTATAGATCTGTGACTATCAGCAGCTAGTTAAGTGAAACATGCTTCCGTTTGCAAGGATGTTCTTGATGTCTAGCAAGCTTATGGTCTTATGGAGTCATTATGCACTCATATGATGCCTTGTAGTATACTTATTTGTGACTTGTGAGACTAAAATGCCATGGATTTATGTTAACATTCTGTCAATTTATCATGCTAGTGTATTTGTGTGTTTATGTGGCTAAATTTGTGCTGAAATGCTGCTGAATCATTAGTAATTCTATGCTGAAATGCTGTTGAACTTGTGGTAAGTACATGCTAGAATGTTGAATTCAAGTGTCTTACTGAAATGTTGCTAAATGTGCATTTGAACACTGTAACTGTGCTAAAAATGCTGCTGCCTGCTTAAGTAATGTCCTAGGCCTGCAAGTGTGCTGGCTACCTGCTTGCTGAAAATACTGCTACCTGCTAGTTCAGTTTGGTTAGTCAGACCAAAGACCGAGACCTAAGTTTCGGTTAACCAAACTATTGGTCGATAGATTTGTGAGGGGTAGTTCGGTTATCATTTTTGAAAGACCGAACTTTCTAGAACGAAAAGACCAAACAGAAGTTTTGGTTTGGACCGAACACCTACATGTACCTATGGTTCTAAAGATTCTTGGGGCATCACAATGTGCTTTTAGAATATTTCTATGACACAAATGACATTGTGAAATAGTTCAGGACATAACAGGCCTGAGTATAAATCGACATTTTTTCGGGTATAGCCAACCTCAAATCAGTACAAGGGCCGTCTCCTCAACTCAACCCTAACGAGTATGCTAACTTGGTTAGGGTGCATTTAATTAGTATTGGCCACTACCGCCATGTCCATGGCTCCAAGATTGATGATGTCCACATAATGGAGCTCAAAATCCAATTACAAATATATATTTTAAGCATTTTGAAATCTCAAATAAAAATATTATGAACAAATCACTTTACGATAACAAATGAGACACCCCTTTCAAATTTTCCAAAAAGTCAAACCCAAAGAACCATTCCATTCAATGAATGTCCTATAGCGACCCTTTTTTTTTTCTACATTCGTGATATTGAACAAGATGGAAAAAATTCTTCATGACTTCGAGATTACTTCACTAATGTCGATTATCACACAAGCACAACCTCTAAGTAAGTTCAAAGTATGTACAATGACTTATTGGTACGGTGAAAGTAGAAAATCCCATATTACCAACATCTGAGGAAAAAAAAACTCGAGTAAAAGAAACTTAAGCCAAAAATTATTGGCTAGCCCTTAGGATCAGAAAAAAAAAAGAGGAGCTAGACCTCATCCAACCCCTAAGATTTTTAGGTTTTTGGTATTTTTCCACTACTTCAGATCTTTGGGCCGCAAAACATATATGCTTGTGCCAGACCCAATAAAACCAGGCTGGGCTCGGGTTGACTTTTTGGGCCGAGAGGCCCACCAAGAACAGGTCTGCGGTGTGCCAACATCGCAGCGTAAATGCGTAATTGGGTTCTCAAACGTTGCGCCCTACCCTGCCCTACCCTAGTCCACCATTTCCTCGTCCGGCCCCTCGGCCTCCTCGACTCCCGTCTCCTCTTCCTCGCGACTTCGCCCGCCCGCCGCCTGCGCCGATAGCGGCGCCGGCGTCCCCATCCTGCTTCCTTAACCTTAGCTTCTCTCCTAGATCTAGAAGCTTTTCTCATTGCCTTAACCTTAGTTGGTAATTTGGGGTTCTACTGAATCCTGTTGATCTTGGATGTTCGGGATTCCATTCTAGTGGAATTGGGAGAAAAGTATTATCAACCATTTCCCCTACAATATCGTAGCGCATGCATCTAAGAATAATCATAGAGCATACTGGGCTTTGGTTAGCTTACATGCGCAATTAGTGAGTTTGGAGAGGGTTAAGACGAGTGTAGCCAAGATGGAGAGTTTGAGAGGGTTAATACTTGAAGAATGTTAGCCAAGATGCAGGTTCTGGGGGGATTGCTTAGAAAGGTTTGGTCTGCTAGCCAGTACATTCAGAGGTAACGTTGTTACAGAGCTTTTGCAACCGGACTGCAGGTTATTGATCGCCCTGCCCGATTTGAGAAAGGGTTACTTATGGATTCTTGCAAAAAGGATGAAATATCCTAGTTGGTACTTGTTCATGTCTAACAGTCTTACCATACCACAAAACCTAATGCTAACTTCCCTGTGTCTTAGGGTGCTTGAATCACTTAGTGAGATTGTGAATATTCCTTTTTGATTCAACTGCAAGTATTTGTTTTAAATCATCTGAAGTGAACAATGCACAAGTTTTTTCTAAGGCATACTTGAAGATTGTTAGCCAAGATGCAGGTTCTAGGGGGACTGCTTAGAAAGGTTTGGTCTGCTAACGAGTTCATTCAGAGGTAACGTTGTTATAGAGCTTTTGCAACTGGGACTGCCGGTTATTGATCGCCCTGCCCGGTTTGAGAAAAGATTACTTATGGGTTCTTGTAAAAAGGATGAAAGATGGGAAGGTTACCTAGTTGGTACTTGTTCATGTTTAACAGTCTTACCATACCACAAAACCTAATGTGAACTTCCCTGTGCCTTAGGGTGCTTGAATCACGTAGTGAGATTGTGAGTATTCTCTTTTTTATTCAACTGCAAGTATTTTTTTTAAATCATCTGACGTGAACAATGCACAAGTTTTTCCTAAGGCATAGTAAGGCACTTGGTTAGGTGTAACTGTCATACAACACATTCTTCTTTTTTCTTTTGTTGTTTGTCTATGCTGTCCTCTGCTGACAAACCAGAGATTGCCTTTTAATTTATATGGACTACTTTGGCTTTATTTCCATTGCTTATTTGGGATGACTCCTATGCAAATGCATATGGCTAGGTGGGATGAAATTTCGACTCTTCCAGTTCAGAATCCACCCACACCAGAGTTTTTGGCAGAAGATATAGTGTGGTCCAGGGTGGAGGGCTGGAGGGACTCAATGGACAGGCTTGTGCTTATTCCATTTTCAAGGGTTAATGACTTTGTTCGAGAAGAATCAAACAACAAAGAATGCCCAACAAGATTTCATGTCGTAGCACGGCGAAGGCGTCCACCAACAATGAACTGCAAACCAAAAGTTGATGGCATACAGTATATTCTGTAAGTAAATGTAAGCATTATGCATTTTGTGTGAATAATTTTTAAACCGGGACATGAACCTGGGCTTATTCATATTGTATACTAAAATGAATTTATCATTGCAGTTGAGCTCTCTCTTTGCCAAATGTATTATTGCTTTTTCTTATACTGGTCATGTCTTTTAAATGGCTGATCATGCTCCTTTTACTTATGTCTTTAACATTAGGTATGCTCTGTTAAAGAGCTTATAACTTATATTAAGCTTTTGAACCTCATGACACCATTAATTTCAGGTATTGGTGTTCTTTTGGTCCAGATGATTATAGAAAGAGTGGCTCTGTCTGCCCTAGCAGGAACTGTTCAAAAAAGAAAAAAACACCTGCTGTCGTCCTCATACAAAGAGGGGCTGTATTTGCCATTTTATTGTGAAGCGTTTGATTGCTGAACCATCTGTGGCTCTTGTGATATATAATCACAATAAGCATGTAGATAAGAAAGGAAAGCCCTGCCATGGTCCCATGGACACAATGGCTGTAGGGACGAAGGCAATGTTTGCACCTTATATGTCAGATGAACTTCGCCTTCAGATTATGTCTTTGCTCTGTGTTGGTATTCCAGTGGAGACCATAATGCAGAGACATACATAAATGGTTGAAAAGCAGGGAGGACCATCAAACCGAGATGATCTTCTTACTCACAAGTATGTTAGGAGGTTGGAAAGGAAAATACGTCGTTCTGTTTATGAACCTGATGATGATGCTGTTAGCATTAACATGTGGGTTGAAAATCACCAAGACTGTATTTTTATATGAAGACTTTTCAGATACGGACACCTTTATCGTGGGCATCCAGACAGATTGGCAGCTCTAGCAGATGATTCTGTATGGCAACCGTAGTTTATTGGCTTCTGATTCAAAGTTTGGAACAAATAAATTAAAGGTTTGTCAATGACAGTTTTTATTGTTTGTTCCAGTAGTGCTTTAAGGTTTGCTTGATTTCATGGTAGCATTTCTATTTACCAATTTGCAGTACCCTGTACATAGCTTCCTTGTTTTTGACCAGCAGAAAAATGCAATTCCTGTTGCTTGGATCATAACTCCGAATTTTGCACAAGGTGAAACATATAGATGGATGGGTGCTCTTTATGATCTAGTTTGTACAAAAGATCCAACATGGCAGTTGAGTGGCTTTATTATTGATGATCCCTTGGCAGATGTGCGCACAATAAGGTAAAAAATGCTTTTCTATTTTAATCTAGTGCTTTAGTGTACTCTTTCTGGGGTGGTTGCAGTTCATAGCATGCTGAACAGGGAAGTATTCCAGTGCCCTGTGCTGGTTAGCCCATGGCGCATGAGGCATGCTTGGCATAAAAATTTAATGAAGAAGTGCCCAAATATTGAGAAACGTACAATGATGGCTAAACGACTTGGGGAGGTAATCTGCAATATATGCAGAGGAACTGGTGGCATGGAATTATTTGAAGCCTTCTGGAAGATTTTGTTGATTTTGCTGGTTTTCTGGACTACTTCAGAGCTCTATGGTTTCCAGGACTTGGTTGGTCCATGTCTCTTTCCTGTATCACATTTGTTTAATCCACATCTGAATTTCAGTTTTATTTGTTCGAGTCTACTGTTATTTGATTAATTGTCCTATCACTAATTTGCTAGTGCTGACTGCTGAATGTATTCCAGGGGCATGGATAGCTTTGTTAAAAACCACTCCATTGGCTACTGCTGAGGTTGCTTCATCAATCGAGAGCTACCATCACCTACTAAAACTCAGGCTATTGAATGAGGCAAATGAAAAGTCTACCAGCATGCAGATTGGTTGGTTCTTAAGCTGGGTACGAAGGTCCATTCCTAGTACTGTTTGGATGAATATTCTGGTAAGGACAACTTTTCTCGTTACTGGAGGAGTGAGTGGAAAAGTGGCCCAAACCCATGGCAGCAGGGATTGCAAATCCCAGATTCTGATGTTGTTGAAGGCAATTGTGCCAGAGTGGTCTGCCAGAAAAACAAGGAGAGGTCCCATGTTGTAGTGAATCCTGGTTCTGATCTTGCATTGTGTGACTGTAGCTGGTTCAGGAAGGGGAACATTTGCAAACATGCAATTAAGTCAACTAAAGTCTCCTGCCAATGGGGACTGGCACCACCATCCTTGGCACTATTTTGCTATTACCAGGCACTGGCTAATGTTGTTCATTGCCCACCCAGTGACACTTTGATTAGTGACCATGCAGTTGCCATAGCAGTTTTTGTTAGAACACAGTTAGATTCGCTGCTGGATGAAACCAATAGTAATTCTTCAAACAGGTCAACTTTCAAGGATCCGCAATCAGTCACTGAGCCAAGAGAATCTGATGTTCAGGAGGCCAGCATTGAGAATGGTGTATGTGCAAGTCAATCTCAGGCTGAGTCTGGTGATGAAGTGTCCGCAGAGCAGAATGGTGATCAAGACCTTCCTGTTTGCAAGAAAAGAAAGTCCAGGGAAGCATCAGATGAAGAAGGTGGCCCTAAGGCGACGCAAATCACACAACCATCTGAAACTGAAAGCAGTCAAGCAACTGATCTGCAGGAACCTCTTGATTGTCAGGAAAATCCTGCTCACAAGAAATCAAAGTTGGTGGAAGCTTCTGATGGGGAAAAAAAATAATGCAATGCAAACGAAGCAACCTTCTGAAACTGAAAGTAGTCCATTAACTGATCAGCAGGGACCTCTTCATTGTCAGGAAAGCTGTGCCCGCAAGAAAACAAAGTCTGGAGAAGCTTCTGATGGTGCGGAAACTACGGCAACGCAAGTCACGGAACCTTCTGAAACTGAATACAGTCAAGCAACTGATGATCCGAATGATTCTTCTGTTTAGGTTAGATTCGATGATGTTGTAGGAATGTAGGTGGTATCTGACGCTTTTATGAGCTTAGGTTATTCTTTTGTCTGAATGTTGGGAGGTCTGTATATTTTGTGCTACCTAACATTTATCAGAATTAGGGTGGTCCCGTTGAATTATTGAGCTGATGCATCTGTTAGTCAGGCATGCAAGGTAATCGTGTAATTTCTGCATAAAATACGTGGGATGGGGCCTAGCAATTATTATGTTTTTTTAAATTACTAACAGTCCATTAAACAAGAAGTGAAAGTCTCATGCTTTGTCAATACTATAAATTTCGGCTGAATTGAAATGAATGGAGTACTCCATGAGAAACGTACAACATTGATCCCAGCCTTATTAACCTCAGAACACTTAATATACAACTTATTAGCCAATTTTTATTTTTGGCCTCTACAGTTGTAGTATAGCTAAAGTTTAGATTAGTTTTAGAGAAAGCAGTACTAAACAATCCTGGGGACAGAAATAGGGAAAAAACATTGAGTCAGCCTAGCTTACATCACATAGTTTTCACATTGTTCTTGAACATACACCTTTTACAATTTAGTTGCTACTATGAGATGCCCAATTCTAGAACTTTTTCCTTGATGCTGTATTGCGGTTCATATATTCCTATGTTGATATGCTCAAATATACAGTTCTAGGTTGCACGACCTTTTTACTGTCTCTTTATCACAAGCAGTAACCATTGAGCACTGAAAACGATCCACTCTTCTTGCCTGTTGACGGGAGTTGATGTTTAACCCTCTGTCTCATCTAGCAGTATTTTCATGCTGGGAGTGGGAGCCAACAATCTTGTGCAGCGATCAAAATACAGACAGAAGTTGCTTCACGAGAAGCAAATTTGTGAGTAAATTTCAACCCATACGATTCAGCTGACGCTCACCTGGAAGATGCAGCAACAGAAGTGTCAGCATGTTTTTTTCCTCATCTCTCTTCTTTCATGAAAACAATACATGATGGCAGGCAACATGTTATGAAGACCAATATGTGCTTTATGAACATTACATGCTTCAGCTCCTGACGACAAAATAGTTAAGATGGTGTCAGCAAAAACCTGTGCTATTGACGCAGAAGCTATTGGCACCGTATCAATGTATTCATAAATGCTACCCAATGGCCGTTGCAACTCCTGACACAACATTGTCTCAGTTTCATTATATGGAATTATATGGAACAGGTGGTGCACGGTCAAAGCACCTCAACTCTGCTGGAAACAAAGTTGGTGTCACCCCAACTCCTCTCCTTTTGTCACCTGTGCCATCACACCTCCTGATATTTTGGAGGTCCGTGGGAGGATAAGAACGGAGACCCCTTACAGAATATACTGTTTTGCTTTGAGCTACATTTCTCTTGCTATGGCAACATTAATTTCATCCCCAAAGCCAACTTCCTATGAATGGAGGTTATAGAAATCAAGCTATCTGCCAATTGAAGGATCAACTACACGCTCAGTACTATTAGCAAATTCTCTCATAGCGACCTCTAAAGCTCTAATTCCTTCTGGTATTTTCCCATAATGCACTCTACAAAGAAAAAAACATAGTGCACAGCAACGAAAAGAATCAACGAACCATTTCCATTATCTAAAACGAAAGAAAAGACATCACTTAAAAATATACAAGATCAGTGGATCATTTATCACTTACCACACTGATGGCTTAAAAATATGCTCTAATTTGTCACGGTTTTACACATCAGTGGCGAAAAATGCGTGCAATTCATCATATGGCTGTTTCTTCGCAATTTTTATATCTAACCTAGAGATTTCTGCAAGTACATGAAAGTAAACAAAAGGAAATGGGCAAGTTTGGGGAAAACAGATACCAAGACCAACCTTTTTGATGGTTTCTTACAAGAATCATCATCAACTTCCTTTCCACCCTCGCCTCCGCTACAATTATAGTTACCAAATGAACCACTGGAAGTACAAAGCTAGCCATCATCATTGCCACCGTAAACCTACAGTAAGTGCCAGAAGAGAAACCTGATGTCAACTGAGAACTTGTTGAATCATCGTCGTGAGCCCAAGGGACACCCCACGCCCGCCTTCTGTTCTGCAACTACTATTAGAGCAACAAACAAGAAGAACGTCATAGAGAAAAATACCACATCACCTCACATACCAACTGGGCTTTTATCTTTCAAGAAGTTCCATGCACATGCTCGCAGCCATGGATGAGTGTGGGAACAACTCCATCTTGCCAGAAATCTGTGACAACATCTTGCCACAAAGCTAGCTAGGACGAGCAGCCCAACACATGGTCAAAGATGATATACGTTTTGCATATGATTCTTCTTCGCTCAACGCGTTGAATAATTTTCAAGAGTTACTTTATGATACACCGTACTACTCTATGCTAGTGATCTAATGGTTCAGATTCGCCCCGTAATAATAAAATTCACACTCGTAGAATAGGTACTTATACACCACTAGTACCCATAGTATAGAGGTATTAGGGAAAATAAAAATGGCATATATGTAATTTGTTAGGTACACTTAAGAAATATGTAAATACCGTTTTAACTCTAGATCTCTCTCCAGTTTATCGATCGATCCAAATGAACTGTCATCGCCCTTCCTCTCCCGTCCTTGGAGACCTGCAGCCGTCCGCCTCGCTGTTGCCAGCGAGCGCTGGTTGTCATCCCCTCCCGCCATCATGGAGGCCGTAACTTGGTCGCCGAGCTGCACCCGTGCGCAGTTTTTCTTCCTGTCGTTTCTCCCTTTCCCTATTCAACCCACTCCCACACACGACGTGCGGTGCATGTATTTGCCGTGAAATCGTGAATACGCAAGTGGATACGTCGGACATGGCTGAGCTCTAGGCGGGTGTAAATCAAGACTTCAACCCCTTTTATGTCATGCCTGCATGGAGGTTGGATACAGCCTCTCCAATCTAATGAGATATGACGCAAGAACTGGATAAAATCCCTTTATGTACAGACTGTTTCCGGTAAATGATATAATGCAACAACGGGGATAAATCACTTTGGAGCATGATCTAAAATTACTGTGTATTACTCATTATTCTTCTGGGATTGGCAGAAGTATCTCATTATCTGTTCGTCGCCATTTCTCGTAGCATCAGAGCTTCATGCCCGCCTGGCCGAACGAACCTGGGCCTGATATGGGCCATCATGCACATGAACAGCGACAAGTTGGTAGTTGGTCCTCATCCTATTCACAATTGAACATGAGAAAACAAAAAACGAAACAAAATTCTGAACTGAACTTGTTTATTATCAATAGCAAACTGTTGTGGAATCACTACTGTACTCAAGACGAGTCTAGTTCTAAATGTAAAGGCACGTAGCTAATCTTAACAAGGTTAACATAAACTGTTTTACTGAATGAACAAAGATCAATAAACTGTATCTTTGATATCACAGAGTATCACTCTACGAAGGCAGACATGATAGTTCAAGTGAGTCGAGTAACTGTTACGTGTAGAGCTGCGTTGCCATTGTAGAGCCAATCTCATCAGATGCAGTGCGGACCAGAACCGTCCATGACCTCAAACTCGTGGATGGGAGCCCATACTCTCTGTGCCCATGAATGGTTAGTGCTCACAACACTTGTGGGAAAGGGACGATCTTAACCTCCTACGTCTCAATATCCATGAGTAGCAGGTGTGGTGCGAAGAAACAGCTTGGCTCGTGGGCAAGAAGCACTATGAAATCGCCAATATTCATCCTTGGCATGATATGATAATGCCCTAGGTCATTTTTGACAAAGCTAAATATCTTCATAATTAGAGGACTGGTCGCCTAGCTGAGGAGAATGCACCTTACACCTCCCGTGTTAGATAGAGGGTGAATGTAAGGCTCCATCAAGTTAGCCTGAATTTAGGCACAAGCAACTCAACTAGATTGGAGATCGTCTTAAGCATCACATCATAGTAGTCCCATCCATCCAACCTAGAATTGTCATCCATGTCAATCACAAGCGATCTATCATCAATTCTCATAAATGCACCCTTATCCGTCGTGACTCTTTTACAAGAGGCGTAAAGGCTGGCCAAAATCTTCTCCACATATCAAGATTGCCCTCTTCTTTATGAACAACTAAACTAAGTGGGCAAATCTCTTACCATTATTCTATTGATCAGAGTACAATGGATATATATATATATATATATATAAGTCGGCATAAGGTAAAACATTAGAGACATAATTGAAAACATAAAAGAAAGTGATTAAACTATAGGTAGTAGATTGGTTATATACATTCCCAGTAACTATAGGAGTTTGGTTATACATATTCCCAGCAGTCATTATACCTAATCTAGCAACGTTATTTAATCTAATTCATTTTATGATTAAATGGGTTATAAATCTCAACCACTACCTCTCTCTACCATCTTGCTTCTGCTGTCTACTCTCTCTTTCCTGCTTTCAGCGCTAGTTATAGGTTAGAGAGTTAGGGTTTTACAGATTGGATGGCCCTATCCTCCCCTAAATGCAACTGCAAAAGGATGAATAGGTGTGGATAGTGGAGTGGAGGGAGTGGAAGATTTGGACACAAGGTGGAGGGTGGTTGATTTGAGATTCTTGTTGGATATGCGTCAGGCTAGAAACAGAAGTCCTTCACATGAGAAAATGACCAAGTTCATGTGCACCATCTTCTTATATCATCTATGTGCTATCATGTATTTATTTATGGAACCCAATGAACATTAGATCATTGATGGTTGTCAAGATCGTATCTACTAATTGTAAAATATCTAACACATACACACTTGACCCATCAAAGAAAGGCATATAAAATTCCCCAAAATTATCCACTTATTGTTTTTGTGCTCTTGTAAAATAAGTTAATTAAGTGCATGAGGCATCACCGACGTGATATTAATATTACAAAAGGTGAATAGATAACAAGGGCTCCCTAAACGTTATTGTTACTCACAAATAATGCCAATATATTTACACAAGGAGGTGGTTGGATATTAAATATATTAGTGTAGTAAATATAGGATACCCATGTAGATGGACTTATCTTGTCTAGAATATCATATACCCAATTGTACAATGAAAGTGTGGGATACACAGAACCCTAGTGTCTCTACCATGAGCTTTCTGACTATGCCAACAGAAGGTGGGCTGAGTGAGGATATTGTGCTACAGGAAGATATGGCTAACTTGTAACTCAAGATAGGGTAGAATTAGGGATAAGATATGAATACTTGTATCCCACATATCTTGGGAGGATAGATAACATGTGATCTGGCTAGTTTGTTAAGTCGAATCCTTTGAAGTTCGGTTCCTTGTATCTATATAACATGTGATCTGGCTAGTTCGGTTCGAACCGGGAGCCCCCTTGAGGAGGTGAATCTCTCATGCATACATACACAGAGTTGTAAATCCTACATATAGGCCATCTAATATATCAACATGAGTAGGGTATTATCTCATCCCAATAGCCTGAACCTATATAAACTATCTCCTTTGTCACCATTAGCTTTTTAGGTCTTTATGCATACCTCAGAAGTTCATTGCCGATCTCTAGAATTGATAGCTGGCGTGCCAGGTAGGGTAGTATCAAGATCAATCTACCGACGTCGAAGACTTCAAGTTTTCCTCTAGAGCGACCTTCCACTTTGGATCATTCAACTTTATTGCTGATGAGGGCATCTTGGACCCTACATCATCAGTTGCATGATGTCCGGCGGGCAACATTGTCACCACCTTCCCTCTGTCCTTGGCATCTATCCAGTTGGGGAGGGAGATCTTCACGTCCTCACCAACAAGGAGTCAGGAGCCTCACCGCCTCTCCCACGGATTCCTCAACTTGGCAACCACCTTCCACTGATAATCAATTCGATTCAATGTGACTCGACTAGGACATAGCTTTGAGCTAGTCAAGATTGGGCCTCGCTAGGTTAGATTCCTTAATGAATTTGTTGATCTTTCTGACTTTGAGTCGAAGAGCACCGTGAGTGGCATGAGAAGTGCCCCTCCATCTCATGAGGTCTTTGTTGTCATCAAGACAGCGGAGGAGCTCAAGGCCAACGCTAAGGAATAGTGCGCAGAAGAAGAGAGGCTCTAATGTAAAAATGAAGAGCTCAATAATGTAGGCGGGCTCAAGAGGAGATCTTGCAAGTCCACCTAGGCAACCATGCCATGTTCACAACACCACAACACAACGTTGTTGTGGCAAAGGCCCTCCTCAATTCTATTGAGGCGGTTTTGGCCCCAAACCATGTGGCCACCCCCATCGTGGCCTAGATAAAGGTCATGGTAGAGGCTATGGTCATCCAACATCATGAGATGGTTCCTACTGAGAAGGCCACCACCATGAGCTCCAATTCACAGTGGCCTTCACACTGCCCCTCACGATGCCCTTCTCAAGCTGGAAGCTCTAGGTTAGTGATCTTGCGTAAGCTCCCCCCAAGCCGATCTAGCAAAAAGCACCACCGAGCTTGAGATCTTCGCGATGAACTCAATGCAATGCGTTGTGAATGTGAGGAAGTCCGCCATCACCACAAGTAGGACGATCGCCAATGCTATGGCCTCTACAATGACAATGACTACAATAGTGACCTTCACAATGATCCTTGTGATAGGCATCGAGCCAACTACTACTCCAACAGCCACTAGGTATGACCCCCATTGTAACCACACCACAACAATGGTGATGAAGTACCTGCCTTCACTAGCAACCTTTGACAAGTATTTTGGCCTATCACATTCAAGCTGATGGGCGTGGAAAAGTATGATAGTAACATCGACCCCGAGTCATGGTTGACCGTCTACACCTTGGCCATCCAAGTGGCAGGCGGCGACCAGAAAGCCATGGCCAACTATCTCCTAGTCATGCTAACTTCCTTTGCCCAGGCTCACAGGGCTGTCGGAGAGTTCCATCGATTCATAGGCAGAGTTGTGAATCTAGTTCATCGCCAACTTTTAAGGCATCTATCCATGGCCCAAAACTCCCTAGGACCTATACCATATGCATTAGAGAAAGAACGAGTCCTTTCAAGACTGCATCTGGTGCTTCTTAGAGAAGAGGAACTCCATCCCCAACATCAACGATGAGGTGTCATGGTGTCCTTCTATAGGGGGCATGCAAGGCACCTACCTCTGTCAAGGCTATGTTTGACATGGCCAACAAGTATGTCTCCTCCATCGATGCCATGGTGGCACACAATGAGGACAACACATTCTCTAAGAAAGAGTAGCCTAAGTCGTCCAAGGGAAAAGGTGTCAAGAGAAAGGAGAGACCATGGCTATCACTAAGCATGGTGATAGTGGCTACCTGTGATTGTCGTGTTCTAACAATTACAGCAAGATGATGGATGTACCCTGTCTCTACCACTCCAAGGGGAAGCACGCTATGAAGGACTGCCACATCATTAAGCACTTTATGCATGAGTCATCAAGCAAGGTGGGAGGCTCAAGAACAAACGCGGCAGACAAGGATAAACCCGACAATGACACCACTCCCTTCCAGAACCCTTACATTGAGCTCAATCACATTTTTGGGGTCCAGATGTATATGAGTCCAAGCAGAAGCAAAAGCTGACCTCTTGGGAAATCAATTCTATCGCCCCTAACACTCATAGTACTTAAGGTAGTCAGAGACGTAGATCACCTTTGACTGCTATGATCACCCTAATCAAGTGCCACACCCTAGTCAGTATCCACTCATCCTAGATCCGGTTGTCTAGGGTGTTAAACTCAGGAGGGTCCTCATCGATGGAGGTAATGCCGTCAACATTTTGTTCTCCAAGACCTTCAATGACATAAAGCTTCCCTACTTAGCACTATGCTCAAGTAAATATCCCTTCCATGGGGTGATCCTAGGTCTCTCATTTACACTACTCAAGTAGATCACATTGCCCGTCACTTTCGGTACCTAGGTGAACTTCCAAACCAAGAATGTCTGCTTCGAGGTAGCCAACTTCAAGACGGTGTATCATGCCATCTTTGGGAGACTAGCTATGGCCAAGTTCATGGCTATGCCTCATTATGTCTATGCCATCATAAAGATGCCAAGGAGGAATGCAATCATCACAGTCTGCACCAACATCAAGCAATATTTTGTTTGTGACAAGGAGAGCTACGAGATGGCACATAATTAGGAAGTAGCCTTCACCTGATATGAGATCCATAGGGAAGCTACCACCCACCCTCATGATGACCATGTCCCCGCCAAGAAGGCAGTGAAGGTAGGAGTCAAACTCGTTGACAAAGAGAGCAAGAAGATCTCACTCGACTTAGCTGACCCAATGAAGATGGTGTTGATTGGTGCCAACCTCGATCCTAAATAGGAAGACACACTCATCACCTTCCTCTAGGCCAACAATGATACGCCTAGAGGCTGAGTTTGGGTGGTGCCAGGAGCAGGGGATACCTAAGTAGCGATGGAGGTTAACACTAGTTGTGGTAGAAAGCTAGAGGAAGATAAAGTGACAAATGAGAGGAATATGAAGCGGAGGTAGCAACTGAAAGGTTTGGAGAACTTTTTTTTGTTTCTACCCTAGCCGATGTTTATATACCCGTTGGTGCACGTTCGTGGGCTTTGGTCCAGATGATTGTACCGATTTGGGCCTAGGGTGGCTTTTGCACCCTTTGATGGGCTGCTAGCAGGCCGTGTTGACCTAATGGTGCCAGTGCATTCCATCCTGCACCCACTTTATCTTAGGGTTACCATCGCATGCCTTTGTAGGCTACCTGTAGGCTGCAATTATTTTTACAATACTGATGAATTTGTTGGTTAACACCTAGATGGGACCATTGGGAAGTCAGGTTGGTATCACTTATTAGTAAACCCCCAAGCGTTAGCATGATTGAAAGTTGAGGGGATTTTTGTTATATAGTCCTTCGCAATTTCACTACTCTGGTAGTAGTTTGGGGTCTCTCTATTTGCAGGTAGTTAGATTTGAGGTGCTCAGATTTAGGGCCCTCAGATACAAGGCATCTAGTGTAACTTAAAACTAGACCCAGGAAGGTTAGTTGGGAGTAATTAGGTTTTACCTCGCTCGGATATGCTTATGAAGTATGAGGACTAGCTCAAAAGGCAAAGGACTCAGGGGGTATTGTGGGATACACAGAACCTAGGTATCTCTACCATGGGCTTTCTAACATGCCCCAAGGAAGGAGATCAAGCACTCCCTGAATGTCCGAGCAGGTGCGAAGCCCATCAAGTAATGGCTCCGTCGATTCACCCAAGACCGAAGGGAGGCTACCCAAGAGGAGATCGCTAGTCTATTAGCCGCTAGTTTTATAAAAGAAGTGTACCATTTAGATGGTGTGAACTACCATGCTTCCTTGATCCCTACTCAAGTATCACCAAATTGGGTTGGAGAAAGAAGATTGCTTGAAGACATCTTTTATCATGCTACTTGCTGCCTACTATTACACAACAATACTATTTAGGCTAAAGAATGCATGGGCTACTTACCAATGCACCATGTAGCGCTATTTCCATAATCAATTTGGGTGCAACATTGAGAATCAAGTCTTGACTAAAGGAAGATCTTATCACTGACTTGATTGAAACCTTCAGTAGCCTTAGAATGTTCAAGATGAAGCTAATCCCAAGAAATGTGTATTCAGGGTTCCTTCAGGAAAGCTACTTGATTTTATCATATCTTAATGTTGTATTGAGGCCAACCAAGAAAAGGTCAATGCCATTCTTAACATGAGTCCCCTGAGTGACTAGAAGAAAGTATAGAAACTGATCAGGTCCATGGCGGCACCTAGCCGTTTCATGTCTCGACTAGGCAAACACGACATGCCTTTTCTCAAGCTGTGAAGGAAGATGGATCAATTCCACTAGATGCGAGAAGCCAAGCAAGCCTTCGATGACCCCAAGTAATTCTTGACTATCCCACTAGTCTAGTATCTCCACTGTTAGAGAAACCACTGCTTCTCTACTTAGTTGCAACCATGCAGGTTGTCAACACGGTGTTGGTAGTTGAGAGAGAGGAGGAAGGACACTTGCAGAAGGTCCAATGCCTAGTACACTACACCCAATTACAGTGGTCATAGCATATCCTCTCTGAGATGGCCTCCACAACAATGAGGCCACTTGAAGGATTGAAAAATGGGCGCTCGAGTTGATGGCGTTCAAAATAACATTTCAACCACACATGGCTGTCAAGTCTCAAGCCCTTGCCAACTTCATCGTCAAGTGGACTGAAGTTTAGGAGGAGCCCTCTGTCTACGTATTAAGACTATGTATTGGACTATGTATTAAGACATGCATGAGGGCTAGAGTCCTACTCATTTTTCCCAAGGGTGAGAAGCTCAAGTACGTTCTCCAGTTACACTTTCTAGCATCCAACAACTCCATCGAGTATGAAGATCTCATCCATGGGCTCCGTATCGCCATCTTGCTCAAGATATAATGTATGGTGATTCATGGAGATTCCCAACTAGTAGTGAATCAAGTCATGAAGGATTGGGCTTGCTCGGACGATGGCATGATGGCATACTGCCAGGAGGTTTGCAAGCTAGAAAGCAAATTTGATGGATTGGAGATAACTCATGTCCTTCGGGACAACTATTAAAATACAGACCTGCTAGCCAAGCTAGGTTCTCGGCGTGATTGAGTGCTAACTAGGGTTTTTCATGGACCAAGCTAAGCACGCTAGTTGATGCTTATATACTGGTTAATGCAAGCTAGTGGGCCTGGGCCTAAGGTAGCTATTGCATGCCTCTATGGGCTACCTACGGGCAGTGTTAACCTCACGGTGCCTATGCTTTTCAGTGTACACCCACATTATTTTGGGATTGCCCTTGCACAACTTTATGGGCTGATTATAGGATGTAGTATTCCTATGGCACTGATGTTGTGTGGCATATTCCCATTTTATCTGGGATCTAATTTGTTTGGGCTGTCAAGGTTGGTCATGCCAATTGATGAGCTTATGGATGATCATACAAAATATGACGATAATTTGTATGATCAAGTCTTTTGCCATTTCATTGCTCTAGTAGTCTTTCTTTAGTCTTTCTATCTTTAGGCACTTGGCTTGAAGCACTCAAGCTTGTTCTATTGGTGCAAGTTTCTTCTTATGAAGATTAGCTCAAAGGTGAAGGACTTAGGGGCTATTGTGGGATGCATAGAACTCGGGCATCTCTACCATGGACTTTTTGTTTGGGCCAATAGGAGGTGGGCCGAGTGAGGATATTATGCCATAGGAAGATAAAATTAACTTGTAACTCAAGATAGGGTAGAATTGGGCATAAGATATGAATCTCTATATCCCGCATATCTTGGGATGATAGATAATAGGTGATCTAGCTAGTTTGTTAAGTTGGATCCTCTGAAGTTTGGTTCCTTGTATCTATATAAAGGGAACTGGCAACCTCCTTGAGGAGGTGAATCTTTCTCATGCATACATACACTGAATTGTAAACCCTAGACATAGGTGATCCAATCTACAAATAAGAGTATGGTATTACATCACTCCGAGGGCCTAAACCTGTATAAGTCTCCTGTGTCTCCATTATCTTTTTAGGTCTTTGTGCATACCCTAGAAGTTTATTGCCGATCTCTAGAATCAACAGAAAGGCATCTCTATATATGGGATAAACTCCTGAGCAGCTAAGGAAGTTAACCTTGAGAAGGATAAGGTTCACCTATTTTGACTTGAGGATGACAAGGACTGCTCAACCATATCTCACCTTACCTCTCGTGTTCTACTGTGAAAGTACCCTATTAAAAATATATCACTACAAAGGCCACAATTAGGTGGATGCCACTAATACTATTTAAAATTAGAGTAATGCCATTGCTATCAACATTTCTATCATGACCAAGAAACCATGTCATTTCTCCTCCTTGTCCGTCGCTTGCTTCTTGTTGATGACAACCTTAGCGATGGTGTAGCTCCAGCCTGCCTTGAAGTTCTTTAGTAGGTCTTTCACCACCTATGCCACCTTCACCCATGTTCTAGACTAGCTCTAATGGCTTTTGCTTCTACTTGTCGGCAGCCTCTAGTTTGGTGCCTAGCTCTAGTAGGGCGTGAGCCCACCATCGGCGTGCTCTGGCCTACCCATGTTGAGCCTTCTCATTCTCCGGCATGAGTGTACTCCGTGGCATTGTCACGCCGCAATGTCTCATCAATGAGTAATGCTGTGACACTGGTAGTGCCATCGGAAACACTCCTTTGAGGTGTGGCATGGCCAAGTCAAGGATGGTGGCAATCTTATTTGGGGTGTAGTCGTTGCTCTTGATGTGCATGTGGAGGACTGAGGTGGTAGTCGGCACGGCATGCAGTAGTGGCTCTTGGTGAAGCCGTGGCAACCGCGAGTGCTTCAGCTTTGAGAGGAGCAGAAGAGGCTGAGGAATCTATGGCATTGCTAGATCTGCTGACATCGTAGGAGTGCAAGGGCGGTGGCAACCTACCTATTGCCAAATCATCATTGCCTCCCATATTTCCTGATTTCTTGGATGGGTCTAGTCCATATCCTATTCCATGGCAGCCACTTCCTTCTACATTAGAGCTAGATAAGAAACAAGATAGGAGAGAGAAAGAAGAAAGGAGAATACAGAAACAAAGGCAATTTTGACATTTTCTACCCTTAGATGGAGGTGTTGATGGAAATCTTGATGGCAATGGCATGGTTTTAATTTTAATTATTATTAGTGGCACCCACCTAGTTTTGGCATTTGTAATGGTATATTTCTAATAGGGCACTTCCAATTAACCCTAAACACAAGGCCTCATTGGAGCAGAGGGCATCAAAATCTCATGCCAACACAAGCCACATTGAGTCACTCCTACAGGATTCCCAACAGCTAGCTACTAGCCACTCCATCAATCTCATCAATATAGTTGTGTAGGTTAGATTATGGTTTCCACCATATAATCTCTGCTCAGTGTGACCACCAAGGCAATACATATAAAAAGGAGTAGGATTATTACCCACATCGAGGGCCCAAACCTATATAAAAAGCTTTTCTCTTGCTTTCTCACTACAGTTTCATTTGCATCCTCATATCAGTCTTACTCTATATATATGAATACCATAGTTTGGATGTATTACTTGTATATAGTTGGTGTGCTAGGTATGGGGGCACTGATATTCAGAGGATCTTTGAAGACATGGCACCATGGAGCGGATTATCCAACAAGGGGTTCTATGACAGCTTTAGTTTGGGACCATCATCATCTTGGTATGTACCAACTCATCCATGATACACCCAATTTGCATGGGGAGGTTAGGCACTCATGATGATGACACCAAAGAATGCCTGCTCGTCTATATTGGGCTAGATCCAATGAGCTTTCTATGCTTCATGACCTAGAAGAAACAGAGTCCTTCGACTCCACAACCAATCATAGAGTTGAGGCCATTGACAAGCCTACCGATGACCAAAGTGGCAACGACACAAAAGATGATAGCAACGCTGGTGATAAACAACTTGCCAGAGTACCTAAAGGTGTGGTGACATCATCAGGTAGGCTTCCCCAGGAGATGTCATCTGCAAAATATACTGCACCAAGATGATTCAAGGCACTTGTGTGGTATCTTGATATCACCATGCTGGCTTAAAACTTATTGAGTGATCATAATCTGCTAAGGCAACCAATTGTTGATCTATATGGAATCCCCAAAGACGGTACCTAGCTCCTAGAGATGCAGAGATGCCTCGGCAATTTTGACCTTGCTCTCTAGCAATAGGCATGGACCAATGCATTAGCTGTTGAAGAACAATGATCTAGCATTGCTCACCAGGTGAATGCTAAACACATAGCATGAGTGTGAGCCCCTAGTTTTGAGGCTAGGAATTCCTATATCAGTAGTTAGTACACAAATATACATAGCTAGATAATCATTGCTTTCGTATCTTAAATAGTCTTAATTATCTTTTATTATGAGGGCAACCTGAGTGGATCCTAAATAAACCAAGTTGGTCAATTACAAAACCAAAATAGCATAAGATAAAAGATAGAATAGTAGAAGCGAAGCAGTGATGATCCTGCATTAACCCACAAGCATCGATTAGGAACTTTAAGGAACTAGGTTGCCTCCTTGGACACATCCAACTCAGGGGTATGTTCATAAGGATCATCACCTACTCCTACTTCTAAAAACATAAATAAAGTAACCATGAATACAAAAGTACTCAGCTTGCCACCACAAACCACCAGAATAAATATACTATGTACAGGGATTAACGAAGGAAGGTTACGTTTATTTGCAGAAAGCCAATTTTTACAAATCATTTCACAAACCTATAATATAGCCATTTTAATTAAAACAATGTTATGTTCATTTGGTTAACTATTTATTGAGGGTTGTGTTAGGCTCCCCAAGCCATATCTTGGGTTTGTTTTCCCTTAGGACTATTATTCCATTCCATATTATATCAGCATTATCACATGTTTATATCCAATCACATCCACCTAGTCATTTTAAAATTTATGAGTCCAGTCAAGAGTAGTATAAATCCCGATGCTCCTTCAACCATGAGCACGGTTATTCGAATAGATAAGTTTACTCAAACTATAGTGGATGTATACTTTACCTGCACTTCGCAACATTGCCCAACACATGAGCCTAGTCCCCAACACTTGAGACATATCACGGTCTAGTTTTTTAGGTTCCTCCCAGCGGCGATATCTATTCCATGAACTATGTATCCCTATGCACTGCCTAGGGTCCGACACCAAAAATGAGGGGAGTTCTAGAGCTCCTGGGGTATCAAGGAATTAGGGATGTTAAACAAACAACAATCATATATCACACCTTGCGTGTTATAGTCATGTCCAATGCAACCACAAGTGAGAACCACCATGACTAAGGTATTACTCCTGCATGGTAACCATAATCCACTAGGTCAATATCCATTCGAGAAGATACAGTCATACTCAATTGGTTTCTGCATAGTTTCTTGACTCAGTCCTTAATTGACTAGGGTTTGCACTAGCCTTTTTGTAGAATCCACCCAAATTATTCTGCCACTCAAGTATAAACTAGTTTTGTTGTATTAGATTTTGGTTTCGCAAACAATTTTCTATGTGCTCAGCAAGATGGCAATGCATATCTCCATCTACATTGACAACCACCTCTGCCCATGTGATTGTTTCTAGAAATATCTCAATATTATTTGAGGTAAATATAGTAGCAAGTCTAAGCAATTGTAAATAATTTGACTACAACAATAATATAAATATGATTGTCAAGGTACATGATAACAATAATAAGGAATAGATGCACAATTAGGCACTCAATTTAAATATATCATGCAATTTATTTAAATGCAAAGCATTTCACAATTGGGATTAACATGATCAACGGGGGTAGAATGTGGTAGCTTGCCTTGCTTGTCCTGTGGATCCTTGGTCTCACTCTTGGGTTCCTCCTCTAGTATGTAACTTATCGTTAATGTTGATTCATAATGAAATCTAGCAAAATTCAAATAAATACAAAAAAAATCCAAAAATTGAGAAAAATGCAATGCAAGTGTTATTAGATAGATCTTGATTTTAGATTAATTTTAGTTCAAGTTTCATCTTAACCTAATTTAAATGGGCGAGTTAAGAACTTTTAAAGATTCAAATTTGAATTAATTCAAATAAAAGAGAAATTTTACTCTTAAATATTTAATTGTTGTATGAAGTATTTCCTTTAGAATAACAAGAGAGGCTGACAAGTGGGTTCAGGGTTTTAATTTTCTTTGTTGAATTATTTTTACAAGGAAAAAGGTAGCCTCTTACTGATAGGTAGGTCCCATGGTCCATGTTGACCAGGTCAACTTGACCTTTAGAAATCCATGGGGTCCACTTGTTAGTAATTCATACTTTTAAATCAATTCTAATATAAAATTTTAATGAGTTGGCACCACATGTCATTCTAACAGGTATAATTAGATTAATGAAAGTGCATCTAGGCCCTTAATTTTATTTTAGTGATTAATGACAAGCAATTAGAAGCTAATATGCTCCTAAGTGTTTATGTTTTAAATTTAGTTTAAGAAATGATTAAAGAGGTGATCCCGTGATTTGATTTGAGAAAGGACGATATCAAAGCAATGGTAAATTGTATCTTTTCCACTTTCTTGAGTCTAGGATGCTATACTATTAAGTGCGATGCCACACAACAATAATTGGTTTAGATTATAGTGCTCATTGATCACTCTAAATTTCAATTGAGTTTAGGTTGGAATACAAGACCCATCAGATTTTTTGTTTTTTTAGCAAACTCATTTCTCAATTTGTGCTAAGTTGAAAGTGATTGGAATTTCCAACACAATGTATGAATATAAGATCCATAGGAATGTCCTTTTTTAAGGAACTCAAGTCTATGTTTGGATTTAATTCTTGAATCAGAGTTTTCAATGGCAACATCAGAAAATCGAACCCATTGACTTTCAACTGATCAGAATATCACAACTTGAAGTCAAAATATCCAACATGGGATAAATTTTATCCTACCAACGAGCAAATTTTAGGGTTTCCTATTTAAACCTCCTCCTAACATTATTCTAGCATTAGCCATTCAATTAAATTTCCTAAATGCTTTTGGCTAGATCTTTGTGCTAAAGTGCTTTGGATCTTAAGCTCTCCTTCATCGTCTGTCAATCCATGATTTGCATATTTGTGTGTGTGGATTTGGTGTTTAGGACCTAATGTGTGTTTCTCTCACTAGGATTGATTTCAAGGAGTATTTGTGTGGGATTTGTTATTCTTTGAAGTTGAGGACTCCTAGACCACTAGGTGTCACCCTTGAGCTCGCTTGTGGTGTGCCAAGGATGTTCGTGAAGGCCGGATCTTACCTTCAAAAGGAAAGAGATACCCTTAGTAGAGGATGAATGCATTTATTCAACCTTGCAAGGATAAGATTGCGAAACACTTGACTCATTGTAATCTCCTCTACGAAGAGGTAGAATCCCCTCGAGGTTTTAAACTCGAGAATCCCCTTGGATCTTACCTCAATTCTCGATGAAAGCTCTTTACTTCTCGCACTTCTCACCTTGCTTTGTGGAGATGCTTGTAGTTAGTTGCTGTATGTGCTTGATTGACCTTCTTGTGTGGTGAATCTAGTTGATTTAGGTTGTAGCTTACTTGCTTGTGCTCTACTCGTATTGGAATATCCTACTATTGATCAGAATATCTGATAGTGATAGAAAAATTTGACCCTAGATTGGAATATCCGACCAGCTTCTGTTATACAATTTTACTTGATGTTTTATATTGCCTATTCACTCCCTCTAGGCCTCAAACAATCCTTTTAATTACTACTAATCATCTTCATTAGTGAGAACTAGAAAACTAATAGGTGGGCCACTCCTATCAGTCTCACTCTTCCTTTCTTCCTCTCACCTCCTAGGGTTGGCATGCGTGGTGTGATGCTGGACTAGAGCCTAGTGTGGCTAGCAAGGGGAGGTCGAGAGGGCTCTTGGTCTATCGGTGGGCAGTAGTGGAGAGGTGGTAATGGTGCATAGAGGCTAGAAGGCTTGGTGTGATAGAGGTTTGGCTTTGAGAGTGCAAGTGCTCCACCTCATCGAGGGGGTCTTGATCGTGCTATGTGTTAGCTAGGGAGTGGCTTGGGTGGTATAGCCATTGGGATTGTGTGCTACAGAGGGTGGCGTAGGCGACGAGGCTTGTCTGACCGATCCGTGGCTAAGCAAAGTGGAGGGTTAGCAAATTAAGGGAGAAAGAAGGGCATTGGCACGGTGGTCCACTATCTTATCGTATGGCGGCGGGGAGCTTGAATGGTGGCATGGCACAGCAAGGATAGAGTGCGTGGGTGTGCTTTGCTCGACTTGGCACTAGTGGGGAGTGGGGCGAGCGTTGATGGTGATTGCTCTGCTGAGCTTTAAAGGCAGCGTGGGGGTGAGTGAGCTCTAGGCCATGGCCTAGACAGCTTGGCTGAGCTGGGTTGGCACAAGAAACAAGTGATGGTGGGGTAGGCTTGTGGCAGCTGGGTTGGTTCAATGAGAAGAAGGGAGGGGAGGTGGGTTGGACTGGCTAGAGAGGGGGTGGATGAAGGTGGTCTAGAAAGAAGAAAAGGGAGGCCCAAATGAATAATGCTATTTCTTATTTTAAAAAAAAATAGAGTTTGAGGTTTTTAAAGATTTGACCATTAACATTATAAATTTCGAAAATTGTTTTGGCCACTTATTATGGAAGTAGCCATAAATTATTCTAGGAGTTTATTTTGCTTACTCTTTGAATACTTTTTGAGATTTTGAAAGCAACAATTTAGAAAATTTTATTTAGATACTCAAGGTTTAATTTGAGAGTTGCTATTTGAATTTAAATTTGCCTTTCATTCATGGCACTAGATAAAGAGAAAGGAAATTCATAAAACTAGAAGATCCAGCATGAGATGCAATTTTGAAAAGATTTGATGACTCATATATTTAGGTTCAAATTTTAAATGTTCCAAATTTTAGGATGTTACAATGAGCACAAGTAGAGAACAACCCTCCACCTTAGTGAGATCCAACCAACGGCTACGAAGTTGATTATCATTGTTTTTAGGAGAACAATCCTCAACATAATTGGAATGGGCAACAGTAGCAGGCCTTGAGCATTGAGAATGGTGTGTTGGTTGAAACAACTCAAACGACGATCTCCACAATCACCTTGAGCAATGACAACCTTGAACAAGGGGAAGACTAAAACAATCATGATAGATCCCCCATCACCTAGGTGACGATAGGGTCGAGACCATAGGACTCATTGTTGATGTGCACGCATGCTTGACTAAGGTGACCCTTCATCCTTGTCCTTGTCAAAGGCAAACCCTTGAAGGACTCCATGGTTCAACAACTGCCCAACAACTTTTAGACCAAGCGATGGGTGTAACACCTTTACTCCCTTACTAAGGGATATCAGGTGGCCCTCACACTTAAATCCCAGATAATTGAGAATTACAATGGGAGTATAGACCCAAAGGAGTTCCTTCAAATCTATGAGATAACCCTAGAGACAGCTGGAGTAGATGAAAAGACTATGGCCATTTGACAACTGCGTTCAAGGGTTCAACCTGTTCATGGTTGATTCATCTACCACTAGCGTCAGTCAAGTCATGGAATGATCTTTATTAGTAGTTCATTGCCAACTTCTAGGGAACTTATAAGAGAGATGGAATCAATGATGGCCTGCACAACTTGAGGTAGAGAAATGGTGAATCATTGAGGGACTTTATTTGATGCTTTAATAAGTGTCAAAACACAATTCCCGAGATCACCGAAGCTTCTTTCATTAGAGATTTCAAATCAAGAGTATGAGACGAGTACACCATCAAGAAGCTAGTGATGAGGTGCATTACTACACTATGTGGCTTTCCAAAGTGCTCAACAAGTGTGCATGTGTTAAGGAGATTGTTAAGCACAATGATGGAAATACCAAGGTAGTAGAAGAAAAGAACCATAAGAAGAAGGATGAGGCAAGCACCTCCAAACAACACAAGAAGCAAAAGGAGCAACCCAAGCAAAGTATGAAAAATGCTAAGATAAAGGGGGGGAAGTCATGGCTGCTGAGCACATGCCATCAATCCCATGGTGCTATGAGGTTCACGGTGAGTAACCGGGCAAAAAGTGGTGCCCCATCGACAAGAATTGCTCCCATTCCCCGACTGCATACATGGAATTCCAATGAGATAGAAAAATCACTAGCCTTACCACCTTACCATAGAGTGCAAGTTGTTGAGAAGCCCATGATGGATCCAAGTGGTCCGATAATGAACCAGGTATCCCAGATACCAACCATGTGGTGAACCATATCTTCGGTGGCTCAACCTCCTATTCTTCCAAGATGGGAGTAAAAGAAGGTCGAATGCGAAGTTTGTTTGAACATTTAAATGACCTAATGGAACTTAACATAGATATAGGTCCCATTAACCTTTTCAAAGGCTAATTGCCCTTGTCATGCCCTTATGCCAAGATGGTATCCTATCATACTGACATATGATGTTTGACGATAACTCCACCAACATTCTTTTCACAAGCACTCTAGAAGCCATGGGGATACCAAAGAGCAAGTTGGAGCACTCAAACTAACCATCCACAACATTACTATAGAGTCCCCCTCAATGCCGCTCGGGAAAATAACACTACTAGTAACCTTTGGCACACCTGACAACTAGGACCAAGAAGCTAATTTTTGATGTCATTCACTTTGACACAGCTTGCAATGCATCCCTTGGTTGGACAGCATTGGCCAAATTCATGGTCGCTACCCACTATGCTTAGCAACTACTCACGTTGCCTAGTCCAAAAGGTGTGATCATAATTTTGGCAAATCCTAAGGTCGTTGACCTCATTAACTAAACTCAATAACGACCTGCTCCCAAAGAACCTGCTCAGAAACATACTCAATGAAAGATCATAGCCAAACGAGATGGCAACACCAAAAAGGTGGCTCTCATGAGATTGAACCCCAACTACTCTAGTCAACTTTGGGGCCGGACCCAGTGAGAATAGGAACTCGCGCTCATCACTTTCCCCTCCAAGAAAATATGGGCATGTTTGCATAGAACCATTCGACATGCCTAGGGTCCATAGGAAAGTGATTGAGCATAAACTGATGGATATTAAATGACCGATCAATCAAGCCAAAGCTCAAAAACTTCATACCTGACCGTAAAGATGCTATTTGAGAGGAGCTTGACAAGCTCTAAAAGGCAAGCTTCATCTGAGAAGTTCTTCACCTAGAGTGGCTTGCTAACTCTATCATGGTTAGAGAAGCAAATGAAAAGTGGAGGGTGTGCTTCGACTTTGCCGACCTCAATAAGGATTGCCTAAAGGACCATTTCTCTCTTCCTAAGATCGTCTAGCTAATAGATTTGACTACCGGATGTGCGATATTTAGTTTTCTTGACATCTATTCTAAGTATCACCAAATTAGTATGTCCAAGCAGGATGAGGAGAAGACGCCTTTTGTAACACCATTTAGGTATTTTGCTATGTAAAAATGCCTTTTGATTGAAGTGGCCACTTATTGTAGGGGATTCTAGAACAAGTTTCAGGCAGGAACGTCAAGACATATGTAGGTGACATAGTGCTCAAGACAAAAACTCAAGATCACTTGATCGATGATCTACATGAAATGTTTGACAACCTTCATTGACATCGCATGAAGCTTAAATCAGAGAAGTGCACACTTGGGTCCCATTGGGAAAACTACTCAGTTTCCTAGTTTCAGTCCAAAGAATCAAAGCAAATACCAAGAAGATCAAGGGTGATAGATGAAATGAAGTCCCCAATAGATTCAAGGAGGTGTAGAAGTTGATAGGATGGATGCATGGTTGCTTTGAGTAGATTTGTGTCAAGGATGGGAGAAAAGGGGATGCTATTCTTCAAGCTTTTGAAGAATCATGATAGGTTTGAGTGGACTTAGAAGGCCAAAGATGCCTTCATCGTGCTCAAGAGGTACTTGACAAACCCACCAATCCTTGTTGCACCTCACCCAGGCAAGGAATTGTTTTAATACATTGTAGCCACACCCTACTCAGTCAACATCGTCCTCATAATTAAACGAGACAAGGCCCAAAGACCCATCTACTTTGTCAACGAAGTCCTCCATGATGCCAAACTACATTATCCTCAAGACCAAAATCTCTTGTATGTGGTTCTAATGACATCAAGAAAGTTGTGACACTACTTCTAGGCTCACAAGGTAATGGTGATCTCCTCCTTCCTACTCAACAAGATTGCTTGCAATAGGGAAGTAGCAAGCCACATCGCAAAGTGGGCAATCAAGTTTGGTGAATTTGATGTCTCATCTATTCCTCCAACATCCATCAAATCCCAGTGCTCATTGACTTCATCACAGATTGGACCATACCAATGGAAACCAAGAAAGACAACATGGCTAAGCCACATCGGATAATAATGTTTGACATGGCATTTAACCTACATGGCGCAAGGGCTAGGATAATACTAACCTCACCAACAATGAACAAATTAAAGTATGAGCTACCAACAATACCGCCGAGTACAAAGGTTTACTGGCCAGACTATAAGATGCCTCAGTGGTTGGAATCAAACACTTGTTCATGAAAAAGAACTCATAACTTGTTGCAGACAAACTAAAAAATGAATATAAGTGCTTTGACTAGATTATGGGACAAGATCTGGTAGAAGTACTCAAGCTTGAGTGTCAATTAGATATCCTTCAAATATGTCATGTTGTTAAAAGAAAACTTCGAGGTCAACGAACTTGCTCAGCTCGCCTTAAAGAAAACGAACCGCCTAGTGTATTCATCAAGATCTTGTCAGCCCCATAGATCCCATCTAATGACTAATATGGATGACCTTCACCACCCAGTAGAAAACCAGAAATGCTACCTATAGCGTCTACTTAGGCAACATCAACAACGCCCTCAGGTGACCACGCCGTTGCCACTAGTGACAGAACCAGCTTAGACAGATGCAATCCAACCATATATGGTCTCCAATACATTTATCGATGATGAAGTTGAAGCAAAAAAGCTGCTTTGCTGAGCCGAACATTATTCTATGGTCAATAGTCATATCTACCAACGAAGAAATAACGGTATTCTTTTCAAATGCTTCTCAAGGGAAGAAGTACAATTGGTTTACGACATCCATAAAGGCATATATGGAGCATACACTGCTGGTAGTACACCGGTCAGCAAATCCTTCTAACAAGACTTCTATTGGCTTCTATTGGGTTACTGTACTTCAAGATGCTTGTGATTTAGTCAAACATCATAGGGCTTGACAATTCCATAGCAAATATAGCGAAAGTCCAGCATAGGCATTGTAGACAGTACATAATCACGGTTGTTCTCAGTCTAGGGCTTGACATCCTTGGTCCTTTCCCAAAAGACAAAGGTGATCATAAATTTCTATTCATGACAATTGACAAATTCACAAAATGGATAGAAGAGGAGCCAGTTTAGGCAATCACAGCAAAGGCAGCAACGAAATTCATCCAGGGTATACCTTGCAGATTTTGTGTTCTTCACCACGTCATCATCGCAACTAAAAACCGGATCTGACATTAGTCTCATAAGTACAATCAACATAGGGTAGCATCATCGGTGTGGTAGAGTCATGAGTGTATAACTCTACCTATTTGTGAACTTCGAAAATAAAACGCACACATCGATGAAAAAAGACAGTCTCTTTTGCCCTAATTCATCTTCTCTCTGCAATTGCCTCAAAACCAATTCAGGATACTGCAAAGGACTGACAAGAAAAAAAAACTCAAGCTAACCAGAAAGCACGTCAGCTTGATGTCAAATTTGTGATGTTGCTACTGTGAATTGTCCAATTGCACAAATTATGCTGTATTTCTGTTCATTCCTACATTGATATGGTGAAAATACAGTTGTAGGTTACACGAGCTTGTTACTTGTCTCTGCATCACAAGCATTAAACATTGGTCACTGAAAACGATCCATTCTTCTGGCCTGTTGACAGGAGCTTATGTTAACCCTCTCATCTCGCAGCATGTTCATGCTAGGTGCCAACAATCATGTGTAGCGATCAAAATAGAGAAGCTGCTTCATGAGAAGAGCAAAGTTTTTCAACCCATACGACTCGCTGACCCTCACCTGGAAAATGCAGCAACAGAAGTGTCAGCGTATTTTTCCTCATCCCTCTTTTCTGAAAACAATACATGCTGGCAGGCAATCTTTACGAACAATATACCATGATACAGCTAGAATCTCTCTACCTTGTTCTAACAGAAAGAAAGACAAGAAAGTAGCTCACCAGATCAAGAAATAATGCATTCATCTGTCTCTCGTCAACGACAACGTTAGCTGATATAGCTGTAGCATCAGGAGTTCTTGCTGTTGTAACTATGACTTCAGTATCCAAATCCAGCACACAAATGAGAATGCAATTTAAAATTAACAATGAGAAATGTGGTAAAACACTAACTAAGGAGTGAGTTCCAAATTCAAAAAGCAGGTAGCCAGTATCCACAGAAATTCCTGTACATAAGCTACCTAGTATCTATATCCCCATTCAGCATTTTACGACTGTCAGACCAGGCTCACCCCGGCAGTATTGGCAAAATAGCCCCACCCAACTTCCCCAAATAAATAAATATGAGTATATCAGACGGTTGATTTGGGTCACTCTGTACAAGGCTGACCAGGCCTTCACAATATCAAATAATCTACTGTTTTGGGAAACGTTACTTGTATTGATGAGAATATCTGTTCCAAGTCCTTTGCAAATTCATTAAAATTTATATCCTTCCTTGTAGCACCTATTTCAGAAAGGGCTGATGCCATACCATCATAATCCTCAGTTGCGAACGAAGCCAAAATGACCTCCATTACTGCCCAGGTCCTTGGGGATATTCGGCCGACAATTCCTGCAAAACATTAACCAATAGTGATGCACTTTCTGTTACATATATAATATAGCTGACTGACTGACCACTAACCAGACAATATAAAAACAACGGTGGAGAATATGTTATGTTACATACCAAAATCAAGAAATCCAACGCGGCCATCACGGAGTAAACCATAAGTTTCCTGCATGCACATCTTCATGGAACGATCCACATGAAATCAAACTTCCAATCCTGCACATTTTGTACATATGTCAACATTACCTAATCCGAGGCTTGAATAAGGCAATGAATCGAAAAAATACCCAAATACATGATGTATGGAATCACAAGGATGCATGGAGAGTGCAGTGACTGAAGTCAGCTCAGGATCAGGAAAAAGAGACCTTAGAGAATCAACGTCAGTGAGTGGAACACCATACAATATTTCCATAGTTAGGACACGCTCTGTGCCACAGTGCCGATACACAAAAGGGACTTTGGCCTGCCTGTCAAATCCCATTGCTTCAATGTACCTATGAAATGCCTCAATATTTGTAGCTTCTTTCCTGAAATCAACTTCTTCAAGCATGCATTCCTTTATATTCTTGACAATTACTACCTATAATAGAAAATTCTTAGCATAAGGGCATTTCTTATTATATTCTTCTATAACTTAGTGATACCACTAAATTTGGAACTCCAAAAATACAGAAAAACATGAAAAGCAATTTCATGATTGCTCTATGCTGTCTCTACTTCAACATATATGAACTATAAATTATTCGTTTATTCTAGTTATCTGAATTAAAAATATTATCATCTTTTTTGGTTATAGTATGTGAATAATATATGGTCAATTTCCTCCTGTGACAACCTCAAGAATAGATATATTGCACTCCACCTTGAAATATGCCTTATTTGCTATTCAATTTGATTAGTCGGATACCCGTGCAGTTGCACGATTACATTTGACAACACAATTGTATGTTTTTTCTCAAACGCGCAACAATATAATTGTATTTGCTATAAAGCTCTTATAGCTATGATTAGAACTGCAGTTGTATTTGTTATACAACTAAAACAACTCTAGCTAATCTATGATACTACAATCTAGGTTCATCAAAACAAGTGGTAACACATTTTTTCTCTCGATTATTGGAAGAATTTCTTGAATTTTCTGTTTAACTCATCTTTCTGATTATAGGATTATTAAGGTACCTTCAATCCAACTAGTCGATTTTACAGATGTAGTTGTTACAGTTTGATGCACCTAAATGTACCGACTCTGTCACAGTGCTTAATTAACTCTAAACTCAACTATATGAATTGGAAAATACATGAAAACCAACTGTGTGAAAAGCTCAATAATCTTGCTTCAACCACCAAAAGCAAAACATATCCTCATGGTCATGGGAGCAATTTTATGGAATGCATTGTATACAGGAATCAAACAAAAATAGATTTTGACCTTCTGATTATATTAAAGAAATCAGTAAAATTTGGTTTCCTGCACTCTGAGAATCGCCTGGACCAGCGATTGTTCTATAAAAAATGAGGTTTATTCCCGAGAAAATGCATCTAACCAAAAAAAACATTTTGGAAGAAAAAAAATTGCTATCCAGTGAAAGATTCATTAGGTGATAACTCACCAGTGATGTCCTCTGTAGTTCGGGTTCAGAAACTCCAAAACACGTGCAACAGCATAGATAAAATTAAGGTCAGCAACCAAAGTATCTTCAATACCAGGCTTGAGGAACTTAATAACCACATCCTTCTGAGAGCTCTTCAACCTAGCCCCATGAACCTGGATGAGAATAAAGTTATCTCAGTGCTTTAGCTCCAGACAACAAAATAGTTCAGAAACTTCAGATGGTCTCAACAGAAACCTGTGCTGTTGACGCAGAAGCTATTCGCACCGGATCAATGCATTCATATATGCTATCTAATGGCTGTTGCAACTCCTCACGCAATATTGACTTAATCTCATTATATGGAACAGGTGGTGCACGGTCAAAGCAGTTATGGAATTCCTCATCATACTCTGCAGGAAACAAAGTTGGTGCAGAAGCTATGAATTGCACCCCCCACAGTCAGTTGACTATACAGGTACAAATAATCATAAAAAAGTCTGCGATTATTAAACTGAATAATTATCTTCATTCCTCACCCTGTGCTCATCCCAAAGGACCATTGTAAAGATAGGTTACTCTACTTTGTAATGCGATACCCTTCGAATTCTAACCTGTCTAGTGACTCGTAAGCAATTAAGCATTAGTTGGATTGCTCAAAGATATATTAGTGGCCTTCGTTTCCTTTTGCCACATATAAAAAGTAAAATGAAGAATTCTGGCATTTCTTTCAAAAGGTACAGATGATTAACAAATTAAAAAATGCTATTAATTCAAAAACACATAATACATGTATTTTTCTTCTTTTGAGATGGACACATGTTTTAGTTGATGATACGGAGTAGTATAAACTGTAAAGTATGAACACATCCTTATCTGACCTACCTTGATATAAGTTGAACCCATGCGCGCAAAAAGCTTTCTAAGGTAAAAAGGAGAAAGCAAAATGAGCTGCATCTGAGCTGGTATTCCTGCTGATGTGTTAGCTGTCTGCATATTAATAGCAGAATATTAATGCTTCTGAAGCAAAAGATATTGATAAAAATTATCTCAGATAAATCTGGTCATTGTACACCGACAACAACCCCCTCCCTTCTACATAGATGAAAATCCACATCCAGACTAGCCCTAATAATCTCCCTTGCAACCCAACCGAACTAAAAAAATCAGTACTTCAGCAGTGCGGCGCTATGTTCTATTAAGACCCTTTGATCTTATTCACTCGGCATCTCATTATTTAACAAGAGACACCATGTCTACTAACATGAGATTCCCACTTGAGACAGTCAGAAGTCAGAATTAAACCTAACCCATTAAAATAATAAAATCAAAGTAATTAACTCCAAAACCAACACCATCCAAACCCTTCCGGCCCTCTCCACTTGAGCGCTTACATACCTATTATAGGCATCAGTTCTCACTTCTCCGTTCACTTTAACCAAGGGAGTTGGTCCATTATCAATGTTCTATAGGGTTAAATGTACTATTGGCTATAGAAGAGAAGCAAAGGGCTCATATAAGCAGAAATTACAACTCGATAAAACCATCGGCGTATGCTCAATTCTCTTACCAGAACAAGCATTTCATGAATTCTATGATTAGAATTCAAAAGGTTGGAAACTTGATTCCATAACTAGTTAAAACAAAAGTATCGATGAATGAATGTTGGTTAATCTGGGGTTGTTGTCACTGACTAGGAACAGAGACCTCCATAAGATACTTATATAGAGGAGAGCAAAATTTTCAGAGAATCAGACTATTGTCCAGTGCTTACCTTATGTAACATGTTCTGACCATTTTAGCTACTGGTTTAAAGAAATATCGCACTACTGTAACCTGGATTTTAGTGAAAAAATTTCTGTGCATCTATACATCTGAAGTTACATGTTAAATAATAATGATGAAAAATTAGTTTAAGTAAAATTAGTAAAATAATTTATATTAAAATTAATAAAAATAGTTTATATTAAAATTAATATTATTTAATTAGTTTTTATTTAAAATTAATTATAAAAAATATATGGTAAGCGTGTATGTACGTTGACTTAAAAATGTTAAAAAATCTATATTGTTTTTATTATTTGTGTGTAGAAATTAAATTTTAAAAATAGATGAAAAATTGCTAAAAAAATTTATAGAAATTTTGGACAAAAAGTAAGAAAATAATTTTCTAAATTTGGAAGAGTAACAGGTTGAATTTTTTATTTGCCTATATGCATAGCAATAGGTATGATCTAACAACAGTATGCTAACACAACCTAGCAGGCCACGACGCAACGACGACTTAGTAGTAGCGGTGAGACTGACAAATGGGATAGGATTGTCAATAGGAGTGAGCACACGTGTAGCGGCAATGTAGAGGCTGATAAGAGAGATTAGCTTGTCAGTGGACATGAGCGCACGCACAACAGCAATGGTGTGGCTGATAGGTGAACCAGGCCTATCAGCGAGTGTGATTGTGAGCGTGGAGAGGCGTTGTAACTGATAGACAAGCTAAGCCTGTCAGCGAGTGCAGGCACTAGGGCAGTGGAGACTCTGTGAGTGATAGGTGAGGCTGGAAGGGACAATGTGTTGTGCGTAGAAGAGTGTGCATGTGTATGGCCGTAGGAGATCCAGAGGCGACGTAGCATTCTGATTGGTGTGGAGGCGTTGAAATAGTGATCGAGCTGGATTCTCTATAGATACGAGTTGAACTTTATAGCCTTCTATACAATTGATAATGTGACGTAATCTAGAGTGTCTGGATAGCTAAAAGTAGTGGTTATATAATCTCAAGGGTATTTAGATCTTTTTCTTTGAATTTTTTTATAAATAGAGGGTAAAATGTTAGAGATTAAGACACGGAATATTGAGAGAGGTTTTTTTAATTTTTGTAAGTACAATTTTAAAAATAAACGTAAAGTTAGTCAAAATTTTATATAAGAATTATTCTCTCTTTTTGTGCATATATAGTGTTTAATTTTAGATGAATTTATTTCTCTAGGTTTTGATTTGATTTGTTTGATCTAAAATTTAGATAGAGTGTTTTTCTATTTTTCTAAAAGTTGGATTAATTAATTATTTTTAGATCTCGTGCTATTAATTAATTAGAGTTTAATTAATATCGGTTATTAATTTTGTTTCATTAGCTAGAAGTCCGATTGAGATAATTTTTGTTTGTAAATTTTGTTTAGTTTATTCTGAAAAATTTTCAGGACAATCGGAATTACGGATTCCTCTAAAATTTATTTAGTAACGAAAGTTCAGATTTGAAAATTTGTGATCTTCCACAATCATTCACCCTGTCGGTCCTACTTTACCAATTATGTTTGCACGACCTAATGAATGATACAGAATGCAGCAGAGAACTTAGTGTATATTCAGTCTACAGCTGGCTTCATTATTTCACTTCTCAGAAACTCTGAGAACATGAAGTTGTTAGAGGTAAGAGATGAATGACAGAAACAAGAAATAACCTTTGAGTAGTCATTTAGCCACTCCCCATCAACCCCAAGGATAGCTTGAATCCTTGGGCCATCCTAAAAGCACCTCGTGGCCCTGTGCTAATTGAAAATACACCCTTTTTTCAGACAATTTTGCAAAAATAAACTAGTTTCACAAACATTTCCGAAAATATAACTGTGTCACCGATCTTGCCAGGCCAACGGACGATGCCGACCCATCCCATCGTGGTTGGACAGCACGGAATCACCAGCCGGCCTGACGACACCACCGTCGTCGCCAGGCAGCCGGGCGGCACCATCTCCCGTGTCAGACAGAGGTCGCACCGTGCGTCAATGCACCAATGCGCCGGGCAGCAGCGACCATGAGAGAGAGCAGAACTGAACAAAGCAATAACTGCGTATAGGAAAGAAGTCCAACCTATGCGCACGTCTCTCTGGACATGCAATCAGTACCTAGCTAGGCCGAAAGGGATGATCATCATGTGGAGATAGATTTTTTAGATAACCAAATCTTTATTGCACTTATCCGATTAAATTAAGATAATAGAATCGGCTGAAAACACTTCCGATCTCACCCCTGCTCCCAGACAAAATCCTAGACAAAACGTTGTTTGACCACTTACTTCAAACGTTGACAGGTCCCCTCAACCAAATCCCGTGTATACGGCTTCTCAAGAATAACCCAGGTACGAAGCCAATGAATAATTGAATAGATAACTTACAAAGGAGAAGTAATTGTTTCTTAAAAAAACCACATCATTCATGTTTAACCATAACGACCAACAGCCACTCCTAATAGAACATGTGATTTCATTTTTTTGTGATTCTTGAAAACCAACCACCAAACAAGTGTGAGACACTTCGAGGGGTGGAAGTCCAGATGCCATTTGGATAATAGATCATACCAAGTGAGCAAAGTGGCATTCATAAAACAAGTGTTTAATAGTTTCTTCCTTATAACAAAAATAATAGGACTTGCTGCCTTACCAGATGCACTTCATAAGGTTATACTTTGTCAAAACTACCCCATGGCACAAATTCTAAAAAATGATCCTGACTTTGAGTGCAACCTTCAATTTCCAAAGACGATTGCTTAAATTAGGCACCTCGCTACAAACAAAAGCCATGTAGTAGTATTTCACCAAGAACTTTCCATTCGAGGCCACAGATCACCATTCGGCTGCCACGATCCGGTATCTTCAAGAAGCTCAACGCGCTGCGCTTGAGCGACGTCCGGTTTGACAGCCAGTGCGATCTCAACGACGTTGTCTCATCGGGTCAGTGCCGTTGCTACAAGTTCTTCAGCACTTAGTCACTAAGTACGTGATTAGCTAGTCATTTGTTGTATTGGCCCCCTGTAATTTAACATGGTTCACTATACAAACCAGCCCAAAGCTCCAAAGCTACTAAGCCAATCTATGGATTGCGTTACGCAGCAACGATTTGCCTCTTTGTGTGAATCTGCTACCCTCCAGCGCAGTATGGCTATGCTTTGTAATATATTAGCAAACTAGCAACTGCTTTTTTAGTGACGAAAATGTGTAGTATGTATTGTTACATATGTTCAGCTAGGGAAATTTCAGAAGCACGTAAACCATCTTATATGCAGAGTTTAATATTGCGAAATCAAAAACACTAGCCACATAGTCGAGCTTTGCGCGACTTTGGATGCCTGTTTTAACAACCTTGTATATATAGACCATTATATGTGATAATAAGGTGAAGACAAGCTCACCTAAGAAAGAATTAGCATATGTTATTTAATTATTGTTTTATTTAGTGCTCTTGAGCACAATGAAATTAGAAGGAATAGTCACAAGATGATATACAAAGTACTGATAACTAAGGAATCCGTTGTTTGCAGGCACCACGTTCAAAATATTCTAGAAGCTAATTCAGCAAAGACTTGCCATAAAATTTCTAGTACTATGCAGTTCATTCATTTATTCATATGACAACTGAGATGGTTTCAACAGGTTAAGTATAAAACGTTATAATACAAATTAGGTTCTAGGAAATTCTTATTTGTAGTCTGCTAGCAACAGGCATGATCAGTAGGGAAACCAGCCTAGGGTGTACAAAATTTGTTGGCAAGCAATTAAGTTCATATCAGAACTTCATTGCCCACGAAGAATTTGCATTGTAGCGGGGGACCAGGATTCGAGCAGTCATTCAGGTTGAAATAGCCTTAGGAGTTAACCACAGCTTCACCTTTTGGTCCACTCTAGGAGTCAGTCGAACAAAAGTAGGAACTCCCCCTAGCTAAAAGGAAAGATCATCAGTGATCATTTTAGAAGCCCACGCCGCTTTCGCCACCGGCGTCATCCACTCGTCCTCCCCAGTTCACCCACGGTTCGGCCCCAAGTGGCGTTCTTTTTGCAGTGCCAGTAGCTCCCATAGCAGCACGATGAGGAGGTCATGGCAACAAATACTCGTCGGCCAAGCCTTCGGTCGACATCCAGCCCGACTGGACCTTGCGTGAGCAGATCGCCTTCACCAACTAGAACTAGCTCTACTGCAAGCTGTGAGCCTGTGCATGATTGAGTGTCTGAAATTTCGGTCATCAGAAACGCAAGTTCGTCGGGTGCTCGTCGGGAGGCTGAGGTGCATGGGCTCTTAGGGAGGCAGAGGCATTGTCATTGCAACCGTTCATCTCTGCTTCGTCCTCCTCCGCCGTTTCCGGTCCATTTCAAGATCGGACACAAGCGGTCACACGGCGGAGCCGACGAGCGCTGGGAAAATTGGAGGATCCAACAACTCAAAATGTCGGGAGTGAAAGTCGGATGGCCTGTGTTTCTTTTATGACATGGCGCGGTAATTTTGCAAGAAAGTGGAGTACCTTCGCTATTTTAGATTTCGAGGGGTTTAACAAAACTAAAATTTCTGAAATTTTGTAACTAAAAATGAAGTTTGTACTAATTTTGTCTGAATTTGAGCAAGTTCTGAAATTTTTTGGCCATTGTCGCTTGGCTCCCTACATGTCTACATTCTGGCTACAACAGCTCCGTCTCTGCAGAGCACGAGGGGTGTTGAACCTAGCCATCCGCTCAGTCTCTCCACCGTGTTGATCTGTCCGAACTGGGAGAGCTGCCGCAGCTCACGATTTTTGCTCCTGTGCTTAGATTTTTGCTCCCATTGCTTCAATGTGACCCGCTGACATCTCTGCTCCGGCGCGGGAGACACTTCGGTGCGATGGAACGCCTCCAGGGACTCTCCACCATTTGCATGGTGTATGGACAATCGCACTCTGCAACTCCAGCAACATTTTAGGGATCGTACTCAACTATCCATGTGTGGGTACACCTTCTATCTGTTAATAATCTTTTTTTAGTTCAAAACAGTAGCCACTACTATTATATTAGCGTAGGCACTGAACAATGTAAGACAGAAAATTATGTAATTGTTAAGATAACCCATGGTCCAGACATTGTTTGTGCGAGTCCTTACTGTGGTATATGTTTTCACATTAGCAATTTTTAAACAAGTGTCCAAATCAAACTTGAAATTATTATTTGGGAGGGCATTAGTCCACTCAGGGCCGTAGGGTGGCCGGTGCAAAGTGTGCATGTGTTCAGGTCCCCAAAATTAGGGCCCCCAAATCTACCGTTAGTACTAATTACCTATACTTAATTAGCAGCAAATTTCAAGACCCAATAAACTGAAAATGAAAGAAAAAACCCAGAAATATTCATTGTACCATCACAATCCACATGTAGTTTTTTTTCTCTAGCTAAGTCTAAAATTCATGTTATAAACAAGGAAAAATTTATTTGTTTATTTCATCCATCCTTATCATGTGTTCTAGAAATAGGAGGTATGATTCTAAATATGAAAAGCGTGAGAAGAAACAAAAATCGGAAGCCTAAGAATTGTAAGAAACAACATATAGTGAAGTTTTATAATTAAGTAAAAATATGCTTTGGTTATGCTAATTTTTAAATTTTAGGGCCCATTATACAGTTTGCACTGTGACCTCCAATTCCTAGGGAATCCACTGTGGTTCGTGTATTTGGACATGACTGATTAGATAATGGAGATATTTGGGGCATTCTTAGCCCAATTGCCCTTTAAAAGTGTTTATGTTGGTTTGCTCAAGTCGTAAAGATGGATGTTTCTAGAGGTTCTTCATCTGATGTTTTACATGTTTCTCTCAATCTTATCAACTCCTCAATCGTTGTGTGAAGTCAAAATATGCATATCAATGAATTTGTGACTTCTGACTGATCATAGAGATCTGCAATGTCCATTTCGTCCTTTATTTTGCATTGTTATTTTTTTCTCAAATACAATGGAGAGATGCGTATCATTTCATTTCATTTATGCAATGCGTATCCCCATTACAACATTTGTCACGTAAGCACCACAAAAAGAAGAACGAAATGACTAAGACTAGAAACTATGCTAACAGCAATCTCCGGAGCTCTTTTGCTCCAGCAGTGCACCCAAGGGCACCCTTAGCTTCCACCGAATGCACCACTAATCCCACATCAGGGGCAGCACCATTAAAAACATAGTCATTGCAATGTTTCTAAATCTCCCAAGCTGCTAGGATAATGAAGGAGTTGAGCCCTTTTTGTCTTAGTTTGTGAACTTGCTTGCTTGCTCGGTACCACCAACTCAAAAACCTAACCAAATTTGGTTGGGGCATCATGCCTGCAAACCGAGCTTATTGAGCACTTCGAACCACACTTGCCGGGTGACCATGCAAGAAACCAGAAGGTGTTGGATAGTTCTCATCCACTTGATCACAAAGAGGGCAAGTCACTAGGTGTGGCATGTCATGCTTAGCCAATCTATCAGCCGTCCAGCAAGGATTAAGCACGGCTAGGCACATAAATAACTTGCATCGCAGTGGTGCCCTAGTTTTCCAAATGCATCTCCATGGCGCAAATCTAATGGAGCCGACGAAGAACGCGTTGTAGGCTAATTTGCATGAGTAAACCCCTGAGACCGAAAGCTTTCACATTTGCTTTAGCTTTTTTCCGTAGCCATTCTACATGTGAGAGTAGGTTTAAGAATGTGGTGTATAGTAAGACTAAGGTCCCAACTCTATACAGGAGGGGTCGGGTTTATATATATATATAGTCTAGTGGTCCAGTGATCTAACATCCCCGCAATCGTAGCGGGAGGGAAACGGACGTAGAGACTAGATCAAAAACTGGTGAACAAAGGCGCAGCAAGACCTTTGATCATAATATCGGTGAACTGATACACCGATGGTATATGAAGTACCTGAATCTATCCTAGTACGACCTTATCATGAATAAAATGAATATTTATCTTTATATGTTTCGTAAGTCGATGATGAACCGGATTGGCAGTCATATAGATGACACTGACGTTGTCGCAGTAGACGATGGTCGCAGAAAAGATAGGTGCACGGAACTCCTAGAGAAGCTGGCGAAGCTAGCAACACTCAGCGACGGCATGAGTAACGGCGCAGTACTCGACTTCGACGCTGGATCGAGACACTATAATCTAGCATTTTGAGGACCAGGAGACTAGAGTGTCGCCGAGGAAGACGCAGTAGCTGGACGTGGAGCGTTGAGAGTTAGGGCAGCCCGCCCAGTCCACGTCGAAATATGCGGTGAGATAGTCGATGGGGCTAGAGCTAAGATGCGAGCCACTGAAGAGTGTGCCCTTCACGTAGTGAAGGATACACTTGAGCAGCGCGAGCTGAGGTTCGCGTGGTGTATGCATGAAGAGCCAAACTTGCAGGACGGCGTAAGTGAGGTCGGGCCGTGTGAGGATGAGGTATTGGAGAGCACTTGCAAGACTCCAGTACTGAGAGGGATCGGCGATGAGTGAGCCATCGGTAGCGGAGAGCTTGGCGCGAGTGTCGATCGGAGTGACCGTGGGGTGATATTCGGCCATGCCCGCACGCTGGAGGAGATCGATGGCGTACTGACACTGGGAAAGGAAGAGCCCGTGAGAAGAGCGAGTGACAGAGATGCCAAGGAAGTGATGGAGAGGACCGAGATCGGTCATGGCGAACTCGGAGTGGAGTCGAGCCATGATCTGATGCAGGAGGGATGGTGAGGATGCTGTAAGAACAATATCATCGACGTAGAGAAGAAGATAGGCGATGGTGGTGCCGATGTGAAGAACGAAGAGAGAGCTATCGGACACGGATGCTACAAAGCCGATATGTCGAAGGTAGGCAGCAAAACGCTGCTACTAGGCCCGAGGAGCTTGTTTAAGGCTGTAGAGGGAGCGCTGAAGGAGGCAGACGTCGTCGGAACGAGAGGGATCGATGAAGCCTGGAGACTACTGGCAGTAGACCGTTTCCATCAGATGACCATGAAGAAAGGCGTTCTTCACGTCGAGCTAGTGGTTTGGCCAAGAGTGCAAGGCAACCAGGGTGAGAATGACCCAGATGGTGGCGGTTTTGACGACGAGACTGAAGGTCTCGTCGTAGTCGACATCGGGACGTTAGGAGAAACACCGAACTACCCAGCATGCCTTGTGACGAGCAAGTGATCCATTGGCATGAAACTTGTGTTTAAAGATTCACTTACCGATCACAACATTGGCACCGAGGGGACGAGGCGCCAGGTCTCGTTGTCCATGAGAGCCTTGTACTCGTCGGCCATGGCCGCGCACTACTGAGGATCGGCCAAGGCTAAACGAGGAGTCACCGGAATGGATGAAATAGTACAATGGACTACTAAGAGCCCGTAGCACTTGGTAAGACGGAGGGACCCGATTTATGATCGGGTAATCATATGAGATGTGGGGGGACAGGAGCCAATGGGAGTGTGGGAGGTGGGGTGGGACTGGTTGGGGAGGGGCGGCATTGGCTCGGGATCGATGACTGTATGTAAGAGGAAAGTGCTAAACTAGGTCATGACAAGAGGATAATGGGCGCAAGAAGCCGATGAGGATAAGGTCCGATGAGGGGTAGGTGGCCGATGGGAATAAGTCGATGAGAAAAGTGGTTGGCCGATGAGGGGAGTGGTTGGCCAATGAGAGTAGGCAGCGGAGTAGTTAAGGGAGAAGTAGGTGGCAAAATAGGTAGGTCAGAGAGGTGGTGAGTCACAGACGTGAGAAGATTCGCGTCTGTGAAGAGAAGTTTCACGACCTTGGACTCGTGGAGACAAAGGAGTGGAGCGGACGCAAAAACTCGGAGAAGGCGTGGACACGAAGAGAGGAGGTTCACCTCCGGGAGGCAGAGATTCGTGTCCGTGGATACGTGGACACGTCAGAGTGGCTCAGACGCGAGTAGAGAAGTTTCGTGTCCGGGAGCAGGTGAGCGTGTCGAAAAAGCGGAAACCAAGAGAGGGTTCTAGCCAATAGAGGGCGGACGAGTTCAGCCAATGGAGGACGGATGGGTCTAGCCGATGGAGACGACGAACGCAGAGGTGCGCCGATATCGAAGGAGAAAAGGTGCGCCGAGGCAAGAAAAGAGCAAAAACAGGTGTGAGACGAGACGAGAAGGTGGATGGAGACTGTCGTCTTGTCACGTGGTGGAAACAAGGGAGAGGAGAGGGTGGTGGAGAAGAAGAAAGCTGTCTGCGGAGAAGACGGGGAGAAGAGAGAGCCGAGACAAGGAAGCAGAGAAGAAATACCGGGAAGGAGGTCTGCGACGAGAAGGAAGCATCGGCTCGTCGACGGGAGGATGTTAGCGCGTCAAGAATGTCTAAGCCTGCTCTGATACCATGTAAAAATACGGTGTATAGTAATCTAGTGCTCTAACAGTAACAGTAGGTAAGAATCTCGTGCAATCTCCAACTTGTGAAGAACCACCTTAGCCATGCTTAGCTGCGACTTGATGTTACCAACTCTCTGTTGGCCTCTACCGGTGCTGCCCATTCCGCTCCATAGCCTCATAAAACCCTTTTAACCTAGGCAAAAAGCTTTCAAAATGAAACCACATTTTCCCTCGAGTGTTAGTCTTGAGTCAGGGCAACAAAGGGCAATGATCGGAAAAATGGTAGATGACGTGAGAGAACCCGAAAGATATCCTCCCAATCCACCAAACAAAAGGTGAGGTCTAGCAGAACTAGCATCGGAGAATCATGCTCATTCAACCATGTGAACCTACGACCCAAAAGAGCAATTTCCTTTAGTTATAAATCGTCTAAAAGATGGAAAAATATACCTATCATGCCTTATAAAATCATGATGATGATTTTGTGATGAACAATTGATAAAAATAATTGTGATGATGAGTTGTGAAGTATTGTTGGATTGGTGAAGTATCACTACGTGAGCGGTCTGACAGGATGCTTGTAGTCGATTAAACCAACAGTTTGCTAGCGATCGACATGACTTTTCTAATTATACCGGACTTTCATGGGTGGTTGTACCGGTAAGGCCAGTCAGACCATATGATAATAGTGATTGACCTAAGATGTTTAGTTGTTTTGGTGTCTTATTCCCTGAATATTTATTTGGATGTTCTTTTGTGTTTTCTTTGTCCACTTTAAAAGCCACATCCGATGACTAACTTCAAAAATTCTCTAAGAATTTGGCTTCGATTATTAACAAAATTTCTTAGGTTTTGAATAATATTAAGAATAGGAAAAAAAGGTGGTTCACTTCCGTGCTTCGGTGAGTTAAATCATGTCCGCTCCAAAGTGTCCTAGACTAATCTCTCTCTTATCATATCAATTTGTCACTGGACTTGTTTTAGATAGCCCTCTTAAAAAAGAAAAAGGAAAATTAATAAAAAAAAGTTGTGAAATGATGGCATTTGAGCTCATTGTCAAATAGGGTGAAATACATAAAATTCATGGTTAAAGAAAGAGAGCAATTTGAAAGATTTGTAAATTTGATCTATTTTTTAAATAGTCGAGTTTATACCTTTTTGTTAAAAGTTTGACAAGGGGAGAAAGATTAAAAAAAAGAGAGAAGTTATTTTCTTTTACTTAGGAGAGAGTTTTCTCTCGTCTTTCAAGCTGCTGGTGAAAATAGTCTGATCTGTACTTCCTTCGATTTAAATATGAAAGCTGTCCGACCAAAAGGTAGTTCAAAATCGAGTTGGGAAGTTCTCAATCCTTACGTCACAGGTTCATTATCCTCCTGCAGGTTCCCAGGTCACAGTTCAGTAGTTTATTATCCTCGTTTGCGATCACTGTTGATGGCTTATCGTCGCACGCACCTCCACGTATGCACGTATCATCATTTGGAAAAAAAATTAAAGTATAGCTGATGATATAATCTCATAACAGTCCATGCGTGTGACAGATATAGAAGAGTACAAAAGACTACATAATATTGTAAGAATAATGCTGAAAGTATAGAAAGGGAATTTTGTCAAGTAACCTGACCCAGGAGGGTATTTTGTCAAGTAACATGACCCAGATGAGGTGGGCCTGCACTATAACTTAAATGCCCTTGGTCTGCACTGTAAGTTATGAAGCTGTCAAGTTCATTGTCGATGTATCCATGATGCAATTTATTTGGTCCGTAAACAAGTTAGCACGAGTTTTAGGCCCCTAGTTCATATCCAACTACAGGTCATCTCATACATAGAATCATCTTGTAAATGGCAATTAAAGGGCCAAGCAGCAAATTACAACAAGTGGAAAAACGACCCATGCCAATCTCGCAGTGCAATGCATGGAATAAATTAAACACGATCTAAACAGAAGATCCAGTGCCATCGCAATTCATACTCTGCAGAATTAGTACATCCCACAGGCATCGACAGACCTATTACTGTCTTACTCTACTGGTGTATACATCACCTTAGCATCATCACGATGGAAGTAAATCTTCACATCGGTGTCAGTGCTAGCGAGGCTACGCAGCTCCTTACATAAATCATCACTGACAGTAAGATCACGATGAAGATGCACTGTAAATGTTTCCAGAGTTGCTGCCCATCGAAACAGTCGTTTCACGAAGGCCATCTCATGCTCTGATCCCCTCAATCCACTGATTTCTACTTCCCAGAGAGAATCCAAGAAGACATCCTCCGTTTTCCAGTCTTGTGGCTGATTACAGATGCAACCCAGAGAGCAATGAGTTTCTGCCTGGAGTGTAGGTGAAAGAATAATCAGTCAAACCAGCTGAAAGTATGGTAAAGCCATTGTACGAGAATGATTAAATGAGATGGATATGGGTTTGAGGCTAAACAATTTAAAAGATAAGACTGCCATTCAAAAAAAAAGAACAGTAATTTGTAAAGTTTTCAAATGAAATCAAACAGATCCATGAACTGCAAAAAGGTATGTATTTGACAATCAATTCACTTGTCTTAAAATGGAGAGGGACTATTGGTGTCTTAAAAAGGAGAGGCGGACTATTGGCTTAGGCTTAGCATGGAGCATTTAACATTCATGGTTCTCTTAGGAGCAGTGGAGAACAACACCATATCATATCATATACATGCCTAACCATAATGCTATCACTTAATTATATCTATCCAGACTGCTAACTAAGCAACATCTCCATCTACATCACGATCATTTGTAAATATTTCCCAAATATGTTAAGTCTACAAATTCTGGCATTTTCCACTAAATAAGAAAACGAATAGAACTACTGCACTTGACAATTTTGGAGCTACACATAACATAAATATATCTTCTGTTTTTGTCATGTCTTGTACATAAATTACAGAGCAAAATTTCAGTATCAAACAAACACCTCAAATAGTCAAGTCCATATAACCATTAGAAGATCAAGCCTCTGTGCAAAAGCTAAAATGCTTCCATCAATTCCCCACAACCAAAGTTTTAGATAACAAAGCACATATTTACCTTGAGCCCTCCATGTAATGCAAGCTTCAGCTTTCTTGTACCAGTAGACATCCTGAGCAAATGGAATACACAAGCCACAAAAGCATGCCCTCTTGTTGACAACTCCAGGGACATAATCTCAATTGCTGGCAGCATGGTTATGTCTTCCATCAAGTACTGACGGCAGCCCATGATCTGAACATTTATAGGAAATCACAGATAAGGAGCCATAGGAAACAATGTGAAAAACAGGACTAACTTATGTTAAAATAAGTGATTTCATTAAAGTTGACAAGTTTAATACAATCTTCTATCAGAGTCTTCATACTGGCGATCTCTGTTGACAAATTCATAATTGCATAGACTACACTCCTTCCTCTCACAAATGCTTGTCGTTTGGACATCAACATGGTCTTGTAAACGTAAATTTGGCCACTAATTTGTTTTATCTAATACATTAAAATTTTAAAACATATAAATATTCAAACTTCTGGAAGTTTGACCACATGTATGCCCAAAATGGCAAATATTCATAACATACAGGGATGGGCCTCAGCAATATATTTTGACTATGCTTTATGGGAATGTATAGACTATAATCCTTCCTGAATGCAGCCAATAGCACACAGCAGATTTTTCATGCAATCAATTCAACTGCAGGTAGAGTAATACTTTGATTTGAAATGGTATCTGAATACATTATAACTTTCACAGAGATGGAGATTGGACATGCCCAATAATAACAATTTGGATAAAATCCTTATTTGCCTCAATAAACCCGCAACTACAAGACTTGAGCAACACAACATGAGTGGGAATTTTGCATAGGCAGAATAGGATCAAGTATCACAAGTGTCTAGGTTCCAGCCAAACATGTACAACCCCAGGAACTGAGCCAAGATCCTGTTTGTGAGAGATTTCAGTGCATACTCTGATCACCCAAATTCAAGTCCTCTTAGGGTAGATATAGTTGACTACTTCTTAATTAAATCGATACCAAGTTCCTTCTCAGTAGCCCACATGTGCAGTTCCACAGAAGACTAAGGTCCTCCAAAATGCCATATTTCATATTTCATCAGGACACTTGTTTCAATACTTAAAAAGATTATATATCTGAATAAAGATTCGTGCACATTATGTCTAGAGTTAACCAAACAAATATTTCAATCTTGTCTGTTTTATCTAATGTCATTCATACCAAAGCAGGACAATGTGCACTTACCTTTGGATAGTCAAGTTCTAGCTGAAGAATGGAGACCACCTCAAATCGCTGCAAGAGCATTACTGAATTCAAGTGCTGTGTGCAACCAGGGAGTCCATACACCATAATTGGGAGTGTAATCAGTTTCCGGAGGCATGTAATCCTGCCAAATTGGACCAAGGTTGGAACATACGCATCAACCCACAGGAGGTCCTCCAGCGCCGGCGCAAAGATGGCGGCGTCTGGTGGATGCCAAACAAGGGAATTGGAGATGTATGTCCTCCAGACGAAGCAATGGCGCACATCAAGAACTCGAAGCAGTGGTGCCACAATCGTGAGCTGCTCCACTCCGCCATGGAGATTGTGCAGCTCGATGTGGAGGAGGGACTCCGAGTGGATGGCAAGGTTGTACAGATCCTGGGAGTCGTGGACACAGAGATCTTGTAGGAGGGGGCACCTCCCCGACGAAACGGCTGCGCCAAGATTGCACCGGCCGGTGAATCGCACGTCGGAGATGGTCAGCGCGGTGAGCTGTGCAAACGCGCCGGATCGGGGCAGCGCGAGGCCGAGGAGACCTAGGGTTAGCCAGATCTCGGTAGCCTTCTCGAAGCAGGGAAGGTCGACGACGCCGGCGCGTCTCCTCCCGGGCGCCTTGTCCTCCACCTCGTCCCACCGCGGCCAGCTGCAGAAGCTAAGCTGGCCGGTGAGGCGCGGCGCGGCGAGCAGGAGGGTGGCCGTCGCCGCGTCTGGGTCGTCCCCAAGGGTGGAGACCTCCAGGCGAAGGAGCGCGGGGGCAGCGTGGGCGGCGAGCGCGACTCGGATGGCGGCAAGGTTGACGTCGAGCTCGAACTGTAGCTCCAGGAGTTGGGTCCAGAGGTGACGCCAGCGGCGGGCGAGGAGGCTGGTCCGCGCGGCGGCGGCGGCGGAGTAGAGCCGGAGAAGGATGAGGTGGAGGACGTCGTCGGGGAGCGAGCTCAGACGGTCCACGCTGCCCCCGCCGCCACCCATTGCCGGAGCTCAGGCGAGCCGGCGATCCTGCCCACGAACTGCACTGCACTGGCATTTAAGTACTCGCACATGCTTCTTTTTAGTATATCTCAGATGGTCCTTTCGTGTCCTTGTCTTTTAAATATAAAAAGGCAATGTTTAGTTTTCAAACAGATGGAAATATTTTAGTTAAATGGTGGCAAAATTCATGCAGCTATAGTACCAACCTTATCTTATTATCAATTGACTATGCCGCACATATTTCACCCCGCGTGCCATCTCCCTGTGGCTTTGGTATCAACAAGCTCTGCCTTTGTCCACCCTAATCTACCATACTTCTCTTCTTCCTTCTTCGAGCATCAGCGATGTGCTCTTTACTACGCATTCTTCCCCATCTATGGTTTATCACTTCCGCCGAAGACACCATTGTTGTTCTTGCCTCTTAACCACTTCGGATCCCATATTTCTGATGCTAAAACCATCTCTAACTAAGAGTGGACAACGAGCTAGCTCAACTGTGTGGGCTCATCATGAACCAACTTGGCTTAGCTCGTTAATCTTAACATGCTAAAAACCTAGCATGGCTTGGTTCACGAGCTAGCTTATTAACCAGCTACATCTTATTGAATTCACCTCTATAATTTATAAATTTACTATTTTATCATATATTAATATAAAAATAGATACTAACTAATAAATTATTCATTAAATACAAATAGTTTGGATGTGATTACGCAATAGTTAAGAAGCTATAAATATATGAAAAATATAGTGATTTTTTTACTAATTACCTAAACAAGCAGCTAATGAGCTAAAAACCCAACTTGGCTCTACTCATTAAGACTACGAGTTCGAGCCGATCTAAGTCGTGCTTAATATGAGTCGATCCGAGCCACAAGATTCGAGCTTTTTATTCACCTCTTCCACCAACCCCACAACTTTGACAGTGGTGAGGCAGCGGCGTTGTCCACTGCCGATTTGCCGTCTCCATGGCCATCCCTATTAAGCCTGAAGAACACACCTCCTTTCGATAGTTGGAATATACTGTAAAGGCCTTGTCATTGCATTTGTGCTAAATGTTGTGGTCGGCTAGGCGTTTGAGTGTGATGATGTGTTGGTAAAGTATATAACCTCTATAGAGTAAAAAATTGTTCAAAAATCTATGCCTACGGTCATAGGAGAGATATGTTCATTTGAATTAGTATTGGTTTTAAAAAAATGGATCGGGAAGAAATGACAATTAAGAGTGAGCTAATTGCTCCAATGACATAGTATACACGCAAATTTCTTGCCAACAACACTTGGCAGGGGTGGCCAAAATGATCTTAGTATGGTTGAGTTAACCAGAAGCCGAGAGATCTCACAAGGATTTGGGGTTATGATCATGCGGAGATATCCTCTCGTGTATGAGGCTCTAACCCATGATACAATACAAAGATACGCAGAAAATTAATTTATGAAAATGCAATTTAAATTTGTTATGATACCATTGCAAGCTCTAACTTTATGTAAATAAACCTATAGCCATCATTGTTGAACTCATGCATGTCACTGCATATTCCGTGATGCCTTGGTAAACACGTAAGTACTCACTCTTCTTCAAATTATAGTTATATCAGAGATAGGAGAAGAAGATATGCTTCCATGCTTAGCAGGAGGATCAGGTGTTAATCAAGAACTAGGTAACGATCCCAGTCAATACATGTGGGCATGTCACTTGGGTCCTACTAACATTCTACTTTCTGCTACTATTTATCTAATAGGATCTGGCTTAACATGCCTTATCAAAGGTATTTAACTCTCTTTGTTGTGCATCATAGGATGATTAACTGAATGGCAAAAGTACCTAGCTTGTTCATTTTATACTCCTAGGAACCGAATAGTCCAGAACATGGAGGAGTTGTTTTTGAAATGTGTTACTGTAATTTTTGGCGCCCTTTTGTTGGGCTGCTGTTAGTTTTTGAAATTGCTATTGGTGAATGGAGGAGTGCGAGTGGAGGGGCCACGTGTGCTCCTATATTTGTTTATTTTGCTATGCCAGCTCTTTTTTATTGCATGTGGATATTCCAATGCTGGCTACTTTTTCCATCACATTGGAGGATGTATGTCATTTAACTCTAGTACTCATTTGTGTGACACCACCCAAAGGGAAAATTGTTCTGGGATGGAGAAAGTATATGTTATGAACCACCTAAAGTTATATGTACTAACTACTAACCTAGGGATTGGTATAAGAAGACAAATAAGATTTCTGGTTTCCAAAACTAGAGACCTACATGTATTAACCCACTCCTTTGTTGTTGTTTTTTTATTATTATTATTATTTAAACAATAGACTTAGGTGAGGATCAACCAGAAGACGCTTATGATTATTCAGGTATTGGAGTTTGAAGGTGGTTCATTCTAGGGATGCCCCTAGTCAGTTGCCTATGGGATTGGTTTTGACATAACACTGAACCAATTCAACTTGTGTATCTTCCGCCGCACTTGTCTTTTATGTTTTTTAGTTGGATGGTTGGCCTTAAGTATTGTAATCTCGCTTAAGTTATGACCATATGTAATATACTATTTGAGATATGGCATGTGTATGATTCTGATATTGAAGATGATGTGTGTACTAGATACTGATCATAGGACTAGTACAGCAAACACATGAAGGAACCGAAATTCAAGTCCCTGGGTGCCTCACACTTAGGTGGCCTGATCTTTTGGTGAGTGGAGAGAACTACTGTTTGGTAGAGAAAACATTAATGATCTGACTACAACCATAGAGTTGTTAGGTTGCAACTTAGTAATCGATACACCCACTCTAATGGATCATTGAACTTGCCAGTGCATGATCAACTTTATTTCTCCAAACAACTCAAACAAAAAGTAAGAACTAGATAAAATGCAATCTGAAATTACAATTAGGAAATAATCATATGATAAGTTGTAGTTATGTCAATACCGAAATTTGGTAAGTCTCACAGACAGGATCATAGAGCCGAAATAGGACGATTGATATAGGGAAAGAGCCGATCAGATGAATGAGGATGGATTCGGTTCAGTCAAAGATGGAAAACTATTCAGATGTGTTAGCGTTAAAATTTAGACAACCCGATGATGGATTGGAAAAGGCTGATCGACTGAAGAGGTGTCCGATCGCTATAGGGAAGAAACCGATCGGATTAAAGCAAGGGAAGACTCATTCCCGGAATAGAAGACTATCTAGATAAGACCGAGTTTGAGGAGGAGTCGTGGTTCATAGCAAGATACTCTATCCTATCTTATATGGATAGGAAGATTTAGTTAGTTAGTTAACTTATTTAGAGATATTTTCCTTTAATTTTATGTCTGATAGTTGTTGTAAATACTGTAAACCTAGGGTATAAATATAGGCTCTCTAAAAATATGTAATGATCAATCCTTCAATCAGTACAATTTCAGCGCATTGCCACCCTAGTTTATCTAGGTTTCTACCGGTGGGGTCTAGCTCTCGACGCAGGGTTAAATCGGTTAGGTCCGATCTTCGGCAAAGGGGTAAGTCCCGTCACTATCTCCATATGTCTCGTTCTGTCTAAAGCTGCATTGGTTAGGTTCGACCTCTTAGACCAATATAATGTATCGCATCATGTTCGTGCAGGGTCTATCGGTCTATTAATCTCTCTCCGCCATTGTCGGTCCTGTGCTACATCGGTTAGGTTCGAGTTATAAGGCTGCCGACGGAAGAATGAGCTTTAGGCCTATAGGTCTCTGTACGGCGTTTCATTGGAGTGTTAGCCGATGAGTTATCCATATGTTGAGCGTCACGCCCGGCGTATCAGTTTCTCGGCCGATACGCACCAGTCTTTAGAGACTTTCCTTGAGCGCCACATCAAGTGCATCGGCTGGAAGGCCGATGCGCACCTATCTTCAGAGAGACGTCCACTCATCGGCTCAGCTAGCCGATGGGTTCGTTTTGCCCTTGTTTCAGCACGTCTGATCCGGCGTCCACCATCCCGTTGCCATTGGCCTCAGTCTCGTACTATCTTGGTTAGGTCCGATCTTCGAGATTCAGCGTTAGCAGCGTCGTCACTGCGGGCGACGGGTCTCATGCTGCCATATCCAGAGCGGCATTGACTTTGCAGCCCATGCCTTTTATATGATTCCTTGCCAGTTCGCATATGCCTTCATCAGTTTTTTAACCGATGAATGACCGCAACAGGTTCTGTTGACTTCCAGGAGGTATACCGCGCGCCTTGCTATTCTCTGAGTACATTCCTGTGCCTCCAATGGCTCTACGACCGATGGATCAGGGCCTTGTGTCCGCTACACCTGGAGGCATCGTATCCTTCGTCGACATCCGTCTACGCCCTCATCGGCTCCCCAGCCGATAGAAGGACGCCCTGATTCCTATCGGCTATCAGCCGATAGCAGGAGCCATTAGGACGTGGCCGATAACTAACTTGATCCTATCGGCAGCCAGCCAATAGTGAGCGCTCGTATCGGCCCGTCATCCGACTGACCTGTTTGCCTCCCCTTCTTGTCAATTGCATGGTCAAACTGACTGGCACACCCGCAGTCGTACTGTTGAGCCACACCCGACTAAACCTCATGGTCCCCGGTGCATATACCTCGAGCCACGGAGAGAAGTCGACCACCCTGCACTAGAGCTAGGTAGACCTCCTAGGCATCGGCGTACTCGTGTCGGGGTCTAGCACGAACAAGATGAGACCGGATTTGAAGAAGAGTCGTGGAAGCAACGATAGGGTACTTATATCTTTGTAAAATATATCTTATAAATTAGGTAGGTTTAGTTAGTTTTATTAACTTCTTAGAGAGAGTTTTCTTTTTTGTTTAGGAAATAACGTCTGGAGGTTGTTTGTAACCATATCGGACTCGTATAACCCCGGGTATAAATATAACCCCCTAGAGGCTTGTAAATCATCCACACAGATCAATCTTGGCGTATCACTACCCTAGCTCGTCTAGGTTTTTTGTAGCGGGTTCTAGCTCTCAACGTGGGGCTGCATCGGTCAGGTCCGATCTCTAGGGAAGAGATAAGTCCTGGCACTATTCTGGTGTATCTACTCTAGCTAAGACTGTATCGGTTAGGTCTCACCTCTTAGTTCGATCGGACATACCACATCATGCTCATGTGAGGTCTATCAGCTTATCGAGCTCCTTCTATTGTCATCAGTCTAGTACTGCATCGGTTAGGTCTGACCCTCTAGACTTGTGGTAGTAGATTGAACCGTAGGTTGACAGGTTTTTATGCGACGTTTCATCAAAGCGACCAGTTGATGAGTTATCCTTACGTTGTGCTTCGCGCCTAACATATCGGCTATTCAGCTGATACACATATATATCTTCGACAATTAATTCTCTAGCGATTGATTTGGTTCTGTCGGATCTGACTTAATATTGTCTCAGTTAGGTCTGATCTATTAGGGCTATATCCGATAGAGCTGGCATCAAGATCTAATGGGTTTTATTCTGCCCATCGGCTTAGATAGTCGATGAGTTTACTTATATGCCTACATCGGATCCTCGGCCGATAGCAGTCGATGGGTTCACCTGTTACTTTCATCAGCATGTCCGATCTAGCCTCCATCGTCTTGGTGCCGTTAGTCTCAACCTTATACTATGTCGGTTTGGTCTGATCTATCGAGGTTGGCTCTAACGATATGGTTACGGTGGCCGCTGGTTCTCATATCTTTAGGAGATTGGGTCTCGCTCCTTACTATTCATCGCATATTCTATTCAAAGCGTCATTCGCTCTACAGCCAATAAGTCCTCTACTTTATTCCTAGCCTTTTGCCTATGAATTCATTAGTTGTTCAATCGATGTATGAGTACTACTGTCATATCGGCAACTAGTCGATAGCATGAGTCTGTATTGGCCTATCGGCTAATTTGCTCGCATATCTCATCCTCTTTATTTTTTTATCAATTACATGGTCAAATTGACTGGCACACCATTAAATCTTGAAGCTAAGGACCTACACTAGAGCTAAGCACATCTCTCAAGCCTTTGCGTGTACAGGCGTATCTTCATATCGAACCTCCATTGGCTAATGCTCGATCACCCCCTTGGCGTGCCTCTCCGCCTAGTCTGATTAGCTCTCACGTGCACCAACACACTGTTTGGCATGCCTGGTGGGATAATCGGTAGTACACTTCAATAGACCTTGAAGCCAAAAGACCTGCACTGGAGCTAAGCAGATCTTCCAAACATTCGCATGTTTGGACACAATCGCATTGGATCTCCATCGACTACGTCACTCGCCTTCTCGGTGCCTCTCTCCGCTTGGTCCGATCTCCTCGCATGTCAACAAGTTCCAAATACGGTCTAACTCACATGCACATTTACAAGGTAAAGTAGCAATGGCTAGATTTAATCTAGTCAAAACACTAAGAAACCTAGAGGGGTGGCTACCTATTTGTATGAGACAAGGAGCTACGAAAGCCAACTTTCATGTTAGTTTTGTATCGTAAGCTGGTCTTGATTTCCAGTGGATGCAATAACACTTCCCTGAACTTAAAGCTTTATCTATGATAAGAGTCTAGGCTGTAAGCCTTCTTTTGCAATTGAACCACTCAACTCCTCTTTCATGGAAATCACTTATTGGTCTCCCCCATGGAATTACTCACTAATTCCCTACAATATGTGTTACACACATAGGGAAAGAGAGAGAGGTGGAAAGAACAAAGAACTCAGTGACACTTAACTAGCTAGATTGTGTCATTTTCTATTCCTCTCACTTAAAACAAACTGGTGCAACACATAAATACAATAGTGAGCAACACGGTTATGGCAAGAGTGACTTCCACACATATCATTGTATGGACACCGGTAGTGGGGTCCGATGCGAATACCTTTGTGAGTTCGGCCTAGGGGAAAGAAGTGTTTGAGTTTGTCTAGGTATTTGCAGAAGTAAATTGTCTCTCAAGTGCTTAGACATGTTCGGACCATACGGAGGCGTAATACCCTACTCCTATGTATTCTTGATTTCTTGCTTGATAGACGATGGAAACAAGTCTGTTTTTTTCTATGAAATCCACCCTCCTCCTTCTTGGTCTTCGTCCTCCACTTATATGTCGTGGGGGGCACCATAGTGACCGAACTCAGGGAATGGGCCCTACTGGGCCTTATGTATAGGTGTTTGGTACATGTTGTCTAATCAGTAGATCTCCATCTTTACTACTCTGTCTTAGCATGGTCAGCCCCCAAGGAGTTGGACAAGAATAGGGACTATGGGCGCCTGCTACATAACCCAACTCTATGCACCCACATGAGAGAGGCATGTGGTAGAAGGCTTCACCTCATGTTGCTGTTGCAGGGCCCACCTATTGGCATCTTAACAAAGTAAGTAAAAAGTAGTGGGCTCGAACGGATGGAATGATAGTCAACCACGTCGCCTGCCAGCCCACATCATTTGACGGGGTGCACAGGTCATACAATGCCTCGAATGACAGGTGGCAAGGCTTTAGGAACCGTTTTGTCCCCCACACCACACGCCTCAGTAGGTAGATAATCATCACATTGCCCTTAATGGGAAAGGAATGCGAGGGCTAAAGTTGGGCAGCACACCTTGTCCCATTACAATAAATGTGAGGACCACCGTAGTGGCAGCGGCTTGGCCCTCGAGCACTCTCTTGCTGTGCCTGGCAGGCCACGAGTGCTCAGGGGCAACCTTTCTAGGAGCCCTTATACGAGGCTGATGGGGTAGGGGCTTGAGCTGGCGCTCAGGGGCAACTAGATTAGGGACTATTGCTCTTGTCCATAGGTTTGGACTGCCTCATGACATCCCCTAGGGCTCAGGGAACTAGTGGCATGACAACATGCCACTCCACACCCTCAGTGGTAGGGACCCTAGTTCCCGTGACACCGACAACACTCATACGAGTTACTATACTACCCTCTATAGACTCGATCAATTGCTTGCATGCACTCAATCTCGATCCTACAAGCCAACATCAACAAGACTCACCTATAGGCGCTCATGCTAATAATTCTACATGTATGCACCTAACTAAGTACTAGCTCATTCACATTCATGTTATAAGTGGTGGATCGAGAAATAAATTTCAGGTGCAATTGATGCACATGAGTAAAACACAATAGCATTTCTCTAATAATAAGATGGGCACACACAAGATCACACAATCTAATTTGCAAACAACCTAAGTGTATATGTGTTGGTTGCCGAATCTCGCAGGGAGTCTAATCAGGCCGGACGGAGGTCCAATTGAGGAAGATGACGCCCTAGTCATACAAAGGCCTAGGAGATCTACTTAGCTTTAGTGCAGGTCTTTAATCTTCGAGATTCGAGGACGTGCTAGTCAATTGATCCTGCAATTGACAAGGAGACAAAAGATGAGATCTACGAGCCAATCGGTCGGTGGGCCGATCCGGCTCACCCTATCGGTTGGGTGCCAATAGGAATGATAGCGCACGAGCATCGGTTGAAAAGCTGATGAAGGCATAAACGATAGACGTGGAATAAAATAGAGGGCTTATCGACCAAAGAACCAATGATGCTCCATAGGATGCAAGCAGCTAAAGTACGAAGCGAGGCCCTATCCCCCACAAAGCCATGAGGACCAACGACCACCATAACGGCACCATTAGGACCAGCCTTAATAGATCGGACCAAACCGAGATAATATAAGACCAGGGCTGACAGCATAGAGACAACGGAGACTAGATCGAACGTAACGACGAGGAAGAAAATGGCGAGGTCATCGGCTACTTACTGGCCGAACGTCCGATGTAAGCCTATATCTAAACTCATCAGCTATCTGAGCCGATGAGGAATAAAACCCTCTATATCTCGATGCCAGCCCCATTGGGCATGAACTTGATACATCAGACCTAACCGAGATAGTATCAGGCTAAGTTTGATGTTACCGAATCAATCGCCAGTGGATTAATCGTTGAGTGATATGCAAACCAGATATGAGGCTAACGGTAAGAATAACTCATTGGCTACCCACTCTAACAAAACACCGAGTAAAAATCTATTGGCTTATGACTCAATCTACTATTATCAGTATAGTAGGTTGAACCTAACCGATATAGCACGAGACTGATGACATTAAAAGGAGCTTGATGAGCCGATAGATCCCACACGAATAATATATGGTATATTTGATCGGACTAAGAGGTCAAACCTAACTAATGCAGTCTTAAATAGAACGAATATACTAAGATAATAGCGAGACTTACCGTTTTGACGGAGATCGAACTTAACAGGCAGATGATGAAGAGGCGGCAGAGCTTCTTGGCTAGGAGCCCCACCAGGATGTCAAACAGCACATCCAAGGGGATAATGCCATAGTTGGAGGAAGTAGGCAAACACCTAACTCGCTTGGGAAGAACATCTCGTGGCCATCTCTGAAGCCTACAAGCATTCAATATTGAGCATCAGTAGTGGAGAACATAGCATACAAATCAACATGAACTGCAATTACCCAAGTAAAATCGATTTTATTTTGTTTGAGACCACTGAAAAATCGATGTTTTGCCAACAGACGATGCCACTTTGATCGTTTCCATCAACAAAAAGCTACTTATCTCGAAGGTTATGAGCCAATTGCTGTTTGACATCACCTCAACTATGTGGCAGATTATCAATTTTCCAATTTATGTTATATACTACTCTAATACAAAGGATTAGCATAGCAAAAAAAATGCAGTACTAAGGTACATGTTGTAGATGGTAAGTCCTAATTGATGATGATGCCCTAATTACAAACTTAACGGAAAAAATTTTGTGAGACGAAGAAATCTTGGATTCCAGAGAGTGCTTACCAGAGAAATCTTGTATGTTTTGCTAGTTTCTTCGAAAAAAATGTTTCACTACAGGTAAGGCTAAAATGATTCTCTGGTATTGCCAGTATATCAATACATGTTAATATGTTTTATTACCTGTGGGAAGTTTTACAACATAGAAATATAATAATGCTAAATTTTCCGTTTTCATTGCTGCTTGGTAAATCAGGCACCCCTCATGTTCAAATGCTAGCTTAGCCACTGCACCTGCCGAGCCATCGAGGCGCTGGAGCTGCACAAGTTCCGGCGCCAGCTGCTGACCCGCGCGACGTTCGCCATCGGGTTCTCGGTGAGCCGGAGGAGCACGACCTGCACGCGGCGTACGGCGGCTGCGTGGCGTGGCTGCACGCGCACCCGCCCCGCTCGGTGCTGTACGTGAGCCTCGGTAGCGTGGCGCGCGTCGACCACGGGGTGTTCGACGAGATGGCCCTGGGGCTAGCTGGCGGCGGCGTCCCCTTCCTCTGGGTCATACTCCCAGGCTTCATCACCAGCACCACCGAAGCCCTACCGCTGCCGGAACCACTCCGTTGTAGCCAACGGCAGGGGCAAGGTGGTGACATTTGCGCCACAGAGAGACGGCCTGGCGCGCCCGGCGATCGGCGGGTTCTGGACGCACTGCGGATGGAGCTTGACTCTGGAGAGCATGTGCGATTGGGTGCCCATGCTCCTTCACCCAGTGCTTCGGAGACCAGATGGTGAACATGAGCTACGTGACGCACCATTGGGGCATCGGGCTGGAGCTCGGCGAGGTATTTGACCGGGACCACGTGGCCTAGGCGGTTAGAAAGCTAATGTTTTGTCCTGCTCGCCGGGGACCCTCCCCGGAGCCAGAGGAGAAGCTCCTGCATCAATGAACACACCTTAAAAGTCAACAACACGGAAGGTTTTGGTGCTGCTAATCGCCATACCATTTTCTGACTCTGTATTGCAATATAAGTAAGGACTCTACACACGGTCATAGTCTCCGCCACGCACACCACGAACTCTAACTGGATCGCGCCATCCCACGATCGAGCCCGTGCTATGCGCTCCACTACGACGCACAAACAGAAATTAAACGAACTGATCAAGCTCACTCTATTGTCATGCTAAGAATAGGATAGGAACGTGGTCGAGCTAGGATTATCTAACAATCTCCTCTAAGACTTGCTTGGCCCATTTGATGTTGATGACGCCAATCTTGATGCGGAGTTTAGAGAACATTGCTCATCCAAGTGACTTTGTCACAACAACCACAAGTTGTTCCTCAGTGCTCATATAGTCCACGCAGATCTTCTCGTTCTCCACATATTCATGAATAAAATAAAACTTTGTGTCAATATGCTTATTGCTGTTATGGAGAACTGGGTTCCTGCTCAATGCAATTGTGGACTGGTTGTCCATCTTCAACAGCAGCGACTGGATTTTCGCCCCGGTGATGTCGCCCAGCAGCCGCACGAGCCACACGGCCTAGCATGCTCCAGCAGCGCCAGCCATATACTCTACTTCATATGATGAAAGAGCCACCACTTTCTGCTTCTAGGACTGCCACATGGCTAGCATGTTGCCCAGAAAGAAGATCACACCACTAGTGCTCTTGCTCTCGTTAATGTCTCCTCCCAAGTCGCTATCGTTGTATCCCGTCAGTGTGTAGCCAATTAGGTTGGCGTCGGTGCTGCTACACTTGGGGTAGTCGATGCCAAAGTTAATGTTGCTGGTGATGTAGCGGAGAATGTATTTCACGGTGATGAAGTGCTCCTACCGAGGTTTCTCCATAAACTGGCTCACGTAGCCCACCACAAACTTGATATCTAGCCTTGTATGGACCAAATAGTGTAGGCTCCCCACCAGACTTCTGTACATCATCTCATCGACCCCCAGTGTTGAGCTCTTGGTAGAGAGCCTTAGCCTGACCTCCATCAGCGTGTGACATGGGTTGCAGGTTTCCATGCCCACCTTCTCTAGCAGCTTACGGGTATACGATGCATGCCTGAGTGTGATGGCATCCCGCCCTTGCTTGACTTCCACCCCAAGGTAGAAGGACAAGAGCCCAAGGTCGCTCATCTTGAACAGACGGCGCATCTACTCCTTGAAAGCTTCGACGTCCGCTGGCTTCACTCCCATGATGATTAGGTTGTCGACATAGACCTTAACCACCACGTGTGATGTCGCGGCACCCTTGGTGTCCATGCCGTGCTCGCTACTGCACCTGTTGAAGCCTAGCTCACGCAGGCTGCTATCTAGGTTCGCGTTCCATGCCCTCGGTGCCTGGCGAAGCCCGTACAGTGCTTTCTTCAACCTCAGCACCTTCCCTTCATGCCAGCAGCGATGAAGCCCGGTGGCTACCGGACATACACCTCTCCTTGAGGTCTCTATTCAGGAACACTGACTTGACATCCATATGATGGACAAGCCAACCCTTCTAAGCAATGATAGCAAGCAGCATCCACACCGATTCCATGTGTGCAATTGGGGCAAAGACCTCATCATAATCAATCCCGGGCTACTAGATGTAACCCTTGGCGATGATGTGGGCCTTGTGCTTGATAATGGCGCCCTGCTCATCACGCTTCAACTTGTACACCCACTTGAGGCCGATCGGAAGATGACCATGGGGAAGGTTGACCAGTGCCCTCTTCACCTGGACCAGCAACCGCCGCTGCCGATCCCAAATCTTCGTCAAGCTGTCCGAGGCTAATGATGTGCACCGTCAGCCTGGGAATATAGTAGACCCTAGCCAGCACTTGGTGCTCCCCACCCTTGCACTTCAAGAGGATCTTGCCATGGCCTTCAATGGCGACCATGGAGCCGTCGCTGAATCGCACAATGTCGAGGTCGGAGAAGGCCGAGCGCTCCCCCGTCATATGGTTTGCCCTTCTTCTCGAGCTAGACGAATAGCTTATTCTCCTCGAGATGGATCTCCAATGACACTGTCGGGAGCGCCTCCGAGGCCCCAGCAGATGCTAGTGCCACGAGCATCAACGTGGGGTACTGTCTGTTCCTGCGCACCTCCATGGTGACCCGATGGATCACCAGGTTCCTTCCACCACTGCTAGCGCTACTCCCCGGCTCTGGCATCACACCCCTGTGGCGGCGAGGGAACGGCAAAGCTGACTGACCGCGCGGCATGAGCGCTAGCTCTATGGCATGATCATGAACCCAACAGCGGTGCCTGGCTCTGATACCAAATGTTGTGTCCTACTCGCCGGTGACCCTTGCCGGAGATGGAGGAGATGCTCTTGGATCAATGAACACACACCCTGAAACTCAACGCGAACACACTAGAACATGGGAGGTTTTGGTGCTGCTAATCGCCGCGCCATTTTCTGACTTTGTATTGCAATATAAGTAAGGACACTACACACGGCCATAGTCGCCACCACGCACACCCCAAACTTCAACTGGATCGTGCCATCCACGATTGAGACCGTGCTATGTGCTCCACTATGACGCACGAACGGAAATTGAACGAACTGATCAGGGCTCACTCTATTGTCATGCCAAGAATAGAATAGGAATGTGCTCGAGCCAGGATTATCTAACAGCTAATGGTTGGGGAAGAAGCCACCCCAATGATGGACAAGGCGTGTGGGCTCAAGGCGAAGTCAAGGCAGAGTGTGGAGGATGATGAAGCTTCTACTGTTGCCATTGACAAGCTTGTGCGATACATGGTGTCATTCTGAATTCTGAACTTGAACTTGACGCACACTCGAAGATTCAACAATATTCAAGATTGGAGATTTTTTTACGTAATGGATAACCCAACATCTAGAGGTTCCCAGCCAATGGTTCCCATAATTTTTGTGTGCTTTGATCAGCACCCTATCCTCTTTTTTAGTCCAGACTTTCTTCTGCAGTGTAAATTATACTAGGACTTATTTTTACTAGATGCATCCATATGACTGTTAGCACAAGACAATTAAATGTGCGACGTTCTAGATTACAGATTTCTTTTTACATCATGGATATCTGGCAGCTGAGGGGACATCTATAGATTGCCGACCAAATGGTTCCCATATATTGTTTTTTGTTTTTATCAGATCCCATTTTTTCATTCAAGACATGTAAATTATATGGTGATTTATTAGCACTGGTTGCATCCATATGATTGGCGACATAAGGCAATTATATGTTAATCTGCAGTTTAAGATTCTAAAGTGAGCTAAAATTCATGATTGGAGATTTTTTGTACGTAATGGGTAACCCAGCCACTGAGGCAACTAGAAATTGTTGACCAATGGCTCCATCAATTTTGTGAGCTTTGATCAACACCCTATCACCCTATCCTCTTCTTCATTCTAGATATCATCCTGCAGTGTAAATTACTACTACTTATTTATTTATACTGGTTGTATCCATATGATTGGTAGCACAAGACAATTAAATGTGTGACAATCTGGATTGGAGATTTTTTACACATAATGGATACCTGACCGCTAAGAAGGTATCTAGAGATTGCCGACCAATGGTTCCCATATATTTTTTGTGTGTTTTTATGAGCCTCATATCCTCTTCTTCAGTCCAGGCGTCCCTTTTTGTGTAAATTATATTGTGACTTATTAATATTAGTCTATATGATTGGTAGCATAAGGCAAATAAATGTAGCGCCCACTTTATTCTAAAGATAGCAATATCCTAGATTAGAGATTTTTTTTACATAATTTGTTCAGTTTGATCAGCACCCTGTTTCTTCAGTTCTTCTGCTCTATAAATTATACTGTGATTTATTAATACTGGTTGCATCAATATGGTTAGCGGCATAAAGCAATTATATGTACTACGCTCTTGAAGATTCAAAAGATCGCAACATTCAAGTTTGGAAAATTTTTTTACGTAATGTGTAACCTAGATACTAAAGATGCATCTAGATATTGCCAACCAATGGTTGCCGTAAATTTTGTGCGCTTTGATCAGCGCCCTATCCTCTTTTCGATCCAGATGTCATTCTACAGTATAAATTATACTATTGTATCGAATTCCCACGGAATCTCGAGAGACACAAGGTTGTATGTATGGGTCCTTATTCTTTGAGTGGTGAAATCTTTTTCAATTTTTGAATAGTAAGATTTGCAATTCAAACTTATGGTGGAGAATCAAGTTGATAACTTACACAAAATCTAAAGAAATCAAAGTTCTGATCATAAACCATGGAGAAAAGGTGACATCGTTCGGCCATACAACCGTTGGCTTCTATTGAATAGTTCGATAGTCAAATTTTGAATATATATATATATATATATATATATATATATGCACATATAATTGCATTGGTGAATCAATAAAATTACTCACGCCACAACATTCAATTTTATAATAATGAAAGAAATATTATGGAATTGTCCTATCTGAAGAGTTTAAGCATTAATTTGTATGCATGTCTTCCATCTACCATCTAGCACAGTGTCAGTGACAGATTTTAAATAAATGCATCTTAGTTCTAGGCTTAAAAACCACAAAATAATTTTCATCAGATCTAATTGCATACATAATTTATGTTAGAACTTAGATCAACCATAAGTTGCATAGAAACATATATAGATAATGCATTTATTTAAAATGTGTTCTATAAATAACAGATTATATACTTAGATCAGTGCAAAAAGATATGTGTCTGTACTATAATCACCACCATCCACTTCTTGTAAGTAATATTATGAAGGTGCCTAGTTTCAGTAAATTTGACAACTAATCATGATTGACATACTCAGTCATGCAGTCTTCAAGAGGCCAACAGCAATATGACTTGATTAAAGCAACCTGAGTAATTTTTTTGCAAGCACAAAAGGGTATGATCAGTTGCTCACTTATCAGTTCTCAAATGCCATGTTCTGTGCTTCATCAGGATAATATTTTTAATAAAAATAAGATATATTTGTCTCAATGGAGATTTGTAATTCTACCTCAAATACTACAACAACATTGTCATATATGCATTAAGTCTAGGAACCAGGGACAGCATTTTCTATATGAAATAGTTATTTTCATGATATTCTAGTTAATGCATAATTCCACAGAGATAAAGTGCACTCACACTTGGGTAGAGAAGGAATAGATCAAGACTGGTGATAGCCTCAAAGTAGTGCAAGAGTCTCGCAGAGTCCCAATTGTATTTGTCGAGAGATGGTCCTCCATACACCATAATGAAATAGGTTCCGAGTTTCCTCAGGTGTTTCTTCTCCGTGAGTTGGACCGTGACAGGATTATATAAATCAATCCAATAAAGTATCTCCAAGAGTGGGGCAGAGATGTTGGCAGTCGGTTGTCGACCAATAAAGCAACGACGCACATCCAGAACTATAAGCATTGGTGCCTCGACTCTGAGTTGCTGCATCCCTACATCACGCAGTTAGATTTGGAGGAGGGACTTTGAGTGGATGGAAAGACAGGCATACATGAAATTCAGTTCACAATATATTTCTACGTGAGTGTAGAGAGAGAACAAAGGAAGAGAACCCCACTACACGAGGGTTCGACTGTATATATATATATATGTGAGACCGAAGAAATATCTAATACCTACCCGTAATCGCTGCGGGAGAATCACGAATGCAAAGACTAGACCGAAAACTAGTAAACAAGGGTTCTGTTAGTACTTTGGTCATGATGTCTGTGAACTGATGTGTCGAAGGCACGTAGAGCACCCGAACAAGTCCTAGAGAAATCTTGTCACGAATGAAGTGGATGTCGATCTCAATATGCTTTATGCAATAATGATGAACTGGGTTAGCGGTCATATAGACGGTACTAACGTTGTCACAGTAGACGATGGTTGTAGAGGTAAGGGGTGCATGGAGTTCCTAGAGGAGTTGGTAGATTCAACAGCACTCGACGACTGCATGGGCAACCACGTGGTACTCGGCTTCCACACTGGAATGGGACACTGTGGTTTGGTGCTTGAAGGACTAAGAGACAAGGTTGTCACCGAAAAAGATGCAGTAGCCTGATATAGAGTGTCGAGAGTCAGGGCAGCTTGCCCAGTCTATGTTGGAGTACGCGGTAAAAGAGTTGATCAGACTAGAGCTGAGGTGGAAGCCAATGGATAGGGTGCCCTTCATGTAGCGAAGAATGAGCTTAATCAATGTGAGGTGAGGTTTGCAGGGAGCATGCATGAAGAGGCACTCTTGCTGGACCGTGTAGGTAAGGTCAGGTCGTGTGAGCGTCAAGTACAAAAAGAAATGTGTCGGAGATGGAGGCAACGAAACCGAGTTGCTGAAGGTAGGTGCAAACCATTGGTACCAAGCCCAGGGTGCCTATTTGAGGCCATATAGAGAGCGTTGCAAGAGATAGATGTCGTCGGGACGAGCAGGGTCGACGAAACCAGAGGGCTGCTGAAAGTACACTGTCACCGCAAGATGACCATAAAGAAAATCATTCTTCACATCAAGCTGGTGGATCGGCCAAGAGCGCAATGCAGCAAGGGTGAGAACGACTCGAATAGTGGCGAGCTTGACGACGGGGCTGAATGTCTCATCATAGTCGATGCCAGGACGTTATAAGAAACCTCAAACTAGTCAACGCGCCTTGTGACAGGCAAGGGAACCATCAGAGTGGAATTTGTGCTTAAAGATCCACTTGCCTATCACAATGTTGGCATCGGGGAGGTGAGAAAGAGGTGCCAGGTCCCGTTGTCAACTCCTTGTACTCGTCAGCCATGGCCACGTGCCACTAAGGATCGACCAAGGTAGACCGGTGTTCGCCGCCCAAAAATCCCATGACCGGGGAGGGACGGTGGCTCGGTCACGTGAAGGCCTGGGGGTCTGCTTATCTCTAGTGCAGGTCCTTAAGCGTCGAGGTTTGCGGGCGTACGAGTCAATTTGACCCTGCAATTGACAAGGAAGTGAGACAAGCGGGTCCAATACAGACGCTCGCTATCGGCTGGCTGCCGATAGGTTCGGGATGCTGTTCGATCGGTTGGGGAGCCGATGTGGACAGGTGCCGATGAGGGGTCGATCGCAGAGCCGATGGAGGAACCAGGGTGTATTCAGAGGATAGCGAGGCGCACGGGATCCCTCCGGACAGCCGAACAGTGATTCATCGGCTGAAAAAACCGATGAAGGCACATGCGGCCTAGGCAAGGAGTAGAATAAGGAGGCACGGGCTGCAAAGCCGATGCCGCTCCGGATATGACAGCACGAGACCCGTCACCCGCCGTGGCAGCGCCATCAACACCGAACCTCGAAAATCGGACCTAACCGAGACAGTGGCGATGATACGGAGGACACCGGATCGGCTATACCGTAGCAAGGATAGGAGCAAACCCATCGGCTAGTTGAGCCGATGAGAGGACGCCTCCCTGAAGGCGGGTGCTTATCGGCTGGGGCACCGATACGTTTGGCGTTACGCGTCGTGGGAAGCCTCTAAAGGCTGATGCGTATCGGCTGAGGGGCCGATACACTGGGCGTGAAGCTCAGAGCATGGATAACTCATCGGCTAGCACTCCGATGATATGCCGTGCAGAAGACTATAGGCCTGAAGCTCGATCTTCCGTCGGTAGCCCCATAGGTCAGACCTAACCAATGCAGCACGAAACTGATGACGGCAGAGGGAGCTTAACGGGCCGATAGGTCCAGCACGGATGTGATGCGATACATCCGATCCGCCTAAGAGGTCGGACCTAACCGATGCAGCATCAGACAGAGCAGGAAATATCGGGATGTTGGCGGGACTTACCCCTTCACCGAAGATCGGACTTAACCGATGCAGTCCCGCGTCGAGAGCCAGAACCCGCCGGTAAATACCTAGATGAACTAGGATGGCGGTGCGCTGAATTTGTATATGATCGAGAGATATCTTACATGTTTCCAGGGGATCTATATTTATACCTTGGATTTACAGACAGAGTCCGATGCGTCTACGACCATTGGACATCATTTCCTAGTAGGAACAAAGGAAAATATTCCTAAAGAAGTTAACTAACCAACTAAACCTCCCTAATTGAGTAAGGTTATAATTTACAAAAATAAGCACCCTGCCGTGGAGTACGCGGCTCTTCCACAAACCTGGTTTCATCTGAATAATCTTCCAATTTGTAATCGAGTCTTCCTTTACTGTAATCTGATCGGCTTCTCCACTGTAGCTATCGGACCTTCTTTTAGTCAAGCCGATCCTTCTTCTTCCTTCCCTCGGGCTTCTCGGACCTGATCCCGATTAGACAATCTCCTGTCTTCAAGCCGATCCAATCTTCTACTAATCTGATCGGCTTTTCTACAGTTCTCCATTGGCTTTGTCTTAGTATCTCCATCGGCCGATGACTGCATTAAACCCTTCATCAGACCTCTCAGCCGATCGGCTTTAGCCCTATCGGATCTCCCAGCTGATCGGCTTTAGCGCCATCGGATCGTCCAGATTTTAGCGTTAACAACCGGTGATTTACCGAAATGGGCGAGACAACACAGTGGGTGGTGGAGAAACCATAGCGCTGAGTCGAGCGAAGGGACCCGATCTAGGATTGAGTGACCATGTGGCAAACAATTGGGGTGGGGGCTGCCGCTCGATCTGAGGGTACCAACAGTCGGAGGGTGGACTGTACAGGGGCTAAGGTGGTAGACACACGTGACTAGAGGATGTATGTCTGGTAGAAGTGCCTGACTAGGGCAGTCAAGGCTGCTAGCAGCGCAGTGGCATTAGAAGGTGGAGTAGGAGCCAATGGAGAGATAGTCTATGCGGCTAGTCCACATAGAAGAATGGCGGGATCATCTAGTGGGTCCTCGGGTATCACCAGAGTGGAGCGTGGATGGTTAGCGTTGCCGTAGGATGGAGTAGTTGTGGGGAGACGTGTTGGTACAATATCGGTAAGTAAGAAGCCTAGGTCGCTAAGCGAAGACCCGGTATTGATTAACCCGAAGGAGAAGCAGGTATCGTTGAATACGATATGACGAGAGATGATAATGTGCTGAGTGGATAGATTGATACATCGGTATCCCATGTGGAAAGAGGGGATAACCAAGAAAAACACAGGAGGTGAACAGGGGGCAAGTTTGTGGCGGGATGTGGCTATCAAGTTAGGATAGCAAAGACACCTAAAGACACGAAGGTGGGAATAATCAGGACCTTTGTTGTAAAGGAGAGTATGGGGAATGGCATTGCGCACGGAGGAGCAAGGGCACCGATTTAGCAGGTAAGTCGCTATGATGAGTGCTTCAGCCTAGTAGGATATTGGTAGATGTGCATGGAGAAGCATGGTGCGGCTAATGTTATTTAGTGTGTAGAGAATGTGTTTGGTCTTGCCATTTTGGGGAAAGTGTAAGGATATGAGAGCCAAAGGTGGATACCATAAGAATGAATGAAAGCTTGGATGGTTTTGTTGACAAACTTCGTCCCATTGTTGGTCTGTATTGCTTTGATGGCTAGGTTGAATTGAGTTGAAATATAATTGCAAAAGTCGATGAGGTGGGCTATGACTTCAGATCTACGAGAAACAGGAAAAGTCCAACAGTAATGTGTATAATCATCAAGCAAAATGAGATAATATTCATAGCCCAAAATACTTGTAACGAGAGATGTCCACACATCATAGTGAATGAGTTCAAAGTGGCAAGAGGTGAAAGAGTTAGAGTTTAAAATGGGGAGCTGTCGTGTTTGCCAAGCTGACATGGGTGACAGATAGTGTAGGCTGGTCTAGTACATTTAATGGACGCGCTTCGGCGGAGGGTGTCGACGGTGGTATTACTGAGATGATCGAGACGAAGATGCCAAAGGTTGGTGGAGATGATGAGACTGATGTGAAGAGTGGATGACGCAGCGGGAATGGTGTAAAGGTCGTCACCACTATTGCAGCGAAGTATCATGCACTGGATTGGGAAGGAGGGAGTCACCATGACATGTAATTGGGATGGTTCGCCCATTGCCGACAGTGATGAAAGGGGAGGAGGAAGGATGACAGGAAAGAAATATACCATTCAAAGAGTTTATTTGAGATGATGCACCAGAGTCTAGCACCTAGTGATGCTGATTCTGGAGCATCAGCTGGTTGAGAGCGGCGATGAGACCAGCCTGGTTCCACATGAGAGCCGCCTAGGAGACTTCTAGGGGCGCAGGAGTCATGGGGGCTACACTGGTACGAACACCATGTGTGCCTAGGGGAGCACCAAGGACTCCTGGCATCTAGCTGATGTGACCACGCGACTACTGCTATGTTGGGAAGGATTAAGGCACTCAAGGATTATAGTAGAGCTAAGGACCCATAGAAATGACCTGCTGTGGAGGGGCAATAGCATGGTGCGATTGGGCTGAGCAGCTCTAACTCTTGCCATTGCACTTCCCTTTGCCTTTGCCGCTGCCACTGGCTCGTGTCCTATTGCTGTTGCTGTAGCCATGGCTGCTAGAATGGTTGTTGTGCTCTTTTGTGGTAGTTTGTGTTGTAGTTTGAATTTTTTTATTGTGGCAAAAAATAATCCAAATTTTGTAAAAAATCAAAAATAGTTCCAACAAGCCCTCCACGCCCATCGCAAGGTTGCAAACAACGAGCTAAAAGAGATAAAATAGATTGTGCCTGTGCATTATCATTTATTCATTATTTGTAGTTATATGAATTAATTTTCTAAAATTATATCCTCATAACTTTAATATTTTTGTACAGCTTATCCGAACTAACCATCGTTCCCTCTAAGTGACCTTGACCCAAACTTTATACCGATGTTTTACCTAAATACAGAGCAAGATACCACCAGGTCAGCTTCGACACCAGACAAAGGGCATGATGGACATGTGGCTTCAAGAACTATGAGAGAGAGTGCATTGACGGTCACTGACTGAAGGAGATCAAGAACTTCTATCACCTGATAACATTTTGATGAGATAAAGGAGACCGACCCTAACGAAAGAGAAGTAGTGAGATGTAAAATATACCAAACTAAATTATCTGAAAAATATTCTAGTGGTATAGGGCACTTAAAGCAACATGCCAAATCTTGTTTGAAGAAGTAAGGACACTAATTGTGACAACAACAATATAGTATGTTGGAGGATGTATGACCCTCAGAGTAGCTAGACAACCTTTACCGTTAAACTTTGGTGAGTCTACTATATTTGAGAATTACATTAAAACTACTCATAATCATATATTTCAATGTGTTAATAAACAAACCATGAATCGTGATTTGATAAAGATTTATAACCAAGTTAGTGATGAAATTATTTAGTGTTATTAATCTCATAGTAAAAACTGGGTTTAAGAGAGTAATAGATACATTGATATCCTCCGTAAAACAATAATATGATTAAATAATTCCAATAGACGAATTATGAGTTTTAAAAGGCTCTACATCGCATCGGATAAGTATCCATGTAAGTTTCAAATGGATGCAGAATATTGGTGGAATTCCACTTATATAATGTTGTAGCATGTGTTAGTGTTAATTACTTCTTTTTTTTGCAATTGAGGAATGTCCTACTGCAATAGCTACACAGCAAACTTAGCATGTTATCTAGAGGTTCTTTATATTTCTTGAAAATGTAACTGATGCTTTACAATATATTATCCAACGGCTTATTTAATATTGTATAAAATATTTAAGATTGACAATTTGTTATGAGAATATGAAAATGACATGCAGTATTTTATATGAAATAAAAATAACTTAAATATTAAAACAAAATCCCAATGTTATATCTTATTATTGATTTTAAGGATAAATGCGAGGATTAATCTTATTAGAGACACAATGATTATAGCTGACTAAATTATATAAGATTTTTGAAAGTATGAAATTAAGTTTAAGAGAGTTCAATTAAAAAGACCTCCATCTATCCCAATATCGGATAAGAAAAAATTACAGTGGGACCGAATTTAGAGTAGTGGTTCATCTTCTAGTAGTGTAGTTCATCCACCATAAGTACTGCTGACGCTTCTCACGGTATCCAAGAGTTGTTCTCTCCTATGACTCTATCAACTAGGAATATTTCAATATGCTCGCGTGGTGAAACAATTACATGATCCAATATCCCATGTTATGTGTTCACATTGTCCATATCTACTACATCCTCTGAATCTACCTTTAGCCTTTATAGACAAATTATTGATAATAGGACAATAAATCTATAGAGCAAGGTGGTGAAAATAATACTTAAGGTCAAAAACTGAGAGCTAGCTCAAGAACATACCCAACACACCACGAAGAATGAGGATTTGGCTACTCAGTTAAACAGATCTGGATACTGAGGAATTAGATTTGTCACTTTTTATTTTCTTTTAAGTTTTGATCCTAGTCTCCTCTTTTTTCTTTGTCATGGCTTTAACAAATATGAGTAAAAGGTATTTAATGAGGCAACATGTAATATTATCATTACTTTTTTATTTGTATTCTTAACATAATTTAATTTTGCTCTTTTTTCTCACCATTTCTTTCCTTTTACTTTTTTGCACGCATTTTTCAAATTTTGGCGTGGATATGCAGCTACGCGTATGCGAAGTGCCTGGCTCCCTCACTCGGGCCAAGCATGCCTTCGGGCAGGGGCTCCGTGGGCTATGCCTAAGCTGTGGTATCGGTACATGATCTGTTATTATGTCTTAACGCGACGTATCATAGTGGGCCGTCTCAGCCTGGCTCGCTTATACTTGTCGCACTGTATGGCGGGAGTAATTTTCGGATTAGACTTTTTTAACTTTTAAAATTTGGTAGCTTCCCGCTATTTTTCCATTCTTCAAGAGGACTCACGCAACTACTTACGAAGAACAATCCGTGTGACACACCATGCATGATCAGTTCATCCATTCGCACAGATTGCCAGAGGAGGGGAATGGGGGAGAGACGATGAAGAGGCTGTGCAGCACAAGTGAGTAGCCGAAGCGGCAGCGGCAGCGCAAGAGGGATCTGGAGATCTCCGCCGCTGACCGCTTCGCCACGCTGCCGGACGGCGTCCTCGCGCGGATCGTCTCCCAGCTCCCTTACTGGGACGTCATCCCGCTCTACGCGGTGTGCCGGGCGTGGCGCTGCCTCCGCCTCCACCGCACCGCCTTGTCGTCAACATCGACCTGCGGGAGTTCGTGCTCAACGACGGCTACTTCTCCGACTGCTTCGTGTTCGGTCACCATGTTGCGCTCAGGCGGATGGTCTCCGCGGTGAACACGCTCAACCTGGACTACCTCGCCGGTGATCGCCGCATGAATGAGAAGGCCAACGGCATCGTCAAAACCGTGGACGCGCCCAACGTCCGCATCACCGTCTGCTACGGCGCCGGCGGCTTCGGCGGAGGGTGTCGATAGCGGCATTACTAAGATGATCGAGAGGAGATGCTAAAGTTTGGTAGAGATGACAAGACTGATATGAGGAGTGGATAACACAGTGACAATGGTGTAGAGGTCGTCATCACTATTATAGTAAAGTATCATACACTGGATTGGGATATCCTTAACAGAAAAATCAAGAGCGTCAAATTTGATCGACCAATTATTGTCTCTGGTGAATTGACGAACGGAAAGTAAATTATGTACAAGAGAGGAAACAATTAAAATATTATGGCGGAGAAAGTTTGATTCTAGTGTTGGAAGTAGGGAGTCACCATGACATATAATTAGGAGAGTTCGCTCATTAGTGATAGTGATGAAAGGGGAGGAGGAAGGATGGCAGGAAAGAAATATACCATCCGAAGAGCTTATGTGAGATGATGCACCAGAGTCCAGTACCCAGTGATGTTGATTTTGGAGCATCAGCTAGTTGAGAGCAGTGATGAGGCCAATCTAGTTCCACATTAGACCCAGATAGGAGACTTCCAGGGGCGCAGGAGTCCAGGGGGGCTGCACTGGTGTGGACGCCAGGTGTGCTTGGGGGGAGCACCGAGGACTCCTGACTGCCAGCCAGTATGATCGCGCGACTGCTGCTATGTTGGGAAGGATTAAGGCACCTAGGGATTATAGCAGAGCCAAGGACCCATAGGAATGACCTGCTGTGGAGGCGCAATAGCATAGCGCGGTTGGGCTGAGCCGCTCTAACTCTTGTCATTGCCTTTCCCTTTGGCTTTGCTGCTACTATTGACTCGGGTCCTATTGCTGTTGCTATAGCCATGGCCACTGGAATGACTATTGTGCTCTTTTTTGTGGTAGTTTGTGTTCTAGTTTGAATTTTTTTTATTGTGACAAAAAATAATCCAAATTTTGTAAAAAATCAAAAATAGTTCGAACAAGCCCTCCACTCCCATTGCAAGGTTGCAACAGCGAGCTAAAAGAGATAAAATAGATTGTGCTTGTGCACTATCATTTATTATATGAATTAATTTTCTAAAATTATATCCTTGTAACTTTAATATTTTTGCACGGCCAATCCGAACTACCCATCGTTCCCTCTAAGTGACCTTACCCAAACTTTATATCGATGTTTTACCTAAATACGGAGCAAGATATCACCAGGTCAGCTTCGACACTAGACAAAGGGTATGATGCACATGCAACTTTAAGAACTATGAGCGAGAGTGCATCGACAGTCACCGATTGAAAGAGGTCAAGAAATTCTATCGTCTAATAATATTTTGATGAGATAAAGAAGTCACACTATGCATGATTGGTTCATCCATTCGCACAGATCGCCAGAGGAGGGGAATGAGGGAGAGACGATGAAGAGGCTGCGCAGCACGAGTGAATAGCCGAAGCGGCAGCGCGGCACAAGAGGGATCTAGAGATCTCCGCCGCTGACCGCTTTCGCCACGCTGCCGGATGGCGTCCTTGCACGGATCATCCCGCTCTACGCGGTATGCCGGGCGTGGCGCTGCCTCCGCCTCCACCGCACCGCCCCCGTCGTCAACATCGACCTGCGGGAGTTCATTCTCGACGACCGCTACTTCCCCGACTGCTTCGTGTTCGGTCACCGTGTCGCGCTCGGGCGGATGGTCTCCGCGGTGAACACGCTCAACCTGGTCTACCTCGCCGGCGACCGCCGCGTGAATGAGAAGGCCAACGGCATCTTCAAAACCGTGGACGCGCCCAACGTCCGCATCACCGTCTGCTACGGCGCCGGCGGCTTCCTCGCCGCCCTCGCGCACCGGCTGGACAAGTGGGTTCTGTACATGCCGTTAATGGCGATGGATCTACAGGTCCGCGGGTGTGGCCACCGGGCGCGGATCACCCTCTTCCAGCTGGAGCTTCACGACGCGCCGGACATCCCATTGCTCCTGTCCCTGACGCTGCACGGGGTCACCGTCGCCGTGCCGTTCTTGCCGGGCGAGTGGTGCCCGCAGCTGGAGCGCCTGCGTGTGGAGGCTTGCACGGTGGAGCACCGGCAGGGTGACGTCCTCCTCCCTTGGCTCAAGCTGCTCGTCATGGAGGACGTCAACGTCGGGCGGCAAGACCGCGAGGAGCTCGAGCCGTTCGGCCACGTCGCCGTCGACGCGCCGGCGCTGGAGGAACTCGTGGTCAGCTGCTCCACCGGGTGGACCGTGGAGCACGAGTCGTTCACGCTGCTCGCGCCGGCGCTCCGCATCGTCATCGACGCCCGTCGCCGTCACGGAGGGCTCAATCGAGTTCAAGTCGAACGGCGAGCGCGAGGAGATGTCCTGCCTCGAGATGAAGTACTACAGGGCGCAGCTGATGCAGATGCTCCGTGGGCTCCTCCATGATGTGCCGCTGGCGAGCATCCCCGACGTCGCACGGTAACTGACTGACGCACACTGGTACTGACACAACACACAAAGGTCTCCATTTATGTACCTTGATATCTTTGAAGCGTTGTTTGATGTAGGCCTTCCATGACGGTGCAGATGAGCACAGTAAAGGACGAAGACACCGGCGAGATGATCCCGGAGGAGAGGCTCACCTGCGACATGGATGAATAGAACAACAAGAGTAGGACTTTGGATACACCTACTTGTCATGGATTGGATCAACCTGCTTCCATCGAAATGTTCGATATTTTCACTGCATGATGAAATGTCATATGGTTCTTTAATCCTTTAGTTCGAGACGGAGGCGGTGAGGTGGTTTCTCGAGAGGGCAACAAGGGGAGGCGGCCACTCGAGGGGTGGCTAGGGGAGGCGAGAGGAGGCAGAGGCGGAGGCGTCAATGACGAGGTGGCTGCTTAGGAAGACGATGGCTAGGGACGGTGGGGGAGGCGGAGGAAGAGGTGTTGGCGGTGAGATGGCTGCTCAGGGAGGCGGTGGCAAAACGGATGGCTAGGGGCAGTAGGGGCAGGTAGAGGAGGAGGCCTCGTCGCCAGGGGGATGAGTCAGTAGTAGCGCCAAGTCCATGATCTAGAGGACACAATTGGTCCTATTGATCTTGCTCTCCTCTTCTCGGCAACGACGGTGAAGGTGCTCCTTCCTCTAACGTGATGATGGCCTATGGAGTGCGATGACGCAGCGATGAGGACAATAACTATCTAGCTATGACTCACAACGACATGAGCGAGAGAGATGACAAGGCGATGGGAAGTAATAGAGGAGAGGGGGTGAAGGACCAATAGATGGATAGTGGAGTAGGTTGGCCATGTTTGGCTGACAATGTAGACTGGTGTGTTTGGTTAACCGGATGGTTTGGCCATTCGATTGAAGAGGTTGTTTTGAGTTAGATTTTGTTTGCTAGAATTACCAAATTTTTGGCTTAACTATTTGGAGAGGTCATTGGAGAGTTTTGAAAGAAGTTCTCATGTTTATTCTGGAGAATAGAAATTACTACATTAATCCAATAAAAAGAAAAATATTTTAACCAATAGATTATGATGGGTCCAGATTATAATAAGCTAAATCAAATGAGTGTGTTGCAAAAATCACCATGAATTCAGTCTCATCAAAAACCACTTGCCTTCGATCGGGGAGGTAACCGGAGTCCGGAGGAGCAGAAGCGCGTGCTTGGCAAATTGGCCATAACAAGTAGCACTAGTGCTGGAGCCTGTTGAAGCCCATACAAACAAAACTTTAGCCCATTTGTTCTATGTGTTTGGGCTTGGCCCATAAAAGCCTATGTCAAAATAGCACTAAGTCAAAAACACTCCAAAGTACTCCACTGGCCACTGGCGTAGCCCTCGGCCGTCAGCCCTCGTCGTTCTCCCTTCTCCGCCCTTGGCTGCGCTGTCTCTGATCTTCCTACGCCGGAGGAGCGGCTCAAGGGGAGGGCCCCACTAGGCCAAGGTCTGGCCATCGTCCACCCTAGATTCTACATTTCTGAGGAGTGGATCCGTCAGGGCGTCACCATCAATTGGGACTTCAGATTGTACCCTTAGTACCTAACCCTTGGTATTTTTTGACATGCTAATCCTTTGTATTAGAGTAGTATATAATATAAATTGGAAAATTGATAATCCACCGCATAGTTGAGGTGATATCAAACAGCAATTGGCTCATAACCTTCGAGATAAGTAGCTTCTTGTTGATGGAAACGATCAATGTGGCATCGTCTGTTGGCAAAACATCGATTTTTCAGTGGTCTCAAACAAAATAAAATCGATTTTACTTAGGTAATTACAGTTCAAGTTGATTTGTATGTTGTGTTCTCTGCTGCTGATGCACAATATTGAATGCTTGTAGGCTTCAGAGATGGCCATGAGCTGTTCTTCCCAAGCGAGTCAGGTGTTTGCCTACTTCCTCCAACTATGGCATTATCCCCTTGGACGTGTTGTTCGACATCCTGGTGGGGCTCCCGGCCAAGAAGCTCTGCTGCCACTTCATCATCTACCTGTCCTGGAGGTCACTGACCTCTAATCCCCTTAGACGTGATGTTCGACATCCTGGTGGGGCTCCCAGCCAAGAAGTTCTGCCACCTCTACATCATCTCCTGGCCTTGGAGGTTGCTAACCTCTGACCCCTTTGTAATAAATTACTGAATTTGGTAATATCTCATGCATAATCGCTTTTTCCTCTGTTGAATTCGGTAATGTTTAAATTACTTCAGTGTTAACTACTCTACTGACGCTAATTGGTTCTATTGAACTACTGATAATATTAGAAACCATGAATGTTATTTTTTAAATATAAAAAATGGCAGGAGTTGTGCCTATTCAATTAAGAGAAAGAAACACACATGGAGTTCCTCAGTTACAAATCGGAAGAACCAGATGCAACACCTAAGACAATAACAACTAGAGCTATTTCTTCCTAGTTTAACTCTGAGACTAATCTCCTCCCTAATGATACGCATCATTTCCATCTCAGTTCTTGCGTACCCTCAATTTGCAGATATTACTTCGGTTCAATTGTAGATATTACTTCAGTTTGCAAAAGATGATGAAATCAAACTTGGTGGAAGTCACCTGGCACAAGTGCTGCGGGAAAGAGACATGAGGCCAGACACAATGTAAAGCCATTGCGGGTATTAGATGATGGGAGCTTAATCATCAGGCTAGGATACAGAGGACTGCTATGCAGATATGAAAATATGGTCCAAGAATCAGCACTTTTCTAGATGTAGAGATGAGACATCTTGCCAGAGTTGTGGAAGCCAACTGAGTTTACAAAATGGTGGCATGGTTTAGTATTTTGCTGCTCACTTCAGTTTGCAGTTAATCAGTTTTGCAGGAATCATCCCATTAATCAGTTTTGCAAAATCATCGTCTCTTGTGGCACTGGAGCTAGCAAAAGTTATTGCAAATTCTTGAGGACGTTAGATGTTTTCGTTTTGTGCAGTCTTTAGTGAATGTAAATATAATATAAGATGTAGATGACAATTTAGGGGAAATGCAACTCTGTTTGGCAAATATGTTCAGGAAATGTAAAGGATGTGGTTTTGAAGGTTTGTGCTATATTCTCTGAGCTCATATCATATATATTCCATTGATGTCAAAATGGTTTTTATGATGAGCCTTTTGTTGCATGTAATCACTTCAGTCAGTAAAAATGGTGCCTGCTTATGAGCATTGCTCATGGTGAATCTGAAAATTCTCTTTCTGGAGCCCGTAGCCAATTCTTGAAGGAGTATACCCAAGCCGTGTAAACATGAAGGATCACAGCATGCTGGATTGCTTACTTCACAACCTGCAGGTTTATATCCATCCTGACAAGGCTGTGGTAAGAGCTTCATTGAATGTGCATCACTCAAGTTTGACAAAGCAACGAATTGAATAGGAATATATTCATTAAACAGGGATGTTACTTACATCGAATTCAACCAATCAACAGCAATATCAACTAATAAATCAATAAATCAAATGTTCAACCTACGCTTAATTACATCCAGTTGAACCAGCCAATTAATATAGACCATTTCATGACAAAATCTCATGAACATCTCGCCTCTGCACTACAGAGGAATCTGAACAAATCTCTTCGGTGTTGAATTGATCTCTTGCCATGTTGAGGAAGCTAGTCTGCCAGATCCAACAGCTCGTCTATGGTGAAGTCCAAGCAGCTTTTGTCAGCCGTGGTGAAGTTGTCCAGGCAGCTAAGCACCTCATCTATGCTCTCAAGAAACTCAAAATCAGCACACGCAGGCACCTCGCCATCCACGACGCCCGCTGATGAGTTGTTGTTTTGATAGTTCTGGTTGTCCCACGACGACGATGGCGCCAACGATGGAGCATCACTGGCACCGGCTTCCACTCCTTGTGGGACGAACAGATTGGGCATGTCGAACTCACGCAAAAACCGCTGCAGCTCATCGTCATCGACTCTCCCCGGAAGATTAGGAAGCACCAGGGAAGAATCGGCCATCACGCGTGTGGAGTTCTGATCGGCGCTTTCAGAGTCATCGGTAAGGTTCGCCTCTGCGCCAACTCCGGCATCAGTTTGCTCTGCTGGCAGGACGATCAGGTCGGGAAGATCACGAAACACCAGCGAAGAATCGTCGGTCACAGCGGAGGAGCCCTGATCCACCGCCGCCGCAGGAGGAGGAACGTGCTGTGGCGGCAGCGCGCGGTCCTTGAGCTGGGGCGCGGCACAATCTCGATGGCCGTCAACGTGAAGATCTATTACGTAGCTATTTTAACCGTAATAGATCTTCGTTTGTCCTTAGGCGTAATCTTGATCTTCACCATTAACTAAGATTGGACTTAAATCACGTGCACATAAATAAAACAACCGTTCTAGATACAGGTATCGTAACCTGACTCACATTAATCACAGATACTCACATCAACATCAGAAATATTTCAAAATTAATTTTCATTCAATAAATCATTTGCCAAGTCGATTTTTTATCATAAAATATTAATTATAATAATGATTTCATATATTGATGATCAGAAATCATACTACATTGAATTTGAAACGTGGGGAACTCAAAATTTGACCAGGGCCAGTTAAGGTTAACATTGCTTTGTAGCTGATATATCCTCTGATGTTTGACTTGGTGGCGTCGTATGATCAACTATCTGTCACCATGGAAGCATAGCCTAATGGGCTTCATTGAGGGTGTGGTGTTATCCCGGTTGTGGTTCTGACCCAGTAGCCCTACCGAATTTGTGATGGCATGTTTTGTTGCGACATAGTTTAGGCGGACTCACTTCATGAGAATTTTTGTTGCCTTGTTGGTAATACCGGAAAGGATGAATCAAGAATGGGTATATAAATATATAATGGACATCGGCATTGCAGTCCGGTTTGGCTGTGAGGTGGCTTTAAAAAGGTATTTTTTGCATTATTTTTTTATAAGTAGTTATCTAATAGTTTGTGCCTTAAGATTTTACTCAAATGTTATGTAACATAGCAAAGGTCTCCAAGGTCTCAGCTTACCATGGTAGACCTGGCCTTACCGATTGTATACCATTTCCTCATAGATATTCTTCTGACTGTCAGTAACAGTATAATCTTTTTCTCTCTATTAAATCTGGTATGTTTAAGTTACTTCAATATTGCCTCTTTTTTATTCTGTGGGTGTTAATTTCTACTGAACTATTGATAATGTTGGAAAACCTGGCCTTATCTAAAATTATTGAACTACCTTCCCTTCGATCTCATTTTACCATGGAGACCTGGCCTTACTAGATTGTGTACTAGTTCCTGGTCATAGATATTCCCCTTCTATGAGTAATGTCTTATTTATAATACCTTTTATTTCTTTTTGAATCTAGTAATCTTTAATTACTTCTAAACTAACGAATCTGCTGGTGCTAATTGGTATTAACAATGTTGGAAAACCATGGCTGTATTTGGTGTGACATGTTCTGCCTGAGATGCTCAGTTAATAACTTTGTTTCTGTCTACTTTCTTACCCTCAGATTGCTTGTGTTTGTTTAATTGTTTTTAGTACTTCAGTTTGCAAAAGATGATGAGATTAAACTTGGTGGGAGGCACACGGCAAAGTGCTGCTGACAAGAAACACGAGGCTGACTGGAGACTGGGTTGTACACTTGTACAATGTAAAGCCATTGCTGCCATCCACAAGACTCCTGTGCAAAAGTCTCGCAGAAGTGGGGATCAGGAGATGAGACATCTTATTGGAGTTGGCCTGTACACAGGAAGCTGAACGACTTCACAAAAATGATGGCATGGTGTGGCATTGCAATATTTTGCTATTGACTTCAGTTTGAAGTTAATCAATTTTTCAGGCATAGCTGTCTCTCGTTGCATTGCAGGCATAGTTTGTTGTAAATTCTCAAGGATGCTAGATGTTTTTGTTTTGTAAAGTATTCAGTGAATGTAAATATAATGTAAGATGTACTTGTAACTTGTAAGTATGAATCCTGATGCCTGACACAAATTAGGGAAGCTGCTTCTCTGTTTTGCAGCTGCTAGCATGTTGCTTGTGTAATTTGATGCAAGAAAGGTGCTAGGGTGCCAGTGGCACAAGTGTTATAGGTGGCATTTGCAGTTCAAGTGAAAGGATTCGGTTTGAATATTTGTCCTATAATCTCTATGCTCATACCATATTTCATCCATTGAGGTCAGAATGTTTTTTTTTGAGCGACGATGAGCCTTTTGTTGCTTATAATCACTTCAGTCAATAATTCAGTAACAAGGGCGCATGTCATGGTGAATCTCATAATGCTCTTGTTGGAGCCTGTTGTCAATTCTTGATCCATGCTGTGTAAATCTGAAGGATCACGACCTGTTGGTTTGTTTACATACATGATCCAAGACCCAAAAGTCTCGCAAAAGTGGGGATCAGGAGATGAGACATCTTACTGGAGTTGGCCTGTACACAGGAAGCCTAACGACTTCACAAAAATGATGGCATTGCAATATTTTGCTATTGAATTCAGTTTGAAGTTAATCAATTTTTCAGGCATAGCTGTCTCTTGTTGCATTGCAGGCATAGTTCGTTGTAAATTCTCAAGGATGCTAGATGTTTTTGTTTTATAAAGTCTTCAGTGAATGTAAATATAATATAAGATGTACTTGTAACTTGTAAGTATGAATCCAGATGCCTGACACAAATTAGGGAAGCTGCTTCTCTGTTTTGCAGCTGCTAGCATGTTGCTTGTGTAATTTGATGCAAGAAAGGTGCTAGGGTGCCGGTGGCACAAGTGTTATAGGTGGCATTTGCAGTTCAAGTGAAAGGATGCGGTTTGAATATTTGTCCTATAATCTCTATGCTCATACCATATTGCATCCATTGAGGTCAGAACGTTTTTATTATGAGCGACGATGAGCCTTTTGTTGCTTGTAATCACTTCAGTCAATAATTCAGTAACAAGGGCGCATGTCATGGTGAATCTCATAATGCTCTTGTTGGAGCCTGTTGTCGATTCTTGATCCATGCTGTGTAAATCTGAAGGATCACGACCTGTTGGTTTGTTTACTTCACAACCTGCTGGTTTATATCCATACTGACAATGCTGAGCTATCAGGACACTATGGGGAAATAACTAACGGTTTACTTCAGAAAATAATCAGTTTCAGGATCACAACATTGTTTACTTCAGAACTGCTACTTTGTTCTGTTGTGATTAAAGAGTCAACAGTTCATTGATTTGAAACAGAGAACTTTATTGAGTGTGTACCACTCAAGAAGTTTGACAGAGCAATGAATTGAATAGGGAATATATTCATTACTTGCGATAATGTTACTTACATCCAATTCATCCAATCTACAATTATCTGAGCTCTGCGTCAATAAATACAGGCTATTCTATGACCAAAACTCAGGAGCATCTCTGCCTCTGCCCTACAGGCTACATACACACAGCTGAAAATCTCTTCCTACAAGAACATATATTTGTCAGTGTTGATCTCTTGCTATCTTGAGGAAGCTAGTCTGCCAGATCCAACAGCTCGTCCATGGTGAAGTCCAAGAAGCTGTTGTCAGCCGTGGTGAAGTTGTCCAGGCAGCTAAGCACCTCATCTATGCTCTCTGGAAACTCAAAATCAGCAAACGCAGGCACCGCCATCTGCACCGCCCGATGAGGAGTAGTTCTGGTAGTTCGGCGACGACGTCCCCGACGTCGCCAGCGCTGCACCGCCATCTGCACTTGCCTCCCCTAAGTGAGTGACGAACAGGTCGGGCATGGCGTAGTCAGACAGAAACCGCTGCAGCTCATCATCATTGATTCTCCTGGGAAGATCAGGAAGCAGCAGGGAGTAGTTCTGATCGGCGCCTTCAGAGTCATCGTGTTGGTTCTGATCGAGCAGGGCAGTCTCTGCACCACCTCCGGCATCAGCTTGCTCTGCTGGCAGGACGATCAGGTCGGGGAGATCACGAACCAACAGCGAAGAATCGTCCATCAAGGCGGAGGAGCCCTTTTCGGTGCCATCAGCGTCATCGGTGCCCTGATCCACCACTGCCGCAGGAGGAGGAACGGGCTGTGGCGGCAGTGCGACCTCCTCGAACAGAGGAGTCTCTGCCCCAGCGCGCCGCGGCACGGCGCGTTCTCGATCGCCGTCGTCGTGGGCGACCTCACGTTCCGGTTCCCTCTTGCGCTTCTTGCCGTAGCCGCTGAATCGGATGCGGTAGAGCCGGAGCGGCGACGAGGCGAGGTCAGCCGGGGCCGTGACGGCGTACTCGTGCATCACCCAGCCAGAGCTTCCCTTCTCCCCCTCGGCAAAGAAACTCAGCACGTACTTGCGCCACGCGATCTCCAGTACGCCGCCGCCGCCGTTGCCATAGTCACCGGGGATATGCAACTTCTCGCCGTCGACGCACATCCTCTGCCCCTGCCAGAACCCTCCGCCCTCCACGGTGCGCTTCTGCCGCTTGCCCTTGCCGTTCTTGGCCTGCGCGTCCGCGAAGAAGAAGGCCTCGTCACCACCCCGGCCGTGATCCGCGAGAAGCTTCCACGGCTGCGCGCTCAGGGGATCCGCCTCGAGGATGACGCCGTCGAGAGGGAGGGGCTTGCCTTGGAGACGCCGGAGCAGGTAGCGGGCGACGAGCTCCTCGTCGCTGGGGTCGAACCTGAGACCCGGCAGGAGCCCATCCGCGCTAGCCGCCGCCGCCATTGCCGTCTCGATCGCGAGCGCCTGAGGAATTCTAGGGTTTAGAGTCGCGAGAGAGAGCAGAGGAGGAGAGGAAGCGTGCGTGTGGATCTTCCCACCACCAGCAAGGCGGGATTTGAATTTATCCAAGAGGACAGGATGAGTGGGGGTGACGTCAGCATGACAGACTGTGTCGCGCGCGTCGCCGTGGTCAGCCGCTCGGGAAGATTTTTTTTTTGGGGCGGGGGGGGGGGGAGTTTAACGAAATAACTTTTGTTAGTAATTTGATTTTGGAACATAGTTCTGATTAGTTTTAAAATTTGAGCAGAAATTTGAACTTTCGCCTCAGGGCCTCAGGCTATGCATTGTTATTGGCTTATTGCTGCTCAGGTGATTCTGAAAATGCTCCCTGCAGCCTGCAAGTTCCAATTCTTGGACTTGTGATGGATTTTGTCGTTCCTTGCTTCTGAAGACAATCAAATTAAATGGGAAAAAAGAGTATTTTAACGGAGCATCTCTTGAACTTGAAGAGTATATATTGCTTTGATTTTGAGCGTGTGTTCATTCAGTTTCAAATGTATTTGATGAGAATAGGTTACCATTTCCTACTGTTTTTCCCATGATCTGCTCAAGTTATCAAGCATATTCGTTTGGCAAGAAGACAAGCTGTCTTTAGAAATATTGTGAATGCTACAGGTACTAACCATTATCTGAAAAAGCATCAATGTGAAACTCTAAAACCCTTTTGCGAATGCTATCAGCTACTATCCATTATCTGAAAACTTGTATCAAGACAATTATCTGAAACCAAGGCTGCTGATAGTGGTTTAGATGAGGAAGTGCCGTATACTTCAAGAAGTGATGCTTCTCTTGCTAACTACATCAGGACAGCATTTCATCCAGGTACCTTCTCTGATGCCAATTTTTTGAACCTCGGATGGATCAAAACATACTTAAAAGTTGATATATTTAAATATCAGAATACTGTTGTTGTGCGATAATATATTTATGTTCAGTTCATAGGTTACTCGTTAAAACATGACTGGAGATGGATATTTATATAAAAAATATAATGGGGTCGCTATTTATGGTGTTACATATATCGGTGATGACAGCCTGTTTATACCATCTGAAAATTAATAGTTTAATAATAAATTACTTAGATTTGAATTAAAACCAAAAACCAATTTAAAAAGACTTCTACGTCTGGTTGGAGATGAACCTTGGAGACAGCAGCAAACACCTAGCCCACATGCTTTTTGGGGCCCTAAACCGATCAGTTTCCCTGGGCCATGGGTCTATCTAGCTTCTCCCACTCAGTGGTGGCTAGCCCATGCTAAAACGGGCAACGATGAGAGCGGTGTGGGTAACGGTCTTCTAGTCGTTGGCTAGGTGGAGTTTCTTGAGAACCAGTATGTCGTGGGCTCTGGTGAACGTGGGAAGAGTGGCAGAGTTGGCGATGTTATCGGCAGTATTGGAGAAGCGAGGATTGAGATCTCACAAAAGTACGAGGACGAGCTACGAGTCTACCACAAGATGACCGATGTCGTGGAGGGCGGTAGCCTTAATCTTTAGGCATTGGCAGTACGCGAAGACGGATGAGTCTCCCTGTACCATAGAGTGAAACTCGTTGAGGAGGAAGATGGCGCGTGGTTGCTGGTTGGCGTCGAAAATCCTCTCAATGGCCACTCACAGATCGCGAGCGGTAGGGTCGGTATCATCTATGACGAGGTCAAGGATAGAGTTATCGATGGAACTAAGCAGCTAGCTGTGGATGCAGCACTTAGCGATGTCCTACTGGCGGTCATCTAGTCGAGGAGGAGAGGAGCCGTTGATGTGGGAATGGAGGCTGAACTTGCCACATAGCGATTTGAAGAAGAAAACCTACTTGGAGTAGTTGGCGTTGAGGTCGAGTGAAATCAGAACATAAGATTTCATGTTGACGGTGGCTTAGGGGAAGAGAACACTGGATTAGCCGAAGCGGTGCCTAGAGCTCTGATGGAGAGATCACCGATGGCAGGCAGAGAGCTAGATCCGGCAACGGAAAGAGTGTCGGAACCGAGAACAGGCTCATTAACCATTGCAAAAGGTAACTGAGAAGAGTTGGACGAGACGTGAGGAGATCATGCACGGGTGTGCTGGTGACAAGACGCAGAGAGGGGAGATGAGAACGCAGCCACGCGTGCTCCGAATGTGAGAGGAACACATAGAGCGGACGCGAGGGAGGAGAGTGACAGGCGCGAAATAGGGATATTCATGTCCGTGGGGAAGATTTCGTGTCCACGAATGCGTGTGCGAGACCGATTGGCGTGGACACTAGGGGAGAGAAGTCATGGGCACGAGGAGAGTGAGTGTGCATCCGTGAAAGAAATTTTCGCGTCTGCATCGTGCAGATAAGGACACGTGTGCGCGTTCTATTGGCGCAGACACGAGGCGAGGAGTCATAGGCGCGAGAGGAGAGAGCACGTCTGCGAGGATGGAGGGACTCGTGGGTGCGGTGGATGGGAGCGCACATGAGGTGAGAAGGGTCGTGGGCGCGAGAGTGGGAGAGTTCACGTCCGTGGGAGAGGATTTCACATCCGCGGACACGCGTGCATGTCAGATTGGTGCGAACACGAGGCGAGAGGTCATGGGTGCGAGAGGAGGGAACACGTCCGTGAGAACGGAGGGACACGTGTGCATGGTGGATTAGTGCGAACGGGAGGCAAGAGGGGTTCCGAGCGCGAGAGGGAGGAGTTCGCATCCGTGGGAGAGGATTTCACGTTTGTGGACACGCGTGCGCGTCGGATTGGCGCAGACGCGAGGCAAGAGGTCACAGGTGCGAGAGGAGGGGACACGTCCGTTAGAACGGAGGGACAAGTGTGCACGACGGATTGGCGCGGACGCAAGGCGAGAGGGGTCGTGGGCGCGAGAGGACGGAGTTCACGTCCGTGGGAGAGGATTTCACGTCCGCGGACACGTGTGCGTGTCAGATTGGTGCGGACACGAGGCGAGAAGGATCATGGGCGTGAAAGGAGCGGATGTGTGTCCGTAAAAGAGAAGGTATCGTATCCGCGTCGCGTGCTCTGGACGCGAATGGAGATGGAGATCTCGGGCGCGGAGGAGCGCCGACGTAGCTACAAAGAGAGAGGGGTCGTAGACGTGCGAGGGCAAGTGCGAGGAGGTGGATGAGGTGACCCCGTCTCTTCCTCATGTGAGGGCCTCCGAGCCGAGCCACCCGCATCGCGGAAGGCAGCCGCCGTGGTGTGGGGTGATTCGGGTGGTGACGTGTAGAAGGGGAAGGTGTGTGGGGGAGAAAATCCTAGCTCGAAAGAGGCCTGGGCAAGGTAGCAAAAGAGAAGATAGTGGGGGAGAAGTCCACGGTGGAAGAGGCCGTGGAGGAGAAGCCCACGACGGAGACGGTCAGAAGACCGCGCAGGGGAAGCCCGCGGTAGAGGAGGCCGTGGAGGAGAAGGTCCTTGTTAGGAGGAGGCCTCGGAGGAGCCTGCGGCGGAGGAAGTGTTGGCCCGCTGATGAAAAGGACACCGGCGCATAGAAGTTGTCTGCCAGCTCTGATACCATACAGGAGGGAACAGCCAAAGAAAGGAAGAGAGAAAACACCCAATAACTATATAGAGGGGTGGTCATGTCTAATACTAATCACCTCAGCGAAGTGATTGTGACATGTGGATAAAAGGAGAAATATAAAAAAAACAGTTACAAAAGTTACAAAGATACAATATTAATTGTTAGGATTTCAATTAGTCCTACGGTGTGGTTTGCTTCAAAGTCTCATCAATCTCAATATATAACTACAACATATCCATATAAATCACCACTAACTAAGCAACATAGACAGCAACATTTCAATCATTTCTGTATATCATAGAAACACAAAGCAGCACGGCAACACTGCCCTCCATTAATTAATGTGTATTTTTGACTTTGCATAAGAACTTACGAGCTAAAAAGATTGAGGATTGTATGAGAGCAACATATGAAGCTTCATATGAACAACCTCTAGAAAGTTCCATATTTATGGCTTGAGCAATCCAACGAAACACTTTAATTTAAAGAGTAATTAATCCAAGAAAACCCCATATTCACTAACGTACAAATGCACATAGTCACATACCACAGTGGATTCATGTCCTCCCGACTTATAATTTTAAGTTTGATTAGAATACTTGCTTAAATGCTAATGTGAAACATAACTCAGATAAATTTTATCTGTGATCCTTCAGGTTTACACGGCTTGGGCTACGGGCTACAGAAAGAGAATTTTCACATTCACCAAGAGCAATGCTCATAAGCACGCATCATTTTTACTAACTGAAGTGATTACATGCAACGAAAGGCTCATCAGAAAAAGCATTTTGACATCAATGGAAGATATATGATATGAGCTCAGAGAATATAGCACAAACCTTCAAAACCACATCCTTAACATTTCCTGAACACAGTTGCCAAACAGAGTTGCATTTCCCCTAAATTGTCAGCTACATCTTACATTATATTTACATTCAGTGAAGACTGCACAAAACGAAAACATCTAACGTCCTCAAGAATTTGCAATAACTTTTGATAGCTCCAGTGAAACAAGAGATGATGATTTTGCAAAACTGATTAATGGGATGATTCCCGCAAAACTGATTAACTGCAAACTGAAGTGAGCAGCAAAATACTAAACCATGCCACCATTTTGTAAACTCAGTTGGCTTCCGCAACTCTGGCAAGATGTCTCATCTCCACATCTAGAAAAGTGCTGATTCTTGGATCATATTTTCATATCTGCATAGCAGTCCTTTGGATCCTAGCCTGATGAGTATGCTCCCATCATCTAATACCCGCAATGGCTTTACATTGTAATAGGGTACTTTGCAGTCTGGCCTCATCTCTTTCCCGCAGCACTTGTGCCAGGTGATTTCCACCAAGTTTGATTTCGTCGTCTTTTGCAAACTGAAGTAATATCTATAATTAAACCGAAGTAATATCTGCAAATTGATGGTAAGCAAGTCAATAGAAAAAAAAGCTATTAGTATCTGAACAAACTGAACATCGCAGGCAGAAGAAACCATATCCTCACTAGGATATTGAGGCATTACAGTCATGGAACAAATTCATGGGATGGCCATGTAAATATCAAATTCATCTTACTCACTTTGTGGTATCATGGAGGACGAGACTATCATCCATTTCGCCAAAGAGTGGTAGTTCTTCATTCATATATGGTGAATTGTGTGTTCATGATTTGGTGGTATGCACTGGGAAGATGACAATCCAAAATTAATCCATGGGTTCCTAGTTAGGACCTGATAATGTATCGAAGGAAAGGAATCAAATAATAATTCAACAAGATGGAAATGGTGCATGTCATTTGGGAGGAGATTAGTCTAGGAGTTAAAATAGGAAGAAATAGTTTAGATGTTATTGTCTTAGGTGTTCCATCTGGTTCTTCCGATTTATAACTGAGGAACTCTATGCTTGTTTCTTTCTTTTAATTGAATAGGCACAGCTCGTACCCTTTTTTACATTTAAAAAATAACATGGTTTCCAATATTATCAGTTGTTAAGTAGTACCAATTAACATCAGCAGAGTAGTTAACACCAAAGTAATTTAAACAATACCGAATTTAATAGATGCCAAATTCAGTAATTTTGTACAAGGGAATAAGAGGTCAGCGACCTCTAGGGACAGCAAATGATGCAGAGCCGGTAGAGCTTCATGGCCGGGAGCCCCACCAGGATGTCGAACAGCACGTCCAAGGGCTTGGTGATCTCTGCCCAGGTGCTGGATGAAGTCTACTTATTTTGGAAGCATTTCACTCATTCCAAATTTATAATATCATCAAAATAATGGCGATTTTTTTCTTTGCTTGAAATGGATAGAAGTCTTTTGTCTGCAAAAAAATTCAAACGGTTCTTATCTTTCTTTGAACATATTTATCTAGCATGACCATTGCTTTCATTAATGTGATCTCATCCCTATGCATCTGTCTGAAGATAATATCAATGTCTTCACGTAGTTTTTGCTTGTATTCTTTCCCTATATCTTGCTTTTTGGATATATTGTGTGGGCTTCCGAGGCTAATAGATTTGGGTAGCTAGGTAATGTTAACAAAACTAAGAGATTGTGCCACATAGCTTTGTGTGTATCTAGATAATTTATGTAGAGATAGATTTAAAATAAATTTTATAAAACACACGTGTCATGTACTAGTATATAGCACATAACTATAGTTATTATGGCTATAAAATTTTATAAAACCATACTTTGTAGCCATATAAAACTATGCATTTTTATTTTTCTATAGCAAAAAATTAAATTAGTTAATAGTGTGGTTTGATAAAACTCTTGAATCATAATACTTGAGGTTATGTGACACAAAGAAAAATCCTATGGTTTTGTGCAACTTAAACATACAATTTTGTGAAATTTACTCTTAAATTTAATATACAACTATATTTGTATTTCATATAAGCTTTGGATTTTATATATAACTGTTAGTTTTTATTTCTATATGATTTCACATACAACTCTTAATTTCTATTTCTATAGATATAATTATATTTTATAGATAACTATATTGATCCATCTATACCATTATAATCCGGTCACACCATGATGTATCGGTTAAGATATTTTTCTTTTTATTAGATTAATGAGGTAATTTCTAGTCTCTAGAATAAATGTGAGGACTTATTTCAAAAGTACTAGTCCGTTCGTTCTGCCTTAGGACCTAATAATGTATTGAAGGAAAGGAATCAAATAATATTTCAACGAGAATGAAGAACTGAGATGGAAATGATGCGTATCATTAGGGAGGAGATTAGTCCCAGAGTTAAACTTATGTTAGGTGTTGCATCTGGTTATTCTGATTTGTAACTGAGGAACTCCATGTGTGTTCTTTCTATTAATTGAATAGGCATAGCTCCTGCCAATTTTTTTTTAAAAAATAACAGTTATGGTTTCCAACATTATCAGTAGTTCAGTAGTACCAATTAGCGTCAGCAGAGTAGTTAACACTGAAGTAATTTAAACATTACAGAATTCAACAGAGGAAAACGTGATACTGCATGAGATATTACCAAATTCAGTAATTTAGTACAAAGGATGATGCAGAGGCGACAGAACTTCTTGGCCAGGAGCCCCACTAGGATGTCGAACATCACGTCTAAGGGGATCAGAGATCAGTGACCTCTAGGACAAGCAGATGATGAAGAGGCGACAGAGCTTCTTGGCCAGGAGCCCCACTAGGATGTCGAACATCACGTCTAAGGGGATCAGAGATCAGTGACCTCTAGGACAAGCAGATGATGAAGAGGCGACAGAGCTTCTTGGCCGGGAGCCCCACCAGGATGTCGAACAGCACGTCTAAGGGGATAATGCCATAGTTGAAGGAAGCAAGCAAACACCTGATCCGCTTGGGAAGAACAGCTCGTGGCCATCTCTGAAGCCTACAAGCATTCAATATTGAGCATCAGCAGCGGAGAACACAACATACAAATCAACTTGAACTGCAATTACCCAAGTAAAATCGATTTTATTTTGTTTGAGACCACTGAAAAATGGATGTTTTGCCAACAGACGATGCCACTTTAATCATTTCCATCAACAAGAAGCTACTTATCTCGAAGGTTATGAGCCAATTCTGTTTGATATCACCTCAACTATGCGGCAGATTATCAATTTTTCAATTTATATTATATACTACTCTAATACAAAAGGATTAGCATCTCAAAAAAAAAGCAAAGGGCTAGGTACTAAGTTACATGTTGTAGATTGGTAAGTCCCAATTCGTGGGACGAAGAAATCTTGGATTCCAGAGAGAGCTCACCAGGTGAAGCCAGCTGCGAGGGGTGGACAGTCACCGCCAGCTGTTGTGGTGCACCACGCCACGCCGGATCCACTCCTCAAAAATACAAAATCTAGGTGGACGATGGCCAGACCTTGGCCTGGTGGGGCCCTCCTCTCGAGCAGCTCCTGTGGCTCAGGAAGATCGGAGACGGCACAGCCAAGGGCGGAGAAAGGAGAACGATAAGGGCTGATGGCCGAGGACGATGCCAGTGGCCAGTGGAATACTTGGGAGTGTTTTCGTGTTTGTGACTTCATGCTATTTTGGCATAGGCTTTTATGGGCCAGGCCCAAACACAGAGAACACCTGCTACGTTTTGACTGGCTTGTTCTCAGTGCTAGCTCTTCTGCATTTTCGTTCAGCTAGTTCACCGCGATACAGTTCTAATGAAATTAGCAACTTGCGTATTGCAGCCCTAAACTGATTTCAATTTCTAATTTGTTAGTTCTTTGTCAGCTCTAATGAAATGAAGAATAATTATTTTTTGACCAGAATTAACAATTTGTAGGCCTGTTAACTGGTTTTCTTTTGTACCGCCAATTTGCAAAACATTGTTGCAGAACCTTTTTTTTATGTATGTTTTGCTAGTTTCTTCGAAAAAAATATGTTTCACTACAGGTAACACAATAGGGCTAAAATGATTCTCTGGTACTCTGGTATTGCCAATATATCAATACATGTTAATATGTTTTATTACCTGTGGGAAGTTTTACCACTCCGTTGTAGCCAACGGCAGGGGCAAGGTGGTGACATTTGCGCCACAGAGAGACGGCCTGGCGCGCCCGGCGATCGGCAGGTTCTGGACGTACTGCGGATGGAGCTTGACGCTGGAGAGCATGTGCGATTGGGTGCCCATGCTCCTGCACCCGGTGCTTCGGAGACCAGATGATGAACGTGAGCTACGTGACGCACCATTGGGGCATCGGGCTGGAGCTCGGCGAGGTATTTGACAGGGACCGCGTGGCCTAGGCGGTGAGAAAGCTAATGTTTTGTCCAGCTCGCCGGTGACCCTCGCCGGAGACAGAGGAGAAGCTCCTGGATCAATGAACACACACCCTAAAACTCAACACGAACACACTGGAACACGGGAGGTTTTGCTGCTGCTAATCGCCGTGCCATTCTCTGACTTTGTATTGCAATATAAGTAAAGACTCTACACACACAGTCACAGTCGCCGCCAAGCTGTTAACATCAAAATCTGGACAGTCCGATGGTGTACCACCTAAAGCTGATCGGCTAGAGAGGTGTCCGATCACTACAGTAAAGAAGCCGATCGAATTGTGCACGGCAGAGGCAGTGGTATTTATAAACTCTATGATAACTTCTTTAGAGATATTTATAACGTCCGATGGTTGAAAACGTGTCAGACTCTGTAAACTCAGGGTATAAATATTAGACCCCTAGAGACATGTAATCGATCTCTCGATTAATATAATCTTGGCATATCGCCACTCTACTTTATCTAGGTTTTTACCGACGGGATCTAGCTCTCGACGCGGGGCTGCATCGATTAGGTCTGATCTCCGGTGAAGGGGTAAGTCCCGCTACTATCTCGATATGTTCTGCTCTGTCTAAGGCTGCATCGGTTAGATTCAAGCTCTTAGGCCGATCAAATATATCGCATCATGTCCGTGCAGGGCCTATCAGTCTATAGAGCTCCCTCTACCATCATCGGTCTCGTGCTGCATCGGTTAGGTTCGACCTACGGGGCTACCGACGATAGGTGGAGCTGTAGGCTTATAATTTTCTGCACGGCGTATCATCAGAGTGCTAGCCGATAAGTTATCCATGCTCTAAGCTTCACGCCCAGCGTATCGACTCCTCGGCCGATACGTACCAACCTTTAGAGGTTTTCCTTGATGTGCAACGCCAAGCTTATCGGCGCGCCCGACTTTAGAGAGACGTCCCCTCATTGGCTCAGCTAGCCGATGACTTCGCTCCTGTCTTTACTTCAGCACGGCCAATCTAGCATCCTCCATATCGTCACTGTTGGCCTCGGCCTCGTATTGTCTCGGTTAGGTCTGATCTTCGAGGTTTGGTGTTAACAGCGTCATCATGGCGAGCAACGGGTCTTGTGATGCCATATCCGAAGCGGTATTAGCTTTGCCGCCCATGCTTTTTATACGATTCCTTGCTATTCCATATGTGCCTTCATTGGTTTTTCAGCCGATGAACGACCGCTACCACTTTCGTCGACTTTCAGGAGGAATCTTGTGCACTTTTCTATCCTATGGATACACCCCGGTTCCTCCATCGGCTCTGCGGCCGATCCCTCAATGACACCTGTCCACGCCTCTATTGGCTCCCCAGCCGATTGAAGAGCGTCCCGATTCCTATCGGTAAATAGCCGATAGCGAAGGAACTCCTAGACGCGACCGATGATCAACCCGATCCTATCGACAGCCAGCCGATAGCGAGCACTCATATCGGCCCGTCGTCCGACTGATCTGTTCGTCTCACCTCCTTGTCAATTGCTGGGTAAAATTGACTGGCATGCCCGCACCCGTACCATCGCACCGGAGCCGATCGAACCGCATGGTCCTTGGCACACATACCTCGAACCATGGAGAGAAGCCGACTGGCATGCACTAGAGCTAAGCAGACCTCCTAGGCGTCGACGTGCTCGTGCCGGGCGCGCGAGATCTGGCGCGAAAATATTTTTTTGCATATCCGGTGGGATTGAAGGTTTATTCATTAACCGATAAAAACCATACGTCATTCATCGGTCGGTAGGGTAGAAATCTTCATTCATCAGCCGATTGGACGAGATTTTGTTCATCAGCTGGAGAAACCTGAATACCGTTCATCGGCTGAAGATCCTTTATCGGCTAGTGTGATATAATTCCATTTATTAATCAGCGGGACTCTATAAGTGCCTGATTAGAAGTCAGATTTTTACTCATCAAACTGGAGGGCATCTTGTTGTCAATATGTCTAAAGAAAAGGTTGATTGGGGTTTTCTCTCTTTCTTTCTCTGTCTGTTCACTCCTATATGGTATCAGAGCGGGCAGACAACTTCTACGCGCCGATGTCCTTCTCGCCAGCGGTCCAACGCATCCTCCGCGGCCTCCTCCTAACCAGGACCTTCTCCTCCGTAGCCTCCTCTACCGCGGGCTTTCCCTGCGCAGTATTCTGACCATCTCTGTCACGGGCTTCTCCTCCATGGCCGTTTCCACTGGGGACTTTTCCTCCGCAGTCTTCTCTTTCGCTACCCTGCCCGGGCCTCTTCCGAGCTGGGATTTTCTCCCCCACACTATTTCCCCTTCTGCGCGTCGCCTCTCAAATCACCCCACGCCACGGCGGCCACCTTCCACGAAGCGGGTCGCTCGGCTCAGAGGCCCTCACGTGAGGAGGAGATGGAGACGGAAGAAGGCGAGCACCGGCTTTGTTCAAGACACAGCCCAGCACTGTCCCTCACCTCATCCGCCTCCTTGCCCTTGCCCTCGCACGTCTATGACCCCCCTCTCTTCACAGCTGCGTCGACACTCCTCCATGCCCAAGATCTCCATCGTTGTTTGCGTCCAGAGCACGCGACGTGGATGTGACACCTTCTCTTTTACGGACGCACATCCATTCCTTTCATGCCCGTGATCCTTCTTGCCTCGCATTCACACCAATCTAACACGCACACGTGTTCACGGATGTGAAATCCTCTCCCACGGACGCGAACTCCGCCCTCTCACGCCCGTGACCCCTCTCGCCTCGCGTCCGCGCCAATCCGTCGCGCACACATGTCCCTCCATTCTCACGGACGTGTTCCCTACTCCCGCACCCGTGACCTCTTGCCTCGCGTTCGTGCCAATCCGACACGCACACGTGTCCACAGATGTGAAATCCTCTCCCACAAACGCAAACTCCAACCTCTCGCGCCCGCGACCGCTCTCACCTCGCATCCGCACCAATCCACCGCTCACACGTTCCCTCCGTTCTCGTGGACGTGTTCCCTCCTCTCACACCCGTAACCTCTCGCCTCGCGTCCACACCAATCCGACGCGCACACGTATTCGCAGACGCGAAATCCTCTCCCATGGACGCGAACTCATCCACTCTCGCGCCCGTGACCCCTCTCGCCTCGTGTCCGCACCAATCCACCGCACCCGTGGGTCCCTCCGTCCTCGTGGACGTGCTCTCTCCTCTCGCGCTTGTGACTCCTTGCCTCGTGTCCATGCCAATAGAACGCTCACACGTGTCCTTATTTTCTTTCATGGATGCACACTCACTCTCCTCGCGCCCGTGACTTCTCTCCCCTCATGTCCACACCAGTCGGTCTCGCACACGCATCCGCATATGTGAAATCTTTCCCCACGGATGCAAATATCCCTGTTTCACGCCCGTCGCTCTCCTCCCTCGCCTCCACTCTATGTGTTCCTCTCACGTCCAGAGCACACGTGGCTGCATTCACGTCTCCCCTCTCCGCGTCTTGTCACCAGCGCACCCGTGCGTGATCCCCTCACGTCTTATCCAACTCTTCTCGGTGACTTTTCGCAATGGTTATCGAGCCTGTTCTCGGTTCCGACACTCTTTTCGTTGCCGGATCTAGCTCTCTGCCTGCCATCGGTGATCTCTCTATCGGAGCTCTAGGCGCCGCTCTGGCTAATCCAGTGTTCTCTCCCCCTACACCATCGTCAACATGAAATCTTATGTTCTGATTTCACTTGATCTCAACGCCAACTACTCCAAGTGGGTTTTCTTCCTCAAATCCTTGTGTGGCAAGTTCGGCCTCCATTCCCACATCGACGACTCCGCTCCTCCTCGACCAGATGACTCCCAGTTGGACATCGTCGAGTGCTATGTCCGCAGCTAGCTGCTCAGCTCCATCGATAACTCCATCCTCAACCTCGCAATGGGTGACACCGACCCTACCGCTTGCGATCTGTGGGTGGCCATTGAGAGGATTTTCCACACCAACCAACAACCACGCGCCATCTTCCTCCTTAACGAGTTTCACTCTATGATACAGGGAGACTCATCCGTCTCTGCGTACTGCCAACGCCTAAAGATTAAGGTTGCCGTCCTCCGCGATGTCGGTCATCCTGTGGTAGACTCGTAGTTCGTCCTCGCACTTTTGTGAGATCTCAATCCTCACTTCTCTAACACCGCCGACGACATCACCAACTCCGCCACTCTTCCAACATTCGTTAGAGCCCACGACATGCTAGTTCTCAAGAAACTTCACCTAGCCAACGACTAGAAGACTATTCCCACACCGCTCTCATCGTCGCCCGTTTTAGCATGGCCTATTTGGCCACCACTGAAAGAGAGAAGCTAATGAGGGAGATTTACCCATGGGCCATGGAAACTGATTGGTTTAGGGCCCAAAAAAGCATGTGGGCTGGGTGTTTGCTGCTGTCTCCAAGGTTCATCTCCAACCACACGTAGAAGCCTTTTTAAATTAGTTTTTGGTTTTAATTTAAATCTAGGTAATTTATTATTAAACTATTAATTTTCAGATGGTATAAACAGGCTGTCATCTAACACCATAAATAGCGACCCCATTATATTTTTTATATAAATATCCATCTCCAGGCATGTTTTAACGACGTAACCTATGAAATGAACATAAATATATTACCGCACAACAACAGTATTCTGATATTTAAATATATCAACTTCTAAGTATGTTTTGATCCATCAGAGGTTCAGAAAATTGGCATCAGAGAAGGTACCTGGATGAAATGCTGTCCTGATGTAGTTAGCAAGAGAAGCATCACTTCTTGAAGTATACGGCACTTCCTCATCTAAACCACTATCAGCAGCCTTGGTTTCAGATAATTGTCTTGATACAAGTGATAAGGACATCAATACTATCGATACATCCACTCATGGTCTAATTACCCACGTTCGTGCACGTCAACTAAACCATCAGGTGAGTTCATTCTTGAGTTTATATTCCTCCTCTTTATACCTTAGAGATGCGTGCACTCTTATTTTACTTAGAAACGATGAAATGCAACTCTGTTTGGCAACTGTGTTCAGGAAATGTTAAGGATGTGGTTTTGAAGGTTTGTGCTATATTCTCTGAGCTCATATCATATATCTTCCATTGATGTCAAAATGCTTTTTCTGATGAGCCTTTCGTTGCATGTAATCACTTCAGTTAGTAAAAATGATGCGTGCTTATGAGCATTGCTCTTGGTGAATGTGAAAATTCTCTTTCTGTAGCCCGTAGCCCAAGCCGTGTAAACCTGAAGGATCACAGATAAAATTTATCTGAGTTATGTTTCACATTAGCATTTAAGCAAGTATTCTAATCAAACTTAAAATTATAAGTCGGGAGGACATGAATCCACTGTGGTATGTGACTATGTGCATTTGTACGTTAGTGAATATGGGGTTTTCTTGGATTAATTACTCTTTAAATTAAAGTGTTTCGTTGGATTGCTCAAGCCATAAATATGGAACTTTCTAGAGGTTGTTCATATGAAGCTTCATATGTTGCTCTCATACAATCCTCAATCTTTTTAGCTCGTAAGTTCTTATGCAAAGTCAAAAATACACATTAATTAATGGAGGGCAGTGTTGCCGTGCTGCTTTGTGTTTCTATGATATACAGAAATGATTGAAATGTTGCTGTCTATGTTGCTTAGTTAGTGGTGATTTATATGGATATGTTGTAGTTATATATTGAGATTGATGAGACTTTGAAGCAAACCACACCGTAGGACTAATTGAAATCCTAACAATTAATATTGTATCTTTGTAACTTTTGTAACTGTTTTTTTTATATTTCTCCTTTTATCCACATGTCACAATCACTTCGCTGAGGTGATTAGTATTAGACATGACCACCCCTCTATATAGTTATTGGGTGTTTTCTCTCTTCCTTTCTTTGGCTGTTCCCTCCTGTATGGTATCAGAGCTGGCAGACAACTTCTATACGCCGGTGTCCTTTTCATCAGCGGGCCAACACTTCCTCCGCCGCAGGCTCCTCCGAGGCCTCCTCCTAACAAGGACCTTCTCCTCCACGGCCTCCTCTACCGCGGGCTTCCCCTGCGCGGTCTTCTGACCGTCTCCGTCGTGGGCTTCTCCTCCACGGCCTCTTCCACCGTGGACTTCTCCCCCACTATCTTCTCTTTTGCTACCTTGCCCAGGCCTCTTTCGAGCTAGGATTTTCTCCCCCACACACCTTCCCCTTCTACACGTCACCACTCGAATCACCCCACACCACGGCGGCTGCCTTCCGCGATGCGGGTGGCTCGGCTCGGAGGCCCTCACATGAGGAAGAGACGGGGTCACCTCATCCACCTCCTCGCACTTGCCCTCGCACGTCTACGACCCCTCTCTCTTTGTAGCTACGTCGGCGCTCCTCCGCGCCCGAGATCTCCATCTCCATTCGCGTCCAGAGCACGCGACGCGGATACGATACCTTCTCTTTTACGGACACACATCCGCTCCTTTCACGCCCATGATCCTTCTCGCCTCGTGTCCGCACCAATCTGACACGCACACGTGTCCGCGGACGTGAAATCCTCTCCCACGGACGTGAACTCCGTCCTCTCGCGCCCACGACCCCTCTCGCCTTGCGTCCGCGTCAATCCGTCGTGCACACTTGTCCCTCCGTTCTAACGGACGTGTCCCCTCCTCTCGCACCTGTGACCTCTTGCCTCGCGTCTGCGCCAATCCGACGCGCACGCGTGTCCACAAACGTGAAATCCTCTCCCACGGATGCGAACTCCTCCCTCTCGCGCTCGGAACCCCTCTTGCCTCCCGTTCGCACTAATCCACCATGCACACGTGTCCCTCCGTTCTCACGGACGTGTTCCCTCCTCTCGCACCCATGACCTCTCGCCTCGTGTTCGCACCAATCTGACATGCACGCGTGTCCGCGGATGTGAAATCCTCTCCCACGGACGTGAACTCTCCCACTCTCGCGCCCACGACCCTTCTCACCTCATGTGCGCTCCCATCCACCGCACCCACGAGTCCCTCCATCCTCGCAGACGTGCTCTCTCCTCTCGCGCCTATGACTCCTCGCCTCGTGTCTGCGCCAATAGAACGCGCACACGTGTCCTTATCTGCACGATGCAGACGCGAAAATTTCTTTCACGGATGCACACTCACTCTCCTCGTGCCCATGACTTCTCTCCCCTAGTGTCCACGCCAATCGGTCTCGCACACGCATTCGTGGATACGAAATCTTCCCCACGGACATGAATATCCCTATTTCGCGCCTGTCACTCTCCTCCCTCGCGTCCGCTCTATGTGTTCCTCTCACATTCGGAGCACGCGTGGCTGCGTTCTCATCTCCCCTCTCTGCGTCTTGTCACCAGCACACCCGTGCATGATCTCCTCACGTCTCGTCCAACTCTTCTCAGTTACCTTTTGCAATGGTTAATGAGCCTGTTCTCGGTTCCGACACTCTTTCCGTTGCCGGATCTAGCTCTCTGCCTGCCATCGGTGATCTCTCCATCAGAGCTCTAGGCACCGCTTCGGCTAATCCAGTGTTCTCTTCCCCTAAGCCACCGTCAACATGAAATCTTATGTTCTGATTTCACTCGACCTCAACGCCAACTACTCCAAGTAGGTTTTCTTCTTCAAATCGCTATGTGGCAAGTTCAGCCTCCATTCCCACATCAACGGCTCCTCTCCTCCTCGACTAGATGACCGCCAGTAGGACATCGCTAAGTGCTGCATCCACAGCTAGCTGCTTAGTTCCATCGATAACTCTATCCTTGACCTCGTCATAGATGATACCGACCCTACCGCTCGCGATCTGTGAGTGGCCATTGAGAGGATTTTCGACGCCAACCAGCAACCACGCGCCATCTTCCTCCTCAACGAGTTTCACTCTATGGTACAGGGAGACTCATCCGTCTTCGCGTACTGCCAATGCCTAAAGATTAAGGCTACCGCCCTCCACGACATCGGTCATCTTGTGGTAGACTCGTAGCTCGTCCTCGTACTTTTGTGAGATCTCAATCCTCGCTTCTCCAATACTGCCGATAACATCGCCAACTCTGCCACTCTTCCCACGTTCACCAGAGCCCACGACATACTGGTTCTCAAGAAACTCCACCTAGCCAACGACTAGAAGACCGTTACCCACACCGCTCTCATCGTTGCCCGTTTTAGCATGGGCTAGCCACCACTGAGTGGGAGAAGCTAGATAGACCCATGGCCCAGGGAAACTGATCGGTTTAGGGCCCCAAAAAGCATGTGGGCTAGGTGTTTGCTGCTGTCTCCAAGGTTCATCTCCAACCAGACGTAGAAGTCTTTTTAAATTGGTTTTTGGTTTTAATTCAAATCTAAGTAATTTATTATTAAACTATTAATTTTCAGATGGTATAAACAGGCTGTCATCACCGATATATGTAACACCATAAATAGCGACCCCATTATATTTTTTATATAAATATCCATCTCCAGTCATGTTTTAACGAGTAACCTATGAACTGAACATAAATATATTATCGCACAACAACAGTATTCTGATATTTAAATATATCAACTTTTAAGTATGTTTTGATCCATCCGAGGTTCAAAAAATTGGCATCAGAGAAGGTACCTGGATGAAATGCTGTCCTGATGTAGTTAGCAAGAGAAGCATCACTTCTTGAAGTATACGGCACTTCCTCATCTAAACCACTATCAGCAGCCTTGGTTTCAGATAATTGTCTTGATACAAGTTTTCAGATAATGGATAGTAGCTGATAGCATTCGCAAAAGGGTTTTAGAGTTTCACATTGATGCTTTTTCAGATAATGGTTAGTACCTGTAGCATTCACAATATTTCTAAAGACAGCTTGTCTTCTTGCCAAACGAATATGCTTGATAACTTGAGCAGATCATGGGAAAAACAGTAGGAAATGGTAACCTATTCTCATCAAATACATTTGAAACTGAATGAACACACGCTCAAAATCAAAGCAATATATACTCTTCAAGTTCAAGAGATGCTCCGTTAAAATACTCTTTTTTCCCATTTAATTTGATTGTCTTCAGAAGCAAGGAACGACAAAATCCATCACAAGTCCAAGAATTGGAACTTGCAGGCTGCAGGGAGCATTTTCAGAATCACCTGAGCAGCAATAAGCCAATAACAATGCATAGCCTGAGGCCCTGAGGCGAAAGTTCAAATTTCTGCTCAAATTTTAAAACTAATCAGAACTATGTTCCAAAATCAAATTACTAACAAAAGTTATTTCGTTAAACTCCCCCCCCCCCGCCCCAAAAAAAAAATCTTCCCGAGCGGCTGACCACGGCGACGCGCGCGACACAGTCTGTCATGCTGACGTCACCCCCACTCATCCTGTCCTCTTGGATAAATTCAAATCCCGCCTTGCTGGTGGTGGGAAGATCCACACGCACGCTTCCTCTCCTCCTCTGCTCTCTCTCGCGACTCTAAACCCTAGAATTCCTCAGGCGCTCGCGATCGAGACGGCAATGGCGGCGGCGGCTAGCGCGGATGGGCTCCTGCCGGGTCTCAGGTTCGACCCCAGCGACGAGGAGCTCGTCGCCCGCTACCTGCTCCGGCGTCTCCAAGGCAAGCCCCTCCCTCTCGACGGCGTCATCCTCGAGGCGGATCCCCTGAGCGCGCAGCCGTGGAAGCTTCTCGCGGATCACGGCCGGGGTGGTGACGAGGCCTTCTTCTTCGCGGACGCGCAGGCCAAGAACGGCAAGGGCAAGCGGCAGAAGCGCACCGTGGAGGGCGGAGGGTTCTGGCAGGGGCAGAGGATGTGCGTCGACGGCGAGAAGTTGCATATCCCCGGTGACTATGGCAACGGCGGCGGCGGCGTACTGGAGATCGCGTGGCGCAAGTACGTGCTGAGTTTCTTTGCCGAGGGGGAGAAGGGAAGCTCTGGCTGGGTGATGCACGAGTACGCCGTCACGGCCCCGGCTGACCTCGCCTCGTCGCCGCTCCGGCTCTACCGCATCCGATTCAGCGGCTACGGCAAGAAGCGCAAGAGGGAACCGGAACGTGAGGTCGCCCACGACGACGGCGATCGAGAACGCGCCGTGCCGCGGCGCGCTGGGGCAGAGACTCCTCTGTTCGAGGAGGTCGCACTGCCGCCACAGCCCGTTCCTCCTCCTGCGGCAGTGGTGGATCAGGGCACCGATGACGCTGATGGCACCGAAAAGGGCTCCTCCGCCTTGATGGACGATTCTTCGCTGTTGGTTCGTGATCTCCCCGACCTGATCGTCCTGCCAGCAGAGCAAGCTGATGCCGGAGGTGGTGCAGAGACTGCCCTGCTCGATCAGAACCAACACGATGACTCTGAAGGCGCCGATCAGAACTACTCCCTGCTGCTTCCTGATCTTCCCAGGAGAATCAATGATGATGAGCTGCAGCGGTTTCTGTCTGACTACGCCATGCCCGACCTGTTCGTCACTCACTTAGGGGAGGCAAGTGCAGATGGCGGTGCAGCGCTGGCGACGTCGGGGACGTCGTCGCCGAACTACCAGAACTACTCCTCATCGGGCGGTGCAGATGGCGGTGCCTGCGTTTGCTGATTTTGAGTTTCCAGAGAGCATAGATGAGGTGCTTAGCTGCCTGGACAACTTCACCACGGCTGACAACAGCTTCTTGGACTTCACCATGGACGAGCTGTTGGATCTGGCAGACTAGCTTCCTCAAGATAGCAAGAGATCAACACTGACAAATATATGTTCTTGTAGGAAGAGATTTTCAGCTGTGTGTATGTAGCCTGTAGGGCAGAGGCAGAGATGCTCCTGAGTTTTGGTCATAGAATAGCCTGTATTTATTGACGCAGAGCTCAGATAATTGTAGATTGGATGAATTGGATGTAAGTAACATTATCGCAAGTAATGAATATATTCCCTATTCAATTCATTGCTCTGTCAAACTTCTTGAGTGGTACACACTCAATAAAGTTCTCTGTTTCAAATCAATGAACTGTTGACTCTTTAATCACAACAGAACAAAGTAGCAGTTCTGAAGTAAACAATGTTGTGATCCTGAAACTGATTATTTTCTGAAGTAAACCGTTAGTTATTTCCCCATAGTGTCCTGATAGCTCAGCATTGTCAGTATGGATATAAACCAGCAGGTTGTGAAGTAAACAAACCAACAGGTCGTGATCCTTCAGATTTACACAGCATGGATCAAGAATCGACAACAGGCTCCAACAAGAGCATTATGAGATTCACCATGACATGCGCCCTTGTTACTGAATTATTGACTGAAGTGATTACAAGCAACAAAAGGCTCATCGTCGCTCATAATAAAAACGTTCTGACCTCAATGGATGCAATATGGTATGAGCATAGAGATTATAGGACAAATATTCAAACCGCATCCTTTCACTTGAACTGCAAATGCCACCTATAACACTTGTGCCACCGGCACCCTAGCACCTTTCTTGCATCAAATTACACAAGCAACATGCTAGCAGCTGCAAAACAGAGAAGCAGCTTCCCTAATTTGTGTCAGGCATCTGGATTCATACTTACAAGTTACAAGTACATCTTATATTATATTTACATTCACTGAAGACTTTATAAAACAAAAACATCTAGCATCCTTGAGAATTTACAACGAACTATGCCTGCAATGCAACAAGAGACAGCTATGCCTGAAAAATTGATTAACTTCAAACTGAATTCAATAGCAAAATATTGCAATGCCATCATTTTTGTGAAGTCGTTAGGCTTCCTGTGTACAGGCCAACTCCAGTAAGATGTCTCATCTCCTGATCCCCACTTTTGCGAGACTTTTGGGTCTTGGATCATGTATGTAAACAAACCAACAGGTCGTGATCCTTCAGATTTACACAGCATGGATCAAGAATTGACAACAGGCTCCAACAAGAGCATTATGAGATTCACCATGACATGCGCCCTTGTTACTGAATTATTGACTGAAGTGATTATAAGCAACAAAAGGCTCATCGTCGCTCAAAAAAAAACATTCTGACCTCAATGGATGAAATATGGTATGAGCATAGAGATTATAGGACAAATATTCAAACCGAATCCTTTCACTTGAACTGCAAATGCCACCTATAACACTTGTGCCACTGGCACCCTAGCACCTTTCTTGCATCAAATTACACAAGCAACATGCTAGCAGCTGCAAAACAGAGAAGCAGCTTCCCTAATTTGTGTCAGGCATCAGGATTCATACTTACAAGTTACAAGTACATCTTACATTATATTTACATTCACTGAATACTTTACAAAACAAAAACATCTAGCATCCTTGAGAATTTACAACAAACTATGCCTGCAATGCAACGAGAGACAGCTATGCCTGAAAAATTGATTAACTTCAAACTGAAGTCAATAGCAAAATATTGCAATGCCACACCATGCCATCATTTTTGTGAAGTCGTTCAGCTTCCTGTGTACAGGCCAACTCCAATAAGATGTCTCATCTCCTGATCCCCACTTCTGCGAGACTTTTGCACAGGAGTCTTGTGGATGGCAGCAATGGCTTTACATTGTACAAGTGTACAACCCAGTCTCCAGTCAGCCTCGTGTTTCTTGTCAGCAGCACTTTGCCGTGTGCCTCCCACCAAGTTTAATCTCATCATCTTTTGCAAACTGAAGTACTAAAAACAATTAAACAAACACAAGCAATCTGAGGGTAAGAAAGTAGACAGAAACAAAGTTATTAACTGAGCATCTCAGGCAGAACATGTCACACCAAATACAGCCATGGTTTTCCAACATTGTTAATACCAATTAGCACCAGCAGATTCGTTAGTTTAGAAGTAATTAAAGATTACTAGATTCAAAAAGAAATAAAAGGTATTATAAATAAGACATTACTCATAGAAGGGGAATATCTATGACCAGGAACTAGTACACAATCTAGTAAGGCCAGGTCTCCATGGTAAAATGAGATCGAAGGGAAGGTAGTTCAATAATTTTAGATAAGGCCAGGTTTTCCAACATTATCAATAGTTCAGTAGAAATTAACACCCACAGAATAAAAAAGAGGCAATATTGAAGTAACTTAAACATACCAGATTTAATAGAGAGAAAAAGATTATACTGTTACTGACAGTCAGAAGAATATCTATGAGGAAATGGTATACAATCGGTAAGGCCAGGTCTACCATGGTAAGCTGAGACCTTGGAGACCTTTGCTATGTTACATAACATTTGAGTAAAATCTTAAGGCACAAACTATTAGATAACTACTTATAAAAAAATAATGCAAAAAATACCTTTTTAAAGCCACCTCACAGCCAAACCGGACTGCAATGCCGATGTCCATTATATATTTATATACCCATTCTTGATTCATCCTTTCCGGTATTACCAACAAGGCAACAAAAATTCTCATGAAGTGAGTCCGCCTAAACTATGTCGCAACAAAACATGCCATCACAAATTCGGTAGGGCTACTGGGTCAGAACCACAACCGGGATAACACCACACCCTCAATGAAGCCCATTAGGCTATGCTTCCATGGTGACAGATAGTTGATCATACGACGCCACCAAGTCAAACATCAGAGGATATATCAGCTACAAAGCAATGTTAACCTTAACTGGCCCTGGTCAAATTTTGAGTTCCCCACGTTTCAAATTCAATGTAGTATGATTTCTGATCATCAATATATGAAATCATTATTATAATTAATATTTTATGATAAAAAATCGACTTGGCAAATGATTTATTGAATGAAAATTAATTTTGAAATATTTCTGATGTTGATGTGAGTATCTGTGATTAATGTGAGTCAGGTTACGATACCTGTATCTAGAACGGTTGTTTTATTTATATGCACGTGATTTAAGTCCAATCTTAGTTAATGGTGAAGATCGAGATTACGCCTAAGGACAAACGAAGATCTATTACGGTTAAAATAGCTACGTGACAAAGTTAAATTAGACTCAAAATTTTTAGAGTCAACATCGGTCAATAACAATATCGAGACTAGGCTTAGAGGGAGCTGAGGTTAAAGATATCGGGTGACGAACTTAAACATAAGGTGTCTCATGGTGGATAGATAATGTGTGAGAAGTTGTTTACAATAGGCTTCACAAGTATACATAAGCGTCAAAAAAATCATGAAGAAAATTAGAATAAAATTGATAAAAAAAATTGTAGGAGAAAAGGTGCTTCCACATTACACGAGTACAATAACATGTAAACATGTACGCATGTGAGACAGTAGTGGTGGTCGGCTATTGGAGTCTGTATTTTAGAAAAAAATAAATAAATTTAGAAACTTGTAATAGATTTATAATATGGGAAGTTGAGTTCTAGAACTCTTAGTTCTACTTGAGATAAAGATTTTGAATATAAATAGATGAGAAGTTGATATTTTATAGGTACAATTTTTTTATAAGAGATAAAAATTAGGATATTGTTATGACAAAGAAGTATTTTATATAATAAAGTTAGATTTATCTAAATTATACCTTTTTTCTTTGGACGATCGTACCGATGATAGGAGGGTGAATGTCATCTAACATGTTAGTAGAATTTTTATATCTGTTAAAAAAAAATAATTTATTAGATTTTCTACCTTTCACCTCCTACCAGTTTCAATCCTACCCAATCGTGCAACAAAGGAGATAACTCAGCAGCACCATCACGACGCATTCACCATTCAGGAACTATCAGCTGCCCTTTGTTTCTCCCCCAAAATAACTAGCAACAGAAACTACAGAAGCAAGGTTAGGCAAAACTCTGCTCCTCTTGCTCAAGCCGCCGTGCATCCCACCGATTCCAGCTTCAACCGCTTCGTCCTCCGCTCCAGGAACAGCAACCAATTATTGCCGCCGTAAAAGGTAAAACCCTCTCGACTAACAGTATGATTCTGGCAAAAATTATTAACAGCAAAACAAAGTGAGTACAAAAATCTAATGCATGTGGTATTGGCTTACGAAAGACGATTATCAAGAAAAGAGGAGATGCCGACACATCGGAAGTTACCGATTGGGTCTTGAGATGATAAGTCTAAAGAACGGTTACCTGATCGGGAAGGCATCTAAATTGGCTGAGCATAGCCGATTTCTCCTTTTCAAGACTGATGGGTTCTCAGAATTGGTATCGGCTAGTGATACTGTTTGCGTAAATCGGCTGAGGCATAGACGATTCCTAATGTACGGAAGCCGATATGATTATATCGGTTACAGATAGCCGATATCATTTGAGACGTCATCATCAGGAAATATATACAACCTTTGTTGATCAAGCTGATTAGAATCTATTGCAAAAGTTAATGTTCAGAATGACATCTGGATTTTTCCGAGGCCAAATTTTTCAAGGATTTCTTAATGGCCTCAATCGGGCGCAGACGGATTTGATCTATATCGTTGATGGCGCGGATGTCATCCTCGTCTGATCTAGGGATAGTCTTCAGGTTCCTATGCCGACGAACTGTGAGCCGCACTTTATCTGCTACTTTGGCCTCTTGGTCTTGGATTAATTTTGGTAAGCCGATGAGGTGGGACTCTGTGGAGTTGATGTCTTCACGAACCTTGTCGAGTTCCGTCATCAAATTGGCTTCTCATTTCTTCAAGAGGCCATGCTTGGTGTTGGCATGTTGAAGATCAGCTAACATTTCATCAAGTTTGTTCTTTTCATCAAGGGCAGTCAGCTGATCGTTGTGAGCCAGGTGGCTTTGTTCAGCGCGATCGGCTATGCGTCGTCTTGATGCGGTCAGCCGGGTCCTTTGGAATTCCATGTAGGCAGCAGGCGTGAGTGCGTCCGACAGTTCCGCAGGCAGGAGGTGTTGAACTTTTGCAAGTCTTCCCCGGATCGACCCGCAATATTCCACCAGCGAGTCAATCGGAACCTCCAGCCGTTGCATAATATCTGACAATTGCTCACGTGCATCGGCTGGCAAAAATGATTCGATCGCTGTGCTAATGGCTGAGTCTTCCTCTGCTTCTAGGTATTTGCCGATGTCAAAGGAAAATAGATCGGCTAATGACTGCATAACAACATTAGCAAGAATGGAAATCATGAGGCAAAAGAAATGACATGTATGATAGACGTACCTGAGAGACAGCAGAAGCAGTTCTTATATGGGTGTCAGCTTGACGTGGGGCGGTTTAAGTAGGTACCAAAATGTCTGAGGATACCATCGCCTTAGCCCCAGTAACAGGGTCCGGCGTTTGGACTTCAGAAGCCGATGGTTCAGGCTGCAAAGCGAAGGTGTCAGGACAAAAACAAAGGCAATGAAGAATTGATGCTGACACATACCAACGGAGATGCGAAAGAAGTCGGAATTGTCGTAGGAGAAGGGCTTCATGAGGCCGATGCAATGATGACAACATCGGCATCAGGTTTCTGTTTCTTAGAAACCGTCCGAGTAGCCGGTTTCTTACACTTCAGCCCTGATACTTGCGACGCTCGGAGGAGAGCCGATGGAGGTGGACCGCTTTGCCTAAGGAGGGATCTGGCCGATGGAGGTTAATAGATAATTGGCTGACCACTTGCGCTGGTCGAAGGTGCATCTTTGTCGCCAGTCTGTGGAATCACGGGAATCAAAGACAGTTGAAATTCAATGCGATGAAGAAATGATAGTGAAAGGAGAAGGATTACCTCTTCATCGGATTCCACGTAGTCGGGATTGAGACGAAGGCAATAATATTCAGCCGATAGACTATATAGGTGCCTTCCCCATTCTGATCACCATCGAGCAAAGATTTTAGTATTGGATATATAGGGCTCGAAGGTGGAGATAGTCTCTAAGGATAAGTTTGATGTCATCGAACTAAGTCGGTCGTACTCCAAGCCGCTTTTTACTTCTCCGCGGGCTCAGAGCTTGCCGATGAAGAACAAGCCGATGGGGAATTGGCCGAAGTCCACCACCATCCCGATATGTCATGCTTTGTCTGAGGCTGCATCGGTTAGGTCCGACCTCTTAGGTCGATCAGACGTATCGCATCACGTCCGTGCTAGACCTATCGGCCGGATAAGCTCCCTCTATCGTCGTCAGTTTTGTGCTGCATCAGTTAGGTCCGACCTACGGGGCTGCCGACGGTAGATCGAGCTTCAGGCCTATAGTCTTCTACACGGCGTATCATCGGAGTGCTAGCCGATGAGTTATCCATGCTCTGAGCTTCACGCCCAGTGCATCGGCCCCTCGGCTGATATGCATCAGCCTTTAGAGACGTCCCACAACGCGTAACGCCGAACGTATCGGTCTCCCAGCCTAGACGCACCCGCCTTTAGAGAGGCGTCCCTTCATCGACTCAGCTAGCCAATGGGTTCGTTCCTATCCTTGCTACGGCATAGCCGATTCGGCGTCCTCCGTATCATCACCGCTAGCCCTGGCCTCGTACTGTCTCGGTTACGTCCGATCTTCGAGGTTCGGTGTTGATGGCGTTGCCAAGGCGGGCGACGGGTCTCGTGTTGTCATATCCGGAGTGGCATCGGGTTTACAGCCCGTGCTTTCTTATACTAGTCCTTGCCTAGGCCGCATGCGCCTTCATCGATTTTTCCAACCGATAAATCACTGTTCGGCTGTCCGGAGGGATCCCGTGCACCTCGATATCCTCTGAACGCACCCTGGTTCCTTCATTGGCTCTGCGGTCGATCCCTCGTCGACACCTATCCACATCGGCGACGAGAGCTAGTGCGGAAGCAGCGGCAAGATCGGATTCGGCGGTCACACCCGGTGATGAGAACGGCTACGGGGTGGGTGATCAGATCAGTAGCGCGGGCGATGGGACCAGCGATACTCCCGGTGACGTGCAGCCGTCACAGGTGGTGGCAATCTGATCGGTGACGGGCGGTGTTCGAGAGCGGCGGCGTTGAGGACGTCAGACCTCAACAATCTCTCGCAGCACAGTAGTGGCGGAGGAGGAGGTCAGCGATGGCAGCAACAGCGGCACCAGAAAAATAGCAGATTGGAACCGCTCTGATACCACAGTGAATTCATGTCCCCTGACTTATAATTTCAAGTTTGATTAGGACACTTGCTTAAATGCTAATGTCAAACATATACTTAATAAATTATATCTGGATTATGGGTTATATCAACAATTACATATTTTTTCTTTTAAATTGTTGCGTACCTATGTTAACATACTAGTATCGGTTACTGTTGAACTAGCAAGAGTCCAACATATTATTATCACATTTAATTCATCGTTCCATACAGTAATTAGGTGCTTCCCCTCTCATTTATGTTTGAAACTGAATGAACACTCATAATCTGTTGGAAACTGAATGAAAACTTTTTAAGAGTAGTCTATTTGATACTGAATGAACATTTTGACTTTTTAAGAGAACTCTATTAAAATTATGTGCAAAACTCTGTTTTTCTCGACCAGTTTAATTGTGTTCAGAGCTTCCCCTTCATTTACCCTAATGCCTCTTGCAGGCAACACGGAGCATTACATCAACGAATAGTTCAAATTTCTGCTCGAATTTTAAAACTAATCAAAACAAGTTCCAGTTCAAAAATCAAATTACTCGAATTTTATCGAACATTTTAAAAAATACCGAGCGCTAACGCCCTCAGCCATTGCTCGTGCGGCAAGCAACGCGCGCGCGACAGGCTGTCACGCGCTGACGTCACCGCCTTCCATAAATTCAAATCCCACCTTGCTGAGAAGATCCACACGCACGCTTCCTCTCTCTCGACCACGCTTTCTTCCTTTCCCCCAAACCCTAGAATTCCTCACGCGCTCGCGATCGAGAGTTCGAGACGGCAATGGCGGCGGCGGCTGGTGCGGATGGGCTCCTGCCTGGCCTCAGGTTCGACCCCAGCGACGAGGAGCTCGTCGCCCGCTACCTGCTCCGGCGTCTCCAAGGCAAGCCCCTCCCTCTCGACGGCGTCATCCTCGAGGCGGATCCCCTGAGCGCGCAGCCGTGGAAGCTTCTCGCGGATCACGGCCGGGGTGGTGACGAGGCCTTCTTCCTCGCGGACGCGCAGGCCAAGAACGGCAAGGGCAAGCGGCAGAAGCGCACCGTGGAGGGCGGAGGGTTCTGGCAGGGGCAGAGGATGTGCGTGGACGGCCAGAGGCTGCTCGTCCCCGAGGGCGGATTGGAGATTGCGTGGCGAAAGTACGTGCTCAGCTACTTTACCGAGGGCGAGAGGGGCAGCTCGGGGTGGGTGATGCACGAGTACGCCGTCACGGCCCCGGCTGACCTCGCCTCGTCGCCACTCCGGTTGTATCGCATCCGATTCAGCGGCTACGGCAAGAAGCGCAAGAGGGAACCAGAATGTCCGGGTGCCCACGACGACGGCCATCGAGAACGCGCCGCGCCCCAGCGCTCCGAGGCAGAGATTGCCGCGCTGCCGCTACAGCACGTTCCTCCTCCTGCGGCGGCGGTGGATCAGGGCGCCGCTGACGCTGATGGCACCGATCAGGGCTCCTCCGCTGTGACGGACGATTCTTCGCTGGTGTTTCGTGATCTTCCCGACCTGATCGTCCTGCCAGCAGAGCAAACTGATGCCGGAGTTGGCGCAGAGACTAGGGCAGCAGAGGCGAACCTTACCGATGACTCTGAAAGCGCCGATCAGAACTCCACAGGCGTGATGGCTGATTCTTCCCTTCTGCTTCCTAATCTTCCGGGGAGAGTCGATGACGATGAGCTGCAGCGGTTTTTGCGTGAGTACGACATGGCCAATCTGTTCGTCCCACAAGGAGAGGAAGCCGGTGCCAGTGGTGCTGCATCGTTGGCGCCATCGTCGTCGTGGGACAACCAGAACTACTGCCCATCGGGCGTCATGGTCAGGGAGGCATCAGCGTTGCCAGCGGGCGTCGTGGATGGCGAGGTGCCAGCGTGTGCTGATTTTGAGTTTCCTGAGAGCATAGATGAGGTGCTTAGCTGCCTGGACGACTTCACCACGGCTGACAAAAGCTGCTTGGACTTCACCATAGACGAGCTGTTGGATCTGGCAGACTAGCTTCCTCAAGATGGCAAGAGATCAATTCAACACCGAAGAGATTTGTTCAGATTCTTCTGCAGTGCAGAGGCGAGATGTTCATGAGATTTTGTCATGAAATGGTCTATATTAATTGGCTGGTTCAACTGGATGTAATTAAGCGTAGGTTGAACATTCGATTTATTGATTTATTAGTTGATAGTGCTGTTGATTGGTTGAATTCGATGTAAGTAACATCCCTGTTTAATGAATATATTGCTATTCAATTCGTTGCTTTGTCAAACTTGAGTGGTGCACATTCAATGAAGCTCTTACCACAGCCTTGCCAGGATGGATATAAACCTGCAGGTTGTGAAGTAAACAATCCAGCATGCTGTGATCCTTCAGGTTTACACGGCTTGGGTATACTCCTTCAAGAATTGGCTACGGGCTCCAGAAAGAGAATTTTCAGATTCACCATGAGCAATGCTCATAAGCACGCACCATTTTTACTGACTGAAGTGATTACATGCAACAAAAGGCTCATCAGAAAAAACATTTTGACATCAATGGAAGATATATGATATGAGCTCAGAGAATATAGCACAAACCTTCAAAACCACATCCTTTACATTTCCTGAACACATTTGCCAAACAGAGTTGCATTTCCCCTAAATTGTCAGCTACATCTTACATTATATTTACATTCACTGAAGACTGCACAAAACGAAAACATCTAACGTCCTCAAGAATTTGCTATAACTTTTGCTAGCTCCAGTGCAACAAGAGATGATGATTTTGCAAAACTGATTAATGGGATGATTCCCGCAAAACTGATTAACTGCAAACTGAAGTGAGCAGCAAAATACTAAACCCTGTCACCATTTTGTAAACTCAGTTGGCTTCCGCAACTCTGGCTAGATGTCTCATCTCCACATCTAGAAAAGTGCTGATTCTTTGATCATATTTTCATATCTGCATAGCAGTCCTCTGGATCCTAGCCTGAGGATTATGCTCCCATCATCGTCTACAGTGAGAATAAGACCCCAACTCTATATAAGGGAGTCGGGTTTATACATATACAGTCTAGTGGTCTAACACCCCTCATAATGTCAGCGGGAGAGAAACAGACGCAGAGACTGGAGCGAAACTAGTGAACAAAGGCGCGGTAGGCCTTTGGTCATAATGTCAACGAATTAGTGCGTCGACGGTACATGAAGCACCCAAACCTGTCCTAGCACGACCTTGTCACGTGCTAAGTGAATGTCTATCTCTATATGCTTCGTGCGTCGATGATGGACCGAGTTAGCGGTCATGTAGACGGCACTGATGTTATTGCAGTAGATGATGTTTGCAGAGGAGATAGGTGCACGGAGCTCCTGGAGAAGCTGACGTAGCTAGCAACACTTGGCGATGGCGTGGGCAACGGCGCGTTACTCTGTTTCCGCGCTGGACCGAGACAATGTAGTCTGGTGCTTTGAGCACCAGGAGGCTAGAGTGTCACCGAGGCAGGCGCAGTAGCCGGATGTGGAGCGTCGAGAGTCGTGGCAGCCTGCCTAGTCCACTTCAGAGTACGCGGTGAGAGAGTCGATGGGGCTGGAGCTGAGATGTAAGCTGGTGGAGAGTGTGCCCTTCACATAGCGAAGAATACGCTTCAGCAGCGCGAGGTGTGGTTCGCGCGGAGCATGCATGAAGAGGCACATTTGCTGAACAGCGTAGGTGAGATTGGGCCATGTTAGTGTGAGGTACTGGAGGGCACTAGCAAGTCTTTGGTACTGGGAGAGATTGGCTATGAGAGAGCCATCGGTGGCAGAGAGTTTGGCGCGAGTGTCGACTGGAGTGGCCGTGGGGTGACATTCGGCTATGCCCGCACGTTGGAGGAGATCAATGGTATACTGATGCTGATAGAGAAAGAGCCCATGAGGAGAGCGGGTGATAGAGATGCCAAGGATGTGTTAGAGAGGACCGAGATCGATCATGGCAAACTCAGAGTGGAGTCGGGCCATGATCTGGTGTAGGAGAGACAGCGAGGACGCTGTAAGAACAATGTCGCCAATGTAAAGAAGAAGATAGGTGGCGGTGTTGCCGATGTGAAGAATGAAGAGAGAGGTATCGGAGACAGAGGCCACAAAGTCGATGTGCTAAAGTAGGCATTAAAACGCTGGTATCAGGCCTGAGGGGCCAGTTTGAGGCTGTAGAGAGAGCGCTGAAGGAGGCAGACGTTGTCAGGACGAGATGGATCAACAAAGCCAAGAGGCTACTGGCAGTAGACCGTTTCCATCAAATGACCGTGAAGAAAGACGTTCTTCACGTCGAGCTGGTGGGTCGGCCAAGAGTGCGAGGTAGTGAAAGTGAGAACAACCCGAACGGTAGCGAGTTTGATGACGGGATTGAAGGTCTCATCGTAGTCAATGCTAGGACGTTGGGAGAAACTCTGAACTACCCAGTGTGCCTTGTGACGAGCAAGTGATCCATCGGCATGGAACTTGTGTATAAAGATCCACTTACCGGTCACAACGTTGGCACCGGGTGGACGATGGACGAGGCACCAGGTCTCATTATCCATAAGGGCCTTGTACTAGTCGGCCATGGCCACGCGGCACTGAGGATCGCCTATGGCTGAACGAGGAGTCATCGGGATGGGCGACATAGTATGATGGACTGCGGAGAGCCCGTAATGCTTGGTAGGGCGGAGGGACCTGGTTTATGATCAGGTGATCATATGAGAGGTGGAGGGGATAGGAGGATTCGCAGGAGCCGATGGGAGTGTGAGAGGTAGGGTAGGGACTGGTTGGGGAAGGGCGGCATCGGCTCAGGATCGGCGACTGTATGTTCAGGAAAAGGGTTGAACGTGGTCGGCCTGAGCCGATGGAGGTTGATGGGTTGATGGGTTTGGACGGTCTGATGGAGGCGGAACAGTCGATAGGGAGGGGCGAGCTGATGGTGGCGGAGGAGCCGATAGGTGAGGACGAGTGGATGGAGGCTGAGGAGCTGATGGAGTTGATGTGTCCAATGGGAGGGAGACAGTATCAGCCGAAGGTGATGAGGGTGGTGGGGCCGATGGAGGTCTGATGTGAGGAGCATCGGAGTGGAGAGGAATTACTTATTACCAGAAACACTCTTAACTGGAGAAGTCTACACATCACAATGTATTAACTCAAAAGGTTGCGAGGTACAAGACAAAGAGTTTAAGAAAGGCAGTCATACATGTTTGCCAAGTTGACAAGAGTGGCAAACAGTGAAGCTGTTGTGGTTACACATGATGGAGACGCTGTGACGTAGATTGGCCACAGCGTCGGGGCTAGGATGACCAAGGCGAAGATGCCATAGGTTGGTGGAGAGGGCGATGCTGGCGTGTGGAGTGGACGGCACAGTGGAGATGGTGTAAAGATCGCCGCCACTATTGCATTGAAGTATCTGGCGCCGGGTCGAGATATACTTCACACAGAAACCAGAAGCGTCAAATCCAATTGAGCAATTGTTATCTCTTGTGAATTAGCGAACAGATAGTAGATTATGGATGAGGGAGGGGACAATGAGGACATTTCAAAGTGGAAAATTAGTTGTGGGTGTAGACAGAAGGGAGTCACCATAGCATTGGATAGGGAGATAGTGGCCATTGGTGATGGTGACAAAAGTGGAGGAGGAGGTATGACGAGAGAGTAGTATACCGACCGATTACACCATGTGGGATGACGCACCAGAGTCTTGCACCCAAGGGTGCTAGGGTTGGAGTGTCATCTGATTGAGGGCGCCGACGAGGCCAGCCTGGTTCCACGAGGGAACCGATTGGGTGGATGGTGACGATAGGATTGGCTGAGGCGGTAGGGTGGGAGCCGATGCCAGGTTGGCTTGAGGATGGGCTCCGAGGACCCTTAGTTGTCAGCCGATAGGAATGCGTAGTTGGGGCTGGGGTGCCTAGGGGTTGTAGCAAAGCCATGGACCCATGGGACTGGTAGACGGGGTAGGGACTGGAGCAGGACGTGGTTGCATCAGACCACTCTAGGTATTTGATCTTTTGTAAATCTTATCTTATATAGGAAGATTTAGTTAGTTAGTTAGTTAACTTCTTTAGATATATTTTCCTTTATTTTTGTTAGGAAATAACGTCCGATGGTTGAAAACGTGTCAGACTCTATAAACCCAGGGTATAAATATTAGACCCCTGGAGACATGTAAATCTATATATCGATCAATACAATCTCGGCGAATCGCCACCCTACTTCATCTAGGTATTTACCGACGGGTTCTGGTTCGATCTCCAGTGAAGGGGCAAATCCCGCCACTATCTCGATATGTTCTGCTTTGTCTAAGGCTGGATTGGTTAGGTTCGACCACTTAGAGCGATCAGATGTATCGCATCACGTCCGTGCAGGGCCTATCGGCCTATTAAGCTTTCTCTGCTATCATCAATTTCGTGCTGTATCGGTTAGGTTTGACCTACGGGGCTGTCGATGGTAGATTGAGCTTTAGCCTTATAGTTTTCTGCACAGCGTATCATCAGAGTACTAGCTGATGAGCTATCCATGCTCTGAGCTTCATGCCAAGCGCATTGGTCTTCCAGCCGATGCGCGCCCGCCTTCAGAGAGGCGTCTCCTTCTCGGCTCAGCTAGCCGATGGGTTCGCTCCTATCATTACTTCAGCACGATCGATCCGGCATCCTCTGTATCGTCGCTGTTGGCCTTAGCCTCGTACTGTCTTGGTTAGGTCCAATCTTCGAGGTTTGGTGTTAATGGCACCATCAAGGTGGGCAATGGGTCATCGTGATGCCATTTTCGGAGCGGCATCGGCTTCGCAGTCGATGCGTCTATATGCTTTTCCTTGCCACTCTGCATATGCCTTCATCGGCTTTCTAGCTGATGGATGACCGCTACCGCTTCTGTCGACTATCAGGAGAGATCTTGTGCATTTTTCTATCCTCTAGATACACCCTGGTTCCTTCATCAGCTCTGCGGCCAATCCCTCGTTGACACTTGTCCACACCTTCATCGGCTCCCCAGCCGATTGAAGAGTGTCCCGATTCCTATCGGCAAATAGCCGACAGCGAACGGCCTTCCGGACGCTACCGATGACCTACCCGATCCTATTGGCAGCCAGTTGATAGCGAGTGCCTATATCGGCCCGTCGTCCGACTGACCTGTTCATCTCACCTACTTGTCAATTGCAGGGTCAAATTGACTGGCACGCTCGTACCCGTACTGTCGCGGTAGAGCCTATCGAACCCCATGGCCCCCGGCACATGTACCTCAAGCCATGGAGAGAAGCCGACCAGCCTGCACTGGAGCTAAGCAGACCTCCTAGGCGACAGCGTGTTCGCGCCGGGCGCATGAGATCCGGCGCAAACATATTTTTTGGCAGGCCCAATGGGACAAAAGGTTTCATTCATCGACTGATAAGAACCATACTACATTCATCAGCTGGTAGGGTAGAAATGTTTATTCATTAGCCGATTGGACGGGATTTCATTCATCGACTGGAGAAATCTGAAGACCGTCCATCGGCTGAAGATCCTTCAACGGCTGGTGTGGTATAATTCCATTTATCAACCAGCGGGACTCTACAAGAGCCTGATTAGATGTCAGATTTTTACTCATCAACCCGGGGGGCATGTTGTTGTCAATATGTCTAAAGAAAAGTTGTATTCCAAGTCATATTTGTCCGAAGATAAAGCCGATGAGGAGATTATAGTTTTAGTTACCATGGAGGATTTGAATGAAGATCAGAAGCAGCATATGGAGTAGAATATAGACAATTTTTAGAAGCTTTATTTGGAATCCTTTAGTATGACTAAACAAGGGCCGATTCAAGAGGCGCAGTTACCAAAATGTATTTTGATGAAGGAATCAGGCCATTCAGTACCTGTGAGTTCTTCCAAGCCGTTGCAAGAGATGTTCAACGAAGCATTTTATCGAGCATTCAGTAATCCATCGGGATTATGGATGGATACACTACAAGATCCGATCAAGAAGACAATACAAGAATCATCAGCTCAAGTGTCTGATCAAGATCAAATGCCTTTGCCGATAGAGACAAAGAAAACTTGGCAAAACAAGAAGGTCCTATCGGTAAATATGTATCCACCAACACAAGATCGATTCAGGGGGCAACGGCAGGAGGTACCTCTAGAATTCTTTCAGAGGAATCATTATGGAGAATATCACAAGCAGAATCGGGTACCATATCTACCTCCACATGATCAGGAAGATACTCTAAGGGAGAAGGATTGGTTAATCAGAATTGTGAATACGGTGGAAGAGCAATTTGGTATCAAGCCCAAAGATCAAACAGTTATATATCGGCACCCATATCCAAAATGGTTTGACAGAGTTCCATTGCCTCGCCGATACATGATACTAGATTTCTCTAAATTCTCAAGACAAGACAATATATCTACAATAGAGCACATTAGTCGATTCTTAGCATAGTATAGAGAAACATCGGCTGAGAAAGCTCTTAGAGTCCGTTTCTTTCCATTATCCCTCTTTGGATCGGCCTTTGCAAGGTTTTCTTCCTTACTGCCAAGCTCGATTAAAGGATGGGCCAATCTAGGGCAGCAATTCCATAGATATTTTATTACTAGAATTCAAGAAATGAGACAGTCAGATTTAACATTGGTTATACAGAGGCCTAATGAGTTAGTTCTAGAATACTTCTAACATTTTTAGGACATCAAAAGCCGATGTAATAGTCTTGTTCTGAGCGATGAACAATTAGCTGATTTGGCCTTCCAGGGGTTATCGAGTCGCATCAGGTGAAAATTTTCTTTCCAAGAGTTCAATAGTTTAGCACATCTGATGCATGTAGTATCGGCTTACGAGAGCCGATTATCAGGAAAAGAGGAGATGTTGAAGCATTGGAGTCCTGAGGAAGAAAATTTCGAAGCATGAGTCTTCATACCTCGAAATTGGGGGGCATGTGTTAATGCCAAAATCTGGACAACCCGATGGTGGACTGCCTAAAGCTGATCGGCTAGAGAGGTGTCCAATCAATACAATGAAGAAGCCGATTGGATTATAACAAAGAAAGACTTGGTCCTAGATTGAAAGAATATCCAGATAAGACCAAGTTTACGAAGGAGCCGTGGAACCTTTGGTAGGGTATTTAATCTTTTGTAAATCTTATCTTATATAGGAAGATATAGTTAGTTAGTTAACTTCTTTAGAGATATTTTTCTTTATTTTTGTTAGGAAAACTCATCGGACTCTGTAAACCCAGGGTATAAATATCCGACCCCTGAAGACATATAAATCTATATCTCGATTAATACAATCTCGGCGCATCGCCACTCTAGTTCATCTAGGTATTTACCGGTGGGTTCTAGCTCTCGACGTGGTGCTGCATCGGTTGAGTTTGATCTTCGACGAAGGGGTAAGTTCCGCCACTATCTTAATATGTTCTGCTCCGTCTAAGGCTGCATCGGTTAGGTTTGACCTCTTAGGCTAATCAAATGTATCGCATCACATCCGTACAGGGCCGAGGTCGACGCCAGTGACCAGGGGAGTACTTGGGAATGTTTTCATGTTCGTGACTTCGTGCTATTTTAGCATAGGCTTTTATGGGCCTGGCCCAAACACAGAGAACACCTGCCCAGTGGCGGAGGCCTGGCCTCCCCCAACAAAAATCATTATGTAGAGCTTTCGTTGTATTAGGCCCCCTCCAATATGAGCAAATCATGTGTTGTTAGCTAACCTTTGCCTTTTTGGATGTTCATGCAGCAGTTAACAAGTAACAACAAATTGCTACGTTTTGACTGGCTTCCTCTCAGTGCTAGCTCTTCTGCATTTTTGTTCAGCTTGTTCACCGCGATACAGTTCTAATGAAATTAGCAACTTGCGTATTGCAGCCCAAAACTGATTTCAATTTCTAATTTGTTAGTTCTATGTCAGCTCCAATCAAATGAAGAATAATTATTTTTTCACCAGAATTAACAATTTGTAGGGCCTGTTAACTGGTTTTCTTTTGTACCGCCAATTTGCAAAACATTGTCTTGGAAATTTTCTTCTCAGTTCAACAGTTTAGCACATCTGATGCATTTGGTATCAATTTACAAGACCGATTATCAGAACTGAGGAGATTTCAGAGCATTAGAGGCCTGAGGAAAGAATTTCAAAGCATGAGCCTTCATACTTTGAAATTAGGGGGCATGTGTTAACGCCAAAATTTAAAAACCCCACATAGAGATTAGAAAAAAGATTAGCTTAACTAAATAGAAGTTTGGTTGCTACAGAGAGGAAGCTGATCGAATAAAGCAGGAAAAGATTCGGCCCAAGAAGGTTATCTGAATGAGACCGAGTTTGAGGAGGAGCTGTGGAATTCACGGCAGGCTATTCTATCAATATAAATCATATGTTATATGGATAGAAAGATTTAGTTAGTTTAGTTAACTTTTTTAGAGATATTTTCTTTTATCTTTGTTAGGAAATAACGTCCGATGATTGTTGTAAGCGCGTCGATCTTTGTAAACACAAGGTATAAATATAGACCCCTTGAAAACATGTACAGGACATCCTTCGATCAATACAACTTCAGCGCATAGCCACCCTAGTTCATCTAGGTTTTTATCGACGGGGTTTGACTCTCGACGTGGGACTACATCGGTTAACTTCAATCTCTAGCGAAGGGGTAAGTCCCACCACTATCCCGATATATCTCGCTCTGTCTAAGACTGTATCGGTTAGGTTTGACCTCTTAGGCCAATCGGATGTATCGTATCACGTCCGTGCAGGATCTATCGGCCTATCAAGCTCTCTCCATTATCGTCGGTCTCGTGTGTATCGGTTAGATTCGACCTACGAGGCTGTTGATGGTAGAATGAGCTTTAGGCCTATAAGTCTCTGTGCGGTATTTTATCGGAGTGTTAACCGATGAGTTATCTATACATTGAGCAATACACCCAGCGTATCGGCTCCTCAACTGATATGCACCAGTCTTTAGAGACTTCTCTTGAGCGCCATGCCAAGCGCATCGGCCTTCTAGCCAATATGCGCTTGTCTCACAGAGATGTCCTCTCATCAGCTTAGCTAGCCGATGAGTTTGCTTCGCCCTTCAACACAACCGATCCGGCATCCACCATCTCATTGCTGTTGGCCTTGGTCTCGTACTATCTCGGTTAGGTCTGATCTTTGAGATACGGTATTAGTGGCATTGTCACGGCGGGCGACGGGTCTCGTGCTGCCATATCCGGAGTGTCATCGACTTTGCAGCCAATACCTTTTATACGACTCTATGCTAGTTCACATATGCCTTCATCGGCTTTTTAGCCGATGAACAACCGCTATAGCTTTCATCGACTACCAGGAGGGATCCGGCGTACTTTGCTATTCTCCGAATACACTCCACTGCCTCCATCGACTCTGTGGCCGATGGATCAGGATTTTGCTTTCATTACACCCAGAGCCATCATATCCTTCGTCAACATCCGCCAACCCCTTCATCAGCTCCTCAGCCGATGGAAGAGTGTCCTGATTCCTATTAGCGACCAGCCAATAGCAGGAGCCATCCGAACGTGGCCGATGACCAACTCGATCCAATCGGCAGCCAGCCGATAGCGAGGGCTCATACCGGCCCATCGTCCGACTAATTTGTTCGTCTCACCTCCTTGTCAATTGCAGGGTCAAATTGACTGGCACGCCCGTACCCGCACCATCGTGCCAAAGCCAAGTGAAACCCATGGCCCCCACCGCACATACCTTGAGCCATGAAGAGAAGCCGACCGGCTTGCACTGGAGCTAAGTAAACCTCCCAGGCGTCAGCGTGTTCGCGCTAGGTGCGCGATATCCGGTGTGAACACGTTCCACGCCCTCGGTGCCTGGCGAAGCCCGTACAGTGCTTTCTTCAACCTCAGCACCTTCCCTTCATGCCTAGCAGCGATGAAGCCCGGCAGCTATCAGACATACACCTCCTCCTTGAGGTCTCCATTTAGGAACGCTGACTTGACATCCATATGATGGACAAGCCAGCCTTTCTAAGCAGCGACGGCAAGCAGCATTCACACCGATTTCATGCGTGCAACCAGGGCAAAGACTCATCATAATCGATCTTGGGCTGCTGGATGTAACCCTTGAAGACGATACGGGCCTTGTGGTTGACGATAGCGCCATGCTCATTGCGCTTCAACTTGCACACCCACTTAAGGCCGTTTACCGACCCCACATCGCTCGCTCCCGCTGCGGGGGCCGAGTCCTGTGAGCCTCCATCTTCAGGTACGCTAGAGCCCCGCAATGGATCGGTGTTGTGGTAAACTCAACAACGAGCGGCTTCGACCTCACCATGCCAGGCTCTATAGTGCCACTCCAATCCCATGCCTTGGCCTCATCGAACACTGCGTTGCACAATATAGTCACGCGCCTAGTGTCCGGGTTGTAGAAACGATACACCTCGACCCCGGCTCATACCTAATGAACACCATTGGCGTGGAGCGGTCGTCCAACTTCTTCAGATGCGCTCTAGGGACCTTCACGTGTGCCACACAACCGAAGGTACGAAGGAAGTGAATAGAAGGTTTGGACCCATACCAAGCTTCAAACGGTGTTTTTACTTCGACACTCTTTATCGGTGACCGATTCAGAATGAACATAGCTGTGTTCACTGCCTCCCCCCACAACTAGCCTAGCATTCCTTTGGCCTTCAACATGCTCCCAGCCATGCCTAGCATGGTCTGGTTGCTCCTATCTACCACCCCATTCTATTGGGGCATGTATGGGGCGGTGAGATGGCGTTGGATCCCTTACTCGGCGTAGTACTTGCCAAACACGCATGCCGTGAACTCCCCACCATGATCAGTGCAGAGCGTGCCCAACTTTCGCCCTGCTTCAGCTTCTGCGCGCACCTGGAGCTGGACTATGGTCGCCATGGCTTGGTCCTTGGATGCCGGCAGGACAAGCCACATGAAACAACTCTTGTACTTGACTTATTTTTACTAGATGCATCCATATGATTGTTAGCACAAGACAATTAAATGTGCGACGTTCTAGATTAGATATTTCTTTTCACATCATGGATATCTGGAGCTGAGGGGATATCTACAGATTGCTCCCATATATTGTTTTTTGTTTTTATCAGATCCCATTTTTTCATTCAAGATATGATTAGCACTGGTTGCATCCATATGATTGGCGGCATAAGGCAATTATATGATAATCTGCAGTTGAAGATTCTAAAGTGAGCTACATTCAGGATCGGAGATTTTTTTTACGTAATGGGTCACCCAGCCACTGAGGCAACTAGAAATTGTTGACCAATGGCTCCATCAACGATTGCAATATAAGTAAGGACTCTATGTTGCAATATAAGTAAGGACTCTACACACGGCCACAGTCGTCGCCACGCACACCACGAACTCCAACTAGATCGTGCCATCCACGATTGAGACCGCGCTATGTGCTCCACTACAACGCACGAACGGAAATTGAACAAACTGATCAGGCTCACTCTATTGTCATGCCAAGAATAGGATATGAACGTGCCCGAGCCAAGATTATCTGGACAAGGCGTGTGGTATCAAGGCTAAGTGGATGATGAAGCTTCTACTGTTGCCATTGACAAGCTTGTGCGATACATGGTGTCATTCTGAATTCTGAACTTGAACTTGACGCACACTCGAAGATTTAACAATATTCAAGATTGGAGATTTTTTTACATAATGTGCGACGTTCTATATTAGAGATTTCTTTTCACATCATGGATATCTGGAGCTGAGGTGACATCTACAGATTGCCGACCAAATGGTTCCCATATATTGTTTTTTGTTTTTATCAGATCCTATTTTTTCATTCAAGACATGTAAATTATATGGTGATTTATTAGCACTGGCTGCATCCATATGATTGGCGGCATAAGACAATTATATGTTAATCTGCAGTTGAAGATTCTAAAGTGAGCTAACATTCAGGATCGGAGATTTTTTTTACGTAATGGGTAACCCAGCCACTGAGGCAACTAGAAATTGTTGACCAATGGCTCCATCAATTTTGTGAACTTTGATCAACACCCTATTGTTCATTCTAGATATCATCCTGCAGTGTAAATTACTACTACTTATTTATACTGGTTGCATCCATATGATTGGTAGCACAAGACAATTAAATGTGTGACAATCTGGATTGGAGATTTTTTATACATAATGGATACCTGAAAGTTAAGAAGGTATCTAGAGATTGCCGTCTTTGATCAGCACCCTATCCTCTTTTTGATCCCGATGTCATTCTACACTGTAAATTATACTACGACTTATTTATTCTGTTGTATCGATATGATTGGCAACACAAGGAAATTAAATGTACTACTCACACTTGAAGATTCTAAGGATAGCAACATTGAAGATTGGAGATTTTTTTTTAATTATGGATAACCTGGCCAGTGAGGAGGCCTCCGGAGTTTGTTTGGATGCAGGTTCCATTCAAGTAACATCCATATGCATGTAAATCCTTTTCGTATATGCCAGCGATTAATTGTATTTTGTGCATGTCTGACTGAAGCGGCAAAGCTAGGTTTATATACCAGCCACTCTTCCGCATATATGCATCGCCACCCTAATCGTCTAGATTCTCACCGGTGAGTTATGGCTCTCGACGCGAGGCTACATTGGTCAAGTTCGATCTTCGGCGAAAGGGTAAGTCCCGCCACTATCTCATTATGTCTCACTATGTCTAAGGTTGCATTGGTTAGTTTTGACCTCTTAGTTAGATCGGGTGTACCGCATCACATCCGTGTGGGGTCTATCGGTCTATTAGATATCTCTGTTGTCGTCGGTCTCATGCTGCATCGTTTAGGTTCGACCTGCGAAGCTACCGATGGTAGATCGAGCTGTAGGTCTATAGTTCTCTATACGGTGTTTCATCGGAGTCTTAGCCAATGAGTTATGCATTTCCTAGTCACCATGCCCATATTGGCTCCTCGGTGCGTTAGGTTTAGGTGTAGGCCCACGTAGGACGTTCGGTCGGTAGGTAGCCAATGGATTCTCCTCTTTCCTCCCTCATCGTCACGTTCGGTCTAAACCTCTACCGTCTCCGTGTCGTTAGCCCCCGGCCTCATATTGCCTCAGTTCGGTCCAATCTATCAATGCTGGTCCTAACAGCACCATCACTGCGTTCGCTGGCCCACATGGCCTCGCGGGAGATCAGCTCGCGCTCCGCGCATCGGATGCCGAGCAACGTCATCGGCTCTTTGGCCAATGGGTCCTCTAGTATGCTACACGCATCTATCTCTCACGCCTCCATCGGCTATTCAGCCGATGTTAGAGCGCTGCCTTCTCTATCAGCACCTAGCCGATAAGGAGAGCCAGACAGTCCCATCGGCTGATCGGCTCCCGGGTCTCATCCTCTCTCCTTGTCAATTGCAGGGTCAAATTGACTTGCACGTCCTTGACACCTCAAAGCTTAAGGACCTACATTAGAGCTAAGCAGACCTCGTAGGCCTTCACGTAACTGAGCAGCCGCCTCTCCCCGGTCGTGAGATTTGGCGGCGAGCACCGGGTTAGTGGTCATATAGACAGTACTAACATTGTCATAATAGACGATAGTTACAGAGGCCAAGGGTGTATGAATTTCCTGGAGGAGTTGGCGTAACCAACATGACTCGGCGACTACATGGGCAACCGCGCGGTACTCGGCTTCCGCACTAGAATGGGACACCCTTCACATAGCGAAGAATGCGCTTGATCAATGCGAGGTGAGGTTAATGGGAGCATGCGTGAAAAGGCACACTTGCTGGACCGCATAGGTGAGATCAAGTCATGTGATCGTCAAGTACAGCAGGGCACCGGCAAGGCTCCGGTACTGGGAGAGGTTAGCGACTAGAGGGCCGTTGGTGGCTGAGAGCTTGGCACGAGTGTCAATCGGAGTGATTATAGAGTGACACTTGGCCATGCCCGGCCGCTGGAGAAGGTCCACGACATACTGGTGCTGAGAAAGAAATAATCCGTCAGGGAAGAGCGTGACAGAGGTGTCGAGGATGCCGTAAGGATAATGTTGTTGACATATAGGAGTAGGTAGGCGGTGGCATCCCTGGTATGAAGTACAGAAAGGGACGTGTCGGAGACGGAGGCAACGAAACTGAGTTGCCGAAAATAGGTAGCGAACTGCTGGTACCAAGCCTGGGGTGCCTGTTTGAGACCATATAGGGAGCGTTGCGAGAGACAAACATCGTCGGGACGAGAAGGGTCAACAAAACTAGGAGGCTGCTGGCAGCACACTGTCTCCGCTAGATGACTATGAAGAAAGGTATTCTCCACATCAAGTTGGTAGATCGGCTAGGAGCGCAATGCAGCAAGGGTGAGAATGACTCCAATCGTAGCGGGCTTGACGACGGGACTGAAAGTCGCGTCGTAGTCGACACCAGGTGCTCACCGTCGAAAATCCCGTGACCATGGAGGGACGGCGGCTCGGTCATGAGAAGGCCTAGGAGGTCTGCTTAGCTCCAGTGCAGGTCCTTAAGCCTTGAGGTTCACGAGTGTGCTAGTCAATTTGACCCTGCAATTGACAAGGAAAAGGGGATAAGACGTATTCGTCGGTCGGCCGGAAGGCCTGCCCGACTCTCCCTATCAGCCGATGGCCGATAGAAATGAGAACACTAGCGCATCGGCTGAAAAGCCGATGGAGGTATGGGAGATAGACACGTGTAATGTGCTGAAAGGTCTATCAACAAAAGAGCCGATGGCGCTACCCGCGTCCGATACGCAAAGCGGGAGCCGATCCCCCACGAGGCCATGCGGGCGAGCGACAGCAGTAATGGCACCGTTAGAGCCAGCCTCGATAGATCGAACCTAACCAAGACAGTATGAGGCCGGAGACTAATGACACTGGGACAGCGGGGGCTCGAACCGAACATGACGACGCGGGAGGAGGAATGCCATCGGCTTCCGACAGGCCAACGCCTAAACCCATCGGCCGAACGACGATGGGGACCTACGTCTAGGATAAGTCATCGGCTACTCACTCCGATGAGACGCCGTAGAGAGACATATAGATCTAAAACTCAACCCTCCATCGCCAGACCTGTAGGTCAGACCTAACCGATGCAGCATGAGACCGACGACGACGGAAGGAGTTTGATAGGCTGATAAATCCTACACGGACGTGATGCGGTACGCTTGACCTGACTAAGAGTTCAAACCTAAAGATGTAGCCTTAGATAGTACAAAGCATACCAGGATAATGGCGGGACATACCTATTCGCCAGAGATCAAACTTAACCGATGCAACCCCGCGTCGAGAGCCAGAACCCACAGTAAACACCTAGATGAACTAGGGTGGCGATGCGCCAAATTTGTGTATGATCGAGAGATATCTTACACGTTTCCAGGGGGTCTATATTTATACCCTGGATTTACAAACAGAGTCCAACGCGTTTACAACCATCGGACGTTATTTCCTAACAAAAACAAAGGAAAATACCTCTAAAGAAGTTAACTAACTAACTAAACCTTCCTAATAAGGTTACAATTTATAAAGATAAAACATCTTGCCGTGGAGTCCACAGCTCTTTCGCAAACTCGGTTTTATCTAAATAATCTTCCAATTTAGAACCGAGTCTTCCTTTGCTACAAACCGATCGGCTTCTTCACTGTAGCAATCGGACCTCTTTTTACTCAAGCCGATCATTTTTCTACCTTTCCTCGGGCTTCTTGGACCTGACCCCGATCGGATAATTCCATGTCTTTAAACCGATCAAATCTTCTACTAATTTGATCGGCTTCTCTACAGTTCCCATCGATTTTATCTCCCGAGCTGACCAGTATCTCCATCGGCCGATGACTGAATTAGACTCTCCATCGGACCTACCAGCCGATCGGCTTTAGCACCATCGGATTGTCTAGATTTTAGCGTTAACACCAGGGCACTGTGAGAAACCTCGAACTACTCAACGCGCCTTATGACCGGCAAGGAAACCATCGAAGTGGAATATGTGCTTGAAGATCCACTTGCCTGACACAATGTTGGCCACGGGGGTGAGAAACGAGGCGCCAGGTCCCATTTGTCAATCAACACCTTATACTCATGAGCCATGTCCACGCACCACTAAGGATCAGCCCAGGTGAACTGGTGATTCGCCGGGATGGGCGAGATGACACAGTGGGTGATGGAGAAACCATAGTGCTGAGTCGAGCGAAGGGACCCAATATGGGACCAAGTGACCATGTGGGAGACAGTTGGGATGGGGGCTGCTGGACGATCCGAGGGTATCAGCGGTTGGAGGGTAGACTGTGCAGGAGCTGAGGTGGTAGACACACGTGACCAGTGGTTGTATGTCTGGTGGAAGTGCCGAACTAGGGCAGTTGGGGTGGCCATCGGCATAGTGGCATTGGAAGGAGGAGTAGGAGCCGGTGGGGAGACGGCCTACATGGCTGGTCTGCGCAGAAGAATGGTGGGATTGTTTAGTGGGTCCTCGGGTATCACCGAAGTGGGCCGTGAATATTCAGCATCGTTGTGGGGAGGCGTGTTGGAACCGTATCATTAAGTAAGAAGTCTAGGTCGCTAGGCGAAGGTCCGGGGTTTATTAACTCGATGGGGAAGCAGGACCCATCGAAGACGACATGACGAGAGATGATAATGCGCCGAGTGGATAGATCGAGGCAATGGTATCCTTTATGGGAGGAGGGAAAGCCAAGAAAAATATAGGCGGTGGAGCGTGGGGCAAGTTTGTAAGGAGTTGTCGCTGTCAAGTTGGGGTAGCAAAGGAACCTGAAGACACGAAGGTGGGAATAATCGGGAACATTGTTGTAAAGGAGAGTATAGGGAATGGTATTGCGGATGGAGGAGCAAGGGTATCGATTCACTAGGTAAGTCGCTGTGGTGAGTGCTTCAGCCCAATAAGATGCTGGTAGGTGGGCGTAGAGAAGCATGGTGTGGCTAATATTGTTGAGTGTGTGGAGGATGCGTTTGGCCTTGCCATTTTCGAGGAAAGTGTAAGGACATGAGAGCCGAAGGTGGATACCACGAGAATGAAGGAAGGCTTGGATGGTTTTGTTAACAAACTTCGTCCCATTGTCAGCCTGTATTACTTTGATGGCTAGGTTTAATTAAGTTGAAATATAATTGCAAAAATCGATGAGGTGGGCTATGACCTCGGATCTTCGAGAAATAGGAAACATCCAACAGTAATGTGTATAATCATCAATCAAAATGAGATAATATTAATAGCCCAAAATACCTACAACAAGAGATGTCCATACATCACAGTGAATGAGTTCAAAGGGGCTAGAGGTGAAAGAGTTAAATTTTAAAAAGGGAAGCCGCACGTGCTTGTCAAGCTGACATGAGTGGCAGATAGTGTGGACTGGTCTAGTACATTTACTGGAAATGCTTTGGCGGAGGGTGTCGACAGTGGCAGTACTGAGATGACCAAGACGGAGATGTCAAAGGTTGGTGGAGATGGCAAGATTGGTGTAAGAAGTGGATGGTGCAGTGGAAATAGTGTAGAGGTTACCACCACTATTGCAGCAAAGTATCATGCACCAGGTTGAGATAGCCTTAACAAAAAAAACCAAGAGCGTCAAATTCGATAGACCAACTGTTGTCTTTGGTGAATTGACAAATAGAAAGTAAATTATGTACAAAAGAGGGAACAATTAAAACATTGTGGAGGAAAAAGTTTGATACTGGTCTTGGAAGGAGGGAGTTACCATGACATATAATTGGGAGAGTTTGCCCATTGCCGATAGTGACGAAAGGGGAGGAGGAAGGATGGCAGGAAACAAGCATACCATCCGAAGAGCTCATGTGAGATGATGCACCAGAGTCTAGCATCCAGTGATGCCGATTCTAGAGCGTTAGCTGGTTGAGAGCAGCGATGAGGCTAGCCTGGTTCCACATGAGAGCCGGCTAGGAGACTTCCAGGGGCGCAAGAGTCATGGGGCCTACACCGGTGCGGACGCCAGGTGTGCCTAGGGGGAGCACCGAGGACCCCTAGCTGCCAGCCAGTGTGACCGCACGGCTGCTGCTATGTTGGGAAGGTTTGAGGCACCTAGGGATTATAGTAGAGCCAAGGACCCAAGAGAACGACATGCTGTGGAGAGGCAGTAGCAAAGCACGATTGGGCTAAGCCACTCTAACTCTTGCCATTGCACTTTCCTTTGCCTTTGCCGCTACCACTGGCTCGGGTCCTATTGCTATTGCTGTAGCCATGGCCGCTGGAGTGGCTGTTGTGCTGTGTTCTAGTTTGAATTTTTTATTATGACAAAAAATAATCCAAATTTTGTAAAAAATCAAAAATAGTAAGAACAAGCCCTCCACTCCCATTACAAGGTTGCAAACAACGAGCTAAAAGAGATAAAATAGATTGTGCTTGTGCATTATCATTTATTCATTATTTGTAGTTATATGAATTAATTTTCTAAAATTATATCCTCGTAACTTTAATATTTTTGCACGGCTAATCCGAACTACCCATCGTTCCCTCTAAGCGACCTTGACCCAAACATTATACCGATGTTTACCTAAATACAGAGCAAGATATCACCCGGTTAGCTTCGACACCAGACAAAGGGCATGATGGACATGCGGCTTCGAGAACTATGAGCGAGAGTGCATCGACCGTTACCGACTGAAAGAGATCAAGAACTTCTATCGCCTCATAACATTTTGATGATATAAAGGAGACCGACCCTGACGGAAGAGAAGTAACCTTGGTGAGATGTCAAATATACCAAGCTAAATTATCTGAAAAATTTTCTGGTGGTACATGGCACTTGAAGCAACATGCCAACTCTTATTTGACGAAGTAAGGACGCTAATTGTAACAACAACAACTAGTATTAAATCCTGACGATACAGTATGTTGGTGGAAGTATGACTCTCAGGTTGCAAGACAAGATTTAATGTTAAACTTTGGTGAGTCTTCTATATTTCAGAATTACATTAAAACTACTCATAATCGTATATTACATTAAAACTACTCATAATCATATATTTCAATGTGTTAATAAACAAACCATGAATCGTGATTTGATAAAGATTTATAACCAAGGTCGTGATACATTAAAGAAATTATTTAGTGTTATTAATCTCATAGTTAAAAGAGTAATAGATACATTGATATCCTCCGTAAAACAATAATATGGTTAAATAATTCCAATAGACGAATTATGGGTTTTAAAAGGCTCTACATCGCATCGGATAATTCAAATGGACGCGGTGGAATTCCTTGTAGCATGTTTTAGTGTTAATTACTTTTTTTTTGTAATTGAAGAATGTTCTAGTGCAATAGCTACTGACACAGCAAACTTAGCATGTTATCGAGAGTTTCTTTATATGATTTACAATATATTATCCAACGGCATATTTAATATTTTATAAAATATTTAAGATTGATAATTTGTTACAAGAATATGAAAATGACATTTACTAGGACATGCAGTATTTTATATCAAACATAAATAACTTAAATATTGAAACAAAATCCCAATGTTATATATTATTGTTGATTTTAGGGTAAATACGAGGATTACTCAATATGTTAAATCTTATTAGAGACACAATGATTATACTAACTATTATTCTGATGTTAAGACATAAGATTTTCGAAAGTATGAAATTAAGTTTGAGAGAGTTCAATTAAAAACACCTTCATCTATCCCAATATCGGATAAGAAAAAATTACAATAAGACCGACCGAATTTAGGGTGGTGGTTCATCTTCCAGTAGTGTGTTAGTACATACACCACAAGTATTGCTGATGTTTATCATAGTATCCAAGAGTTGTCCTCCTACTTGAATAGTAACTCTATCAACTAGGAATATTTCAATATGCTCGCGCGGTGAAACAATCACATGATCCAATATCCCATGTTTTAAAAACTATCACGGGATGTGTTCACATTGCCCATGTCTACGATATCCTCTTAATCGACCATTAACAAATTATTGATAATAGGAGAATAAATCTACATAGGAGTAATACTTACTGTCAAAAACTGAGAGCTAGCTCAAGAACATACCCAACACACCACAAAGAATGAGGATTTGGCTACTCAGTTCAACAATCTCTATCTAGATATCGAGGAATTAGATTAGTCACTTTTTTTTTAAGTTTTGATCTATTGCCTAGTCTCCTCTTTTCTTTGTCATGGTTTTCATAAATATGAGTAAAAAGTATTTAATGAAGCAACATGTAATATTATCATTATTTTTTATTCGTATTCTTAACATAATTTTAATTTTCTCTTTTTTCTCACCATTTCTTTACTTTTACTTTTTTTCCACACATTTTTCAAATTTTGGCGTGGACATGCAGCTACGCGTATGCAAAGTGCCTCCCTGTCTCCCTCACTCAGGCCACGCATGCCTTCGGGCAGAGGCCGCTATAGCCGAGTCGCAAAGGTTCCGTGGGCTGTGGTATCGGTACATGACACGTTACAAATGTTATGTCTTAACGAGACGTATCGGGCCATGTCAGTCTGGCTCGCTTCGTACTGAATGGTGAGAGTAATTTTCGGATTAGACTTTTTGAACTTTTCAAATTTGGTAGCTTCCCTCCAATTTTCTATTCATCAAGAGGACTCACGCAACTACTTACGGAGAACAATCCGCGAGGCACACCATGCACGATCGGTTCATCCATTCGCACAGATCGCCAGAGGAGGGGAATGGGGGAGAGACGATGAAGAGGCTGCGCAGCACGAGTGAGTAGCCGAAACGGCAGCAGCAGCGCAAGAGTGATCTGGAGATCTCCGCTGCTGACCGCTTCGCCGTGCTGCCGGACGGCGTCGTCACGCGGATCGTCTCCACCGAGCGTGGGACGTCATCCCGCTCTACGCGGTGTACCGGGCGTGGTGCTGCCTCCGCCTCCACCGCACCGCCCCCGTCGTCAACATGACGGTGCAGATGAGCACAGTAAAGGACGAAGACACCGGCGAGATGATCCCGGAGGAAAGGCTCACCTACAACCTTGGACGCCTCGTATCCTTGCGAGGCGTGTGACTGATTCCTTCCCTGTCCGCTGGGTCGACATGGACGAATAGAACAACAAGAGTAGGACTTTGGATACACCTGCTTGTCATGGATTGGATCAACCTGCTTCCGTCGAAATGTTCGATATTTTCACTACATGATGAAATGTCATATGGTTCTTTAATCCTTTAGTTCGAGACGGATGCGGTGGGGTGGCTTCTCGAGAGGGCGACAAGGGGAGGCGGCCGCTCGAGGGGTGGCTAGGGGAGGCGAGAGGAGGCGGAGGCGGAGGTGTCAATGGCGAGGTCGCTGCTTAGGAAGACGATGGCTTGAGGGATGGCTGGGGATGGTGGGGGAAGCAGAGGAAGAGGTGTCCGCGTGAGATGGCTGCTCAGGGAGGTGGTGGCAAAAAGGGTGGCTAGGGGCAGTAGGGGGACGTAGAGGAGGAGGCCTCATCGTCAGGGGGATGAGTCAGTAGTAGCACCAAGCCTATGATCTAGAGGACACTATCGGTCCTATTGATCTTGCTTTCCTCTTCTCGGCAACGACGGTGAAGGTGCTCCTTCCTCTAACATGACGATGGCCTATGTAGTGCGATGACACAGCGATGAGGACAATAACTATCAAGCTATGACTCACAACAACACGAGCGACAAAGATGACAAGGCAATGGGAAGTAATAGAGGAGAGGGGGTGGGGGACCCACAGATGGATAGTGGAGTAGGTTGGCTATGTTTGGCTGATAGAGTAGGCTAGTGTGTTTGGTTAACTGGATGGTTTGGCCATTCGATTGAAGATGTTGTTTTGAGTGAGATTTTTTTGCTAGAATTACCAAATTTTGGCTTAAAGAGCTATTTGGAGAGGTCGTTGGAGAGTTTCGAAAGAAGTTCTCATGTTTATTCTGGAGAATAGAAATTACTACATTAATCCAATAAAAAGAAAAATATTTTAACCAATAGATCATGATGGGTCCAATTATAATAAGCTAAATCAGATGACTTCTATTGCAAAAATCACCATGAATTCAGTCTCATCGAAAACCACTTGCCTTCGATCGGGGAGGTAACCGGAGTCCGGAGGAGCAGAAGCACGAGTAGCTAGGCAAATTGGCCATAACAAGTAGCGCCAGTGCTCGAGCCCATTGAAGCTCACACAAACAAAACTTTAGCCCATTTGTTCTCTGTGTTTGGGCCTAGCCCATAAAAGCCTATGCCAAAATAGCACGAAGTCACGAACACGAAAACACTCCCAAGTACTCCACTAGCCACTAGCATCACCCTCGGCCGTTAGCCCTTGTCGTTCTCCCTTCTCCACCCTTGGCTACGCTGTCTTCAATCTTCCTGATTCGGAGGAGCCACTCGAGGGGAGGGCTCCACCAGGCCAAGATCTGGCCATCGTCCACCCTAGATTCTGCATTTCTGAGGAGTGGATCCGGTGTGGCGTGGCGCATCGCAACAGCCGGCGGCGGCCGTCCACCCCTCTCAGCCGGCTTCACCTAGTGAGCTCTCTCTAAAATCTAAGATTTCTTCGTCCCATAAAATTTTTTCCATTAAGTTTGTAATTAGGGCATCACCATCAATTGGGACTTCAGATTGTACCATCTACAACATGTACCTTAGTACCTAACTCTTTGTTTTTTCTGAGCTCATATCATATATCTTCCATTGATGTCAAAATGTTTTTTTCTCATGAGCCTTTTGTTGCCTGTAATCACTTCAGTCAGTAAAAATGGTGCGTGCTTATGAGCATTGCTCATGGTGAATCTGAAAATTCTCTTTCTGGAGCCCGTAGCCAATTCTTGAAGGAGTATGCTCTCAGGAAACTCAAAACCAGCACACGACGCCCGCTGACGACGTCCCCGACGGTGCTGGCAACGCTGATGCCTCCCTGACCATGACGCCCGACGGTGTTGGCTTCAACCAGCCAATTAATATAGGCCATTTCGTCGTTCACAGCGGAGGAGCCCTGATCGGTGCCATCAGCGTCAGCGGCACCCTGATCCACCGCCGCCGCAGGAGGAACGTGCTGTAGCGGCAGCGCGGCAATCTCTGCCTCGGAGCGCTGGGGCGTGGCGCGTTCTCGATGGCCGTCGTCGTGGGCACCCGGACATTCTGGTTCCCTATTGCGCTTCTTGCCGTAGCCGCTGAATCGGATGCGATACAACCGGAGTGGCGACGAGCCGAGGTCAGCCGGGGCCGTGACGGCGTACTCGTGCATCACCCACCCCGAGCTGCCCCTCTCGCCCTCGGTAAAGTAGCTGAGCACGTACTTTCGCCACGCAATCTCCAATCCGCCGCCGTCGGGGACGAGCAGCCTCTGGCCGTCCACGCACATCCTCTGCCCCTGCCAGAACCCTCCGCCCTCCACGGTGCGCTTCTGCCGCTTGCCCTTGCCGCTCTTGGCCTGCGCGTCCGCGAGGAAGAAGGCCTCGTCACCACCCCGGCCGTGATTCGCGAGAAGCTTCCACGGCTGCGCGCTCAGGGGATCCGCCTCGAGGATGACGCCGTCGAGAGGGAGGGGCTTGCCTTGGAGACGCCGGAGCAGGTAGCGGGCGACGAGCTCCTCGTCGCTGGGGTCGAACCTGAGGCCAGGCAGGAGCGCATCCGCACCAGCCGCCGCCGCCATTGCCGTCTCGAACTCTCGATCGCGAGCGCGTGAGGAATTCTAGGGTTTGGGGGAGAGGAAGAAAGCGTGGTTGAGAGAGAGGAAGCGTGCGTGTGGATCTTCTCAGCAAGGCGGGTTTTGAATTTATGGAAGGCGGTGACGTCAGCGCGTGACAGCCTGTCGCGCGCGCGTTCCTTGCCGCACGAGCAATGGCTGAGGGCGTTAGCGCTCGGTATTTTTTAAAATGTTCGATAAAATTCGAGTAATTTGATTTTTGAACTGGAACTTGTTTTGATTAGATTTAAAATTCGGGCACAAATTTGAACTATTCGTTGATGCTAATGCTCTGTGTTGCCTGCAAGTGCCAGTTCCTAAACTTTCTGATGATTTTGTCCATGTCCTAAAAATCTGAACGATTTTATCCATGTTTTGAACTTCAGAAGAGGCATTGGGGTAAATGAAGGAGAAAAGCAGAGTACTCTGAAAACAATTAAACTGCTAGAGAAAAACAGAATTTTACACATAATTTTAATAGAGTTCTCTTGAAGAGTATTCATTCATCAAATAGACTACTTTTAAAGAGTGTTTATTCAGTTTCAAACAAACTCATGAAGAGTGTTCATTCAGTTTCAGACATAAATAAGGGGGGAAGTAGAGTACTCTCTGTTGCTTAAATACATTATAGAATGATGAATTAAATACCATAATAATATCTTGTACTCTTGGTAGTTTAACAGTAGCCGCTAGTAGTATGTTAATGTAGGTATGCAATAATTTAAAAGAAAAAATATGTAATTGTTGATAAAACCCTTGATCCAGATATAATTTGTCTGAGTGCTTATTGTAGTATATGTTTCACATTAGCATTTAAGCAAGTGTCCTAATCAAAGTTGAAATTATAAGTTGGGAGGACATGAATCCACTATGGTATGTGACTATGTGCATTTGTACGTGACACATTAATTAATGGAGGAAAGTGTACTTACTACATAACTAAATTACCATAGAGATCTTCAGTGTCCATTTGGTCCTGTTTTATGTATTATCACATTTTATGAATCTGTGTTAATTTGCAGAGAATGGTTAACTGTGAGTTCTTGCTAGAGGACATGAATGCTCTCCTTGCCACTAAGATCTTAGCTCTGTCTGTCCACAGAAGGGCATGCCTTTGGATCTTGTGTATTGCCTACTGGTATAAGAGAGTTGTATCTAGACTTGAATTATCATCTTAAGTTAATGCATACTTATTCAATGTAATTAAATACTTTGGTTGCTGTGAAAGTGGTACAAGTATTTGCTCTTTTATACACCTCAGCTTGATTCTCTAACTGGGTAGTACTTAATGTATCAGTATATATCCCTCCATGGTTTATCTATTAGAACGACAAGTCCTTTCCCTATTCATACTATGCATCTGATTTGCCTGTTAGATCAATTCCTCACATCTGATCATCACATATGCCACATAGTAATGTGAGATTTTGCAATGTTGATGAGTTCATATATATGCCCAATGAGGATAATCTGTGTGTGTTGTATGCGTCTCTGTTTAAAATCCTTGGACCACCATAGAGCTAGAGGGCATTGCTGTAAATAATATATTAACTTTGATTTATTTGCTTCACCATGATATCTTCTACCCCCAAACATCCCATTTTTGCTAAATATTTATATCCTATCAGCTGTGCTCTGCTTCAAAAATTTTATTCAAGTGTTGCCGTGCTGCTTTGTGTTTCTATGATATACGGAAATGATTGAAATGTTGCTGCCTATGTTGCTTAGTTACTGGTGATTGATATGGATATGTTGTAGTTGTATATTGAGATTGATGAGACTTTGAAGCAAACCACACCGTAGGACTAAATGAAATCCTAACAATCAATATTGTAATCGCAGTCGATGTATCTTTGTAACTCTTTTAACTGTTTTTTTCTATTTCTCCCTTTATCCACATGTCACAATCACTTTGTTGAGGTGATTAATGTTCGACATATATATATAGACCACCCCTCTGTATAGTAATTGGGGGTTTTCTCTCTTCCTTTCTCTGTCTGTTCACTCCTATATGGTATCAGAGCGGGCAGACAGCTTCTGCGTGCCGGTGTCCTTCTCACCAGCAGGCCAACGCTTCCCCCACCGCAAGCTCCTCCATGGCCTCCTCCTAACCGGGACCTTCTCCTCCGCGGCCTCCTCTGCCGCGGGCTTCCCCTGCGTGGTCTTCTGACCGTCTCCGCCGTGGGCTTCTCCTCCACGGCCTCTTCCATCGTGGACTTCTCCTCCGCAGTCTTCTCTTTCGCTACCCTGCCCAGGCCTCTTCCGAGCTAGGATTTTCTTCCCCACACTACTTCCCCTTCTGCACGTTGCCTCCCGAATCACCCCACGCCATGGTGGCTGCCTTCCGTGAAGCGGGTGGCTCGGCTCGGAGGCCATCACGTGAGGAGGAGACGGAGACAGAAGTAGGCAAGCACCGGCTTTGTTCTAGACACAGCCTAGCACTGTCCCTCACCTCATCCGCCTCCTCACATTTGCCCTCACACGTCATTGACCCCCCTCTCATCGCAGCTGCATCGGCCCTCCTCCACGCCCAAGATCTTCATCTCCGTTCGCGTCCAGAGCACGCAACGCGGATGCAACACCTTCTCTTTTCTTTTACACACGCACATCCACTCCTTTCACGCCCGTGATCCTTCTCGCTTCGCATTCGCACCAATTCAACACGCACACATGTCCGCGAACGTGAAATCCTCTCCCACAGACACGAACTCCGCCCTCTCGTGCCTGTGACCCCTCTCGCCTCGCGTCCGTGCCAATCCGTCGTGCACACATGTCCCTCCGTTCTCGCGGACATGTTCCCTCCTCTCGCACCCATGGCCTCTTGCCTCACGTCCGTGCCAATCCAACGCGCACACGTGTTCGCAAATGTGAAATCCTCTCCCACAAACGCGAACTCCTCCCTCTCACGCTTGCGACCCCTCTTGCCTCGCGTCCGCGCCAATCCACCACGCACATGTGTCCCTCCGTTCTCGTGGCATGTTCCCTCCTCTCGCGCTCGTGACCTCTCGCCTCACATCCGTACCAATCCGACGCGCACATGTGTTCGTGGACGTGAAATCCTCTCCCACGGACGCGAACTCCCCCACTCTCGCACCCGCGACCCCTCTCGCCTCGTGTCCGCACCAATCCACTGCACCCACATGTCCCTCCATCCTCGTGGACGTGCTCTCTCCTCTCGTGCCTATGACTCCTCACCTCACATCCGCGCCAATAGAACGCGCACACGTGTCCTTATCTGCGCGACACAGACGTAAAAATTTCTTTCGTGGACGCACACTCACTCTCCTCGCGCCCATGACTTCTCTCCCCTCGTGTCTGCACCAGTCGGCCTCGCACACGCATCCGCGCACGTGAAATCTTTCCCCATGGACGTGAATATCCCTCTTTCGCGCTCATCGCTCTCCTTCCTCGCCTCCGCTCTATGTGTTCCTCTCATGTCCGGAGCACGCACGGCTGCATTCTTGTCTCCCCTCTCCGCGTCTTGTCACCAGCGCACCCGTGCATGATCCCCTCACGTCTCGTCCAACTCTTCTCAGTGACCTTTCACAATGGTTACCGAGCTTGCTCTCGGTTCTGACACTCTTTCCGTTGCCGGATCTAGCTCTCTGCCTGCCATCGGTTATCTCTCCATCGGACCTCTAGGCGCCACTTCGGCTAATCCAGTGTTCTCTCCCCCTACGCTACCATCAACATGAAATCTTATGTTCTGATTTCACTTGATCTCAATGCCAACTAGGTTTTCTGCTTCAAATCCCTGTGTGGCAAGATCGGCCTCCATTCCCACATCGACATCTCCGCTCCTCCTCGACCAGATGACCTCCAGTGGGACATCACCGAGTGCTACGTCCGTAGCTAGCTGCTCAGCTCCATCGATGACTGCATCCTCGACCTCACCATGGATGACACCGACCCTACCGCTCGCGATCTGTGGGTGGCCATTGAGAGGATTTTCCATGCCAACCAATAACCACGTGCCATCTTCCTGCTCAACGAGTTCCACTCCATGGACCAAGAAGACTCATCCGTCTCCGTGTACTGCCAACGCCTAAAGATTAAGGTTACCGCCCTCCGCGATGTCGGTCATCTTGTGGTAGACTCGTAGCTCGTCCTCGCACTTTTATGAGATCTCAATCCTCACTTCTCTAACACTGTCGATGACATCACCAACTCCGCCACTCTTCCCATGTTCGCTAGAGCCCACGACATGTTGGTTCTCAAGAAACTCCACCTAACCAATAACTTAGATGACCATTGCCTATACCACTCTCATCGCCGCCTGTTTTAGCACAGCCTATTTGGCCACCACTGAGAGGGAGAAGCTAATGAGGGAGATGGACCCATGGGCCAGGGAAACTGATCGGTTTAGGCCCAAGTGGGCTGGGTGTTTGCTGCTGTCTCCAAGGTTCATCTTCAACCAGACGTAGAAGCCTTTTTAAATTGGTTTTTGGTTTTAATTCAAATCTAAGTAATTTATTATGGGCTCTAGTTATTAAACTATTAAATTTTTCAGATGGTATAAACAGGCTGTCATCACCGATATCTATAACACCATAAATAGCGACTCTATTATATTTTTTATATAAATATCCATCTCGAAGCATGTTTTACCGATGTAACGTATTAACTGAACTTAAATATATTACTGTGCAACAAAAGTATTCTGATATTTAAATATATCAACTTCTAGCATGTTTTGATCCATTAGAGGTTCAAAAAATTGGCATCAGAGAAGGTACCTGGATGAAATGCTGTCCTGATGTAGTTAGCAGGAGAAGCATCACCTCTTGAAGTATACGGCATTTCCATATCTAAACCACTATCAGCAGCCTTGGTTTTAGATAATTGTCTTGATACAAGTGATGAGAACATCAACACTATCGATATATCCACTTATAGTTCAATTACCCGCGCTCGTGCACGTCAACTCAACTATTAGCTGAGTTCATTCTTGAGTTTATGTTCCTCCTCTTTATACCCTAGAGACACGTGCACTCTTGTTTTACTCAAAACGATAAAGAGGTTCTAATGAGAAGAGGATTAGCGCGGGGTGGATTTAGACTATAGGATAGTACCAAATTCTAATGGCCGTCACGACTTCATGCGGACTCCGATTTAGGCTTACAAGTACTTAATGGAAAGGTTATCAAGTGTACTTTTAAATGGATCTGGCATCATCTCAATATCTGTTTTGAAGCGGAAGCAATTGTCATTTTTCTACCGAGTGTTTTTCTGTCCACGGTGCTACGTCACCTCTTTTGGGCCTAATGGGCCATGTATCAAGTTAGGCCCATTAGGGGTGCATCCTAGGGTTGAGCACGACCCCAGCACTCCTGTAGTCATTCCCCCCTCTTCTTAAACCTTCAGCCGCCATCAAGAACAGCGGGTTTTATTGATTAGAGTTAGCGTTTTGCTACTTGCACACAGCGCGTATGTTGGCTAGACCGCCCGTCTGTTTGTCTCCAGAACTCTGTCGTATTGTGAATTCAGAGTGAATCTTCCATCTTAATATCTAGCAATTTCAGTACTTGTTTCACTAGTTCTTGTTTGTTCTTCGATTGCTTGCAGGTCGAGTGCCCTAGTGGCTAAGTTGTCGAGCACCGCAAGTTTGCATCGACCATCGGAGACGGTGTATCAGTTGCTAAGGCGCATCATCCTTCGACGGTTGTAGTTGGGCCATGAACGTCACCTTCATCCCTCAATCAAGTTATCCTCTACCTCTCATCGAAAAATCGGGACTAAACTCTAGCGGATTCTCATCGACAAGTTTTTAGGTAATGGATAGTAGGTGATAGCATTCGCAAGAGGGTTTTAGAGTTTTGTCTTATGTTTTTTCAGATAATGGTTAGTACCTGTAGCATTCACAATCCCGCCTTGGATAAATTCAAATCCCGCCTTGCTGGTGGTGGGAAGATCCACACGCACGCTTCCTCTCCTCCTCTGCTCTCTCGCGACCCTAAACCCTAGAATTCCTCAGGCGCTCGCGATCGAGACAGCAATGGCGGCGGCGGCTAGCGCGGATGGGCTCCTGCCGGGTCTCAGGTTCGACCCCAGCGACGACGAGCTCGTCGCCCGCTACCTGCTCCGGCGTCTCCAAGGCAAGCCCCTCCCTCTCGACGGCGTCATCCTCGAGGCGGATCCCCTGAGCGCGCAGCCGTGGAAGCTTCTCGCGGATCACGGCCGGGGTGGTGACGAGGCCTTCTTCTTCGCGGACGCGCAGGCCAAGAATGGCAAGGGAAAGCGGCAGAAGCGCACCGTGGAGGGCGGAGGGTTCTGGCAGGGGCAGAGGATGTGCGTGGACGGCCAGAGGCTGCTCGTCCCCGACGTTGGCAGATTGGAGATTGCGTGGCGAAAGTACGTGCTCAGCTACTTTACCGAGGGCGAGAGGGGCAGCTCGGGGTGGGTGATGCACGAGTACGCCGTTGCATATCCCCGGTGACTACAGCAACGGCGGCGGCGGCGTACTGGAGATCGCGTGGCGCAAGTACGTGCTGAGTTTCTTTGCCGAGGGGGAGAAGGGAAGCTCTGGCTGGGTGATGCACGAGTACGCCGTCACGGCCCCGGCTGACCTCGCCTCGTCGCCGCTCCGGCTCTACTGCATCCGATTCAGCGGCTACGGCAAGAAGCGCAAGAGGGAACCGGAACGTGAGGTCGCCCACGACGACGGCGATCGAGAACGCGCCGTGCCGCGGCGCGCTGGGGCAGAGACTGCTCTGTTCGAGGAGGTCGCACTGCCGCCACAGCCCGTTCCTCCTCCTGCGGCAGTGGTGGATCAGGGCACCGATGACGCTGATGGCACCGATCAGGGCTCCTCCGCCTTGACGGACGATTCTTCGCTGTTGGTTCGTGATCTCCCCGATCTGTTCTTGTAGGAAGAGATTTCAGCAGTGTGTATGTAGCCTGTAGGGCAGAAGCAGAGATGCTCCTGAGTTTTGGTCATAGAATAGCCTGTATTTATGGACGCAGAGCTCAGATAATCGTAGATTGGATGAATTGGATGTAAGTAACATTATCGCAAGTAATGAATATATTCCCTATTCAATTCATTGCTCTGTCAAACTTCTTGAGTGGTACACACTCAATAAAGTTCTCTGTTTCAAATCAATGAACTGTTGACTCTTTAATCACAACAGAACAAAGTAGCAGTTCTGAAGTAAACAATGTTGTGATCCTGAAACTGATTATTTTCTGAAGTAAACCGTTAGTTATTACTCCATAGTGTCCTGATATCTCAGCATTGTCAGTATGGATATAAACCAGTAGGTTGTGAAGTAAACAAACCAACAGGTCGTGATCCTTCAGATTTACACAGCATGGATCAAGAATTGACAACAGGCTCCAACAAGAGCATTATGAGATTCACCATGACATGCGCCCTTGTTACTGAATTATTGACTGAAGTGATTACAAGCAACAAAAGGCTCATCGTCGCTCAAAAATAAAACATTCTGACCTCAATGGATGAAATATGGTATGAGCATAGAGATTATAGGGCTACTGGGTTAGAACCACAACCAGGATAACACCACACCCTCAAGGAAGCCCATTAGGGTATGCTTCCATGGTGACAGATAGTTGATCACACGACACCAACAAGTCATACATCAGAGGATATATCAGCTACAAAGCAATGATAACCTAAACTGGCCATGGCCAAACTTTGAGTTCCCCACGTTTCAAATTCAATGCAGTATGATTTCTGGTCATCAATATATGAAATCATTATTATAATTAATATTTTAAGATAAAAAATCGGCTTTGCAAATGATTTATTTAATAAAAATTAATTTAGAAATATTTTTGAAGTTGATGTGAGTGTGTAAATAATATAAGTTAGGTTATAATATCTGTATCTAGAATGGTTGTTTTATTTATGTACAGGTGATTTAAGTCCAATCTTAGTTAACGGTGAAGACCGAGATTACGCCATCTATTACAGTTAAAATGCTATATGACAAACTTAAATTAGACTCAATTTTTAGAGTCAATATTAGTCAATGACGATATCGAGACTAGGATTAGAGAGAGCCGAAGTCAAGGATATCGGGTGACAAACTTAAATATAAGGTGTCTTATAGTGGATAGAGAATATGTGAGAAGTTGTTTATAATGTGCTTGACAAGTATATCTAAGCGTCAAAAAATCACGAAGAAAATTAGATGAAAATTAGAAGAAAATTGATAAAAAATTGGAGGAGAAAAGGTGCTGCCACATTACACGAATACAATAGCATGTAGACATGTATGCATGTGGGACTCATTACACGAGTACAATAGCATGCAGACATGTATGCACGTGGGACAGTAGTGGTGGTCGGCTATGGGAGTATGAATTTTAGAAATAAATAAATAAACTTAGAAAATTTATAATACAGGGAGTTGAGTTCTAGTAGAACTAAGAGTTCTACTTTATTTGGAGATAAAGATTTTGAATATAAATAGATGAGAAGTTGATATTTTATGGGTATAATTTTTTTGTAAGAGATAAAAATTAGGATATTATAGAGAAGTGATTTTATATTTATCTTTAAGAGTTTTGTTAAATTGTACTTTTTTCTGGACGATCGTGTGAATGTTATCAACATGTTAGTAGAATTTTTATTTCTTTTGAAAAATTTAATTTATTAGATTTTCTAGCTTTCACCTCCTACCGGTTTCGATCCTACACAATCAACATTGTGCGACAAAGGAGATAACTCAGTAGCACCATCACGATGCATTCACCATTCAGGAACTATCAGCTGCCATTTGTTTCTCCCCCAAAATAACTAGCAACAAAAACTACAGAAGAAGGTTGGGCAAAACCTCTGCTCCTCTTGCTCAAGCCGCCGTGCATCCTGAAAATGTGTGAGAATGATTAATTTTATTCCCTATATATAGACGGCTAGGGCAGCTCATAAGACAACCACATAGTCATATCACGGTTATCCTATCATAATTACACTTCCTATAATTACAATAAACTAACACTCCCATATAATCTAATCAGGAGCATCGCTAACATTCAGGCTAGATCGAAACTCCTAAAATAGTGAGGTAGGAAGGCCCTTGGTAAATATGTCGGCGTACTGTGATGTCGTAGGAACATGTAGGACCCAAACATGACCAAGAGTGACCTTCTCTCGAACAAAATAAAGATCAATCTCAACATGCTTCGTTCGCTGATGCTGCACCGGGTTACTGGAGAGATATACAGCACTGATATTGTCACAATAGACCAAGGTGGCACGTCGAGAGGGGTGACGAAGCTCAAGAAGCAGCTATCGTAGCTAGGTAGCTTCAGCAACACCATTTGCCACAGCATAATATTCAGCTTCAGCACTTGATTTGGAGATCGTATACTGACGCTTGGAAGACCAGGACACCAAGTTATCACCAAGAAATATGGCATAGCCAGAGTTTGACCGGCGAGTGTTAGGACAGCCAGCCTAGTCGGCATCTGTGTAAACAAATCTACAGGTGAAGATCGGCGCATGGTCAGCCCAAGAGATAGGGTGCCCTGAAGTATCGCAGGATTCGATTGAGAGCAGCGAGGTGCGGCTCTCGAGGATCATGCATATAGAGACAGATCTGCTGAACTGCAAAGGTAATGTCAGGTCGGGTATTGTAGGGCGCCAGCTAAACTGCAGTACTATATAGTGTCAACCACAGGTAGTCCATCAGAAGATAATTTAGAGTGGAGATCAACAGGCGTGCTGCATAGCTTGCACGCACTCATCCCGGCACGCTGTTAACGCCAAAATTTGGACAATTCGATGGTGTTAAAGCCGATCGGCTGAGAAGTCCGATGGAGGGTTTAATGCAGTCATCGGTCGATGGAGATACTGAGACAAAGCCAATCAGAACTATAGAAAAGCCGATCGGATTAGTAAAAGATTGGATCGGCTTGAAGACAGGGGATTGTCCAATCGGGATCTGATCCGAGAAGTCCGAGGAAAGGAAGGAAAAGGATTGGCTTGAGTAAAAGAAGGTCCGATAGCTACAGTGGAGAAGTCGATCAGGTTGCAGCAAAGGAAGACTCGGTTTTAAATTGAAAGATTATTTAAATGAAACCAGGTTTGCGGAAGAGCCGTGGACTCCACGGCAGGATGTTTGTTTTTGTAAATTGTAACCTTACTTAATTAGGAAGGTTTAGCTGGTTAGTTAACTTCTTTAGGAATATTTTCCTTTGTTCTTACTAGGAAATAATGTCCGATTGTTATAGACACGTCGGACTCTGTCTGTAAATCTATGGTATAAATATAGACCCCCTGGAAACATGTAAAATATCTCTCGATCAATATACAATCTCGGCGCATCGCCACTCTAATTCATCTAGGTTTTACCGGTGGGTTCTAGCTCTCGACGCGGGGCTGCATCGGTTAAGTCCGATCTCCGGCGAAGGGGTAAGTCCTGCCACCATCCCGATATGTCCTGCTTTGTCTGAGGCTGCATCGGTTAGGTCCGACCTCTTAGGCTGATCAGACGTATTGCATCACGTCCGTGCTGGACCTATCGGCCCGATAAGCTCCCTCTACTGTCGTTAGTTTCGTCCTTCATCGGTTAGGTCCGATCTATGGGGCTGCCGATGGTAGATCGAGCTTCAGGCCTATAGTCTTCTACACGGCGTATCATCAGAGTGCTAGCCGATGAGTTATCCATGCTCTGAGCTTCACGCCCAGCGTATCGGCCCCTCGGCCGATACGCATCACCCTTTAGAGACGTCCCACAACGCGTAACGCCAAATGTATCAATCTCCTAGCCTATACGCACCCACCTTCAGAGAGGCGTCCCTTCATCGGCTCAGCTAGCCAATGGGTTCGTTCCTATCCTTGCTACGGCATAGCCGATCCGGCGTCCTCTGTATCATCGCCGCTGGCCCCGACCTCGTACTGTCTCGGTTAGGTCCGATCTTCGAGGTTCGGTGTTGATGGCGCTGCCACGGCGGGCGACAGGTCTCGTGCTATCATATCCGGAGCGGCATTGGCTTTACAGCCCGTGCCTTCTTATATTACTCCTTGCCTAGGCCGCATGCGCCTTCATCGATTTTTCCAACCGATGAATCACTGTTCGGCTGTCCGGAGGGATCCCGTGCGCCTCGATATCCTCTGAACGCACCCTGGTTCCTCCATTGGCTCTACGGTCGATCCCTCGTCGACACCTGTCCACATCGGCGATGAGCGCTGGTGCAGAAGCGGCGGCAAGATCGGATTCGGCGGTCACACCCAGTGATGAGAACGGCTACGGGGTGGGCGATCAGATCAGTAGCACGGGCGATGGGACCGGTGATACTCCTAGTGACGTGCAGCCGTCACAGGTGGTGGCAATCTGATCGGTGATGGGCGCTGTTCGAGAGCGGCGGCGTTGAGGACGTCAGACCTCGACAATCTCTCGCAGCACAGTAGTGGTGGAGGAGGAGGTCAGCGACGGCAGCAACAGCGGCACCAGAAAAATAGCGGATTGGAACCGCTATGATACCATGAAAATGTAGGAATGATTGATTTTATTACTTATTAATATATCAGTATATATAGGCGACCGGAGCGGCTCACAAGGCAACCACACAGCCATGCTATGATTATCCTATCATAATTATACTTCCTATAATTACAATATACTAACACATCCCACTGATCCTAGCTTCAATCGCTTTGTCCTCCGTAAAAGGTAAAACCCTCTCGACTAACAGTATGATATTGGCAAAAATCATTAACAGCAAAACAAAGTGAGTACAAAAATATTACAACATTACACCTTGTCACCATTTGTGAATTCAATAGGGTTTCTTTGTACAGGTCAACTCCTTCAAGATGTCTCATCTCCACTTCTGCAAAGAGTGCTGATTCTTGGATGATATATACCAGATGACAATGCTCCCATCATCTAATACCAGCAAAGGCTTTAAATTGTAGTGAGGTACTCTCTAGTTTGACCCCATGTCTCCTGCCAGCAGCACTTGTGCCGAGTGACTTCCAGCAAGTTTGATCTCATCGTCTTTTGCACACTAAAATACTACCAACAATTAATCAAACAAAATATGTTGAGGGCAAGCAAGTTCACAGAAAAAAATGTTATTAGTATCTAAACAAACTGAATATCTCAGATTCTCAGACAGAAGCCGTACCCCGACTAATTTAATTCACATATAAAACTGAAGCATTACAGTCATGGGGTGGCCATGCCATTCATCTTGCCTAGCTTTGTGGTTCTAATAGATAAACCATTGAGGGACATATCAGTATCAAGACTGATACATTATACCCAGTTAGAGGATCAAGCTGAGGTGTATAAAAGAGCAAATACTTATACCACTTTATTTAATTATACTGAATAAGTATGCATTACCTTAAGGTGATAAGTCAAAGTCCAGATGCAACTCTCTTATACGAGTAGGCATCCTAAGCAATTGGAATACGCAAGGTCCAAAGGCATGCCCTTCTGTAGACTGCCTCAGAGCTAAGATCTCAATGGCAGGGAGAGCATTTATGTCTTCTAGCAATAACTCACAGTTAACCATAGCTCTGCAAATTAACACAGATTCATAAAATATCATAACAATGCGTAAAACAGGATCAAATGGACACTGAAGATCTATGTGGTAATTTAGTTATGTAGTAAGTATACTTCCCTCCATTAATTAATGTGTATTTTTGACTTTGCACAAGAACTAACGAGGTGAAAAGATTAAGGATTGTATAAGATGAACATATAAAGCTTCACAACCTCCAGAAAGTTCTATATTTATGGCTTGAGCAATCCAACGAAACACTTTAATTTAAAGAGTAATTAATCCAAGAAAGCTCCATATTCAGTCACATACAAATACACATAGTCACATATCACAGTGAATTCATGTCCCCCGACTTATAATTTCAAGTTTAATTAGGACACTTGCTTAAATGCTAATGTCAAACATATACTACAATAAGGACTTGACAAATTATATCTGGATCATGGGTTATATCAATAATTAAATATTTTTTCTTTTAAATTGTTGCGTACCATTGTTAACATACTAGTAGCGGCTACTGTTGAACTACCAAGAGTCCAAGATATTATTACCACATTTAATTCGTCGTTCCATAATGTAATTAGGCAACAGGGAGTACTCTGCTTCCCCTCATTTATGTTTGAAACTGAATGAACACTCTTCAAGAGTACTCTGTTTGAAACTGAACGTACAGTCTTTAAGAGTGTCAATAAATATTTTTACTTTTTAAGAGAACTCTATTAAAATTATGTGCAAAACATGGTTTTTCTCGACCAGTTTGATTGTGTTCAGAGTACTCTGCATCCCCGTTCATTTACCCTAATGCCTCTTCAGAAGTTCAGGACATGGATAAAATCGTTCAGGATTTTAGGACATGGATAAAATCTTCAGAAAGAAAGTTTAGGAACTGGCACTTGCAGGCAACACGGAGCATTACATCAACGAATAGTTCAAATTTATGCTCGAATTTTAAAACTAATCAAAACAAGTTCCAGTTCAAAAATCAAATTACTCGAATTTTATCGAACATTTTAAAAAATACCGAGCGCTAACGCCCTCAGCCATTGCTCGTGCGGCAAGCAACGCGCGCGCGACAGGCTGTCACGCGCTGACGTCACCGCCTTCCATAAATTCAAAACCCGCCTTGCTGAGAAGATCCACACGCACGCTTCCTCTCTCTCAACCACGCTTTCTTCCTTTCCCCCAAACCCTAGAATTCCTCACGCGCTCGCGATCGAGAGTTCGAGACGGCAATGGCGGCGGCGGCTGGTGCGGATGGGCTCCTGCCTGGCCTCAGGTTCGACCCCAGCGACGACGAGCTCGTCGCCCGCTACCTGCTCCGGCGTCTCCAAGGCAAGCCCCTCCCTCTCGACGGCGTCATCCTCGAGGCGGATCCCCTGAGCGCGCAGCCGTGGAATCTTCTCGCGGATCACGGCCGGGGTGGTGACGAGGCCTTCTTCTTCGCGGACGCGCAGGCCAAGAACGGCAAGGGCAAGCGGCAGAAGCGCACCGTGGAGGGCGGAGGGTTCTGGCAGGGGCAGAGGATGTGCGTGGACGGCCAGAGGCTGCTCGTCCCCGACGGCGGCGGATTGGAGATTGCGTGGCGAAAGTACGTGCTCAGCTACTTTACCGAGGGCGAGAGGGGCAGCTCGGGGTGGGTGATGCACGAGTACGCCGTCACGGCCCCGGCTGACCTCGCCTCGTCGCCACTCCAGTTGTATCGCATCCGATTCAGCGGCTACGGCAAGAAGCGCAAGAAGGAACCAGAATGTCCGCGTGCCCACGACGACTGCCATCGAGAACGCGCCAAGCCCCAAAGCTCCGAGGCAGAGACTGCCCTGCTCAAGGACCTCGCGCTGCCGCTACAGCACGTTCCTCCACCTGCAGCGGCGGTGGATCAGGGCGCCGCTGACGCTGATGGCACCGATCAGGGCTCCTCCGCTGTGACCGACTATTCTTCGCTGGTGTTTCGTGATCTTCCCGACCTGATTGTCCAGCCAGCAGAGCAAACTGATGCCGGAGTGGGCGCAGATCAGAACTCCACATGAGTGATGGCCGATTCTTCCCTGCTGCTTCCTAATCTTCCGGGGAGACTCGATAACGATGAGCTGCAGCGGTTTTTGCGTAAGTTCGACATGCCCAATCTGTTCGTCCCACAAGGAGAGGAAGCCGGTGCCAGTGGTGCTGCATCGTTGGCGCCATCGTCGTCGTGGGACAACCAGAACTACTGCCCATCGGGCGTCATGGTCAGGGAGGCATCAGCGTTGCCAGCACCGTCGGGGACGTCGTCGCCGAACTATCAAAACAACTACTCATCAGCGGGCGTCGTGGATGGCGAGGTGCCTGCGTGTGCTGATTTTGAGTTTCCTGAGAGCATAGATGAGGTGCTTAGCTGCCTGGACTTCACCGTAGACGAGCTGTTGGATCTGGCAGATTAGCTTCCTCAAGATGGCAAGAGATCAATTCAACACCGACACTGTCCTTGTAGTTGTACGAAGAGATTTGTTCATATTCTTCTGTCAGACAACTTTCACATTTAAATCAAAGAAACTTCCAATCAGAAATGTTCACCAGCAACTTGAAAACTTCCAAATGCATGTTCAAAATGTCCTTTAGGCCGATTTTTTTATCCGTAGGGCATACACATACTTTGTGGCAGTTCCGGGCATTTGAGACCATGCTCAAGTACACAATAATCCCTGTATCATAACCCCTAGTTGATCTGAGAGGAAGGCCTGACAAAGTGACAATATCCCTGTTTTGGGTGTTTACATACTTACAGTGCTCTATTGAGGCTTTGATTGAATATCATGGGCTCCAGGTCGTCATTTCATTGTCGGTTAATCATCTCTAGGTCTCTTCAGGTTCACTGCTCTATACATCACCTTAGCCCTATTGCGCTACAAATAAAATTCCATGCAAATCCCTGGGCTAGAGAACCTAAGTAGCTCCTTACATAGAGCACCTGAACTAGTCCCAGAACAACCTTGTCACAGACAAAATGGATGTCGATCTCGATGTGTTTTGTATGGCGATGATGGACCGGGTGTTAACACTAAAATTTGATTCAGCCTCTAAACAAGATCGGTCGATGGAAAATACTGATTGGCTCGTGAGGTGAAGCCAATTGATACTGTAGAAAAACCGATCAAACTGATTGAAGATTGAATCGGTTCATTTGAAGACCAAAAGTTATCCAGATGGAGTCGGGTCTAAAGAGGAGTGTAATGAGGATAACGATGGGTTAGATGTTTGTATAATGTATTATGTAAGCTAAGCAAGTTCAAGTAGTTTTACAATTGCTTAGAGATATTTTTCTTTTATATTTTTAGGAGATAATGTCTGATGATTGTCGTAACCACGTCAGACTCTATAATGTCAGGGTATAAATATAGACCCACTAGAAACCTGTAAGAAAATAAACAGATCTATCCAATACATCTTCGGCGCATCATAACCCTAGTTCGTCTAAGTTCTCACCGATGTATTCTGTCTCTTGATGTGGGGCTGCATCGGTCATGTTCGACCTCCACCGATGGGGTAAATCCTGCCACTATCCCGGTATGTCTCACTATGTCTAAGGCTGTATCGGTTAGTTTTGACCTCTTAGTCAGATCGGGTGTACCGCATCATGTTCGTACGTGGTCTATCGGTCTATCAGTTCTCTCTGTTGTCGTCGGTCTCCTGCTGCATCGTTTAGGTTCGACCTGTGAGGCTGCCAACGGTAGATTGAGCTGTAGGCCTATAGGTCTCTATACGGCGTTTCGTCGGAGTGCTAGCCGATGAATTATCCATATCCTAGGCACCGCGCCCAGCGTATCAGCTCCTCGGCGTGTTAGGTTTAGGTGTAGGCCCGTATAGGACGTTTGGCCGGTAGGTAGCCGATGGAATCTCCTCTTTCCTACCTCGTCATCACGTTTGGTCTAAGCCTCCGCCGTCTCTGTGTCGTTAGCCCCCAGCCTTATACTGCCTTAGTTCGGTCCGATCTATCGAGGCTGGTCCTAATGAAGCCATCACCACGGTCGCTGCCCATGTGGCCTCGCGTCATCGGCTCTTTGGCCGATGGGTCCTCTAGTATGCTACACACATCTATCTCTCACACCTCCATCAGCTATTCAGCCGATGTTCGAGCGCTGCCTTCTCTATCAGCACCTAGCCGATAGGGAAAGCCGGATAGGCCCATCTGCCGACTGGCTCCTAGGTCTCATCCTCTCTCCTTGTCAGTTGCATGGTCAAATTGACTGGCACGCCCTCGACACCTCGAAGCATAAGGACCTATAATGGAGCTAAGTAGACCTCCTAGGCCTTCGCGTGACCGAGCCGCCGCCTCTTCCCGGTTGTGAGATTTGGCAGCGAGCACCGAGTTAGTAGTCATATAGACGGTACTAACATTGTCACAGTAGACTATAGTTACGGAGGCCAAGGGTGTATAAAGTTCCTAGAGGAGTTGGCAGAACCAACATGACTCAGCGACTGCATGGACAACCGCACGGTACTCGGCTTCCGCACTGGAACGGGACACTGTGATTTGGCACTTGGAGGATGAAGAGACTAGATTGTCGCTAAGAAAGACACAGTAGGCTGATGTAGAGCATTCGGAGTCAGGGCAGCCCACCCAGTCCGCGTTGGAGTCCGTCGTGGTGAACTCTGAGTGGAGTTGTGCCATAATGTGCTGTAGGATGGGGGTCGAGGATGTCGTAAGGATAATGTCATTGGCATATAGGAGTAGGTAGGCGGTGGCATCCCTGATATGAGGTACAAAATGAGATGTGTCAGAGTCGGAGGCAACGAAACTGAGTTACCGAAAGTAGGCAGCAAACCGCTGATACCAAACCTGGGGTGCTTGTTTGAGGCCATATAGGGAGCGCTGCGAGAAACAAACATCATCGGGATGAGCAGGATTGATGAAACCAGGAGGCTGCTGACAGTACACTGTCTCCACTAGATGACCATGAAGAAAGGCATTCTTCATATCAAGCTGGTGGATCGGCCAGGAGCGCGATGTAGTGAGGGTGAAAACGACTCCAATCGTGGCGGGCTTGACGATGGGACTGAAAGTCTCATTGTAGTCGATGCTAGGGCGTTGTGAGAAACCTTGAACTGCTCAACGCGCCTTGTGATTGGCAAGAAAACCATCAAAGTGGAATTTGTGCTTGAAGATCCACTTGCCTGTCAGAATGTTGGTGCCAGGGAGGCGAGAAACGAGGCAGTAGGCCCCGTTTGTCAATCAATGCCTTGTACTTGTTAGCCATGGCTACGCGCCACTGAGGATCGGCCCAGGCGAATTAGTGATTCGCTAGGATGGGCGAGACGACATAGAGGGTGACGAAGAAACCATAGCGCTGAGTCGGGTGAAGGGACCCGATCTAGGACCGAGTGACCATGTGGGAGACAGTTGGGACGGGGGCTGCCGCGCGATCCGAGGGTATCAGCGGTTGGAGGGTAGACTGTGCAGGAGCTGAGGTGGTAGACACACGTGACTAGCGGTTGTATGTCTGGTGGAAGTGCCGGACTGGAGCAGTTGGGGTGGCCACCGGCACAGTGGTATTGGAAGGTGGAGTAGGAGCCGATGGTGAGACGGCCTGCATGGTTGGTCTACGCAGAAGAATGGTGGGATCGTTCAGCGGGTCCTTAGTTATCACCGGAGTGGGCCGTGAATATTCAGCATCGTTGCGAGGTGAAGTAGTCGTGGGGAGGTGTGTTGGTACAGTATCGATAGGAAGAAGTCTACGTCGCTAGGTGAAGGTTCGGTATTGATTAACCCAAAGGGGAAGCAGGACTCATCGAAGAAGACATGATGAGAGATGATGATACGCCGAGTGGATAGATCGAGGTAGTGGTATCCCTTGTGGGAGGAGGGATAGCTAAGAAATGGAGTGTGGGGCAAGTTTGTGAGGAGTTGTGGCTGTCAAGTTGGGGTTGCAAAGGCACCCAAAGACACGAAGGTGGGAATAATCAGGAACATTGTTGTAAAGAAGAGTATAGGGAATGGTATTACGGATGGAGGAGCAAGGGCGCCAATTCAGTAAGTAAGTCGCTGTGGTGAGTACTTCAGCCCAGTAAGATGCTGGTAGGTGGGGGTGGAGAAGCATGGTGTGGCTAATGTTGTTGAGTGTGCGGCATTTTGGGGGGAAGTGTAAGGACATGAGAGCCGAAGGTGGATACCACGAGAATAAAGGAAGGCTTGGATGGTTTTGTTGACAAACTTCGTCCCATTGTTGGCCTGTATTGCTTTGATGGCTAGGTTGAATTGAGTTGAAATATAATTGCAAAAATCCATAAGGTGGGCTATGACCTCAGATTTGCGAGAAACAGGAAAAGTCCAACAGTAATGTGTATAATCATAAAGCAAAATGAGATAATATTGATAGCTTGAAATACTTGCAACGAGAGATGTCCACATATCACAGTGAATAAGTTCAAAGAGGCGGGAGGTGAAATAGTTACAGTTTAAAAGGGGGAGCCGCACGTGTTTGCAAAGCTAACATGAGTGGCAGATAGTGTGGACTAGTCTAGTACATTTAATGAAAGCGCTTCGGCGGAGGGTATCGACGGTAGCAATACTGAGATGACCGAGATGGAGATGCCACAGGTTGGTGGAGATGGCAAGACTGGTGTATGGAGTAGATGACAAAGCGGGAATGGTGTAGAGGTCGCCACCACTATTGTAGTGAAGTATCATGCACCGCGTTAGGATATCCTTAACAAAAAAAACCAAGAGCGTCAAATTCGATAGACCAATTGTTGTCTCTGGTGAATTGACAACCGGAAAGTAAATTATATACAAGAGAGGGAACAATTAAAACATTATGGAGGGGAAAGTTTGATACTGGTGTTGAAAGGAGGGAGTCACCATGCATGTAATTGGGAGGGTTCGCCCATTGCCAACAGTGACGAAAAGGAAGGAGGAAGGATGGCAGGAAAGAAGTATACCATCTAAAGAGCTCATGTGGGATGATGCACCAGAGTCCAGCACCCAGTGATGCTGATTCTGGAGCATCAGCTGGTTAAGAGCGGTGATGAGGCCAGCCTGGTTTCACATGAGAGCCGGTAGGGAGACTTCTAGGGGCACAGGAGTCATGGGGGGCTACATCGGAGTAGACGCCAGGTGTGCCAGGGGGGAGCACCGAGGACCCCTAGCCGCCAGCCGGTGTGACCGTGCGGCTGCTCCTGTGTTGGGAAAGTTTGAAGCACCCAGGGATTATAGCAGAGCTAAGGACCCAAGGGAACGACTTGCTGTGGAGGGGCAATAGCATGGCACGGTTGGGCTAAGCCGCTCCAACTCTTGCCATTGCTCTTCCCTTTGTCTTTGCCGCTACCACTGGCTCGGGTCCTATTGTTGTTGCTATAGCCATGGCCGCTATAGTGGCTATTGTGCTCTTTTGTAGTAGTTTGTGTTCTAGTTTGAATTTTTTATTATGACAAAAAATAATCCAAATTTTGTAAAAAATCAAAAATAGTTCAAGCAGGCCCTCCACTCCCATTGCAAGGTTGCAAACAAGGAGCTAAAAGAGATAAAATAGATTGTAATTGTGCATTATCATTTATTCATTATTTATATTTATATGAATTAATTTTCTAAAATTATATCCTTCTAACTTTAATATTTTTGCACGGCTAATCCGAACTACCCATCGTTCCCTCTAAGCAACCTTGACCCAAACTATATATACCGATGTTTTATCTAAATACACAGCAAGATATCACCGGGATAGCTTCGACACCAGAGAAAGGGCATGATGGACATGTGGCTTCAAGAACTATGAGTGAGAGTGCATCGACGGTCACCGATTAAAAGAGATCCAGAACTTCTATCGCCTGATAACATTTTGATGAGATAAAGGAGACCGACCCTGACGGAAGAGAAGTAACCTTGGTGAGATGTAAAATATACCAAGCTAAATTATCTGAAAATTTTTCTGGTGGTACATGGCACTTGAAGCAACATGCCAAATCTTGTTTGAAGAAGTAAGGATACTAATTGTGACAACAACAACTAGTATTAAATCCTAACTATACAATATGTTCGTGAAAGTATGACCCTCAGGTAGCTAGATAAGATTTAGCTTCTACTATATTTGAGAATTACATAAAAACTACTCATAACCATATATTTCAATGTGTTAATAAACAAACCATGAATCATGATTTGATAAAGATATTATTTAGTGTTATTAAAGATATTATTTAGTGTTATTAATCTCATAGTCAAAATTGGGTTTAAGAGAGTAATAGATACATTGATATCCTCTATTGATTAAATAATTCCAATGGACGAATTATGGGTTTTAAAAGGCTCTACATCGCATCGGATAATTGAAATGGATGTAGAATATCGGTGAAATTCCACTTATATATTGTTATGGGTTAGTGTTTATTTCTTTTTTTTTTTTGCAATTGAAGAATGTTCTAGTTCAATAGCTCGAACTTAGCATGTTATCAAGTGTTTCTTTATATTTCTTAAAGATGTAACTGATGCTTTACAATATATTGTCCAACGGCTTATTTAATATTGTATAAAATATTTAAGATTGGCAATTTGTAACGAGAATATGAAAATGACATTTACTAGGGCATGTAGTATTTTATATGAAACAAAAATAACTTAAATATTGAAACAAAATCCCAATGTTATATCTTATTGTTGATTTTAGGGGTAAATATGAGGATTACTCAACGTTAAATCTTATTAGAAACACAATGATTATACTAACTATTCTATTCTGATGTTAGTACATAAGATTTTCGAAAGTATGAAATTAAGTTTGAGAGAATTCAATTAAAAAGACCTCCATCTGTCCAATATCAGATAAGAAAAAATTAAAGTAGAACCAAATTTAGAGTGGTGGTTCATCTTCCAGTAGTGTGTGTTAGTTCATCCACCACAAGTACGGCTTACAGTATCCAAGAGTTTCCTCCTACTTAAATAGTGACAATATCAACTAGGAATATTTCAATATGCTCGCGTGGTAAAACAATCACATGATTCAATACCCCATGTTTTAAAAACTATCACGGGATGTGTTCACATTGTCCATATCTACGACATCGTCTGAATCGACATTTACTCTTTATGAACACATTATTGAAAATAGGAGAATAAATCTACAAAGCAAGGTGGTGAAAATAATACTTACAGTCAAAAACTGAGAGCTCGCTCAAGAACTTACCCAACACACCAAGAAGAATAAGGATTTGGCTACTCAGTTCAACCATACTGATGAATTATATTAGTCACTTTTTATTTTTTTATGTTTTTCTTTGTTATGGTTTTCACAAATATGAGTAAAAAGTATTTAATGAGACAAATGTAATATTATCATTACTTTCTTATTCGTATTCTTAACATAATTTTAATTTTCTCTTTTTTCTCACCATTTCTTTCCTTTTACTTTTTTTCCACGCATTTTTCAAATTTTGGCGTGGACATGTAGCTAAGCGCATGCGAAGTGCCTCCCTTGCTCCCTCACTTGGGCCAAGCATGCCTTCGGGCAGAGGCCGCTACAGCCGAGTCACGAAGGCTCCGTGGGCTATGTCTAGGCTGTGGTATCGGTACATGACCCGTTACAAATATCATGCCTTAACGAGACGTATCATAGTGGCTCGCTTATACTTGTCGCACTGCATGGTGAGAGTAATTTTCGGATTAGACTTTTTGAACTTTTGAAATTTGGTAGCTTCCCGCTATTTTTTCATTCCCCAAGAGGACTCAGGCAACTTACCGAGAACAATCCGTGAGACACACCATGCATGATTGATTCATCCATTTGCAGAGATCGCCAGAGGAGGGGAATGGGGGAGAGACAATGAAGAGGCTGCGCAGCACGAGTGAGTAGCCGCAGCGGCAGCAGCAGCGCAAGAGAGATCAGGAGATCTCCGCCGCTGACCGCTTCGCCGTGCTGCCGGACGGCGGCGTCCCGCGGATCGTCTCCCAGCTCCCTTACTGGGACGTCATCCCGCTCTACGCGGTGTGCCGGGCGTGGCGCTGCCTCCGCCTCCACCACAACGCCCCCGTCGTCAACATCGACCTGCGGGAGTTCGTACTCGTCGACGGTTACTTCCCCGACTGCTTCGTGTTCGGTCACCGTGTCGCGTTCTCGTCTCCCCTCTCGGCGGTGAACACGCTCAACCTGGTCTACCTCGCCGGCGACCGCCGCGTGAATGAGACGGCCAACGGCATCGTCAAAACCGTGGACGCGCCCAACGTCCGCATCACCGTCTGCTACGGCGCCGGCGGCTTCCTCGCCGCCCTCGCGCACCGGCTGGACAAGTGGGTTCTGTACATGCCGTTAATGGCGACGGATCTACAGGTCCGCGGGTGTGGCCACCGGGCGCGGATCGTCTACGCCCACCTTCTTTCGGGAGATCACCCTCTTCCAGCTGGAGCTTCACGACGCGCCGGACATCCCATCGCTCCGGTCCCTGACGCTGCACGGGGTCACCGTCGCCGTGCCGTTCTTGCCGGGCGAGTGGTGCTCGCAGCTGGAGCGCCTGCGTGTGGAGGCTTGCACGGTGGAGCACCGGCAGGGTGACGTCCTCCTCCCTTGGTTCAAGCTGCTCGTCATGGTGGACGTCAACGTCGGGCGGCGAGACCGCGAGGAGCTCGAGCCGTTCGGCCACGTCGCCGTCGACGCGCCGGCGCTGGAGGAACTCGTGGTCAGCTGCTCCACCGGGTGGACCGTGGAGTACGAGTCGTTCACGCTGCTCGCGCCGGCGCTCCGCATCGTCATCGACGCCCGTCGCCGTCACGGAGGGCTCAATCGAGTTCAAGTCGAACGGCGAGCGCGAGGAGATGTCCTGCCTCGAGATGAAGTACTACAGGGCGCAGCTGATGCAGATGCTCCGTGGGCTCCTCCATGATGTGCCGCTGGCGAGCATCCCCGACGTCGCACGGTAACTGACTGACGCACACTGGTACTGACACAACACACAAAGGTCTCCATTTATGTACCTTGATATCTTTGAAGCGTTGTTTGATGTAGGCCTTCCATGACGGTGCAGATGAGCACAGTAAAGGACGAAGACACCGGCGAGATGATCCCGGAGGAGAGGCTCACCTGCGACCTTGGACGCCTCATATCCTTGCGAGGCGTGTGACTGATTCCTTCCCTGTTCGTTGGGTCGACATGGACGAATAGAACAACAAGAGTAGGATTTTGGATACACCTGCTTGTCATGGATTGGATCAACGTGTTTCCGTCGAAATGTTCAATATTTTCACTGCATGATGAAATGTCATGTGGTTCTTTAATCCTTTAGTCCGAGAGGGAGGCGGTGAGGTGGCTTCTCGAGAGGGCGATAAGGGGAGGCAGCCGCTCGAGGGGTGGCTAGGGGAGGCGGAGGCGGAGGTGTCAATGGCGAGGTGGCTGCTTAGGAAGATGATGGCTTGAGGGATGGCTGGGGACGGTGGGGGAGAAGGAGGAAGAGGTGTCGGCGGTGAGATGGCTGCTCAGGGAGGCGGTGGTAAAAGGGGTGGCTAGGGGGAGTAAGGGGAGGCAGAGGAGGAGGCCTCGTCACTAGGGGAATGAGTCAGTAGTATTGCCAAGTTCATGATCTAGAGGACAGTATCGGTCCTATTGATCTTGCTCTTCCCTTCTCGGCAATAGCGGTGAAGGTGCTCCTTCCTCTAACGTGACGATGGCCTATGGCCTATGGAGTGTGATGACACAGCGATGAGGATAATAACTGTCAAGCTATTACTCACAATGACACGAGCAAGAGAGATGACAATGCGATGGGAAATAATAGAGGAGAGGGGTGGGGAACCCACAGATGGATAGTAGAGTAGGTTGGCCATGTTTGGCTGACAGAGTAGGCTGGTGTGTTTAGTTAACTGGATGGTTTGGCCATTCGATTGAAGAGGTTGTTTTGAGTGAGATTTTTTTTCCTAGAATTACCAAATTTTGGCTTAAAGAGCTATTTGGAGAGGTTGTTGGAGAGTTTTGAAAGAAGTTCTCATATTTATTCTGGAGAATAGAAATTACTACATTAATCCAACAAAAAGAAAAATATTTTAACCAATAGATCATGGTGGGTTCATATTATAATAAGCTAAATCAGATGACTGTTGTTGCAAAAATCACCATGAATTCAGTCTCATCGAAAACCACATGTCTTCGATCAGGGAGGTAACCAGTAGAGCCATAACAAGTAGAGCCAATGCCCGAGCCCATTGAAGCCCACACAAACAAAACTTTAGCCCATTTGTTCTCTATGTTTAGGCCCGGCCCATAAAAGCCTATACCAAAATAGCACGAAGTGACGAACACGAAAACACTCCCAAGTACTCCACTAGCCGTTCGGCCACGTCGCCGTCGATGCGCCGGCGCTGGAGGAACTCGTGGTCAGCTGCTCCACCGGATGGACCGTGGAGTATGAGTCGTTCACGCTGCTCGCGCCGGCGCTCCGCATCGTCATCGACGCCCGTCGCCATCACGGAGGGCTCAATCGAGTTCAAGTCGAACGGCGAGCGCGAGGAGATGTCCTGCCTCGAGATGAAGTACTACAGGGCGCAGCTGATGCAGATGCTCCGTGGGCTCCTCCATGATGTGCCGCTGGCGAGCATCCCCGACGTCGCACGGTAACTGACTGACGCACACTGGTACTGACACAACACACAAAGGTCTCCATTTATGTACCTTGATATCTTTGAAGCGTTGTTTGATGTAGGCCTTCCATGACGGTGCAGATGAGCACCGTGAAGGACGAAGACACTGGCGAGATGATCCCGGAGGAGAGGCTCACCTGCGACATGGATGAATAGAACAACAAGAGTAGGACTTTGGATACACCTACTTGTCATAGATTGGATCAACCTGCTTCCATCGAAATGTTCGATATTTTCACTGCATGATGAAATGTCATATGGTTCTTTAATCCTTTAGTTCGAGACGGAGGTGGTGAGGTGGTTTCTCGAGAGGGCAACAAGGGGAGGCGGCCACTCGAGGGGTGGCTAGGGGAGGCGAGAGGAGGCAGAGGTGGAGGCGTCAATGATGAGGTGGCTGCTTAGGAAGACTATGGCTAGGGACGGTGGGGGAGGCGGAGGAAGAGGTGTTGGCGGTGAGATGGCTGCTCAGGGAGGCGGTGGCAAAAAGGATGGCTGGGGGCAGTAGGGGCAGGTAGAGGAGGAGGCCTCGTCACCAGGGGGATAAGTCAGTAGTAAGAGGACACAATTGGTCCTATTGATCTTGCTCTCCTCTTCTTGGCAACGACGGTGAAGGTGCTCCTTCCTCTAACGTGATGATGGCCTATGGAGTGCGATGACGCAGCGATGAGGACAACACCTATCTAGCTATGACTCACAATGACATGAGCGAGAGAGATGACAAGGCGATGGGAAGTAATAGAGGAGAGGGGATGAAGGACCAATAGATGGATAGTGGAGTAGGTTGGCCATGTTTGGCTGACAATGTAGACTGGTGTGTTTGGTTAACCGGATGGTTTGGCCATTCGATTGAAGAGGTTGTTTTGAGTTAGATTTTGTTTGCTAGAATTACCAAATTTTTGGCTTAAAGAGCTATTTGGAGAGGTCATTGGAGAGTTTTAAAAGAAGTTCTTATGTTTATTCTGGAGAATAGAAATTACTACATTAATCCAATAAAAAGAAAAATATTTTAACCAATAGATTATGATGGGTCCAGATTATAATAAGCTAAATCAAATGAGTGTGTTGCAAAAATCACCATGAATTCAGTCTCATCAAAAACCACTTGCCTTCGATCGGGGAGGTAACCGGAGTCCGGAGGAGCAGAAGCGCGTGCTTGGCAAATTGGCCATAACAAGTAGCACTAGTGCTGGAGCTTGTTGAAGCCCATACAAACAAAACTTTAGCCCATTTGCTCTATGTGTTTGGACTTGGCCCATAAAAGCCTATGTCAAAATAGCACTAAGTCAAAAACACTCCAAAGTACTCCACTGGCCACTGGCGTAGCCCTCGGCCGTCAGCCCTCGTTGTTCTCCCTTCTCCGCCCTTGGCTGCGCCGTCTCTGATCTTCCTGCGCTAGAGGAGCAGCTCAAGGGGAGGGCCCCACTAGGCCAAGGTCTGGCCATCGTCCACCCTAGATTCTACATTTCTGAGGAGTGGATCCGTCAGGGCGTGGCGCACTGCAACGGCCAGCGGTGACTGTACACCCCCCGTAGCCGGCTTCACCTGGTGAGCTCTCTCTGGAAACCAAGATTTCTTCATCCCATGAAATTTTTTCCGTTAAGTTTGTAATTAGGGCATCACCATCAATTGGGACTTCAGATTGTACCATTTACAACATGTACCTTAGTACCTAACCCTTTGTATTTTTTGACATGCTAATCCTTTGTATTAGAGTAGTATATAATATAAATTGGAAAATTGATAATCCGCCGCATAGTTGAGGTGATATCAAACAGCAATTGGCTCATAACCTTCGAGATAAGTAGCTTCTTGTTGATGGAAACGATCAATGTGGCATCGTCTGTTGGCAAAACATCGATTTTTCAGTGGTCTCAAACAAAATAAAATCGATTTTACTTAGGTAATTACAGTTCAAGTTGATTTGTATGTTGTGTTCTCTGCTGCTGATGCACAATATTGAATGCTTGTAGGCTTCAGAGATGGCCATGAGCTGTTCTTCCCAAGCGAGTCAGGTGTTTGCCTACTTCCTCCAACTATGGCATTATCCCCTTGGACGTGTTGTTCGACATCCTGGTGGGGCTCCCGGCCAAGAAGCTCTGCTGCCACTTCATCATCTACCTGTCCTGGAGGTCACTGACCTCTAATCCCCTTAGACGTGATGTTCGACATCCTGGTGGGGCTCCCAGCCAAGAAGTTCTGCCACCTCTACATCATCTCCTGGCCTTGGAGGTTGCTAACCTCTGACCCCTTTGTAATAAATTACTGAATTTGGTAATATCTCATGCATAATCGCTTTTTCCTCTGTTGAATTCGGTAATGTTTAAATTACTTAGGAGTATACCCAAGCCGTGTAAACATGAAGGATCACAGCATGCTGGATTGCTTACTTCACAACCTGCAGGTTTATATCCATCCTGACAAGGCTGTGGTAAGAGCTACATTGAATGTGCACCACTCAAGTTTGACAAAGCAACGAATTGAATAGGAATATATTCATTAAACAGGGATGTTACTTACATTGAATTCAACCAATCAACAGCAATATCAACTAATAAATCAATAAATCAAATGTTCAACCTACGCTTAATTTCATCCAGTCCAACCAGCCAATTAATATTAGACCATTTCGTGACAAAATCTCATGAACATCTCGCCTCTGCACTACAGAAGAATATCAACAAATCTCTTCGTACAACTACAAGGACAGTGTCGATGTTGAATTGATCTCTTGCCATTTTGAGGAAGCTAGTCTGCCAGATCCAACAGCTCGTCTACGGTGAAGTCCAAGCAGCTGTTGTCAGCCGTGGTGAAGTCCAGGCAGCTAAGCACCTCATCTATGCTCTCAGGAAACTCAAAATCAGCCCACGCAGGCACCTCGCCATCCACGACGCCCGCTGATGAGTAGTTGTTTTGATAGTTCGGCGACGACGTCCCCGACGGTGCTGGCAACGCTGATGCCTCCCTGACCATGACGCCCGATGGGCAGTAGTTCTGGTTGTCCCACGACGACGATGGCGCCAACGATGCAGCACCACTGGCACCGGCTTCCTCTCCTTGTGGGACGAACAGATTGGGCATGTCGAACTCACGCAAAAAACGCTGCAGCTCATCGTTATCGAGTCTCCCCGGAAGATTAGGAAGCAGCAGGGAAGAATCGGCCATCACGCATGTGGAGTTCTGACGTGGCTACGACATCCATCGGACATTATGTTCTAAAAATATAAAAAAAATATCTCTAAACAATTATAAAACTACTCAAACTTATTTAGCTTACGTAATACATTATACAAACATCTGACCCATCGTTATCCTCATTACTCTCCTCTTTGAACCCGACTCTAGATAACTTTTGGTCTTCAAACGAACCGATTCAATCTTCTGTCAGTTTGATCGACTTTTCTACAGTGTCAATCGGTTTCACCTTATGAGCCAATCAGTATTTTTCATCGGTCGATCTTATTTACAAGCTGAATCAAACTTTGACGTTAACACTAGGTTCATCATCATCACACAAAGCACATCGAGATCGACATCCACTTTGTCTATGACAAGGTTGTCTAGGACTAGTTTGGATGTTCTATGTACCTTCGACGTATCAATTCACCGATATCATGATTAAAGGACTAGCTAAACCCTTGTTCACTAGTTATCGATTCAGTCTTTACATCCTTGATCCTTCTGCTGTGACTGCGAGGGTGATAGATATATATATACAAATCACCTCTCTGTAAAGGGACTGGGGGTTTTCTTTCCTCTGTCTATTCACTCCTACAATTAGATTCAAACACACTGCTTTTGTATGGACAAGGTCTGAAGGCGAAGGATCATTACCATTTCCTAAATTTTTTTGTTTTTTTTCTTTTGTCTTTTGTATATATCCGTTCATGATATTATTAAAACCAACGTTTTATGTCTTGTTCCTTTCAGTCAGATGTTCCTGCTCATTTGGCTGCATCTGTTACAATCCTCAAGACTGGGAAACCAAGGTTATTTGTCTGAATTTTCTCCAGAAAGTTGAGGGGAGCAGATTGTGAAATACGTTTTGTGAAGCAACTGTTGACATGGGCGCCAGTGCTAAAGATGATTTCTCTAACTTTTGATCATTCAGAAACAGTCAGCAAGGAGGTCTGTAAGGAGCTACTTAGGTTCTCTAGCCCAGGGATTTGCATGGAATTTTATTTGTAGCGCAATAGGGCTAAGGTGATGTATAGAGCAGTGAACCTGAAGAGACCTAGAGATGATTAACCGACAATGAAATGACGACCTGGAGCCCATGATATTCAATCAAAGCCTCAATAGAGCACTGTAAGTATGTAAACACCCAAAACAGGGATATTGTCACTTTGTCAGGCCTTCCTCTCAGATCAACTAGGGGTTATGATACAGGGATTATTGTGTACTTGAGCATGGTCTCAAATGCCCGGAACTGCCACAAAGTATGTGTATGCCCTACGGATAAAAAAATCGGCCTAAAGGACATTTTGAACATGCATTTGGAAGTTTTCAAGTTGCTGGTGAACATTTCTGATTGGAAGTTTCTTTGATTTAAATGTGAAAGTTGTCTGACAGAAGAATATGAACAAATCTCTTCGTACAACTACAAGGACAGTGTCGGTGTTGAATTGATCTCTTGCCATCTTGAGGAAGCTAATCTGCCAGATCCAACAGCTCGTCTACGGTGAAGTCCAGGCAGCTAAGCACCTCATCTATGCTCTCAGGAAACTCAAAATCAGCACACGCAGGCACCTCGCCATCCACGACGCCCGCTGATGAGTAGTTGTTTTGATAGTTCGGCGACGACGTCCCCGACGGTGCTGGCAACGCTGATGCCTCCCTGACCATGACGCCCGATGGGCAGTAGTTCTGGTTGTCCCACGACGACGATGGCGCCAACGATGCAGCACCACTGGCACCGGCTTCCTCTCCTTGTGGGACGAACAGAGGACGCCGGATCGGCTATGCCGTAGCAAGGATAGGAACGAACCCATTGGCTAGCTGAGCCGATGAAGGGACGCCTCTCTGAAGGTGGGTGCGTATAGGCTAGGAGAGTGATACATTTGGCGTTACGCGTTGTGGGACGTCTCTAAAGGGTGATGCGTATCGGCCGAGGGGCCGATACGCTGGGCGTGAAGCTCAGAGCATGGATAACTCATCGACTAGCACTCTGATGATACGCCGTGTAGAAGACTATAGGCCTGAAGCTCGATCTACCATCGGCAGCCCCATAGATCGGACCTAACCGATGAAGGACGAAACTAACGACAGTAGAGGGAGCTTATCGGGCCGATAGGTCCAGCACGGACGTGATGCAATACGTCTGATCAGCCTAAGAGGTCGGACCTAACCGATGCAGCCTCAGACAAAGCAGGACATATCGGGATGGTGGCAGGACTTACCCCTTCGCCGGAGATCGGACTTAACCGATGCAGCCCCGCGTCGAGAGCTAGAACCCACCGGTAAAACCTAGATGAACTAGAGTGGCGATGCGCCGAGATTGTATATTGATCGAGAGATATTTTACATGTTTCCAGGGGGTCTATATTTATACCATAGATTTACAGACAGAGTCCGACGTGTCTATAACAATCGGACATTATTTCCTAGTAAGAACAAAGGAAAATATTCCTAAAGAAGTTAACTAACCAGCTAAACCTTCCTAATTAAGTAAGGTTACAATTTACAAAAACAAACATCCTGCCGTGGAGTCCACGGCTCTTCTGTAAACCCGGTTTCATTTGAATAATCTTCCAATTTGTAACCGAGTCTTTCTTTGCTGCAACCTGATTGACTTCTCTACTGTAGCTATCAGACCTTGTTTTACTTAAGCCGATCCTTTTCCTTCCTTTCCTCGGACTTCTCGGACCAGATCTCGATTGGACAATCCCCTGTCTTCAAGCCAATCCAATCTTTTACTAATCCGATCGGCTTTTCTATAGTTCTGATCGGCTTTGTCTCAGTATCTCCATCGACCGATGACTGCATTAAACTCTCCATCGGACTTCTCAGCCGATCGGATTTAGCACCATTGAATTGTCCAAATTTTGGCGTTAATAGCGTGCCAGGATGAGTGCGTGCAAGCCATGCAGCACGCCTGTTGATATCTACTCTAAATTATCTTCTGATGGACTACCTGTGGTTGACACTATATAGTACTGCAGTTTAGCTGGCGCCCTACAATACCCGACCTAACATTACCTTTGCAGTTCAGCAGATCTGTCTCTATATGCATGATCCTCGAGAGCCGCACCTCGCTGCTCTCAAGCGAATCCTGCGCTACTTTAGGGCACCCTATCTCTTGGTCTGACCATACGCCGATCTTCACCTGTAGATTTGTTTACATAGATGCCGACTGGGCTGGCTGTCCTAACACTCGCTGGTCAAACTCTGGCTATGCCATATTTCTTGGGGATAACTTGGTGTCCTAGTCTTTCAAGTGTCAGTATACGATCTCCAAATCAAGTGCTGAAGCTGAATATTATGCTATGGCAAATGGTATTGCTAAAGCTACCTAGCTACGATAGCTGCTTCTTGAGCTTCGTCACCCCTCTCGACGTGCCACCTTGGTCTATTGTGACAATATCAGTGCTGTATATCTCTCCAGTAACCCGGTGCAGCATCAGCGAACGAAGCATGTTGAGATTGATCTTTATTTTGTTCGAGAGAAGGTCACTCTTGGTCATGTTTGGGTCCTACATGTTCCTACGACATCGCAGTACGCCGACATATTTACCAAGGGCCTTCCTACCTCATTATTTTAGGAGTTTCGATCCAGCCTGAATGTTAGCGATGCTCCTGATTAGATTATATGGGAGTGTTAGTTTATTGTAATTATAGAAAGTGTAATTATGATAGGATAACCGTGATATGACTATGTGGTTGTCTTATGAGCTGCCCTAGCCGTCTATATATAGGGAATAAAATTTATCATTCTCACACATTTTCAGGATGCACGGCGGCTTGAGCAAGAGGAGCAGAGGTTTTGCCCAACCTTCTTCTGTAGTTTTTGTTGCTAGTTATTTTGGGGGAGAAACAAATGGCAGCTGATAGTTCCTGAATGGTGAATGCATCGTGATGGTGCTACTGAGTTATCTCCTTTGTCGCACAATGTTGATTGTGTAGGATCGAAACCGGTAGGAGGTGAAAGCTAGAAAATCTAATAAATTAAATTTTTCAAAAGAAATAAAAATTCTACTAACATGTTGATAACATTCATACGATCGTCCAGAAAAAAGTACAATTTAACAAAACTCTTAAAGATAAATATAAAATCACTTCTCTATAATATCCTAATTTTTATCTCTTACAAAAAAATTATACCCATAAAATATCAACTTCTCATCTATTTATATTCAAAATCTTTATCTCCAAATAAAAGTAGAACTCTACTAGAACTCAACTCCCTGTATTATAAATTTTCTAAGTTTATTTATTTATTTCTAAAATTCATACTCCCATAGCCGACCACCACTACTGTCCCACGTGCGTACATGTCTGCATGCTATTGTACTCGTGTAATGAGTCCCACATGCATACATGTCTACATGCTATTGTATTCGTGTAATGTGGCAGCACCTTTTCTCCTCCAATTTTTTTATCAATTTTCTTCTAATTTTCATCTAATTTTCTTCGTGATTTTTTGACGCTTAGATATACTTGTCAAGCACATTATAAACAACTTCTCACATATTGTCTATCCACTATAAGACACCTTATATTTAAGTTTGTCATCTGATATCCTTGACTTCGGCTCTCTCTAAGCCTAGTCTCGATATCGTCATTGACTAATATTGACTCTAAAAATTGAGTCTAATTTAAGTTTGTCATATAGCATTCTAACTGTAATAGATGGCGTAATCTCGGTCTTCACCATTAACTAAGATTGGACTTAAATCACCTGTACATAAATAAAACAACCATTCTAGATACAGATATTATAACCTAACTAATATTATTTACACACTCACATCAACTTCAAAAATATTTCTAAATTAATTTTTATTGAATAAATCATTTGCAAAGCCGATTTTTTATCATAAAATATTAATTATAATAATGATTTCATATATTGATGACCAGAAATCATACTGCATTGAATTTGAAACGTGGGGAACTCAAAGTTTGGCCATGGCCAGTTTAGGTTATCATTGCTTTGTAGCTGATATATCCTCTGATGTATGACTTGTTGGTGTCGTGTGATCAACTATCTGTCACCATGGAAGCATACCCTAATGGGCTTCCTTGAGGGTGTGGTGTTATCCTGGTTGTGGTTCTAACCCAGTAGCCCTATAATCTCTATGCTCATACCATATTTCATCCATTGAGGTCAGAATGTTTTATTTTTGAGCGACGATGAGCCTTTTGTTGCTTGTAATCACTTCAGTCAATAATTCAGTAACAAGGGCGCATGTCATGGTGAATCTCATAATGCTCTTGTTGGAGCCTGTTGTCGATTCTTGATCCATGCTGTGTAAATCTGAAGGATCACGACCTGTTGGTTTGTTTACTTCACAACCTGCTGGTTTATATCCATACTGACAATGCTGAGATATCAGGACACTATGGAGTAATAACTAACGGTTTACTTCAGAAAATAATCAGTTTCAGGATCACAACATTGTTTACTTCAGAACTGCTACTTTGTTCTGTTGTGATTAAAGAGTCAACAGTTCATTGATTTGAAACAGAGAACTTTATTGAGTGTGTACCACTCAAGAAGTTTGACAGAGCAATGAATTGAATAGGGAATATATTCATTACTTGCGATAATGTTACTTACATCCAATTCATCCAATCTACAATTATCTGAGCTCTGCGTCAATAAATACAGGCTATTCTATGACCAAAACTCAGGAGCATCTCTGCCTCTGCCCTACAGGCTACATACACACAGCTGAAAATCTCTTCCTACAAGAACATATATTTGTCAGTGTTGATCTCTTGCTATCTTGAGGAAGCTAGTCTGCCAGATCCAACAGCTCGTCCATGGTGAAGTCCAAGAAGCTGTTGTCAGCCGTGGTGAAGTTGTCCAGGCAGCTAAGCACCTCATCCATGGTGCGCTTCTGCCACTTTCCCTTGCCGTTCTTGGCCTGCGCGTCCGTGAACCCATTAGGCCTAAAAGAGGTGACACAGTACCGTGAACAGAAAAACACTCGATAGAAAAATGACAATTGCTTCCGCTTCAGAACAGATATTGAGATAAGGCTAGATCCATTTAAAAGTACACTTGATAACCTTTCTATTAAGTACTTGTAAACCTAAATCGGAGTCCGCATGAAGTCGTGACGGCCATTAGAATTTGATACTATCCTATAGTCTAAATCCACCCCGCGCTAATCCTCTTCTCATTAGAACCTCTTTATCGTTCTGAGTAAAACAAGAGTGCACGCGTCTCCAGGGTATAAAGAGGAGGAACATAAACTCAAGAATGAACTCAGCTAATAGTTGAGTTGACGTGCACGAGCGCGGGTAATTGAACCATAAGTGGATATATCGATAGTATTGATGTTCTCATCACTTGTATCACGACAATTATCTAAAACCAAGGCTGCTGATAGTGGTTTAGATATGGAAATGCCGTATACTTCAAGAGGTGATGCTTCTCTTGCTAACTACATCAGGACAACATTTCATCCAGGTACCTTCTCTGATGCCAATTTTTTGAACCTCTAAGGGATCAAAACATGCTAGAAGTTGATATATTTAAATATCAGAATACTATTGTTGCACGGTAATATATTTATGTTCAGTTAATACATTACATCGGTAAAACATGCTTCGAGATGGATATTTATATAAAAAATATAATAGGGTCGCTATTTATGGTGTTATAGATATCGGTGATGATAGCCTGTTTATACCATCTGAAAAATTTAATAGTTTAATAACTTAAGCCCATAATAAATTACTTAGATTTGAATTAAAACCAAAAACCAATTTAAAAAGGCTTCTACGTCTGGTTGAAGATGAACCTTAGAGACAGCAGCAAACACCCAGCCCACTTGGGCCTAAACCGATCAGTTTCCCTGGCCCATGGGTCCATCTCCCTCATTAGCTTCTCCCTCTCAGTGGTGGCCAAATAGGCTGTGCTAAAACAGGCGGCGATGAGAGCGGTATAGGCAATGGTCATCTAAGTCATTGGTTAGGTGGAGTTTCTTGAGAACCAACATGTCGTGGGCTCTAGCGAACATGAGAAGAGTGGCGGAGTTGGTGATGTCATCGACAGTGTTGGAGAAGTGAGGATTGAGATCTCATAAAAGTGCGAGGACGAGCTACGAGTCTACCACAAGATGACCGACATCACGGAGGGCGGCAACCTTAATCTTTAGACGTTGGCAGTACACGGAGACGGATGAGTCTTTCTAGACCATGGAGTGGAACTCGTTGAGCAGGAAGATGGCACGTGGTTATTGGTTGGCGTGGAAAATCCTCTCAATGGCCACCCACAAATCGCGAGCGGTAGGGTCGGTGTCATCCATGGTGAGGTCGAGGATGCAGTCATCGATGGAGCTGAGCAGCTAGCTACGGACGTAGCACTCGGTGATGTCCCACTGGAGGTCATCTGGTCAAGGAGGAGCGGAGATGTCGATGTGGGAATGAAGGCCGATCTTGCCACACAGGGATTTGAAGCAGAAAACCCAGTTGGCGTTGAGATCAAGTGAAATCAGAACATAAGATTTCATGTTGATGGCAGCGTAGGGGGAGAGAAAACTGGATTAGCCGAAGCGGCGCCTAGAGGTCCGATGGAGAGATAACCGATGGCAGGCAGAGAGCTAGATCCGGCAACGGAAAGAGTGTCAGAATCGAGAGCAAGCTCAGTAACCATTGTGAAAGGTCACTGAGAAGAGTTGGACGAGACATGAGGGGATCATGCACGGGTGCGCTGGTGACAAGACGTGCATGTGAGGTGAGGAGTCATAGGCACGAGAGGAGAGAGCACGTCCACGAGGATGGAGGGACATGTGGGTGCAGTGGATTGGTGCGGACACGAGGCGAGAGGGGTCGCGGGTGCGAGAGTGGGGGAGTTCGCGTCCGTGGGAGAGGATTTCACGTCCATGAACACATGTGCGCGTCGGATTGGTGCGGATGTGAGGCGAGAGGTCACGAGCGCGAGAGGAGGGAACACGCCACGAGAACGGAGGGACACATGTGCGTGGTGGATTGGCGCGGACGCGAGGCAAGAGGGGTCACAAGCGTGAGAGGGAGGAGTTCACGTTTGTGGGAGAGGATTTCACATTTGCGAACACGTGTGCGCGTTGGATTGGCACGGACGTGAGGCAAGAGGCCATGGGTGAGAGAGGAGGGAACATGTCCGCGAGAACGGAGGGACATGTGTGCACGACGGATTGGCGCGGACGCGAGGCGAGAGGGGTCACAGGCACGAGAGGGCGGAGTTCGTGTCTGTGGGAGAGGATTTCACGTTCGCGGACATGTGTGCGTGTCGAATTGGTGCGAATGCGAAGCGAGAAGGATCACGGGCGTGAAAGGAGTGGATGTGCATGTGTAAAAGAAAAGAGAAGGTGTTGCATCCGCGTTGCGTGCTCTGGACGCGAACGGAGATGAAGATCTTGGGCGTGGAGGAGGGCCGATGCAGCTGCGATGAGAGGGGGGTCAATGACGTGTGAGGGCAAATGTGAGGAGGCGGATGAGGTGAGGGACAGTGCTAGGCTGTGTCTAGAACAAAGCCGGTGCTTGCCTACTTCCGTCTCCGTCTCCTCCTCACGTGATGGCCTCCGAGCCGAGCCACCCGCTTCACGGAAGGCAACCACCATGGCGTGGGGTGATTCGGGAGGCAACGTGCAGAAGGGGAAGCAATGTGGGGGAGAAAATCCTAGCTCGGAAGAGGCCTGGGCAGGGTGGCGAAAGAGAAGACTGCAGAGGAGAAGTCCACGATGGAAGAGGCCGTGGAGGAGAAGCCCGCGGCGGAGACGGTCAGAAGACCACGCAGGGGAAGCCCGCGGCAGAGGAGGCCGCGGAGGAGAAGGTCCCGGTTAGGAGGAGGCCATGGAGGAGCTTGCGGTGGGGGAAGCGTTGGCCTGCTGGTGAGAAGGACACCGGCACGCAGAAGCTGTCTGCCCGCTCTGATACCATATAGGAGTGAACAGACAGAGAAAGGAAGAGAGAAAACCCCCAATTACTATACAGAGGGGTGGTCTATATATATGTCGAACATTAATCACCTCAATAAAGTGATTGTGACATGTGGATAAAGGGAGAAATAGAAAAAAACAGTTAAAAGAGTTACAAAGATACATCGACTGCGATTACAATATTGATTGTTAGGATTTCATTTAGTCCTACGGTGTGGTTTGCTTCAAAGTCTCATCAATCTCAATATACAACTACAACATATCCATATCAATCACCAGTAACTAAGCAACATAGGCAGCAACATTTCAATCATTTCCGTATATCATAGAAACACAAAGCAGCACGGCAACACTTGAATAAAATTTTTGAAGCAGAGCACAGCTGATAGGATATAAATATTTAGCAAAAATGGGATGTTTGGGGGTAGAAGATATCATGGTGAAGCAAATAAATCAAAGTTAATATATTATTTACAGCAATGCCCTCTAGCTCTATGGTGGGTCCAAGGATTTTAAACAGAGACGCATACAACACACACAGATTATCCTCATTGGGCATATATATGAACTCATCAACATTGCAAAATCTCACATTACTATGTGGCATATGTGATGATCAGATGTGAGGAATTGATCTAACAGGCAAATCAGATGCATAGTATGAATAGGGAAAGGACTTGTCGTTCTAATAGATAAACCATGGAGGGATATATACTGATACATTAAGTACTACCCAGTTAGAGAATCAAGCTGAGGTGTATAAAAGAGCAAATACTTGTACCACTTTCACAGCAACCAAAGTATTTAATTACATTGAATAAGTATGCATTAACTTAAGATGATAATTCAAGTCTAGATACAACTCTCTTATACCAGTAGGCAATACACAAGATCCAAAGGCATGCCCTTCTGTGGACAGACAGAGCTAAGATCTTAGTGGCAAGGAGAGCATTCATGTCCTCTAGCAAGAACTCACAGTTAACCATTCTCTGCAAATTAACACAGATTCATAAAATGTCATAATACATAAAACAGGACCAAATGGACACTGAAGATCTCTATGGTAATTTAGTTATGTAGTAAGTACACTTTCCTCCATTAATTAATGTGTCACGTACAAATGCACATAGTCACATACCATAGTGGATTCATGTCCTCCCAACTTATAATTTCAACTTTGATTAGGACACTTGCTTAAATGCTAATGTGAAACATATACTACAATAAGCACTCAGACAAATTATATCTGGATCAAGGGTTTTATCAACAATTACATATTTTTTCTTTTAAATTATTGCATACCTACATTAACATACTACTAGCGGCTACTGTTAAACTACCAAGAGTACAAGATATTATTATGGTATTTAATTCATCATTCTATAATGTATTTAAGCAACAGAGAGTACTCTACTTCCCCCCTTATTTATGTCTGAAACTGAATGAACACTCTTCATGAGTTTGTTTGAAACTGAATAAACACTCTTTAAAAGTAGTCTATTTGATGAATGAATACTCTTCAAGAGAACTCTATTAAAATTATGTGTAAAATTCTGTTTTTCTCTAGCAGTTTAATTGTTTTCAGAGTACTCTGCTTTTCTCCTTCATTTACCCCAATGCCTCTTCTGAAGTTCAAAACATGGATAAAATCGTTCAGATTTTTAGGACATGGACAAAATCATCAGAAAGTTTAGGAACTGGCACTTGCAGGCAACACAGAGCATTAGCATCAACGAATAGTTCAAATTTGTGCCCGAATTTTAAATCTAATCAAAACAAGTTCCAGTTCAAAAATCAAATTACTCGAATTTTATCGAACATTTTAAAAAATACCGAGCGCTAACGCCCTCAGCCATTGCTCGTGCGGCAAGGAACGCGCGCGCGACAGGCTGTCACGCGCTGACGTCACCGCCTTCCATAAATTCAAAACCCGCCTTGCTGAGAAGATCCACACGCACGCTTCCTCTCTCTCAACCACGCTTTCTTCCTCTCCCCCAAACCCTAGAATTCCTCACGCGCTCGCGATCGAGAGTTCGAGACGGCAATGGCGGCGGCGGCTGGTGCGGATGCGCTCCTGCCTGGCCTCAGGTTCGACCCCAGCGACGAGGAGCTCGTCGCCCGCTACCTGCTCCGGCGTCTCCAAGGCAAGCCCCTCCCTCTCGACGGCGTCATCCTCGAGGCGGATCCCCTGAGCGCGCAGCCGTGGAAGCTTCTCGCGAATCACGGCCGGGGTGGTGACGAGGCCTTCTTCCTCGCGGACGCGCAGGCCAAGAGCGGCAAGGGCAAGCGGCAGAAGCGCACCGTGGAGGGCGGAGGGTTCTGGCAGGGGCAGAGGATGTGCGTGGACGGCCAGAGGCTGCTCGTCCCCGACGGCGGCGGATTGGAGATTGCGTGGCGAAAGTACGTGCTCAGCTACTTTACCGAGGGCGAGAGGGGCAGCTCGGGGTGGGTGATGCACGAGTACGCCGTCACGGCCCCGGCTGACCTCGGCTCGTCGCCACTCCGGTTGTATCGCATCCGATTCAGCGGCTACGGCAAGAAGCGCAATAGGGAACCAGAATGTCCGGGTGCCCACGACGACGGCCATCGAGAACGCGCCACGCCCCAGCGCTCCGAGGCAGAGATTGCCGCGCTGCCGCTACAGCACGTTCCTCCTGCGGCGGCGGTGGATCAGGGTGCCGCTGACGCTGATGGCACCGATCAGGGCTCCTCCGCTGTGAACGACGAAATGGCCTATATTAATTGGCTGGTTGAAGCCAACACCGTCGGGCGTCATGGTCAGGGAGGCATCAGCGTTGCCAGCACCGTCGGGGACGTCGTCAGCGGGCGTCGTGTGCTGGTTTTGAGTTTCCTGAGAGCATACTCCTTCAAGAATTGGCTACGGGCTCCAGAAAGAGAATTTTCAGATTCACCATGAGCAATGCTCATAAGCACGCACCATTTTTACTGACTGAAGTGATTACAGGCAACAAAAGGCTCATGAGAAAAAAACATTTTGACATCAATGGAAGATATATGATATGAGCTCAGAAAAAACAAAGAGTTAGGTACTAAGGTACATGTTGTAGATGGTACAATCTGAAGTCCCAATTGATGGTGATGCCCTAATTACAAACTTAATGGAAAAAATTTTATGGGACGAAGAAATCTTAGATTTTAGAGAGAGCTCACTAGGTGAAGCCGGCTGAGAGGGGTGGACGGCCGCCGCCGGCTGTTGCGATGCGCCACGCCACACCGGATCCACTCCTCAGAAATGCAGAATCTAGGGTGGACGATGGCCAGATCTTGGCCTGGTGGAGCCCTCCCCTCGAGTGGCTCCTCCGAATCAGGAAGATTGAAGACAGCGTAGCCAAGGGTGGAGAAGGGAGAACGACAAGGGCTAACGGCCGAGGGTGATGCTAGTGGCTAGTGGAGTACTTGGGAGTGTTTTCGTGTTCGTGACTTCGTGCTATTTTGGCATAGGCTTTTATGGGCTAGGCCCAAACACAGAGAACAAATGGGCTAAAGTTTTGTTTGTGTGAGCTTCAATGGGCTCGAGCACTGGCGCTACTTGTTATGGCCAATTTGCCTAGCTACTCGTGCTTCTGCTCCTCCGGACTCCGGTTACCTCCCCGATCGAAGGCAAGTGGTTTTCGATGAGACTGAATTCATGGTGATTTTTGCAATAGAAGTCATCTGATTTAGCTTATTATAATTGGACCCATCATGATCTATTGGTTAAAATATTTTTCTTTTTATTGGATTAATGTAGTAATTTCTATTCTCCAGAATAAACATGAGAACTTCTTTCGAAACTCTCCAACGACCTCTCCAAATAGCTCTTTAAGCCAAAATTTGGTAATTCTAGCAAAAAAATCTCACTCAAAACAACATCTTCAATCGAATGGCCAAACCATCCAGTTAACCAAACACACTAGCCTACTCTATCAGCCAAACATAGCCAACCTACTCCACTATCCATCTGTGGGTCCCCCACCCCCTCTCCTCTATTACTTCCCATTGCCTTGTCATCTTTGTCGCTCGTGTTGTTGTGAGTCATAGCTTGATAGTTATTGTCCTCATCGCTGTGTCATCGCACTACATAGGCCATCGTCATGTTAGAGGAAGGAGCACCTTCACCGTCGTTGCCGAGAAGAGGAAAGCAAGATCAATAGGACCGATAGTGTCCTCTAGATCATAGGCTTGGTGCTACTACTGACTCATCCCCCTGACGATGAGGCCTCCTCCTCTACGTCCCCCTACTGCCCCTAGCCACCCTTTTTGCCACCACCTCCCTGAGCAGCCATCTCACGCGGACACCTCTTCCTCTGCTTCCCCCACCATCCCCAGCCATCCCTCAAGCCATCGTCTTCCTAAGCAGCGACCTCGCCATTGACACCTCCGCCTCCGCCTCCTCTCGCCTCCCCTAGCCACCCCTCGAGCGGCCGCCTCCCCTTGTCGCCCTCTCGAGAAGCCACCCCACCGCATCCGTCTCGAACTAAAGGATTAAAGAACCATATGACATTTCATCATGTAGTGAAAATATCGAACATTTCGACGGAAGCAGGTTGATCCAATCCATGACAAGCAGGTGTATCCAAAGTCCTACTCTTGTTGTTCTATTCGTCCATGTCGACCCAGCGGACAGGGAAGGAATCAGTCACACGCCTCGCAAGGATACGAGGCGTCCAAGGTTGTAGGTGAGCCTTTCCTCCGGGATCATCTCGCCGGTGTCTTCGTCCTTTACTGTGCTCATCTGCACCGTCATGTTGACGACGGGGGCGGTGCGGTGGAGGCGGAGGCAGCACCACGCCCGGTACACCGCGTAGAGCGGGATGACGTCCCACGCTCGGTGGAGACGATCCGCGTGACGACGCCGTCCGGCAGCACGGCGAAGCGGTCAGCAGCGGAGATCTCCAGATCACTCTTGCGCTGCTGCTGCCGTTTCGGCTACTCACTCGTGCTGCGCAGCCTCTTCATCGTCTCTCCCCCATTCCCCTCCTCTGGCGATCTGTGCGAATGGATGAACCGATCGTGCATGGTGTGCCTCGCGGATTGTTCTCCGTAAGTAGTTGCGTGAGTCCTCTTGATGAATAGAAAATTGGAGGGAAGCTACCAAATTTGAAAAGTTCAAAAAGTCTAATCCGAAAATTACTCTCACCATTCAGTACGAAGCGAGCCAGACTGACATGGCCCGATACGTCTCGTTAAGACATAACATTTGTAACGTGTCATGTACCGATACCACAGCCCACGGAACCTTTGCGACTCGGCTATAGCGGCCTCTGCCCGAAGGCATGCGTGGCCTGAGTGAGGGAGACAGGGAGGCACTTTGCATACGCGTAGCTGCATGTCCACGCCAAAATTTGAAAAATGTGTGGAAAAAAAGTAAAAGTAAAGAAATGGTGAGAAAAAAGAGAAAATTAAAATTATGTTAAGAATACGAATAAAAAATAATGATAATATTACATGTTGCTTCATTAAATACTTTTTACTCATATTTATGAAAACCATGACAAAGAAAAGAGGAGACTAGGCAATAGATCAAAACTTAAAAAAAAAGTGACTAATCTAATTCCTCGATATCTAGATAGAGATTGTTGAACTGAGTAGCCAAATCCTCATTCTTTGTGGTGTGTTGGGTATGTTCTTGAGCTAGCTCTCAGTTTTTGACAGTAAGTATTACTCCTATGTAGATTTATTCTCCTATTATCAATAATTTGTTAATGGTCGATTAAGAGGATATCGTAGACATGGGCAATGTGAACACATCCCGTGATAGTTTTTAAAACATGGGATATTGGATCATGTGATTGTTTCACCGCGCGAGCATATTGAAATATTCCTAGTTGATAGAGTTACTATTCAAGTAGGAGGACAACTCTTGGATACTATGATAAACATCAGCAATACTTGTGGTGTATGTACTAACACACTACTGGAAGATGAACCACCACCCTAAATTCGGTCGGTCTTATTGTAATTTTTTCTTATCCGATATTGGGATAGATGAAGGTGTTTTTAATTGAACTCTCTCAAACTTAATTTCATACTTTCGAAAATCTTATGTCTTAACATCAGAATAATAGTTAGTATAATCATTGTGTCTCTAATAAGATTTAACATATTGAGTAATCCTCGTATTTACCCTAAAATCAACAATAATATATAACATTGGGATTTTGTTTCAATATTTAAGTTATTTATGTTTGATATAAAATACTGCATGTCCTAGTAAATGTCATTTTCATATTCTTGTAACAAATTATCAATCTTAAATATTTTATAAAATATTAAATATGCCGTTGGATAATATATTGTAAATCATATAAAGAAACTCTCGATAACATGCTAAGTTTGCTGTGTCAGTAGCTATTGCACTAGAACATTCTTCAATTACAAAAAAAAAGTAATTAACACTAAAACATGCTACAAGGAATTCCACCGCGTCCATTTGAATTATCCGATGCGATGTAGAGCCTTTTAAAACCCATAATTCATCTATTAGAATTATTTAACCATATTATTGTTTTACGGAGGATATCAATGTATCTATTACTCTTTTAACTATGAGATTAATAACACTAAATAATTTCTTTAATGTATCACGACCTTGGTTATAAATCTTTATCAAATCACTATTCATGGTTTGTTTATTAACACATTGAAATATATGATTATGAGTAGTTTTAATGTAATATACGATTATGAGTAGTTTTAATGTAATTCTGAAATATAGAAGACTCACCAAAGTTTAACATTAAATCTTGTCTTGCAACCTGAGAGTCATACTTCCACCAACATACTGTATCTTCAGGATTTAATACTAGTTGTTGTTGTTACAATTAGCGTCCTTACTTCGTCAAATAAGAGTTGGCATGTTGCTTCAAGTGCCATGTACCACCAGAAAATTTTTCAGATAATTTAGCTTGGTATATTTGACATCTCACCAAGGTTACTTCTCTTCCGTCAGGGTCGGTCTCCTTTATATCATCAAAATGTTATGAGGCGATAGAAGTTCTTGATCTCTTTCAGTCGGTAACGGTCGATGCACTCTCGCTCATAGTTCTCGAAGCCGCATGTCCATCATGCCCTTTGTCTGGTGTCGAAGCTAACCGGGTGATATCTTGCTCTGTATTTAGGTAAACATCGGTATAATGTTTGGGTCAAGGTCGCTTAGAGGGAACGATGGGTAGTTTGGATTAGCCGTGCAAAAATATTAAAGTTACGAGGATATAATTTTAGAAAATTAATTCATATAACTACAAATAATGAATAAATGATAATGCACAAGCACAATCTATTTTATCTCTTTTAGCTCGTTGTTTGCAACCTTGTAATGGGAGTGGAGGGCTTGTTCTTACTATTTTTGATTTTTTACAAAATTTGGATTATTTTTTGTCATAATAAAAAATTCAAACTAGAACACAGCACAACAGCCACTCCAGCGGCCATGGCTACAGCAATAGCAATAGGACCCGAGCCAGTGGTAGCGGCAAAGGCAAAGGAAAGTGCAATGGCAAGAGTTAGAGTGGCTTAGCCCAATCGTGCTTTGCTACTGCCTCTCCACCGCATGTCGTTCTCTTGGGTCCTTGGCTCTACTATAATCCCTAGGTGCCTCAAACCTTCCCAACATAGCAGCAGCCGTGCGGTCACACTGGCTGGCAGCTAGGGGTCCTCGGTGCTCCCCCTAGGCACACCTGGCGTCCGCACCGGTGTAGGCCCCATGACTCTTGCGCCCCTGGAAGTCTCCTAGCCGGCTCTCATGTGGAACCAGGCTAGCCTCATCGCTGCTCTCAACCAGCTAACGCTCTAGAATCGGCATCACTGGATGCTAGACTCTGGTGCATCATCTCACATGAGCTCTTCAGATGGTATGCTTGTTTCCTGCCATCCTTCCTCCTCCCCTTTCGTCACTATCGGCAATGGGCAAACTCTCCCAATTACATGTCATGGTAACTCCCTCCTTCCAAGACCAGTATCAAACTTTTTCCTCCACAATGTTTTAATTGTTCCCTCTTTTGTACATAATTTACTTTCTATTTGTCAATTCACCAAAGACAACAGTTGGTCTATCGAATTTGACGCTCTTGGTTTTTTTTGTTAAGGCTATCTCAACCTGGTGCATGATACTTCGCTGCAATAGTGGTGGTAACCTCTACACTATTTCCACTGCACCATCCACTTCTTACACCAATCTTGCCATCTCCACCAACCTTTGACATCTCCGTCTTGGTCATCTCAGTACTGCCACTGTCGACACCCTCCGCCAAAGCATTTCCAGTAAATGTACTAGACCAGTCCACACTATCTGCCACTCATGTCAGCTTGACAAGCACGTGCGGCTTCCCTTTTTAAAATTTAACTCTTTCACCTCTAGCCCCTTTGAACTCATTCACTGTGATGTATGGACATCTCTTGTTGTAGGTATTTTGGGCTATTAATATTATCTCATTTTGATTGATGATTATACACATTACTGTTGGATGTTTCCTATTTCTCGAAGATCCGAGGTCATAGCCCACCTCATCGATTTTTGCAATTATATTTCAACTTAATTAAACCTAGCCATCAAAGTAATATAGGCCGACAATGGGACGAAGTTTGTTAACAAAACCATCCAAGCCTTCCTTCATTCTCGTGGTATCCACCTTCAGCTCTCATGTCCTTACACTTCCCTCGAAAATGGCAAGGCCAAACGCATCCTCCACACACTCAACAATATTAGCCACACCATGCTTCTCTACGCCCACCTACCAACATCTTATTGGGCTGAAGCACTCACCACAGCGACTTACCTAGTGAATCGGTGCCCTGTCTTCTCCATCCGCAATACCATTCCCTATACTCTCCTTTACAACAATGTTCCCGATTATTCCCACCTTCGTGTCTTCGGGTGCCTTTGCTACCCCAACTTGACAGCGACAACTCCTTACAAACTTGCCCCACGCTCCACCGCCTATATTTTTCTTGGCTTTCCCTCCTCCCATAAAGGATACCATTGGCTCGATCTATCCACTCGGCGCATTATCATCTCTCGTCATGTCGTCTTCGATGGGTCCTGCTTCCCCATCGAGTTAATAAACCCTGGACCTTCGCCTAGCGACCTAGACTTCTTACTTAATGATACGGTTCCAACACGCCTCCCCACGACGATGCTGAATATTCACGGCCCACTTCGGTGATACCCGAGGACCCACTAAACAATCCCACCATTCTTCTGCGCAGACCAACCATGTAGGCCGTCTCACCACCGGCTCCTACTCCACCTTCCAATGCCACTATGCCGATGGCCACCCCAACTGCCCTAGTTTGGCACTTCCACCAGACATACAACCACTGGTCACGTGTGTCTACCACCTTAGCTCCTGCACAGTCTACCCTCCAACCGCTGATACCCTCGGATCATGCAGCAGCCCCCATCCCAACTGTCTCCCACATGGTCACTCGGTCCCATATTGGGTCCCTTCGCTCGACTCAGCACTATGGTTTCTCCATCACCCACTGTGTCATCTCGCCCATCCTGGCGAATCACCAGTTCACCTGGGCTGATCCTTAGTGGTGCGTGGACATGGCTCACGAGTATAAGGTGTTGATTGACAAATGGGACCTGGCGCCTCGTTTCTCACCCCCGTGGCCAACATTGTGTTAGGCAAGTGGATCTTCAAGCACATATTCCACTTCGATGGTTTCCTTGCCGGTCATAAGGCACGTTGAGTAGTTCGAGGTTTCTCACAGTGCCCTGGTGTTAACGCCAAAATCTAGACAATCCGATGGTGCTAAAGCCGATCAGCTGGGAGGTCCGATGGAGAGTTTAATTCAGTCATCGGCCGATGGAGATACTGGTCAGCTCGGGAGACAAAATCGATGGGAACTGTAGAGAAGCCGATCAAATTAGTAGAAGATTGGATCGGTTTAAAGACATGAAATTATCCGATCGGGGTCAGGTCCGAGAAGCCCGAGGAAAGGTAGGAAAATGATCGGCTTGAGTAAAAAGAGGTCCGATTGCTACAGTGAAGAAGCCGATTGGTTTGTAGCAAAGGAAGACTCGGTTCTAAATTGGAAGATTATTTAGATAAAACCGAGTTTGCAAAAGAGCTGTGGACTCCACGGCGAGATGTTTTATCTTTGTAAATTGTAACCTTATTAGGAAGGTTTAGTTAGTTAGTTAACTTCTTTAGAGGTATTTTCCTTTGTTTTTGTTAGGAAATAACGTCCAATGGTTGTAAACGCATTGGACTCTGTCTGTAAATCCAGGGTATAAATATAGACCCCCTGGAAACGTGTAAGATATCTCTCGATCATATATAAAATCGGCGCATCGCCACCCTAGTTCATCTAGGTGTTTACCTGTGGGTTCTGGCTCTCGACGCGGGGTTGCATCGGTTAAGTTTGATCTCTGGCGAATAGGTATGTCCCGCCATTATCCTGGTATGCTTTGTACTATCTAAGGCTACATCTTTAGGTTTGAACTCTTAGTCAGGTCAAGCGTACCGCATCACGTCCGTGTAGGATTTATCAGCCTATCAAACTCCTTCCGTCGTCGTCGGTCTCATGCTGCATCGGTTAGGTCCGACCTACAGGTCTGGCGATGGAGGGTTGAGTTTTAGATCTATATGTCTCTCTACGGCGTCTCATCGGAGTGAGTAGCCGATGACTTATCCTAGACGTAGGTCCCCATCGTCGTTCGGCCGATGGGTTCAGGCGTTAGGCCTGTCGGAAGCCGATGGCATTCCTCCTCCCGCGTCGTCATGTTCGGTTCGAGCCCCCGCTGTCCCAGTGTCATTAGTCTCCGGCCTCATACTGTCTTGGTTAGGTTCGATCTATCGAGGCTGGCTCTAACGGTGCCATTACTGCTGTCGCTCGCCCGCATGGCCTCGTGGGGGATCGGCTCCCGCTTTGCGTATCGGACGCGGGTAGCGCCATCGGCTCTTTTGTTGATAGACCTTTCAGCACATTACACGTGTCTATCTCCCATACCTCCATCGGCTTTTCAGCCGATGCGCTAGTGTTCTCATTTCTATCGGCCATCGGCTGATAGGGAGAGTCGGGCAGGCCTTCCGGCCGACCGACGAATACGTCTTATCCCCTTTTCCTTGTCAATTGCAAGGTCAAATTGACTAGCACACTCGTGAACCTCAAGGCTTAAGGACCTGCACTGGAGCTAAGCAGACCTCCTAGGCCTTCTCATGACCGAGCCGCCGTCCCTCCATGGTCACGGGATTTTCGACGGTGAGCACCTGGTGTCGACTACGACGCGACTTTCAGTCGCGTCGTCAAGCCCGCTACGATTGGAGTCATTCTCACCCTTGCTGCATTGCGCTCCTAGCCGATCTACCAACTTGATGTGGAGAATACCTTTCTTCATAGTCATCTAGCGGAGACAGTGTGCTGCCAGCAGCCTCCTAGTTTTGTTGACCCTTCTCGTCCCGACGATGTTTGTCTCTCGCAACGCTCCCTATATGGTCTCAAACAGGCACCCCAGGCTTGGTACCAGCAGTTCGCTACCTATTTTTGGCAACTCAGTTTCGTTGCCTCCGTCTCCGACACGTCCCTTTCTGTACTTCATTCCAGGGATGCCACCGCCTACCTACTCCTATATGTCAACAACATTATCCTTACGGCATCCTCGACACCTCTGTCACGCTCTTCCCTGATGGATTATTTCTTTCTCAGCACCAGTATGTCGTGGACCTTCTCCAGCGGCCGGGCATGGCCAAGTGTCACTCTATAATCACTCCGATTGACACTCGTGCCAAGCTCTCAGCCACCAACGGCCCTCTAGTCGCTAACCTCTCCCAGTATCGGAGCCTTACCGGTGCCCTGCTGTACTTGACGATCACATGACTTGATCTCACCTATGCGGTCCAGCAAGTGTGCCTTTTCACGCATGCTCCCATTAACCTCACCTCGCATTGATCAAGCGCATTCTTCGCTTTGTGAAGGGTGTCCCATTCTAGTGCGGAAGCCGAGTACCGCGCGGTTGCCCATGTAGTCGCCGAGTCATGTTGGTTACGCCAACTCCTCCAGGAACTTCATACACCCTTGGCCTCTGTAACTATCGTCTATTATGACAATGTTAGTACTGTCTATATGACCACTAACCCGGTGCTCGCCACCAAATCTCACGACCGGGGAGAGGCGGCTGCTCAGTTACGTGAAGGCCTGCGAGGTCTGCTTAGCTCTAGTGTAGGTCCTTAAGCTTTGAGGTGTCAAGGACGTGCAAGTCAATTTGACCCTGTAATTGACAAGGAGAGAGGATGAGACCCGGGAGCCGGTCAGCCGATGGGACTGTCTGGCTCTCCTTATCGGCTAGGTGCTGATAGAGAAGGTAGCGCTCTGACATCGGCTGAATATCCGATGGAGGCGTGAGAGATAGATGTGTGTAGCATACTAGAGGACCCATTGGCCAAAGAGCCGATGACGTTGCTCGGCATCCGATGCGCGGAGCGCAAGCTGATCTCCCGCGAGGCCATGTGGGCCAGCGAACGCAGTGATGGCGTTGTTAGGACCAGCCTTGATAGATTGGACCGAACTGAGGCAATATGAGGCCGGGGGCTAACGACACGGAGATGGTAGAGGTTTAGACCGAACGTGACGATGAGGGAGGAAAGAGGAGAATCCATTGGCTACCTACCGACCGAACGTCCTACGTGGGCCTACACCTAAACCTAACGCACCGAGGAGCCGATATGGGCGTGGTGCCTAGGATATGCATAACTCATTGGCTAAGGCTCCGATGAAACACCGTATAAAGAACTATAGACCTACAGCTCGATCTACCATCGGTAGCTTCGTAGGTCAAACCTAAACGATGCAGCATGAGACCGACGACAACAGAGATAGCTAATAGACCGATAGACCCCACACGGATATAATGCGGTACACCCGATCTGACTAAGTGGTCAAAACTAACCGATGTAACCTTAGACATAGTGAGACATAATGAGATAGTGACGGGACTTACCCTTTCACCGAAGATCGAACTTAACCAATGTAGCCTCGCGTCGAGAGCCATAACTCACCGGTGAGAATCTAGACAATTAGGGTGGCGATGCATATATGCGGAAGAGTGGCTGGTATATAAACCTAGCTATGCCGCTTCAGTCAGACATGCACAAAATACAATTAATCGCTGGCATATACGAAAAGGATTTACATGCATATGGATGTTACTTGAATGGAACCTGCATCCAAACAAACTCCGGAGGCCTCCTCACTGTCTTGTGCTACCAATCATATGGATGCAACCAGTATAAATAAGTAGTAGTAATTTACACTGCAGGATGATATCTAGAATGAACAATAGGGTGTTGATCAAAGTTCACAAAATTGATGGAGCCATTGGTCAACAATTTCTAGTTGCCTCAGTGGCTGGGTTACCCATTACGTAAAAAAAATCTCCGATCCTGAATGTTAGCTCACTTTAGAATCTTCAACTGCAGATTAACATATAATTGTCTTATGCCGCCAATCATATGGATGCAGCCAGTGCTAATAAATCACCATATAATTTACATGTCTTGAATGAAAAAATAGGATCTGATAAAAACAAAAAACAATATATGGGAACCATTTGGTCGGCAATCTGTAGATGTCACCTCAGCTCCAGATATCCATGATGTGAAAAGAAATCTCTAATATAGAACGTCGCACATTATGTAAAAAAATCTCCAATCTTGAATATTGTTAAATCTTCGAGTGTGCGTCAAGTTCAAGTTCAGAATTCAGAATGACACCATGTATCGCACAAGCTTGTCAATGGCAACAGTAGAAGCTTCATCATCCACTTCGCCTTGATACCACACGCCTTGTCCAGATAATCTTGGCTCGGGCACGTTCATATCCTATTCTTGGCATGACAATAGAGTGAGCCTGATCAGTTTGTTCAATTTCCGTTCGTGCGTTGTAGTGGAGCACATAGCGCGGTCTCAATCGTGGATGGCACGATCTAGTTGGAGTTCGTGGTGTGCGTGGCGACGACTGTGGCCGTGTGTAGAGTCCTTACTTATATTGCAACATAGAGTCCTTACTTATATTGCAATCGTTGATGGAGCCATTGGTCAACAATTTCTAGTTGCCTCAGTGGCTGGGTGACCCATTACGTAAAAAAAATCTCCGATCCTGAATGTAGCTCACTTTGGAATCTTCAACTGCAGATTATCATATAATTGCCTTATGCCGCCAATCATATGGATGCAACCAGTGCTAATCATATCTTGAATGAAAAAATGGGATCTGATAAAAACAAAAAACAATATATGGGAGCAATCTGTAGATATCCCCTCAGCTCCAGATATCCATGATGTGAAAAGAAATATCTAATCTAGAACGTCGCACATTTAATTGTCTTGTGCTAACAATCATATGGATGCATCTAGTAAAAATAAGTCAAGTACAAGAGTTGTTTCATGTGGCTTGTCCTGCCGGCATCCAAGGACCAAGCCATGGCGACCATAGTCCAGCTCCAGGTGCGCGCAGAAGCTGAAGCAGGGCGAAAGTTGGGCACGCTCTGCACTGATCATGGTGGGGAGTTCACGGCATGCGTGTTTGACAAGTACTACGCCGAGTAAGGGATCCAACGCCATCTCACCGCCCCATACATGCCCCAATAGAATGGGGTGGTAGATAGGAGCAACCAGACCATGCTAGGCATGGCTGGGAGCATGTTGAAGGCCAAAGGAATGCTAGGCTAGTTGTGGGGGGAGGCAGTGAACACAGCTATGTTCATTCTGAATCGGTCACCGATAAAGAGTGTCGAAGTAAAAACACCGTTTGAAGCTTGGTATGGGTCCAAACCTTCTATTCACTTCCTTCGTACCTTCGGTTGTGTGGCACACGTGAAGGTCCCTAGAGCGCATCTGAAGAAGTTGGACGACCGCTCCACGCCAATGGTGTTCATTAGGTATGAGCCGGGGTCGAGGTGTATCGTTTCTACAACCCGGACACTAGGCGCGTGACTATATTGTGCAACGCAGTGTTCGATGAGGCCAAGGCATGGGATTGGAGTGGCGCTATAGAGCCTGGCATGGTGAGGTCGAAGCCGCTCGTTGTTGAGTTTACCACAACACCGATCCATTGCGGGGCTCTAGCGTACCTGAAGATGGAGGCTCACAGGACTCGGCCCCCGCAGCGGGAGCGAGCGATGTGGGGTCGGTAAACGGCCTTAAGTGGGTGTGCAAGTTGAAGCGCAATGAGCATGGCGCTATCGTCAACCACAAGGCCCGTATCGTCTTCAAGGGTTACATCCAGCAGCCCAAGATCGATTATGATGAGTCTTTGCCCTGGTTGCACGCATGAAATCGGTGTGAATGCTGCTTGCCGTCGCTGCTTAGAAAGGCTGGCTTGTCCATCATATGGATGTCAAATCAGCGTTCCTAAATGGAGACCTCAAGGAGGAGGTGTATGTCTGATAGCTGCCGGGCTTCATCGCTGCTAGGCATGAAGGGAAGGTGCTGAGGTTGAAGAAAGCACTGTACGGGCTTCGCCAGGCACCGAGGGCGTGGAACGTGTTCACACCGGATATCGCGCACCTAGCGCGAACACGCCGACGCCTGGGAGGTTTACTTAGCTCCAGTGGAAGCCGGTCGGCTTCTCTTCATGGCTCAAGGTATGTGCGGTGGGGGCCATGGGTTTCACTTGGCTTTGGCACGATGGTGCGGGTACGGGCGTGTCAGTCAATTTGACCCTGCAATTGACAAGGAGGTGAGACGAACAAATTAGTCGGATGATGGGCCGGTATGAGCCCTCGCTATCGGCTGGCTGCCGATTGGATCGAGTTGGTCATCGGCCACGTTCGGATGGCTCCTGCTATTGGCTGGTCGCTGATAGGAATCAGGACACTCTTCCATCGGCTGAGGAGCTGATGAAGGGGTTGGCGGATGTTGACGAAGGATATGATGGCTCTGGGTGTAATGAAAGCAAAATCCTGATCCATCGGCCACAGAGTCGATGGAGGCAGTGGAGTGTATTCGGAGAATAGCAAAGTACGCCGGATCCCTCCTGGTAGTCGATGAAAGCTATAGCGGTTGTTCATCGGCTAAAAAGCCGATGAAGGCATATGTGAACTAGCATAGAGTCGTATAAAAGGCATTGGCTGCAAAGTCGATGACACTCCGGATATGGCAGCACGAGACCCGTCGCCCGCCGTGACAATGCCACTAATACCGTATCTCAAAGATCAGACCTAACCGAGATAGTACGAGACCAAGGCCAACAGCAATGAGATGGTGGATGCCGGATCGGTTGTGTTGAAGGGCGAAGCAAACTCATCGGCTAGCTAAGCTGATGAGAGGACATCTCTGTGAGACAAGCGCACATTGGCTAGAAGGCCGATGCGCTTGGCATGGCGCTCAAGAGAAGTCTCTAAAGACTGGTGCATATCAGTTGAGGAGCCGATACGCTGGGTGTATTGCTCAATGTATAGATAACTCATCGGTTAACACTCCGATGAAATGCCGCACAGAGACTTATAGGCCTAAAGCTCATTCTACCATCAACAGCCTCGTAGGTCGAACCTAACCGATACACACGAGACTGACGATAATGGAGAGAGCTTGATAGGCCGATAGATCCTGCACGGACGTGATACGATATATCCGATTGGCCTAAGAGGTCAAACCTAACCGATACAGTCTTAGACAGAGCGAGATATATCGGGATAGTGGTGGGACTTACCCCTTCGCTAGAGATTGAAGTTAACCGATGTAGTCCCACGTCGAGAGTCAAACCCCGTCGATAAAAACCTAGATGAACTAGAGTGGCTATGTGCTGAAGTTGTATTGATCGAAGGATGTCCTGTACATATTTTCAAGGGGTCTATATTTATACCTTGTGTTTACAAAGATCGACGCGCTTACAATAAATATCGAACATTATTTCCTAACAAAGATAAAGGAAAATATCTCTAAAAAAGTTAACTAAACTAACTAAATCTTTCTATCCATATAACATATGATTTATATTGATAGAATAGCCTGCCGTGAATTCCACGGCTCCTCCTCAAACTCGGTCTCATTCAGATAACCTTCTTGGGCCGAATCTTTTCCTGCTTTATTCGATCAGCTTCCTCTCTGTAGCAACCAAACTTCTATTTACTTAAGCTAATCTTTTTTCTAATCTCTATGTAGGCTTTTTAAATTTTGGCGTTAACACATGTCCCCTAATTTCAAAGTATGAAGGCTCATGCTTCGAAATTCTTTCCTCAGGCCTCTAATGCTCTGAAATCTCCTCTGTTCTAATAATCGGTCTTGTAAATTGATACCAAATGCATCAGATGTGCTAAACTGTTGAACTGAGAAGAAAATTTCCAAGACAATGTTTTGCAAATTGGCGGTACAAAAGAAAACCAGTTAACAGGCCCTACAAATTGTTAATTCTGGTGAAAAAATAATTATTCTTCATTTGATTGGAGCTGACATAGAACTAACAAATTAGAAATTGAAATCAGTTTAGGGCTGCAATACGCAAGTTGCTAATTTCATTAGAACTGTATCGCGGTGAACTAGCTGAACAAAAATGCAGAAGAGCTAGCACTGAGAGGAAGCCAGTCAAAACGTAGCAATTTGTTGTTACTTGTTAACTGCTGCATGAACATCCAAAAAGGCAAAGGTTAGCTAACAACACATGATTTGCTCATATTGGAGGGGGCCTAATACAACGAAAGCTCTACATAATGATTTTTGTTGGGGGAGGCCAGGCCTCCGCCACTGGGCAGGTGTTCTCTGTGTTTGGGCCAGGCCCATAAAAGCCTATGCTAAAATAGCACGAAGTCACGAACATGAAAACATTCCCAAGTACTCTCCTGGTCACTGGATGTGATGCGATATATTTGATTGGCCTAAGAGGTCAAACCTAACCGATACAGTCTTAGACGGAGCAGAACATATCAAGATAGTGGCGGGACTTACACCTTCGTCGAAGATCAAACTCAACCGATGCAGCACCACGTCGAGAGCTAGAACCCACCGGTAAATACCTAGATGAACTAGAGTGGCGATGCGCCGAGATTGTATTAATCGAGATATAGATTTATATGTCTTCAGGGGTCGGATATTTATACCCTGGGTTTACAGAGTCCGATGAGTTTTCCTAACAAAAATAAAGAAAAATATCTCTAAAGAAGTTAACTAACTAACTATATCTTCCTATATAAGATAAGATTTACAAAAGATTAAATACCCTGCCAAAGGTTCCACGGCTCCTTCGTAAACTTGGTCTTATCTGGATAGTCTTTCAATCTGGGACCAAGTCTTTCTTTGTTATAATCCAATCGGCTTCTTCATTGTATTGATTGGACACCTCTCTAGCCGATCGGCTTTAGGCAGTCCACCATCGGGTTGTCCAGATTTTGGCATTAACACATGCCCCCCAATTTCGAGGTATGAAGACTCATGCTTCGAAATTCTCTTCCTCAGGACTCCAATGCTTCAACATCTCCTCTTTTCCTGATAATCGGCTCTCGTAAGCCGATACTACATGCATCAGATGTGCTAAACTATTGAACTCTTGGAAAGAAAATTTTCACCTGATGCGACTCGATAACCCCTGGAAGGCCAAATCAGCTAATTGTTCATCGCTCAGAACAAGACTATTACATCGGCTTTTGATGTCCTAGAAATGTTAGAAGTATTCTAGAACTAACTCATTAGGCCTCTGTCTAACCAATGTCAAATCTGACTGTCTCATTTCTTAAATTCCAGTAATAAAATATCTATGGAATTGCTGCCCTAGATCGGCCCATCCTTTAATCGAGCTTGGTAGTAAGGAAGAAAACCTTGCAAAGGCCGATCCAAAGAGGGATAATGGAAAAAAACGGACTCTAAGAGCTTTCTCAGCCGATGTTTCTCTACACTATGCTAAGAATCGACTAATGTGCTCTATTGTAGATATATTGTCTTGTCTTGAGAATTTGGAGAAATCTGGTATCATGTATCGGCGAGGCAATGGAACTCTGTCAAACCATTCTGGATATGGGTGCCGATACATAACTGTTTGATCTTTGGGCTTGATACCAAATTGCTCTTCCACCTTATTCACAATTCTGGTTAACCAATCCTTCTTTCTTAGAGTATCTTCCTGATCATGTGGAGGTAGATATGGTACCCGATTCTGCTTGTGATATTCTCCATAATGATTCCTCTGAAAGAATTCTGGAGTTACCTCCTGCCGTTGCCCCCTGAATCGATCTTGTGTTGGTGGATACATATTTACCGATAGGTCCTTCTTGTTTTGCCAAGTTTCCTTCGTCTCTATCGGCAAAGGCATATGATCTTGATCAGACACTTTGAGCTGATGATTCTTGTATTGTCTTCTTAATCAGATCTTGTAGTGTATCCATCCATACTACCGATGGATTACTGAATGCTCGATAAAATGCTTCGTTGAACATCTCTTGCAACGGCTTGGAAGAACTCACAGGTACTGAATGGCCTGATTCCTTCATCAAAACACATTTTGGTAACTGCACCTCTTGAATCGGCCCTTGTTCAGTCGTACTAAAGGATTCCAAATAAAGCTTCTAAAAATTGTCTATATTCTACTCTATATGCTGCCTCTGATCTTCATTCAAATCCTCCATGTTAACTAAAACTATAATCTCCTCATCGGCTTTATCTTCGGACAAATATGCCTTGGAATACAACTTTTCTTTAGACATATTGACAACAAGATGCCCCCCGGGTTGATGAGTAAAATTCTGACATCTAATCAGGCTCTTGTAGAGTCCCGCTGGTTGATAAATGGAATTATACCACACCAGCCGATGAAGGATCTTCAGCCGATGGACGGTCTTCAGATTTCTCCAGTCGATGAATGAAATCCCATCCAATCGGCTAATGAATAAACATTTTTACCCTACCAGCTGATGAATGTAGTATGGTTCTTATCAGTCGATGAATGAAACCTTCTGTCCCATTGGGCCTGCCAAAAAATATGTTTGCGCCGGATCTCATACGCCCGGCGCGAACACGCCGTCGCCTAGGAGGTCTGCTTAGCTTCAGTGCAGGCCGGTCGGCTTCTCTCCATGGCTTGAGGTACATTTGCCGGAGGCCATGGGGTTCGATAGGCTCCACCGCGACGGTACGGGTGCGAGCATGCCAGTCAATTTGACCCTGCAATTGACAAGTAGGTGAGACGAACAGGTCAGTCGGACGACGGGCCGATATAGGCGCTCGCTATCAGCTGGCTGCCAATAGGATCGGGTAGGTCATCGGCCGCGTCCAGAAGGCCCTTCGCTGTCGGCTATTTGCCGATAGAAATCGGGACACTTTTCAATCGGCTGGGGAGCCGATGAAGGCGTGGACAAGTGTCGACGAGGGATTGGCCATAGAGCTGATGAAGGAACCAGGGTGTATCTAGAGGATAGAAAAATGCACAAGATCTCTCCTGATAGTCAACGGAAGCGGTAGCGGTCATCCATCAGCTGGAAAGCCGATGAAGGCATATGCGGAGTGGCAAGGAAAAGCATATAGACCCATCGACTGCGAAGCCGATGCCGCTCCGAAAATGGCATCACGATGACCCATTGCCCACCTTGATGGCGCCATTAACACCAAACCTCGAAGATTGGACCTAACCAAGACAGTACGAGGCTAAGTGCTGAAGTAATGATAGGAGCGAACCCATTGGCTAGCTGAGCCGATAAAAAGACGCCTCTCTGAAGGCGGGCGCGCATCGGCTGGAAGACCAATGCGCTTGGCATGAAGCTCAGAGCATGGATAGCTCATCGGCTAGTACTCTGATGATACGCCGTGCAGAAAACTATAAGGCTAAAGCTCAATCTACCATCGACAGCTCCGTAGGTCAAACCTAACCGATACAGCACGAAATTAACGATAGCAGAGAGAGCTTAATAGGCCGATAGGCCCTGCACGGACGTGATGCGATACATCTGATCGCTCTAAGTGGTCGAACCTAACCGATCCAGCCTTAGACAAAGCAGAACATATCGAGATAGTGGCGGGACTTGCCCCTTCACTGGAGATCGAACTCAACTGATGCAGCCCCGCGTCGAGAGCCAGAACCCGTCGGTAAATACCTAGATGAAGTAGGGTGGCGATTCACTGAGATTGTATTGATCGATATATAGATTTACATGTCTCCAGGGGTCTAATATTTATACCCTGGGTTTATAGAGTCTAACACGTTTTCAACCATCGGACGTTATTTCCTAACAAAAATAAAGGAAAATATATCTAAAGAAGTTAACTAACTAACTAAATCTTCCTATATAAGATAAGATTTACAAAAGATCAAATACCTAGAGTGGTCTGATGCAACCATGTCCTGCTCCAGTCCCTACCCCGTCTACCAGTCCCATGGGTCCATGGCTTTGCTATAACCCCTAGGCACCCCAGCCCTAACTACGCATTCCTATCGGCTGACAACTAAGGGTCCTCGGAGCCCATCCTCAGGCCAACCTAGCATCGGCTCCCACCCTACCGCCTCAGCCAATCCTACCGTCACCATCCACCTAGTCGGTTCCCTCGTGAAACCAGGCTGGCCTCGTCGGCGCCCTTAATCAGATGACACTCCAACCCTAGCACCCTTGGGTGCAAGACTCTGGTGCGTCATCCCACATGGTGTAATCGGCCGGTATACTACTCTCTCGCCATACCTCCTCCTCCACTTTTGTCACCATCGCCAATGGCCACTATCTCCCTATCCAATGCTATGGTGACTCCCTTCTGTCTACACCCACAACTAATTTTCCACTTTGAAATGTCCTCATTGTCCCCTCCCTCCTCCATAATCTAGTATCTGTTCGCTAATTCACAAGAGATAACAATTGCTCAATTGGATTTGACGCTTCTGGTTTCTCTGTGAAGTATATCTCGACCCGGCGCCAGATACTTCAATGCAATACTGGCGGCGATCTTTACACCATCTCCACTGTGCCGTCCACTCCACACGCCAGCATCGCCCTCTCCACCAACATATGGCATCTTCGCCTTGGTCATCCTAGCCCAGACGCTGTCGCCAATCTACGTCACAGCGCCTCCATCATGTGTAACCACAACAGCTTCACTGTTTGCCACTCTTGTCAACTTGGCAAACATGTACGACTGCCTTTCTTAAACTCTTTGTCTTGTACCTTGTGACCTTTTGAGTTAATACATTGTGATGTGTAGACTTCTCCAGTTAAGAGTGTTTCTGGTAATAAGTAATTCCTCTCCACTCCGATGCTCCTCACATCAGACCTCCATCGGCCCCACCACCCTTATCACCTTCGGCTGATACTGTCTCCCTCCCATCGGACACATCAACTCCATCAGCTCCTCAGCCTCCATCCAGTCGCCCTCACCTATCGGCTCCTCCTCCACCATCAGCTCGCCCCTCCCTATCGGCTGTTTTTGCCTTCATCAGACCGTCCAAACCCATCAACCCATCAACCTCCATCGGCTCAGGCCGACCACGTTCAACCCTTTTCCTGAACATACAGTCGCCGATCCTGAGCCGATGCCGCCCTTCCCCAACCAGTCCCTACCCTACCTCTCACACTCCCATCGGCTCCTGCGAATCCTCCTATCCCCTCCACCTCTCATATGATCACCTGATCATAAACCGGGTCCCTCCACCCTACCAAGCGTTACGGGCTCTCCGCAGTCCATCATACTATGTCGCCCATCCCGATGACTCCTCGTTCAGCCATAGGCGATCCTCAGTGCCGCGTGGCCATGGCCGACTAGTACAAGGCCCTTATGGATAATGAGACCTGGTGCCTCGTCCATCGTCCTCCCGGTGCCAACGTTGTGACCGGTAAGTGGATCTTTATACACAAGTTCCATGCCGATGGATCACTTGCTCGTCACAAGGCACACTAGGTAGTTCAGAGTTTCTCCCAACGTTCTAGCATTGACTACGATGAGACCTTCAATCCCGTCATCAAACCCGCTACCGTTCGGGTTGTTCTCACTTTCGCTACCTCGCACTCTTGGCCGACCCATCAGCTAGACATGAAGAACGTCTTTCTTCACGGTCATCTGATGGAAACAGTCTACTGCCAGTAGCCTCTTGGCTTTGTTGATCTATCTCGTTCCGACAACGTCTGCCTCCTTCAGCGCTCTCTCTACAGCCTCAAACTGGCCCCTCGGGCCTGATACCAACGTTTTAATGCCTACTTTAGCACATCGACTTTGTGGCCTCTGTCTCCGATACCTCTCTCTTCGTCTTTCACATCGGCAACACCACCACCTATCTTCTTCTTTACATCGGCGACATTGTTCTTACCGCGTCCTCGCTGTCTCTCCTACACCAGATTATGGCCCGACTCCACTCTGAGTTTGCCATGATCGATCTCAGTCCTCTCTAACACATCCTTGGCATCTCTATCACCCGCTCTCCTCACGGGCTCTTTCTCTATTAGCATCAGTATGCCATCGATCTCCTCCAACGTGCGGGCATAGCCGAATGTCACCCCACGGCCACTCCAGTCGACACTCGCGCCAAACTTTCTGCCACCGATGGCTCTCTCATAGCCAGTCTCTCCCAGTACCAAAAACTTGCTAGTGCCCTCCAGTACCTCACACTAACATGGCCCAATCTCACCTACGCTGTTCAGCAAATGTGCCTCTTCATGCATGCTCCGCGCGAACCACACCTCGCGCTGCTCAAGCGTATTCTTCGCTATGTGAAGGGCACACTCTCCACCAGCTTACATCTCAGCTCCAGCCCCATCGACTCTCTCACCACGTACTCTGAAGTGGACTAGGCAGGCTACCACAACTCTCGACGCTCCACATCCAGCTACTGCGCCTGCCTCGGTGACACTCTAGTCTCCTGGTGCTCAAAGCGCCAGACTACATTGTCTCGGTCTAGCGCCGAAACCGAGTATCGCGCCGTTGCCCACGCCATCGCCAAGTGTTGCTAGCTACGTCAGCTTCTCCAGGAGCTCCGTGCACCTATCTCCTCTGCAAACATCATCTACTGCAACAACATCAGTGCCGTCTACATGACCGCCAACTCGGTCCATCATCGACGCACGAAGCATATAGAGATAGACATTTACTTAGTACGTGACAAGGTCGTGCTAGGACAGGTTTGGGTGCTTCATCTACCGTCGACGCACTAGTTCGTTGACATTATGACCAAAGGCCTACCGCGCCTTTGTGCACCAGTTTCGCTCCAGTCTCTGCGTCTGTTTCTCTCCCGCTGACATTATGAGGGGTGTTAGACCACTAGACTGTATATGTATAAATCCGACTCCCTTATATAGAGTTGGGGTCTTAGTCTCACTGTAGACGATGATGGGAGCATAATCCTCAGGCTAGGATCCAGAGGACTGCTATGCAGATATGAAAATATGATCAAAGAATCAGCACTTTTCTAGATGTGGAGATGAGACATCTAGCCAGAGTTGCGGAAGCCAACTGAGTTTACAAAATGGTGACAGGGTTTAGTATTTTGCTGCTCACTTCAGTTTGCAGTTAATCAGTTTTGCGGGAATCATCCCATTAATCAGTTTTGCAAAATCATCATCTCTTGTTGCACTGGAGCTAGCAAAAGTTATAGCAAATTCTTGAGGACGTTAGATGTTTTCGTTTTGTGCAGTCTTCAGTGAATGTAAATATAATGTAAGATGTAGCTGACAATTTAGGGGAAATGCAACTCTGTTTGGCAAATGTGTTCAGGAAATGTAAAGGATGTGGTTTTGAAGGTTTGTGCTATATTCTCTGAGCTCATATCATATATCTTCCATTGATGTCAAAATGTTTTTTCTGATGAGCCTTTTGTTGCATGTAATCACTTCAGTCAGTAAAAATGGTGCGTGCTTATGAGCATTGCTCATGGTGAATCTGAAAATTCTCTTTCTGGAGCCCGTAGCCAATTCTTGAAGGAGTATACCCAAGCCGTGTAAACCTGAAGGATCACAGCATGCTGGATTGTTTACTTCACAACCTGCAGGTTTATATCCATCCTGGCAAGGCTGTGGTAAGAGCTTCATTGAATGTGCACCACTCAAGTTTGACAAAGCAACGAATTGAATAGCAATATATTCATTAAACAGGGATGTTACTTACATCGAATTCAACCAATCAACAGCACTATCAACTAATAAATCAATAAATCGAATGTTCAACCTACGCTTAATTACATCCAGTTGAACCAGCCAATTAATATAGACCATTTCATGACAAAATCTCATGAACATCTCGCCTCTGCACTGCAGAAGAATCTGAACAAATCTCTTCGGTGTTGAATTGATCTCTTGCCATCTTGAGGAAGCTAGTCTGCCAGATCCAACAGCTCGTCTATGGTGAAGTCCAAGCAGCTTTTGTCAGCCGTGGTGAAGTCGTCCAGGCAGCTAAGCACCTCATCTATGCTCTCAGGAAACTCAAAATCAGCACACGCTGGCACCTCGCCATCCACGACGCCCGCTGGCAACGCTGATGCCTCCCTGACCATGACGCCCGATGGGCAGTAGTTCTGGTTGTCCCACGACGACGATGGCGCCAACGATGCAGCACCACTGGCACCGGCTTCCTCTCCTTGTGGGACGAACAGATTGGCCATGTCGTACTCACGCAAAAACCGCTGCAGCTCATCGTCATCGACTCTCCCCGGAAGATTAGGAAGCAGAAGGGAAGAATCAGCCATCACGCCTGTGGAGTTCTGATCGGCGCTTTCAGAGTCATCGGTAAGGTTCGCCTCTGCTGCCCTAGTCTCTGCGCCAACTCCGGCATCAGTTTGCTCTGCTGGCAGGACGATCAGGTCGGGAAGATCACGAAACACCAGCGAAGAATCGTCCGTCACAGCGGAGGAGCCCTGATCGGTGCCATCAGCGTCAGCGGCGCCCTGATCCACCGCCGCCGCAGGAGGAGGAACGTGCTGTAGCGGCAGCGCGGCAATCTCTGCCTCGGAGCGCTGGGGCGCGGCGCGTTCTCGATGGCCGTCGTCGTGGGCACCCGGACATTCTGGTTCCCTCTTGCGCTTCTTGCCGTAGCCGCTGAATCGGATGCGATACAACCGGAGTGGCGACGAGGCGAGGTCATCCGGGGCCGTGACGGCGTACTCGTGCATCACCCACCCCGAGCTGCCCCTCTCGCCCTCGGTAAAGTAGCTGAGCACGTACTTTCGCCACGCAATCTCCAATCCGCCCTCGGGGACGAGCAGCCTCTGGCCGTCCACGCACATCCTCTGCCCCTGCCAGAACCCTCCGCCCTCCACGGTGCGCTTCTGCCGCTTGCCCTTGCCGTTCTTGGCCTGCGCGTCCGCGAGGAAGAAGGCCTCGTCACCACCCCGGCCGTGATCCGCGAGAAGCTTCCACGGCTGCGCGCTCAGGGGATCCGCCTCGAGGATGACGCCGTCGAGAGGGAGGGGCTTGCCTTGGAGACGCCGGAGCAGGTAGCGGGCGACGAGCTCCTCGTCGCTGGGGTCGAACCTGAGGCCAGGCAGGAGCCCATCCGCACCAGCCGCCGCCGCCATTGCCGTCTCGAACTCTCGATCGCGAGCGCGTGAGGAATTCTAGGGTTTGGGGGAAAGGAAGAAAGCGTGGTCGAGAGAGAGGAAGCGTGCGTGTGGATCTTCTCAGCAAGGTGGGATTTGAATTTATGGAAGGCGGTGACGTCAGCGCGTGACAGCCTGTCGCGCGCGCGTTGCTTGCCGCACGAGCAATGGCTGAGGGCGTTAGCGCTCGGTATTTTTTAAAATGTTCGATAAAATTCGAGTAATTTGATTTTTGAACTGGAACTTGTTTTGATTAGTTTTAAAATTCGAGCAGAAATTTGAACTATTCGTTGATGTAATGCTCCGTGTTGCCTGCAAGAGGCATTTGGGTAAATGAAAGGAGAAGCTCTGAACACAATTAAACTGGTCGAGAAAAACAGAGTTTTGCACATAATTTTAATAGAGTTCTCTTAAAAAGTCAAAATGTTCATTCAGTATCAAATAGACTACTCTTAAAAAATAGTGTTCATTCAGTTTCAAACAGATTACGAGTGTTTGAGGGGGGAAGCACCTAATTACTGTATGGAACGATGAATTAAATGTGATAATAATATGTTGGACTCTTGCTAGTTCAACAGTAACCGATACTAGTATGTTAACATAGGTACGCAACAATTTAAAAGAAAAAATATGTAATTGTTGATATAACCCATAATCCAGATATAATTTATCAAGTTTGACATTAGCATTTAAGCAAGTGTCCTAATCAAACTTGAAATTATAAGTCGGGGGACATGAATTCACTGTGGTATCATCAGAGCGGTTCCAATCTGCTATTTTTCTGGTGCCGCTATTGCTGCCATCGCTGACCTCCTCCTCCGCCACTACTGTGCTGCGAGAGATTGTTGAGGTCTGACGTTCTCAACGCCGCCGCTCTCGAACAACGCCCGTCACCGATCAGATTGCCACCACCTGTGACGGCTGCATGTCACCGGGAGTATCGCCGGTCCCATCGCCCGCGCTACTAATCTGATCACCCACCCCGTAGCCGTTCTCATCACCGGGTGTGACCACCGAATCCGATCTTTCCGCCGCTTCCGCACTAGTGCTCGTCGCCGATGTGGACAGGTGTCGACGAGGGATCGACCGCAGAGCCAATGGAGGAACCAGGGTGCGTTCAGAGGATATCGAGGTGCACGGGATCCCTCCGGACAGCCAAACAGTGATTCATCGGTTGGAAAAATCGATGAAAGCGCATGCGGCCTAGGCAAGGACTAGTATAAGAATGCACGGGCTGTAAACCCGATGCCACTCCGGATATGACAGCATGAGACCCGTCACCCGCCGTGGCAGCGCCATCAACACCGAATCTCGAAGATCGGACGTAACCGAGACAATACGAGGCCGGGGCTAGCGGTGATGATACGGAGGACGCCGGATCGGCTATGCCGTAGCAAGGATAGGAACGAACCCATTGGCTAGCTGAGCCGATGAAGGGGCGCCTCTCTGAAGGCGTGTGCGTATAGGCTGGGAGACCGATACGTTCGGCGTTACGCGTTGTGGGACATCTCTAAAGGCTGATGCATATCAGCCGAGGGGCCGATGCGCTGGGCGTGAAGCTCAGAGCATGGATAACTCATCGGCTAGCACTCCGATGATACGCCGTGTAGAAGACTATAGGCCTGAAGCTCGATCTACTGTCGGCAGCCCCATAGGTCGGACCTAACAGATGCAGCATGAAACTGACAACGATAGAGGGAGCTTATCCGGCCGATAGGTCTAGCACGGACGTGATGCGACTGATCGACCTAAGAGGTCGGACCTAACCGATGCAGCCTCAGACAAAGCATGACATATCGGGATGGTGGCGGGACTTACCCCTTCGTTGGAGATCAGACTTAACCGATGCAGCCCCGCATCGAGAGCCAGAATCCACCGGTAAAACCTAGATGAACTAAGGTGGCGATGTGCCGAGATTATATATTGATCGAGAGATATTTTACATATTTCTAGGGGGTCTATATTTATACCCTAGATTTACAGACAGAGTCTAACGCGTCTACGACTATCGGACATTATTTTCTAGTAAGAACAAAGGAAAATATTCCTAAAGAAGTTAACTAACCAGCTAAACCTTCCTAATTAAGTAAGGCTACAATTTACAAAAACAAACATCTTGCCGTGGAGTCCACGGCTCTTCCACAAATCCGGTTTCATCTGAATAATCTTCCAATTTGTAACCGAGTCTTCCTTTGCTACAACCTGATCGGCTTCTCTATTGTAGCTATCGGACCTTCTTTTACACAAGCCGATCCTTTCCTTCCTTTCCTCGGGTTTCTCGGACCTGATCCCAATTGGACAATCCGTTGTCTTCAAGCTGATCCAATCTTCTACTAATCTGATCGGCTTTTCTACAGTTCTGATCGGCTTTGTCTCAGTATCTCCATCGGCCGATGACCGCATTAAACTCTCCATCGGACCTCTCAGCCGATCAGCTTTAGCACCATCGGATCGTCCAGATTTTGGCGTTAACACATGCCCCCCAATTTTGGAGTTTGCCAATAGACTATGAAATTTAGAGCCGTTAGAAACCTCCGCAAACTAGGATGACCCGTTAAAACCCGCATTAATTAGCTCAGATCTCTGCCTAGGTCGCTTCGCCTCTATAAAATATATCTCCGCCTCAGCCTTCTTCCAGCCACTTCTTCTCATGAAAAACCCCCAAACCTCGACGAGCTCCACAGGCATCCGCAAATTTCCGTGAATCTCGATAGGCTTAGAAGACTGAAGGCAAGCTCTCGCAGATTTCTTCATCTCCTTCATTTGTGCAAAGGCTTCTACACATGTAATCCCTAAGGTAACCATTATCTGCTCTTTCATCCTATGTTTTGCACGATTCTTCCCCATCCCGATTTCTCATCAGTAGTCGGGTTCTGGTTTCTGTAGGATCTCCAGAGCCAGATTGCTATTCCAATCTCCGACCACCCCAGTCACTTCTTTCTTGGCCCTATGGGTAGCGAGGATCCGACTGATTTCATCAACTCCAAAATAGAAAGGATCCCATTTAAGCATTCATCCATGGCCATCACCAATTGGGCTAATAGCTTCAGATCCTGGCCTAGCAAACTCTCGGAATAGAGGAACTGGTACCTTAGGGTTTCTACGTCCAAAAAGTCTTTATGGGAAAATTTGGAAATAGACCATTGCATCAACCTTTCCTTAGCCGATATGGAAAGGAACGAACCTCTCCTTGCATCGGCTTCTTATTTCTGGTCGGACATCTTAAATGCCTTCATGTTCGGGCATGGGCCGATGACCCCCACCTTGATGGATGTTACTATGTTAACATGCCTCAACACCACCCACTACATAAATCTGTTCAGCCTCAGATTCAAACCTACGATTCGACTAAACACCAAGAACGTCGGAGGTGGGACTAAGGACATTTCCTTGCATAAAAAATCCTCTGGCCCAGTCGATGGACGTGAACATGTAGCGTTCTTGAATCTTTGGTTGGAACGATTCTTCTTTGGTGGTTCGACTCTTGGTCCAACAATGAACATGCAATGTCTGGCAGAGCTCCTGGCCGATCACCACCAAAATTTCCCTAGGGCAATATCTTCTCGGAGCAACTTATCATCTACTCCAAAGAGGTTCAAGTGTTTCTATTACGGCTTTACCAAAGAGGTCACCACCTGGTTTGCGTACGAGGATGACTCGTCCTTTGAAATGCCTTTCAGGTTTCATCCGATGAATGCCTTAGCCGATGAAGAATCGAAGACCATCTTTCTATCCTCCATAACTCATTGTCTTCTGCCGATCAGATTTTTAATGGGCCGATCCCAACATCCATCATACGAGTTCTACCATGCTTTGGTTAGTGCTCGTCAGTTGGGCTTTGGCCAATTCCCCATCGGCTTGTTCTTCATCGGCAAGCTCCGAGCCCGCGGAGAAGTGAAAAGCGGCTTGGAGTACGACCAACTTAGTTCGATAACATCAAACTTGTCCTTAGAGACTATCTCCACCTTTGAGCCCTATATATCCAATACTAAAATCTTTGCTTGATGGTGATCAGAATGGGGAAGGCACCTATATAGTCTATCGGCTGAATATTATTGCCTTCATCTCAATCCCGACTATGTGGAATCCGATGAAGAGGTAATCCTTCTCCTTTCACTATCATTTCTTCATCGCATTGAATTTCAACTGTCTTTGATTCCCATGATTCCACAGACTGGTGACAAAGATGCACCTTTGACCAGCGCAAGTGGTCGGCCGATTATCTATTAACCTCCATCGGCCAGATCCCTCCTTAGGCAAAGCGGTCCACCTCCATCGGCTCTCCTCCGAGCGTTGCAAGTATCAGGGCTGAAGCGTAAGAAACCGGCTACTCAGACGGTTTCTAAGAAACAGAAACCTGACGCCGATGTTGTCATCATTGCATCGGCCTCATGAAGCCCTTCTCCTACGACAATTCCGACTTCTTCCACATCTCCGTTGGTATGTGTCAGCATCAATTCTTTATTGCCTTTGTTTTTATCCTGACACCTTCGCTTTACAGCCTGAACCATCGGCTCCTGAAGTCCAAACGCCGGACCCTGTTACTGGGGCTAAGGCAATGGTATCCTCAGATATTTTGGTACCTACTTAAACCGCCCCACGTCAAGCTGACACCCATATAAGAACTGCTTCTGCTATCTCTCAGGTACGTCTATCATACATGTCATTTCTTTTGCCTCATGATCTCCATTCTTGCTAATGTTGTTATGCAGTCATTAGCCGATCTATTTTCCTTTGACATCGGCAAATACCTAGAAGCAGAGGAAGACTCAGCCACCAGCACAGCGATCGAACCATTTTTGCCAGCCGATGCACGTGAGCAGTTGTCAGATATTATGCAACGGCTGGAGGTTCCGATTGACTCGCTGGTGGAAGATTGCGGGTCGATCCGGGGAAGACTTGCAGAAGTTCAACACCTCCTGCCTGCGGAACTGTCGGACGCACTCACGCCTGCTGCCTACATGGAATTCCAAAGGACCCGGCTGACCGCATCAAGACGACGCATAGCCGATCGCGTTGAACAAAGCCACCTGGCTCACAACGATCAGCTGACTGCCCTTGATGAAAAGAAGAAACTTGATGAAATGTTAGCTGATCTTCAACACGCCAACGCCAAGCATGGCCTCTTGAAGAAATGAGAAGCCGATTTGATGACGGAACTCGACAAGGTTCATCAACTCCACAGAGTCCCACCTCATCGGCCTACCAAAATCAATCCAAGACCAAGAGGCCAAAGTAGCAGATAAAGTGCGGCTCGCAGTTCGTCGGCATAGGAACCTGAAGACTATCCCTAGATCAGACGAGGATGACATCCGCGCCATCAACGATATAGATCAAATCCGTCTGCGCCCGATTGAGGCCATTAAGAAATTCTTGAAAAATTTGGCCTCGGAAAAATCCAGATGTCATTCTGAACATTAACTTTTGCAATAGATTCTAATCAGCTTGATCAACAAAGGTTGTATATATTTCCTGATGACGACGTCTTAAATGATATCGGCTATCTATAACTGATATAATCATATCGGCTTCCGTACATTAGGAATCGGCTACGCCTCAGCCGATTTACGCAAACAGTATCACTAGCCGATACCAATTCTGAGAACCCATCAGTCTTGAAAAGGAGAAATCGGCTATGCTCAGCCAATTTAGATGCCTTCCCGATCAGGTAACCGTTCTTTAGACTTATCATCTCAAGACCCAATCGGTAACTTCCGATGTGTCGGCATCTCCTCTTTTCTTGATAATTGTCTTTCGTAAGCCAATACCACATGCATTAGATGTGTTAAATTGTTAAACTCTTGGGTAGAAAATTTCCACCTGATGCGACTTGATAACCCCTAGAAGGCCAAATCGGCTAATTGTTTATCGCTCAGAACAAGACCATAACATCGGCTTCTGATGCCCTGGAAACGTTGGATATATTCTAGAACAGACTCATTAGGCCTCTGTTTAACCGATGTCAAATCTGACAGTCTCGTTTCTTGAATCCTAGTACAGAAATATCCATGGAACTGTTGCTTCAGATCGGCCCATCCTTCAATCGAGTTTGATGGTAACGAAGAAAACCATGCGAAGGCTGATCCAGAGAGCGATAAAGGAAAGAAACGGACTCTGAGAGCTTCCTCAGCCGATGCTTCTCCACACTGTGCTAAGAATCGGCTGATGTGTTCTAATGTAGATATGCTGTCTTGTCCTGAGAATATTGAGAAATCTGGTATTATGTATTGGCGAGGTAGTGGAATTCTATTAAACCATTCTGGATATGGGTGCCGATACATTACTGTTTGATCTTTGGGTTTCATACCAAATTGCTCTTCCACCGTGTCCACAATCCTGGTTAACCAATTCTTCTCTCTTAAAGTATCTTCCTGATCATGTGGAGGTGGATATGGTACCCAATTCTGCTTGTGATATTCTCCATAATGATTTCTCTGAAAAAATTCTGGACGTACCTCCTGCCGTTGCCCCCCGAGTCGATCTTGTATTGGTGGATACGTATTTGCCGATAGGTCCTTATTTTCCTCCGTCTCTATCAGCAAAGGCACATGATCCTGATCGGTCTCTTGAGCCGATGACTCTTGTATCGCCTTCTTGATCAGATCCTATAGTATATCCATCCATGCTTCTGATGGATTACTGAATGCTTGATAAAATGATTTGTTGAACATGTCTTGCAATGGCTTAGAAGAACTCATAGGTGCTGAATGGCCTGATTCCTTCATCAAAACACATTTTGGAAATTATGCTTTTTGAATCGGCTCTTGTTTAGTCATACTGAAGGATTCCAAATAGAGCTTCTGAAAGTTGTCCATATTTTGCTCTATATGTCGCCTCTGGTCTTCATTCAAATCCTCCATGGTAACTGGAATTATTATCTCCTCATCGGCTTCATCTTCAGATGAATATGTCTTGGAATCCACCTTTTCTTTAGACATATTGACAACAAGATGCTCCCTGGGTTGATAAGAAAAATCTGACTTCTAATCAGGCACTTGTAGAGTCCCACTGGATGATGAATGGAATTATATCACCAGCTGATGAAGGATCTTCAGCCGATGAACGGTCTTTAGATTTCTTCAGCCGATGAATCCAGTCCAATCGGCTAATTAATGAAGATTTCTATCCGATCGACCGATGAATAAAGTACGGTCCTTATCGGCCAATGAATGAAACCTTCAATCCCACTGGGCGTGCCAAAATGCGTGTCACCGCCAAAAAATCCCGCAACCGGGGAGGGACGACGGCTCGGTCACGCGAAGGCCTGGGAGGTCTGCTTATCTCCAGTGCAGGTCCTTAAGCATCGAGGTTCACGGGCGTGCCACTCAATTTGACCCTGCAATTGACAAGGAAGTGAGACGAACGGGTCCGATACATATGCTCGCTATCGGCTGGCTGCCGATAGATTCGGGATGCTCTTCGTTCGGCTGGGAAGCGGATGTGGACAGGTGTCAACGAGGGATCGACCGAAGGGCCGATGGAGGAACCAGGGTGCACGGGATCTCTCCGGACAGCCGATCATTGATTCATCGGCTAGAAAATCCGATGAAGGCGCATGCGGTCTAGGCAAGGAGTAGTATAAGAAGGCACGGGTTGCAAAGCCGATTCCACTCTGGATATGACAGCACGAGACCCGTCGCCCACCGTGGTAGCGCCATCAACACCGAACCACGAAGATCGGAGCTAACCGAGACAATATGAGGCCGGGGCCAACGGCGATGATACGGAGGACATTGGATGGGATATGCTGCAGCAAGGACAGGAACGAACCCATCGGCTAGCAGAGCCGATGAGGGGATGCCTCTCTGAAGGTGGGTGCATATCGGCTGGGAGACCGATACATTCGGCATTACGCATCGTGGGATGCCTCTAAAGGCTGATGCATATCAGCCGAGGGGCTGATGCGCTGAGCGTAAAGCTTCGAGCATGGATAACTCATCGGCTAGCACTTCGATGATACGCCGTGCAGAAGACTATAGGCCTAAAGCTCGATGTACCGTCAACATCCCCGTAGGTCGGACCTAACCGATGCAGCACGAAACTGACGACGGTAGAAGGAGCTTATCGGGCCGATAGGTCCAGCACGGATGTAATGCGATACGTCAGATCGGCCTAAGAGGTCAGACCTAATCGATGCAGCCTTAGACAGAGCAAGACATATCAGGATGGTGGCGGGACTTACCCCTTCGCCGGAGATCGGACTTAACCGATGTAGCTCCACGTCGAGAGTCAGAACCCGCCGGTAAAACCTAGATGAACTAGGGTGACGATGCGCCGAGATTGTATATTGATCGGGAGATATTTTACATGTTTCCAGGGTGTCTATATTTATACCCTAGATTTACAGACAGAGTCCGACACGTCTATGACCATCGGACATTATTTCCTAGTAAGAACAAAGGAAAATATTCCTAAATAAGTTAACTAACCAGCTAAACCTTCCTAATTAAGTAAGGTTACAATTTACAAAAACAAACATCCTGCCGTGGAGTCCACGGCTCTTCCGCAAACCCGGTTTCATTTAAATAATCTTCCAATTTATAACCGAGTATTCCTTTGCTGCAACCTGATCGACTTCTCCACTGTAGCTATCGGACCTTCTTTTACTCAAGCCAATCCTTTTCGTTCCTTTCCTCAGGCTTCTCGGACCAGATCCCAATTGGACAATCCTCTATCTTCAAGCCGATCCAATCTTTTACTAATCCGATCGGCTTTTCTATAGTTCTGATCGGCTTTGTCTCAGTATCTCCATCGGCCGAGGACTGCATTAAACTCTCCATTGGATCTCTCAGCCGATCGGCTTTAGCACTATCGGATCTCTCAGCCGATCGGCTTTAGCACCATCGGATTGTCCAGATTTTAGCGTTAATAGCGTGCCGGGATGAGTGCGTGCAAGCCATGCAGCACGACTATTGATCTCCACTCTAAATTATCTTCTGATGGACTACCTGTGGCTGACACTATATAGTATTGTAGTTTAGCTGGCGCCCTACAATATCCGACCTTCACCCGACCCGACATTACCTTTGCAGTTCAGCAGATCTGTCTCTATATGCATGATCCTCGAGAGCCACACGTCGCTACTCTCAAGCGAATCCTGCGCTACTTCAGGGCACTCTATCTCTTGGGTTGACCATGCGCCGATCAACACCTGCAAATTTGTTTACACAGATGCCGACTGGGCTGGTTGTCCTAACACTCGCTGGTTAACCTCTGGCTATGCTATATTTCTCGGAGATAACTTGGTGTCCTGGTCTTCCAAGCGTCAGTATACGGTCTCCAAATCAAGTGCTGAAGCTGAATATTATGCTGTGGCAAATGGTGTTGCTACGATAGCTGCTTCTTGAGCTTCGTCACCCCTCTCGACGTACCACCTTGGTTTATTGTTACAATATTAGTGCTGTATATCTCTCCAGCAACCTAGTGCAGCATCAGCAAACAAAGCATGTTGAGATTGATCTCTATTTTGTTCGAGAGAAGGTCACTCTTGGTCATGTTTGGGACCTACATGTTCCTACGACATCGCAATACACCGACGTATTTACCAAGGGCCTTCTACCTCACTATTTTAGGAGTTTTGATTCAGCCTGAATGTTAGCGATGCTCCTGATTAGACTACGGGAGAGTGTTAGTTTATTGTAATTATAGGATGTGTAATTATGATAAGATAACCGTAGCATGACTATGTGGTTGTCTTATGAGCTGCCCTGACCATCTATATATAGGGAATAAAATTAATCATTCTCACACATTTTCAGGATGCACGGCGGCTTGAGCAAGAGGAGCAGAGGTTTTGCCCAACCTTCTTCTTTAGTTTTTGTTGCTAGTTATTTTGGGGGAGAAACAAAGGGCAGCTGATAGTTCCTGAATGGTGAATGCCTCGTGATGGTGCTACTGAGTTATCTCCTTTGTCGCACAATGTTGATTGTGTAGGATCGAAACCGGTAGGAGGTGAAAGCTAGAAAATCTAATAAATTAAATTTTTCAAAAGAAATAAAAATTCTACTAACATAGCATTCAGCCTCTATCATTGGTATGATCGTCCAGAAAAAAGTACAATTTAACAGAACTCTTAAAGATAAATGTAAAATCACTTCTCTATCACAATAATATCCTAATTTTTATCTCTTACAAAAAAAATTATACCCATAAAATATCAACTTCTCATCTATTTATATTCAAAAATCTTTATCTCCAAATAAAAGTAGAACTCTTAGTTCTACTAGAACTCAACTCCCTGTATTATAAATTTTCTAAGTTTATTTATTTATTTCTAAAATTCTTACTCCGATAGCCGACCATCAATACTGTCCCAAGTGCGCACATGTCTGCATGCTATTGTACTCATGTAATGTGTCCCACATGCGTACATATCTACATGCTATTGTACTCGTGTAATGTGGCAGCACCTTTTCTCCTCCAATTTTTTATCAATTTTCTTTTAATTTTCATCTAATTTTCTTCGTAATTTTTTGACGCTTAGATATACTTGTCAAGCCCATTATAAACAACTTCTCACACATTATCTATCCACCATGAGACACCTTATGTTTAAGTTTGTCACCCAATATCCTTGACTTCCGCTCTCTCTAAGCCTAGTCTCGATACCGTCATTGACCGATATTGACTCTAAAAATTAAGTCTAATTTAACTTTGTCATATAGCATTCCTTAGGCGTAATTTAGGTCTTCATTTTTCCTTAGGCGTAATTTAGGTCTTCACCAACTTAAATCACCTGCACATAAATAAAACAATACAGATATTATAACCTAACTCATATTAGTCACACAATCACATCAACTTCAAAAATATTTCTAAATTAATTTTTATTAAATAAATCATTTGCAAAGCCAATTTTTTATTATAAAATATTAATTATAATAATGATTTCATATATTGATGACCAGAAATCATACTGCATTGAATTTGAAACGTGGGGAACTCAAAGTTTGGCCATGGCCAGTTTAGGTTATCATTGCTTTGTACCTGACAATGCTGATCTATCAGGACACTATGGGGAAATAACTAACGGTTTACTTCAGAAAATAATCAGTTTCAGGATCACAACATTGTTTACTTCAGAACTGCTACTTTGTTCTGTTGTGATTAAAGAGTCAACAGTTCATTGATTTGAAACAGAGAACTTTATTGAGTGTGTACCACTCAAGAAGTTTGACAGAGCAATGAATTGAATAGGGAATATATTCATTACTTGCGATAATGTTACTTACATCCAATTCATCCAATCTACAATTATCTGAGCTCTGCGTCAATAAATACAGGCCATTCTATGACCAAAACTCAGGAGCATCTCTGCCTCTGCCCTACAGGCTACATACACACAGCTGAAAATCTCTTCCTACAAGAACATATATTTGTCAGTGTTGATCTCTTGCTATCTTGAGGAAGCTAGTCTGCCAGATCCAACAGCTCGTCCATGGTGAAGTCCAAGAAGCTGTTGTCAGCCGTGGTGAAGTTGTCCAGGCAGCTAAGCACCTCATCTATGCTCTCTGGAAACTCAAAATCAGCAAACGCAGGCACCTCTCCATGCATGACGCCCGATGAGGAGTAGTTCTGGTAGTTCGGCGACGACGTCCCCGACGTCGCCAGCGCTGCACCGCGATCTGCACTTGCCTCCCCTAAGTGAGTGACGAACAGGTCGGGCATGGCGTAGTCAGACAGAAACCGCTGCAGCTCATCATCATTGATTCTCCTGGGAAGATCAGGAAGCAGCAGGGAGTAGTTCTGATCGGCGCCTTCAGAGTCATCGTGTTGGTTCTGATCGAGCAGGGCAGTCTCTGCACCACCTCCGGCGTCAGCTTGCTCTGCTGGCAGGACGATCAGGTCGGGGAGATCACGAACCAACAGCGAAGAATCGTCCATCAAGGATGACGCCGTCAAGAGGGAGGGGCTTGCCTTGGAGACGCCGGAGCAGGTAGCGGGCGACGAGCTCCTCGTCGCTGGGGTCAAACCTGAGACCCGGCAGGAGCCCATCCGCGCTAGCCGCCGCCGCCATTGCCGTCTCGATCGCGAGCGCCTGAGGAATTCTAGGGTTTAGGGTCGCGAGAGAGCAGAGGAGGAGAGGAAGCGTGCGTGTGGATCTTCCCACCACCAGCAAGGCGGGATTTGAATTTATCCAAGGCGGGATTGTGAATGCTACAGGTACTAACCATTATCTGAAAAAACATCAAGACAAAACTCTAAAACCCTTTTGCGAATGCTATCACCTACTATCCATTATCTAAAAACTTGTCGATGAGAATCCGCTAGAGTTTAGTCCCGATCTTTCGATGAGAGGTAGAGGATAACTTGATTGAGGGATGAAGGTGACGTTCATGGCCCAACTATAACCGTCGAAGGATGATGCGCCTTAGCAACCGATACACCATCTCCGATGGTCGACGCAAACTTGCGGTGCTTGACAACCTAGCCACTAGGGCACTCGACCTGCAAGCAATCGAAAAACAAACAAGAACTAGTGAAACAAGTACTGAAATTGCTAGATATTAAGATGGAAGATTCACTCTGAATTCACAATACGACATAGTTCTGGAGACAAATAGACGGACGGTCTAGCCAACACGCGCGCTGTGTGCAAGTAGCAAGACGCTAACTCTAATCAACAAAACCCGCTGTTCTTGATGGCGGCTGAAGGTTTAAGAAGAGGGGGGGAACGACTACAGGGGTGCTGGGGTCGTGCTCAACCCAAGGACGCACCCCTAATGGGTCTAACTTGATACACGGCCCATTAGGCCCAAAAGAGGTGACGCAGCACCGTGGACAGAAAAACACTCGGTAGAAAAATAACAATTGCGTCCGCTTCAGAATAGATATTTAGATGAGGCTAGATCCATTTGAAAGTACACTTGATAACCTTTCCATTAAGTACTTGTAAGCCCAAATCGAAGTTCGCATGAAGTCGTGACGGCCATTAGAATTTGGCACTATCCTGCAGTCTGAATCCACCTCGCGCTAATCCTCTTCTCATTAGAACCTCTTTATCGTTTTTAAGTAAAACAAGAGTGCACGTGTCTCCAAGATATAAAGAGGAGAAACATAAACTTAAGAATGAACTCACCTAATAGTTGAGTTGACGTGCACGAGCGTGGATAATTGGACCATAAGTGGATATATCGATAGTGTTGATGTTCTCATCACTTGTATTAAGACAATTATCTGAAACGAAGGCTGCTGATAGTGGTTTAGATATGGAAATGCCGTATACTTCAAGAGGTGATGCTTCTCTTGCTAACTACATCAGGACAGCATTTCATCCAGGTACCTTCTCTGATGCCAATTTTTTGAACCTCTGATGGATCAAAACATGCTTAGAAGTTGATATATTTAAATATCAGAATACTATTGTTGCACGGTAATATATTTATGTTCAGTTAATACGTTACATCGGTAAAACATGCTTTGAGATGGATATTTATATAAAAAATATAATGGGGTCGCTATTTATGGTGTTATAGATATCGGTGATGACAACCTGTTTATACCATCTGAAAAATTTAATAGTTTAATAACTAGAGCCCATAATAAATTACTTAGATTTGAATTAAAACCAAAAACCAATTTAAAAAGGCTTCTACGTCTGGTTGGAGATGAACCTTGGAGACAGCAGCAAGCACCCAGCCCACTTGGGCCTAAACCGATCAGTTTTCCTGGCCCATGGGTCCATCTCCCTCATTAGCTTCTCCCTCTCAGTGGTGGCCAAATAGGCTGTGCTAAAACAGGCGGCGATGAGAGCGGTATGGGCAATGGTCATCTAGTCATTGGTTAGGTGGAGTTTCTTGAGAACCAACATGTCGTGGGCTCTAGCGAACATGGGAAGAGTGGCGGAGTTGGTGATGTCGGCGGCGGTGTTGGAGAAGTGAGGATTGAGATCTCATAAAAGTGCAAGGACGAGCTACGAGTCTACCACAAGATGACCGACGTCGTGGAGGGCGGCAACCTTAATCTTTAGGCGTTGACAGTACACGGAAACGGATGAGTCTTCCTGGACCATAGAGTGGAACTCGTTGAGGAGGAAGATGGCGCGTGGTTATTGGTTGGCGTGGAAAATCCTCTCAATGGCCACCCACAGATCGCGAGCGGTAGGGTCGGTGTCATCCATGGTGAGGTCGAGGATGGAGTCATCTATAGAGCTGAGCAACTAGCTGCGGACGTAGCACTCGGCGATGTCCCACTGGGGGTCATCTGGTCGAGGAGGAGCGAAGCTGTCGATGTGGGAATGGAGGCCGATCTTGCCACACAAGGATTTGAAGCAGAAAACCCAGTTGGCGTTAAGATCAAGTGAAATCAGAACATAAGATTTCATGTTGATGGCGGTGTAGGGGGAGAGAACACTGGATTAGCCGAAGCGGCACCTAGAGGTCTGATGGAGAGATAACCGATGGCAGGCAGAGAGCTAGATCCGGCAACGGAAAGAGTGTCGAAACCGAGAGCAAGCTCGGTAACCATTGTGAAAGGTCACTGAGAAGAGTTGGACGAGACGTGAGGGGATCATGCACGGGTGCGCTAGTGACAAGACGCGGAGAGGGGAGACGAGAATGCAGCCGTGCATGCTTCGGACATGAGAGGAACACATAGAGCGGAGGCGAGGAAGGAGAGCGACGGGCGTGAAAGAGGGATATTCGCGTCCATGGGGAAAGATTTCACGTGCGCGGATGCGTGTGCGAGACCGACTGGTGCAGACACGAGGGGAGAGAAGTCATGGGTACGAGGAGAGTGAGTGTGCGTCGATGAAAGAAATTTTTGCGTCTATGTCGCACAGATAAGGACATGTGTGCGCGTTCTATTGGTGCGGATGTGAGGTGAGGAGTCACAGGCACGAGAGGAGAGAGCACGTCCACGAGGATGGAAGGACATGTGGGTGCGGTGGATTGGTGCGGACACGAGGCGAGAGGGGTTGCGGGTGCGAGAGTGGGGGAGTTCACGTCCGTGGGAGAGGATTTCACGTCCACGAACACGTGTGTGCATCGGATTGGTTAGGACGCGAGGCGAGAGGTCACGAGCGCGAGAGGAGGGAACACACCATGAGAACAGAGGGACACGTGTGCGCGGTGGATTGGCGCGGACGCGAGGCAAGAGGGTTCGCAAGCGTGAGAGGGAGGAGTTCGCGTTTGTGGGAGAGGATTTCACATCTACGAACACATGTGCGCGTTGGATTGGCACGGACGTGAGCCGAGAGGCCATGGGTGCGAGAGGAGGGAACATGTCCGCGAGAATGGAGGGACATGTGTGCACGATGGATTGGCGCGGACGCGAGGCGAGAGGGGTCACGGGCACGAGAGGGCGGAGTTCGTGTCTGTGGGAGAGGATTTCACGTTTGCGGACACGTGTGCGTGTCGGATTGGTGCGAATGCGAGGCGAGAAGGATCACGGGCGCGAAAGGAGTGGATGTGCGTCTGTAAAAGAGAAGGTGTTGCATCCGCGTTGCGTGCTCGGGACGCGAACGGAGATGGAGATCTTGGGCATGGAGGAGGGCCGACGCAGCTGCGACGAGAGGGGGGTCATAGAGGTGTGAGGGCAAATGCGAGGAGGCGGATGAGGTGAGGGACAGTTCTAGGCTATGTCTAGAACAAAGCCGGTGCTTGCCTACTTCCGTCTCCGTCTCCTCCTCACATGATGGCCTCCGAGCCAAGCCACCCGCTTCGCGGAAGGCAGCCACCATGGCGTGGGGTGATTGGGGAGGCGACGTGCAGAAGGGGAAGCAGTGTGGGGGAGAAAATCCCAGCTTGGAAGAGGCCTGGGCAGGGTAGCGAAAGGGAAGACTGCGGAGGAGAAGTCCACGACGGAAGAGGACGTGGAGGAGAAGCCCACGACGGAGACGGTCAGAAGACCGCGCATGGGAAGCCCGTGGCAGAGGAGGCTGCGGAGGAGAAGGTCCCGGTTAGGAGGAGGCCATGGAGGAGCTTGCGGTGGAGGAAGCGTTGGCCCGCTGGTGAGAAGGACACCGGCACGCAGAAGCTGTCTGCCCACTCTGATACCATATAGGAGTGAACAGATAGAGAAAGGAAGAGAGAAAACCCCCAATTACTATACAGAGGGGTGGTTTATATGTCGAACATTAATCACCTCAGCAAAGTGATTGTGACATGTGGATAAAGGGAGAAATAGAAAAAAACAGTTAAAAAAGTTACAAAGATACATCGACTACGATTACAATATTGATTGTTAGGATTTCAATTAGTCCTACGGTGTGGTTTGCTTTAAAGTCTCATCAATCTCAATATACAACTACAACATATCCATATCAATCACTAGTAACTAAGCAACATAGGCAGCAACATTTCAATCATTTCCGTATATCATAGAAACACAAAGCAGCACGGCAACACTTGAATAAAATTTTTGAAGCAGAGCACAGCTGATAGGATATACATATTTAGCAAAAATGGGATGTTTGGGGTAGAAGATATCATGGTCAAGCAAATAAATCAAAGTTAATATATTATTTACAGCAATGCCCTCTAGCTCTATGGTGGGTCCAAGGATTTTAAACAGAGACACATACAACGCACACAGATTATCCTCATTGGGCATATATATGAACTCATCAACATTGCAAAATTTCACATTACTACGTGGCATATGAGATGATCACATGTGAGGAATTGATCTAACAGGTAAATCAGATGCATAGTCTGAATAGGAAAAGGACTTGTCGTTCTAATAGATAAACCATGGAGGGATATATCTATATCGAGACTGATACATTAAGTACTACCCAGTTAGAGGATCAAGCTGATGTGTATAAAAGAGCAAATATAATTACATTGAATAAGTATGCATTAACTTAAGATGATAATTCAAGTCTAGATACAACTCTCTTATACCAGTAGGCAATACACAAGATCCAAAGGCATGCCCTTCTGTGGATAGACAGAGCTAAGATCTTAATGGCAAGGAGAGCATTCATGTCCTCTAGCAAGAACTCACAGTTAACCATTCTCTGCAAATTAACACAGATTCATGAAATGTTATAATACATAAAACAGGACCAAATGGACACTGAAGATCTCTGTGGTAATTTAGTTATGTAGTAAGTACACTTTCCTCCACTAATTAATGTGTCACGTACAAATGCACATAGTCACATACCATAGTGGATTCATGTCCTCCCAACTTATAATTTCAACTTTGATTAGGACACTTGCTTAAATGCTAATGTGAAACATATACTACAATAAGCACTCAGACAAATTATATCTGGATCAAGGGTTTTATCAACAATTACATATTTTTTCTTTTAAATTATTGCATACCTACATTAACATACTACTAGCGGCTACTGTTGAACTACCAAGTATGGTATTTAATTCATCGGTGCATAATGTAATTAAGCAACTCTACTTCCCCCTTATTTATGTTTGGAACTGAATGAACACTCTTCAAGAGTCTGTTTGAAACTGAATGAACACTCTTTAAAAGTAGTCTATTTTATATTGAATGAATACTCTGAACTCTATTAAAATTATGTGCAAAATTCTGTTCTTCTCTAGCAGTTTAATTGTTTTCAGAGTACTCTGCTTTTCTCCTTCATTTACCCCAATGCCTCTTCAGAAGTTCAGAACATGGATAAAATCGTTCAGATTTTTAGGACACGGACAAAATCATCAGAAAGTTTAGGAACTGGCACTTGCAGGCAACACAAAGCATTAGCATCAACGAATAGTTCAAATTTGTGCCCGAATTCTAAATCTAATCAAAACAAGTTCCAGTTCAAAAATCAAATTACTCGAATTTTATCGAACATTTTAAAAAATACCGAGCGCTAACGCCCTCAGCCATTGCTCGTGCGGCAAGGAACGCGCGCGCGACAGGCTGTCACGCGCTGACGTCACCGCCTTCCATAAATTCAAATCCCACCTTGCTGAGAAGATCCACACTTTCTCTCTGAACGCACGCTTCCTCTCTGAACCACGCTTTCTTCCTTTCCCCCAAACCCTAGAATTCCTCACGCGCTCCCGATCGAGAGTTCGAGACGGCAATGGCGGCGGCGGCTGGTGCGGATGGGCTCCTGCCTGGCCTCAGGTTCGACCCCAAAGACGAGGAGCTCGTCGCCCGCTACCTGCTCCGGCGCCTCCAGGGTAAACCCCTCCCTCTCGACGGCGTCATCCTCGAGGCCAAGAACGGCAAGGGCAAGCGGCAGAAGCGCACCGTGGAGGGCGGAGGGTTCTGGCAGGGGCAGAGGATGTGCGTGGACGGCCAGAGGCTGCTCGTCCCCGACGGCGGATTGGAGATTGCGTGGCGAAAGTACGTGCTCAGCTACTTTACCGAGGGCGAGAGGGGCAGCTCGGGGTGGGTGATGCACGAGTACGCCGTCACGGCCCCGGCTGACCTCGCCTCGTCGCCACTCCGGTTGTATCGCATCCGATTCAGCGGCTACGGCAAAAAGCGCAAGAGGGAACCAGAATGTCCGGGTGCCCACGACGACGGCCATCGAGAACGCGCCGCGCCCCAGCGCTCCGAGGCAGAGATTGCCGCGCTGCCGCTACAGCACGTTCCTCCTCCTGCGGCGGCGGTGGATCAGGGCGCCGCTGACGCAGATGGCACCGATCAGGGCTCCTCCGCTGTGACCGACGATTCTTCGCTGGTGTTTCGTGATCTTCCCGACCTGATCGTCCTGCCAGCAGAGCAAACTGATGCCGGAGTTGGCGCAGAGACTAGGGCAGCAGAGGCGAACCTTACCGATGACTCTGAAAGCGCCGATCAGAACTCCACATGCGTGATGGCCGATTCTTCCCTGCTGCTTCCTAATCTTCCGGGGAGAGTCGATGACGATGAGCTGCAGCGGTTTTTGCGTGAGTTCGACATGCCCAATCTGTTCGTCCCACAAGGAGAGGAAGACGGTGCCAGTGGTGCTGCATCGTTGGCGCCATCGTCGTCGTGGGACAACCAGAACTACTGCCCATCGGGCGTCATGGTCAGGGAGGCAACAGCGTTGCCAGCACCGTCGGGGACGTCGTCGCCGAACTATCAAAACAACTACTCATCAGCGGGCGTCGTGGATGGCGAGGTGCCTGCGTGTGCTGATTTTGAGTTTCCTGAGAGCATAGATGAGGTGCTTAGCTGCCTGGACGACTTCACCACGGCTGACAAAAGCTGCTTGGACTTCACCATAGACGAGCTGTTGGATCTGGCAGACTAGCTTCCTCAAGATGGCAAGAGATCAATTCAACACCGAAGAGATTTGTTCAGATTCTTCTGCAGTGCAGAGGCGAGATGGTCAGACCAAGAGATAGGGTGCCCTAAAGTAGCGCAGGATTCGCTTGAGAGCAGCGAGGTGCGGCTCTCGAGGATCATGCATATAGAGACAGATCTGCTGAACTGCAAAGGTAATGTTAGGTCGGGTATTGTAGGGCGCCAGCTAAACTGCAGTACTATATAGTGTCAACCACAGGTAGTCCATCAGAAGATAATTTAGAGTAGATATCAACAGGCGTGCTGCATGGCTTGCACGCACTCATCCTGGCACGCTATTAACGCCAAAATTTGGACAATTCAATGGTGCTAAATCCGATCGGCTGAGAAGTCCGATGGAGAGTTTAATGCAGTCATCGGTCGATGGAGATACTGAGACAAAGCCGATCAGAACTATAGAAAAGCCGATCGGATTAGTAAAAGATTGGATTGGCTTGAAGACAGGGGATTGTCCAATCGAGATCTGGTCCGAGAAGTCCGAGGAAAGGAAGGAAAAGGATCGGCTTAAGTAAAACAAGGTCTGATAGCTACAGTAGAGAAGTCAATCAGGTTGCAGCAAAGAAAGACTCGGTTACAAATTGGAAGATTATTCAAATGAAACCGGGTTTACAGAAGAGCCGTGGACTCCACGGCAGGATGTTTGTTTTTGTAAATTGTAACCTTACTTAATTAGGAAGGTTTAGCTGGTTAGTTAACTTCTTTAGGAATATTTTCCTTTGTTCTTACTAGGAAATAATGTCCGATTGTTATAGACACGTCGGACTCTGTCTGTAAATCTATGGTATAAATATAGACCCCCTGGAAACATGTAAAATATCTCTCGATCAATATACAATCTCGGCGCATCGCCACTCTAGTTCATCTAGGTTTTACCGGTGGGTTCTAGCTCTCGACGCGGGGCTGCATCGGTTAAGTCCGATCTCCGGCGAAGGGGTAAGTCCTGCCACCATCCCGATATGTCCTGCTTTGTCTGAGGCTGCATCGGTTAGGTCCGACCTCTTAGGCTGATCAGACGTATTGCATCACGTCCGTGCTGGACCTATCGGCCCGATAAGCTCCCTCTACTGTCGTTAGTTTCGTCCTTCATCGGTTAGGTCCGATCTATGGGGCTGCCGATGGTAGATCGAGCTTCAGGCCTATAGTCTTCTACACGGCGTATCATCAGAGTGCTAGCCGATGAGTTATCCATGCTCTGAGCTTCACGCCCAGCGTATCGGCCCCTCGGCCGATACGCATCACCCTTTAGAGACGTCCCACAACGCGTAACGCCAAATGTATCACTCTCCTAGCCTATACGCACCCACCTTCAGAGAGGCGTCCCTTCATCGGCTCAGCTAGCCAATGGGTTCGTTCCTATCCTTGCTACGGCATAGCCGATCCGGCGTCCTCTGTTCGTCCCACAAGGAGAGGAAGCCGGTGCCAGTGGTGCTGCATCGTTGGCGCCATCGTCGTCGTGGGACAACCAGAACTACTGCCCATCGGGCGTCATGGTCAGGGAGGCATCAGCGTTGCCAGCACCGTCGGGGACGTCGTCGCCGAACTATCAAAACAACTACTCATCAGCGGGCGTCGTGGATGGCGAGGTGCCTGCGTGTGCTGATTTTGAGTTTCCTGAGAGCATAGATGAGGTGCTTAGCTGCCTGGACTTCACCACGGCTGACAACAGCTGCTTGGACTTCACCGTAGACGAGCTGTTGGATCTGGCAGACTAGCTTCCTCAAAATGGCAAGAGATCAATTCAACATCGACACTGTCCTTGTAGTTGTACGAAGAGATTTGTTCATATTCTTCTGTAGTGCAGCGGCGAGATGTTCATGAGATTTTGTCATGAAATGGTCTATATTAATTGGCTGGTTCAACTGGATGTAATTAAGCGTAGGTTGAACATTCGATTTATTGATTTATTAGTTGATATTGCTGTTGATTGGTTGAATTCGATGTAAGTAACATCCCTGTTTAATGAATATATTCCTATTCAATTCGTTGCTTTGTCAAACTTGAGTGGTGCACATTCAATGAAGCTCTTACCACAACCTTGCCAGGATGGATATAAACCTGCAGGTTGTGAAGTAAACAATCGAGCATGCTGTGATCCTTCAGGTTTACACGGCTTGGGTATACTCCTTCAAGAATTGGCTACGGGCTCCAGAAAGAGAATTTTCAGATTCACCATGAGCAATGCTCATAAGCACGCTCCATTTTTACTGACTGAAGTGATTACATGCAACAAAAGGCTCATCAGAAAAAACATTTTGACATCAATGGAAGATATATGATATGAGCTCAGAGAATATAGCACAAACCTTCAAAACCACATCCTTTACATTTCCTGAACACATTTGCCAAACAGAGTTGCATTTCCCCTAAATTGTCAGCTACATCTTACATTATATTTACATTCACTGAAGACTGCACAAAACGAAAACATCTAACGTCCTCAAGAATTTGCAATAACTTTTGCTAGCTCCCGTGCAACAAGGGATAATGATTTTGCAAAACTGATTAATGGGATGATTCCCGCAAAACTGATTAACTGCAAACTGAAGTGAGCAGCAAAATACTAAACCATGTCACCATTTGGTAAACTCAGTTGGCTTCCGCAACTCTGGCTAGATGTCTCATCTCCACATCTAGAAAAGTGCTGATTCTTTGATCATATTTTCAAATCTGCATAGCAGTCCTCTGGATCCTAGCCTGATGATTATGCTCCCATCATCGTCTACAGTGAGACTAAGAACCCAACTCTATATATGGGAGTCAGGTTTATACATATACAGTCTAGTGGTTTAAGACCCCTCATAATATCAGCGGGAGAGAAACAGACGCAGAGACTGGAGCGAAACTGGTGAACAAGGCGCGTTAGGCCTTTGGTCATAATATCAATGAACTAGTGCGTCGACGGTACATGAAGCACCCAAACCTGTCCTAGCACGACCTTGTCACGTACGAAGTGAATGTCTATCTCTATATGCTTCGTGCGTCGATAATCGACTAGGTTGGCAGTCATGTAGACGGCGCTGACATTGTTGCAGTAGATGATGTTCGCATAGTAGATAGGTGCACGGAGCTCCTGGAGAAGCTAGCGTAGCTAGCAACACTTGGTGATGGCGTGGGCAACGGCGCGATACTCGGTTTCGGCGCTGGACCGAGACAATGTAGTCTGGCGCTTTGAGTACTAGGAGACTAGAGTGTCACCGAGGCAGGCGCAGTAGACGGATGTGGAGCGTCGAAAGTCGTGGCAGTCTGCCTAGTCCACTTCAGAGTACGCGGTGAGAGAGTCGATGGGGCTAGAGCTGAGATGTAAGCTGGTGGAGAGTGTGCCCTTCACATAGCGAAGAATACGCTTAAGCAGCGCGAGGTGAGGTTCACGCGGAGCATGCACGAAGAGGCACATTTGCTGAACAGCGTAGGTGAGATTGGGCCATGTTAGTGTGAGGTACTGGAGGGCACTAGCAAGTCTCTGGTACTGGGAGAGACTGGCTATGAGAGAGCCATCGGTGGTGGAGAGTTTGACGCGAGTGTCGACTGGAGTGGCCGTGGGGTGACATTCGGCTATGCCCGCACGTTGGAGGAGATCGATGGCATACTGATGCTGATAGAGAAAGAGCCCGTGAGGAGAGCGGGTGATAGAGATGCCAAGGATGTGTTGGAGAGGACCAAGATCGATCATGGCAAACTCAGAGTGGAGTCGGGCCATGATCTGGTGTAGGAGAGACAGCGAGGACGCTGTAAGAACAATGTCGCCGATGTAAAGAAGAAGATAGGTGGTGGTGTTGCCGATGTGAAGGACGAAGAGGGAGGTATCGGAGACGGAGGCCACAAAGTCGATGCACCGAAAATAGGCATTAAAACGCTGGTATCAGGCCCGAGGGGCTAGTTTGAGGCTGTAGAGAGAGCGCTGAAGGAGGCAAACGTTGTCGGGACGAGATGGATCAACAAAGCCAAGAGGCTACTGGCAATAGACCGTTTCCGTCAGATGACCGTGAAGAAAGACATTCTTCACGTCGAGTTGGTGGATCGGCCAAGAGTGCGAGGTAGCGAGAGTGAGAACAACCCAGATGGTAGCGGGTTTGATGACGGGATTGAAGGTCTCATCGTAGTCAACGCCAGGACGTTGGGAGAAACTCTGAACTACCCAGTGTGCCTTGTGACGAGTAAGTGATCCATCGGCATGTAACTTATGTATAAAGATCCACTTACTGATCACAACATTGGCACCGAGAGGATGATGGACGAGGCACCAGGTCTCATTATCCATAAGGGCCTTGTACTCCTCGGCCATGGCCACGCGCCATTGAGGATCGCCTATGGCTGAACAAGGAGTCATCGGGATAGGCGAGATAGTATGATGGACTACGGAGAGCTCATAACGCTTGGTAGAGCGGAGGGACCCGGTTTGTGATTAGGTGATCATATGAGAGGTGGAGGGGATAGGAGGATTCGCAGGAGCCGATGGGAGTGTGAGAGGTGGGGTAGGGACTGGTTGGGGAAGGGCGGCATCGGTTTAGGATCGGTGACTGTATGTTCAGGAAAAGGGTTGAACGTGGTCGGCCTGAGCCGATGGGGGTGGGTTAGCCGATGGAGGTTGATGGATTGATGGGTTTGGGTGGTTCGATGGAGGTGGAACAGCCGATAGGGAGGGGCGAGCTGATGGTGTTGGAGGAGCCGATAGGTGAGGGCGAGCGGATGGAGGCTGAGGAGCCGATGGAGTTGATGTGTCCGATGGGAGGGAGACAGTATCAGCCAAAGGTGATGAGGGTGGTGGGGTCGATGGAGGTCCGATATGAGGAGCATCGGAGTGGAGAGGAGTGGGATACCTGTGCAAGAAGTCCTTAGGAGCGGCCGATGGAGAGGCTGAAGGTGAGATTTATGGAGGGGACCAGGAGGGTACGGTGTTGCTGAGGAGGAAGAGGAGATCTCTAGACGAGGGTCCGAGATGAAGTAAACCGAAGGGGAAGCAGGACTCATCAAAGATGACATGGCGGGAGATGATGACCCAGTGGGTGGAAAGATCGAGACATCGGTATCCCTTGTGGGATGAGGGATATCCTAGGAAAATACAGGCGATGGAGCGAGGTGCAAGTTTATGAGGAGTAGTGGCGATAATATTGGGATAGCAGAGACACCCAAAGATACGTAGGTGAGAATAGTCGGGCGTCTTATGGTATGAAAGGGTGTAGGGGACATTGTGGCAAACGAAGGAGCAAGGGCGCCGATTGATAATGTAAGTCATGGTGGTTAGTGCTTCGGCCTAGTAGGTTGCGGGTAGTTGGCATGAAGTAGCATAGTATGACTCATGTTTAGTGTGCGAAGAAGGTGTTCAGTCTTGCCATTTTGGGGAAAGGTGTAGGAACATGAGAGACGGAGATTGTTGCCATGGGAGGTAAGGAAGGTTTAGACGGTACAGTTGACAAACTCCGTACCGTTATCGACCTATATGGCTTGAATAGAGAGGTTGAACTGGTTAGAGACATAGTTGGTAAAGTTAATGAGGTGAGAGGCAACCTCTAACCTGCTGGTTAGTGGAAAAATCCAGCAATAGTGTGTATAGTCATCAAGTATTGTGAGATAGTACTGATTACCAGAAACACTCTTAACTAGAGAAGTCTACACATCACAATGTATTAACTCAAAAGGTCGTGAGGTACAAGACAAAGAGTTTAAGAAAGGCAGCCGTATGTGTTTGCCAAGTTGACAAGAGTGGCAAACAGTGAAGCTGTTGTGGTTACACATGATGGAGGCGCTGTGACGTAGATTGGCGACAGCGTCGGGGCTAGGATGACCAAGGCGAAGATGCCATATGTTGGTGGAGAGGGCGATGCTGGCGTGTGGAGTGGACGGCACAGTGGAGATGGTGTAAAGATCGCCGCCAGTATTGCATTGAAGTATCTGGCGCCGGGTCGAGATATACTTCACAGAGAAACCAGAAGCGTCAAATCCAATTGAGCAATTGTTATCTCTTGTGAATTAGCGAACAGATACTAGATTATGGAGGAGAGAGGGGACAATGAGGGCATTTCAAAGTGGAAAATTAGTTGTGGGTGTAGATAGAAGGGACTCACCATAGCATTGGATAGGGAGATAGTGGCCATTGGCGATGGTGACAAAAGTGGAGGAGGAGGTATGGCGAGAGAGTAGTATACCGTCCGATTACACCATGTGGGATGACACACCAGAGTCTTGCACCCAAGGGTGCTAGGGTTGGAGTGTCATCTGATTAAGGGCGCCGACGAGGCCAGCCTGGTTTCACGAGGGAACCAACTAGGTGGATGGTGACGGTAGGATTGGCTGAGGCGGTAGGGTGGGAGCCGATGCCAAGTTGGCCTGAGGATGGGCTCCGAGGACCCTTAGTTGTCAGCCGATAGGAATGCGTAGTTAGGGCTGGAGTGCCTAGGGGTTGTAGCAAAGCCATGGACCCATGGGACTGGTAGACGGAGTAGGGACTGGAGCAGGACATGGTTGCATCAGACCACTCTAGGTATTTGATCTTTTGTAAATCTTATCTTATATAGGAAGATTTAGTTAGTTAGTTAACTTCTTTAGATATATTTTCCTTTATTTTTGTTAGGAAATAACGTCCGATGGTTGAAAACGTGTTAGACTCTATAAACCCAGGGTATAAATATTAGACCCCTGGAGACATGTAAATCTATATATCGATCAATACAATCTCAGCGAATCGCCACCCTACTTCATCTAGGTATTTACCGACGGGTTCTGGCTCTCGACGCGGGGCTGCATCAGTTGAGTTCGATCTCCAGTGAAGGGGCAAGTCCCGCCACTATCTCGATATGTTCTGCTTTGTCTAAGGCTGGATCGGTTAGGTTCGACCACTTAGAGCGATCAGATGTATCGCATCACGTCCGTGCAGGGCCTATCGGCCTATTAAGCTCTCTCCGCTATCGTCAATTTCGTGCTGTATCGGTTAGGTTTGACCTACGGGGCTGTCGATGGTAGATTGAGCTTTAGCCTTATAGTTTTCTGCACGGCGTATCATCAGAGTACTAGCCGATGAGCTATCCATGCTCTGAGCTTCATGCCAAGCGCATTGGTCTTCCAGCCGATGCGCGCCCGCCTTCAGAGAGGCGTCTTTTTATCGGCTCAGCTAGCCAATGGGTTCGCTCCTATCATTAATTCAGCACTTAGCCTCGTACTGTCTTGGTTAGGTCCAATCTTCGAGGTTTGGTGTTAATGGCGCCATCAAGGTGGGCAATGGGTCATCGTGATGCCATTTTCGGAGCGGCATCGGCTTCGCAGTCGATGCGTCTATATGCTTTTCCTTGCCACTCCGCATATGCCTTCATCGGCTTTCCAGCTGATGGATGACCGCTACCGCTTCCGTTGACTATCAGGAGAGATCTTGTGCATTTTTCTATCCTCTAGATACACCCTGGTTCCTTCATCAGCTCTACGGCCAATCCCTCGTCGACACTTGTCCACGCCTTCATCGGCTCCCCAGCCGATTGAAAAGTGTCCCGATTCCTATCGGCAAATAGCCGACAGCGAAGGGCCTTCTGGACGCGGCCGATGACCTACCCGATCCTATTGGCAGCCAGCTGATAGCGAGCGCCTATATCGGCCCGTCGTCCGACTGACCTGTTCGTCTCACCTACTTGTCAATTGCAGGGTCAAATTGACTAGCACGCTCGCACCCGTACCGTCGCGGTGGAGCCTATCGAACCCCATGGCCTCCGGCAAATGTACCTCAAGCCATGGAGAGAAGCCGACCGGCCTGCACTGGAGCTAAGCAGACCTCCTAGGCGACGGCGTGTTCGCGCCGGGCGTATGAGATCCGGCGCAAACATATTTTTTGGCAGGCCCAATGGGACAGAAGGTTTCATTCATCGACTGATAAGAACCATACTACATTCATCAGCTGGTAGGGTAGAAATGTTTATTCATTAGCCGATTAGACGGGATTTCATTCATCGACTGGAGAAATCTGAAGACCGTCCATCGGCTGAAGATCCTTCATCGGCTGGTGTGGTATAATTCCATTTATCAACCAGCGGGACTCTACAAGAGCCTGATTAGATGTCAGAATTTTACTCATCAACCCAGGGGGCATCTTGTTGTCAATATGTCTAAAGAAAAGTTGTATTCCAAGGCATATTTGTCCGAAGATAAAGCCGATGAGGAGATTATAGTTTTAGTTACCATGGAGGATTTGAATGAAGATCAGAGGCAGCATATAGAGTAGAATATAGACAATTTTTAGAAGCTTTATTTGGAATCCTTTAGTACGACTGAACAAGGGCCGATTCAAGAGGTGCAGTTACCAAAATGTGTTTTGATGAAGGAATCAGGCCATTCAGTACCTGTGAGTTCTTCCAAGCCGTTGCAAGAGATGTTCAACGAAGCATTTTATCGAGCATTCAGTAATCCATCGGTAGTATGGATGGATACACTACAAGATCTGATCAAGAAGACAATACAAGAATCATCAGCTCAAGTGTCTGATCAAGATCATATGCCTTTGCCGATAGAGACGAAGGAAACTTGGCAAAACAAGAAGGACCTATCGGTAAATATGTATCCACCAACACAAGATCGATTCAGGGGGCAACGGCAGGAGGTACCTCCAGAATTCTTTCAGAGGAATCATTATGGAGAATATCACAAGCAGAATCGGGTACCATATCTACCTCCACATGATCAGGAAGATACTCTAAAGGAGAAGGATTGGTTAACCAGAATTGTGAATACGGTGGAAGAGCAATTTGGTATCAAGCCCAAAGATCAAACAGTTATGTATCGGCACCCATATCCAGAATGGTTTGACAGAATTCCATTGCCTCGCCGATACATGATACCAGATTTCTTTAAATTCTCAAGACAAGACAATATATCTATAATAGAGCACATTAGTTGATTCTTAGCATAGTGTAGAGAAACATCGGCTGAGAAAGCTCTTAGAGTCCGTTTTTTTCCATTATCCCTCTTTGGATCGGCCTTTGCAAGGTTTTCTTCCTTAGTACCAAGCTCGATTAAAGGATGGGCCGATCTAGGGCAGCAATTCCATAGATATTTTATTACTGGGATTTAAGAAATGAGACAGTCAGATTTGACATTGGTTAGACAGAGGCCTAATGAGTTAGTTCTAGAATATTTCTAACATTTCTAGGACATCAAAAGCCGATGTAATAGTCTTGTTCTGAGCGATGAACAATTAGCTGATTTGGCCTTCCAGGGGTTATCGAGTCGCATCAGGTGAAAATTTTCTTTCCAAGAGTTCAATAGTTTAGCACATCTGATGCATGTAGTATCGGCTTACGAGAGCCGATTATCAGGAAAAGAGGAGATGTTGAAGCATTGGAGTCCTGAGGAAGAGAATTTCGAAGCATGAGTCTTCATACCTTGAAATTGGGGGGCATGTGTTAATGCCAAAATCTGGACAACCCAATGGTGGACTGCCTAAAGCCGATCGGCTAGAGAGGTATCCAATCAATACAATGAAGAAGCCGATTGGATTATAGCAAAGAAAGACTTGGTCCCAGATTGAAAGACTATCCAGATAAGACCAAGTTTACGAAGGAGCCGTGGAACCTTTGGCAGGGTATTTAATCTTTTGTAAATCTTATCTTATATAGGAAGATTTAGTTAGTTAGTTATCTTCTTTAGAGATATTTTTCTTTATTTTTGTTAGGAAAACTCATCGGACTCTGTAAACCCAGGGTATAAATATCAGACCCCTGAAGACATATAAATCTATATCTCGATTAATACAATCTCGGCGCATCGCCACTCTAGTTCATCTAGGTATTTACCGGTGGGTTCTAGCTCTCGACGTGGTGCTGCATCGGTTGAGTTTGATCTTCAACGAAGGGGTAAGTCCCGTCACTATCTTGATATGTTCTGCTCCGTCTAAGGCTGCATCGGTTAGGTTTGACCTCTTAGGCCAATCAAATGTATCACATCACATCCGTACAGGGCCGAGGTCGACGCCAGTGACCAGGGGAGTACTTGGGAATGTTTTCATGTTCGTGACTTCGTGCTATTTTGGCATAGGCTTTTATGGGCCAGGCCCAAACCCTAGAACACCTGCCCAGTGGCAGAGGCCTAGCCTCCCCCAACAAAAATCATTATGTAGAGCTTTCGTTGTATTAGGCCCCCTCCAATATGAGCAAATCATGTGTTGTTAGCTAACCTTTGCCTTTTTGGATGTTCATGAAGTAGTTAACAAGTAACAACAAATTGCTACGTTTTGACTGGCTTCCTCTCAGTGCTAGCTCTTCTGCATTTTTGTTCAGCTAGTTCACCGCGATACAGTTCTAATGAAATTAGCAACTTGCGTATTGCAGCCCTAAACTGATTTCAATTTCTAATTTGTTAGTTCTATGTCAGCTCCAATCAAATGAAGAATAATTATTTTTTCACCAGAATTAACAATTTGTAGGGCCTGTTAACTGGTTTTCTTTTGTACCGCCAATTTGCAAAACATTGTCTTGGAAATTTTCTTCTCAAGAGTTCAATAGTTTAGCACATCTGATACATTTGGTATCAATTTACAAGACCGATTATCAGAACAGAGGAGATTTCAAAGCATTAGAGGCCTGAGGAAAGAATTTCGAAGCATGATCCTTCATACTTTGAAATTAGGGGGTATGTGTTCACGCCAAAATTTAGAAAGCCCACATAGAGATTGAAAAAAAGATCAGCTTAAGTAAATAGAAGTTTGGTTACTACAGTGAGGAAGCTGATCGAATGAAACAGAAAAGATTCGGCCTAAGATTAGAAGGTTATCTGAATAAGACCGAGTTTGAGGAGTAGCCGTGGAATTCACGGCAGGCTATTCTATCAATATAAATCGTATGTTATATGGATAGAAAGATTTAGTTAGTATAGTTAACTTTTTTAGAGATATTTTCCTTTATCTTTGTTAGGAAATAAAGTCCGATGATTGTTGTAAGCGCGTCGAACTTTATAAACCCAAGGTATAAATATAGACCCCCTGAAAACATGTACAGGACATCCTTCGATCAATACAACTTTAGCGCATAGCCACCCTAGTTCATCTAGGTTTTTACCGATGAGGTCTGACTCTCGACGCGGGACTACATTGGTTAACTTCAATCTCTAGCGAAGGGGTAAGTCCCACCACTATCCCGATATGTCTCGCTCTGTCTAAGGCTGTATCGGTTAGGTTTGACCTCTTAGGCCAATCGGATGTATCGCATCACGTCCGTGTAGGATCTATCGGCCTATCAAGCTCTCTCCATTATCGTCGGTCTCGTGCTGTATCGGTTAGGTTCCACCTACGAGGTTGTTGATGGTAGAATGAGCTTTAGGCCTATAAGTCTCTATGCGGCGTTTCATCGGAGTGTTAACCGATGAGTTATCTATACATTGAGCAACACGCCCAGCGTATCGGCTTCTCGACTGATACGCACCAGTCTTTAGAGACTTCTCTTGAGCGCCATGCCAAGCGCATCGGCCTTCTAGCCGATACGCGCTTGTCTCACAGAGATGTCCTCTCATCAGCTTAGCTAGCCGATGGGTTCGCTTCGCCCTTCAACACAACCGATCCGGCATCCACCATCTCATTGTTGTTGGTCTCGGTCTCATACTATCTCGGTTAGGTCCGATCTTTGAGATTCGGTATTAGTGGCATTGTCACGGCGGGCGACGGATCCTATACAGTTCTAATATCAGTATCGAGACTGATACATTAAGTACTACCCAGTTAGAGGATCACGCTAAGGTGTATAAAAGAGCAAATACTTGTACCACTTTGGCAGCAACCAAAGTATTTAATTACACTGAATAAGTATGCATTACCTTAAGGTGATAATTTAAGTCTAGATGCAACTCTCTTATACTAGTAGGCATCCTAAGCAATTGGAATACGCAAGGTCCAAAGGCATGCCCTTCTGTTTACAGCCTTAGAGCTAAGATCTCAATGGTAGGGAGAGCATTCATGTCCTCCAGCAAGAACTCATAGTTAACCATGCTCTGCAAATTAACATAGATTCATAACATATCATACATAACAATGCGTAAAATTGGATCAAATGGACGCTGAAGATCTATGTGGTAATTTAGTTATGTAGTAAGTACACTTCCCTCCATTAATTAATGTGTATTTTTGACTTTGCACAAGGACTAACTAGGCCATTTCGTCGTTCACAGCGGAGGAGCCCTGATCGGTGCCATCAGCGTCAGCGGCACCCTGATCCACCGCCGCCGATGGGCAGTAGTTCTGGTTGTCCCACGACGACGATGGCGCCAACGATGCAGCACCACTGGCACCGGCTTCCTCTCCTTGTGGGACGAACAGATTGGGCATGTCGAACTCACGCAAAAACCGCTGCAGCTCATCGTCATCGACTCTCCCCGGAAGATTAGGAAGCAGCAGGGAAGAATCTGCCATCACGCATGTGGAGTTCTGATCGGCGCTTTCAGAGTCATCGGTAAGGTTCGCCTCTGCTGCCCTAGTCTCTGCGCCAACTCCGGCATCAGTTTGCTCTGCTGGCAGGACGATCAGGTCGGGAAGATCACGAAACACCAGCGAAGAATCGTCGGTCACAGCGGAGGAGCCCTGATCGGTGCCATCTGCGTCAGCGGTCGCAATCTCCAATCCGCCGCCGTCGGGGACGAGCAGCCTCTGGCCGTCCACGCACATCCTCTGCCCCTGCCAGAACCCTCCGCCCTCCACGGTGCGCTTCTGCCGCTTGCCCTTGCCGTTCTTGGCCTGCGCGTCCGCGAGGAAGAAGGCCTCGTCACCACCCCGGCCGTGATCCGCGAGAAGCTTCCACGGCAGCGCGCTCAGGGGATCCGCCTCGAGGATGACGCCGTCGAGAGGGAGGGGCTTGCCTTGGAGACGCCGGAGCAGGTAGCGGGCGACGAGCTCCGCGTCGCTGGGGTCGAACCTGAGGCCAGGCAGGAGCCCATCCGCACCAGCCGCCGCCGCCATTGCCGTCTCGAACTCTCGATCGGGAGCGCGTGAGGAATTCTAGGGTTTGGGGGAAAGGAAGAAAGCGTGGTTCAGAGAGGAAGCGTGCGTTCAGAGAGAAAGTGTGGATCTTCTCAGCAAGGCGGGATTTGAATTTATGGAAGGCGGTGACGTCAGCGCGTGACAGCCTGTCGCGCGCGCGTTCCTTGCCGCACGAGCAATGGCTGAGGGCGTTAGCGCTCGGTATTTTTTAAAATGTTCGATAAAATTCGAGTAATTTGATTTTTGAACTGGAACTTGTTTTGATTAGATTTAGAATTCGGGCACAAATTTGAACTATTCGTTGATGCTAATGCTCTGTGTTGCCTGCAAGTGCCAGTTCCTAAACTTTCTGATGATTTTGTCCATGTCCTAAAAATCTGAACGATTTTATCCATGTTCTGAACTTCTGAAGAGGCATTGGGGTAAATGAAGGAGAAAGGAGAGTACTCTGAAAACAATTAAACTGCTAGAGAAAAACATAATTTTGCCCATAATTTTAATAGAGTTCTCTTGAAGAGTATTCATCCAATATAAAATAGACTACTTTTAAAGAGTGTTCATTCAGTTTCAAACAGACTCTTGAAGAGTGTTCATTCAGTTCCAAACATAAATAAGGGGGAAGTAGAGTTGCTTAATTACATTATGCACCGATGAATTAAATACCATACTTGGTAGTTCAACAGTAGCCGCTAGTAGTATGTTAATGTAGGTATGCAATAATTTAAAAGAAAAAATATGTAATTGTTGATAAAACCCTTGATCCAGATATAATTTGTCTGAGTGCTTATTGTAGTATATGTTTCACATTAGCATTTAAGCAAGTGTCCTAATCAAAGTTGAAATTATAAGTTGGGAGGACATGAATCCACTATGGTATGTGACTATGTGCATTTGTACGTGACACATTAATTAGTGGAGGAAAGTGTACTTACTACGTAACTAAATTACCACAGAGATCTTCAGTGTCCATTTGGTCCTGTTTTATGTATTATAACATTTCATGAATCTGTGTTAATTTGCAGAGAATGGTTAACTGTGAGTTCTTGCTAGAGGACATGAATGCTCTCCTTGCCATTAAGATCTTAGCTCTGTCTATCCACAGAAGGGCATGCCTTTGGATCTTGTGTATTGCCTACTGGTATAAGAGAGTTGTATCTAGACTTGAATTATCATCTTAAGTTAATGCATACTTATTCAATGTAATTAAATACTTTGGTTGCTGTGAAAGTGGTACAAGTATTTGCTCTTTTATACACATCAGCTTGATCCTCTAACTGGGTAGTACTTAATGTATCAGTCTCGATATAGATATATCCCTCCATGGTTTATCTATTAGAACGACAAGTCCTTTTCCTATTCAGACTATGCATCTGATTTACCTGTTAGATCAATTCCTCACATGTGATCATCTCATATGCCACGTAGTAATGTGAAATTTTGCAATGTTGATGAGTTCATATATATGCCCAATGAGGATAATCTGTGTGCGTTGTATGTGTCTCTGTTTAAAATCCTTGGACCCACCATAGAGCTAGAGGGCATTGCTGTAAATAATATATTAACTTTGATTTATTTGCTTGACCATGATATCTTCTACCCCAAACATCCCATTTTTGCTAAATATGTATATCCTATCAGCTGTGCTCTGCTTCAAAAATTTTATTCAAGTGTTGCCGTGCTGCTTTGTGTTTCTATGATATACGGAAATGATTGAAATGTTGCTGCCTATGTTGCTTAGTTACTAGTGATTGATATGGATATGTTGTAGTTGTATATTGAGATTGATGAGACTTTAAAGCAAACCACACCGTAGGACTAATTGAAATCCTAACAATCAATATTGTAATCGTAGTCGATGTATCTTTGTAACTTTTTTAACTGTTTTTTTCTATTTCTCCCTTTATCCACATGTCACAATCACTTTGCTGAGGTGATTAATGTTCGACATATAAACCACCCCTCTGTATAGTAATTGGGGGTTTTCTCTCTTCCTTTCTCTATCTGTTCACTCCTATATGGTATCAGAGTGGGCAGACAGCTTCTGCGTGCCGGTGTCCTTCTCACCAGCGGGCCAACGCTTCCTCCACCGCAAGCTCCTCCATGGCCTCCTCCTAACCGGGACCTTCTCCTCCGCAGCCTCCTCTGCCACGGGCTTCCCATGCGCGGTCTTCTGACCGTCTCCGTCGTGGGCTTCTCCTCCACGTCCTCTTCCGTCGTGGACTTCTCCTCCGCAGTCTTCCCTTTCGCTACCCTGCCCAGGCCTCTTCCAAGCTGGGATTTTCTCCCCCACACTGCTTCCCCTTCTGCACGTCGCCTCCCCAATCACCCCACGCCATGGTGGCTGCCTTCCGCGAAGCGGGTGGCTTGGCTCGGAGGCCATCATGTGAGGAGGAGACGGAGACGGAAGTAGGCAAGCACCGGCTTTGTTCTAGACATAGCCTAGAACTGTCCCTCACCTCATCCGCCTCCTCGCATTTGCCCTCACACCTCTATGACCCCCCTCTCGTCGCAGCTGCGTCGGCCCTCCTCCATGCCCAAGATCTCCATCTCCGTTCGCGTCCCGAGCACGCAACGCGGATGCAACACCTTCTCTTTTACAGACGCACATCCACTCCTTTCGCGCCCGTGATCCTTCTCGCCTCGCATTCGCACCAATCCGACACGCACACGTGTCCGCAAACGTGAAATCCTCTCCCACAGACACGAACTCCGCCCTCTCGTGCCCGTGACCCCTCTCGCCTCGCGTCCGCGCCAATCCATCGTGCACACATGTCCCTCCATTCTCGCGGACATGTTCCCTCCTCTCGCACCCATGGCCTCTCGGCTCACGTCCGTGCCAATCCAACGCGCACATGTGTTCGTAGATGTGAAATCCTCTCCCACAAACGCGAACTCCTCCCTCTCACGCTTGCGAACCCTCTTGCCTCGCGTCCGCGCCAATCCACCGCGCACACGTGTCCCTCTGTTCTCATGGTGTGTTCCCTCCTCTCGCGCTCGTGACCTCTCGCCTCGCGTCCTAACCAATCCGATGCACACACGTGTTCGTGGACGTGAAATCCTCTCCCACGGACGTGAACTCCCCCACTCTCGCACCCGCAACCCCTCTCGCCTCGTGTCCGCACCAATCCACCGCACCCACATGTCCTTCCATCCTCGTGGACGTGCTCTCTCCTCTCGTGCCTGTGACTCCTCACCTCACATCCGCACCAATAGAACGCGCACACATGTCCTTATCTGTGCGACATAGACGCAAAAATTTCTTTCGTCGACGCACACTCACTCTCCTCGTACCCATGACTTCTCTCCCCTCGTGTCTGCACCAGTCGGTCTCGCACACGCATCCGCGCACGTGAAATCTTTCCCCATGGACGCGAATATCCCTCTTTCACGCCCGTCGCTCTCCTTCCTCGCCTCCGCTCTATGTGTTCCTCTCATGTCCGAAGCACGCACGGCTGCATTCTCGTCTCCCCTCTCCGCGTCTTGTCACTAGCGCACCCGTGCATGATCCCCTCACGTCTCGTCCAACTCTTCTCAGTGACCTTTCACAATGGTTACCGAGCTTGCTCTCGGTTTCGACACTCTTTCCGTTGCCGGATCTAGCTCTCTGCCTGCCATCGGTTATCTCTCCATCAGACCTCTAGGTGCCGCTTCGGCTAATCCAGTGTTCTCTCCCCCTACACCGCCATCAACATGAAATCTTATGTTCTGATTTCACTTGATCTCAACGCCAACTGGGTTTTCTGCTTCAAATCCCTGTGTGGCAAGATCGGCCTCCATTCCCACATCGACAGCTCCGCTCCTCCTCGACCAGATGACCCCCAGTGGGACATCGCCGAGTGCTACGTCCGCAGCTAGTTGCTCAGCTCTATAGATGACTCCATCCTCGACCTCACCATGGATGACACCGACCCTACCGCTCGCGATCTGTGGGTGGCCATTGAGAGGATTTTCCACGCCAACCAATAACCACGCGCCATCTTCCTCCTCAACGAGTTCCACTCTATGGTCCAGGAAGACTCATCCGTCTCCGTGTACTGTCAACGCCTAAAGATTAAGGTTGCCGCCCTCCACGACGTCGGTCATCTTGTGGTAGACTCGTAGCTCGTCCTTGCACTTTTATGAGATCTCAATCCTCACTTCTCCAACACCGCCGCCGACATCACCAACTCCGCCACTCTTCCCATGTTCGCTAGAGCCCACGACATGTTGGTTCTCAAGAAACTCCACCTAACCAATGACTAGATGACCATTGCCCATACCGCTCTCATCGCCGCCTGTTTTAGCACAGCCTATTTGGCCACCACTGAGAGGGAGAAGCTAATGAGGGAGATGGACCCATGGGCCAGGAAAACTGATCGGTTTAGGCCCAAGTGGGCTGGGTGCTTGCTGCTGTCTCCAAGGTTCATCTCCAACCAGACGTAGAAGCCTTTTTAAATTGGTTTTTGGTTTTAATTCAAATCTAAGTAATTTATTATGGGCTCTAGTTATTAAACTATTAAATTTTTCAGATGGTATAAACAGGTTGTCATCACCGATATCTATAACACCATAAATAGCGACCCCATTATATTTTTTATATAAATATCCATCTCGAAGTATGTTTTACCGATGTAACGTATTAACTGAACATAAATATATTACCGTGCAACAATAGTATTCTGATATTTAAATATATCAACTTCTAGCATGTTTTGATCCATCAGAGGTTCAAAAAATTGGCATCAGAGAAGGTACCTGGATGAAATGCTGTCCTGATGTAGTTAGCAAGAGAAGCATCACCTCTTGAAGTATACGGCATTTCCATATCTAAACCACTATCAGCAGCCTTCGTTTCAGATAATTGTCTTAATACAAGTGATGAGAACATCAACACTATCGATATATCCACTTATGGTCCAATTACCCACGCTCGTGCACGTCAACTCAACTATTAGGTGAGTTCATTCTTAAGTTTATGTTTCTCCTCTTTATATCTTGGAGACACGTGCACTCTTGTTTTACTTAGAAACGATAAAGAGGTTCTAATGAGAAGAGGATTAGCGCGAGGTGGATTCAGACTGCAGGATAGTGCCAAATTCTAATGGCCGTCACGACTTCATGCGAACTCCGATTTGGGCTTACAAGTACTTAATGGAAAGGTTATCAAGTGTACTTTCAAATGGATCTAGCCTCATCTAAATATCTATTCTGAAGCAGACGCAATTGTTATTTTTCTACCGAGTGTTTTTCTGTCCACGGTGCTGCGTCACCTGTTTTGGGCCTAATGGGCCGTGTATCAAGTTAGACCCATTAGGGGTGCGTCCTAGGGTTGAGCACGACCCCAGCACCCCTGTAGTCGTTCCCCCCCTCTTCTTAAACCTTCAGTCGCCATCAAGAACAACGGGTTTTGTTGATTAGAGTTAGCGTATTGCTACTTGCACACAGCGCGCGTGTTGGCTAGACCGTCCGTCTGTTTGTCTCCAGATCGTATTGTGAATTCAAAGTGAATCTTCCATCTTAATATCTAGCAATTTCAGTACTTGTTTCACTAGTTCTTGTTTGTTCTTCGATTGCTTGTAGGTCGAGTGCCCTAGTGGCTAGGTTGTCAAGCACCGCAAGTTTGCGTCGACCATCGAAGATGGTGTATCGGTTGCTAAGGCGCATCATCCTTCGACGGTTATAGTTGGGCCATGAACGTCACCTTCATCCCTCAATCAAGTTATCCTCTACCTCTCATCGAAAGATCGGGACTAAACTCTAGCGGATTCTCATCAACAAGTTTTTAGATAATGGATAGTAGGTGATAGCATTCGCAAAAGGGTTTTAGAGTTTTGTCTTGATGTTTTTCCAGATAATGGTTAGTACCTGTAGCATTCACAATCCCGCCTTGGATAAATTCAAATCCCGCCTTGCTGGTGGTGGGAAGATCCACACGCACGCTTCCTCTCCTCCTCTGCTCTCTCGCGACCCTAAACCCTAGAATTCCTCAGGCGCTCGCGATCGAGACGGCAATGGCGGCGGCGGCTAGCGCGGATGGGCTCCTGCCAGGTCTCAGGTTTGACCCCAGCGACGAGGAGCTCGTCGCCCGCTACCTGCTCCGGCGTCTCCAAGGCAAGCCCCTCCCTCTCGACGGCGTCATCCTCGAGGCGGATCCCCTGAGCGCGCAGCCGTAGAAGCTTCTCGCGGATCACGGCCGGGGTGGTGACGAGGCCTTCTTCTTCGCGGACGCGCAGGCCAAGAACGGCAAGGGCAAGCGGCAGAAGCGCACCGTGGAGGGCGGAGGGTTCTGGCAGGGGCAGAGGATGTGCGTCGACGGCGAGAAGTTGCATATCCCCGGTGACTACGGCAACGGCGGCGGCGGCGTACTGGAGATCGCGTGGCGCAAGTACGTGCTGAGTTTCTTTGCCGAGGGGGAGAAGGGAAGCTCTGGCTGGGTGATGCACGAGTACGCCGTCACGGCCCCGGCTGACCTCGCCTCGTCGCCGCTCCGGCTCTACTGCATCCGATTCAGCGGCTACGGCAAGAAGCGCAAGAGGGAACCGGAACGTGAGGTCGCCCACGACGACGGCGATCGAGAACGCGCCGTGCCGCGGCGCGCTGGGGCAGAGACTGCTCTGTTCGAGGAGGTCGCACTGCCGCCACAGCCCGTTCCTCCTCCTGCGGCAGTGGTGGATCAGGGCACCGATGACGCTGATGGCACCGATCAGGGCTCCTCCGCCTTGACGGACGATTCTTCGCTGTTGGTTCGTGATCTCCCCGACCTGATCGTCCTGCCAGCAGAGCAAGCTGATGCCGGAGGTGGTGCAGAGACTGCCCTGCTCGATCAGAACCAACACGATGACTCTGAAGGCGCCGATCAGAACTACTCCCTGCTGCTTCCTGATCTTCCCAGGAGAATCAATGTTGATGAGCTGCAGCGGTTTCTGTCTGACTACGCCATGCCCGACCTGTTCGTCACTCACGCAGGGGAGGCAAGTGCAGATGGCGGTGCAGCGCTGGCGACGTCGGGGACGTCGTCGCCGAACTACCAGAACTACTCCTCATCGGGCGGTGCAGATGGCGGTGCCTGCGTTTGCTGATTTTGAGTTTCCAGAGAGCATAGATGAGGTGCTTAGCTGCCTGGTCAACTTCACCACGGCTGACAACAGCTTCTTGGACTTCACCATGGACGAGCTGTTGGATCTGGCAGACTAGCTTCCTCAAGATAGCAAGAGATCAACACTGACAAATATATGTTCTTGTAGGAAGAGATTTTCAGCTGTGTGTATGTAGCCTGTAGGGCAGAGGCAGAGATGCTCCTGAGTTTTGGTCATAGAATAGCCTGTATTTATTGACGCAGAGCTCAGATAATTGTAGATTGGATGAATTGGATGTAAGTAACATTATCGCAAGTAATGAATATATTCCCTATTCAATTCATTGCTCTGTCAAACTTCTTGAGTGGTACACACTCAATAAAGTTCTCTGTTTCAAATCAATGAACTGTTGACTCTTTAATCACAACAGAACAAAGTAGCAGTTCTGAAGTAAACAATGTTGTGATCCTGAAACTGATTATTTTCTGAAGTAAACCGTTAGTTATTACCCCATAGTGTCCTGATAGCTCAGCATTGTCAGTATGGATATAAACCAGCAGGTTGTGAAGTAAACAAACCAACAGGTCGTGATCCTTCAGATTTACACAGCATGGATCAAGAATTGACAACAGGCTCCAACAAGAGCATTATGAGATTCACCATGACATGCGCCCTTGTTACTGAATTATTGACTGAAGTGATTACAAGCAACAAAAGGCTCATCGTCGCTCATAATAAAAACGTTCTGACCTCAATGGATGAAATATGGTATGAGCATAGAGATTATAGGACAAATATTCAAACCGCATCCTTTCACTTGAACTGCAAATGCCACCTATAACACTTGTGCCACCGGCACCCTAGCACCTTTCTTGCATCAAATTACACAAGCAACATGCTAGCAGCTGCAAAACAGAGAAGCAGCTTCCCTAATTTGTGTCAGGCATCAGGATTCATACTTACAAGTTACAAGTACATCTTATATTATATTTACATTCACTGAAGACTTTACAAAACAAAAACATCTAGCATCCTTGAGAATTTACAACAAACTATGCCTGCAATGCAACAAGAGACAGCTATGCCTGAAAAATTGATTAACTTCAAAATGAATTCAATAGCAAAATATTGCAATGCCATCATTTTTGTGAAGTCGTTAGGCTTCCTGTGTACAGGCCAACTCCAGTAAGATGTCTCATCTCCTGATCCCCACTTCTGCGAGACTTTTGGCTCTTGGATCATGTATGCACAGGAGTCTTGTGGATGGCAGCAATGGCTTTACATTGTACAAGTGTACAACCCAGTCTCCAGTCAGCCTCATGTTTTTTGCCAGCAGCACTTTGCCGTGTGACTCCCACCAAGTTTAATCTCATCATCTTTTGCAAACTGAAGTACTAAAAGCAATTAAACAAACACAAGCAATCTGAGGGTAAGAAAGTAGACAGAAACAAAGTTATTAACTGAACATCTCAGGCAGAACATGCCACACCAAATACAGTCATGGTTTTTCAACATTGTCAGTACCAATTAGCACCAGCAGATTCGTTAGTTTTGAAGTAATTAAAGATTACTAGATTCAAAAAGAAATAAAAGGGATTATAAATAAGACATTACTCATAGAAGGGGAATATCTATGACCAGGAACTAGTACACATTCTAGTAAGGCCAGGTCTCCATGGTAAAATGAGATCGAAGGGAGGGTAGTTCAGTAATTTCAGATAAGGCCAGTTTTTCCAACATTATCAATAGTTCAGCAGAAATTAATACCCGCAGAGTAAAAAAGAGGCAATATTGAAGTAACTTAAACATACCAGATTTAATAGAGAAAAGGATTATGTTGTTACTGATAGTCAGAAGAATATCTATTAGGAAATGGTACACAATCAGTAAGGCCAGGTCTGCCATGGTAAGCTGAAACCTTAGAGACCTTTGCTATGTTACATAACATTTGAGTAAAATCTTAACACACAAGCTATTAGATAACTACATATAAAAAATAATACAAAAAATACCTTTTTAAAGCCACCTCACAGCCAAACAGGACTACAATGCCGATGTCCATTATATATTTATATACCCATTCTTGATTCATCCTTTCCGGTATTACCAACAAGGCAACAAAAATTCTCATGAAGTGAGTCCGCCTAAACTCTGTTGCAACAGAACATGCCATCACAAATTCGGTAGGGCACTAGGTCAGAACCACAACCAGGATAACACCACACCCTCAATGAAGCCCATTAGGCTATGCTTCCATGGTGATAGATAGTTGATCACACGATGCCACGTCATACATCAGAGGATATATCAGCTACAAAACAATGATAACCTAAACTGGCCCTAGCCAAACTTTGAGTTTCCCACGTTTCAAATTCAATGTAGTATGATTTCTGGTCATCAATATATGAAATCATTATTATAATTAATATTTTATGATAAAAAATCAGCTTTGCAAATGATTTATTTAATAAAAATTAATTTAGAAATATTTCTGATATTGATGTGAGTGTGTGACTAATGTGAGTCAAATTACGATACCGACTCAAAATTTTTAGAGTCAACATCGATCAATGACGATATTGAGCCTATGCTTAAAAGAGCCGAGGTCAAGGATATCGGATGATGAATTTAAACATTAGATCTCTCATGGTGGATAGACAATGTATGAGAAGTTATATACAATGGGCTTCACAAGTATACCTAAGAGTCAAAAAAATCACAAAAAAAATTAGATGAAAATTAAAAAAAAATTAGAGGAGAAAAGGTGCTGCTACATTACGCGAGTACAATAACATGCAGACATGTATGCACGTGAGACAGTAGTAGTGGTCAGCTATTGGAGTCTGGATTTTAGAAAGAAATAAATAAATTTAGAAACTTATAATATATTTATAATACAGGGAGTTGAGTTCTACTAGAACTCATAAAGATTTTGAATATAAATAGATGAGAAGTTGATATTTTATGGGTATAAATTTTTTTGTAAGAGATAAAAATTAGGATATTATTATGGCAGACAAGTTTATATGTACTTCTTGATATAATAAAATAAAGTTATAATAAAGTTAGATTTATATTTAAGAGTTTTGTTAAATTGTACTTTTTTTCGTGTACGGGTGAATGTGTTAGTAGAATTTTTATTTCTGTTAAAAAATTTAATTTATTAGATTTTCTACCTTTCACCTCCTACCAGTTTCGATCCTACAGGATCAACATTGTGCAACAAAAAGATAACTCAGCAACACCATCACGACACATTCACCATTCAGGAACTATCAGCTGCCCTTTGTTTCTCTCCCAAAATTACTAGCAACAAAAACTACAGAAGAAAAGTTAGGCAAAACCTCTGCTCCTCTTGCTCAAGCCGCCGTGCATCCCACCGATCCCAGCTTCAACCGCTTCGTCCTCCGCTCCAGGAACAGCCACCAATTATTGCCGCTGTAAAAGGTAAAACCCTCTCGACTAACAGTATGATTCTGGCAAAAATCATTAACAGCAAAACAAAGTGAGTACAAAAATATTACAACATTACACCATGTCACCATTTCTGAATTCAATAGGGTTTCTTTGTACAGGTCAACTCCTTCAAGATGTCTCATCTCCACTTCTGCAAAGAGTGCTGATTCTTGGATGATATATGCCTAATGACTATGCTCCCATCATCTAATACCAGCAATGGCTTTAAATTGTACTGGGGTACTCTCCAGTTTGACCCCGTGTCTCCTGCCAGCAGCACTTGTGCCGAGTGACTTTCACCAAGTTTGATCTCATCGACTTTTGCACACTGAAATACTACCAACAATTAATCAAACAAAAAATGTTGAGGGCAAGCAAGTTCACAGAAAAAAATATTATTAGTATCTAAACAAACTGAATATCTCAGATTCTCAGACAGAAGCCGTATCCTGACTAATTTAATTCACATATAAAACTGAAGCATTACAGTCATGTGGTGGCCATGCCATTCATCTTGCCTCACTTTGGGGTATCATGGAGAATGAGAGACAATGATTCATCTTTGCAGGCTTCAATGCAACAAGAGACAATGATTCTACAGAACTGATTAATGGAATGATTCCTGCAGAACTTCTTACCTGCAAACTGAAGGAGCAAAAAAAATACAACACCATGCCACCATTTTGTAAACTTCAGGCCAACTCTTGAAAGATGTCTCATCTCCAGTCTCATCTGCAGTTTTCCACATCTGCAAAAGTGATAGTTCTTAGATCATATTTTCATATATGTGTAGCAGGCCTGTGGATCCCAGCCAGATGACTATCCTCCCATCATCCAATACCAGCACTTGCTTTACATTGTGCTCATTAAAAGTGATGAATAATTCAGTCTGAATGCTATATTATTTAATCCAGGTACAGGTCTTATAATTTGTTAAAAATAACGCAGGTCCATGGTCAAGCGGGAATGCTGGTGATATATTAATACGCCTTTCAGCTCAGCCAAACTAAGTTATACCAAATTGACATATACTCTGGAAAATCAATGTCCCATATAGGATTAACTCACATTACGTTAAGATAGGCAATTAGGGTGGAGGTGAATGGTTGTAGAAGTAAAAAATAAAATTTAATACTTCCCCCTAATCACACAACCTAACATAATTTGGATAGAAACAATATTTCATCACTAAATAGATTATTCCATCCCTCAACGGCTGGTTCACAAGGGCGTACAGGAACACAAAGTCGATACGCCTCGGCAGGAACTCCCTGAGATCGTAGATGCCGTGTCGGAAGTATCTATCGGTGAGGTAGAGCCTCCCCCAGTGGAACACCGCGCTATCGATTCTGCCTAACGATTGCTCCGACGACGCGGTCCAGGCGGCGTCTCCGGGCCGCCGGAAGAAGATGTTTTGAGAGCTGTCTGTGTAGAGGTCCCTTCGGCAGCTGGCAACCGCTATCCAGTCCTGCTCCGGCGAGGAGGCGCGCGGGTCGTTAGAGAGGAAGACCTACGTGGCAGTGGGGCGCAGGCAGGGCATCGAGATCTCGGCATTGGAGACGGGGCCACAGAGGACGAACCGCGCGGGCGACCATGAGGGCGACCTAGCCGCCGGGCGCGCCGTAGTAGTGATGGAGGCCGACACGAAGTTCTCTAAACATAGGAGCAAAAATCGTGACCTGCTGCAGCCTCACAGTTCATACAGATCAACAAGGAGGAGAGTCTTGGAGCGAATGGCTAGATTTGACACACCTTCAGCTCTGTAGAGACGGAGCTCTCGTAGCATCGGGCACCGCTCCGTCGAGACGACGTCGCCGAGATAGCACTGGCTCTGGCTGTCGTACCGGAAGTGGTTCACGCACAGCGTGGTGAGCTGGAGGACGAGACGGAGGATGTCATCGGGGAGCGCGCTGAGAAGGTCGTCGTCGCCTCCGTCCGCCATTGCCGCTCCGTCGTCGGCAAGGGTTTGGGAGACGGGATTCTGAATTTTCTTTGTTTTGTTTGGAAGCGGGGATTTTCACTGGATTGAATTTTAGGACAGGACAGTAGCAACAGCGATGACATAATAAACCGATTAATTAAACTCATGTTTCTATAATCGATTCGATCACCAGGGCCAATCTGGCAACACCTAAAAAAGGTTGTTTGGGTTTGTGAAAAGGTTGTTTAAATTCACGAAAAGTTTGCTTGGATTTATGAAAAGGTTGTTCAGATGTATACATGATTTATTCCTTATTTAAAAATTGAAATTTTTTTATTAATTTCGTATCAGAAGAAGTAGTCTCTTTTCGGTCCATTTATTATTTGGATGAATACCCTCGATACAACTAGAATTATATTAGCATAGCATATCAAATGCTTATTGCTGAAAAAACAGAAGGTACATAAGAAAAAAATTATATGGATAAAGTAATTAAAGTGGGCTGCCCTTCATTTCACCTGCTAGGCTGCTACTATATCAAAGAGCCCAGAGGCCGTCAGATGTGCATCAAGTGAAATTGCTGAACAAATACAATTCCTGTGGACTTCAGTCCGTTTACAGAAATGTTTCTGAACTTATTCTGAATTATGATAACTCTGAACGATTTACATTTCTGAACCTTGAACTTTGATCCTGACAACTAACAAGGATAAAAATTGCAGAAGGCTACTGACAATGAGGAACAAGGAGCAGATCATACGGACACAGACATATGCAAACTGAATGAAGTCCGTTTGAAACTGATTGATCAGTCTATTTAATACTGAATGAACACTCTACAAGAGAACTCTAATAAAATTATGTGCAAAACTCTGTTTTCCTCTACCACCTCACCACCTCTGTCTCTTCCTCTGCTTCCCTAGATCCTAAGCTATACGGCACCGACAGTATCGACTCTAGTGGTGGAGACTGAGACCATGGGTGGGGACAGGAGATTGAGACTGATTTGGTGGTGGGTAGAGAAAGTGAGGAAGAAGAAGAGGAGAGAGAGACTGACTTGTGGGTCCCATCATCACAATAGAGAAAGTAAATGGAGAGGCTATTGGAGTAAATAGAAAATATAAAGTGGAATATTTTTGGCTAAATAGGAAAATAAAGAGCAAGATTTGGAAAGACCATTGGGAATGCTCCAATAGAGATTTGTTTATGGAAGGTGGCCTGGCCATTAATTAGGACTCCTAGGACTTGTCAATTGGAATTATTTAATTATGTTATTACTTCATGAACTATGTCAATGTATCTTTGTTACTGTAAACTTAGTTTTAACTATGTGATTAATAACACAGCAAGCATGTACAACATTGCTGTAGAATTATAAATGATTTAGGTTTAGAATTTGAAGATGTATTATCGTGCAAATATTTTATTTGTAAGACCAAATTTCTCAATGACTCATGATATTTTTTCAATAATATTTTTAGTAGTATGTGAAACATTAATTAATTTTAAAGAGCTATGAATCTTTTTGGCATTTTCCAATTGTCATTAACGTGCATGGTTATAAATCTTTATCAAATCACATTAAGATAAGTAATTAGAGGGGAGGTGAATGATTATAGAAGTTAAATATAAAATTTAATACTTTTCTCTAATCATATAAAATAAACTAGATAAAATTTACAAGAATCATGTCAATCAGGATTTTAGATCTCAACATATTAACAAAATTAAATTAATCAAAGAACCATATAAGCATGCTGACAACCTGAACAATCTAACCATCGTCCAAAGGTTTTCCATAATGTCAAACTTCCAAATAGAAGCAGATAGTAGTGCAATTAATGAGGGTCAGCAGTGTTGACGCACCAATTGCATCATGGGTCCTCTTCTCAGAACGTGAAACTTGCTGAGTGGTGTACCGGTGACCCCTCCATAGACTTGACACAACTTGAGGATCAATATTGTTGAGCCGTAGATTTGACTGCTACATTACCGGACTCAAACAATCAAAGACATGCAAGCCCTTGTCAAATCTAATAAATAGCTGCTGCCTTTTTGTTAACATTTTGAAGATAAGGCAAACCACAGGCAGCAGCAAACTCAACCCGAATAGGGGCTTTAGCATGGTCACTGCTACAAACCAAAAGCAGAAGACGCAAACCGGATTACCTTCAGCGAACATGTTACATGATGATGATGGTGAGCATGGGGCCACTGCTTGGCTAAGACTTCCATCGTACTTATCACATCTGATGTAGTCCATGTCTCCACCATGAAAAAATGACAAAAATGGATTTATCATTGACATCAACATAGGAAAGAGTTTAACATAGTACACACACAGATGCTGATAGTATGCACATATGCACTCCTATGAACGTATATCCTACACCTATAAACATCTCTAAAAGAATTTATGTTTTTAACTCAACAATAGCACGTAGTTCATGTTTTTTCCTTAAGTTGTTCTTATCATGTGTTCCACCACCTTAGCCTAGTGCCCATCTCCCTTTGGTGCCTTTGTTATTTTGTGCTAGAACTGTCAATGAAGAATTATTCTTACATGAAAGAAAGTAGTGAGTGTAAAAAGGCTAAATTTACTGAATAATTTAAGAGCCATTACAATACACGGACATCTAACTATATTTTAAAAGAAAAATAGTTTCACATGAGAATTTTATTATAATTTTTTTACATGCCATGCTTGTGTAATGTATGGTTGTTTTACAGTTGCAGCGTTTATGCACCCAGCTAATTATAGTGAAAGAATATTCTTTATTGGTTCTTTTTTTGATTTTTTTATGTTTGATGCCCGTTGATTTTTAAATATATTTGACTATTCGTATTATTTAAATATTTTATGTGAATATATAAAATAAAATTATCCTTAAAGTATTTTCAATGATAAAATAAATTATTATTATTTAGTTTTTCTAACATAAAAAACCCCGGAGGGAGTAATACTTCTGTTGGCACGGCTCCGATCATCATGAAATGGTGTCCCCATGGGTGAAAAACGATGAGAAGGGAAGCAACAAATAGAACACTAGAGAGGAGATTACGTTTGTGGCGATGAAGATGAATGATAACGAGGATTCTCCCACAATCGTGGTGTCAAATAATTAAGAGGAAATTAAAATAAGCGCCTTGGAGGATCAAACATGGGTCGTTGGGCTGAAATTACACATCTTGCCACTGCGCTAGAAAGTACATCTCAAGCTCATCTACTACTCGTCTACTCTCTCACACACTCTCTCTTACATCCCACAACATCATGGAGATGTGCAAACGACGATGATAGGGCTTGTCATCACATTATTCTCATCTATCCTTCACACTGGAACACATGCATGAGAGTTATCTGGTGACAAATGCAAACACATCTATTATGACATTATGCAAACACATCTATTATGACATTATGCTATCATCGGCTATACTTTGATTGCATTTTTTTTGGCAAAAAAAAAATGGTGTGCACCAATGGAGGTGGGACAATGAGACACCAATTGTGTTCCAGCAACGAGCAGAACGTGCTCTGCACTGTGAACGGTGAGAACCCTCCACCGACAGCAGTATTGAGAGGTGAGCTGTGTGCCCAGAGCAGAATGAACAGATAATATGCTTCTGCAAGGAAACACACATACAGCACAACCAAAAACTTACCATACTACGGCAGAGAAGTAGAGATTGAAAACTTCGAAACTGAACCTTTCAGTCGGGCAACATTCACATTTAAATTGAAGAAGCCATCCATCAATAATTTTCACCAGCAGCATGAAAGCATCCAAATGCATGTTAAAAAAGGTTATTCAGGGCATGTAAACACTTTGGGACCCAAGTTGCCAGTGCGGATGCCAAGGTGGTCGCGTAGGTTGCTGGTGATCTTCGTGGCCTTCTCGAAGCACGGGGTCTGAAACGCGCCCCCAATCCCAGCCGCCTCCGCCGCCGGATTTGGTTCGCCCGCGCGATGATGTGGAAGGAGAGCTTGCCTTCGAGGTGAGGCGCGGTCAAGTCGAGGACGGCGGCAATCTTATCCGGGGCACGGTCGTTGCTCTCGATGAGCAGGTGGAGGACCGGGGCGACGCGGAGGCGGGGGGCGGGCGCTGACGCGGGCGAGGTTGGTGACGTCGGGGGACCGCAGCTCCGGGAGGGTGGCCCAGATGTTTCGCCAGCGGCGGGAGACGAGGCTGGTCCGCGCGGCCGCGGCGGCGGAGCGGAGATGGAGGAGGATGCGGTGGAAGACGTTGTCGTCGGAGAGCGCCAGGGCTGCGGACGAGGAGGACGAGGACGATGAGGAGGAGGCGCCGGTAACGTGGAAGAACTCCCAGCGCTGCTTGAACTCCTCGAGCGCCGCGTTCTCTCCGCCCGACTGCCCCCGCGCCTCCACCACGGCCGCCACTGCCGCGGAGAGCTCCTGGTACACCTCGATTATCTCGTCCACCGTCGGGTCCATCTCGCCGGCTTTGGGGCGGCGGTCGGCGCGGGGTGCAGCGGTGGCTCTCAGCGCAGCCGCGGCGAGCGCTTCAGCGCCGAAACGAGAGTCGCAGGGGCAAAACCGTCCGCCCAGATCGGAAGGAAAAAAAAAGGAATTGGTAGGGAAAAAAGACAATGAGGAAAAAAAAAGGACAGCGTGAAAAACGAACTATTACCTTTTTCAGTTTTCGGAAACGGTTTTGTTATAGGAATTTCTACTTTAGATTTTCTCTAAGATTTATGAGACATCTTCGTCACTCACAAAATCTAGAGAGCCTCAACTCTAACAAAGAACTTTAATTAGGTAATTAGGTTTTTAGGGTTAGGGTGAAACAGGAGAAAGATAGAGAATTCATCTAGTTTAAAGGGATGACCATGAGAGAGGAGGTGGTCTGGTTGTGGGTGACAGAATATATGCACAGCGAGACGGTAGTGGCGTCGCTGAAGCTACGGGGTCAAGAGCCGACGATGAGCTGGTGTTGGTGGTGGAGGAAACTCGTGTTGGAATGGTTAGAAGGCGAGGACGACGGTGGCTTCTCCAGCGGTAGATGAGCCACTAGAGACTGTAAGAAGCTAGGGCGGGGGCACTCGCTAGTGCTTGAAGAAAGATGGGGTGAGGAGAAGGGGAGGAGACCAATTTGACAGACCTCGTCAAGGTCAAAGATGCTGGGAGGCGGCTCATCGAGGTGGAGAGACGGAGGAGGTGGGGGCAAGAAGGAGGGTAGAGCTAGGGGCGTGTGTGTGCGATCATGGTGTGAGGAGCGGAAAGGGAGAGAAGAAGATAATGTTTATTTTTCATGCACAAATCTCAAAGCAATCTTAGCGATCTAAAAATCGTGTGATTTGAGAGAAGAAGTCTATTGAGTGATGTATAGGCAGTCCCTTTGGAAATGGCAAATTCTGATATCCATGAAGGTTTTGGAAATGGGATTAATGATTTGGTTGGAACTATAGATTTTCCACCGAATTTGATTTTTTTAGGTTGGACAAAATTTATCCCATCGAGATAAACAATTAATTGAGACTTTTTTAAAAATTAAAAAACTAGACTGAATTAAATTTCAAATTTATTGTTCATCAATTGGCTGATAATACGCTGAACCTATAGATGGCCAAATATGCCAACCAGGTCGACATGGCCCACGGCCCGACTAGGTATGGCCTATTATGGCACAACCTGTTAAGGCACGACTACTGTAATGGGCCATGTCGTGTCGGTCCACATATCAATGCCATAGCCTAGGCAAGCCCTATTAAGGAGTTGGGTCATGCAAGGTTGAACTAGACACGATAAAGACCTATGGGCCTATCACGATCCATGTGATGAAAAAATATATAAAAAATAAAAAATAAAGGAGAAAATTTGTGGGTCGGCTAAGGCGTGCTCGTGTTTAGGCTAGTCTGCTAGAGTAGCTAAGCCATGCTATGCCGACCTGCCATGTTGCGGCCTCACCTAAGCACGGCACACCTAATAGGTCGTGTCGGCACAACCCACTACTAAATAGGCCGTGTCGGTCATATGCCGTATACAGTATACTCATGGCCAGGCCGACCCACACCAGCACTCATTATTTGACCGTCTATAGCCAAACATCTGTCGATTGATTGATAAAATTAGGTTTCTGAGGATGGTGATCGTGGGAGTAGGGTTTAGAGGAATGACCGAGGTGGTGGATGACCAGGGAGGTGGGCAGGGGTCTATGGTAGGGTACATATTGTTTTTTTATAACAGTAAAACGATCCTTGTGATTCTGAAATAGAAACATGCTATTTTAAGAAATCACATGGTAAGGCTAGTGTAATACCCTGGTTTTAGCTTAGCCACTAAAAACTATTTTAGTAAAAATCATAGTTTCAAAATTTTTGATTCTTCATATGTATTATGTGCCAAAGATTTTATTTTTCATTATCTCTTGATACCCCAAAAATTAAACCAAATATCTCTGTCTAAAATTTAAATTATAAGGTTTGACATTTAAATTAACCATCCTCTAAACATTTCTTCTAAATTTCTCTAAATCTGGCAATCGAATTTAAATCCGATTTTGGATATAAACTCCACTTCAAAATCCTAAAAAAATAAATCTCCTTGAATCCCTCTCACAAGTTCAAATTCAAACTCATTTCAAATCCACCAAAAATTTTCTAAAAAATTCAATTCTAAAAATCCCTAAAAAAGTGAAAAACCTCATATTCATTTAGACCACCTTTCCCTTGGCCTAACCTACTCCTCTCTTTTCCATTCTCATTCCTCATTCTCGGCCGGCCTAATAGCCCCGCTCGCCTAGCTCCCTCTCCTCCTCCTCTCTCTTCCATTGGGCTATGCCCAAAGCCAGCCCAAGGCCTTCCCACTCTCTCCCTCTCCTTCCCTCCTCTCTTTCTTTCCTAGGCTATGCCCGAGCCGACATATGGCCCATCTTCCTTGCCCCCACATGTGTCCGCGCTGCCATGCCCACGCGCTCACTCTTCGCACACCGTGCCCCATGGACCCTACTCACCAACCACTCCTCAAGCAGTGTGCATCCCCTCCACCACGCCCACGCGCTTGTCCCTTCTCCCATACCATGCCGCACGCATGTGCCCTGTTCAACGGAATGCAAAGCCCATCCACCGCGCCGCTGCCCGTTCCATGTGCCCAAACCCTGTCCTATACACCATGCACCCCCACCGTGGCCCCTACTGCTCCAGTGCACCGCAAACCCCATTGGCCATGTGCAGTCACATCACATCACCGCACTGCACGAAGCGTGGCCCTCGCCTTTAAGAATCGCATCGCACCAAGCCCGTCTCTCCTCGACACAAATTCGACCGACGTGTCACACTAATTTCACCCCTCGCCACCATGAATCTCGCTAAGCGTCTTCCCCACCTCCTCGTGCAGTCACATTCATCTCTGTCGGTCCCACGCACCTCCCACTTGTCCCCTCTGCATCGCGCCTGGCCACATATGAAAGGCGCTGCATCGCTCCTCATCTCTCTGCCTCTCACATCTACTTTCCTCTCCTCCTCCACCTAAGCCGCCGCTGCAATGCCCTTTGGTGCCAACGAGCTCTTCTCCAGTGGCGACGTCATCACCGCTGACCACTGCCTCACACTGACCTCTCTCCTCACCCTTACTCTTTCCCCCGTGCTTGGCTTGCACCTAAGCCCTATGGCAGTAAACGGAGAAGCCCTCTTTCTTCCCCCCTTGAGACTGATAGGCCACCGTCCTTAAGAGAGAAGACCCGCTTTAGGATCAAGACCAGCCTTTTTTTTAATACTTTGAACCTATATTTCTGAATTATTTTGTTTTTAAAATTACATTACTTAGGTTACACTTTAATCATAGCTGGCTTCAATTTGTGTGAAATTAACTAACTAGCCCAGTAGTCGCATTTATATTATATAGGATATTGATGACTCCATTCTTATTAATTCCACTAAATATTCACCGGTATCATCATCCTTGAATGTGATCACCGAGATAGTTGGTTAGCTCACTATAACACCCCAAAAATTTTGAATAATAAAAATATGTAAAGTTTTAAAGTTTTTAAAACTTTTTGCATCATTCTAGTTCTTTGAATGCTTAAAATAAAATTCATATAAAATAGAGTGGTTATATTATCAACCAAAATTTAAACCCCTAAATAATTTACTACCCCTTTTTCTTTTTCCTTTCCTCTTTTTCTTTACTTTCTTTTCCTCCTTTATCTCTTTTCTTCCTTGTGCTGTGATTGACCTAGCCACCCCAGGCCCATGCCTACAACACCCACCCTTTCACCCTGTCTCATAGAGTCTTGTTGACTTGTCTCCTCCTACAACCATTCATGCACATGAGCATTCATTTTCTTCTCTTCCATCACGAGCTAAACCAACAAAATAGCTATAGGTAGTCGGTAGAGAAAGTCGGTAAGGAGAGGAGACATGGAGAACAGAAGTCACAAGCAAGCTCATACATGCATGTCCCATCGTGATGAACTCGATAAAAGTCGATAGAGGCTTCGCATGATTTACGATGCCACCCAAGCGTTTGCTATCTCCCGACTTGTCATGAAATGATGACCACGAATACAAATCACGAGACTCCCTTCCCTCCCTACCTCCAAGCTATCGTGCCTTCGTCCTTTCCACATCCACCACCACCCGAGTCACCCGCCTTCGAGCTGCTCCCTTCTGCTCTAGCTAGCCACTGACCCCGATGCTGCTCAATTTTTTGTAATGATTACTATTTTATTACCATGGATGCTAGCTTAGAATCCTAAGACCAGCACCGACACGTGTGGTTCCACTAGGGATGGTTTGTCATTCTCAATGGCACGTCCTATCTAGCACTAGTTCTCTAGTGGTATCAAATCGAGGTGTGATACCCGCTTATGGTCATGATGTCATGTGGGAAATTTAGGACTTTCAAACTTTACTTCAACATCCGATGTGATGGCGGTATGTTTGTAAAATAAAAATGGTTTATATTAACTAGATGGTGCAGAGTCGGTACCTTCATGGCTTGGCTATGAATTATCATTAAGAATCGATTTCTTTAGAAAATTCATCTAACCATACTATAGTATGACCACATAGATGTTATGAGATGTCTATGGCTAACTAATTAACTATCATATAAAAATCTTATATGTCAATAATTATGGAACGCTAGGATGAGAAGATGGTGTTGTGGATTGTATTACCTAAGATGGGTGTTGCTCTAGCCTCTTTTTATAGGCCATTGGATAGGTGTAAGAGATATCCCTGATGTGTCATGAGTAGATAAGGACATGAGACTTGCATAATACTCAATTTTGAGAAATTCAACTCAACTATATGACATGAGATATTCATGGGATAATTTTGTAAAAGCCTTGTAGTGAGTCCTCCTTTACCAATCGTGTTTGATCGGCACATGTTATATAAAACGAGAAGTTTATAATGTGTGAGTAAACATACAACATCTGTAGAGATTAGCTAAACTATTTAAATAGACATACCCCCTATTATGGGTAGATGTAATATGTTTCTCATAGCGCAATTATTTTTAACAAAAGTTTGTGAGCATGATTGTTGGGATGATAATCATTTAAGAGTTCGCCTATGTGACAGACGATCGACCTTTGTAGTCAAGAACATGTCTGTGTGACCTGGAGTGTCTTGTGGTATAATAATGCCATAGTACCGAGAATGCGAGTATGTGCTGTGAAAACTCCTTAACTACAAGAAATAGTTATAGGCGAACTATGAAAAGAAATAGTTAAGATATAATGTTTGGTTGATTGTTAAGTGCTGAGAAGGCGAAAAAAACTAATAGAGAAAAAGATAAGGAAATTTTGATAATTTTGTTATCACATATAAATACAGTGACACTTGTTTAAAAAGCAACTTGTAGAATGAATCAAGATATAAGCCTCTTATTGACTATTAAAATTTTTGACTCACTAGTGTTTTACAGAATAATTCATTTAAAGAAAATGCTACTTTTGCAAATAAAAAACTTAACTTCTCTTGTTAAGTCAAAACATGCTATCTTTCTTTCTAGGCTTACAGCTCACACGCTTATATATAGAGAGAGTTTAAAGAAGACAACGTCGGCCAATCCATTGAGGAGTTCCTCTAAAAATAGATCAAATATGAAGATTTTAGGTTTTTAGGCATATTTCCTAAATCGTGCTTATGTAATAAATTAGTTGTATAGGTGTTGTGACTAGGGCTTAACTGTTAAGTTACTTTTCGCTGTTAGCTTTCGCTTTTGTTTTTTTTCCTATGTTGTGTTTATTTAGGGTCTGTTTATGATATATGTAATAAAATTTAGTTTATTATTATTCTGTGTATATCAGCTTAAGTATTCTGGGTAATTAAATTTATCCCTGGTCTATATTAGCCCGTGCATTACTATTAGTAGAGTTCGGGACGTCTGGTATTATGTATCCTATTCAGTATTTTTTTTTGGAGTTGAAACCAGGAATGAATAGTACCAGATAACCTATTCAGTACTACTTGTTTAGAGGGAAATTTTGATTTTCAAGATTCGAAGGAGGATTTATTTGGTAGAAAAATTTCTGGGGGAGAGGTTTTAGAAAACAATTTAATTGAGAAGTTTGGTATACGGACATCAGAGCATTACATTTAGTTAACATGGCCATTTTACCTTTTTTTCTTAAAAAAGATTTTACTTCCTTCTTCAAAAGTCGAAGTATGCACAAATACTTATATTGAAGAAGAAAGTTAAGAAAGGGTGACCAATGTAATTCCAACCTTGTTTGAACATATTTTAGTTCATTGAAGAGTATAACTATTTCATACGTTGCATTCCCGCACTCTATACATGCTATAAAATTGAACTCATAATCTTTTTATATCATGAGAAAAGATTCTACCAAACATCTCATTATAAATTACAGCGCATGGCAAACTTAACCTTGTATTGAACCATATACAACATGAACACCATATATCGAAATATATGATCGGTTGTTAAACTTTGACCGAGATATCATATAGATCCACTAACGTATTTGTTTTATATATTTAGTTCCTTAATCTTTGTTTAATTTAAACCCCTCTGCTAAAGTATGCCAAGAAAAATCTCATTACGATGACGACACATCAACTCCTATGCCACGTCATCTGTATTGTGGACATCTGATAATACATTAAAAATCAACGTTACAAACTTACATGCATACTTTACATTTTTATATATCTAGATAACATCTCGATCCAGAAATATCCCATGTATTTTACTCTCGTGGTAATATTAGGAAGCGGTGAGATGTCTCTCATAATCGTGATGATGGCGCTCTGCTGGGTGAACACCGGAGAAGGGAAGCAACAGATAGAACATCGATCTGCGGCGATGAAGACGGTGAGGATTGTCCCAGTGTACTGCACATAAATGCATAATCAAGCCCAACAATAAACGTGGGACGGCCAATAAGGAACTGGGTGTAAAAAAATTAACAAGAAAGTGAGAGTGTCGAAGAATTGTACGCATCTCGAACGCATCTACTCCTCTTTCGGTTGCACATCCGACAACAGCATGGAATAACATTATTATTCACATCTATCTTCAAACTGAATCACATACATGGAAGTTATCTTACAAGTGATAACAAATGCAAGCACATCTATTATGACACAATGCTATATTGATTCAGGTGTGCATAGATGGAGTTGGAACAATGAGACATCAACTGTGTTAAAAAACGAGGTGAACGTGCTCTACACTTTGAACTGTGATGTGAACCCTCCCACAGCAGTATTGAACAGCGACCTGGGTGCCTGGAGCAGAATGAACAAATCACATGCTTCTGCAAGAAAAACATAGATACAGTACAACCAACACTTACCTTGCTATGACAGAGAAGTAGCTATTGATAACTTCGAAACTGATATCTGAACCTTTCGGTCAAACAACATTCACATTTAAATGAAACAAACTTTCGATCAGACAATTTCCACCAGCAGCATGAAAACTTCCAATTCCATGTTTGAAACGTCCTTCAGAGCATGTAAACACAGATTGGGCCCAAGTTGCTGAGGGCATGCATTCAACCATGCCCAAGTACACAACAATCCCTATATGGCTATGTCATGAAAGACGAACATCCTTAACCCTAGTTGATCTGAGAAGCATGGCTGAAAATTGCTCGGTTTCAAACATTACAGTGCTCCTTTGACTGAATATCATGGGCCCCAGCTGCCATTTCATTGTGCCGTTAATCAGCTCTAGGTCGCTTCAGGTTCACTGCTCTATACTTAACCTTAGCTCCATTCTGGTGCAAGTAATTTCCATGCAAATCCCTGGGGTAGAGAAGCTAAGTAGCTCCTTACACACCTCGCTAACTGTTACTTAAGGATCAAAAGTTAGAGTAATTGCCTTGAGCACTGACGTCCAAGTCAACAGTCGTTTGACAAAAAATATTTGACACTCTGCTCCACTCACATTGTTGAATTAAACTTTCTGGAGAAAATTCAAGTGCATATTCATGGCTTCCCAGCCCTAGGGAATGTAACAAAGGTAGTGATTTGAGCAAGGAACTTTTCGGTGCTGAAATGAAGAGCACATAAAACATTGATTATAAGAATATTACAAAAGGATACAAATAAAAGGAAGTCAGGAACGATATAGGAAAAAGGAAATGATCGAATTCATTCAAACCTTATTTGTATAAGAGCAATATGTCTTTTAAATCTAATCACCTCCAGATGTGATTTGCCATGTCCGGAGAAAGGGGGAAAAAAAGAAAAATGTAGCACAGACACATTGACTACAATTACATCTGCTCTGCTAATTGTTAGAATTTCAATTGATCATTTCGCCGGTTTGCTTGAAAGTCTCATCGACCTGAATCTACTACCACCACAGCATACCCATATCAACCACCCAGTAACCAAGCAACATTTGCAGCTACATTCCAATGATTTCTATTTATCAAAGAAATCCAAAGAAACACCGTAACACTCAATCAAACTTGTAGTAGATTGTAGTCCGAAGAGGGGAAAGATTTGTAGTTTTAATAGATAAACTATAGAGGGGCATATCAGTACAGGGACTGACACATCAAGTCCTACCACTCATAAAAAGGATCAAGCTGAGGTGCATTAAATTGCAAATACTTCTGCTACTTTCCCAGAAACCAAGGTATTTATTAACATTGATAAGATATACATTGCCTCAATGCGATTGTCTAAGTCCAGAATCAGCTCCCTTATACCAGTAAACATCCTAAGCAAACAGAATACATAAGGTCCAAAGACATGTCCTCTTGTTAATAACCTCAGAGATAAGATCTCCAAAGAAGGGAGTATATTCACAGCTTCCACCAAGAACTTACAGTTAACCATGTACTGCAAATTAACAGAAACTCAAAAAATGTCATACATAGCAATGTGAAAAAAAAGGACAAAGTGGACCCTGCAGATGTCTACGGTCGTAAGACACAGACTCGTTGATATAATTACTTAATATGTGAATTTTGATTTTGCACAAGGAATAAGGAGGTCATGAAATTGAGGAATATGTGAGAGAAAAATATAATGCCAATTTGAAGAACCTCCAGAAGCCTCCAATTTTATGGCTTGAGCAAAACAACACAAACACTTCAACGGAAATTGGGCTAAGAATGTGCCTCTCCATTACATCATCACTCGTGTCCAGGGTTCAATATATCAGAAAGGGGACTCAATGTCTTCCCCAAGTTATATATTTCGCGCTTGATTATAAGTCCCATAAATGATGTTTGGACCATGTTTTATCTTACTTTTTATCATTTAGATTGGCATGTGCCTATGTTAAGATACTAGTAATGGCTACTGTTTTGAGATACAAAAACATTGTTGCGACTTACGAAATTAGCTTCATAATGTAAAGCAACATGGAGAAGGTACACTCACAGATGGATAGACGAGAGAGATATGAACATCACGGACGGATAGTGCAAATGGTGAACAGATAGTCCTGGATACGCCACGGAGCCATAGAGGGTTAGTTTCTGGAGGTGTGGCATCGAACCAAATTGGGCTGTGCTCCAACGGAACAAATCAACCCACCGAGGTGTCTCAAGTGCCGGAGCATATCAGCGAAGACAGCGATTGGTGCCATCACGGTGAAGCAATGAAACACACCTAGTCCTCTAAGCACAGGAGCAAAAATGGTGAGCTGCCGCAGCCCCAGCCCCAGCCCTCCCAGATGAGACAGATCAACAAGGAGGAGAGACTCCGAGCGGATGGCTAGATTTGACAGCCCTCGAGCTCTGTAGACACGGAGCTCTTGTAGCGACGGGCACCGCTTCGACGAGACGACGTCGCTGAGATCGCACTGGCTGTCGAACCGGACGTTGTTCAAGCGCAGCGCGGTGAGCTTCTCGAAGCGGCCGAATGGTGGCAGCCGGATGCTGAGGTACCCTAAGCTGATGGTGATATCGGTGGCCTTGTGAAAGCAGGACATCGCAACCACGTCTCCAATCCCGGCCTCCGAATTTCGGTTCTCCGGCGTCGCGATGTTGAAGACGATCACGCCTTCCAGGCGCTCCACGGCTACGGCGAGGACATCCGCGATCTTATCCGGGGCGTTTCTGCAGACCCCGCTGCGGCTAGCAGAGGGAAGCTCGTGGAGGACAGACAGCTTGTGGAGGGCCGGGACGGCGTGGTGGCGGAGGACGGTGCTGACGCGGGCGAGGTCGGTGACGCTGGGGAACCGTAGCTCCGGGAGGGTGGTCCAGAGGTATCGCCAGCGGCGGGAGAGGACGCTGGTCCGCGCGGCCTCGGCGACGGAGGGGAGGCGGAGGGCGTCGTCGGGGAGCGCACTGAGGCGGTCGTTGCCGCCGCCGTCCGCCATTGCCGCTTTGAGTTCGTCGTCGGGGAGGGTTTTGGAAATGGGGGATTTCTGATTTGGTTGGGGGCGGTTATTTTCCCCGGATTTGATTTCGAGGCCGGACAGGAGTCGAACCGACTTACAATTTTTTTATTTATATTAATTGTAGTGTTATCTCTTCTCTCTTTTTTTGCTTGGAATTCTTATTTATATTGATTAGTGATTTTTACCTGCCCAGTGGTTTTATAATGAACATGACCATTATTGCATACAACTGGTACGACAAGCAAGACTGATAAGTACAACAGCAGCCTAAATATTCAAGCCCAACGGCCATTACGCAGTCAAATGGCACTACAACAAATCAAATTCGGAACAAGCTAACTAACCAGCCTGTCAACTTCAGGATAAGCAGGGTCCTAAACTAACCTGCCTGTCAACTTCAGGATGAACTACACTAACACTTCCAGAAAGCTGTACCTAGCTCAGCAGAACTTCCAGTGATTGTTGCAGTTCACGCAGGTCACGAACGTCGTCATCGGCTCGTCGGCGCTCCGAGTCTGCAGCTGGTAGTAGGTAGTCTTGCGCTGGCCGCACCTGCCACATTTGAACTGGTCGGTTGTTGCCTTTGGTGCTCCCCCGCGCTCACACTCGAACAGAGCCTTCTCCTCAATCTTCTTGTTCTCAAGCTTCCTTGTGTCGCTAGCCATCTCTGCAGTGGTTAGGTCAGCAACTCTCTCAGCCCTCACTTGCCGAAGAAGAACCCTTCTCCGGAAGTCTGTGTTGTTATCATCCTTCAGATTGAACATCAATGATCTGTATCTTTGCTTATTAGGTCCATTAAAACTCCCCAGCTTCTGAAACAAGGCACATTCCACCATCACAGCAACCTTGAAAGGGTCGCATGCTTCTACTTCATCTATGATGTTCATCACTTCCTCCCTGTCATCCTTGCTAGTCTCTTCATAAACTCTGGAGAAGGCATCACCAAGTATCCCCCGAAACCTATCACGAGTAGCATCCCCGCATTTAACAATGGATGTCAGTCTTGGAGGACCACTTTGGACAGGAGATAGGTTCTCAACAGAAGATACTTCCTGAACTTCGTTTTGTACTTTCTCAACCTTGACAGACAGGGTTCTCAGCTCAGGATTAGAGAACTTCTCAACCTTTCCACCTTTGTGCTTCACAACACTGATATCCATATCATTATTATTGACAGTAGCCCTTGGTGATGCCTTTTTAACCTTCCTAGGCTCCACCTTCTCAGCCTTTACCATAGTTGAACTAGCTTTTCCATTCTGCGGGGTCCCATTTTTCTTGTCTTCTTCAATGACAACCTTTTTCCAGTATCGTAATAGGTCTGAAGCTGTTGCTTTTATGCTTGAGTGAGGATGCTTGGTGAGATAGCGGATACATTTGCCCACCTATCAGAACAAAAGATAAAATTGGAGTTAATACAGAAGAGTCAATCTCCTAAAGGAAGAGTTGCAAACAATAGTATGAAATAAATTTAGCTTACAAAAGGAAATAAGTGCCTAGACACTCGGTTTTGATGACAACATGGAGAAAGAGTAACAACTCAGTATTAAGAGTTGGCAATAAAAATTCAATTCGTTTTTCAAAATTCTAAAAACCTTAAATTACTGAAGGTATTTCACTTCATGAAAAAAGGGTACTCCACAAGTATGTCTTATGGAAAGATATTAGTCCCAGGCTCTGCTGAGTGAGTCTACTGGTGGCAACACGATGTCAACACAAACCAACAAAGATATTAGTTGTGTAAGCGATATTAGTATGTGCAATAAAAGAGAGTTGTATTACCCAATCATCACGTGCATATGTTGCATTTTTTTAGCAGTCCACATCAAATAACTAAATATCAGAAGCGACGGAAGAAAGATCCTTGGAAGATAGTGGTATTATCATGAAGAAGAAACACCATACCATTATGAAACGAAAACATTTGGATGCTAGCCATGCTGAGCTAAACAGGAAGCAAAATAGGTGGAATTACATATGTTACACAACTGGACAGGGCAATAATTAAAGCAATATCAGCTAAACACCAGGTGCTTGGTAAAAATGGTAGGCAAGATTATATGTGTGAGCAAGCAGAAATGTAGGGTAGTCAACAAGTAATGATATGCAACTGCTGTCATCTACTGTTAGATCACAAGAGATTCAGGGCATTAAACTTTTGTTAACTGGTGATGAAATATGGAAATAATCCTAAAGATTATATGAGTCAGCAAGCAGGAATGCAGGATAGTCAACAAGTAAATGCTCAGCAACAGCTGTCATCTACTGCTAGAGCAACATAGCTTCAAATTTGTTAAACTTTTGTTTGCCGATGATGAAGAGACAGAAAGAATCCTAAAATCTCTCTCATCTTTTAGTTGAACAAGAAAGTTAATTTTGACAAAATCAGGACACAGTCCATGGTCTTCTACGAACTATCCAATGGTATTCTTTTGCTTTCGATACTTTTTACTTTTTAATAGGAAAGACTTCCACCATGAGACACTCTCCCCACCCCCAATCCCACAGAAAAAAAAGTAATCACATTAGGAGGTATGCCTTACCCAGAAATGGGCCAAGGCCTAGACTGCCCCATTGTAATTTGGGCAGTGCTCTAAAAAAGGGACCACATACAAGGAGCTGGTGCCCCAACCTTGTACCTCTTAAGCCGCATAAGCACCCCAATTACACCACATAAGTGTTTGATTATGCCGCATAAGTGCTACAAGGTGAAGATGAAAACACGAAACTGCATACCGCTTTTTAGAACCTTGAATTTGGGCCAAGCTTATGCCAAGATAGTGAAAAATTGAAGTGCATAACGGGCCTCTGTCCTAGGGCCCAAGCCATGGCCCAGGTTGCTGTTAACGTTAAAATTTAGTAAGCCCATATATAGATTAAAAAGACAATCGGTATATTAAAGAAGAGTCCGATTGTTACAGAGAAGAAGCCGATCGAACGAAGCAAAGAAGGATTTGGTCAATTATAGAAGACTATTTAAATGAGGCCAAGTCTAAGAAGAAACCATGGAACTTATGGCAAAATAATTTATCTATGTAAATCATATCTTATATTAATAAGAAGGTTTAATTAGTTCAGTTAACTTTCTTAGAGATATTTTTCTTTTATATTTTAGGATATTGTCCGATGGTTGTTGTAACCGTGTTAGACTCTGTAATGCCAGAATATAAATATAGACCCCCTAGAAGCATGTAAGATATCCTTTGATCAATACAATTTCAACGTATCGCCACCCTAATTTATCTAGATTTTACTGGCGGGTTCTAGCTCTCGACGCGCGGCTGCATCAGTTAAGTTTGATCTCGGTGAAGGAGTAAGTCCCACCACTATCTCAGTATATCTTGCTCTGTCTAAGATTGCATTGGTTAGGTTCGACCTCTTAATCAGATCAAGTATACCGCATCATGTCCGTGCGAGATATATTAGTTTACCAAGCTCTCTCTATCGTCGTCGGTCTCGTGCTGCATCGGTTAGGTTCGACCTATGAGGCTGCCGACAGTAGATTTGAGCTGAAGGCCTGTAGGTCTCTGCCCGACGTTTCATCGAAGTGGTTAGCTGATGAGTAATCTATACCTTGAGCAACATGCACAGCATATCGGCTCCTCAGCCGATACGCACCCGTCTTTAAAGACTTCCATTGAACGTCACGCCTAGTGCATCGGCCTTTCAGTTGATGCATGCATATCTTTAGAGAGGTCCTCTCATCGGCTCAGCGAGCCGATGGGTTCCTTCCACCCTTCCTTTAGCACGACTAATCTGACGTCCGTCGTCCCGTTGTCGTTGGCCTCAGTCTCTTACTGTCTCGATTAGCTCCAATCTTCGAGATCGGTGCTAGTGCCATCATCACAGTGAGCGACGGGTCTCATGCTGTCGAAGGATCGAACCTCGCTCCTCGTTCATCGCCCACCATATCCGGAGCGGCATCAACTTTACAGCCGGTATGTCTTTTATATGATTTCTTGTAGCCCAATCAAGCGTACTGCATCACGTCCACATGAGGCTCGCCGACGCGTCAGGCTTCCTCCTCCATCGACAGTCTCGTGCTGCATCGGTTAGGTTCGACCTACGAGATCGGCGATGGTGGTTCAAGCTGGCGCCCTGGTGGGTCTTCGTGTGGCGTCTCATCAGAGTGAGTAGCCGATGAGTTCCTCACCGTAGGCCTCACATTCGTTTTGTGTATTGTCTAATGATCGATCCGCTAGAGATCGATCCAGACACGTCGAACGCTTCCTAGTATTGTCTCGGTTCGGTCCGATCTTTCAGAGATCGCGTCTGACATGGTCGGCGTCGAGATCTAGCGGGTATCATTCCCCATTGGCTTGAGCGGCTGATGGGTTTAGGTGTAGGCTTGCGTCGGACGTTCGGCCGTTAGTCGATGACATCGCCTTTTCCTTCCTCGTCGTCACGTTCAGTCTAGGCCTCCGTTGTCTCCATGTCGTTAGTCTCCGGTCTCATACTGTCTCGGTTCGGTCTGATCTATCGAGACTGGTCCTAACGGTGCCATTACCGCAGTCGTTGGCCCACATGGCTTCGTGGGGAATCAGGCCCCGCTCCGCGCTTCGGATGCTGCGGAGCGTTATCGGTTCTTTGGCCGATAGGTCCTCCAGTATATTACACGCGTCTATCTCTCATGCCTTCATTGGCTATTTAGCCGATGCTCCAGCATTGCCTTTCCTATCGACACCTAGCCGATAGGGAGAGCCGGACAGGCCCACCGGCCAATCAGCTCATGGGTCTCATCCTCTCTCCTTATTAATTATAAGGTCAAATTGACAGATACGCCCTCGAACCTTGAAACTTAAGGACCTGTACTGGAGCTAAGCAGATCTTATAGGCCTTCGTGTGATTAAGCCGCCGTCTCTCCCCGATCAGACCTCTGCTCGGCCCAGTCAGACTTCTGCTCGGCTCAATCGGACCTTCCCCCGTGAGGTTTGGCGGCGAGCAGTTGCCTAGGGCCTAGGTCCGACCCTGTTCGCGTGTCGCACGCTGCCACACAATTCTCCCGCGCAAAACTAGTTCCCACGCAAACAACCTGAATGAACAACAGAACCCATTGGGCAGAATCACCATACTTCAATTTTCTCCTAAGCAGGAGAGAAACCAACATAGGTGCTTTCCCAAACAATAGGCTCACAAGTAGCAACCCATAGCAGGTGTGACACCACCTCGGGCAAAATCAGTACCTACGAATAATTGCCCCTGCCCAGCATAGTAGTATAGTAAAATCCATGTTTCAACATTAAGGAAATCCCAATGATTGCATTGTTGCGATACCTTACCCAAATCTAACCCAACCAAGCCCCCTGAATGGAGCATCCGTACATTCAGCATGGCTACCAAATCAATCAATCTGAATATTCTGAAATTCCTTAGACTTGCAGCACAACAAAGAAAAGGGCAAACAAGAATCCTAATATTCAAAATCCCCAACCTTTTTCACATCTAAGAACCCCGCACGCACATAGCAATAGCATAAAACTATTACGCGAAAATTCTATCCATGCAATCGAATCTGAAACCACAAAACGACCCTAAAATCGTGTTTCAGGAACCCACATTCCCCCTCCTCAGCAGGACCCCGCGCCGAGATTTCCCAAACCGCCGGAACAAGCAGAGCAGATTCCTATTCCTAGTCTCTTACGCCCGCGGCGCGGCGACGCGGAACAAACAAACAACGGCTTGTTAGTCAGGGGGGCTCACCTGCGTGGAGACGAGAGCGGCGGTGCAGACGCGTGCGCCGCGAAGCCTCCGCAGCGCGTCGACGCAGCGGGCGGCCTCCGGCGACTCCCCCTCCCCCTCGGCCCCGACCACCACCTCCCCCACCGCGTCCGCGGCCTTCCTCGCCGCCTCGAACGCCTCCAGGAGCTCCCTCTCCATCGTACCCGCAGCCCCCATCAACCCTACCCCTCTCCCCTCTCCTCTCGGAGGTGGCGCGTGTCGCTCCAATGGCGGTGGAGGGTGGCAGCGCGAGGAGGAAGAGTGTGGAGGGGACCGGTGAGGAGGATATTTATAGGAGAGGGCTTGGTGAATCCGAGCCGCACACGGGGCGGATAAGGCAAAATGGACGGCTGAGATCGTTTGCCGCCTTGCCGGGACGTTTTGGGAGGGATCCTAGGCGGCTAGGATTGGTATCCAGGTGCTGTGGGCCCAGACCTCTACAGTCCTTCCTACCGATGGCAAATTTGGGTATCCGACCGATGGGATCTAATTTTTTTTTGTTCTTAAGCATACCCATTCATAATTTAAAAATCTAAGTAGACGTTAACGGTTATATTTTACTCGTGAATAACTCTCCGATATATATGTGTAATAGTTAATTTTGGCTAATCTCTTATTAGTCTATTAGAGTCTTTTATCAAATATATTGTTTTTTTAAACCGTTGATGATAATTTTATAATTTATTGATTATCTTACTCTTTATTAAATTATCTATTATTATTTACATGAGACTATTCAATACCCATCAGATATATACATACCCAATAAATATAGATATTGACATAAAATTCTACCCGTTAATCATAAATCGAACGGATGCTACCAGATCGAGTATAAATTTGCTCTACAACCCATTAACATTAAGCTTCTAGATTTATCTGTCTTTCCTCTCAAAAAGAAAAAAGATTTCTCTCCCTTTTCATTTTCTTGCTCACACTTGTTTTCTTTTTGGCTTTTTTCTTTGGCTGCTTTGACAAGTGGCACTGGCTTTTTTCCCTTCTGTGTGCATCATACTTGTGTTTCACTGTTCACTAGGTTGCTTGCTTCCTGTCTAATTTGTTTTGAGTAAAGTTGCTTGCTTCCAGTTCACTAGGTATCTTTAGATTTGTATGGCTTTTGGTACTATAGCAGTATTTTGTACGTAAGGAACATAAATGGAAATTCGTGGGAAAGTTTCATGTAGTTGTGGATTTCAACGGAAATAAAAAAACCCACCCATTGCTCTTAGTTAATTTTCTACTAAGGCGCATACAGGAGGGTAAGAGACGATAACCAAGGACTACTGTCAGTATTGTTTTAACCAAGCTCATGGTGGAAAATAGGGCGAATTAGAAAAATGAGGTGCTACTTTTAATGATATAGCAACATTCGGTACATACAAAACATAAATGAAATTCCACACAAAAGTTTGTTGTATTTGTGGATTCCACTGGAAATTAGATGACCATTGCTCTTACCTCCTTTTCGGTTAAGATCAATATGGAGAGGGTGAGAGATGATAACCAACGCCACCGTTGACACTATTCGATGCAAGCTTTATTGAAGCTCATTGTGGATAGTAAGAAAGAGATTTAGAAATTGAGGTAAACATTAGATGGTTGCATAACCACCAAAAAGGGCATCCAGGTACATTTACAGGATCATATTACCTCAACGGGATTAGATAAATATTAGAGGAAAAATCCAGTTAATTACTATTAGTTCTTCCATACATGCCACTAGATCTGAGTATATATATATATATATATATATATATACCTGACCTATTATAGAATTAGGTCTTACTCTTACTATAGGTTACTATAGGTCATATTCTGATAGAGTAGTTTTAGATATTCTCAGCGCGCTAGCATTCTCCCACCAATGAGCCAACGCTTTTTTTCCGTCGTAGACCTTCTTCCCAGTATTTCTTCTCTGCTTTCTCGTCTCGGCTCTCTTTTCTCCCCGTCTTCTCCGCAGACGGCCTTCTCCTTCTCCACCACCCTCTCCACTCCCTTGTTTCCACCATGTGACAAGACGACAGTCTCCATCCATCTCCTCGTCTCGTCTCACACCCGCCTTCGCTCTTTCTTTGCCTCAGCGCACCTTTTCTCCTCCGACGCCAACGTAACTCTGCGTTCGTCGTCTCCATCGGCTGGAACCGTCCGCCCTCCATCGGCTAGACTCGTTCACCCTCCATCGGTTAGAACTCTCTCTCGGTTCCTGCTTTTCCAATACGCTCACCTGCTCCCGGACACGAAACTTCTCCACTCACGTCCGAGCCACTCTGACGTGTCCACGGACAGGAATCTCTGCCTCCTGGACGCGAACCTGCTCTCTTCGCGTCCGCGCCTTCTCCGAGTTTTCGCGTCCGCTCCACTCCTTTGCCTCTACAAGTCCAAGGACGTGAAACTTCTCTTCATGGACGTGAATCTTCTCACGTCTGTGACCCACCTACTCTCTGACCTACCTAACTCTGCCACCAACTTCTCCCTCAACTACTCCACTACCTACTTCCATCGGCCAACCACTCTCCTCATCGGCCAATCAATTTTCTTATCGGTTTACTCCCATTAGCCACCTACCCCTTATCGGCCCTTACCCTCATCAACTTCTTGCGCCCGTTACCCTCTCATCATGACCACCGAGTCAGCCCTTAGCTCTGGCACCCTCCTAGTCGTCGAATCTGTTCCGGCCATCGGCGCTCCTGACCACACCTCGAGCACTACCTCACCAATCTTCTCACCACCGTGCGCCGTTGTCAACGTGAAATCTCACGTTCCCATCTCTCTCGACCTCAACACCAACTACTACAAGTGGGTATTCTTCTTCAAATCCCTCTGTAAAAAGTTTGGCCTCCGGTCTCACATCGATAGCTCTGCTCCACCTCAACCCGATGATCCCTAGTGGGACATCGTCGAGTGCTACGTGCGCAGCTGGTTGCTTGGCTCGGTCGATGACTCTGTTCTCGATCTTGCCATGGAGGACACCGACCCCACCGCCTGGGATCTCTGGGTGGCTATCGAGCAGCTTTTCCTTGCCAACAAACAGTCGCGCGCCATCTTCCTACTAAATGAATTTCACTCCATGGTACAAGGAGACTCTTCTGTCTCCTCGTACTGCCAGTGCCTTAAGGTAAAAGCTGTCGCCCTCCGCGATGTCAGTCACCCTGTGGCCGACTCACAACTCGTCCTCGCCCTCCTACGAGAACTTAACGCACGCTTCTCCAACACCACCGACGACATCGCCAACTCCACACCCCTTCTATCGTTCGCCCAGGGCCATGACATGCTAGTTCTCAAAGAACTATGTCTGTCCAACGACGAGAAGACTGTGGCCACACTGCTATCCTCGTCGCAGCCGACCATGACTGCCGATCACCGTGTGCTGCTGCCACCTCTCGTGACTCTGGTAGCCATGGCCCTAACCATGGCAACACAGCCCGCACCAGTGGCACCGGTAAAGACAAGGGCAAGGGTAAGGGCAAGAACTGGTACGGTCCGATGCAACCGCGACCCGCTCCAGTCCCTGTCCCATCTGCCAGTCCCATGGGTCCGTGGCTATGCTACAACCCCTGGGCACTCCAGCCCCAGCCATGCAATCCCATCAGTATTTTCCACTCACTAGCAAATCCAAGGTCGCCTCCCACCTAACTAACTTCACAAACTACGTTTCTAACCAGTTCAACCTCTCCATTAAAGCTCTACAAGCTGATAACGGTACGGAGTTTGTCAACCATACAATTCAAAACTTCCTCACCTCCAAGGGCATCCATCTACGCCTCTCCTGTCCCTACATCTTTTCCCAGAACGGCAAGACCGAACGCTTACTTCGCACCCTTAACAACATAAGTCGCACAATGCTGCTTCATGCCCATCTAGCTGCAACTTACTGGGCTAAAGCACTAACCACTGCGACTTACCTTCTTGATCGGCGACCATGCTCCTCCATTCGCCACAATGTCCCATACACCCTTCTGTACCGCATGGCGCCCAACTACTCTCACCTACGCATCTTTAGGTGTCTCTGCTACCCCAATCTCATCGCCACTGCTCCTCACAAACTTTCCCCCGCTCCACCGCCTGTATTTTTCTTAGATATCTCTCATCCCATAAGGGATACCGATGTCTCGATCTCTCCACCCGCTGGGTCATCGTCTCTCGCCATGTCGTCTTTGACGAGACCTGCTTTCCCTTTGGTCTACTTCATCCCAGATCCTCGTCTAGCGATCTCGACTTCCTTCTTACCAACACCACCTGCCGGGTCATCGTATCTTGCCATGTCGTCTTTGACGAGACTTGCTTTCCCTTCGGTCTACTTCATCCCAGATCCTCGTCTAGCGATCTTGACTTCCTTCTTACCAACACTGTGCCCTCTCGGTCCCCTCCATCAATCTCACCTTCGACCCCCTTATCAGTCGCTCCTGAAGACTTGTTGCTTAGCTATCCCACTCCTCTTCGGTCCGATGCTACTCACATCGGACCTCTATCGGCCCCACCACTCTCATCGGCTCTAGCTGATCCTATCTCCCTCTCATCAGACACATCAACCCCATTGGCTCCTCAGCCTTCATCGGCTCATACCCACCTATTGGCCCATCCGTCTCCATCGGCTCACCCTTCCCTATTGTCTGCTCCACCTCCATCGGACCGCCCAAACCAATCGGCCCATACACTCCCATCGGCTCAGGCTGACCTAGTTCAGCCCTTTCCTCACACATACAGTCGCCGATCCCGAGCCGATGCCGCCCCTCCCCAACCAGTCCCCACCCCACCTCCCACGCTCCCATCGGCTCCTGTCCCCTCCACTTCTCATATGATTACCCAATCACAAACTGGGTCTCTCCGCCCTACCAAGCGCTATGGGCTCTCAGCAGTCCATTGTACTATCTCGCTCATCCTGCTGACTCCTCGTTCAGCCCTGGTCGATCCTCAATGGCGCATGGCCATGACCGACGAGTACAAGGCTCTCATGGACAATAAGACCTGACGTCTCGTCTCTCGTCCTCCCGGTGCCAATGTTATGACCGGTAAGTAGATCTTTAAACACAAGTTCCACATCGATGGATCACTTGCCCGTCACAAGGCACGCTGGATAGTTCGGGGTTTCTTCTAACGTCTCGGTGTCAACTACGACGAGACCTTCAATCCCGTCGTCAAACCCGCCACCATCCGGGTCGTTCTCACTCTGGCTGCCTCGCACTCTTAGCCGATCCACTAGCTCGACATGAACTCATTTCTTCACGGTCATCTGACGGAAACGGTCTACTGCCAGCAGCCTCCAGGCTTCATCAATCCCTCTCGTCCCAACGACGTCTGCCTCCTTCAGCGCTCCCTCTACGGCCTCAAACAAGCTCCTCGAGCCTGGTACCAGTGCTTTGCTGCCTACCTTCGGCACATCGGCTGTGTGGCCTCCGTATCCAATAGCTCTCTCTTCGTTCTTCACATCGGCGCCACCACCGCCTATCTTCTCCTCTATGTCGATGACATTGTTCTTACAACGTCCTCGTCGTCCCTCCTGTACTAGATCATTGCTCGACTCCACTCCGAGTTCGCCATAACCGATCTCGGTCCTCTTCATCACTTTCTTGGCATCTCTGTCACCCACTCTTCTCACAGGCTCTTCCTTTCCTAGCGTCAGTACGCCATCAATCTCCTCTATCGTGCGGGCATGGCCGAATGTCACCCCACGGCCACTCCAGTCGACACTCGCACCAAGCTCTCCGCTACCGATGGCTCTCTCATCGTCGATCCCTCCCAGTACCAGAGTCTTGTTGGTGCTCTCCAATACCTCACCCTAACACGGCCCGACCTCACCTACGCCGTCCAACAAGTGTTCCTCTTCATGCATGCTCCGCGCAAACCTCATCTCGCGCTGCTCAAGCGTATCCTTTGCTACATGAAGGGCACACTCTCCAGTGGCTTGCATCTCAGCTCCAGCCACATCGACTCTCTCATCGCATACGTCGACGCGGACTGGGTGGACTGCCCTGACTCTCGACGCTCCACATCCGGTTACAGCGTCTTCCTCGGTAACACTCTAGTCTCCTAGTCCTCAAAACACCAGACTACAGTGTCTCGGTCCAGCGCAGAAGCCGAATATCGCGCTGTTGCCCACGCCATCGTCGAGTGTTGCTGGCTTGGCCAGCTTCTCTAGGAGCTCCGTGCACCTATCTCCTCTGCAACCATCGTCTACTGCGACAACATCAGTGCCATCTATATGACCGCCAACCCAGTCCATCGTCAACGCACGAAGCACGTAAAGATTGATATTCATTTTATACGTGACAAGGTCGTACTAGGACAGGTTCAGGTGTTTCATGTACCATCAGTGCACCAGTTCGTCGATATTATAACCAAAGGCCTCCCCGCGCCTTTGTTCACCAGTTTTCACTCCATTCTCTACGTCCGTTCTCCTCCCGCTGCGACTGTAAAGGGTGTTAGACCACTAAATCACTGAACTATATATATAGGAAGGGTCTCAGTAAGTTTTACTGTACACCATATTCTTACAACCTGGTGATTTTTAAGCTTGGTTCCAGCCCTACCAACAAATTATTATGTTCAGTACTATGTCAACATATTTTCCTTAAAATACATTTCATTGTTTTTAGTTAAATTCTAAGTATAAGTTTATACTATGAAAAATGTGAAACATAGCTATATAGTAAGTCTTGTTGAACCTATATAGTTTTGATATCTTCCCATCATTTATAAACCTACACCCGACAGCTTGTAAAATTTTCATTGTACAGCGGAATTCCAAATACAATTGTTGTCCTCACATTGCATGTAGAATCACAAGCCAAAACAAAGGAACCATCCACAAAACGGTTCAAGAAGCCTTTCTAGTGCAACATATAACACAAAATGAATAAGAAATAAATCAGATATGGGTAACATGATTTCCTCATTCATTAGTTTTCGTTCTCTATTCTAGTTCTCCATGAGCATGTTTTCATTGAATGAATAAATTTCATGTAAGATATTGCACCTGTAAAATTGAAGAATTTACTAAATGTTTTCAATACTGAAGAAAATAAGAAAGAATCACATATATATTGATCAAGTGATTCTAAAAAGATCAGAAATAAAACTGTGATCTTCTTTCGGACAACAAACATGGGACATCATCCTATTTCATTCTGGTCCTGTAAACTATATCCTCTCCCTGTATCTGTGCATAAGCGTATGCAGGCAGGTACACGCATTCTTTTTCTTGTGGGTAAAAGATCAGTTTCATATCTGAAAGCACAAATGGATTAGGAGAGAGAAGAGAACATCTTCTCAATATGAAGATGATCAAACATGGAGAAGCCCATCTGTAGCATACTATTAATTTAGTTTGAGTGCAGAAGGCCGGCACAGTCAGTGAAATCATTCCATTAGATTGCTGTTAGACTTCCTCAACCTGTAAATCAAAGTTACAAAAATTGTCATTCCATACTAACAGGTTTATAGCTCAAAGGAAATAATGGTGCATAGTTCTAAAAGCAAATCTGGCTGCTGGTATAATCGCTGAAAAATAAAGAATTTGTGATCAATGTCCATCCAGGTTCGTTATTAGCCGCTGGATCAACCATGGATATGATGAAGATAAATAATGGAAAAGGTGTTTTGACATATATATAGGTTACAAAGTGTATACCTATGAGTATAGAATTAATCACAAATATGAATACCTATTCTACAAAGGACAAAAAGCATGAATTTCTTTCACATTATGGAAATGTTACCAATAGGATATAACTACTAATGGACCTTGAGCAAAACTTTAACACATTGCAAGAGATATGCTTCACATAGTTTATACTATATATATGCTCGCCATTTTCTTTATCAAAGAGAGATCTGAAAGATTTTAACTATATTAAAATGTGAAGTCACTACTACAAGTTAAGACAACACCTTAAAGGAAGCAAGTATTTTGAAGGTTATGTTTGCAGGATAAAGTAGTTTATTATGAACATAATCAAACACGTGGTTAAATGTATGACCTGTGGAAGATTCATTAACTCCATAACAGCCCTCTTTGGGGTTAGTTCATTGTCAATTATCCGTGCTACTGCTGTCAAGACTGGCATTTTTACATGGTACTTCTGAGCCAATGCGATAACAGCCCCAGCAGTTGATACACCTTCAGCAACCTATACAGAGAGATGAATATACTAAATTACAGCTCATGGTGGTGATATTCATGCAAAAGTATCAATAGCAGGAATGCTTCAGACCTGATTCATAGAATTCATGATTTTGTCAAGTTTTTCACCAGAACCAAGACGCAGTCCCACATTTCTATTTCGCGAAAGATTGACAAAACATGTAAGCATGATATCACCTGAGCCAGATAAACCAGCAAGGGTTGTTGGCTTTGCTCCCATCTTCAGATTATTTGGAAAAATAAATCAGTAAACTTCATAAATTGATCCTTCACAGATCAAATTCAGAAGATAAACTATTCACACCTTTGTTGCTAACCATCGTATTTCTGAACAGCCTTGAGCAACAAGGGCCGCCATACAGTTATTTCCAAGATGCATACCTTCTACTATACCTGCTGCTATTGCAAGAACATTCTTAAGTGCACCAGCAATTTCTACACCTGTAACATCACTGAAGCATCACAAGTCACATGCAAATATCATTTCTCATGATTATATGCACAGCTAAAATCAATTCACAACATTTTTACAAAACTAACTAATAACCCATCTTGCTTGTCTGAATTCCTAAATCATTTCAAAAGGGAAGAAATAGTTCTTGGTTTATATAAAAGAATTCCAGGCTACACAATTAGTGTTCAACAGTTATATGGCTAATGATTAGTAATATTTACTTTGAGGTGCTTATTCTCAAATTCGGAGAGGCCAAAAGCTGCTGAACAGCAGCTGCCAACTTTTTGTCCTTGGATGCCACCACCATAGCTGCAATTTAGAGTTGAATGACTATGAGGTTCCTTCATCCCTTGTAAATAAAAAGATTCAATTGAACATTTTCACAATTACTAACACAAGCAAAACAAAAAATGATTTAATGCCCAATTAACATAGCATTGCACACTAGCATGAGGGAGTATTACATAGAGCAGATTAAACTTAACAAAAAAATAATCTTGATAAACCTGTTGGCAATTTGTTCATCAGTTCGACTGCAAAGGAAGGTCCTGACAGAACAATAAACGGTTGGCGAGGATTCCCCAGTGCTTGAGGGATAATTTGAGACATTGTCCGAAGTGTATTAAGTTCCAGCCCTTTGCTAAGTGATATGAATGGCAACTTTGGATCAACATGTGTTGAAATTCCCTCAAGAAATGATGAACTGAACTGCCGCAAAAAAGAATTCAAGACTCACAAGTGAGGAAACCACCATTGCAACGAACAATGGTTTGTAATGAACTTTGAATACCTGAACTGGGACAGCATGGAAGCAGAAATCAGCTCCTGCTAAAGCATCACTAGCACTAGTTGTTGCAGTGATGTTTTCCGGTAACCTGTGATCTGGTAAGTATTTACTGAGGTACATAAAAGAAGTTTCAAGTTAGATTCAGCAACAAGTCTAATCTCCAAAACTGGATGGATATGAGATTATTTCTCAATTAATCAAGTAATGGGGCAATGAAAAATGAGATTGTTTCTCAAATCAATCAAGAAATGGGGGGCGATGAGATCAGATTGGAGTTGTACCCACCAGTTGATATGGCGGTGATTGATGGATCGGCAGACGAGGTCGTCCCGGAGCAGCATGGAGACCTCGAGGTCGGCCTTCTTGGCCGCCACCTGCGCCGCCATGGCCGTCCCGAACGAGCCCCCTCCCAGAACCACCACCTTGCGCGTTGTCTCGAGCACGTCGCTCCGGTTGCGGCGCCGCCAGGACCGGGACCACCGGACGAGCTTCTCCCACGCTTTGCGCACCACACGGCGCCTCTCCTTCCCCCCGCCGCTGCCCCGCGGGGCCGACGCCGCCTCCTCGCCGGCATTGGCCACGGGAGGAGACTCCGCCGCCGCCGCAGCCGGCGAGGTGCCATCGGTAGCGCCGGAGAATACGAGAGGGAGACGGTTGCGCGAGGGTGAGTGAACGGCGACGGCAAGGTGGCGGCGCGGGGTAGGCGTGTGGGGGAGGAAGGTAGCGGTGGCGGTGGCCATCGGAGTCGGAGAAGGAGACGTTTTCGCGCGGCACGGGAGATTTGCTATCTATCTTATCCGTTCCCGCCTTTCCCAAGTTTATCGAGATTCATTTTCATTTCATCGAGATTCGTACTGAAAGGGGAGAAGATCTAAAATCCAAATGCGTTTTCGGATTTTTTAGCTTCGTTCAAGAAGCTTGTTTGGAACGAAGAATTTTCAAATTCCTATGGAATTAGTACAAATCTCTGCTGGTCAGCGTGATCATGCGGGTAGTGCGGGTAGTGGTTGTCCCAGGGTTCACAAATTCATTCAAATTTCATCACCCAAAACTTCGGAGGCTCTGCCATACCATTTGGTTTGTCAATTTGAAACAAAATTTACCAAATTTTGAATGAATTAGTCAGCCTTAATGGGACTTGCATTTCAACCATGTCGACGTGCGAGGAGATAGGATAAAGCGGAGAGACGCGTCGAGAGGTCGAACGAGCGTTAACCGATAGAGATCCGATACGATCCGCTTGTACACATAAATGCCTGATAGATCTATTTAGCTATTTAGCTCTAGTATATATCATTACCTTCGAGTTTATGAGCGTACCATTCAATTTTGATCTTATAATTAACAAAGAAATAAAGGTGATAAAATTGATAAGTCAATCATAGGCCGATATGAATTCTTACTATTTACTGGTTGTCAATAGGACTGTAGCAATTATATATCGACTAGACAGCCGATAAAGACATAGGTAAAAGGCGAGGAATAAAATAAAGAATTTCCGAATAAAATATGCAATAAGCAATACCTAGGAACTATCGTGATCATACCATTAGAGGGAGCATTGACAGATCGAACTGAACCAAGACAATATAAAACTAAGACAAACAGCACTGAGACGGTAGATGCTAGATTAGATGTACCAATAGCAGCTACTATCAGCCATGAGTCCGATCTAGTCATATAAATAAACTTATTGGCTATCTAAACCGATAGAAAAATAAAAACCACTAGATCTCGATACCAGCCCTATCAGACAGCCTTATAGATCAAAGCTAACTAAGATAGTATAAGACTAAATCTAACAAAACCAGATCAATTATTAGCAGATTAATCACTAGACAAGATATATGTATATTGAATAAACTGATATGTTAGGCGTGAAGCACACATAAGGATAACTCATTGATTGATCGCTCCAATAAAACATCATGTAAAGACCCGCTAACTTGGCCATACCTAATCGATACAGCTTAAGACCGATAACAATAGAAGAAGCTTGATAAACCGATATATTCCACGAAAACGTGATGTGATATATCCGATAGTACTACTAAGAAGTCAGAGCTAATCAATAGTCTTAGATAGACCGAATATATCAAGATAGTGATAAGACTTATCTTTTCACCGAATATCGAACATGACCAATACATCCCCTCATCAAGAGCCAGAACCCACAAAAAAAACCTAAACGAACTAGGATACCAATGTGTCAAAATTATATTGAACTGTAGATAATTTACAAGCCTCTAGAGGGTATATATTAGTCCCTAAATATAAAAATCAGCTTACCATGGTCTCATCCGTATAATCCTCCACCTATTAATTGAACTAAATTCATCTTCTGCCCAATCGACTCTTTCCATCCATCAGTCATTCTCTTTACATAAACTAATCTAATCGGCTTTTCATATATAACCAAATCTATTTACAAACTTACCAAACGTTAACAACCTAAAACCAAAACAAGATTGACAAAATGAGCACATATGCAGAGTTGGTGGAATTTTCTTGTTAACACCTCAACAGAGGCCTGCAGTGACACTATACTTTAGAACAAACTGCTTCTCAATGTCGATCGAATACCATGCAAAACCTACTGAACAATGAAATCAAAATTTAAAACGAATGGACAAACATATCCTCAGCTCCTGATGATTTGGATAAAAAAACAGCTAATCCAGCACGGTAAACATAAAGTTCAGAGGTCCAAATTGCTCATACTCCTTGGCTCACACCACAAAAATTTTCTTATCTCCTAGCAAACCACAGAACCAAGACAAATTTAAAGGAAGCTACACAATGTCAAGCACAAGTTCTGGATATCGGAACACTAATCTAGTGAGACTTGACATAGTCCTGGACTATGTTGAGGCCCTCAGACTCTTCACCGAAGTCCTAGTAGATGAGAAAGAACAAGCAAACATTACCAAATGACGAGCATGGCAGAAAAGATATTTGAAGTAGTAAGGTGGGGAATCATTTAGCTACCTTAACAACGACGCAGGAGCAACCTACAACCTTCCTTGCCTTGCCCTCAGAATCAATCTTGCAAAGCTGCATAGTGCATTCATTGTGATATTGTTAAAATCAGGACTAACAAGAGTTGCATATAAGAAGATATGCAGAAAATAGAGATGAAGAACAATATCGACGCCTACATAAAGATCAAATTCAGCAGACTACAAAATTAATAGCACATCATCCACAGTTAGCTGGTAAAACTGTAGTCATTAACAGAAGGTTAAATTGAAAATTCTTATCAGGCAACCTAGACATCACATTAACAATAACAAGGTATAACAACTAACAAGGTACAGCTAACAGAAGAGTAATGTAACTCACCCCTGCCCACTCGCCAAGAGTTTTAGCACTAGGCACAGTAACGAGGTGAACATTGTGCTCAGCGCAGAGTGCCTTAACCAACTTGACATAATCAGGCTGGTCACAGTCCTCAGCAAGCACGCAAAGCTGAGCAGCATGCTTCTCAATGACCTTGGCAGCCTCACGGAGCCCCTTCACAAGCCCATCATGAGCACTTGACTTCTTCATCACAAGCTGCAGAGCAGTCATCAAGTCCATCGGCTCTCCAAGAACAGGGGCAGCTGGGGCCTCAACTGGGGTCTCTTCCCTGCATAGATGGTTAATTTTAGCTCCTGGTGTGAGAACACCAAACACCCTTGGAAGACAGAACACACAAAAACTCCAACCAATACTTCAACATGCTGGAAAGTTTTTCATTTTACTCTTCTAGTTCTACACGAGCAGCTCTTTATATAATTGTTCCAAGTACTTTGACACTATGTGTTCTCAAAACAAAAGAGAATACATCAGCTAAAAAATACATTTCCCACTGGATTAGAAATATTGTGCACAAAAGTAGGTTCTTCCAGAATTCAAACAAGACAAAGTAATTCAAAGATAAACATTCCCAAAAGAAATTTTTAATACTTAGATGCCCCACTCAATTAGTATAACTCGTTCGTTTCATTAACAAAAACTAATTTGGCAGTCAATTAAGAACTCTTTCTATCTGGCTGTATTGGGTGTTCCATCTGCCGTAATAGGCATTCTATCTACCTATCATGTATTATCTAACTACTAACCAGAAATCTACTTGCAGAACTATATTGCAGACCAGAATCGCAAAGCATAAATTTAATCCCGTCCATGACACCACATGATTGCACCTATTCGTGGACTAATACGTGGTTTCCCATCGCCAAGGTTACAAATAAGCTCAGAGTCGCCAGTTCTTTAAGCAAGCAGTCAACGAGCCACGCAACTAAAACACATGGTCGCGCTAAAATGCTAAGAGGATAACGATTTCTCAGGCGCCATCAGCAGCCAACCAAGAAAAAACATATCAACCGTGAAACGAGATCTCGATGGGGGCAACTTACGCCATATCTCCTGTTCTCGTAAGACCGGGGGGCAACTGCGACGACGGACGGGATCTGCAGAGACGAAGAGATATGCAATTAGCAGAGATTACGGAGGACGATGCGCGGAGGAAGAAGGAAGGGGGAAGGGCAGCCCCGCACCTCGGGTGAGTTGGGAGAGCGGCGGCGGCAGCGGCGGAGGTGGAGGCGGTAGGGTTTTGCGAGATTGCAGGTGGGGAGGACGCGGCGTGGGAGAATGGTGGGTTTATAGGGCTCTTACTGGTTGGGCTAAATAAGCCTTAGACTATCACTGTTGGGCTTTTCTCTAGGCATCTTCTTTATTCGGGCTTATTTAAAAATTAGGAATCCCCCGGCTCTTGTGGAGCTAGAGCCCAACTAAAACTAATAGTTTTAGCTTCACTAAAAAAAGTAGAGCGGGCTAGATTAATCTAAAAAAACAAATCAGAGAGGTGAAGTGAGATTCAAGCCGCTAGTTGTAAGAATACATTATTTCACTGTTTTAAATTATTTCACTGATTCTCACTCATGATTTGTTGCAAATACATTATCTTAATTTAACTTGGTTTAAGACTCCCCTATTGTCTATGTATGTGTTTTTTTTGGCCTTTTTTCACATACTATGTGACCTATAACATCTTTTGGTTAATGTGGTTTTGAAGCATACCACGTAGCCGAGTCTAACTTGGTAGAAATATAAGACAGTTTATTAAGTTGTGCCCATCCCTCTATATCTATGGCCTTAAATACATTTTCTGACACGGTGTCCCATTGAGCCATGTTTCCTACTATGAATGTCGAAGAAACTAGTTAGTGCTAAACCCAATAAGATAAACACAGTAGCCTATCTTACGGTGTCCTTGATTGAGTCTAGCCGATATGAACAGCTACCATGGCTCTTGTTGGCCTATTTGTATTCTTAGAAACACTTGTGGGGATCTACAATCACAAGAATGCACAAGCAGAGGAATCTTAAATCAAATTAAATTAGAAGAGGTATTGTAATAAATCGTCTTATAGACAGGAATCTCAAACTCAGATAGCATTTGAAACGGTTTTTGCTTTTTTTTTCTTTTCTAAGAATCTATGTAGTTTAATAACATGTGAATTGTACAGCAAAAGTGGTTTTGGCATGCCAAATCTTGATATTGCAAATTATTTGGTAAGGTTTAGATTGGCAATGATGCAAACGAGTCCTTAGTTTGCTCCAAAAATCATTTAATTTTCTTGCATTTTAAGGGAGACCTTAGTTTTGTTAAACTAGATGAACTATATAATACTAAAATATAACATACACACTTTAGCATTACTTACAGAGAGACGGTTACCTTTCTAAGCCCTTATCCTCTTACACTTGGTACTGATTATATACTCTACACTAACTTAATAAGCTAAAATCTGAAGTCTACACCTTTATTATTATTTATTATTATTATTATTATTATTATTATTATTATTATTATTTTGAGAGAAAACCTGAAGTCTACACGAGTTACTTACATGAAGCGTGCATTCAAGACTGTTGCATGAATCAAACAAAGGAAGATACAAGAGTACGAGATCGATTACAAGTTTCATTATGTGGCTTCCAGTTCCTGGATTATTTGTTGGACTTCATGCAAATTGGCACTAAAATCAAATGAGAACCATTTTCTGATACCTCAATCTTTCTGTGCCGTACTGCTGCTGCCACATTGACGTTCTTATTCTAATTTTAAAAGATTCAGTACACTCTGTGTATGATTATTTATCAAAAGATTACAAGTTTACAACTCAATGACAATAGGAGAGCTTGTCAGATCAATAATCAATTTGCCGCCACCTTTTCTCCCGAGATGACGACCTATTGGGGTAACCAAGAGAGGAGCAGGGTCACTCTCATCTGACGACGAACTCACAACCTTTGCAAATGGAGACGGAGCCTGACACACCCCCTATTCTTCTACCCTCATCCTCGTAGACAAGCTCGATAAACATTGAGTCACAGATTTCATATGTTAAATAATTTATTAGTGATTAAAAAATAATTTATATTTAAAACTTTTATATACATGTATTTAATGATTTAAAAACAAATGCAAGAAAATAAATTACGATAAAAACACAAAAATTTAAGGTTTAAATTTTCGTTTATGCTTATAAACTGAAAAGTAAACGATCAGGGCAGAGTCAGCCTGATTTCTTCTTTTCTCGTGAATTCCACTCCATGACATATGACCCAGCTCATCAGTGGAACATTCAGCATCACTGGCTGCAGAGGTTGTAGTTCTGGTTTCATGTGTTCACTGGATGCACTTCAGACGATTCTGTCACTCTTGGTTCGCCCAATCCTCTTGCTGCTGCTCCAAACATTCCACTCCATTCCATGCAAAAGATTGGGGCTTCTGGTATTGACGGAAAGGTTTTTCTGGGAAGTAGACTTTTGTGGCTTTTTTTGGCTGAATTTAAATAGTAAATTACACCTATTTTGCGCTTATTGTTATGATGAGAAAAGAAAATACAAAAGCTGAGTAATCAGCAGGTCAAATATAAAACGCAAAGGGGCCAAATATATTTGTATTTGTAATTTTGAGCGAAAATGAACAGCCAGGAAACTGTAAATTTATGATTGGATTACTATCTGGATAAAAATTGGCTTCTGAAAATATTATACATCTAGTCCGTCCTATTCCAAAATAAACAAGCAAAGAAGAGAGAAATAGGTAATAGAAGATTCCAAACGAAAACTATTAGCATATAATGGTTGAATTAATTTGATAGAAGAAATAGGCTTTCCTCTTATGCATCGTGCAATTTCACGTTTCGTGCACGAAGCTGAAATGGATGAACATCTCTCGAACAGACCTGACACTGACAGGGCCCAAAACATAGGCTACCAAACTTCTCAAACAACAATTGTAGATGCTTGCTTTTATTGATAAGAATGGTGACAGATCATACTCGATTACAGACAGCATTAAACAGTCACAGCCTCACTGGATAGCAAAATATCTGTCACTCAAGAATGCCATAAATAATGGAAAACAGAAGGCACAGAAGGGAACATCATACATGAAAGCAGTTGCTATAGAAGGGTTTTCTACCCTATCCAAGAAAATTACTTGCGCCTTGCTAATTGCTATGCAAGAAGAAGCAAAATACTAGAGAGCGCCACATTTGTCAACACTGAACGTAGCCATATCCCCATAGGCTACCCAGAAGGCAAGCAAAATCACATATATTATAATAAGGCAGCCAAGGGAAGAACAGCTCAAAACACCAAGGGCACAACGGTGGTCACTTGCTGCCATTCACCATCCACGGTTTCTTTCCATAGGGTCACATTGTTATTACCATCAGATACTGCCAGAATATTTCCAGTCAATGACCAGGACAGCCTCCACACAGGTGTTTGGAAATCATAGAGAACCCTGCCTTCCCACTGCTCGCCTTCTTTCGGTGCTGTCCAGATAACGACCGTTCCATCATGGGAGGCACTGGCAATGGTGGACTTTGGGAGGCCTAGATTTGGAGCCCATGCAACATCTCTCACCCAGTCCTTGTGCATCTGAAGAGCCGGAAAGCAATCCATCCTCCAACTCCCATTGTACAGCTTCCATACCTTGACTGTATTGTCACAACCACCAGAGGCAAGTTTCTGAACATAGTCAAACTAATTAGAAGACCCTGAATTGATTAGAGCACCTGGTGCCATCACTGGAGCCCAAGAAACAGAGGTGACACCCACTGGGTGAGCCTGGTCGATGCGTGTTGTGTCCCACCCACCATCAGAATGAGCAGTGAAGACTGAAATGTTCCCATCAGATGAACCACAAGCCAAGCACAGCCCAAGCTCATGAGGTGCCCAAGCAATGGAATTGACAGAGGACTTGTGCTCAATGAAAGTGTGTGCCTGTGCCCAATCATCAGGCTTGCTCCCTCTTTTCCATATGATAACCCTTCCATCATAGCTGCAGGATGCCAGCAAGGAACCATACTTAGGATGAGCCCACGCAACTTGCCAGACTGGACCCTGATGTCCACTCAGAGTAGCAAGCTGCTGATGTGAGTAGCCGCTTACACCAATTATCTTTATTGAGTTATCAGAGGAGGCTGTAGCAATGCGCTTGCCATAGTAATCCATGGCGATATCATGAACCACATCCTGGTGCCCTGTCTCTATCTTATGAGGAAGCAGTGTTCTATATAATATCCCCAGCCAACTCCAATGTATTCGCCTCAGGCTCCTATTTGATAGGAATATAGAAGTAATTAACAGAGAGCATAAGGACAAATATTAAAGCAATGAAAAATATACACAGTGTGTGTTTCACATGTGCAGCTACGCATCAAACGTAGTACTCTTAGCACATTATAGGGAACTGATATGCTATGTGGCAAATAAAGTAGTGTAGGGAGTTGATATGCTACCAAAGATACACAAATATTGAATAATCGATACACAAGACCAACATGATAAGCATTTGCTATGAACATGGCAATGAAGCACCTTAATCCCCCAAAATGCTTCAATCGACTCATCAGATGCTACACAACCATGATTCATATCAGAATAAGACTTTGGCATCTGAATAATACAGCATCTGAACAATACGTGGGTATCACACACATCACCATTCACCAGCAGATTCAAAAATAATATAATTGACGAAACATGAGGAACAACACCTACGCCTATCCCAACCACAAAAACTCCCACATAAACAAGACGATTAATTAGTGCCTGTTTGGTACAGCTCCAGATCCCGATTCCTGCTGCTCCCGATTCTGATTCTCTTTGAATCAGTTTCTAAACAAAATCAGAATCAATTTGTGAAAGTATACCTACTCCATAAAATGCACAATTATGCACTGCAACAAGCACCATATCCATTTTTTCAAGCGTCCAATCATATATCTAATCCATAAAATGCATAATTATGCAATCTTGTTGTTTCCTAATTGGGACAGCTATCAAAAGGTACGTTAATATGAAGATAAAAAAAAGTATGCCTACTCCAGCGAATGCACAGCAATATACATCTCCATTAATTTCAGAACAATCTGTAAGAGCATGCTTAAAAAAATCTCCATTTCACAGCACAAATACGACAATATTATGCACAGACATCCTAGGCAATGGCAAATCGGATAGATCAGATTTGCATACGAATAGCGGTAAACTTGATAGATTTACTAAAATCCATACCACAAAGTCAATTTCCATTCGATTCCTCAGTACAAATCCTTCACAGAAAAAAAGAAGAGGGAAGGGAAAAAATCTACCTTTGGCGGTGGCGGCCGGGGACGGGGAGGACAACAAATGGTCGAGGATGGGGACCTCAACGGCGGCGCTGGGGTGGAAGAGAGGGGTCGATTGCTAGCTTGCTACCCTAACACACGCAATTTCTCCCCCCGGTGTTGATCCTGACTAGACCCAACAAGAGAAGGTAAAGCTTGGTACAATACAGACGCGGTAAACCCTAGGACGCGGAGTATAATGGTCCGGAAGGAAGACGAGGATCCGCACTCACCGTGGGCCGAGATGCAGGGGAGGAGAGGGAGCGCGTCTACGGCAATGGCGGAGATCTGGGAGGCGAAGGGGAGGCGGGGCGGCGCGGCGTGGCGTCGGAGATCGGGGCGGCGGAACGGAGGACGCGTCGCGTGTCGTGTTTACAAAATAGCGAGCGCACGGACTCTACCTATATGGCGGCCGTTTGTGCCTATGAGGTCGAACGCACGCTTTCTCATCAACGAGACTATCAACGAAAATACGTGTTTGTTGTTATAAAAGCATCTCCAGCCATATTTCCCATCTTAGAGCTCAAAAAGTTAAATGGGGCTGCTCCTATTTTCTTTGGAGCTAAAAATACCTTCAACTCTAGCAATAACCCTTATTTTATATTATCTATTTTATTTTCTCTTCTATTTTTCACCGACACTATAATAATTAAAATTTAAATATTTATAACGAATATAATTCATCCATATACAAACTCATAATTTAAAACACAACAATTCAAAATTTTCAAACATAGGAACGACATATCTTGCAAGCAAATGTTACATGCTCCAAATATAGTTCATACAAAATACAATGAAATACAGTGCTGAGCACCACAAAGTGCCCACAAATGCTCCACAAGATCATCTTAAAATTGCTAAAGCCTTTACTTGTTTTCAATATCTTTATGTATCTTTAGAAACTCATCTAATATAGGTTTATTTACTCCTCCTCTCTTAGCACCTCGCCATCCTCCTAGTCGTAGTTGAAGTCATCATCTTCATCATCATGATCATACAAGCTATCATTATGTAACATAGGGTGTTTGTATCCTAAAATCTAGCAAGACCAAGGTCACTAGGAACCTGGTTTGATTGGGTCGAGGGATAGGGTTGAGATACGTGGTACGCTACTTATCAAAATCAATAGTATGATAGGGTATACCTCTTTGGGACGATAGTTTGGTACGTGGGACGTGAACCAAAAAAAATTTGTGTCGATGAGCGGTTCAATTAGCAGCCACTAGCCATTTTTATGTATAATAGAAATGCAATTTTATATTATAAGCATATGGTACGAGAAAAGAAAGAAGTTTTTGTAATATTTATAGAGTCTAAGGACTAAAATGGAAGATGAGGGCAAATATTTACAATATATACCCATCCCCAATCCATCAGCGTGGTTACCCAACCTCTGTCGCCTGCTCGTCTCTGCTCCCCTACCACCATTGATGAGCTCCCTGCCCTCAATCACAGCATATATCCCCTCTGCTCCTCCTTCTTCCCTTGTCGTCGTCGTGCCTTGTCTTTAGGTAATGCTAGTTGTCGACCGATGACGCTGATAATTGAGGATGACAGTGACTGTGATGTCCAGGTCAGTTTATTCCCCTGTTGTCGCCGCTTTTTGCATCAACCCCATCCCTCATCTACTCAATCGGGGATGAAGATCCCTATCTGCTTTGGACTCATGGCAATAGGAACGGATCGCAAGTCACAACCCTAGCATCGATCGAGACGATAACCCATGGTGAACCCAACCCATGAATTGGGATGATGAACCTAGGTCCAGGGTCATAGCATTGACCTCGAATTCTGTGACCTTGAGTAGGACCCTCACAATTGCAAAGTGAGCTTGAAGAACACCAAATTCTCTCTCAACATCCTTTCTCACTCCTTGAACTCTTGCAAAATGGACTCTCTTGTTGCCTTGTGGATTCTGAAATGTCTCACAAAAGTGGCCCAACAAGGGTATATGTCATCAGCAAGATAGTACCCCATATTGTACTTGGTACCATTCACCATGAATTCCGCATTTGGTGTTTCCTAAAGTAAGCCTTTAAAACAATGGTGATCTTTGTAGGACATTGATATCATTGAGAGAACCCAGTAAGGCGAAGAAAGAATGCCAAATCCATAAATCTTTGGATGTAACAATTTCAAGAATCATGGTTGGCCCATCCACATGCCCTTAGTATTGCCCTTTCAATCCTGTTGGGCAATTCTTCCACCTCGAATACATACAATCAATGCAAATCAATGCAACCTAGTATACCAGGAAAACCCCTTGGAGTGTTTATAGCCAATAGCCTTGTAGTATCATCAGCAGTTGGTGCTCTCATGTATTGATTAGCAAACACATCAACAACAGCCTTGACGAAGTGCATGAAAGCTTCTATCATGGTGCTCTCTGAAATCCTTACAAGTTCATCAAGGCTATCACCTATAATATCATATACAAGGATGTGAAATGAGCCATACACCTTCTATAATGCCATCGCATCAAGAAGGCCCACTGCATTTGGTCTCTGCCTAAAGTAATCATCATGAGCCTCCACATTAGGCACTATGTGCAAGAAAAGATCCCTTAACATTCTAAACCTCCTAAAGAATTTTGCATTATACATATATAGGAAGAACTACAGAGTAATCTGCCACTATGTGCAAATCACTAGCAAACTTGTTCTTGTGTACTATATGGCGACCTAGCACCAAGATTCAAAATTTCAATTTCAGCCATTTTTTCAAGGGGTATCATAGGACCAAAATTTTTAAAATTGCGGAAATTTTGCTCCGAAATAATTTAAAATTTGAATAAATTTAGCTAAATTCACAAAAAAATCTAAAGATTTTGGCCGAAATAGTTTCCTACCGGGGGGGGACCAAAATGCCCAAAATTTCCAAAATTTTGGAAATTTCATTCTACAATTTTGAACCCTACCAGTATTAAACCACGGTACTTTCTTTTGGTCCTCTCATGCTCTATGTGCATAAAAAGAGCAGTTGCAATGTAGTAGTTATCATCGTCGGACTCCTCTTGCTTCCACCATTGACCAAGAAGATCATTATCATAAAAAAAGTCCATCTACAAAAATCACTGGCATTAATTAAATAATAATTGATCAAGAGATGGAGTTAACTTTAAACTTTTCCAGTCCAATCAAACACAGAAACATCGATCAATAACATGTTATGTTGAGATGTCATACATCACAGCTGAGCCATCTAATTTATAGCGTGGGGTCATATGTAACCTACTTAACAATGTTAAAAGACGTCTAAAGTATAGCTGTCAGATGCAAAAACTGAAGGCTATTAATTAAAAGAGAATAAGGAGAGAGTTTCCTATGTGAATAAAGCAGGGAGTTCTGGAGCTCAGAAACAAAGTATAATCACTTCTAGTATACTTGTACCAACTGTATCAAATCATCACAATCATTGTACAGTTTAAAACCTGAGGTTTTTCTGACAGTTCAGTATCATAGCTAGCCAACCAAGCTACGATCTAATATTTTAGTAAACATGAGCTACCATGTGTATAATCCCAGTACAAGACCATTGTATCTTGTTTTAAGGAGACACTAAGTTTCTGATAATCAAGTACTGCATGTGATGCAATGGACACGGGTTTTGTCTATTTTCTGTCGGTACCCAACTGACTCATGATTGAAATTAAACGATTCACACAAAATCAGTTGGCACGGCACGGTAATGGTCACCTTAGATTTGTTGTACAAAAATTAGGAAGACATGAACTACAAGTGCATACAACCAACGCTCAAAATACTCCTGCATTCTAGACATAAAACTGCACTGTTCCAATGCTCAATGTACTCCAAAATTAGGGACTCATATCGTTGGCAAAGAAGACGTGATTGTATCAGCACTTGTCAGCGGGGTACACCCTGGAGTTGGCGACGAAGACGATGGTGCCGCAGCGGCCGGGGACGTCGTCGAGGACTCGTGGGTGATGATCTAGATGAACTCGTTTCTGTGGTGGTTCTTGACGACGAAGGCGCCCGGTTGCCGTAATCTGCCGTGGATCTGCTGCGGAGGGAGGGCGGAGAGGGCTCCGGCCGAAGGATGTCCGGCGGCGTGGAGGAGGTCACAGGGCTGCGAGCGGAAGATGTCGGGAGGGCACGGAGGAGGTCGCCGGAGCTACGGGTGGAGACGGTGAAGCACGTCATGGAGGGCGCGAAGGAGGCCGCCGGGGCTGTGGGCAGAGGACTTCGGGGAAGTTGGGGGAGGGCAGGCGGAGGATGTCCGGCGGCAGGTGAGATCGGGAGGGCGGTGGCGTCGCCGCCAGCGCGCTGGGAGGAGAGCTGCGCGCGTGATTTGAATTTTCTCCACGCTGAAAATAACAGAGATGGGAGCTGGAGGATAGAGTCCCGAGTACTGGCGGCTGTGGAGAAATATTTGGGGCCTTTCTATTTTGAGGACTATAGTAGAGGCCTTGCTAGAGCTTCTTTTTTTTTTCTCTTTACCATAAAAACTATTTGGAGGCTTAGTATAGGGATCCTGCTGGACATTATCTAATAACTTACTCTCTTTGCAAAAAAAAAATCCCTAACTATCTAAGGTGAGGTTAAGGAGAAAAATAAAAGACAAATAGTATTGATGGGTGAATAGATAAGGGATATTAAGATAATAGGATTTTTTATTTGGGTGGTATGAATGTAGAGGTTGGTTTGTTTTTTATAAATTTTAAACTCTAAGAGTTGATTTATTTTTGGATGGAGAGAGTGCATAAGTTTATAAGGTCTCCAATCCCTCCGTCCGCGATTTACTGACAATATTGACTACTCGAATAACTAGCAATATTGATTACGGTCTTCTCACTTTAATCACAAGTTATTACTTTTAAATGATTATATGACAAATGTAATTTATATAGTTGTATTTTAATGCTATACATTTCAATAATATAACATACTTTAAAGTAATTATAAATTTTGCAAAAAAAATATACGTTGTCGGTTTCAATTATTCAACAACGGACTAGTTCCGTTATTAACATGTCGCATGGTACAGAAACAACTGTACAGGTGAGAATTTGTGTAAGAATCATGGAACAAATTATGCAAGAAAAGAATTCATGAGCAAACAGCACAATTGCTGTGCTGCGTGCGTCTATACGAACTAGTATTGCCAACTCAGCAGTAAATCTCTTTTCATTTCAGATACCGTCACAAAAAAAACAATACATCTTAATTTGATTTGATAGAATCAGTAAGAATAAAACACTATCGGGTCGGGTCTATATATATATAGCCCAGTGGTTTGGTGGTCTAACACCCCCGCAGTCGCAGTGGGAGGGAAACGGACGCAGAGACTGGACCAAAAAATAGTGAACAAAGGTGTGAGTAGGCCTTTGGTCATAATATCGACGAACTGGTACGCCGATGGTACATAAAGCACCCAAACTTATCCTAGTGCGATCTTGTCACGGACAAAATAGATATCGATCTTTATGTGCTTGGTGCATCAATGATAAACCGGATTGGTGGTCATGTAGACAGCACTGACGTTGTCATAGTAAACGACGGTCGCAGAGGAGAGGAGTGCACGGAGCTCCTAGAGAAGCTGGCGAAGTTAGCAACACTCAGCGACGACGTGGGTGACGGCGCGGTACTTGGCTTCGGCGCTGAATCGTGACACTGTAGTCTGACGTTTTGAGGACCATGAGACTAGAGTGTCGTCGAAGAAGACGTAGTAGCTGGACGTAGAGCGTCGAGAGTCAGGGCAGCTTGCCCAGTCCGCGTCTGAGTACGCGGTGAGGGAGTCGATAGGGCTGGAGCTGAGGTGCAGCTCGTTGGAGAGCGTGCACTTCATGTAGCGTAGGATGCGCTTGAGCAACGCGAGATGAGGTTCGCGCAAAGCGTGCATGAAGAGACATACTTGCTGGACGGCGTAGGTGAGGTCGGGTCGTATGAGGGTGAGGTATTGGAGAGCACTGACAAGACTTCGATACTGAGAGGGATCGGCGACGAGTGTGCCATCGGCAGGAGAGGTGTAGATGGATGCCCTGCGAGGTGAGGAATGTTGTAACAGTACGGTTAACGAACTCCATACCGTTATTGGCTTGTAGAGCCTTGATGGGGAGATTGAACTGGGTAGAAACGTAGGTGGTGAAGTTAGTGAGGTGAGAGACGACCTCGGATTTGCTGATGAGCGGAAAAGTCCAGCTATAGTGTGTGTAATCGTCAAGTATGGCAAGGTAATACTGATTACCGAAGACACTTTAACCGAAGAAGTCCATACATCATAATGTATAAGCTCAAACGGTCGTGACGTATAAGAGAGAGAACAAGAAAATGACAGACGCACATGTTTGTCAAGTTGACATGAGTGACAAACTGTAGAGCTGCTGTGGGTATATTGGATGGAGGCACTATGACGGAGGTTGGCGACAGCGTCAGGGCCGGGGTGGCTGAGGCGAAGATGCCAAAGGTTGGTGGAGAGGGCGACGCTGGCGTGTGGAGTGGACGGCGCAGTGGGAATGGTGTAGATGTCGTCGCCACTATTACAGCGAAGGATCTATTGCCGGCTTGGGATACTCTTCACAGAGAAACCAGAAGCGTCAAATTCGATTGAACAATTATTATCTCGTGTGAATTGACGAACAGATACGAGATTGTGAATAAGAGAGGGTACAATAAGGATATTGCGAAGGGGGAGGTTAGTGGTGGGTGTAGACAGAGAGGAGTTACAACAGCATTGGACAAAAAGAGAGTGGCCATTGCCGATGGTGACAAAGGGGGAGGAAGAGGGATGACAGGAACAGAGTATATCAGCCGATGACACCATGTGGGAGGACGCCCCAGAGTCCAGCACTCAAGGATGCTATGGTTGGAGCGTCATCTAGTTGAGGGCGGCAACGAGGCCAGCCTGGTTCCAGGAGGGAACCGACTGGGTGGGTGATGTCGGTAGCATCGGCTGAGATGACAGGATGGGAGCCGATGCCAGGTAGGCCTGAGAATGGGCACCGAGGATCCTTGGTTGCCATCCGATGGGGCTGCGTGGCTGGGGCTGGGGTGCCTAGAGGTTGTAGCAGAGCCACGGACCCGTGGGACCGGCAGGTTGGGCAGGGACTAAAGCAGGTCACGATTGCATCGAACCATGCCAGTTCTTGCCCTTGCCTTTGCCGATGCGGGTTGTGTTGCCATGGTTAGAGCCATGGCCGCCAGAGCCACGAGAGGGAGCGGCAGCGCAGGATGCTCGGCAGCCATTATCGGCTGTGGCGAGAAGAGCGGTGTGGGTCACGATCTTCTCGTCGTTGGCCATACGGAGTTTTTTAAGAGCTAGCATGTCATGGGCCTGGGCAAACGACGGAAAGGGTGTGGCGTTGGCGATGTCGTCGGCGGTGTTTGATAAGCGGGGGTTGAGGCCTCGCAAAATGGCGAGAACGAGTTGAGAGTCGGCCACCGGGTGGCCGACATTTCGGAGAGCAGCAGCCTTGTCCTTAAGGTGCTGGCAGTACAAGGAGACAGAGGAGTCTCCTTGTACCATGGAATGGAACTCGTTGAGGAGGAAGATGGCGTGGGGTTGCTTGTTTGTGAGGAAGATCCGCTCGATAGCCACCCAGAGATCCTAGGCGATGGGGTCGGTATCTTTCATGGCGAGGTCGAGGACAGAGTCATCTATCGAGCCGAGCAGCCAGTTACGCACGTAGCACTCGGCGATGTCCCACTGGGGGTCATCGGGTCGAGGTGAAGCAGAGCCATCGATGTGTGACCGTAGGCCGAACTTTTCACAGAGAGATTTAAAGAAGAAAACCCAATTGGAGTAGTTGGCTTTAAGGTCAAGAGAGATAGGAACGTGAGATTTTATGTTCACAGCAGCGTAGGGGTGCGAGAAGATCGGTGAGGTGGTGCCCGAGGTGTGGTCTGGGGCACCGAGAGCCGGAGCAGATTCAGCGAATAGGAGAGTGCCGGAGCTGAGAGCAGACTCGGTGGCCATGACGAGAGGAGAACAGGGACAAGAAGCCGATGGGAGAAAGCCGATGAGAAGAGAAATTGATCGATCAGAAAAATGAGAAACCAATAGAGAGTGGGCCAACCAGCCAATGGGGAGTGGTTGGCCGATATGGAGTAGGCAGCGAAGTAGGTGAGGGAAAAAGGTGGTGGCAGAGTAGGTAGGTTAGAGAGTGATTGGGTCACGGACGTGCGAAGATTCATGTCTGTAAAGAGAAGATTCACGCCTGTGGAATTGTGGAGGCCAAGGAGTGGAGCGGACGCGAAAAAGGCGGAGAGGGACCGGACACGAAGAGAAGAGGTTCCCGTCCGAGAGGCAGAGATTCGTGTCCGTGGACATGTGAACACGTCAGATTGGCTCGGACGTGAGGGGAGAAGGTTCGCGTCCGAGAGCCGTTGAGCGTGTCGAAAAAGCGGGAACCGAGGGAGGGTTCCAGTCGATGGAGGTTGGACAGGTTCAACTGATGGGAGGGCGGACAAGTTCAGCCGATGGAGACGACGAGCGTAGACGTACGCCGGCGTCGGAGGAAAAAAGATGCACGGAGCAAGAAGAAGGGCGAAGACGGGTGCGAGGCGAGACGAGGAGGCGGATGGAGACTGTCGCCTTGTCGTGTGGAGGTGGAAAGGAGAAAAGAAAAACGTCTACGGAGAAGACGGAAAGAAGAAAGAAATTGAGACGAGAGAGCGAGGAGAGAGTATCAGAAGAAGGTCGGCGATGGGAAGAAACATCGACGACGGGGAGAAAAATGTCGGCTCACAAATGGAAGAAAGCTAGCGCGTCGGGAATATCTAGACTTGCTCTGATACCATGTAAGAATATGTACAGTAAAGCTAAAACCTCAACTCTATAAGGGAGGTTGGGTCTATATATATACAGCACAATGGTTCAGTGGTTTAACATCTCTCATGTGGCTAAAATGTGAAACAAAACAGCTAGCTAGCTTAGATCAAAATATTTGTAGTGACTATCATTTTTGAAAGGAAACAAGTGCAGTGTCTTCATTAAATGTATGTCATTTTTGAAAGAGAACAAAACCAGCTCCACCTGTGCCTCACAAAGAGAGCATTCCAGGATTTAATTTCTTCCGAAAGCGTTCTTTGAGGTTAAGCTTTGTCACTGTTTGCAAAACTCGTGACTTGTTTTCTGGGATCTTTGTAAGAACTTCTTGTATCAGCTCGCACAACTGAGACAGGTGCTTCTTCAACACCTTTGATGCATTTGAGTCATCACCAGCCCAAGATTTGAGTCTTCTATATTCAGCTTCTGTGCATCCAATCTTGTGTAGAACAAAACCAAAGAACTCTCCTATCCAAGGATCACCAAACCCAATAACGCTGCTTCAGGAATCAACATCCAATTGGCAGATGAAATGAGCTCAAAAAGTCTTATTAGAAGGATTGGCATCCTCATCTAACGGCCCATGTGTTAAAACAAATGAGATTCTTTTGAACAGGATATTATTTATACTATTTCCACTATTCATTCATTCATTCATATAAGCAAGAGCGGAATAAGCTAACTGTCATAAAGGTGAACATAAAGAATGAGAATCAAATGTATGCATTAAAAATCCTGCAACATATAAGACGAACAAAAAACCTGCATTGTATGCACTCGGAGCATCAGATGGCAAATAACACATCATTGCCAAAGGAGAAAGTAGAATGTAGTACCAGCGTTTACAAATTTCCATAGATCTATTCAAAGGAAAAAAGCAACAGCCCAACACAGATTGTGATTCATAACCTGAAACTATAGCCCAGCACAAATAACAGATCAGATTGTCCAATATTTTCATTTTCACATCATGGACTCATACAGAGTTCTTACCGGTAGTGACAGCAAAGAGAAATTTGACTCGCATTCTATAGTACTTCAAGCTATACATGTTTATCACACACGGGAACCCTGAAAATAAAAAGAATAAAGTCCACATAAGAACTATCATCCCAGTATAAAAATCAGCATTTTAAACCCCTTGAGGCCTCAACTATCAAAATCAGTTCACATTTATCCCTAAGGGCTATCCAACCCAGTTTAATGGTTTTTCTTTTTTTTTTTCTGGAAAAGATTGACATCCGAGCCATCTACTTTTCCTGACATGGCACCACTGAGCAAGAAACGTTATCAAGACATTACATAGATGTCGAAATACCTTTTATTTCAGATCAGGTAATGCAAATTAATGGTTTTGTCACTACAAGATTATTAAGTACAGGATGTACATCAAATTATCAAGACATTACAAGCTTACAACACAATGACAATAGGGGAGCTTGTCAGATCGATAATCCTAGCCATTTTGCCGCCTTTTCTGCCAAAACAACCTACTGGGGTAACCAAATCTATAACATCCTTCTCAAGGAAGAGAGGAGAAGGGCCACCCTCATCTGACGATGAACTCCCAACCTCCGGAAATGGAGACGAAACCTGTTCTGACACACCATCTAGTATTCTTGCACCCTCATCATCACTGGACAATCTCCATGAACATCGAGGCAATGTCGCTGATCCGTCTGATTCCCTTCTTGTCTCATCAATTCCACTCCATGGCATGTAACCAAGTTCATCAGTGGAACATTCAGCATCACTGACTGCAGAGGCTGCAGTTCTGGTTTCATGTTCCGCTGGTTGCATTTCAGGCGATTCTGTCACTCTCGGTTTGTCCAATCCTCTTGCTGCACCAAACATTCCATTCCATTCCATTGTAGCAAAGTCGTCATAGTTTGATTCATTGCCTGCAATTCTCACATCTTGTTCCGCTGGCAATAGAAGCAAGCCATGATCAGAAATTTCATTGCAGAGAGCCGGTGCATTAGGTTCTTGATTCTGTGGAGGCTCGTCGTCGATGCTATCCTCCTCGGAGGAAAGGCCCTCGATGTTGCACTGAAGATCCTCCATCGGGCAGACGACCGTCTTCATGTGGCCCGGCAGCGGGGGGCAGCCGGCGGCAAACTTGGTGTTGTTGGTGGAGAAGAAGTTCACCGTCAGGTTCAGGCTGGAGACACATTCAGCAACAAAATTAATTCACACATCAACACCATTACACGGTCGCCATGACCGGAGAGAAGAAGCAACGACAAGTGCAGACAAGAAACTTACTTCTCCCAGGAGGGGAGGTTGAGCATGGTGTATGCGAGCTTGACCTTGTTGCCGACGCCGCCGAGAGACTTGAAGCTCGCCGCGGCCTTGCGAACGGCCAGCGACTCCGTCGGGTGCTGCCACGCCCACTCGAACTGCGAGTGCCCAAAGCCAAGATACAGATGTTCATTTCAGCAAGAAACAGGGGATAAGAACAAGAACGTACGACTACACCTATCCATGATTGATCCACCCAAAAAGACGATCTTTTTCGTGTCTCAAGAACAGATGCAGGTGAGGGTGATAGGATTTGTATTTGTAACTACCTGGAGGGCGGCGACGTTGGTGGGGAAGCCGTAGATGCAGAGCATCATCTCCCATGGGCGGCCCCGCTTGGTCCGCCACGCGCCGCACCGGATCTCGCCGTTGTGCTGCCGGATCCGCCGCCGCGGGTTCACCGTGAACCTGCCAGCCATCAGCCAATCCACCCCTTCAATCAATCGCCAGAAACCGCGGCGGAATCGCGCCGCAACTCGCGAAGCGAGACGATAGAGACGCGTACCCGATGTAGGTGGCGCCCTTGCTGCGCGGGCAGAGGGATCGGAGCAGGTAGCAGCAGAAGAACCTCCGTCCTCCGCCGCGGCCGGCCTCCACGGGCCCGCCCTTGCCGTCGCCGCCGTCCACGGCCTCCGCCGCCGCCTTGCGTGGCCTCTTCTTGCCCTTGACCGCCGCCGCACCTGCCATTCCTCCGCTCCTCCCTCCGCAGCTGCGCGTATGGCGGATTCGTCGGATTTTTTTTTCGATGTGGATTGACGGTTCGTTGATTTGACCGTTGGAGTCATGGGGAAAAGGAGAAAGAGCCGTTGGCGTTGACGGATGCAGGACACGTGTCCATTGCCAGGTGTGGGCCAGGCCATATCAAATTGGGCTTTCGAGATTTTGGGCCGCCTGTGGAGTCTGGCTGTGATCAATACTGTTTTTTTTTCTCCTTTTTTTCCCTTTTGTGAGAAGGGAAATTGTTGATTGTGTTGCAGTAGTATTCAGCAGATGACTGGATCTTTTCTTCACTGCAACACATGACACGAGTTCCAATGTTATTCGGATTCTTGTTTTCTGTAGAGCAATAGATGCCTCCAGTCACACACCACAACACACATACCTACGTTACGTGCACTTGTAGTGTAATAATGAAATTCAATCCAGCCTCAACATCAACATCCAAGATATATCTAGCCAAGCGAACTTGCATATTCCACTTTTTAGCTTCCGCGGCCTTGAGACGCCTGATATTCCCATGGGAATCATAATAATCGTGAGCTCTCTTTGCTTTTCTAATGGGCATCTCCAGTGTGGTTACCGTAGAAAATCTACAACTAAAAACGACCTGTTTAATGAACAAATACTCTAACTATCAAACAGTATAGTATAAAGATTGCACATTGGATGCCCCGTGTGCAACATGCTACCATAAATGTGGCCCCTGTTGTCACAAAAATAACAATTAATACTGACAAGACTTAAGAGGACTATCTTGTTGTGGGTGAGATAGCTCAAACATTGTACACCTAGGACTTTGCTTTAGATAAAAAAAGACTTGGGGTTACCCTTAGCTTAATGCCCAGCAACAACCCATTAAAAATCGTTTGAATATCTTGTCCCTCTCCCAACTCGCTCATTAGCTGTTCTTGATGTAGTTATTTTAAGCATTTTCTTATTTACTAGTGGATCCATAAACTCTGTGAAAAAAATAATAATTGGCTACATGGTCGGACCATCTTGAGACCACCAAGCGTTGAGGATGAATATATAGGTACTGCACTTATTCATCGGATTACTTGCTGCATGTTTTTTTAAAAATATATATTTTCTTAGAAACTTTCTTCTATCTTAGACTAATTATTTTAAGCCATTTATTAAGTTTATTTCTTAAAATATTTAATTTAAATCAAACAAGGGTATGTATAAGATCATAGATAAGCTATTTCTATGGTTAAATAGAAAAAAAAGAAACATGAGAATACACAGCTGATTAATCTTTTTTTCAAATGGCTTTTAAGCCAAAATGAACTAGCCAACAGATCAACACGTGTGCGGTTTAGGGTTTTTCATAACTGCCCACATACTTGACAGAGAATGATATGATGTTTCTCGCGTCTGATGACTTCCCAGCCCCTGTCCAAATCTCTCTGCAACGATGAATCTATATTCTTCTTCCAGTGTATTAATTCTAGAATGGCAACACATGTAGCGTCTTGCCTTGAATTATCACACGTACCAAATTTATTTTTTTTTTGAGGAAAAAAGTAGACAATGAATTGCTATGGAAAATAACAGCTGTCAAACTAGCCATATTCTTGGCCATCTCCCCTTCCATTTTAGAGTTATTTTTAATATGAATTGCTATGTCACGTATCGTGCTCCTATTGTCTCTATTAGGTAAATCTTACAAATTATCGAGTACTTCGAATCCACAGTAAATCCACTCAAATTACCTAATACTCTATGACAAAACTATAGTAGAGCCACCGACATTAATTTCGCCATGAATTTTTACACATATCTACGGCAGTGCATAGGTCAGTTTTAGCAACAATTTTCATATAGCTGCTGTTAATGTAACATTACCAAAACCATACCCACATGAGATCGAAATAAATGAGCGAAAAGGCATGGGCCCACTCGCCAGTGCCACAGTGAGAACTGGAGGAGAGGTTGGCGTGCTGTCTAGTCTGTTCCTCCACGAACAGAAACTGCAAATAGCAGCACATTTGCATCCCAGGAAGGTGCATTAATTCATTCAATCACACCTACCAAAACGACGTTAACTTGTGCAATCAGGACAAGGATATGATCCGATTGACACATAAACTGATGACTCACACCAAATTAATGGATCAAAAGATAGCTGATCTTAGCTTATTTCTGCCCCCCAAATAATAGACCATTGGTCCACGCAAATCGGGCACCAAATATTAGGTTGATATACATTCAAGTCCTCAAGCTTTCACACTATACACACACACACCAGAGTTAAATTACAGATATCCAAGTTTCTTTTATAATAAAAATAATTCACATCTTCAACCTCTACCAATAAACACATGGTAGCCAATGAATTCTAAAAGACAAATAAAAAGTGTCGAGGTTATAGGACAAATCCACATTTCTTCTAGCTGAAATATTGAATAGGAATCACATAGATAGTATAATGAAAATCTTAAACCACGATATTTAAACTTAGAATAAAATATCTATGGCTATTAATTCTAATAGTATAGTCCTGCTTCGTCTGAAAAACCAATAGAGTCACCTCAGAAATATAAAGATAAACTAAATCTATATATCTATATCTATCTATATATATAAAAAGTTAAGGCTTACTTGTTTGATGTGCACATCCAATTTAAAATTACAGAATTAAAAATCATAAAATTTTTTAGTCGTTTTCACTGGGATCTCGTGTGTCGGTTTATAAGCCGCAGCTGTAAAAACGGCTTCCAAGAAAGCCTATAATTGTGGGTATATATCCACATCTGAATTCACGGCATATATACAGACTTAACTACAGGTAATCCACGTCTGCATAATTCAGCGCGAAGCATGCCACGCGTCGCATCCGCCGTCGCCTACGTGTTTTACGGAACAGCTTTGGCCGGACGATGGCGATATCGATGCCTGCAGCGATGGTCTCTTTTTATCGCCTGCCTGCCAAGCTTCCTGAACTCCAGAACAAGGACGCCCTAACCACCGTTGATTCCAAGCGTCAATGGCATTAATTCATGCATGAACATATTTGTAACAGCAGCTGCATGATTAGCTGATTGCTGCAGATGATTAATCCAAGCTTGATTAGCTGGTTGGTTTATTTGTGTCCGAGTTCTTTTTTTTCGCTTGTCCTTTTCTTTTCCACATTTAAAAAAACCCTTAAATGAGTCGTGGGTCATTGTATATTTAAGGTGCAAAATATTTGGAGGTGAAATTTAAAATTTAGCGTCTCTTGAGAAAAAAAAGAGAATTTAATGGTAACATATATACGGCTCAGATCGGTTCTACTGATACTGATAGTATGATAAGCGTTCATTCTGGCCGGACGGAGTGTAGTTGTTGTAGGGCACTTCCAACATTTCGAATGGCAGGCAATGTACGTGTTTCTAGCATTTGCATTGTATTAATTTTTTGTGTCATGCATACCATATATTACTCGGATGGATTATCTTAGAAACAGCATAAAGTCTCTCAGTCTTTATCGAAGGACAGAGTAACTTGCAAGCTAAGTAGCAAAAGTTAGTTAAACTAATCCACGACAAAATTTTGTAGTGCTTGTTGACTAGAGATGGTCAATTACATCCATACTCTCTTGTCCTGCATTGTACTTTCCCTACGATAGTCAGATGTGCATTCACCTTCACACTCTGCTCGTACAAGGCTACAGGTAGATACTGACAAAGCTAGTAGCTAATTAACGTGTGTGTGCTTAATTAGCAGAGGTATCATGAACAAATCAATGACCTGATGACGGTCTGAAAGTTTCAGGGAGATGAGATGGATACACTGCATCAGCTTAAGCCTAAAACTTGCCTAGTCATAAACTTGTACTAGCTGAACTCTTTTGGTTTTTAAATGAAACTTTTGAAACCTGGTCAATTTGAAACCTTAAACAACAGTTTGTGCATTACATTATCCCAAAAGAATGTTTCATGTTATGCCAAGAGTATCTTGTCCACCTCTTTTCAGCTATTTCAATTAATTCTTACTATGAATTATTCGTCCACATCTCTAAAAATACATTATCCCAAAAGAATGTTTCATGTTATGCCAAGAATATCTTGTCCACCTCTTTTCAGCTATTTCAATTAATTCTTACTATGAATTATTCGTCCACATCTCTAAAAATACATTTTGTTAAAAAAACAAGAATTCTACCGAGCTGTTTAAACCACTTGTTATAAGCTATTTGTTAAGTTTATTTTTTAAAATATTTAATTTATCTCTATAATTAAATAAACAATTTAAGTCAATAATCTATTTCAAACGGGGTAGAGCTCATAGGTATTTTCATGGGTGAATTTTAATGAATTTCCAGTGTAGGTAAATTTATTACTGACAGCTATGTTTCAAAAAGAGATATTTATTGACAACACTATGCATGCACAGCACATGCCTTTCTAACTATACATTCTTATGAACAATTCAACAGTTTGATTGCTCGAAAGTTCAGGGAAATGACCCTGTAACCACTGTAATAACTTACTGTCCATCATCCTCCTGTCACAAGCTGAAGCTGTGACCCATGAAAATTCTGAAATTCACTCAGAGTCAGTACAATCCATTCGATTGAACTACTACTCTTTCAGCAGTTTTAATTGGTGAGTTAAAGCATAGATATGATCATGTGATCGACTAGCATATATGCAAAGCAACCAAATTTTTTTTTCTGAATTCTGATGCCTTGTAACCGTACTATTTCAAAGAACTTGCTTTTGCAAAAGGTCTTAAAGAAGAACAAAGAAACCGAAAGTAAAGTAACCTTAGTTTTTGTACTGGTATTTCATTTGCATGCATGAACCAATGGATGTGTTCAAGATGCTGACCTCTGAAATTGATAAGTGGTTACGAGTTCAATTTGGTGTCTGCTTTTTTCCTCGTCCATCGTGTTGCAGCCTTGCAGGGTACATAAATTCTTTCCTTCGTGGAGAAACAACTTGCGTAATTGAACACCACGCATTATATTGGTAGGTAGTTTATTAATAAGCACATATATTATGCATAATTAGCTATACGTTTCTGAACGTAGTCCTTGTCTTTTAATTTTTCATGTTATAATAAAGTACTTTGCAGTCATTCTGTAGCTAGGTCAGGTGATACAATCGTGGAGATGAAATTCATCATGCTGGTTATTTTAATTGATCTAAAATCACAAATCTCAAAGTAAATACTAGCAAATAAGGGAGTGATTTATCTCAAGGCTCATGCTCTCATATTTTAAATAGAGAAATTTAACAATACTTAAGAGTTATTTTCAGTATAAAATTTGGTATTTTCAGTATCTCCCGATATCTTATCATGGATTGTAAAATCATTTTTTGAAAAAATGGAGACGTTGGCAATATTTTTGTAAAAATGATTTATGTTTCTAATATTTTTCAACTAAGTTTGAAGAAATTATTATATGTTTTTCACAACTTTTTTCTGCCTTTTTAGAGCGGGGGGGTGTTAACTAAGATCCAACTCAGCATTTACGAGAGAAGATAATCACATAACGTAGAAAACGATTATGAACACAAGACAAGCTACCTCCACAAGGCGGCCTACACATCTTCTAGCAACTCATCCCCCCCTTTTCTCTCTCCTGATCTTCTACCTAACACAGCACCTAGCTATAGTACTTTGCATGCACATCTTCTTCTTCATTACACAACTTTGCACACACTATCTAGTACTAGTACTCATGCTTACATCATTGTACTGTTAATTAATTCATCATGGTCATTATCACTTAAACTAAAACTTAATTGCTACCCCCACCCTAACACACATGATCGGTAGCTAGCTACCTTTGTGCTTCAGCCCTCTTCATCCTCAAGCTAGCTAGCTCTTAAAGAAGGCCAATTCAATCAAAGCCCCCTTATAGATGCATACACATCTCTCACTCACTCAATCACAACACCTAGCTCCATCAATTCATTTTGTGCATGTGCCTGCTTAGCCACACAAACACACACACTTTGCTCCTTGCAAATTGCAAATCTTTCTTCTTTAATTAATTAGTTTCTCTCTTTATCATCTCTAGCTCTGCTGATTCTGTATCTTGCTTGCAATTTGCAAATCTTTCTTTGATTGATCCCTCTCTCTCTCTGTCTCTTTGTCATCTCTCTGAATCTGTCTGATGAGCTCTATTGGTGGTAAGGAAGGAGGAGGAGGGAAGCAGGTGCTGATGAGCTCGAGGATGCTGTCGTCGAGGGATCGCGCCGCCAGCGTGGTGGCCAATGCGTCATTCCGGGTGTACTACAGCCTCGGCGCCGCCGGCACCGTGCCGTTCGTCTGGGAGTCCAAGCCGGGCACGCCCAAGAGCACCGTCGTGCCGGCGTCCGCCGCCGACGACTACGCGCTGCCCCCGATCTCGCCGCCGCCGTCGTTCCAGTGGTGTAATTCGCAGACGTCGTCGAAGGCCAAGAAGTGCAGGAGGAGGCTGTCGTCGTCGTCTTCTTGGTCTTCTTCATCAGGAGGAGAAGGATGGATGAGCTGGATGATGAGCTTCAGGAGGCAGCGGTGGTGGCTGCCGTCGCCGTCGAAGACGTATCGCCGGCGCTGGCTTGGACAGGACAACGGCATCGTCCAGCGGTCGCCGCGTCGTGCCGTCACGTGCTTCGGAGCAGGCAAAGATCACTGGTGAATCCACTGAATTGGTGTCCGTCAAATCAAGGTTGTTTAATTAGCTGCTGCATTTCTTGTGGTGCTAATTAATTAAATGTACTTTTATAGGTGTCACAGTAGTACACAGGTCTGAAGAGTATAGTGTGTGGTGTTTGTGCTGGATTTTGTTTTATATATTTTAGGTTGGGTTAGTCTTTTCCTTCTGATAGATTTCTTTCAGTGTTTGGTTGTTAATTTGGAGGATTAATAATTGAGTCTGTCCGAGGCTTGGGCGTTTGGGCTTTTCATTTACTTGGATATATTTTTTTAAGATGATGGAAGGTAAAAACTCCCAATCTCTACATTCAGGATACACATATCCATAGGTATTCTAAGGTTTTAACACAAGTTAAAAACAGGAGTGATTTTATTTGCTAACGGAACTTTTAAGTACCTCGGATATAAAGAGGTACCACAATTTACATTAAAAATTTGCACCGGAAAATAAAGTAAAAAGGAAGAAACTAGACCATCAAGTAAATTGTGAGAATCACAATGTCTATTACTAAATTTCCACCCATGGTTGGTGAAGAGCCCCCTATATGTGTAATATAAACCACACGTATAGGTCTCCATGGGATAAATTCCTTTCATTTAGAGAATTCTAGTCTTATGGGGGTTTCTCTCAAAATAGAAAAGGACAACTTGACAAACAGAGGTATAGGTCCACACACTTGACTTCTGCTAACACCATCTACTCCTTGCAACATTTATATGCATTGTTTATAGGATGAGGTTTGGGGGTATTGGTATTGTTTTGGAACTTCAAATTGAGTGCAGGGCTGGAATTTTCCTTGAAATATTTGTCAAACTCACAGTCGTTAAAGATTAGTTGTTTGCATTTGTTTTCAAGAAATGCACACTCTGGAGTTGTGAAGAAGTCTCTCTTAAGCTAGATTAGGTACTTGCAGGTCAGAATATCTCATCAACTTCAGATTGAAACAATGTGCACCTTTGGAAATAATATTCCATTACTCTGCCAAATGGGGGAAAATAAATAGAGGAACCAAATAACCAGAGTAATACTTTACACACTGTTATATTGGATTCCATAAATATGCACCTCTGATAGCTCCTCACATCTAATCATATCCATCATTGTGCTCACCTATGTTATATTAGTGCTGGAAATTTAAAGTTTCTGGTTGGATGTATATATACATATCCCTTTCCAGAGATTCAGATCTTGCATGGGAGATGGGTATCATTATAACGATGTGTTCAGGTTGTTTATTTTGTAGGACATGCATGTCTTCCGTGACTGGATATGCATGCATGATTGTGAATCAGTGGGGTTTTTCATTAATTATCTGGGAACCACATGGATAACAAACATAATATCATGTATAGAACCATGGTTTGTTTTTTTAGTTCTCCATAATTGTTTTTTTAGTTGCTTCATACCTGAATAGATGAAGTCACTTAATTAGGAGTGCCAACGACAACTTGATGATTTACTGAAGATGCTTCCCCTTTATTTTGGAAATACGTACTATACTACTGCAGCCCATTCTCATAGTGGATCTGATCTCTTACAGGAAAAGAAAGACTTAAGTCCATTTTTTTTCTAATAGGACACTCGATGAGATTATATTTGACTGGTTGAAATTTGAATCTTACATTTGAAACTTTCCCCTGTTGTATTGATAAAAAAAATCAAAGGTAATTTGTTTAGCACTTCATTACAAACTTGTATCGGCAGTCTTAATGTTAGACAGATCACTGGTCTAGACTGTATATATATAGACCCGACCCCCTCATATATGTTCGGGTGGGATTTATAGTCACTGTACACTTTTTACATGGTATCAGAGCGAGTCTAGACATTTCGGTGCGCTAGCTTCTCCCTCCGACGAGCCGATCCTTTCCTCCTCGTTGTCGACGTCTTCTTCTTGGTATTCCCCTCGCTCTCTCGTTTCTATTTCTTCTTCTCCCCGTCTCTCTCGCAGTCACCTTTTCTCCGCCTACCTCTGCGCGACCAGGCGACGGTCTCGAACCGCCTCCTCGTCTCTCCTCATACCCGTCTCCGCTCTTTCTCTTGTTTCGTGCATCTCTCCTTCTCTGACGCCGGCGCACCTCCGCGCTCATCGTCTCCATCGGCTGGACCTGCCCAGCCCTCTATCGGCTAAAAACCTCCCTCGGTTCTTGCCCTTTCCGACACACTCAACGGCTCTCGGACGCGAACTTTCTCCCCTCACGTCCGAGCCAGTCCAACGTGTCCACGGACACAAATCCCTGCCTCCTGGATGCGAACATATTCTCTTCGCGTCCGGCCACTCCCTTCCTTTTTCGCGTCCGCCCCACTCCTTGGCCTCCACGAGTCCACGGACGTAAATCTTCTCTTCACGGACGTGAATCCTCGCACGTCCGTGACCCAACCACTCTCTGACCTACTCCCCATCGGCCAACCACTCCTCATCGGCTGGCCACTCCTCACCTACTCCGTTGCCTACTCCTCATCGGCTGGCCACTCCTCACCTACTCCGCTGCCTACTCCCCATCGGCCCACCACTCCTCATCGGCTGACCACTCCTTATCTACTCCGCTGCCCACTTCTCATCGGCTTCTCACATCCTTGATCGGCCGATCCGTCCTCTCATTGGCTTCCCCCTCCCATCGGCTTCTCTCTCCCATCGGCTCTTTGCTCCCGTTCTCTCGTCATGGCCACCGAGTCCGTCCTCAGCTCCGGCACTCTCTCAGTCGCCGAATCTGCTCCGGCCCTCGGTGCCACAGACCATACCTCGGGCACCACCTCGCCGATCTTCTCCCCTCCCTACGCTGCTGTGAACGTGAAATCTCACGTTCCTATCTCCCTTGACCTTAACGTCAATTATTTCAAGTGGGTTTTCTTCTTCAAATCCCTTTGTGGAAAATTCGGCCTCCGGTCCCATATTGATGGCTCCGCTCCACCTCGCCCCGATGATCCTCAGTGGGACATCGTTGAGTGCTACGTGTGCAGCTGGCTACTCGGCTTGGTCGACGACTCTGTCCTCGACCTCGCCATGGACGATACCGACCCCACCGCTCGGGACCTCTAGGTGGCCATCGAGCGGGTCTTCCTGGCCAACAAGCAGCCTCGTGCCATCTTCCTCCTCAACGAGTTCCACTCCATGGTACAAGGCGACTCCTCTGTCTCCTCGTACTATCAGCGCCTCAAAGTCAAGGCTGTTGCTCTCCGGGACGTCGGCCACCCTGTGGCCGACTCTCAACTCGTCCTTGCCCTTCTGCGAGGCCTCAATCCCCGCTTCTCCAACACCGCCGATGACATCGCTAAGGCCACACCTCTTCCACCGTTCGCCCGGGCTCATGACATGCTAGTTTTTAAAGAACTCCGTCTGGCCAATGATGAGAAGACAGTGGCCCACACCGCTCTTCTTGCCGCAGCCGATAATGGCTGCCGAGCTTCTTGCGCTGCCCTTTCCTCCCGCGGTCCTGGTGGCCATGGCTCCGGCCACAGCAACACAACCCACACCGGGAAAGGCAAGGGCAAAGGCAAAGGCAGGACCTGGCAGGGTTCGACGCCACCACGACCTACCTCGGTCCCTACCCACCCTGCCGGTCCCACGGGTCCGTGGCTCTACTACAACCCTTAGGCGCCCCAGCCCCAGCCACGCAACCCTATCGGCTGGCAACCCGGAGTTCTCGGCGCCCATCCCCAGGCTCACCTGGCATCGGCTCCCGTTCTGCCACCTCAGCCGATGCTACCGACCCCAACCACCTAGTCAGTTACCTCCTGGAACCAGGCTGGCCTCGTCGCTGCCCTCAACCAGATGACGCTCCAACCATAGCACCCTTGGGTGCTGGACTCTGGGGCGTCTTCACACATGGTGTCATCGACTGGTATACTTCGCTCCTGTCACCCCTCTTTCTCCCCTTTTGTCACTATCGACAATGGTCACTCTCTTTCTATCCAATGTCACGGTGACTCCTCTTTGTCTACATCTACCACTAACCTCCCCCTACGCAATGTTCTTATTGTCCCTTCTCTCATTCACAATCTTATATCTGTTTGTCAATTCATACGAAACAACCACTGCTCCATTGAATTTGACACGTCTGGTTTCTCTGTGAAGGATATCCCAACCCGGCGATAGATCCTTCGCTGCAATAGTGGCGGTGACCTCTACACCATTCCCGCTGTGCCGTCCACCCCACACGCCAGCGTCACCCTCTTCACCAACTTTTGGCACCTTCGCCTTGGCCACCCTGGCCCCGACGCTGTCGCCACCCAACGTCGCAGCGCCTCCATCTGATGTACTCACAGCAGCTCCACAGTTTGCCACTCATGTCAACTTGGCAAATATGTGCGTCTGCCCTTTTCTAGTTCTCTCTCCTGTACCTCGCATCCATTTGAACTTATACATTGTGATGTATGGACGTCCCTAGTTAAAAGTGTCTCCGGTAATCAGTATTATCTCGCTATACTTGACGATTACACACACTTTTGCTGAACCTTCCTGCTCATCCACAAATCCGAGGTCGCCTCTCACCTCACTCACTTCGTCACGTACGTATCCACTCAATTCAACCTCCCCATCAAGGCTTTACAAGCCGATAACGGTACAGAATTCGTCAACCATACTGTTACAAACCTTCTCACCTCGCAGGGCATCCATCTCCGGCTCTCTTACCCCTACACCTCTCCTCAGAACGGCAAAGCCAAGCGCCTCCTTCGCACCCTCAACAACATCAGTCGCACCATGCTACTTCACGCCTATCTACCCGCCACTTATTGAGTCGAAGCTCTGGCTACTGCGACGTACCTTCTCAATCGGCGCCCATGCTCCTCCATTCATAACAACGTTACCTATGCCTTTCTCTACCGCACGGCGCCTAACTACTCCCACCTTTGCGTTTTCGGGTGCCTCTGCTACCCAAATCTCACCGCCACAGCTTCCCACAAACTCGCTCCCCGCTCCACCGCCTGTATTCTCCTCGGCTATTCCACCTCTCACAAGGGATACTGATGCCTCGACCTTTCCACCCGATGGGTCCTTGTCTCTCGTCACGTTATTTTTGACGAGACATGTTTTTCTTTCGGCCTTCTTCATCCGAGATCCTCCTCTAGTGATCTCGACTTCCTCCTCACCAACACCATGCCGACCAGGTCTCCCCCACTGCCCTCTCCATCGGCCCCCTCATCTGCCGCTGCTGAGGATCTACCAGTCACATATCCCACCACTACTCGGTCCGATGTCCCCACCATTGGACCCCCATCGGACCCACCTTTATCGGCCGATACCGATCCTATTTATCCTTCAGCCGATACCATTCTCTCTCCATCGGACACCCCACTTCCATCGGCTCCTCACTTTCCATTGGCTCCTCCCACCCTATCGGCTGATCCATCTCTATCGGACCGATCGGAATACTCGGCCCACCCAACCTCATCGGCTCAGGCCGATCTAATTCCTCCTTTTCCTCTTGTCTACAGTCGTCGACTCGGAGCCGATGACACCTCCACCCGATCAGTTCTTCCCATTACTCCCGCACCCCTATCGGCTCTAGTTCCTTCCACCTCTCACATGGTCACCCGCTCCCAGACCGGGTCTCTCCGACCCAATCCACGCTACGATCTCTCCGCCATCCACAGCTCTATCTCGCCTATCCCGGTGACTTCTCGCTCAGCCTTGGCCGACCCTCAGTGGCGCGCGGCCATGGCTGACGAGTACAAGACCCTAATGGACAACGAGACCTGGCGCCTCGTTCCCCGACCTCCCGGCGCTAATATTGTGACCGGTAAGTGGATTTTCAAACACAAATTCCACGCCGATGGCTCCCTTGCCCGTCACAAGGCTCGCTGGGTAGTCCGGAGTTTCTCCTAACGACCCGGTGTCGACTACGATGAGACCTTCAGTCCCGTTGTCAAACCCGCCACCATCCGAGTCGTCCTCACCTTGGTTGCCTCTCGCTCCTGGCCGATCCATCAACTAGACGTGAAGAACGCCTTTCTTCACGGCCACCTAACGGAAACAGTCTACTACCAGCAGCCCCCAGGCTTTGTCGACCCTTCTCGGGCCGACGGCGTCTGTCTCCTTCAACGCTCTCTCTACGGCCTCAAACAAGCCCCTCATGCCTGCTACTAGCGCTTTGCTGCCTATCTTCGACACATCGGCTTTGTGGCCTCTGCGTCCGATAGTTCCCTGTTCACTTTCCATATCGGCTCCACCACTGCCTATCTACTTCTCTATGTCGATGACATTGTCCTCACAGCGTCTTCGACATCTCTCCTCGACCAGATCATGGCCCAACTCCACTCTGAGTTCGCCATGACCGATCTTGGTCCTCTCCACCATTTCCTTGGCATCTCCGTAACCCGTTCCATCCACGGGCTCTTCCTTTCCCAACGCCAGTACGCCATCGACCTCCTCCAGCGTGTGGGCATGGCCGACTGTCACCTCACGGCCACCCCAGTCGACACTCGAGCCAAACTCTTCATCGCCGATGGCGCCCTCGTTGCCGATCCCTCTCACTATCGAAGTCTTGCCGGGGCTCTCCAATACCTCACACTCACCCGACCCGACCTCACGTACGCTGTCCAGCAAGTGTGCCTCTTCATGAACACTCCGCGCGAACCTCACCTCGCGCTGCTCAAGCGCATCCTACGCTACGTGAAGGGCACCCTCTCCAACGGGCTGCATCTCAGCTCTAGCCTCATCGACTCCCTCACCGCGTACTTCGACGCGGACTGGGCAGGCTGCCCCGACTCTCGACGCTCTACGTCTGGCTACTGCGTTTATCTCGGTGACACTCTCGTATCCTGGTCCTCAAAACGCCAGACTACAGTGTCCCGCTCCAGCGCTGAAGCCGAGTACCGCGCTGTCGTCGAGTGCTGCTGGCTTCGCCAGCTTCTCCAGGAGCTCCGTGCACCCCTCTCCACCGCGACTGTCATCTACTGTGACAATGTCAGTGCCGTCTACATGACCGCCAACCCGGTTCATCACCGACGCACCAAACACATCGAGATCGATATTCATTTTGTCCGTGACAAGGTTACATTAGGACAGGTTTGGATGCTCTATGTACCATCGGTACATCAGTTTGCCGATATAATGACCAAAAGCCTGTCCACGCCTTTGTTCACTAGTTTTTGGTCCAGTCTCTACGTCCGTTCCCCTCCCGCTGCGACTGTGGGGGGTGTTAGACAGACCACTGGCCTGGGCTGCATATATATAGACCCGACCCCCTCGTATACGTTCGGGCGGGATTCATAGTTACTGTACACTTTCTACTTAAGAGTAGTTTATTATGTTTAGTTAGAATTAGAACATGCAGGTTAGAACTTCTGGTCAATCTCTAGCTTCAAAGAAGCTTAGATCGATGTCCACACTAAATGGTTTGTTCACAAAAAAGGATTAGCAAAATTCATCATTTGGTGTACCCATTGACAAACAAGAGAAGGGGGATTCGTTCATGCATCTAAGTATCTAACTAATTTTATCTGAATATAGACTCAAATGCAAAATTTTCATGCATTCAGATAAAATGACAACGGGGGCACCTGCAAGCCAGAGCGGTCAGGCTGCTGCAGGGTTTGTTCTCTCTCTGAAAACAAAAAATTTGGAAGATTTTCAAAGAAGTTTGTGAAACACCGAGTGCATAATTTAGACAGCTGAAATTCGAACAGGATTTTTTTTTACATTGGGGCACATTCTTTGGACTTCTTAGGATTTTGTTGTCACTGTACATTATCAAACCAACCTACTATGTATGGTGAAACAGAAACTTCAAAAAAACTGAAGAAAAAAGAGAGGGTAAACTCGTTTTGTGGGTCTTTAGTCACAGAGTTCAAATTTTGGCTACGGCTGATGAGCCAACAAGCAAAGATGACAGATAGAACGGATCGCTGACGTAGGCAATTGGAGTGTTGGAGTTGCATATGTACAAGATGCAGGACCTGCTGAAGGAGCTGCACTTGATCATGAAATCGTAGGCGTTCTGCGCAGTGTTCGGAGCCAGGAAGATGTCGATCTCCAGCTTTAGCTGGGGTAGCAAATGAGGACCACCTCTCGGTGAAGAGGAGATTGCTTGCATTCGTACTGTCCCCTCTAAACACCTCCCATGTGTACTGCACGCTATACGCCTGACAATAGTGATGATGTGTTAATTTGCTTGAGTATCTCGGAACATAATTGCTTATTAATTCATATGTACAAAATATATGTTTGTGTACAAATCAATTTGGTACTCTTCAGAATTAGCAATTCCAAAATCAGAAATTATAATTAACACGTAGCAACCGGTACTGCGTTTTTTTCTCTAAATTGCTAATTGATGCTATTTGTTATTCCAAATTTTTGTACTTCTCTAACATGTAGTTAATTGAGCCCACTACAGAGCAAAACAATAATGCATTCCTTCTAAAATATTTTATATTATAAGATTTTCTGATCAATGTATATATTTTGTATATGTATCTAGATCCATTAGTATCCATATAAATTTGAGCAGAAGCAGAAGGAGTAAGTTGTATTAGTTTTTTTTACATGGCCTCTAACATATTATACTTTAATCTTGCTTTTATAATACATTATCAACATCTACGAAATTAAATCTTATAAAAATATTTTTAAATATGAATATAATGATACTACATGTATGTCACTAAACTCACATACTTTAGGTCCAATTATTGGTCAAAATTATCAAACGTTAATTTTCTATAATATATTTATTTTAGAATGGAGGGAGTAGCAACCAAGAAAATTTAATTATATTCGCCCTGATCACTTGATGAACTCCTAGATAATTAAATTACACCATGCAATCCATGTATCGCAAATTAACAATGGCATTATGGCATGACACCATCGATGTATAAATTAGAATATAGTAAACGGTTTCTCTGACGTGAGATATTAATATATAGCTCTATTTAGTAGTGCGGTTTACATGTCAAAGGGAGTACATAAGAGGATTCGTTTCTCAGACTATATATTTATTACGTCGAAGTGGAATGGCAGGCCAGCACCGTCGACGAGGAAGCGGCGCCTCTTGTGCCTGAAGATGAACCGCGTCTCGGTCGACAGGACGACGGCGCCGGCGTTGTCGGTGACGGTGAAGCCGCCGCCGCCGTCGTCCTTAAAAAAGCCGGTCGCCGCGTTCCTGGTCACGGTCAGATCCACCGCGTGCGGCTGGCAGAACTGTTGGCCCACCACCGCTGGCATCGGCGGCGATGCCGCCATTTGGTGGCAAGATTATTGCTGCCGCCGTTGATCTCTCGGCAACGAAAGGTACATTACGTGGACTGCCACTGAACAAAGATCGAGCAAGAGCCCAAGACCCAGTCCACCAAGAAATTAAGGGTTGGACCGGATTGACTATTGATACGTCTTATAGTTATAGCAATGCTGCTGCGTCATTTTTCTGATGTGGATAAGACAAAAAAAAAAGATCACCCGGATACATCATAGAGTTAAAAGATTAGGGGTCAATCCCTGCCCAAAAAAAATCACACGATCAAATATTTCAGTTTACCATCAGTGAAATATCAAATTATATGTTGTAAAAAATGTTTAGTCATAGAAATATTTGACAGAAATGTGAAACAAAGTAAAAATATCAGTTAAAATATTTTACTCTCACACATAAAACAAAATTTAACTGTTGAAACACATAAACTTCGTTCATAAAAATATGATAATATAAGATGATGTTGTAAAATTTTATTTGCAACCAATATAATTGTATAATGAGATTACATGTCAGATAAATAGTTTAGAAGAAAAAAAAACAACATTTGAGACATAGAAGATCTCCTCGATACATGCATGTAGCATGCAAGCAAGGCATAAGTAAAAAAGAAAAAAAGAAAAAGAAGATTGGAAAAGAAAAAGGGGAAGTTAGCCGGGTGCATGTTGGATACTTAGGTGAGGTACTCTTAGAAATGTTCAAAGTGGACTGGCAATGGATTTTTGGAGGAGTCAATTTCTTTTGTTTGATAGACAGCAGATATAATTTTTTTAGGATTACATTTTAATAAAATATTTAAAGAAAAATAAGCAAGATGTTAGATCTTTTACAAACTTTTCTTTGGGCAGCTTTTTCTCTGGTGTAATTAAAGAGCACTTCTTCTTATTTCATGTATTTTTAATTTTTGTAGGATTAATAAATATACTATTTTGATTCCTGCATTTTTTTTCTTTTAGTATGTTTTTTCTATCATATGTTTTAACTATCATGTGTTTTAAGGGTCTGAAGTTTGCATGTGATCGGGTGCCTAGGGGAAGCAATTCCAATATTAAATGATATAAAATGTCATATCATTATCTCCTGTGCATGGATAATTTTGAGTTATCTTTAAATGAATATAAAGTTACAAGTACTAACGAGTTCAACTTAAAAACTAATAAGATATGGGGCGATGGGCCATTCAACCTAAAAACAAGCTGAGGGATGAAAAAATTAAAGAAAATTTACTTATATTCTGACAGTGCAAAGCTATAGCAATCAATATATATGCGGCATCCTGTCGATTTAAGAAATTTTTACACGCGAATTAAACATTCATCGTCATCTGGAGATTGAATCACAGCAAGCTGGAGGAGCAATCTACCACTGAACCCGGCGTTTTTTTTTTTTTTTGCCAAAGAGCGCGCCACGCGCCACGTGCGCCCTTGGCCCCTCGCGCGGTCGTGCCCAGCCGCACGCGCGCATGCGCGGGGAGAGCCGGGCTGGGCCTTTTGGTTGGGGGGAGGAGCTGAGCCTTTTCTTTTTCTTGACAGGTCTCTTTCCTTTTTTTTCTTTCTTTTCTTTACACTACAAATTTTTTTCTACTGTCACATGCCATCAAGTCAGTACCTCCTACATGTTCTATCGAAGAGCCATGGGTGATTTTTGATAGACGAATGCAAATGAAAATTTTGTTATAAAGAATGTCACAACTCATGGCGATTAAATAATTCTAACCATTGGTAATCCATTTGAACAAATGTGTACCGTGTATTACTAATATAATTACGGTTAATTAAGAAAAATCAAAAAAATTTCAAGTATGTAATATATGGTCACTCATACTAACCTTTTGCATAAAAATTTCTTACACCACCACCACTTAAATAAAAAATCCAGGTACTACCAAATATTGGTAGGGTAGAGAATTAAACCAACCGAAAAGATTTTTAGCGCAAAAATTTATTTTAAAGAATAAATAATGAAGAAGACATTTGAATAATGATTAATCCTAACATGATTCTTGCAAAACGCAGTACATGCTTAGTCAATCTTTTGTATAAATGATTATGCGCTCTTCGGGATTTAGCCATATATCCTATGGTTTTGGATAGCTAAAATTAAAGATTAAGTAGATTATCTGATTTTTACGAGTGTATACAAATGAATAAATTAAATTCTATAAAGTTAAAAATTATTTTAGAAAAGTATTTAAAAAAAATTCATATAGAAACTTTTTATACTAGTTTAGCGGCTTAAAAAAACTTACAAATAAAAATCTAGAATAAAATAATTGGGCCTATATCTACTTGATCCTATAACCACCGGCTAATCTAGCCCCACACATAGGCACACTAAACTCTTGGGTCACAGCAAACATAGAGCATAATGATTGCTATACCACTTACACTATCTTTATCGAGTATCCTAACTATCTTTCCCAAACATTACTAACGAAAGACTTAAAGAAAGATGCATTATGAAGTTAGTACTCTTATTCTACTAGAGCAAGTGTGGTACTTTATAGGCGGGTTATGCATAATAGGATTTCAAGTATTGCTTTGATAAGCAAAACTAGTGTAGTAAGTAAGTTCAATCTTACGAGGAGAGAGGAAAAGAAGGTTATGGACTGTCTAAATAATATAGATATTAGGATTTCCGATTTTGTTTTACATGTTAAATACATACTGGAAAAATAAAAGTATGATGATTACCATTGCATGCACAGGCTAACAATAAAGCCAATTTTCTAGTAATTAACTTGATGGAATTAATTAAAGCTCAGGTCGATGATCTCTGGCTCGATCGATCGATCTCCTAATCAAGATGACGACAAAGGGTAGCCATACGTAATCGAAACTCCCTGGCGATCTCATCGAGGATAATACGTAGTCGACATGCGGGAACACGGTGACACCGAACTTCCTCCCTGCCAACGCCAAATCCGACACACCGATGTGCGATTCATCTGCAATATTAATATGGATGAACGAAAAAAAGGTGAAATACTATCAATGCAGAGAAAATTCAAGTTAAAAATCAGTCGATTAATTTTCTTTTCCTAAAATTTATTTGATAGCTTTTTATTCAATTATACAACAATCACACATGTACACTACACACCCGTGTGCCCTTAACACGTGCTAAAAGAGCCAGAGATCAGCGGTGTCGCTAAAATAGAGACCATAGATCCTATCCAAGGCCTAAACGTGTTAAGCTGACTCAAGGCCATTGATCTCAAAGGTCTTAACGTGTTAAGTGACTCAAGGCCTTGGCTTTGGGCTAGAGTGTCTGAGCTATCTAGTCTGGTCAGTCTATTTAGACCGTTTGCTTCGAACTAGTCAACCTAGGTTTTTCACCTTAAGCTATTCTCCTAGGTTTCAGTGGGAGATCTCATCAAGGGGTTGTCGCCTTGCAAGCACGCTGTGTTTATCGGTAGTTCTCGGGAGCCCTTATGGATAAATGAAATCTTCAAATTGCTAAAAGAAAATATCCTTCGCAATTATGATGCTATAGCTAAGCCTATCACGCGCTAAGTAAAATGCTACGTCTTGGTGAATGGAAACCTCTACCGATGTGGCACGAATGGCGTACTCTCAAAATACATCACTCGAAAAAAAGGTAGCGCACTACTCGCTAACATCCACGAGGGAAAGTGTAGTAACCATGTATCGTCCCACACGATGTTCAGGATAGCCTTTTGGAATGGGTTTTACTAGTCAACAACGCTCTAGGATGCTGCCAAGTTAGTGTGCCAGTGTAGGGTGTGCTAGTTCCATGTAAAGAAAATACACTAACCAGCATAAGCTCTACAAACTATCCCTTTGTCTTTGCCGTTTGCAATATGGGGGCTTGACATCCTTGGTTCGTTTCCTTGATCTATTGGGGGATATGAATACCTTAACGTCGCTATCGATAAATTCACCAAATGGCCCGAGACGTTCCTAGCCATAATGGTGGATCAACACTCTAAACTCAAGTTCATATGCGGTCTCAAGAATCATTTCGACGTCCCCAACTAGATCATCACCGACAATAAGGTGCAATTCACAAGCTCTATCTTTGGGCAATATTGCAAAGACCTCAAGATTAAGCTATGCTTTGCCTCAGCTGCACACCTAATGAGCAACGGTCAGGCTGAGCATGCCAATGCAAAAATCTTGAAGGTGCTCAAGACGCACACCTACAACGAGCTTAAAAAGCATGATGTAGGATGGATCAACAAACTTCCTACCGTGCTTTAGGGGAACAGAACAATGTTGAGCGGTGCAACTAGGGAAACCCCATTCTTCCTCACCTACGGCGCCGAAGTTGTAATCCTGTTCGAACTCACACATGGCTCTCCTCGCATTAAGCTCTATAGCGATGATGATCAAGACCAAATGAGCCACGATGACATCGACTATTTGGAGGAGAGGTGCCGACGTGTTTCACTCTAAGCTACCATATAGTAACAAAGCTTGAGATACTATCATCAGCGCCACGTCCGGCCTCAGTCACTCGAGGTCAGGGATCTTATGCTCTATAGTATCCTCACATAAGCTGTGAAGAACAAACTCTCCCCCATATAGGAGGGCCCTTTTTGAGTGGCTAGTCTCCCTTGGCTAGACTATGCATGGTTGGCAACATAGGATAGGACCCTCTTCCTAATCCCTAACTTCAAACACTTGCACAAATTCAATCCGTAAATAATGTAAGTGGCTGAGCTTAGGCCGGCCTGGGTAGGTCTCCATCCATACCAGGTAAGTCGGGGGCTACCACTTAATGGTCATGCCACCATTATGTAAATATAGTTTAATACGTGTAAATTTTAATGAATTTTCATTGTGTTTTCTCTTATGAGATCTTGGTAAGATAACCCACATCCTTCTTCACCTCGAGTGCATGAGTTTTAGATCGAGGTTGCAAGTGCTTGCAAAAATTTGGTAACCAAGAGCGTTTGAGTGGTGTTTGAACTAGTAGACCGTGCCCTATGCATCGCCAAGCTTTAGGGTTCAGGGTTCTCGGGCTGCCCTACTAACTTAAAAAACTGGTCAGAGTAACCTAGACTCCGGATGTGGGTTGTGGCGTCTAATCTGGTCAGTCCTATCTTGAGCATTACCAAAGCCTAGAAACCATGAGTTACCTAATCTTCTGCTCCTAAGTTTGGCCCGCTCTCACACAGGGTAGTAATAAAACCATGGAGTTTATTTGCTTACAAATTGACAACACTAAATTTTTTTCCTAAGTCACATGCCTTAAACATTGGAGTTCGATGTACGCCTATGGGCTAGCATGTGTCCCTATGATGTATGACCTATGTCTATGCTCTAGACTCCGGCTAAAACTTGTGAGTAAAAGTACCAAGTGACATTTCTGGGCTATTATTAAAACTGCAATCTCTGTGGCCCACGACCTCTACTACAAAAACAATCTCATCTTCACAAAACTCGATACTGACAAAAGAGATAAGTGCATTCAAGTTCATTTAGTATATAAATTATAGAAACTAAAAAAAATCTAAAGCTGCAAAAAAAGATACAAGGACGCCGCGTTAGTTTGTGCCCACATTGTCGCTTGAGCTATTGATGACCTCATCACCTTCTTCATCGTCGGAGGCTTTGGGTACGTGCTCCAAGTAACCGGTGACCTCGGTGGTAACATCACAGATGGTGGCTTGTGCTTCTTCACCTTGTCCATTTGGGAGACCTTAGTGTGGTGGTGCCAAGTCAAAGTTTGGGTCGTGTTGGTGATAGGTGACAAGGATGTACTCTACAACATTTTGCGCAAGCCCGCACCACTCCCAAGCCACTTTCGCCTGAACCACCTGATGCAGCCTCGTGAGGCTCTTTGTGATTTGGGAAAACCCAAGAGTGAAGTACCCAAGAGAGTCGAAACCTTGCACGCTGATGATGATAGGGCTGAGTTTGGCCTTTCTCACTGTGCCTTGCAACTTCTCGAAAGAGGTCTTCATGAGCTCAATGAGAGTCCTCTCCTTAGTGGTGCCAGTGGTGGGCGGTGCCTACCCTATTGATATCGTGGCCTCCTCCATGCGGCGGCAAATCACGCTACCTAGGTCTCCAAATCTTCCTTCTTGTGGTGAAGAATGGCAATCCATCAGTCGAGCTCAGGGTCACCCCATGTCACAATGCGTTCTCGGGCTTTGAGCGTGGCCTCGCTGGTATTCACCTATTTGGCACAAAGGTCGAGCTGCTCTTGCTTGCACTTGAGGATGGCAGTGCGATGCTTGATCTTGGCCTTCGCCTTTTAGATGCCCTACATGCAGCCGACGATGTTGGCCTCTTAGAGCGCTAGCTCATGCTCCTTCACCTTGACCTGCTCCTCACATGTGGCAACCTAGAGCTCATGCTCTACGGCTAGCAACACGATCTCCTTCGATCGTTCAATCACAGTCTAGGCCTCATATGCAACGACGGCCTCATCATGCACCTCTTGGAGAGTCTCTTGTTCCGTCTTGATCTTTTCATGTTCTGCCTCATTAGAGGCCTAGGCCCTCTCAACTAGGGCCTTAAGAAGCATGAGTCCCTCTTCCAGTCGGTCGCATTTTGATACTGGCACTCGAGGTCTGCCCTATCTTTCATGGCCATCGCCTTTAGTTGTGCCATAATGGCCTCTACGGCATCGAGCATGTTGGGGGTAAGATCTCTAAACCAGCTTGACACAAGATGGGGCTCAAAATGGCACAAGGGTGGGCCCCTCGATCTAGGTGAACCTCATTGTAGCCACCACCCTACCAAACATGGTTGTGTTGGATGCAACAATTGGATTCCCTTGTGTTGCGGCGGCAACATCTTCGATCACCACGGCCTTTGCCTCAACTTTGGGGTTGTCTGACCCATGCTCGGCCTCCCTCTGCCAAGGCTCGAGCCTAGGTCCTTATCGCAGGGCCTCTTTTGTGACCTCCCTCTCTGGCCCAGTGGCCTTAACCTCCGGTCCTATGGCCCTGGTCTTATTGACTAAGCTGTAAAAATAAGATAGTGATGTGAAAAAAAAGAAGAGAAGAGAGAGAAAAAAGGAAGTTGATGCTTATGTGGCGAACGACCCCTTGAACTGCTACTGAGGCCACGATCTCTTGGGACCTCATGGTGCTGGCTTTGCTCTCTTTGCCGATGTGGGGAGGGCAATGGTATGCCCACTCTATGACCGCGTGGGGACCATTTCTAGGTCCCCAATACCGCTAGCTCGTGCTCTCATCGAAGATGATGAAGGGCGCGGTGAAGCTAGGGGTGAGCTCGGGGGTGCTGGCCTCTTTTCCCTCCTCTTCCAATTACTAGGGCTACTGGCCCTGGCTGGATCTAGGTCACTGTCCGCCCTCGCGTCGCCTGGCATCTTTCCGCCAGGTCGAGCCCCTGTGGCCAGAGGTGGTGACCTACCTCATTTCCCCTCATCTTCTTGTGACATCGCATAGTGATGCGCCGTTGTGTTACCATCGTGGATGCGAATCCCTCCTAGGGCAGGTGATGCCCAATCGGGCTTAAGGACCTATGCATCGAACGCTGGGAGCAAGGTTAGGATGGTCACGTGATTTGTGTCTTGGCAAAGCACCAAGTCGTCCCGGGAGAGATCCAGGTTGGCGTCAACACCGATGGGCACCAGCACCTTGACTAGGGCCTTCACCGCCTTGGAGTTAAGTGTCCCTATTGCCCCGATGTAAATTTGAGTGAGGTTTTGAGGACCAGTTTACATCCATGTGGCCCACACCCACTCTTAGAGTTGGGCGATGAGACGGTGCATGAAGTCGTCGACACCATTGTTGAGGTGAGGCCCACCACACACAAACTAGTGATGCGCGCCAGCATCAAGTCCATTCGGAGATCGATCAGGGGCACCCGCTCCAAAATTTCCTTCTATGCCTTCGCAGCTGATGTGGGGAGACACAGGCCGTTGTTCTCTGGCACGCCAATGTAGATCTAGTCCCAGCGCCATTCCTCCCACTTGTTCTTTAGTGTGTGGAGAATGTACATGTCATGGTGCCCTCGGGTGACCGGAATCTACAGCACTCTGACACCTCCATTTTGTTGGTCTCAGGCTTCTTGTTCCCGAATGACCTCAACACTAAGAAGTGCTAGAAGAGGTCTACCGAGGGCATAACACCAACAAATATCTCACACAAGTGCGCGAAGATGGCTGGCATGACAATGGAGTTGGGGGTAAAGTGGATCGAATGGATGTTAAAAACTTCTAGCACCTGGATGAAGAAAGTGGAGAAGGGTGGCACTAGCCTCGTCACGATGAAGGACGAGAAAATCACTGCCTCGCTAGGCTCCTCGGGCTAGGGAGGGAAATGGCTAGCCTAATCGCTATAGCCCCCTTTGCCTAGTAGGAAATGTCATCCTCCTCACTACTATCACATTGTCCTCCATCGGGTCTCTGCAAGCTAGGCACCTCCACATGGTTCTAGCCATGGTTGTTGGCAGAGCGGATGGGAGGAGGATGCCAGAGTGCTAAAAGAGAGAAAGGAGTTAAGGCAGTAGAGGAAGATAGACAAGACAAGTGTGAGGATTCTATTGAGAAGACAAAGAAGTAGAAAAAGAAGGGATGCGGTGATGTCCCTAATTTACGGGGAACCCATGAGGAGTTACAACTTGGTACATGAAAATAGGTGGTGGGCCCACTACTCCTCTCACGCCTTGAATTTGGCGTGAAGTAGGGGGCACGTGTGGACAAGATAGGGGAAAACGAAGCGACGTGCATTGTTGTGCCTCCCCATGCTCCTTAGCGGACCAAGAGATGGGACGCTTTTTTGTTCACTCAAAACATCCAAAAGGGAGTGGGAAGTGCTATACCGGTCCAAGATAGCCCAAAAGAAAATAAATTGAAAGGCCATTGTTTGACAACTCTAGGCCTAACAAGATAGGCCCTATTCCCAACCGCCACGATGTTGCTTGACATTAGGCCCGAAGGCTACCATCGGTGAAGTAGGGACTAGGGCACCAACTAGAGGTCTAAAGGCGTTAAAGTGGCATCTGGGGACTTGCTCCTAGGGCCCTTGATATGGAGCCTCGGCTCATGCCTATCTCAGGGGCCCGAGCTAAATAATTTGGACTAGATTGTCCATGCTAATTAGTCTGAGCTACCCAACCTAGGCTGATCTATCCAAGCAGTTCACTCTGAGCTAGTCTACCTTGGTCTTCCACCCCACACTAGTCTCCACGAGGGGAAAACCCCGTCTAAACTAGTTGAACTCACGTGCTCCTCTCACAGTCTTAGTGACAACAGTTTGGGGGCTGAGCGCGTCAAACCATTTCAACCATTGCATTCAATACAATAGGCTTACTCACCCTACTAATATGACGTGTGTGTGCCTATGACATCCAGGGTGACAAGATAGATATCTAACTTGATAGACGGGCGATGTGTGATAAGACGGATACTGCTCCCCACGCCCGTTGTAACAAGGGTGGTCTTGTTGAACCGTGCTACGTTCTCTGTCTTCCACGTGTCCAGTTGACTTGCTGCATAGCGGGACTTGTCGGGTGAGTGCGGTGCACATCGCCGTACAATGGAGTTGGGCCCATCAAGTGTGCTTTTGATAAGATTAGATCAATTATATCTAAACTTTGTGTATAGAATCCACAAGTCTCGGATCATAATTATTTCTCTTGGTCCATTGTGGTAACCTTCAAAAATATATAAGGGGTGAACTATGGGTATGGGTAGAGAGAGGAGAGAGCCATCTTGAAACTTAGACACTGTAATTCGTATTAAAAAAAACAGGAACAATTGTAGGGTGTTACATCACTGAACGGCTCAAACCTATCTAAACAGATCTATATTTATCTTTCTTCTAACGATTAGAGCTGCATTGACTCTACGATCTAACCACGGAACTGTACCCTACCCCTTAGTCTGAATTCAAAAGGGGTAGGTCTCCGCTTTTGATACCCATGATAAGCAGTATATTTTTTTATCTCACTAAATTCTTATTAAAAGTCCATACTTACATGTAAGTAACCAACATGCTAAAAACAATTTGTCAGAAAATAATGTCAAACCTTAGGGCTTGCTGACTTGGGCAATCACGGTGTTGGAGCCACCGAGCTATATTGTGCAGGACCTGTTGAAGTGGCTGCACCTGATCCTAAAATCGCACGCCTGCTGTAATGTGTTTCCGGCCATGAAGACATCAACCTCCGTCTTTGGCTTTGGGTAATATGTGGATCACCTGACTGTGAAGAGGAGATCATTCTCATTTGCACTGTCCCCTCTGAACACTTCCCATGTTTATCTTGTGCTGAATAACTGACAGGGTAAAGTTTGCTTCAGTTAGCTAGCTTTCTCTTTTACATAACATTGTATTTTTTTGCATAGATATTTTTTTTCTTCATCAAGTTGCATGCTAATAATATTATCGGATTTGCTATTAAGATGACTGACGGCAGATTTTTCACATGATTTCAATCACTTTTTTCTTAAATGATTGCTATCCCTCTTATATGTAACTATATAGTGGACTTTCATATTTTCTGTTCCAAGGTAATAAATTATTTTTAATCCTTATTCTCTTATATGGTGTGTATTAGAAATATTAAAAAGTAATTAATAAAATTTATCATGTAATTACAATGTGAGTTTTTGGAATTTATAATATAATTACAATGTAAATATAGATAAATTACAATGTAAAAATGATCTGAAAGTTTTTTTTTATGAAAATGTGACATCATATTTCTAGTACCAGTATTACTGTGCATTGGCTAATATAAAGTGTATGATAAGCCAACAACAATATTAATTTTCAAGGAGGAAACTGCCCTCGGAACTAATTTTAATAAGCAAGAAGAATTACATCACGGCCTCTGCATCAAGTATGCACACAAGAAAAATGTTCTCTAAACTAATTAGCCAATAAATTCTCCAGGTTCAGAGCGAGTTTGGTTTAGGTTTCAGTTTCCGAGTCAGATTTTCGACCATACATCGGATGTGACTAGCTCCTACCGGTGTCGCCTTACCTTCCTTTTCATGGAGACGAGGGGCACGCCGGCGGCGTCGACGAGGACCCTGCGGCTGGTGCGTACGAACAATGGTGCCTCTGACCGCATAACGACGGCGCCGGCGGCGTCGGGGACGCAGGCCGTCCTCCTGGTCACCGTCAGCGCCACCTCGTGCGGCAGACAGAACCGCGACCCCACCACCGGCAGCGGCGGCGGCGCCATATATTAGCCAAGATCGATCGATCACCTCTTTCCGGTGTTTCTGTTGTTCTATTTGATCGAACTCCGGTGCTTGTGTTTCTTCTCTCTCGATCGGGCTGGATCGCCGCGTTGTAAAACATCTCATTCCAACAACTACCTAAGCTTATAAGCTGAAGGGGCTCCATTTTTTTGAGTTGGATACTTTGTCCTTCGACAATTAAATATTTGATGATGAATAACACGAATGGTCAAAATTACGACCAAAAGTTCATAACATTATATACTTAAAAATGGAGGCAGTAATATTTTACACTGAAAACTATATATCGTATTTCATTGTGATTCCTCAATGACCAAAAGAAAATCTCTTCCTTTTGTGTGTCTGGGACAGGTATATATATTACAAACCATAAGATAGCGTAAGAACAATTTACCCTTTAATGGGAGCTCTACGCCTCCACGTAGAAATAAAACGACGCACTTTACCATAGGTGATAGAAACTTAGAAAGACCAAGAAAAAAGTTGGAATCTTTCCCATTTGCTTCAATCCACTCTTCGCTTCATCTTTATTTTAGAGGAGAATATGATGCTATCTGTTCTCTTGATGTACAGATCACATCATACGTGTCAGATAGAACTGCATATAACATTGCTATCATCTTTTCAAGCACCCCAAAAAAAAAAAGAGTGGATGGTACAACACCTCAGACAAGGGCAGCTGATTGGGAAAAAAACATCCATGGCACTTTGAAATACATTTCAATTTTTAGATAATTGAAGCAAACTCACTTGGCATTAGAAAACCCCAAATCAGATTAAATTGTTGGAATAAAATGTCACCATATGCATATTTTTGAACTGCACACAATTTATGTCTGACGCAACCTGATCTTAAACAGAAACATATATTCACTGTTGTAAGCAGTTGTAGAATAGAGATTCAAACCTGAAGGTAATTACACATTATTGAACATCAGCGAAAATTAACATAATTGCAAAGTATGAGTTAGAGACAACCTCAACCGGATAGCATTACCGAAAACAGCAACTAAGGTAATATGACAGATGTGAGAGTGAAACTTAAAAGGGTGTTTGGGATGAGAGTGCTTCCAGTTCATCACTCGGATTTGTCCCTGTGAACATCATCCAGAATCACAACAAGAGCTGCGATGAACACATAGTCGACTTGCGGGAACACGGTGATGCCAAATATGTCCTTCCCCAGAAGCACACTTGCAGCATTGTACTTACGGTTCATCTGCAGGTAGGACATGCATGCATAACAAATTAAAGTTTTCTCAACCTCCACAATGTAATGAGAGACAGACAGAAGCAGTTTCAGGTACCTACTTGAGCTATCATAGTGTTTGAGTTGCCAAGGTAGAAGGCACTTGATCTATCAAAGTAGCTGCCCTTGATCTTAAAATCACAGACCTGTTCTGCAGTATTCTCTGCCAAGAAGATATCCATCTCTGTCTTCATCAGTTGGATCATTGAAGACTTCTTCACGGAGAAGAGCATATCGCTCGCATGTGTGCTATCCCCTCTGAATACTTCCCATCTGTGGTGCATGCTAAATACCTGAAATTTTGTCGTTCTTAGGTGATATCTAGTTAATGATCACTCAACTTACTGAAATATTTGTTTTGTAAAATATTGAAATATTGAGAATTGGATTTATATTGGTAAAAGACTGTTAGAGTGGTAGTTCTAAGCCTACCTTTCGTTATTCATGTTCAGAATTAACAAAGTGACTCTTCCTGAAGTATTTGTTGGTAGAGCAGTTATCTTTCATTTCGGTGGCAGCATGGCAGGAGGATTTGATTGTAAAAATACTAAAATTGGTGAGAATTGGATGTATTGGGTGAAATAGATGATATTCATGTTCAGAATTAATCGTGTCTTGGATTTCTACATCCTAAAGAACAGGTCAAGATCACGAGAATAGCGAAAATTAATTGCTGAAGCACCCGGAGTCAACGTCCTAAGTTCACTTGTAATCCACGTTGTGACACATAATCAGCAGACAGGAATTTGACCAACCGATTCAGCTACCCAATTTCCACGAGCTGAGTTCTCTCTTCTCAAAGAATTTGATCACCTTTTTATTCTTAAAAAAATAAATTTGACAATCTTCTGATCCAATCAATTTCCGCGAAACATGTTGACCACGAGATTAACATATAAAAAATATTATACCAGACCAAGACGAATTCCTCTAGGTTTGGTTAATTTACTGGATTTCTTGGATTCACCTACTGAATAATCCCGATGAGGTCTAGACAAATCAAGAAAAAAAACAAATTATTACCTTCTCTTGCATGGAGAGGAGGGGCTGACCGGCGGCGTCGAGGAGGACGCGGCGGTGGCGGACGCTGAAGATGGCGCCCTTGACCTTCAGCACGACGGCGTCGTTGGCGTCGGTGACGGTGAAGTCGCCGTCGGTGAGGCTGATTGACTTCTTGGTCACCGTCAGAGGCACCACGTACGGCGCGCAGAACTGCGGGCCCACCACGGCGACCGGCGCAGACGGTGCGGCCGCCACGGGCGCCGGCGCCGGCATCATCGGGTTCATCGGCGCGGCTGGATCGATCGTTCCGAGCTCCACGATCGCCTCCTCCTCCTCGGCGGTGAGAGAGAGAGGTGGAGAGAGAGAGAGAGAGGTGGTGGGGTTAGCGTCAGGTTAAGCTAAGCTTCCGCGGTGGTGTGTGAATACGGTGGGAAGGGAAACACGCGGGGATGCGGTTGTAATTTCAGTTTTGCCTGACTTCCGCATGATTGGGCATGCAAGTGGGTGAAGCTGCACAGTTTACTTTATTTTTATTTTTTAGGCTACTATTGTACTTGTACGGTATTTCATTTTAAGCTAGATGAACTACATCTGATACGGGTTAATACATATCTCATCGATAGATACCAATTGATAACACTTGATACTAAGATGGTAACAGCTGATACTAGGATGATAGCCCGTTAGTTTTAGGCGATATCCATTGGTAGCGGCCAAAACCCGTCGCTAGCTAATACTAATTGGTATCAAACACGTTGATGCATAGTGCCATCATATACATTACCATTGGATATATGGAGAAGACAGGGGGGGTATAAGGTACTATGCGATGCAACGACACATGAATACATCAAGCCGCCTATCATTAGATCAACGTATGGAAAATTACAAGCAAGCAAGAACATGGCCAGCAAGGAAAGCGAATAAGCTGGCTTAGAGGCCCGATTGGCTCAGCGCGTGAGGTCGGCTCGAGATCGTGAAATCCACCTGGTCGTGTAGCGTCTCCTGGTTCGGTAAAACAGGGTATACATGGGAGTTCTCATCGTGATGCATGCTTGCTGATTAATGGGTATAACAAAAACGAAACGCACGAGTAAATGTGAGTGCATTTTTTGTTTTCGCGTGGGAAAAAAACAATCTAGCTGCGGCTCGGTCAGGCAGCACGCTAGCTGCGCATGCTCCTGCAAGCTAAGCTAGCTAGTTTACGTATGGTCCTGCAAGCTAGCTGTGTATGCACGCGGCTTGGGCAAGAAGCCTTCAAGCAAGCTGTGCATGCATGCGTCTAGGAAAAAAGCGAGGTAGCTGCTAGTTGCGTACGCGCGACATGCTCAAGTGCCGCAAGCGGCATACGAGGGGGTGTACCGTCCCGCCGGTGGGAACGATCGCTACTAAAAATGTTCTTTAATTTAACAAAACAAAACAAAATATAAATATACTGACCAATAGACAATATTAAAAATAACCTTTAGTACTGTGTCTCGTTGCCACTATATTATTATTAATACTGATCAATAGCTTCAATCGATACTGGTCAGACGTTATTGATGACCATTAGCGTCGATTGATGTTAATAACCGACACTAATTGTCAAACACATATTGATTGAAGACAATCGTATAGTTATTAGTACCATAGGTACTCAACATCTCCCCTGTAAAGCCATTCTCACTCTTTCAGCCAGATAAATTCATAAATAGAGACTAACCACATGACGTTTAGGAGGAACTATAGGAGATGTGCTGCTAAAATTTTTTGTTAATTTTTTTATGATTTCACTAATCTAAAGGTTTTAAAAGTTTAGCAAGTTCATCCTTCATTCTCACATGATTAAGATATTATATTTTATATACCTTATTTTCTTAAAAATAAATGAAAAAGAATAAAATTTTTAAGAAAATAAGAGTATATCTTGATTGTAAAAATAGAGATAAGTATTTTATAGTATCAAAAATATAAAAAAACATAGGACAAAAATGTTAAAAAGATGAAACAATGGAAGATTATAGAAAAATAGAGGAAAAAGAATAGAAAATTAGGTAAAATAGAAAAATTAGTGCATGTCTTAGTATGAAAAATACAGAACATGAGAGTATGGGATAATAGGAAAAAAGAAAAAGAAAAAATACGATAAATATGGGAAAAAGGGGACATAAGAAAAAATATAGAAAAAATGGAGGAAAACGTATAAAGGGTTAGGAAAATAGGAAAAATAAGAGACTGTGTTAATATTAAAAATATATGAAATCTAAAGTCGTATTCTATCGGTTAGTGGTGTTGTTAGCATAGGAGAGACGTAGCCAGATTTATCCATATATTTTTATAGATTTCACCAATTAAATTGTTTTACACAAAAGTTAGCAATACTATTCATCCACTTACCTTTTGAGCTTAGAATGTTTAAAATTTCTAATTTTCTTAAGTAATTTTTTACTTATAATATAGATGAACCAACAATGGATATACAACACAGACAGACGGTTGAAGGAGTTCATCAATAACATGCATTATTTTGTCAGGGTGGCCAATGTCCATAAGACTAAGAGTTTCATATATTGTCTATGAAAAACTAGAACTAGAAGGAGTACTCTTCCTTAAGAATTCTCACTTGAGATTCATGCCTAACTATAATTGTCAGACCAATCACGGAGAGAGGGGTTGTAATAGAAGATGATGAAGAAAAAGATAACAATATTTCTCAACTAGGCTCAATACGGTGACTTTGCAGATACTACAATGAGCGAGGAGGAAGGAGAGGTTGCAAAAGATGACGGTGCAAATGATCTTGGTCTGATGTTACTTGATGCAAATAAAGACCGTGAAAGTGAAAAGGAGTAAAGAAATTGGAGTGTATGGTAGTGGACCACAAAATGTTGTTGTACCTATATTACAAACAGGGCACAAAAAGTTAGGTACCACACTAGAATTATTACGATGAAAGGCAACAAATGGTGTGGTTGAAGTTTTCTATATAAAGGACATGTCTAGTAAAACAAAGAAGGGGATATCTAAGCAAACGAGTAAAGTGCTTGATGAGCTAAAATGCCACGTGGTTCTCCTAGGAAAAAGGAAAATCGTCGAAGTTTAGGACAAGACAGATAAAGATTATGATCAGTTTGATAGGTAACCCCCGTTCGTAGTAGTGGTTGACCCGAGACTCTTCTTAGCAAATGAGTACACTCTATACTTACGCAATAATCATAGCCAAGGACATTCATAAAAAAATGTTTATTACCTCTGCAATCATGTCATAAAATTAAATGTATTGTGTTTTTTAAATATTTATAAGCTCCTATTTTTATTGTTATATTTAACGGATTGAGTACACTATTAATATCAGCACTGATACGTGTCCATGCATCTCAACATATTATATTTATCCTACCTTTATTGTTTCTAAAATTAATTATCCTAATTTTTTATGATATTATTTTCCATAATTTTTATGGTTTTTCAAATTATTTTTCATACTTTTCCTATTTTCTAAATTGTTTACCATATTTTAAATGCTTCAAAATATTTGATATATATTGTACAAAACAAAATAAGAAATAAAAAATTTGGCTGAGAGTAAGAAGTCTTTATTACTAATTGTTAATACAATTAGGGACTAAAAAAATATTTAACCGAGCGAAAAAGAATAAACGGTACTAAAAAATACATCTTTAGTCCCGATTGTTAATACCAACTCGAACTAAAAATATTTTGCTTAAGCGAAAAAACTCTTTAGTACTAAAGAGGGAATGGTATATATATAACATCCCATTATGTTATGTCCTCAACATCGACGCTGTTGCGCGCTTGCCTTCCCATCGACGATGCTACCCTCCACACTGCACGCCCATCTTCTCACCGATGACGCCGCTATCCACGCTGTCGCCATCCCTATCTCAACCGTCGACACCATTGTGCACCTGCCCACTGACGCTGCCACCACTGTCATCTTTAAATCCTGATGAATTACATATGGGCTATTCAAGAATAACCCATTAGATTTATTATAGTCGAGATCGTTATTTATATAGTAGCATAATAATAAAGAAAATAACAAACAAGAAATATAGAAAAACAAATAGCAAAAAATAGTATAGTAAAAAACACTTTAATACTTTGATAACATCAACCGATATAAAAAAAGATTGAACTCACGTCACGTGGGCATGGTATTAAAGATATGTCTTTAATATCAATTAATTGACTAAAAATGTTCAGTATGTATACTGGTTAAAAAGGGGTTATAAATCAATATTTTTTAATAGATATACCATACTATATCTTTTTTCTTTTTTTTATTAATTACTGCCTCTATTTTAAAATACAACGAATATGAATATAGAAAGAGGTCTTAAAAATACCCATATTTTAGAAGAATTAAATAGAATTGTTTATATTTTAGAAACAGAGTGAAGATACTACGAGTTAACTAGCAAATTGGATAAAGATGCAGTTGTAGTCAAATTGAGTGACACAATTCTATACTCCTTTGACAGTTCAATATCGAGCTTTGACCAACATATAAAGCGTATTATAATCAAATTGAGTGCAGCATTAGTTCGAAAAATATAACTTTGAGGCTTGATCGGAGATTAATCGAGTGATAGTTGGTTTTACCATAAAAAATAATACTATTTGATTCATGTTCAAAAGTAATTCCTTGGGAGTATAATTTTATAATTGTCGGTGAAATATTGCAAGAGAAATTTGCAATGAAAGCTTATTTTTGAACAGTTAAATACACATTATATTTCTAAACGAAGGGAGAGTACCTTGTAACCAAAACCGGAAAAAAAAATGAGGTCATTCAAAACCAACAACAAGAGCAAGGCGACAAGGTAAGAACTCGGTGATCCGCTAATTAAGAGGAAAAAAATAAGGTCACTCAAGTCAGAACCAACAAAAATGTGTCCAGCATTATCACCGATGGTGGTTAATTAAGTAGATCCATGTTTCAACCTACTCTAGTAAGCATGTAAATCTTCAGAAGTTCCTATACGGCGCCAAATATTTGACTTAGTTGTGTGAGAACGTAAGAGGGTAGACCTAAGACACCAAACTAAACCACCAAAGCAGTGACATCAGAAATTTTGGCTTGATTTAATTCGGCAGTGAGGTAGCTTTATCAATAAATCAAGACGGGTGCCAACTTATTAAGAACGAACATGATTGATTAAAGGAAAAAAATTCCGGTTTTTAGCATAATGAGTTGTACTGTACCTTATTATTGGCTCCGTAATGAAGCTTATAAATAGGGGGATTACGTCATGAAGCTCTGTATGTTATCCGGATTTGATCGCTACTTATAGCAGAGAAAATTGTGTAAGCTAGCAAACAAGCTATGGAGGTAAGGCTGGGCTGACTTTATTACAGTGGTCTTTGAGTGCATGCATTGCTGGGCCTTCACATTCAGGGTTGGAGCCATATTTGCGTTGGCCCACCAACTTGGCTAAGTCACTTTTTTATATTAAGATAATGGGAATCCCAGCCTTCCCTTCAACAAAATTACAACCAATTATTATAGTATTTGAAGGACATAAGGCTGCGAATTAAATTTAAAAACATAATAAGGACATGATAAACAATAACATTTACTAGATAGACAACAATTTATTTAGGAACCTAACCTATTGATAAACCTTCACCCATAATTGGCAAAATTTTACATCACCAGTCATTTCTAGACTTTGGCATGCGAGTCGTTTCTAGACTCTGGCATGCGAGCTGTATCTTGTCCTCACTATGAGGAATTTGACATTCTGCGATGATCGGTAAACGTCATGTTATATGCAAAATTTGTCATGTTACATGCAAAAGTTGTTGCACTATGTCTCATGACATATTAGTTTTGTCACGCGGATCATCATGGACTATCACAAAACAAACTTTATGACGAAGTAGTTTTGAGCGTCATTGAAGCATTTTCCTTAGATGACGGATGTAAGAACGCCATAGTTTGTTTCACGAAACATTTTGTCATGCAAGGCATGTATTTACGTCACAGTCTCATTGAGTTTCGTCATAAACAGAAAGGTGTGCCTACTGAGGAAGGACTTAAGCTACGACGAAACTACTAAAATCGTCATAGCGCATCATAGAAAATATATAATTGTTTTATTGTGAAAATGTTTTAATTCATCACATTTTGGAATGCTAGGCACATGTTTAAACAAACTAAATAAACTGACTTAACGAAATTGTTATCTAATTAAAAAAAATAACACAATAAATTACATTACACCAACTCCCGTATTCAATACATTACACCAACCATAATTTCAGCTTCTTCACGTGAGCTTCTCATCAACACCACATGGATAAAAATAATAATTACTTTCACCTTCTAGCACCGGAAGCTAGCAAATTACAAAAAGCCCAAAGCTTCGTGAGTAACAGGAGAATCCTTTGTGTATTATGGTCATCTACTTTCACTTGAGCTGTTTAAGCTTTTGATTGAGACATTCATGACAAGAAAAAAATATTTCAGCATTTTCATCAAAACAGGCTCCTGTCCATTGGATTATAATTTGGGGTAAGTTACATACATTTTTTTAAAATTCATGACATAATGCACAACTTTCATACTGTTAAGGCAATTGCTAGTAAAAAATTTTCATTCTAGTCAACTGATCATTAGAACTAGTTCATTCAATACTTTGCATGCATACATGATACAATTCAAAATTTTGGTTTTTTAGAAGAAGCGATACTAGCAGAGCCAGAGAAACTATATTGGTAAAGGTGAATATCATAAAAGGACTTCAGGAACTAACAGATCCCAAAACATTTAATCCAGTGGCAGTATTCCAACAAAATATCTATTGGGACATGACAGGCATAAGAAGAAAGGATAGGGCATACAAAAGATTATCTATGCTCAAAGTCTCTAATGACTCCCTTTAGTTTTAGTTTCATAAATCAGTCCTCACTTGATCCATATATGCATTTGAATCTATAACCCTGGTCAAGAAGGGCGATCTGGACTCGAGAGAGAAGAAGAGCATAAAGGAAAGTGAAAAAAGGAGAGGGGTGGTTGAAATGTAGGAAAATAATGTGTGAGGCTAGCCAGTGTCCAAGAGGGCATAGTTGTTTGATTATAAGGTTTGAACATGAATATACTATTTTTCATTAGCCAAATGTAAACATTACATGACAGAATGCGAATTGTCATGGAAAAATGCCAATAGTTCCAAGTACTCAATGACGAAAAATGTCATTGTCATTAACTTAAACTGACTAGTCCATGATGAAATATCAATCGTCATAATGCCCACCACGTTCTATGATGAACGAAGAACGTCATGGTACAAATATTTTCTCACTATTTTTCCACTACAGCTGCATGATTTCCCTTTGTGAGAACTTTACTAATGACGAAATTGATATTATCGTCACAATATATATGCATCTTTGGCCCACATTCCTATTTATGATAGGCCGATAATTTTTGTCATGAATTATACATGATGTTTTTTTTATGTCATATGAAAAGTACCTGAGATTTAATTGAAGCTTTGTCAACAATAACATCATTCCTACTAAGCCATAGACTCTAAGTATATTCTAGATGCCTCTATTATTATTTGATTTTTGGATTTAGCGTTGACTCTAGCAAGCCATATTCCAAACATGTGTGAAATACTATTTGGTGGTACTAAACCAAATGACACATAGACAACTCTCCAAATAAACCTAGAGAATTAACAGTGAAAAAAATGTTGGATAGTTTCGTTATGCATACAAAAATTTCACTTTCTATTCTTAATCCAATTTTGTCTAGTTAGATTGTCCTTAGTTAAAACCACTTATTTATATAAATACCTCATAAAAATATTGATCTTGAGTGGCATTTTGAGTTTCTAAATAATTTTATTACTCTATATATCCATTGTTTATTATCGTGATATACATAGAATGAACTTAAAGTTGACCATTCTGATGCAAATTTCGTTTAATTTTATCTTTAGAATCATTGAAATAGATATGCAAAATTTTAGCAACCAAGATAATTGTGTCCAACCAATGCTCTTCGAAAGGAAACATTAGAACTGTAATACTTTTCTGATGCACAATGTTATATAGAGATGGAAATTACTCTTGAAGATAGTATTCACTAACCATTTAACTTTCTAAAATTTAATTTGCTTAAAAGAGCCCATAGTAAAAAAAACTGATCCTTTATATTCATGAGACCAGACCAGAAATAAGAATCACCTGTTTTTTTAACTACTTGAGTAAACTTGGGCAAGGCACTATGGTTTGGTTAAGTCATTTTATATTTTCATACTTGCACGATAAAATAAAAATTGAAAGTTGCTCTTTATCAAATTGTTCCCATTTTTTCTAGCTTATTGATTATTCGGAAAAAAAATTATGACAAGCTCTATCACATTATGGTCCGGTTTGATTTATATTGCTGAGTAGATTATTGTCATGTTTATCTATATTATCGAGTAGATTATTGTCACGTATTATCTATTTGATTATAGAGATAAATTAAATATTTTAAGAAATAAAATTAAAAAATAGGTTAAAACAAGTGGTTTAAGCTATTCAGTAGAAAAAAAACATTGTAAATGTTTCGTATTGTAACGCATTATGAGATTGGACAAAAACACTATGCAATGTGCGTGATTTCACAAAATTGTGGAAAATACTAGATTGAGAATAGTAGAACATGCAATTTTTATCTAGGTGGAATATCGGTGAAAACCCATTAAAACCAGTCTCAATAGTTTTCTAAATACATGAAAAATTAATGGGAATAGATATAGATATGAACTACATTAGCATCAAATCCCATGCCCAAACACAACTTTATTTTGGAGGAAAAAAAGACAAATTTCAAGTGAATAGTGTTGTGTTACTATTTATCTAAAATTTGTTTTTTCCTCCCAAATATAATGAATTTGAGTTTAGATTTTAGATTTGGTAGTAATGTAGTTTATATTTATATCTATTTTAGTAAATTTTTTTATGGATTTAGAAAACTTTATATTTCCTCTTTTATCTAATTAGTACCAAAATTGACACAAGAGGATGTGTTTTAACACTACACATATATAGGAGTATCAGGGATGGAGCTTAGTGAAGGCCAACATGGGTGATGGTCCCCAGTATATTAGATGAAATAAATTAGTAAGTTCTTCTTGGTATGCTGCTAGCCTTTTTCACTCAATTGCTTCAAGGTTAGATTCCTTCCGAGCACATTTTCCCCTTCCTTTTGCTCTACAGTTTGATCCCTTCCAATTTTTTCTTCATTTTGTTCTACATGCTGCCCTCTAGTGTGAGAAACATTTCTTTTTTCCTCAATTTCCTACATATTGCCCTCTAGTGTGGACTAAAACATACTTTTAACCCTTCCGATTTTTTTCTTATTTTGTTCTAAGTATACACACTCCAGTGGAGGGTGTATTTTGTTAGTAGGTGGCCCCCTTTATTTCTTGTCAAGCTCTGCACTGAGGAATGGTAATAATCGATTATATAGAGCTCATTTAATTTGTTGTCCATATAAAATATCTGGAAATAATAAATTTTGGTATACTTTAATATATTACCGAAGTTTGGTAACGTTGCTTAGTATCAAATCTTGGTCTAGTTTTTTTTAAGGATGGAAACTTCAGAAATTTTAATAAGAGTTAAAAATGATCAGTACAACCCAACCGGGCCCTTAGATACATTCTCCCCTTGATTCTAAAACATTAACGTTGTCACAAATATTTAACACTCTCTTTACCAAATAATAAGATAGGAATATCGTCCAAAAACAACAGAACAAGCGTACAGCTAGCGACTGAGAGATTAATCCAAACCAGCAAAACCCACAGGTGGGGTCAACTCGTGGAAGCCGCCGTAGCCGCCGCCGGATTTTCCCCAAGAGGCCAAGACCAATCCACACACTCCACCACCGTTACCCGCTGCTCGCCGCGCCGCCGCCGTCTCTCCTCTCTACCCTCCCCTTTAACCGCGCGCGACTTCACCGCACCACCAACCTCCTGCCCCGTTCCGCCTCGCCTCGCCTCGCCTCGTCGCGCGCCAACCGCGAGCGACTCCGGAAGCCAAGCCTACCACGGCAAGTACGGCAAGCGCGGGGATGGAGGGGCCGAAGGCGGCTGGAATGGTCGAGGAAGAGGGGGCGGCGGCGGCGGCGCCGCTGCTGGCGGCGCTGGAGGAGAGGAGGCGAGGAGAGGGCGGGGGCGGGGCGACGTCGGCGCAGACGCTGGGGAATGTGGTGGTGTCCATCGTGGGGACGGGGGTGCTCGGACTCCCCTACGCGTTCCGCACCGCCGGCTGGGTCGCCGGCTCGTTCGGCGTCGCCGCCGCCGGCTGCGCCACGCTCTACTGCATGCTCCTCCTCGTAAGTGCCCTTGCTACTTCTACTTTCCTTCACCTCTGCTTGACTAATTGCTACTCCGTTTATCTGTTACTTTTGTTTTGACTTTCTTCAAAGTTAAACTATATTTAATCAAGTTTGTAGAAAAATATAGAAATATTTTTAACACAAACTTGGACATATTAAACCCTAATTTAAAACTTAGTGAATGTTGCTATTTTTTCTTACAAAATTAGTTAAATATAAGAAAGTTTGATTTTAAAAAAATTAAAAAGAATGGAGGGAGTAATACTTTACTACGCCGATGCTTTCTTAACTGTATTATATACTACTGTAAATTAAGTGGCTTCGGTAGATGTCATTCTGAGCTTAGGATCTGTGAATAATCATATGATGGTATTGTGATCAATCAAAAAACTATGTAACTATAGTTATTGCAGTGATAGTGTTAGCTGTCGCAATCAATCAGCATAACATATTGTTCCTAAGTGTACTCTGGTTTTGGATTAGCGTGCATTTTTCAATGGGGTTTAATATGTCCAAGTTTTGTTTCATTTGACATCGCAAATTTGGTTCCAACAAACACAGAAGTATCTCCTATTGATAGTGCTTCTATATAAATGGGAGCCTGGGAGGACCTCAAAACCTGCACAATCTTTGGAATATTTTCAGTAACACTGTTTGTGGTCAAGATCCATATTAAGGGCGCCAGTATGTGTATGTCTATCATCATGGTTTTTTTCTTTCACTGTTCTACTATAGATATTATTTGATTTTTGTTTAGCATGTTGATCTAGTTCAACAGAGTTTCCATAATTTTTTTTCCTGTTAAAACAGAGTGTCTACAATTTTCTTTGAGTCTTGCTTCACATTTCCAAGTAGAATTTTGATCACAACACCAATAAATTAAACAGGCTCTGTAAGTAAGTCTACAATGTACATTGTACCTTTGCTGAGTAGAATTTTGATTGTAACATCATTGAATTAGACAGGATCTGTAAATTATAAACACTAGTTTCATAACTTTATTACTTGTTTCATCCTCTTACAAAATTTACTTGCTTTTCTTTTTCAATGTGAAGGTTGACTGCAGAGATAAATTGGAAGAGGAAGAATCTGAAGAAACCTGTCATGGTCACTATACATGTGGTGATTTGGGTGAAAAGTGTTTCGGAACTATAGGCCGATGTTTGACAGAGATCCTCATCCTTGTTTCCCAAGCAGGGGGATCTGTAGCTTACCTAATATTCATTGGCCAGAATCTTCATTCCGTCTTTAGCCAGTTGATGTCACCAGCTGCATTCATCTTTGCTATTCTTCTGCCTGTGCAAATCGCTCTATCATTCATTCGTTCACTATCTTCTCTGTCCCCATTCAGCATATTCGCAGATGTCTGCAATGTTCTTGCCATGGCAATTGTTATGAAAGAGGATCTTCAGCTTTTCGATCACCCATTTGCAAATAGAAGTGCTTTTAATGGACTTTGGGTGATACCATTCACTTTTGGAATTGCAGTCTTCTGCTTCGAAGGATTCAGTATGACTTTGGCACTCGAATCATCAATGGCAGAACGGAGAAAATTTCGCTGGGTACTTTCTCAAGCAGTTGTTGGTATCATAGTTGTCTATGCATGTTTTGGAGTTTGTGGGTACTTAGCCTATGGTGAGGCCACTAAAGACATCATAATACTAAACCTTCCCAATAGTTGGTCTTCTGCTGCCGTTAAGGTCAGTGTGCTGGTCATATTTTATTTGATTTTACTTATTAGAGCATTATAGCATATCTCAACTTGTTTGGAACTGAAATGTTTTGTTGTTGTTGTTGTTGTTGTTATTGTTTACTTATTAGAGCATTCTGTTTCCTTTGAAGTCAAGGTCAACATGTGCTTTTGATGTGGTTGCAACTTGAGACTTCATTATTTTACATTTGGAGACATAAATTTGAAGTCATGAAGTACCTGGCAGATTGTAACTGGACTTCAAAATAGCAATGAACATTGATTTAGGTATGGAATGGACCCTGACAGTTCAAAATTTGCTGATAGGTTGGTCTGTGCATAGCACTGGTATTCACATTTCCAGTCATGATGCACCCGATCCACGAGATTGTCGAGGCAAGATTCCAATCAAGTGGATGTTTCCAGAAGCTTTCACACAAGGTTCGTGGCGCTGAATGGCTGGGCCTGCACTCAAGTCGCATCGTCATGTTAACTATCCTGTCTGTGGTGGCATCCTTCATCCCTGCATTTGGGTCCTTCATCTCCTTTGTCGGGAGCACGGTTTGCGCGCTGCTGTCCTTTGTGCTGCCTACGCTATTCCATCTGAGCATTGTGGGTTCCTCAATGAGCCTATGGCGACACTGGCTTGACTATGGTTTCCTTTTCTTTGGCCTTGCATTTGCCGGCTATGGGATCGTTACTGCTATCTTCCCACATTGACTGATGATCCAAACGGCAAAGAACCACAATGCAGGATTCAACTCCAGAACATGTCCAATCTGGAATATGGCAACGAAGGCATCCAGATGAGATGGCTCTGATATTCACAGCTCATTGCCTGAGTTCGTTGTTCCCTGTGTGTTACAATATATGATGCTGGGATCTATGCTATCTTGATTGTTAGATGGTGTAATACCAGTGTCACGCACATCGGCAATAGATCTTGCCGTCCAATCAATTTTCATAATAACTTTAGAAAAAAAAGCTGTATGCAGAGTGCACATTTTAGGTTTGTTCTATAATCATCATGAATAGGCTTTAAGCCGTGGCAACACTTCGTTGTGTTACACTGCTTGTTTGTGACTTGCGATTGTGATCTACCCTTAGCTTCCGTGTGCGACTCAACAGCTGTCAGGGTCATGTTGCTGTCAACATCTGAGTCGACTGAGAATGTAGTCAAGCATAATGCTGTTTTCCACTCTTACAGTCTAGCTTTTGGCTGTTGTGTTGAGGTATTTTTCTTCTTTTTGGACAAACGCAATGCAATCCACTATGGATTGTGCTTGTCGATTGTCGTTTAATTTTGCCATACTAAAAATAATTAATTTATGGCTGCTGCTGGTGAGCCATAGAAAATGAACGTGTATATATATATATGTTGTTTATGGTTTCAAAGGTAATGCGAAGAAATATACAACGATGAAAACTCTAAAATTAAGTTTTAAGGCTTAAATTTTAGTTGTAGCTATAAAAAAAACAGACTAATAAGATCGGTCAAGAATGACTGATTTTTCATTTGGCAGTGATGGTAGTGGATCTTAAGGAAAGGTTAGCGGCCCAACTTGGCCCATGAATCGGTGTGTCGTTCGGTTATGAAAAAAGTCTACTTTGCCTTTCCCAACTATCGTCCGAGTCTAATTTAGCACGTCAATCACAAGACCATATAAACCCTCGTTTTCTCCCATAGCATGACGACGTCTAGATGTTGATATGGTCTTTTATCTAACATAACAACTAGATAGCACTTAATAGCGTTATAGTAAAAAAATAAAAATATTAAGTGGGACCCACATGTCAGTATGTCTTCGTCCACCTCACCAGGTATCTCTCCCCTCTCGTCCCTCTTTCTCTTGTCAACGACGGCTCGATGCCACGGCGCCTGGTGGGTGGCGGCGGCAGAGAAGGCCACCTGGGACGCGGCATGCGTGCAGAAAGGGACGGCGGAGATGGCCCCCTGGGTGCCGAGGAGGAGCTCCCATCGGCGGCGGCGAGCTCGGATTTGGGTCTGCGGGGTCGAGCTTGCCGGAAGCAAGGCGGCGACAGATCGGCGCGACGCAGGAGAGCGAACTGCGCGGCATCCGGCGCAAGTGCACCGCAACCCTCTACACCGTCGCCACACCTCGACCACCAACCCGATCCCACCGCGCCGCGATGCTGGTGGCCAACTTCACCCACATGCGCATGACCTTAGCGGCGACGTTGGCCGGTTGCGAGGGCGGTAGGGGAGGCAGATTGAGCCGGCGGCGTCACGGGGAGGAGGACGGCAGCGCCATCTCCTCGCACACCTTTGGCGTCGCGAGAAGGATGGCGCCGTCGAAGAACGGCGGCGGCGGAGGCTCGACGGTGGCGTGGAAGAGGAAAATAGGACCTGTCGCTGCAGCGAAGGGAGGGTCTTCCACCCTCGAAGCCGGCGGCCGGCGGCGCCCTCGAAGCTCTCGTCTCCCAAATCTCCCGCATCACCTCCTCGAGCTGTGCCGCCTCCTCCACGTCTGCCGAGGCCAACACCTCCGCCACCGCCTCCACCTTCTCGACGGTGCGCCCGGGAGGACGGAGGCCGCAACTCTGTTGTGATAAAAACTGTTGCGTCACTTGTAATCTACTTTCGGCATGGGCTAGCGCAGCGGTGAGCGCGGACAGTTGAGCGCCGTGCGCGTCTTTTCCCTTCCGTGCAAGTGTGCGTGAGTGGTGAAGCTTGGCCTGACATTGACGCCCACGTTCCGTGGCTGTGGGATGGCACAGCGAGAAGGACAGGACGTGGGCGAGGGTGTTCGTGGCCATGCCGAGCTCGTAATGGTGCGTGTGTCAATAAAAGGAGAAGAGAAAGCGAAAAGAAGCGAGTTTTGTGCGCTGTGCCAATTCCCCGTCTCTGAGCTTGAACGCGTGCTCCTTGAGTTCACGGTGCTGTTCGTCGAGTTCGTCGCGAGGCCACAGAGAGCAAGCGGGAAGGGAGAGCGTTCCAGCGAGAGAATAGGGAGAGATCCTAATCAAACAAACTCCGCCAGCAGCGGCTCCTCCAGGTCGCAGGTGGGCACCAGCGTCGGCGTGGCCAGCATCTTCGTCACCTGCACGAATCGCTTGGCAGGAGCAAAGGCAGGTCAGGGGCGAGTACGACGCTGATCTGCCCGAGCTGGTGGAGGCGACGACCGCTGATCCTAGGAGCTTCCACCGCCGCCGCCGGCATCCATGCCCGAGGAGCTCCGACCCACGAACTCCGTCGGAGCTGCCCTTGCCGGCCACCGCCGAAGCGCTCCGGCACCACGGCCGTGTAGGAGAGCTCAAGCTCGCGTCGCCCGCCGCCGCCTCCTCCCTTCACGGGAGCGAGCGGTCGAGTTCGAGCTCGCGCGGGCTCGCTGGCCACCGCTGCCCGTCCGCTCACCGGGAAAGAAGAAAGGGAAGGGAGAGGCGTGAAAGAAAAGAGCAAGGGGACGAGGGAGAAGATGACACATCACTGGATCAGCGCATTGCTCCACTCTTGCATCAGCGCATCACGCTCCCCCCATCACTAGGTCGGTAGGGAATCTCTGGATCCGACTCTCGGCAACGGATTTCTAGGGGCGTTGCTGTGCTCCGCAACCAATGCGGCTTTTGTGGTTTTCTGTCATTGGTGAATGATGGGTAGATTGAGAAATTGTTGTGTGATTCGAAAGCAATAGGTAGGTAGGAAAGGTGGAGTGTTAAGGCCTTCAAATGAACTGTAGTGCATCCTGACATTGTACAACAAGAGTTGAGATATATGCATTTTAGCTTTAAAACATACTAGTAATTCCAGTGTTCATATTGCTTTGAATATTCTTGTATTATATATGGGAAACTATTTTCTAAAAATTATCATGTGTTTGTATGCTCACTAGTAAAAAAACTGATCATTCAAATAGCATGTGTTCTAAGAAACTATTTTAGCATGTGTTCTGTTTGGTCAGTTATTCAAATAACGTGCAACATTTGCCGTTATCAGAGTGTCCCACATTTGTTTAGAAGTTGGCTTTTGCGTGTCCAATGATATAAGATCCTTAGTTATTTTTGGGAGCTGTCACAACGTGTATTGTTTTGCTGACATAAAGTGGACTGAGGGATTGGCATGAGCTGAGGTATCCTTACATTTGTATCGTAGTAGTATCACATCTCAGAATGAGTGGTTTCCTCTAATACCAGTAGCACGGTCTTTTAAAATACCAAAAATGCAGCACTAGTGAAGTGGTGATGCTCATAGTCCACAATAGTCTACAGTCAAAACAATTGGTCAAACTAGTCCTCCAGATATCATCTCTTCCCTTTTCTAAAACCCTTCTTGGCCTGAATTGTGACTTCACAGTCTTTCTCTTCCTCGTCAGCGGCAACCCACCTCCAAATCCATAGAACTTCTAGCCAAGAAGTGATCTCTAGTTAACCCACAATCGACAATAAACCCTAGCAGTAGAGTTGGTTTGCGTGATCAGATGGAGATGATAGCCCAAGTTATTGTGAAGGCGCAATTGCTGGCCTAAGTGGCAGCACGGGGGACGGTGGAGCCGAAGCGAGATCCCAACACCAGATAGATAGGCGTGTTGAACAGTCAAATTGTAAACTGTGATCTTAGGTTTCACATGTTCACCATCTAAGTAGCCATGATAGCTTACAAAAATTGATTTGTACTATTGAGGAATTAATGTGAACTTTCATGTAATCATTAATTCCCAAATTTCATTGACCAATAAATTACTGAACTTTATGAAACCAAAAACAAAATGCTGTTGAGTTGAATGCTCTGAGTTTCTGACTAATCACTTGGGCATGTATTCTTTAAATGTATATTTTACAATGGAGTAGGGTTTCCCTTATACTAAAAACAAAAAGAAAAGTGTGGATACTATGCTGGTTGTCGCCTTGCAGTTTGCCAAGAAGTGCTCTAATCTGAATCTGGTTGTCAATATGCCAAATGCCACATATTGATCCTATGCTGTGGGAGAATGTCCCTTTTGGTACCTGGGACAAGCTGGAACCACTACCATTCTTCATTTCATTGGAACAATTCTCTTCTGAAATATCAACTATAGAGAGCAACATACCAAGAAATGTTTTGGAAATGGGTCAAAGAACTCTTTGAGAAGAGACTCAGTAACTAAAAAGAAAAACATCTTTCCATAGGAGGACTCTTAACACTGATAAACTCGATACTTAGTAGTTTTCCCATGTATATGATGTCTTTCTTCATAATAACAAGAGGTGTATTTAAGAAACTTGATTATCTTCACTCTAGATTCTATTGGCACTGTGATGATCACAAGAAAAAGTACCGTTTGGTGAAGTGGAGTATTATGTGCCAACTCAAAGGTCAAGAGGGTTTAGGAATTCATGACTTAGATATGAAAAACATCGTCTTGCTTAGCAAATAGTTATTTATGTTGCTCACGACTGATGGTGTATGGCAACAATTAATTCATAAAAGGTCATTGGGCTTGAAGCCTTTATTACAACTCTAGTGGAAAGCTAGGATTCATAATTCTGGCCAGTCTCATGAAGGTCAAGCGTGATTTTTTTTTTACAATTTGGCAGTTTCACTATGAGAGACGGTACCCAAATCAAGTTTTGGAAAGACAAATAGTTAGGAGAAGCACCACTGCAATAATAATATCTTTGACTATACAATACAACGAATGTGCTATGAAACTTCTTTCCGAATGTATCATGGTGAAGGGATCTAATTGGGCAAAAATTAGTAGCATGGAATAACCTTCTTCCAGGAATTGCTAACCTAGTGCTCTCTTGGGATAAACATGAGTTTTGCTGGAATTTAAGAATTTTTTAGTGAAGTTGCATTATATTGCCTTGGTATATTCTGATGTGTCCAATATAAACAAATTAATTTAGAAATTAAAAAGATCTTCCTATGGTATTTATATCGTAGAGTAGTTTTAACAAGGGGTAACCTTGCTAAGCGTAATAGAACTATTGCTTTTGTTATAAAGATGAGATAATTTTACATTTGTTCTATAAATGTCTAGTTGCCCGCGCTGTGTGGTGCATTATTCAAGTGTCTACAGGGTTGTTTAGGCCTTGTGGTGTATCCCATATATTTGGTAATTGGCTATGGGGAAATGGAAAAGACTTCAAGTCACTTATCCTAATGGCTACAATTTCTAAGTTGTTATGGTTTTATAAGAATGTTATGGTTTTTGACAAAAGGAAAATCTCTTCTCCATTACAGTTTTTTTGCTATCCACTCTGTACCTAGGTTATAATTAAGAAGGTTGGTTCAAGATTTGATTGTAGCGGTATGTCGAGCAGGTGGTTAGGTAGTGCTTTACCCCAGGATATAGGTAGCAGTCTAATTTACGAATTGGTGCTCCCTAGCCTTTACTGTATTTTTACTTATAATAAATGCTTATGGTGCTTTGGCTGTATGTATTTTAGTTATGAAGAGGTTGGGAGTGTACTTAATATAGTCTATCACCTTATGTAATCGTTTGAGATCAATAAAACTTTCTTTTATCTTAAAAAAAAGCAGGTACCAATACTTCTAACTGCTAGTATCAACTAAAATGTGATATTGCCATGTCAAATAAATTTTGGGGAGCTACCCAACAATTTTGAGTTGTAGGAATTCCGCTTTATCCAATTCCTGGTGATCTCATTGGAATCATCAGGTCAGCAAAAACTGAAATAGAGGGATAACTGATATGGAAATGGATAAGCATGTACTGAAGGATCTGGTTCTATTCTCCCATGGCAAAGGTAAGAAGAACATACTTCCTTTTACCACCTTTGCAGGTTCAAATTCAATTCTAGCGTTAGATGCTCCAAAAATCTTTTGAGTAGGAGAGCATTATTTTGTTAGACATAGGTCCATAAACATTATTTTCTGCACCAGTCATAGGAAGTATCAATTTAGAATTGGAAATACTTACCTGCAATAAGCAGAAAAATACCTGTAATAGTCATGTTTATTTTCTTATAAGTTGGCTGTTGTTAAAAAATAAGATGAAATATTGCCACCCTGTAATCAACATCAAGGTAACTTAACCTGCGTCTTATCCACAGTCCAAAAGATACCTCCAATACATACCATTCCTAAAAAAGCTACTTTTATTCTTGGGTGTGTACCATCAGCAAGCAAGCCTCCCTTGCACTACTGAAAAATATAGGTTCTGATAGCACTGAATCTACACATTATCTGAAAAACAAGCTTTGCAGTCTTGGCAAACAAGAGTTCTAGTTGTCCTCAACTTGCTTTCTTGTTGGTAAATTTTGACTCCCACAGTCTTTTATGTTCTAATTTCACCTTTTTGTCTGTATTTAATTTCATGGGCATTGGTGATGGAGTTCATAGGGCTGGAGCTCTTCTTCGTCCATGGCTTCTGCCAATGTTCCTGACATCTGGCAGTGGACCAGAAATCTCCCCAACCCCAAGCATTGGAGGGGAGAATCCTACTCTCTTCAAATCTGCAAATCTCCATCTATAAACCAGTCTCTGAACCTTATTATCAGCTGGTACTCTGAAATCCAATCCTTCAACCTGTCTTACTCCATATGTGCTGAATTCCATGATCCAATCTCACTCTGGAGCTCCCATTATTCCAAACTGAAATCTGCTAATGGCTCAGATGTTGCTGTCCAATTCTTGCATGATATCATCTGCGGGGTCCTCAGGTATGGCCCTTATTTCAACAAGAAGTCGCTCTTCAGGCTGCCAGAAGTTCAGGTGTCTGAAGATACAGGCAAGATCTTCAACCTGGCAGCCGTCGCTCTTGCACTCATGGTCTGCATTTACGAAGCTCCGTCCATCCTCCGGCGAGAACTCATTGGCACAATCAGTGAGCAGCTGATGCGCACCGACATGCGGGGTGCTGCAAAGAAGCTGATGCTTACCATGGGGTCAAACATGGAGGAGCAGTGGATGAGGTCGCTGGACCTCGCCATCACCAACTGGATCATGGAGATTCACCGGTCCGGCAGCACACCGGCATCACCTTTCACAGCCTTCTCCTACGCTGTCTCAGAGAGCAGGCTGTGGAAGGTGCAGCTGTACTGCCCGATGGTGATCATGATCATGGAGCACTCGGCTCATCAGACAAAGAATGAGAAGCTGCAGTTTTCACTGAGTTACCAGCATCTTGAGGCAGTGATCCACTTAATGTACAGAGTCGCATTTAGGAAGAACTGGATTGACGTCAACGTCAACGTCGACAACATAAGGTTCATCTCTAATCCATTTCATCGAGCTGAATTCACCATAGATTCTTGGATACCAGCAATGTTCAAGAACTGGTGGTTTTAATTTGCAGGTGTGACCTGATCCATCTGGTGTCTGAGACGCTGATGGCGAAGCAGGGCTACGGCTCCGACGAGAAGCACTTCCCGTCGAGGATATCTCTGCAGCTGGCACCGCTGGTGCAGACAGACATCCTCTCCCTGACGGTGAGCCGATCGACGGACAACCCTGTCCAGGAGGTCGACACGGAGAGGGGCCACGACGCGTCGCTCGGCGCAGCGCCGGCGACCATCGGCATCACCATGTCGGCACACGAGACGGTGACAAGGACCCTCCGGCCATGGAAGTTCGAGCGCTCGGTGCATGGCAACACGGCGTCGATGAGCTGGTTCCTGCACGGCGGCGGGGAGGGCAGGGAGGTGTTCTCCAGCGAGCCGTCCAAGCTGGAGCTGCTCCAGCCGCGGTCATGGTTCAGAAACCGGTACACCAACCCTGGCAGGCCATTCACGAGGGGCGGCGGCGTGATCTTGGCCAGCGACAAGTACGGGGAGGGCGCGTGCTGGAGGATGGGCACGGCGGCCGCCGGCAAGACAGTGCAGTGGGAGATCAAGGGGAGGATATGGGTGACGTACTTGCCAAACAAGAAGAGGACTCTGCATGTTGAAACCAGGAGGCTGGAGTTCAGAGAGCTGCTGCATCTCACCATCAGAGAGTAACTAATTACCAAATTGCCATTGGTTGGCTACATGTCTCAACCTGTTTATAGGAAAGAAATAATCAGTGATTACTTAGTGAAGTCTGAGAATGCCTTCTTAAGTTCTGAAATGTGATTCAAATATAATAGTGCTGATGCTCCATATCCGTGTGCTGCTAACATATGGAAAAACTGAGGATTTTGCCACGTCTATTCCATGTTCTGAAGATTTTGAAGTTTCTTGTGAATACAGTTCGTAAGTTTCTGACGTGAAAGTATTTTCATGCCATTTGGAAGTTCTGAACTTGAAAGAGCTTCTGCAACTTTTGAGCCAGAGCTTGGAGGTATAAATATCTTTAGGAAATACTTTAATCACCGCAATATTTCCGTCCTCCATCTGCCGGTGACTGCGTTCTTGAACGACATGAGCAGGACCCTATCGGCATTGAGCAGCAGTGGGTGAAGGACCAGTAAGCAGCTTCAAGCAATGGAGCACATTCACCATGAGGATTCAAGGGCCACGGTGAAGGGATCAACCGAACCAGCCCTTCAATGGTTCTAACGGAGTGGAGGCAAATCACATCTTCAGTTTGAAAAGGCAGGGGCAACCATACAAAGTCGGAAAAACGAGGGTATTGGACTTCAAAATAGGGGCAACCACCATGCAAATTGCCCCTTCAAGAAATTGAGGTCTCATATCCAAGGCAAGGTCAGATTATCCCTTTTTCAAGTATATATAAATGTTGAGTTTTATGCATTTTGGCATTGTTTGACCTGTAATGCTATACTGACAGACCTTCCTATTTTAGTTATCAATAAATTATACTACTTCCATATTAAAATATAGCTTATAGCCAGAAATAGCTGTTAGAGATTGTAAACGTGTTACACTAGAATTGTAACCGAGTATGTCTCAAGGATAGATAGACTCCTGTAATTTGCTATAGATAGAATAGAAATTAAGTTAAGAGTCCTAGTTTAAAACTATCTATATCTGTAATTCTTGTTCTATATATAAACATGCAACCTATGGTGAGCCAAGTAGAGGCAACCATAGTTACTCTATATTTTTTTATGGTATCAGAGCCGTCTCTTTCTAGAATAGATCTACAAAAATCTCGTCAAATTCTCGCGACAAGGGGGCTGCGACCTGCTCGTAACGCTCCTCCCCGCGATCTGAACATCCCGCGACAAGAGGACCGCGACCCCTGCTCGTGACGCTCCTCCCGTGACAAGATGTCTTCGTCCTTCGCTCATGGCGAAGGATACCCGTCCTCTCCTTTTGGACATCCGGTGTCTGACAAGCTGACACGGGATAACTTCATCCTATAGAAGACGCAGTTCCTGCCCGCTGTCCATGGCGCCAAGGCGCTTGGTTTTCTGGATGGAATCATCCCCGAGCCGCGACAAGTCCTTGAAGCTAAAGTCGACGGCAAGAAGAAAGAGATTCCCAACCTAGAGCATGACTCATGGATAAAAAAAGATCAGCAGCTACTCAGCTACCTGGTGAATTCGGTCTCCAAGGAGGTCCTCGCCGGGATCACGACTGCAACAATCTCTGCGCAGGCATGAAAGGCGCTAGGGGCTATGTTTGCAGCACAATCAAGAGCGCGGGTTACAAATTTGCGCATGCAATTGGCCACCACCAAGAAGGGCAGCCTCACTACGACAGCCTATTTCAACAAGATGCAGAACATCAAGGATGAGCTCGCGTCAGCCGGCGTCACCGTCGGGGATGATGAGGTGGTTGCTCATCTACTTAATGGTTTAGACTTTGATTATCACCCCTTTGTTTCTTCTATGATGGGCCGATCAGGAGATCTTTCACTCTCTGAATTATATTCTCTACTCATGGAGTACGATCTTCGGCTCGAGATGTATCAAGGGACCGATCAGTTTCAGTCTTCAGCTAACATGGCATCTCGCGGTCGTGGAAACCGTGGTCGTTCTAGTGGTCGACGTGGTGGAGGCCGGTTCAATTCATCGCGCAATGGACAGAACAGCAACAACAATCAGAGTTACACCAACAATAATCAAGGCAATAGCTCGCAAGTCACAAAAAGGCGCCCTGTCAAATCTGCAAGAAGACAAATCATGAAGCCAATCAATGCTATTTTCGCTATGAGGAAGACAATCAGTACCGTGGGCGACCAGCAGGAGCTTATGGTGTTGATACAAATTGGTATGCGGACAGCGGGGCCACTAACCATATCGCCAGCGAACTTGACAAGATGACCGTCCGTGATAAATATAGTGGCAATGAACAAGTTCATAACGCCAGCGGCAAAGGTATGAGTATTAGTAATATTGGGCATACAGTTTTTCATACCCCTTTCAGTAAATTTCATTTGAAAAATATTCTTCATGTGCCCTCTTCTGCCAAAAGCCTTGTTTTAGTTCATAAACTTGCCAAAGATAACAATGCTTTCCTTGAATTTCACCCTGATTCCTTTCTCGTTAAGGATCAGGAAACGAAGAGGATTTTACATCACGGTAGATGCAAAGGTGGCCTGTATCCTCTCATTACATTGGAAGAGAAAATAGAGTCAAAGCATGAAGTTTTTGGAGTCCATGTCCCTTCTACATCGTTATGGCATGGTCGTCTAGGTCATCCTGCTACTCCCATAGTTCAGAAGATCCTTAGCTCAAATAAGTTGCCGTGTGCTAGTTCCAAGAATGTTGAGTCAATTTGTGATTCGTGTCAAAGGGCCAAGAGCCATCAACTGCCTTATTCTATTTCTAATAAAATCTCTAGTGCTCCTCTTGATCTGATTTATTCTGATGTGTGGGGACCTGCACCCATCTCTGTTGGGAGTTATAGCTATTATGTTAGCTTCATTGACGACTATAGCAAATACACCTGGATATATTTGTTGAAGCATAAATCTGATGTCTTTCGAGTTTTCCAAGATTTTCAAAACTTAGTAGAAAGACAGTTCTCTAAGAAGATCCTTTGTGTTCAATCGGATTGGGGAGGCGAGTATGAAAAATTAAATTCTTTCTTCAAGCAAATTGGGATCACACACCGTGTGTTCTGTCCTCATGTTCATCAACAAAATGGTGCTGCTAAATGCAAACATAGACATATTGTTGAAGTTGGTTTAGCTCTTCTTGCTCATGCTTCCATGCCTTTAAAATTTTGGGATCAAGCTTTCCTTACAGCTACCTATCTTATTAATATTCTTCCCAGCAAGGTTATTGATTTTGAAATTCCTAGTACTCGCCTTTTTCATGATGCACCCGATTATAGCAATCTTCGTGTCTTTGGTTGTGCTTGTTGGCCCAATCTGAGGCCATATAATTCCAGGAAGTTATCTTTTCGATCCACCCAATGTGCTTTCCTTGGCTATAGTTCCATGCACAAAGGTTTCAAGTGCCTTGACATCTCCACCGGACGCATTTACATCTCCCGTGATGTCGTTTTTGATGAAGCCGTGTTTCCCTTTTCAAAGCTCCATCCTAACGCCGGTGCCTCTCTTAGAAAAGTAATTGTCCTACTGCCTTCTTCCCTTTGAAATCCAGGGGATGATGACTATACTGCATCTGATATTACTAATACTACTGACGTACCTGCTGTTTCTAGTGAATCATCTGAGAAAATTGCAGGTTTCATGCCTATGCTCTCAGCGCTACCGGCACAACGTTGCGCACATAGCCCAGGCTGCAGCTCCCAGGTGGAAACGCTGTCTCCTTCCAGCTCGTCGAACAGTGCTGTTTTGCCTGCTACACCGCCTGGGGGAACATCAGTATCGCTGCCGACCGCTGTTGCTGTGCTAGAGGACAACAGTGCGGCGACAGGTGGGGGTAATGCGGTGGTGCCTGAGTCTCCACCTGGGACGTTGCATGCGTCTGAGGAGTCTCCACCACCGCTGCATGCTACAGCATCAGGTGCACATGAATTTGTGCCACCCGGATCTTCTACAGCATCTGAATCTTCTACAACATCTAGTTCTCCAGCAGCCACACCTGATCCCCCGCGTCACCAAACACGGTTGCAAAGCGGTATTATCAAACCAAAGAAGCTATATGATGGTATGATTCGATATGGCATGTTTAGTGCTACTGGTTAACCTAATTCCGTTGATGAAGCTATTTCAGATCCAAAGTGGCGTGATGCAATGGAAGTGGAATTTCAAGCTCTAGCTAAGAATAAAACTTGGCATCTCGTTCTAAGAAAAACTGGACAGAATATTATTGATTGCAAATGGGTTTTCAAAATCAAACGAAAAGCCGATGGAAGTATTGATAGATACAAAGCTCGATTAGTTGCCAAGGGATTCAAGCAACGCTATGGCATCGACTATGAAGACACTTTCAGCCCAGTTGTCAAGATAGCTACAATTAGATTGGTACTCTCTATTGCAGTGTCAAGGGGATGGTGCCTCAGACAACTTGATGTGCAGAATGCGTTCTTGCATGGTGTTCTGGAAGAGTAAGTTTATATGAAGCAGCCTTCGGGTTTTGAGGACACTAAAACACCGGGATATATATGTAAGTTGGACAAGGCTATCTATGGGCTGAAGCAGGCGCCCAGGGCGTGGTACTCCAGGTTAAGCTCCAAATTAATCACTCTAGGTTTTGTGCCGTCAAAATCAGACATGTCTCTTTTTATATATCATAGGGGTGGTACAACTATTTATATGCTTATCTATGTTGATGATATTATCGTTACAAGCTCATCACCTGAATCGGTGACAACTCTTCTTGCTGATTTAAAAGAAGACTTTGCACTAAAGGATCTTGGCAAGTTACATTATTTCTTGGGTATAGAAGTTAAACAAGTGTTAGATGGCATAACTCTATCTCAAGCTAAGTATGCACAAGACTTGTTGAAGCGTGTTGGAATGCTCGGCTGCAAACCCTACACGACTCCTTTATCTGCATCTGAGAAGCTATTGAGCTATGATGGTGTTCCTCTCAGTCCAGAAGATGCTACTCGCTACAGAAGCATAGTTGGTGCTCTTCAGTATTTAACAAATACACGACCAGATTTATCCTTTGCTGTCAACAGAGTTTGCCAATTTCTTCATGCACCGACCTCAGTTCATTGGACTGCAGTTAAAAGAATACTTAGATATGTACAACACACCATTAGACTCAGGATGCATATTCAAAAGGTATTGTCGTCATTCATCAGTGCCTTCTCTGATGCAGATTGGGCAAGTGATACAGATGATAGGCGTTCTACTGGAGGCTTCGCAATATTTTATAGAAGTAATCTTATATCATGGAGTGCTAGAAAATAGCCAACTGTTTCAAGATCTAGTACAGAAGTAGAATATAAAGCGATGGCTAATGCTACTGCAGAAATAATATGGCTTGAGCAACTGTTGACCGAACTTGGGGTTAAAGTGCATCGCACCTCAGTTCTTTGGTGTGATAATCTTGGTGCAACATACTTATTAGCTAATCCCGTGTTTCATGCTAGAGCAAAGCATATTGAAATTGATTTTTACTTTGTGCGTGAAAGAGTTATGAGAAAACAGCTACACGTTCGGTTCATCGCTTCTGGAGATCAGTTGGCGGATGGATTTACAAAAGCCTTACCGGTTGCAAAGATGAATACATTTATTCGCAATCTCAAACTTCAAGGTGGTTAGGAAAGTTTAGATTGAGCGGGGGTGTTAGAGATTGTAAACGTGTTACACTAGGATTGTAACCGAGCATGTCTTAAGGATAGATGGACTCCTGTAATTTGCTATAGATAGAATAGAACTTAAGTTAGGAGTCCTAGTTTAAAACTATCTATATCTGTAATTCTTGTTCTATATATATAAACATGTAACCTATGGTGAGCCAAGTAGAGACAACCATAGTTACTTCATATTTTTTCAATAGCTACACTTTGACATGAAGCTGCGTAGTACTTGAAACTAACGTCAAAGTAATCGATCTTGTGGATCAGCAACCATTAAAATTTTACTGTCAGACCAGCACGCATCTATCCAAGTCTGTATACTAAACAAATACTTTTATTACTTCAGAAGTGTTCATCAATATATCAAAATATCTGTGAAGTTTATAATGATTACATGAGCCTTCTATGAAAAATACTGATTCTTTTTTTTACATCTAAGGTACATGCATGCCTGTTTTTACTCAATATTTCTTGGTTTAACCTTCAGATGATACTCTCTTTGGGCCCCCTTATATAATTCTTGGTGGCTATATGCATCTTAAATCAGAAGGCAACAATGCACTCTTCTGTCATCTAAGTAAACACAATTCTTTCTGTGGCAGTATTAGCAGTTAAGCTCGCAATTAATTCTGGAGACTCTTCGTGAAAACCTCCAGTGGACCTTGTTGTTTTCAGCTCTTATGATATCCTGATATTTCACAGAACAAAGTTACATTGGCGCAACAATGTGGCCAAGTTGGCCTGGTGATTGACAAAGATTCTTTTTCAGGCAACTGTCTGTCATTTGGGCTACAGATCTTTTGCTCTATAGTGGTCGGGCAACTTTTTTACGTAATGGAATTAACCTGAAAAAGCTACAACAAATTATTATTATAAAATTCATAACCAATGTTGAACCACAAAAAAACAAGGAGACAAGAAAACTAAAGTAGCCCAACTAAAAGACATACATAACAACATTAAAAAGATATCCTATTGCTAAATCTCCCTCTATGATTGGCGAAAATATACATGACTGCTGTCTATAGACTTCGACACGTAGTTTGTAAATGGTCGCAGTCCTCATGGCTTTGCAGCATGGCCTATTGTCGAAGCCAGTGCGTTACCCTATAAAATAGCTACATATATGATTTAATTGCAGACTTGTCAAAACCAATATCATTTCTACTAAGCTATAGAGCACAATAAAGCCCGATGATTCTACTAAAATTTGACTTTTGATTTTAGCATCCACTCCCATTAGCTAATTTCTAAACAAGCAGGAAGTCCCAGTGGGTGAACCTAAACCAAAAGCCACACAGACTGCTCTCCAAAGAAACTTTGCGAAATGACATTCAAAGAAAAGATATTGAATAGATTCCTTATGCATAAAAAACAACATTTCGTATCTCTTTCTCAGTTTTGCCTAGCTAGATTAGTTAGCACTACACCTTTACATAGATACCACATAAATAGTAGTTGTTGATTATACCCATATATACAATGAATTGTTGATGTTAAACTTAAGCGGCATTCTAAATCTCTAGAGAATTTTATTCCTCTCTATGTAACCATTGTTGATCATAGCCATATTCGAACGAATTGAAAATTAGCCATTATGATGTAAATTCCATCTAAACATATCTTTATTATCATTTAGCTAGATATGCAAAATTTTAGCAACTAAATCATGCCATAAAACTAAATTCTGACCGATGAAAATTATGTGAAAAGATATGTTGAGAGGTGTAGTGCTCATGATAGTTGCAACTGATGCATTTTTCCTACGCACAATGTTATATAGAGAAGGATAATGCTCTTTAACCATCCATTTGTCTTACTAAAAATCTAATCTGATTACCATCATTTAAAATAAATTTCCCATATACAAAAAAATGCCTTTATATTTCAGAAGACCATACCAGAAATAAGAATCTCTATGTTTTGGAAAGAATCGTTTAAGACCTAGAAAAAACTTAATGCACAAGTGTAAAACGAAAGCCTGTTGAATATTCTAATCTAGAGTTGGATATTCAATCACTTTCAGATATTCCAATACGGTAGTGCACAAACAAGTAGTAATCCACAATCTAAAATAACTAGTTGGATCACGCACATACATCAACTAGCTACAAGAGGCACAAGCAAAAATGTGAAATACAAGGAAGGATGGAAGATTTCACCGAAATTTACACGGTGATGTATTTCCTAGAGTTCAAGACTCCAATTGTTTCGCTTATTGAAAGAATAAGCTGTATGGCTTATTTGAAAAAAAAAATTAATTTATGGGTTAAAATTTTATATGCATGTTCTTATCGATTAAAAATAAATGTTGTAAAATAAACTATGATGAATAAACCACAAAATTAACTCTAAAATTAAGTTTTAAAATTTAAAATTTGGCTTATAATCATAAGCAAAAAGGTGGGAGCCCAAATCTTTTAAATGGATTTTACTCTATGTTGAGAAACTCATAAAGAGTTGGGTTTTTTCTAATCCTGTGAGGTTGCATAAATTCACTTATTCTTTCGCTAAAGGTATCTCTTTTGTTGAAGGTGAAATCTGGTATCCACAAACTTTTTCTCGATTCACTACATGTGAATTGGTGGTGTAGAAGTGACACCTAGCTGTATAGGAGTTTTCAATCTCTAAAAGTAACAAACACCACACAACTCTTAAAATCAAATCCTATTACTTAAGACCTAAAAGAAAAACAGAAATTAGGTCCCAAATCTCCAAATCCAACCATATAGAATTAAAAGCACAAAAGCCGATGAGGATTTGAGAGAGGGAGAAAGAGCTCGAGGATCAAATGCACTTTTGCACAAATCTCAAGCCAAAGTAATTGAATTGAGCGAATTGAATGGCTAAACCTTAGAAAGGGATAGGCGGGGTTTACATAGACAAACCCCAAATCTTTATATTGGAGGAAAATTTAATCCACATTGAATATTCCAATCCATGTATTAGCACCTCAACATTTAAATTCAAATATTTGTAAAAACAGGAATTGAAAATTCTGATATGAGTAAGCATTCGGATATGATAATTGAAATAAACCAGAGACTTGAGTTTCAAGTAATATTATATTGGATATGTTAATCTATTGTAATTATAGGAAGTGTAATTATGATAGGATAGCCATGGCATGGCTATGTGATTGCCTTGTGAGCCGTTCCGGCCGCCTATATGTATTGATACATTGACAGGGAATAAAATCAATCATTCCCATATTTTTTATGGTATTAGAGCGAGAGATTCTTCTCGCTTAGATTTTATCTGTTGGCTCAACAAGTCCCTATATGGTTTGAAGCAGGCTCCTTATGCTTGGCATCACAGGTTCGCCTCTCACCTCTTGTCACTTAGATTTGTTGAACCAAAGTCAGATATTTCGCTCTTCATCTATCACCGTGGTTCAGACACGGCCTACTTACTACTATATGTGGATGACATTGTCCTCATTGCCTCCTCTACAAAATTACTCAAGCATATCATTGAGGCTCTCCGGCGTGAGTTTGCTATGACGGATATGGGTCAGCTGTATCATTTTCTAGGTATTTCTGTGACACGCTCCACATATGGTCTGTTCCTTTCCCAGTGGCAATACAATCAGGATATTTTGGAGCGTGCCAGGATGAGTGCGTGAAAGTCATGCAGCACGCATGTTGATCTCCACTCCAAATTATCTGCTGATGGACCACCTGTCGCTGACGCTACACAGTACCGCAATTTAGCTGGCGCCCTACAATATTTGACCTTCACCCGACCTGACATTATCTTTGCAGTTCAGCAGATCTGTCTTTATATGCATGATCCTCGAGAGTCGCACCTCGCTGCTCTCAAGTGAATCTTGCGCTACTTGCAGGGCACCCTATCTCTTGGGTTGACCATGCGCCGATCTTCGCCTATAGATCTTGTTGTTTACACAGATGCCGACTAGGCTGGCTGTCCTGACACTCGCCGGTCTACCTCTGGCTATGTCGTATTTCTCGGGGATAACTTGGTGTCCTGGTCTTTCAAGCGTCAGCATATGGTCTTCAGATCAAGTGCTGAAGCTGAATATCGTACTGTGGTAAATGGTGTTGCTAAAACTACCTGGCTACGATAGCTGCTTCTTGAGTTTCGTCCTCCCCTCGATATGCCACCTTAATCTATTGTGACAATATCAGTGTTGTATATCTCTCCAGCAACCCGGTGCAACATCAGAGGACGATGCATGTTGAGATTGATCTCTATTTTATTCGAGAAAAGGTCGCTCTTAGTCACGTTCGGGTTCTACATGTTCCTACGACATCAAAGTACGTCGACGTCCTGAATGTTAACGATGCTCCTGATTGGACTGCGGAGGAGTGTTAGTCTATTGTAATTATAGAAAGTGTAATTATGATAGAATAACTATGACATGAATGTATGGTTATCTTAATGAGCCGCTATATATACTGATGAATTGACAGAAAATAAAATCAATTATTTTCACATATTTCAGGACATACCGATCACAAATATTGAACTAATCCGACAGATGAGTTCCTTGCGAACTTCGGATTGTCAGATAGATGGATGTGATTGACAACTTTGTGAAAACCGGTATGGATGGGATTTACAAACCGGCTGGTAAGGATGAGTTTTCTGTAGAAGCGATTTGTGATGGTGAGAGGTCATGAACCGGTTGTACAAAATATCATACGGTCAACTTTTCAAAACTCCTATCACAATCACCAGACCAAGTTTGCCTTTTCTGTAGGACTGGTGTTCCTCGACTCCATGCAGGGTTAAGCTTACTGAATAAATGGATGCACGGGTACATACAATTAACAGCGGCATGCATATCACACTGCTCATCAGTCTTGTTCTGCAAAAGCATGAAAGAGATGGTACGTAAAACGATGCCTGACTGCCCATGCATTCCATGCGTGCAAGATATCGATCGAAGTCGTGATGGCCAACTTGTGTAGGACCACTAATTAATTGCCCAACTGATTTGGATATAATAATGTCCCCAGCAAGATTACCCAGAAAAAAATATCTAGCTAGATTAGTGCTATGTATGCAACTTAGAGGTGAGAGAGCGCAATATTTTTGTTGTTTAAATGCCTTTTCATAGATTTACGATCTGCAATAGAGTTATGTCGAATTTTGTTATCTTTATATTTTTTATATTTTCATATTCGTATTTTATGGAAATATACTCCTTCCGTCCTTTGGAAGCTTTTTTTTAACCACCCTCCTAGAAGGTGGCTGAGTTGATGTGGCTTGACTGGGAGGGGTATGGCCACATGCAACTTTGTAGGAAGTCTCTTTCCACCTTGTGTCTGTAAAGTTATCGTTACCCTGGCCAAGGAGTTAAAAAAGGCGAGGGACCATCTTCAAATTTTGAATTCACTGCTCTAGGGGAGGGCAGTTTATCCCCCTTCCTATAAAACCTGCTTCCTCCCTCTTATTTACCTGAGGATATCATCTAGGAGCCTTGCAGTGGAAAGGTCATCCACAATCACACACCAAATAGGCCCTCTGGGCCCTCTAGTTTGTGCACACGTGACCAGTCGTATTGGATGATGACTACTATCATGGTCTTTGGCATCTTCATTGAGCCACATTGTCCATAGTGTGTGATGGGGTCGTTCGGACTGCAGCAGCTCTTTTCCCTCCGTAGGGAGTCCCTAGTTCCAAACTGCAACCGTGGGTGTGTCACAAAGTCTCATTCTTACTGTTTCACATATTCTTACATCTGTACTAACACAGTTCGAATATTGCTGCTAACCAGTTTTGCCAAGGACAAGCAGTAGGCACTTTATGGCCCCTCGTATTGAGAGGTACACCGATAACTGGATAATAGCGACCGAGAAGGTTATCGCCGAGTTTAGGCCACACACAAATGTGACATACGCGGTGTATCTCAGGTGGTTCATACCACACACGCACACGTGTCACGTTTACCTTTGGCAACCCTTAGCCACATTTCGCTTTTTTATCGAACTTGTACCAGAGACACCGTGACCAAGCAATATTGCACGTTGTGAGTTTTGTTTCATTCATATAACTTTTTCGATTTGCCAAGTGTAGTAATCACTTTAACTTTTCTTATGTTGTCAATATAGGTTGACCTCATGTAGCAGGTGGACGTTGATGCCAATGTAGCGATCACTCATTTGCACTTGGGCATTTAGCTCATCGAGGTAGAGTAGTTGAGTTCATTCAGTAGGATTTGCTCCAAGGTACGAAGAATATTGCAAATGTTGTCTTACCATAGTGCGGTTGATACAGTTCCACATCAGCCACCGTTGGTTGCTCCTTAGGCTAGCTGTAGGTTGTCCATGTATATGGTGACTATTAGACCACACCTTCAGTTGTTGACTCCAACGGCCATAGGCTAGCACTCCATCTGCACCATAGGTACAATTATATTGATATTTCCATATGTACCTGTCAGGTCTTGTATATTTGTAGTTTTGAGTGAACTTATCATTTGCAACAAGGATGTACACTTCCCTGTCACACATTGCAGATGCGGTGGGCACGTCAAGACTTGGTGTGTAGGCACACCCATGCCCTAACCTTACAATAGGCCAACCCATCCATCTCTACTTCGTCTCATAGGTACAGTTTGATGTGGAGTGATCCTGTGTGACATATTTGCTGTTATCAGCATGTCAGGAGGAGGTTTGCATGACATGCATCCTTACCTATAGTCTAGTCCTGGGTTTACCTCTTGGCTCCCTTCAACAATTCCTATAGGTATAGTTTCACATGGAGTGGCCTCGTCTGACATGCTTGTCGATGTTGGCATGTTAGGAGGAGATTCACATGACGTGGATTCAATTGTAAGCATGTGTTGGCTTTATCTTTTAGCCTTTTCTGATAGTTTCTACTACAGGTATATTTCGATGTACATCTATATATTTCTTTATTATTAGATATGTACGACCACATATGTATTTGTAATTGTGTTTTGCAAAACACTAGGGATTTACCCATCACCTTGGGGTTCCTTATGACACTAGCACGTTGGAGGCAGTCCATATGTAGGATTTATTTAGGGGGATATGGAGGGTGATGCCTATCAGCTTTGAGAGTCATAGCTAGCAGATAAGATATAGACACAGACCCAGGAGGCACCTGTTGACACCCTACCCTGCGCTGGTTATGGTGTCCCAGTCCCTCGGCACACGTACTCTCGTCCATGCTAGGAAGCAGCTGAATTCGAAGAAGGCTAGACGTGCCACTACTTGTACCTGTCCAATGTATATTTCTACAGTACTGTATTACTACTTGAATGACTGTTTATGTTGAACAAGTTGGTCTAACTAGGTAGGTAGGTTGAGTCTAGAACAATATTTTGCTCGAGTGGTACAATTACTGAGTTGAACAGTGCATTAGTACAATAAATTTGTGAAAACGATGTGACGGCTATGCCACACAAGGGTACACGGACCACACGACATATGTGTGGGCAGGCGTATATCATGTCATTTTCACCGATTATTGCAGACCAAGACAAACCACTTTCGGCATTCAGACTACATAGCCTACCTGCGCGGCCACGCTTATCATGTATATTTTAATGACATTACTGAGCCCCTAGCGCAACTATTATGTGTGTACAATTCGCATAGGTTTTACTTCGAGTAGGTGAAAACTTCTTTTGGCTTGACTGTCATTATTGATTGTACTGTGCACTATGGTTGTCTGTCGAAAGTAATGTTGCATGTGTGCCCTAGCATGTAACGTCTCTATCACCGATTTTTGGGGATTGAGACAAAGCACTTTAAGCACTTAGATTCCTGTGCAAGGAACGTGCAACTCGTGTGCAAACGTCTGGTGGAGAAATGAAAGCAAAGTTCAGATAAAATCGTGGAGACCTTGCGGCATCACGGTACCATAGTCGCCGTTCTCATCCTGTCAAAGTAGGCCCCTCGTGTTTAAGGAAAATTGCCTAGGTGCCCAACTCTCCTTACTATGTATTTATATATACATGCCAATAGGGATCACAATTCACAAGCAAGCTAGCAACCCTCTCCACATTATATTTTATACATCGATTGATACATATATACAAAATTGAAGAAGAGGAGGAGGAGGAGGATGGCGGCGCCACAACCAAAGTTCACGGATTCCTTCCTCGTGCAGACCGACGACTACGGCGTCTTCATCCGCATCGTCCGGCAAAATGTGATTAAGTACTGCAGCGACCGGCGTCCCGGCATCGACCAGCCTGTGCTGCCACCGGAGAAGGAGGTCCCCGAGCTCTGGTTCCACGTCGCCCTCCATGTAACCAAGCCCACCAGGTCGTCCATCACGCTCGCCATACGCATGGATAACCTCTACCTCGTCGGCTTCAGGACCCCGGGCGGGGTGTGGTGGGAGTTCAACAACGAGCAGAACAAGCACCTCATCAATGGCGCCAACTGGCTCGGCTTCGGCGGCCGGTACCAGGACCTCGTCGGCCAGAAGGGACTGGAGACGGTCACGCTGGGCCGTGACCAGATGATCAGAGCCGTCGACGCCCTGGCGAAGCACGGCACCGGCACCACCACCACCACGACGATGGAGGAGAAGCTGCAGCTGCAGGCCGGCGTTCAGGTTCAGGCCGACCCGTACGCGCTGCCCAAGAGCATGCTGGCGAAGCTGGTGATCATGGTATGCGAGGGGCTGCGCTTCCTCACCGTGTCCGGCACGGTGGAGAAGGAGTTCAACAGCCCGGCGGCGACGATTACCCAGATGGAGGGTAAGCAGGTGAACAAATGGGATCGAATCTCGGCGGCGGTGTTCAAGTGGACCAAGGAACCGAGTGCTAAGTTCCCCGACCTGGAGCAGGTAGGCGTCATGGATAGAAACGACGCTGCCAGGATTGTCGCGCTCGTCAAGTATCAAAACTAGTACTCTACGCAGCCATGCGTGGTGTTCCTGCTGCTGTTTGGTGGCTTAATTACCACCTTAATTCTATCCCTCTACTGCTATATATATATATACGAGTATATTAAATAAACTCCTGCGGGCTCCATGCATTCGGATCGTAATCTATGTTATTACTGATTTTGCCTCTTACTGAATTTCCTTGTAACATACTATCGAGCTTTAATTTGAACCTTAGACGACAGCAAAGAGAAAAGTCCAGAATAGCTTATCCAGGTGCAGTAGCCTAACTCGACGTGAATAAAAGTGGTGGCACTGGAACCCGACGTGATCACTCTGACGCCTGGGAGGTATGCTTAGCTCCAGTGCAGATCGATCGATTTCTCTTCGTGGCTCGAGGTACGCGCGCTGGGGCCCGTGGGTTCGATCGGCTCCGGCGTGACGGTGCGAGTGTGAGCATGCCAATCAATTTAACTCTATAATTGACAAAGAGATAAGGTGAATGGGTCAGTCGGACGATGGGCCGATATGAGCCCTTGCTATCGACTGGCTACCGATAGGATCGAGTTAGTCATCGGCCACGCCTGGATGGCTCCTGCTATCGGCTGATCGCCAATGCAGGCGTAGGCGGATGTCGACAAAGGATACGATGCTTTTGGGTGCAGTGGACGCAAGGTCCTACAGCCGATGGAGACACAGGATGGAGATGGCAGCATGAGACCCAACGTCTGTCGTGACGACACCGCTGGCACCGAATCTCGAAGATCAGACCTAACCGAGACATTACAAGAACAAGTCCAATGACAACGGGACGGTGGACGCCGGGTCAAACATGCTAAAGCGAGAGCGAAATGAACCTATCGGCTAGCTGAGCCGATGAGAGTACGTCTCTCTAGAGACAGGCACGCATCGGCTGGAAGGCTGACGCGCTTGGTGTGGCGCTCGAAGGAAAGTCTCTGTAGACCTGATACATATCGGTCGAGGAGCCGATACGCTAAACGTGACGCTTAACGTATAGATAACTCATTGGCTAACACTCCGATGAAACGCCGTACCGAGACCTATAGGCCTAAAACTCATTCTACCGTTGACAACCTCGTAGGTTGAATCTAACCGATGCAGCATGAGACCGACACGAACGTGATGCGATACATCCTATCGACCTAAGATGTCGGACCTAACCGATGCAGCCCCGTGTCGAGAAACAGATCCTGCCGGAAGAAACCTAGATAAACTAGGGTGACGATGCGCCGAGGTTGTATTGATCTAAAGATTGATTCGTTTACATGTCTCCAGGGGTCTATATTTATACTCTGGATTTATAGAGTCCGACGCATTTTCAACAAATCTCGGATGTTATGTCCTAACAAAAATAAAGAAAAATATCTCTAAAGAAGTTAACTAACTAAATCTTACTATCCATATAAGATAAGATTTATAAAAGATAAAATACCCTGCCGTGGATTCCACGGCTCCTCCATAAACTCGGTCTTATCTGGATAGTCTTATATTTCGGGACCTAGTCTTCCATTGCTTTAATCCGATCGGCTTTTTCCCTGTAGAGATCGGACATCTCTTTAGCCGATCGGCTTTTTCCAATCCATCATCGGGCTGTCTAAATTTTGCCGTTAACAGTTACCCTGCCATGAACCACGGCTCCTCTTCAAACTCGATCTTATCTGAATAATCTTCTATTCTAATACCAAATCTTTCATGGTCTCAATCTGATCGACTTCTTCACTATAGCAATCGAACACCTCTGCGCCTCAGCCGATCTTCTTTCTAATCTATCGTTGGGCTTTTCAAATTTTAGCATTAACAAAAAGAAAATCATTTTCCTTTACTTAATTTTTACTAAATAAAAAAATATATTTTAGGCAGAGAGAATATGTATTTTATTCGTCTCTTTTGTCCCATCTGCTATTCATGTTCATGTCACAGTCCAAGTAACCACAACGATAGAATTTACTTTTAAAGATCATGCATATTGATTTGCGCATGCAGAATTAACTGTTTGATTGATGAGACGTAGTCAATCAATCAACGGCCAACTTGTTATACGAGATATCTTTTAGTATTGGTTGCAAAATGAGATGGATATTGCTGTAGCCAACTCTGCCAACATTATTAAACTCGCTATTAGATAATCCTGTGCGCTTATGGTTTTTCATAGTGTTAAATAGTATGCTGCACAGGATAAAAGACAATGCCTATCATCATTTCGCTTATACTAATTACATAATGCTTATTGGTGATAAAAAAATAATTTATAAGTAAGACTTATATATACATGTCTTAAGTACTTTAAAAATAAATACTTAAAAAATAAGCTATGATAAAAACCATAAAATCAATATTATGCTTATAAGGCAAATGGTAATCGATGGGGTGAAATGCCACCATGTAAGGTGCTGAATAGTACCTATGTGTTACAAATATATTCATACCATTTTCCAGTCAAACGGTAAAAAGAGCTGGCTAATGTACAACACCATGCACATCTATGAAAAAAACAATATTATACACTATACTATACACCAAGTATACTTTTAATAGAAAATTATTAAAGTATATAATTTATATCTAATATCTACATTTTAAGTATGTATTAAGAGGCGTACTAACAAATAACAAATATGTATACGATGGATGTTTGTATGTCTTGAACTTTTTAGAAAAGCAAGTGAGGAGACATTTTTTGTGATGGAGAATTTTTTCTGTTAAGCGGAATCTCCAAAATTTCCAAAATTTACCAACGAGTCCACACTCCATAGGTCCCCATGGTAGTCTCGTGAACTCGCTGTGAACTCGCTATTGGGGTTAAGAAGGGTTTTAGAAAGGGGAAGAAGAGATGACGGGGCGAGATAAGCTAGGATTTGTTCCCTCAAACTACGGTTTGATTTGGCGGTGATAAAATAGCGTTGCCTCAAAACTGTTTCTGCTTAACTATTCCTTATTCTGTTTCTTCTATATCTAAGTCAACCTTAGACGAGAAGGGTTCATTTTAGTTTCATATATATGGGAAATCCTTATATTAATTCACAGTTTTACCTTCTGAAGTCACTACAGGATTTTCTAAAACTCATCTTCATATATATGGAAAAGTAGTGCAGTATGTGCCAATAACAAAACCTTTGCTTTGAGCTACTTTGTCTTAGCCGATCAATTAGACAGATGTGCCTCAATCCATTGTTTTTTCCTTTTCAAAAAAGCAAGGGCTCATTCTTGTCTTTCTTTTTCTTAAAAAATAAAGCTGGTGTGTTTTTGTTTCCTTTTGCTTAATCAAACGAGAAGTCAAACAATACCTTTATATATAGTAATTGAAGACCTACAAATACCCAGATTAATCAAAAAAATATACAAATTCCCACGTAAATCGAAAAATCTAGAAATTCACATATTAATCTAAGAAAAAAAAGAAAATCCTGACCATCCAAAGTTCATAGTTATAGATCAATGGCTTAGATCAAGTATCATGTAACCACCGGCAAACACAAAACTATAGTCTTATATAAAGATACATACGTCCATAAATTGAAGGATTAGAGATTTAGAGTCCAATGTTGATCGAACATACGTAAGCCTGATCGGAAGGACAAAAAAAGTAACCCAAGCCAAGTAAGAATAAACTAATCGTGAAAGGTATCCATGAATACCATCCCAAATGTTAGAGCATTGCATGCACACGCTTATACAAGTAAAATACGTCCATATAGTTAGATTCCAAATTTAATTTCTTGACAGCTATATTTCTTTCTTTATACTCTCCTATGAGCTCTCTCATAATCGGAAAAAATAAAAATAAAACTAGAAATTTTCTTATTAATAAAAAGGGGAAATATCTTGACCATCAGTACCACTTAAAGCTATGGTCGATGGTTTAGATCGAGTTTGATCTGCAAGCCAGGCTCTAGAGGTAAATCAAAGTCCAGTACTGCTGCTTGCACCTGTCACGTACTAGGATGTAACTCAAACAGAACTGTCAAACTCCAATTGGAAAAGTAAATAAGCTCTAAACCATTCAGGGCTCTGCACAATTGCGTATATAGTTACAGTTTTTAATCTAAAGTACAAGCAGTGGTTTATAGCATGAACCACGTACGGGTCAGAATCTAACGAAATTAGCATGGGATTAAGAGTGTTAAATTACGTACAACTTTTAAAGTTCGAAATCATGCAAAATTAGATAACATAATTGAAAAAAAATAAAATCATATGAAAAATTAAATAGGTCATATAAAAATTAGTAGTACTTGATTTTTCACCCAGCTCAAGTAGAAATTCTTCATAGTTCTTTAGAACTGACAACTAAAAGGAAACCTAAAAATATGGCAATTCTTATCCAATGTAAATTTGAGGTTTTTTAAAATAATATATTATTTATTTAAACCATTCTTGTTTTTGGAAAATTCTATAAACCATGTAGCCATGCGAGTGCACGGGTTGATGCCCAGTGAAAAGCAAATTTGAGGTCAATAATAGTAGAAGTTCCACTTCATACCTAATCTCGTTTGTGAAGATATAGAATAATAAATAATATCTCTATCTCTTCCGTATCTTATCTTTCTTATTACTTAAAAAGATATAGTCGTCTGTCCTTTTATCACACGTGCAGAGTGTTCCATTTTCTAATATCACAGCGAGACCTACCCCTTTCAACTTGTGCGCAGCTACCTCTTCGTAAAGAAAAACAGTTAGATCATGTGCTTTATTCTTGATATATCATCTTAGCACATCGTTAATTGTATAGATCTGTTAACGGTAAAAATTGATACGACTAGCGTATGCTTGGGCGTATTTGATAAAAGTCGATGGTCTTTGGCAAAGACCAATGGTGATGGATCGGCTGAAGGTGATAGACGTTGAATCAGCTAAAGATAATAGTTGATGGATTGGCTGGTGTATTTGAGTTTGAATCAGGAGGATCATTTGGCCAATGAATGATTGAGTATAGGTCGGTTTGTAGTAGACAAAAAAATTATTTTTAGAAATATCTATTATAATTAGGTAAGATTGTATCATAATTAGAAATATTTGCTAGTTTATGTTTGTTTTGTGGTTATTGTGGATATTGTAATCACATAGGACTCATGTAATCCTAGGGTATAAATATAAAACTTATGTTACTATAAAAAATACACAACTTAATACAATAATACTCTCGACGTATCGCCAACCTTAGCGCAAGATAAACGAATAGCTAAGAAGATGGCATACGACGCTGGCTAATTCATTATGGGTATATCGGATGACGTGTCATAGATCAACTCAGGTGCCACCCTATCAATTGGTCTATGGGCATAAAGCAGTGTGATGAGAACCCGTTAGGGTTTAGTCCCGATCTTTCGATGAGAGGTGGAGGATAACTCGATTGGGGATGGAGGCGACGTTCATGGCTCGACTACAACCGTCCAAAGATGATGCGCCTTAGCAACCAATACACCGTCTCCGATGGTCGATGCGATCTTGCGGTGCGCGACAACCTAGCCACTAGGGCACTTGTCCTGCAAGCAATCGATGAACAAGTAGAACAAGCACTGAAATTGCTAGATATTGAGATGGAAGATTCACTCTGAATTCACAATACGGCGAGGTTCCAAAGACAAACAGACGGACGGTCTAGCTGACACAAGCGCTGTGTGCAAGTAGCGAGACGCTAACTCTAATCAATAAAACCCGCTGTTCTTGACAGCGGCTGAAGGTTTAAGAAGAGGAGGGAACGACCACAGGGGTGCTGAGGTCGTGCTCAACCCTAGGATGCACCCCTAATGGGTCCAACTTGATACACGACCCATTAGGCCCAAAAGAGGTGACGCAGCACCGTGGATAGAAAAACACTCGATAGAAAAATGACAATTGCGGCCGCTCTAGAACATATATTGACATGAGGCCAGATCCATTTGAAGGTAGATTTGATAACCTTTCTATTAAATACTTGTAAGCCCAAATCGAAGTTCGCATGAAGTTATGGTGGCTGTGAGAATTTGGCACTATCTTACAGTCTGAATCCACCCCATGCTAATTCTCTCCCTGTTAGATCCTCTTCATCGTTTCTAAGTAAAACAAGAGTGCACGCATCTCCAGGGTATAAAGAGGAGGAATATAAACTCAAGAATGAACTCACCTGATGGTTTAGTTGACGTGCACGAGCGTGGGTAATTAGACCATGAGTGGATGTATCGATAATATTGATGTCCTTATCACTTGTATCAAGACAATTATCTGAAACCAAAGCTGCTGATAGTGGTTTAGATGAGGAAATGCCGTATACTTCAAGAGGTGATGCTTCTCTTGCTAACTACATTAGGACAGCATTTCATCCAGGTAAATTTTCTGAACCTCTGATGGATCAAAACATGCTAGAAGTTGATATATTTAAATATCATAATAGTGTTGTTGCGCGGTAATATATTTATGTCCAGATATTTATATAAAAAATATAATGGGGTTGCTATTTATGGTGTTATAGATATCGGTGATGACAGCCTGTTTATACCATCTGAAAATTTAATAGTTTAATAACCAAAGCCCATAATAAATTACTTAGATTTGAATTAAAACCAAAAACCAATTTAAAAAGGCTTCTACATCTAGATGGAGATGAACCTTGGAGATAGCAGCAAACACCCAGCCCACATGCTTTTTTGGGTCCTAAACCGATCAGTTTCCCTAGCCCATGGGTCCATCTCCCTCATTAGCTTCTCCCTTGGTGGCCAAATAGGCCGTGCTAAAACGGCCAGCGATAAGAGCAGTGTGGGCAAACTCTTGGTTCTTGCACATTCATCATCCAACAAAGTCTCCCGTTGATCATGTTGAGAAGGAGGTTCAAATTCAGCACCAAACTGACCAATTGCTTCACACATTTGCTTGAACTCATCATTGTTGCAAGCATTAAATGGTATGCCTGCAAAAGAAATACAAATAGAAGTCATGTGGCTATGAACAAGAAGTATAAAGCCTAAGTGCCCAACTAGCAAACTTGTACAGGGTAGTGAAAACTGAAAAGTGAAAACAGAATAGTAGATGGCAGCAAGGGTGATTAGTTAATTACCATGTGTATAGACCCATCTAGCAACATATTTCTGCACCTCACTTGTTCTTTGCTTCCAAGGTTCCTTGTTCAACTTCTGCTGCTTTAAGGATTCAGATTGTGATGATTTAGGATCAATAGCACGTGTCCACCTGTCAATGGGACCCAATCTGTGAGGCTCAGAGCTTCCAACACAAGTAACTTCTTCACTTGCCTCTCCTCCAACTCTAGAAACATTCACTTCTTCTCTAAGCTCTAGCTCACGGGCAACCTTTTCCTTTCTCTTCCGTTTTGCCTCATCTAGTGATCTCTTGCACTTGTCTTTAGATTCTTGAGCGCTTAACTTGCATTTAGCCACTGATTTTCTAACATGCGCTACATGTTGCTTCAAACGATAAATCCCTCCTGTGCTCACATATCCACAAAACAAGCGATTCACCTTCTCCTTGTTGGTAGAGGCAACTAAAGCCTCCATACTCCCATCTCACATCATCTGAATTCCTCTCGAGGACATTAACTTCCTCTGCTGTGGCTGTCACAACGGCCTCAGATGTAGACATCTACATGTACAAAGATGTGAAGATGCAATATTATATTCGCTAATGACTTCACTAATCACTACTCCATACGGACCTCAAAAGTAAAGTAAGCAACTACTAGCATTCTAGCACACAATTAGGCATATCAATATTATATTCAACTTTCAATATTAAACTATACAACTAGCAATCTATTATGCATATGTAGTGCAATATAGTATAGAACTACTAAAGTAAAAAAATGCTGCCATATAGAGGCAGAGGCATTGGTAGTATTAAGATATCGACTAGAGAAGGTAAATAGGTGATATTAAAATTTCTCTAATAACCAATGCTAATCTAATTTATTATCGCTTGGTGAAAGAGAAACTATATAAGCAACTAAATTAAGTTTTGTAAGTAAGATGATAAGGACTCAAAAAATCTCTACTAAACTAAATTACTTAAAGATAAAAATAATATATAAATGAGACAGAGACAGATTTTAACTTGAGGTTCGATTTCCTACATCCTGTTGAGACGAGATCAACTTCACCACTCAAACTATTAAGCCTTTAAAACCCTTTGTCAAGTGATGAGTAAGATAGGAGTTGGCCTTAAAGAGGTTTACCTAAGCCTCGATCACTAAAGTAGTTCTTTCTTCACTCCGAAGGTGGTAAACTCTAAACAACTTACAAACACGCCGAGTCTTCTTCATAACCTTCTTGGAGAATTTTTCCGGAATCACTTCCTCCAAACCATCTAGGAGGCGACAATCTCTAAGAGTAACTAGTGACAACCAATGCTTAGAGATAATTAAGTGTCACACTAGCTAAGTGATGACTCAATGCACTTAACTTGGCTAAAACAACTCTCAACTACCCTCATAATTAGAGAGTAATCTTAATTGGTGTGAGAAGGGAGGTAAGGGTTCACATGAAATAAATGCAAGACCAAGAGAGGACTCTTGTTGTTGGTGGGTGAGTATTTATACCCCTACCAACAAAAACTAGCCGTTGGGGGGAAAATCCTCAAATTTGTACATCTCCAGTCCGACTGCTGTTTGAGGGTTGGTTCGACCAGACTCCTTCCTAATGGATAGAAAAAGAGTCTTTGGTGTTCATTAAATGTGCTTGACCTAGTCTAACCGAAGGCAAGACTTCGATCCAACTACTTCAACACCTGAACTGACTTACCTAAGCCTCGAACTGACCGACCCTCCAAAACCTTTCTGTAAACTCTTGATTCGACTGGAGTTTAGTCTCTGTCCGACCGGTTGACAGAGCAGCGCTCACAAATGTTTTTGGAAGATCGCTGTCTGACCGGATCCAAGGGCCCGGTCTGACCGGCCCTAAAGCCTGATCCGACCAGCCGACAGAACTGCGCTTAGAAGCCTTTGTGGAAACTTTCGGTCATACCGGCCCTAAAGCCCGGTCCAACTGACTTCACCTAGAGCATATTCCTAACATAAGAAACTCTGGCAGTTTCTCTATTGTGGCATTTTGATCAACCATTTACAATTGTTACCACCCCTCTTGATAGTACGGTAAACCTAAAAATAAACCTAACACGATCTCCTAGCATCTCGATCGGTATATAAGAGTAATAAATGTTTTGTTTGCTTTACTGCCTTATTCCTTATTAATTTTAATAGGTGGTCAAACTCCTTTACTGATTCTTAGCGAGTACCTAACTTAATCACAATACTCAAATGCAATCATCAGTACACAGTTTATGTTCGTCATTAATTACCAAAAACAACAAAGGGGTCTAGATGCTTCAATCTCCCCCTTTTTCATAATCAATGACAAACATAACATAAACCAAAAGTATATGTAAAAGATAAAGAGTAAGCTCCCCCTAAAAGGATGCACAAAGAACTATGAAGAGCTAAAGAAAAGCAAAGAATTTAGCTTAACCCAAAAAAAATTGACAAACAAAGGTCAAAGCACCCAAATACATAATATAGCTCGTTTTGTACATGATATAGCCCAAAGCTCAAGTTAATATAGTACATAACTAGAGCTATTTCCCCCTAGCACAAAGACACAAGAGAAAGATGTTCTCCCCCTTTTGGCATCAAGCACCAAAAAGACACCAATCTTGAGTATGAGGAGGATAGTGTGGTAGAGGAGCCATGATGTTAAGATGACGTTGATAGACTAAGACATGAGAGCTCTCCAAGGTTGTCAAAGGAGACTCCATCCTATCAAGGCGACCATCCAATCTCTCCACCGAACATTGCAACCGGTTGACATCATCATGCAAACCCCTCACATCCTGAGACATGCCCTCAAAACTTGTAGACAACCTTGAGAGACTTACATTTAGATTACTTAAGGCACTTGTAATAGGATTGAAGTACTTCGTGGGCTATATGCCAAAGTATACATAAGGAGAGATGAAAAATTGACCAAAACCTTGATTTTGTTGACTTAGATTTTCAAAAGTGAGTTCCTGAGATGGAGCGGAGCGAGAAGATTGCTTGGTATCAAAGGTTGAGTGCCTGGAGCAAACTTTTATGGGGGTACGAGGCTTATATTCCTTGTGGCGAGAGGTTTTAGAACCAATTCTTCTAACTTTTGCAAGAAAGAGCTTCATGATATAGGGAGCATAGTAGATTCCTTGACCAAAGGTGCCCTTGGAAATAGCCATCTCTTGAATAATAAGATTTGTAACATCAAATCATTTTCTATTGATTATGGCATTAATCACATGCCACGATACTCCTCTTATAGCATCCTTATTTTCACACCGTGGAAGGATAGTGCTCTTACAATCCGATTGAACACACTGGGCACAATCTTCAGACCGCCTACAATACCAAAGGTATATTGACTGCTAGTATCATAAAATTGGACTTGGTGTTGTGTAGACAGTGGAGAGTCCTGATGCTCAAGATGGAGCTTAGTTCCCCCAAAATACTTTAATTCCAAAATGTCTTGTAGCTCTCACTCAGTGGCTACACACCCTAGGTTTCCACTCATCCATTTGATTTTATCATGAGACTCATTAATCCAAATTGTGGCATAAAATTGACAACTCAATTGCTCATCGTAGTCTTACTTATTGCCATAAGCTCATCAATCCCTACATCACGGAAAAGTTCTTGCAAGCTTTGAAATTCAGCAGTCTTTTTGATCTCTTTCCATGAGATAAACTTATGGTCAGCAAAAGCTTTGGTAGGAGTATATATCTACTCAAAAACTTCCTTTTGATATAAGGTGTGAAAGTGAGGATCATTTGAGTCTTTTAGTCTCTTGAATTGATCTTAATGATGTTGAAGGGTGTATTCAGTCGCATTGTTCAAATGTAAATGAAAAATTGTTTTTGGATTCACCCTGTCATGCTCTATATCTGAAAGAGAGGTTGAATGAATAGTTGGATCACCCCATGGTAAAGTTGGTTGGTTTTTTAGATCTTCATCTTATTCCTATTCAGCATCCTCCTCTTCCTCAACTTCTTTGTCATCCTCTGCGTCCTCTTCCTCCTCTTCCATCACATAATCTTTATCCTCATGGTCTGAGAACTCCAGACTCATAGCACGATGATTCTTGGTGCGGCGCACCGTAAACAATTTAGGGGAGGTGCCATGACTGTAGAATAAGGATTGAATCAAAATTAGCACAAGTGTGTGAAAAGAAAACATTTATGATGGTGACAGACTTCTTTGGCCAGGGGTGGTATGAAAATCCTCTCATTTGCGGTTGGACTGAAGGCATAAGGCTGATTGGACCGACGACATAATGTCGGTTGGACCGTCGGCAGAGTGCCGATCAGATCGCTACTGGCAGGGGAAGACAGCCAAGATTCACATCACCAAGAATGTTCAACCATACTACTAGGCTAAAAGCAATATGTGGCATGAACAAGATGAATGAGATAACAAGAGTAGCCAACCTAATGCTATAGGGGTCTAGAACAAACAAGTAAAACTAACTTAACCCTAGAAATTTAAGAGATGAAAGATATTGAAGTAAAGATTGGGAAGGGAGAATACCGGATAGAGAGACCCTTGAATTTAACAACAAATTATCCTCTAATGGTGAGGTCAACAAACACTACGTCCTCTACCTAGGGTTTCAAGCCATGGTTTAAAACTCAACCAAAGGACAAATCCAAACTGTGGGAGGGAGAGAGGGAACAATAGAGAATTACCTAGAGTCCAATCGAAGAAGAAAACGCGGTCCAACCAAAGGGATTTGATGGAGAAAGATAGCTAGGGTTTGAGGGAGGTGAGAAAGAACGGGAGTTTTGGGGCGAGTTCTAAAGAAAGAAGAAGAGAGAAGGTCTAAAAGAGGACTCTTGCAGGCAACCCTTGCCCCACCCGATGGCTCGGTTGGACTGGCACCCGGTAGCCGGTCGGACCGAGGACAACATGTCAGTCAAACCATGAATATAACAGCGGTTGGACCGACTGTGCCTACTATGTCTGTTCCAGAGCCCTTGAGCAGATAGACTCCCCCAAACAAACAACACAGAGAAAGACAATAGAAGGGCAAAAGAAAAGAACGAAGGTGTAAACTAAATGTATGAGATCAAGTATTGCTAAAAATCCATAGAATTTAGATTTCCCTCCTTTTATGGACCTTTGCAATGTTTCTCACTTTTATTACTTAGCACACACCTTAAGAATCGTGATGCACATATGAGAAGTGCAATACTCTCCCTTAATGTGTCAATCAAGTGATAGAATTAAAAAAAACAAAAGAAAGACAAGCAAACAACACGACAAGCATAGATCAAGAGCTCAAGCGACATTTGAGAAGTCAATGACATTTAATTCATTTCTCAAGTTGCAAAAGCGGGTTTTATCAAGAGGCTAGGTAAAAATATCGACTAGTTGATCTTCAGTTCTTATATGGCTTATGACAATGTCACCTTTAGTAACATGGTCTCTTAGGAAGTAATGACGAATATCAATATGCTTGGTTCTTAAGTATTGAACGAGGTTGTTGGCCATTTTGATAACACTATCATTATCACATAGGAGTAGGGTTTTGGAGAAATCTATGCCATAATCCAACAAGGTTTGTCTCATCCAAAGTAATTGAGCACAAAACTACCCACTGAAACACATTCTGCCTCGGCGGTAGATAGGGCTATAGAATTTTGTTTCTTGGATGACCATAACACAAGAGATCGACCAAGCATTTGACAACTACTGGAAGTGCTCTTTCTTTCCACTTTGCAACCGACATAATCTGAGTCAGAGTAGCCTACAAGATTGAACTTTGCACATTTTGGATACCACAAGCTTATATTTAAGGAATGTTTTAAATATCTTATAATTCTTTTTACGGCCACAAAATGACAATCTTTAGGAGCGACTTGAAAATGGGCACACATACAAACACTAAAATGGATATCTAGCTTAGATGTGGTAAGATAAAGCAAATTTTCTATCATGGATTCATAAAACTTTAAATCACCGGTTTACCTCCTTCATTAAGGTCGAGATGGTCATTTGTTGCCGTAGGAGTCTTGATAGGCTTTACTTCCTTCATGCCAAACCTCTTGAGTAAATCCTTAATATACTTAGTTTGACTAACAAAAGTCCTATCCTTGAGTTGTTTGATTTGAAGTCCAAGGAATAAACTTAATTATCCAATCATAGACATCTCAAATTCCCTATACATCATATCACCAAATTTCTTGTAAAATAACTCATTAAAAGAATCAAAAATAATATCATCCACATAAATTTGATAAATAAAGAAATCATCACCAATCGTTTTTTTGAAAAGAGTGGTATCAACTTTTCCAATTTTGAAACCTTTCGAAAGAAGAAAATCTCTCAATCTTTCGTACCAAGGTCTCAGTGCGTGTTTCAAACTATAGAGAGCTTTTGAGAGTTTATAAACATGATTTGGATTCTTAGGTTCTTCAAAACTAGGTAATTGTTCAACAAAAACAAGATCAGCAATTTTTCCATTTAGAAAAGCACTTTTCACATCTATTTTAAAGAGCTTAATATTGAAACATGATGTAAATGCAATAATGATGCAAATTGCTTCAAGTCTTGCCATGGGGGCAAAAGTTTCACTAAAATCTAAACCTTTGATTTGAGTGATGTCTTGTGCTACTAATCTTGCCTTGTTTCTAACAACCATACCACTTTCATCTTGCTTGTTCCTAAAGAACCATTTTGTCCCTATGACATTGTGGTCCTTAGGCCTCTCAACCAAAGTCTGCACCTTGTTTTTTAAGAAATTGTTGAGCTCTTCATGCATTGCATTTGTCCAATCCGGATAATTTAGAGCTTCATCTACATGTTTAGGCTCAAGACATAAGATAAAAGAGTAATGTTCACAAATTGAAGTGACACGAGATCGAGTTTGAACGTCCTTACTAATATCACCCAACACTTGGTCAATGGGGTGGTCTTTTGAGAGAACGTTGTGCATCCTTGGAGGCATGAGTGGATTGTCTTCCTTATCTTCGTTCAATAGGCTTAATGTCTCCAATGGACATATTCTTCATAGCTCTCATTAAACCTACATCAACTACATCATCCAAATTCTTGTGTCCCTCTTGGGACCCATTAGATTCATCAAATTTAACATCAAAAATTTCTTCCACAATACCTTTGCTTTTGTGTAGACAAAATATACCTTACTATTTGACATATATCCTAGAAGAAAACCTTCATCACACCAACTTTCAAACTTGGTTAGTCTCACACCCTTTCTATAAATATAGCATTTATATCAAACACATGAAAGTAGGAGACATTTGGCTTTCTCTCCACAAGAAGTTCATATGAAGTCTTTTTCAAAAGTTTATGTGAATAAAGACAATTTATAGCGTGACAACCGGTATTTATTGCTTCCGCCCAAAATGAAACGGAAACATTATATTCAGCAAGCATTATCCTTGTCATCTCAATTAATGTACGATTTTTCTTTTCTACACCACCATTTTGTTAGGATGAGTAGGTGATGGAAAACTCATTTAATACCAAGATTATCATAATAAACCTCAATGTTAGTATTTTTAAACTCACTACCTTTGTCACTTCTAATCTTCATAATTAAAAAGTTAAATTCATTTTGAGCCCTTTTTCAAACTTAAAATTTCAGAGGTCTTAACCTTATCATTTAAAAAGAAAACCCAAGTAAATCTTGAATAGTCATCAACAATAACAAAGACAATGGCTATTACCCTCAATGCTCTTATAAGATTTAGAACCAAATAAATCCATATGTAAAAGCTCCAAAAGTCTAGAAGTGGGCATGATACTCTTCTAAGGATGAGAACATGCAACTTGCTTACCGGCTTGATAAGCGCTACAAAGTTTATCTTTCTTAAACTTCACATCTTTAAGCCTACTATTAGATCACGCTTTAAAAGTTTGTTTAGTTGATACATACCAACATAGGCTAGTCTCCTATTCCAAAGCCAACCCAAGGAAGTTTGAGCAACCAAACAAGTCTTTAAGTTTGTATGGTTAGAAGAAAAATCAACCAAATAAAGATTCCTATAGCGAAAACCCTTAAACACGCAAGAGCTATCTAGAAGACTAGATACAATAACTTCTTGAGGGGTAAAATTGCATGATAAGCCAAGATCACAAATTTGAGCAATGGAGAGAGGATTAAAATTTAACGATTCGACAAGAGAGATATTTAAAATTGAGAGGTCATTTGAAATAGCTATTTTACCTAACTCAATTACCTTTCCTCTACTATTGTCAACAAAAATCACTCTTTCTTGATCTTCGTTGCCTACTTCAAATTTAGTGAACATTTTCCTATCACCGGTCATATGTTGCATGCATCCACTATCAAGGACATAATGACTTCCATCGGTGCAGTAGTTCACCTTAGAGGATCCTTTTGCCATGAAGCAAAATGGTGAGAAGAGTGATGGAGCTTCCTTGATTGCAACCCTGGCCATACTCCTCTTCTTAGGAGTGCACTCATCATTGCTCTTATCGAAGTCATCCGATTGCAAGGTGGAACTCTCACAATTTGAGTCCCACTCACACACAAAAGCTTCCACCTTCTTTCCTTCCTTCCTAAGTTTCTTGATGAACTTGTCCTTCCCACTCTTCTTTTTGGAAGACTTGTCGTCCTTTTGCTCTTTGGTAGGGCATTTTAAAGCAAAATGTCTATTTTCTGCACACTCAATGTATCTCAAGTTAGATATGTTCTTATGAGATCGTCTTCTTCCTCTTCTTCTATAAGAGCTATAATATTTTTCTCTTTTCTTCTTTCTTTCTAAAAGATCATTGAATCTCTTTGCAAGAAGTACAATTTCTTCTTCTAAATCCTCTTTGTCTTCGTCCATCATAGCCTTTCCCTTATCTTCAACTTCGGCCTTAAGAGCAATACATTTCTTTGATGAGGAAACTTCATCAACTTCTTGCTTCTTCAATTTGTACATGTCATTTGTGTTAATCTTTCCCAAAAGACTTGCAGGAGCCATTTTTAACATGTCGGAGTAGATAAGAAATGTGACAAATGTCTCATACTTATCCGGTAGAGCTCTAAGCATTTTTTTGAGCTACCTCAAGATCGATGTAAGTTACCCTAAGTCTTTTGAGGTCATTAACAATCATATTCAACCTTCCATACATGTCATTGACACTCTCATCGGCCAACATGACAAAAGTCTCATATTGTATTTTGAGAAAATAAAGCTTGGCTTCCTTGCACTCACTTGTGCCTTCATGATTTTTTCCAACTTTATCCAAATTTCATGAGCGATCTCAAGATTGCTTATTCTATCAAATTCATCTTAATTCAAATAGTTGAATATAGCATTTATGGCTTGTGTATTGAATTGAGCGTTGCGTTGCTCAAGTTGAGTTGTTGTTTCAGAACCGAGTGCCATGACACTCCCTTAATTTATAACTTTCTAAATATCAACACTCATAGTTTTAAGATAAGTAGACATTTTAATTTTTCAAGTGGAATAGTTTGAGCCATTGAACATAGATACCCTACCTACATGGTGAATCTTTTCCGACATCTTTTCTCTTTATGCGGTGTAGCCAATTTCAAGAGACTAAGCTCTGATACTAGTTGTAGAATCAAGATATCAACTAGAGGAGGGGTGAATAGGTGATATTAAAATTTCTCTAATAACCAGTGCTAATCTAGATTGCTATGGCTTGGTGAAAGAGAAACTATCTAAGTAACTAAATTAAGTTTTACAAGTCTAGGGTGATAAGGGATCAAAAAATCTCTATTAAAGTAAATTGCATAAAGACAAAAATAATATGTAAATGAGATAAAGAGACAGATTTTAACCCGAGGTTTAGAAACTTGTCGGTTTCCTACTTCCTGTTGAGGCGAGCCCAACTTCACCACCCAAACTATCAAGCCTCTAAAACCCTTCGTTAAGAGATGAGCAAGATAGGAGCCGACCTTGAAGAGGTCTACCTAAGCCTTGATCATAGGATAGTTCGTTCTTCACTCCGAAGGTGGTAAACTCCAACCACTTACAAACACAACGGGTCTTCTCCACAACTTTCTTGGAGAATTTTCTTGAGAATCACTTCCTCAAAGCCGTCTAGGAGGCTACAACTTCCAAGAGTAACAAGTAACAACCAATACTTAGAGATAATCAAGTGCCATACTAGCTAAGTGATGACGCAATGCAGTTAACTTGGTTAAAACAACTCTCAACCACCCTTACAATTAGAGAGTAAGCTCAATTGGTGTGAGAAGGGAGGCAAGGATTCAGATGAAATGAATGCAAGGCCAAGAGAGGACTCTTATTACTGGTGGGTGGGTATTTATACCCCCACTAACAAAAACTAGCCATTAGGGGGCGAAATCCCGAAATCTGCACATGCTTGGTCCGACCCTGTTTGAGGGCTGGTTTGACCGGACTTCTTCCCAATGGCCATAAAAAGAGCCGTTGGTGCGCATTAAATGCGCTTGGCCCGGTATGACTAAAGGCAAGACTTCGGTTTGACCGCTCCTACACCCGAACTAACTTACCTAAGTTCTGAACTGACAGACCCTCTAAAACCGTTCTGTAAACTCCCAATCCGACCGGCTGACAAAGTAGTGCTCAGAAACATTTTTGGAAGATCGCGGTTTGACCGGATCCAAGAGCCCGGTCCAACCGGACAATAGAACTGCGCTTGGAAGCCTTTCTGAAAACTTTTGGTCAGACCGGCCCTAAAGCCTGGTCCGATCAACTTCACCTAAAGCACATTACTAACTTAAGAAACTTTGGTAATTTTTCTAATGTGGCATTTTGATCAATCCTTTGCAATCATTACCACCTCTTTTAATAGTACGGCAATTCTAAAAATAAACCTATCACGATCACCCAACATCTCGATAATAAATGTTTTCTTTGCTTTACTGTCTTCTTATTTATCAATTTTAATCGATGGTCAAACTCCTTCGTTAGTTCTTAGCAAGTATCTAACTTAATCATAATACTCAAATACATTTATATTCATCATTAATTAAAAAACAACAATACGGCCTAGATGCCTTACAATGTTATATACAATTTTCAATCTAGAGGCATTCAATAGTTGGCACCAATAATCAAATGCAAGAAGGTAGGCAAACAAGCATATATTATGCACAAATGCAGATCAGGACATACACAAGCTCCATATATTATAGTTATACAAGCACTGGCTAGTGAGTTAGAGCATATAAAAGAGCAGCAAGGAGCCAAAGAAGGGAGGGAGACAGGAGGCGGAGAGCAGAGCAGAGGAAGCAAAGAACAAAGCTGCAGAAGGGGGATGACCAGAGGAGGGAGAAGCAGAGATGGGAGGAGACAAGAATGCAAAGAGCAGAGGAGGGAGGTGAGGAGCAGTCGAGCAGAGGAGGGAGGCAAAGACTAGAGGAGGAAGGAGGCAAGGGGGGAGAAGCAGAGGGGAAGGTGGAGAGGAGGGAGAAGGGGGGGGGGGGGGGAGATCTGACTTGAGCAGCCAGCGACGAGGGATCTCAGTGGCCGGCGATGAGGCAATGGAATCGGTGGTGGCATTGGCAATGAAATCGGCGGTGCGGTGAGGAGCTCGCTCCCTTAACCTAGCCTGACTGTGTCTTCTCCCTTTTATTCCACACTCGTGCCACGATTTCCCCTCCTGCCAACTATTTCGTCTCCTTCCATCACTCGCGCATGGGTGAACTCGCTCCAGGGCCTTCGCGCACCCACGCTTGCTGCTTGCGCACCACCTCCGCGACGCGTTCCTACGCTTCGACGCGCCTAAGTGCCCGCCTTTGCCACGTATGCTCCAGCCGCTGCCTAGGTTCCACCTAACCCTCTAGGCGACGCACTGCCCTTCCACCTAACCCTTGCTTAATCATGCATTTTGAAACATTGGTATTTGTCATTGCCGTTGATCTAGAGTACTCCATATGTTGTAAGGAACTAGCTACTAGCCAGCAAGCATTATCAACTTTGGAACTGCTTGCGCTTTGATTTATGGAATATAAAACAACTTTGTTCTATTACCTTTTTTCTACCGAGTTATGGTTACTTATTGCTGAGCTGAGCTATGTGGTTTATGGTTGTAAATATAAGCTGATATAGTGGGTTCCTGGTACGGTACACCTGTATTTTTTCTCTCTCATGGTAATATATAGTAGATGTGTTGAAGTATGAACTGTCAAGCTGGGATTCACATGTTCACGGTTCACCATCTATGTTGGAGTGACAGTTTTCATAAATTGTTCCGTTGGACTAGTAGGAACTTTCTGTGAACTTTCATGTAACCACTAGTTCCCAAATTCCGTTGACCAATAAATTACTGAAACTTATGAAAACAGAGCTACGGTTCTGTGGAGCTGAATGTTCTTGAATCTCAGACTGTTAACTTGGGCACAAGTTCTTCAAACGTAGATAACAATGGAGTAGGATTGCTATTATGCTAAATGAAAAAAAAAGTGTGATCCTATATAGTTTGCTATAGTGATTAGGGAGATATGTCTTAGAGGTGACTCGATCTAGAAGGCTACAATCTGAATCTGGTTATGTGAACAATTTTTACCATCAAGTTTCTTGAGGCGATGAATGTGCTCTCTTATAGAAATTAATTGTAGATTCGTGGTTTAAATTTATTCAGAATATCTGATGTAAGTATGTCTCATTGTTCTTTATATGCTCTTCTACAGTATATGTTAAGAACTAGTCAGCGAGCAAAATTAACTGCAGAACTGCATGTGGTATGTTTGTTTTATGGAGCATGAAGTAATTTTGTTCTAATAAATTATTTTTTTGAGTTATTATTACTTATAGCATAGCTGAGCTATGTGGTTTATTGTTGCCATTGTATGTTAACTCAGTTGATATACTGGTACAGTGCACAGGCATCTTTTTATCTTACGGTAATAGATAGGTAGGAGTGTTGAACAGTCAAATTGTAAACTGTGATCCTAGCAATCACATGTTCACCATCCAAGTAGCCATGACAGCTTACACAAATTGATTTGGACTATTGAGGAATTAATGTGAACTTTCATGTAATCGTTAGTTCCAAGATTTCATTGACTGATTAATTACTGAACTTTACGAAACCATGCTGGTTGTTGCCTTGCAGTTTGCCAAGAAGTGACTCTATCTAGAAGGCTCTAATCTGAATCTGGTTAGGTCAATATGCCAAATGCCACATATTGATCCCGTGCTGTGGGAGAATGTTCCTTTTGGTTCCTGGGACAAGCTGGAACCACAACCATTCTTCATTTCATTGGAACAATTTTCTTCTGAAATATCAACTGTTGAGGGCAATTCATTATGCCATCTAGCAAGTACCAATAACTTCTGACTAAAATGCGATATTGCCATGTCAAATAAACTTTGGTGAGCTACCCAACAATTTTGAGTTGTAGGAATTCCGCTTTATCCAATTCCTGGTGATCTCATTGGAATCATCAGGTCAGCAAAAACTCAAATGGAGGGATAACTGATATGGAAATGGATAAGCATGTACTGAAGGATCTGGTTCTATTCTCCCATGGCAAAGGTAAGAAGAACATACTTCCTTTTACCACCTTTGCAAGGTTCAAATTCAATTCTAGCGTTAGATGCTCCAAAAGTCTTTTGAGTAGGAGAGCATTATTTTGTTAGACATAGGTCCATAAACATTATTTTCTGCACCAGTCATAGATAGAAGTATCACTTTAGAATTGGAAATACTTACCTGCAATAAGCAGAAAAATACCTGTAATAGTCATGTCTATTTTCTTATAAGTTGGCTGTTGTTAAAAAATAAGATGAAATATTGCCACCCTGTAATCAACATCAAGGTAACTTATCCTGCGTCTTATCCACAGTCCAAAAGATACCTCCAATACATACCATTCCTAAAAAAGCTACTTTTATTCTTGGGTGTGTACCATCAGCAAGCAAGCCTCCCTTGCACTACTGAAAAATATAGGTTCTGATAGCACTGAATCTACACATTATCTGAAAAACAAGCTTTGCACTTTTGGCAAACAAGAGTTCTAGTTGTCCTCAACTTGCTTTCTTGTTGGTAAATTTGGCTCCCACAGTCTTTTATGTTCTAATTTCACCTTTTTGTCTGTATTTAATTTCTTGGGCATTGGTGATGGAGTTCATAGGGCTGGAGCTCTTCGTCCATGGCTTCTGCCAATGTTCCTGACATCTGGCAGTGGACCAGAAGCCTCCCCAACCCCAAGCATTGGAGGGGAGAATCCTACTCTCTTCAAATCTGCAAATCTTCATCTATAAACCAGTCTCTGAACCTTATTATCAGCTGGTACTCTGAAATCCAATCCTTCAACCTGTCTTACTCCATATGTGCTGAATTCCATGATCCAATCTCACTCTGGAGCTCCCATTATTCCAAACTGAAATCTGCTAATGGCTCAGATGTTGCTGTCCAATTCTTGCATGATATCATCAGTGGGGTCCTCAGGTATGGCCCTTATTTCAACAAGAAGTCGCTCTTCAGGCTGCCAGAAGTTCAGGTGTCTGAAGATACAGGCAAGATCTTCAACCTGGCAGCCGTCACTCTTGCACTCATGGTCTGCATTTACGAAGCTTCGTCCATCCTCCAGCGAGAACTCATTGGCACAATCAGTGAGCAGCTGATGGGCACCGACATGCGGGGTGCTGCAAAGAGGCTGATGCTTACCATGGGGTCAAACATGGAGGAGCAGTGGATGAGGTCGCTGGACCTTGTCAAACTGGATCATGGAGATTCACCGGTCTGGCAGCACACCAGCATCACCTTTCACAGCCTTCTCCTACGCTGTCTCAGAGAGCAGACGGTGGAAGGTGCAGCTGTACTGCCCGATGGTGGTCATGATCATGGAGCACTCGGCTCATCAGACGAAGAATGAGAAGCTGCAGTTTTCACTGAGTTACCAGCATCTTGAGGCAGTGATCCACTTCATGTACAGTCGCATTTAGGAAGAACTGGATTGACGTCAACGTCAACGTCGACAACATAAGGTTCATCTCTAATCCATTTCATCGAGCTGAATTCACCATTGATTCTTGGATGCCAGCAATGTTCAAGAACTGGTGGTTTTAATTTGCAGGTGTGACCTGATCCAGCTGGTGTCTGAGACGCTGATGGCGAAGCAGGGCTACGGCTCCGACGAGAAGCACTTCCCGTCGAGGATATCTCTGCAGCTGGCACCGCTGGTGCAGACAGACATCCTCTCCCTGACGGTGAACCGATCGACGGACAACCCTGTCCAGGAGGTCGACACGGAGAGGGGCCATGACGTGTCGCTCGGTGCAGCGCCGGCGACCATTGGCATCACCATGTGGAGACGGTGACAAGGACCCTCCGGCCATGGAAGTTCGAGCGCTCGGTGCATGGCAACACGGCGTCGATGAGCTGGTTCCTGCACGGCGGCGGGGAGGGCAGGGAGGTGTTCTCCTGCGAGCCGCCCAAGCTGGAGCTGCTCCAGCCGCGGTCATGGTTCAGAAACCTGTACACCAACCCTGGCAGGCCATTCACGAGGGGCGGCGGCGTGATCTTGGCCAGCGACGAGTACGGGGAGGGCGCGTGCTGGAGGAGTGGGAGATCAAGGGGAGGATATGGGTGACGTACTTGCCAAACAAGAAGAGGACTCTGCATGTTGAAACCAGGAGGCTGGAGTTCAGAGAGCTGCTGCATCTCACCATCAGAGAGTAGATGAACGTTACCAATTTGCCATCAGTTTGTTGCATGTTTCAACTTGTTTACAAGGAAATATTTAGTGATTATTTAGTAATGGCTGTGAGGACGTCTGCTTAAGTTTTACTTCTCAAATGTGATTCAAAATTGTGTTAGCATTACCATGTGCAGCAAAAATATGGAGAAATTGAGGATTTGTCACTTCTAGTACCTGTTACGAAGATTTCAGAGTTTTGGAATACAATTCGAGAGTTCCTCACGTGAAAGTATTTTTCATGCCATTTGCAAACCATCAATTTAATATCATCCTTTTTTCCCCTTTGGATAGCTTCTGTAACTTTTGAACCAGAGTTTGGAGGTATAGATGTCTTTAAGTTTTAAACCAGACATTTATATGGTCTTCACTGTTATAAAATTTTGCAAATAATAAATTAAGTTATACAGGCTTAATAAATTATGTTGAAGGTCAAATTTTAAAACGTATGACTGCAAGTATTTTGTAGCAACTTGCATTTGAAAATATATACTAGTGGTTCTTCTATCAAATAAAAGAGTAAAGATTAGAAAACCACATGTTTTACTGCCAAAATTGCATACGACTTCAACTATTATGACTTGCATACACAACATTGGCACTATGCTTGTGAGGTTTCAACCCAACCCATATTTAATGTCTAGACGAGATATGTATATGTGTTTTTTATTACACAGATACATACATGAACACACCACTAAATATATAATACTTCACTCACATATGATGAATACGTCTCTAACATACGCTTTAAGAGACGAAAACTAACTGCATATATCATATCTGATATCAGTTAATTCCTATTGATTTATGGTTAGTAAAATTTGAAAATGGTGAGTGAAGTTAAGCAGTGTTAGACCAATTACTATAATTTTTCATGCATGTTACAAAGTGTTATGTAGAATTTTGAATATTGATTTTATAATTAACATATTTAGCATAACTGTTTATTTCTTTGAACCATATTTGTGTAAGATGTGCTAAAATTAGATGAGATATAATAGGGTTTATCGAACCTTTAGACCACAGAACTTGGGGTTATATCTTCAGTCATAAAACCCAGTTTTTTTAAAAAAATATTGCTCTGCTAGAGGATGTGCAGAGCAAGTTAATTAAAGCCATAATTTCTATTCTTTACGTTATTTAGCTCTAGCATGTATATTCTGAAAGGGTTATGGGCAATCGAGTTTGTCAAAACATTCAAAATGAAAATTTCCTACAAGAACAACTAAATTTTCCAACTCAAAATGAGGCATAAGTAATTGTAGGGTGTAATCAAATGATGTTAATTTCAGTCTAGCAAACGTACTTTCTTAAATATTAAATACAATATATTCCAAATGTAGAGATTCTATGTGACATTGACATTATTGAACCTTTCCAAAAAAAATATTTTCCATGTTATGTTATTTCACTGGTAAGTTACATTGAGGGTTGAGACGGTGAGTATTGAGTAGAATAAATAAGAGATGTAGTTTGAATCAAATTATCATGACCGTAATTTGAATGAATGATTGAATCAATACTTCAAAAGTAATGTGATTGTTTGATTCAAATTATTTTTTTATTGTTTATAAAACAGGAAGATGTTTATTTCCTCAATCGTGTGTTCTACTACTCAGTACGACAAAAAAAAAGACTCAATGGATTGATGATAATAGCAATTAAAAATGATGTCTTGGAAGAGATTAATTATAAAGATATAGTTGAAGATTTTATTTGAAGAAATACTAGACGGATGATCTTCTTAGGAACATGAGTTCAGTATATACTACTGGCTCTTGTAGCATTAATATTTGATATATTTCTAACTATTATACGAAAATAACACATAGTGAGTTATATAATTACGTGAAAGTGTGGCTTTTGTATTAGATAGATTTTTCAAAATGTCAGGCCCCAATTTGCATTTCGTCCTGGGCCCCAAATTTCGTGGAGACAGCCACAGGCCGAGCAGGTGGTGAGGGAGGCTATTATGGCGGGGGCGGTGGCACGCGGCGGGTGACCCACAAAGTGGCCGTGGCCATGCCATTTGGCTGCTCTCCGGTGCTGGTCTTACAGCCGCTGCGCTCGTTTAATTACAATCTATATACATCACTCCACATTCACCCATATCGCATGAATTTTTGATAATCAGGCTTACTTTAAGTTTCATACAATACATCCCTAACCCTAACCCCTTCTTCCTTCTGATGTTGTCGTGGACTCCAGAGCTCGTCACCTCCAATGCCAGCCCACCACTCCTCCCATGTCCCCCCCCCCCCCCCCCCAACCAACTCTATAAAGCCGCCATCACTGTTCCTAACCTCTTTCACCGACTTTCAATTCTGAAAACATAATCTATGCGTCCTTTGTCGGAGCTCGTTGGAGATGACGCACGAATCTTGAAGCAAATATGAAAGTTAGAAATTGGTGTGATTTCTCTTCGAAACTGTGCCGAGTGACATATAGCAAATTCAGGTTTAATTTAGGGTGCACTTATCATATAGGCGTAGGTATACCTTCATGCTGACCACAAAGAATAACAAATGTTTTAATTGATGTGATCAATCTGTAATTAATGTCACCAAAATAATTTGTTTGAGTCGCATGATTTCTATACTTATTTAAAAGAGTAATGATGGTATTAAGTAATGAATCAGCCATCGTTCCGTCACCAACTCCTTAGAATTCGGACATGTATCTCCATCTCTATCTCTGTTCCACCTTAGTATTATAGAAGTACGGAGGGTTTCAGCCGGATTTTCGCACGTCGATGACGTCATCCTCGCATCATGTTCACGTCGTCCACACGTTTCCCGTTTCCGTTCTGCCCGCGCTAGCGAGTGTAACGTCCCCGATTCACGCGTGCGTGGCCGCGTCCCGTTTCGCGTTGCCTGCCTCGCACGCGGCCTTTGGGCCCAGTCCGATCGGCACGAAGTCGTTTTTTGCCAGAAAATTTCGCCCGTCCCGCGCGGCCGAGGCGCCAGGACCAGATCCGATCGACGAAAAGGAGGTGGGGACCAGCGAGGAAACGATGGCCGACGACGACAGCGATGACCGGCCCATCGACGCCACGGAACAATCCCACCCAGGCTCCGCGCCGGCGTGCATTGGCTGTGCCCGTGGAGGTTGGACCTCGGCAGGATCGCCGACGACCCGCACGCACTCGCGCTAGACGTCGGCGCGGATCGTGCTGCCGCTGGAGGGCCTCGATAGGATGAGGAGGGCCACCTACTGGAAAGAAGACAGGATCGGCCTGGCGGCCACGGCGGACGGGACACTCAGCGTGATCATCGCGCAGTACTATCGCAGCGGACGCTGTCGCCGCCTCCGTCGTCGGAGGGCTTTGACGGCGGCGACGTGGAGCAGGCAGGTGGTGATACACAGGGGGGGTGCGGCGATCGACAGGCTGGTCGGCGGCCGCCACGACGCGCTGCCATTCTCCATCCGCTTCGAGGGGTTGGGGGGGAAAAGTGTCACATCCTACGGCGCTGGGACCGCAAGAAGGACCAATGCCTTTACGAGATAGATCTGGCCTCTATGCTCCTAGCAGTGACACCTCTGTGATGTGAAATCTGTTCGTTCTCCTTATTCAAGTTGGTGTATCCTCTAGCTGTTGAAGTCACAATTTTATGTCATGTGATCACTCTTGCAAAGGAGCAGCCTTATTCAATACGACGACAGGTTAGAGACAAACTCCAGTGCCATTTGTGTACCATAATCCCATCTGAATTGGCATCATATCGCACAGTAGAATTCAGTAAAGTAAGCAGCGCATGCAGGTCCACATCGTTAGTTGGTATACTTTCTCAGAAGAAAGTGGAGCAAACCGGGTGATCTTTTGATCAGGAACTTCAGCCTGCAATGCACGGGAGAATTATAATTTTTTTTGTCCCAACGTACATGGCTAGATTCATGAAGAAAGCTGAGGCAAGTAGGGTTGTCTCGTGATATTTAACTTAAAAAATATGGAGTGTTTATGTTGTTCGTCCCGTATCGCGCCCGAGCGTGAGGTCCGTGTCTTTCGTCCGTGTCCCGGTCACAACGCATCGCTTCCGCGTGCTGCGCGCCATCTCAGATCGGAACTCCGCGTCCCGCTCCCGCACCCGATGGCGCCGCACACCAGATCGCGCTCCCAGTTTCTCCCCATCCACGCGACGCTTCCTGACGCACAGTTTTCTCGGCTTCCTCTCACACGCTCCAACATCACCAGGCATCTTCGAGGCAGCCGTGCATCACACCATAATCCGGCATCCATGCCCTCGCCGACGGCCTGGGTCGGTGCCGGCCGACGATTCCGGCATGGAACAGGCCGCCGCTGCTTGAAAACTAATCGCCAACAAGTTCAGAAATCGGCAGCCCACTTACAATCTGCAGCTTGATGGCCTTCGCATCCGCCTAAGATCGTGCCAATCTTTTTCAGATGAACAAAGGGGTCCAACGGATGGATCAGAATCAGAAACCAGCAGGATCACAAGATGAACAGCCCAACAGTAATGCGCCTTTGCATAGGCACTCGCCAAGTCAACGTCGATCGTGCTGATGAAGCTGGTGACATAGGAGTCCTCCTGAATTAAGATGAGCAAATCAAATATGGATATACGCATTATCTCAATCTTGGAAAGAACACGGTGCCAGATTGCCAGCCACCAAATCCACATTGCCATTTGCGATACTCAGACTCACCGCGAAATTGGAGGAAGGACTTGCTGACAGACGAATCGCTAATAAGAAGCAGCTTGAACAGATAATCATTGGCAGCTCAGGGTCGGCAAAACAGGAGCGGCATTTTCAGTGCAAAGAAACAATGGAGAACAACAGAAATCGTATTAGCTGTAATAAACGAAAGATTGGGAAAAAAAAAGAGGATTGCAATTTGTTGCTCACAGCTCTTCCCGAACAACCCAGTTCTGCAGCCTATGCTCAAGATCAAGGATGGAAGCAGGAAGGAAAAGACAGGAAACTGTTGCTTGTACAGAGATGGAGAGGAGTCTCCACGAACAAGGTGATGGTGAGAACATGGGAGGGAGACGCGGCCACGCAAATCAGTCAAATTGATTCCTCGCCCAGCTCTCGACGACGTCTTAGAGTAAAAACTAAGTAACTCTCATAAGCCTGAAGCACGTCTTCTTTTTATCCAACTGTGTAGCATCGGGACGTTGTAATTCACGGGTGCATCGCATGCTTTGCTCAAGATGATCATGATGCTATCGCGTACCTCTTCTAGCGTATATAGTATATATATTATTGCAATTTTTTCGCTCCTTTTTCTAGTGTACACTTTGAAAAAATATGAAGTGTTTCTGTCCTAGTCCCCTTCGTACGTCTTTTTTGTCTGTCATGTCGCGTACGATACGGCAGTCAGCAGTTTTTTGTCCATCACCGTATGGAAATGGCGGACGCATGCAGCGGTACAAACAGAAGGAAAAAAAGTATATTTTGATTTTGGCCGAGTCTTATTCTTATCCTTAACCCTAAAATTGGATACATTGCCTTAAATATTAAAACCAGTACAAAACGTCTCTCTCAGTTATTTTGATGTTTTAATGGTGGTTTTAACTCACGTGTCATCCACAACCCAATCATCCAAGAAATTAAAATTAAAATTAAAAATTCATTAAGACCACATGTCAGTATCATAACCCCCTCTCTCTCACTTCTCTTATTCCTCATCTACTGCATCTCTCCCTCACCTCTCCCTCCGACATAGCGAAGAGCGATGGTGGCGGCGGCACCACGACATAAGCCCGTAGCATGGCAACCTCAGCCTTCACCTTAGGACGGTGCGCGCGCAGCTGGTAGAAAGGAGGCCTAGGTTAGTAGGGTGAAGATGGGAGAAGAGACCTAGGTTGTCCTCATTTCTCCCTCCGACGTGGCGAAAGAGTGGCGACGGTGGTGGCACACTTGACACTAACCCATAGCGAGGGTGGAAGAGCAAATCCAGTGGATGTTGCATTGACGTAGCAGTGAGAAGGTTGATGAGCGATGTGAAGCAATGCCCCCTCCCAATCTAGTGCCACCACAACGAGCAGGTAGCGGTGGTGACATCTAATTGAGGACACTGGATTGACATCAGGCGAGCAGGGTCCGTGCTAGGATCGAGCACGTCCTTAGCAGTAGCAGAGTTGAGCAAGAGCTCCTCCTCAAGCTTGTCTAGCATAGCGCGAGACAGTGCAAGTCTCGAAGTCATCAATCTCTTTCCCAGTGGTAGCAAAAGGGGAGTATGGGAGTTTGACCCATGGATAGGGAAACTCAACCCCAAGGAGGCTCGTTGGTTGCCTCCACCTCCCTCACAAGGACGTGTAGGCGAGCTCGGGCTTAGAGGGGCTCACTGATTACCCTTGCACTACCAAGCGAGCTCTAACTTGAGCCTATCGTGGTTGGGTAAAGAAAGAGAAAAAATAGAGGGGGAAGAAGAGTTGGCACTAACATAGGGACCCTATAGTTTTTTATATTTTTCCTTATCACTTACATATGGGGCCTACATCTATTTTTTTATTTCTTGGATGACTAGGCTATCACATGGATGTCACATCAACCAAAACCACTCTCAAAACAACTGATAGAGTTGTTTTGTAATGGTTTTAATAATTAGGGGAGACGATGTACACCCATTTTGCGGTTAGGGGATAAGAATCGAACTCGGCCTATAGTTAAGTGACTTAAAATTGACTCATGTCTATTGTTTGCTATGGCCCATGGGCTACTGCTTGCATGCCAAGCAGTGGGCCCCTCTGGCGAGGATACTCACCACACGTGGTCCTACTTGATTAGCGAGCGATTTAGGTACTTGTCCACCTAGGATGAATGCATAACAACAAATGGCATGGAAGAGCAACATCAAGGGTAAAGTTTTTTTTTATCTGGATAGCAACTTTGGGAAGGTTTCTAACTGCACGTAACCTCTGGGGCAAGTATCAACACAAACCCCCTATTTGGGTGGAAACACCTAAACGTGTGCACCTCTTCTTCCCCCACAGTACATTTGACAAAAAAACACCTACATGCCCTTATTTTTTGCATTTTAGTCCCCGACTCCCTTCCTTCTCTCTTCCACTTCCTCCACTCTCTCTCCTCTCTCCCCTCACTAGCTAGTGGGTTCTGGCACCAGCAACAATGGTGCAATAGGCAGCAACGAGGTCGGCGATGCCAAGGCAAACGGTGGTGAGGTCAGCAATGGCAGTGAAGCACAAAACGAGCAAACTTGACACGACGACAACCTGATATGCCTATCCTTCCCTTCCCCTCTTCCTCCCCCCTCTCTCACTCTAGACGGCAAAGCACAATTTGTCCTCTTCCTCCTTGTCTCTCTCTTCTCACTGTGAGGTTTACAGAGCACAGCCGAGCGAATCCATGGCAGAGTGTCCTCTCCCTCAACCTTGTGTCCAGATCAGCGACCTCGAGGCAGATCTTTTCTTGCCGAACTCACTGTCAAAGGATATACTGCTTATCGACCTCATAACCAAAGGATCTACTTCTTGCCGACCTCACCACCTTCGAATCCATAGGTGGATCAATGTCCTTGACCTCATTATGCATGGCCAAATCCAATCACCAACCTCTATCTCCAACCTCACCGTTGCCTCACCGTGCGTAGTGGGGCTCAGAGACGTCCACTAGTCATGCCACCGATCGCCGGTGTACATGAGAAGAGAGAGAGAGAGGAAGAGAGAGATAAGGGGAGTGAGGAAGGGGTGTTTTCACAAAACTTTCATTGAAATCCTACATACTTTTTGCAAAACATCTATTGAAGGGTGAAGCTCGATCTAGATCGCATGTTTGAAACCCAATGGTGCACACTTTGGGTTACGTGTTTTCACCCAATTGACGTGAAAACTTTTCCAACCTCTAGAAGTGGGGATGACCCCATGAGCCAAGATTCTCTCTTTGCCAGATTAAGAAAGAGAACTACAGACATCTTTTTGTCTCCTGTTTATACACAACCTTAATGTGGGCACTACTTAGATCTTGGATGAATGTTATTTTCCCTACTTTCCTTTGCCAACAGAGCTGTAGGTGCACATGGTGGACTGGTGGGCATGTGCCAAGGCCTATTTTCGTTCAAACTACAGGGCGGCATTTGATTCCCTCTATCTGTTGGTGTGTTGGTTCACATGGAAGGAGCGCAATGCCTATGTTTTCAACCAAAAATCGACAACGACTCTTTGATGACAACCATAAGGAGATCACGATTTGAAAGGAAGCAGCAGGGATTTTCAAAAGCTGTAACGATTAGCTACCGCAACCTTGTTATGTGAGGTCATTGCCCCACGTGCCAACCATGCTTATAGCTTGGGGTTTCGACTCTCCTTCAATCTTAATAATATTTGGTCAACCTAGTCTTTCAATCGACCTAGGAAAAAAAAGCATAACAGCGGCACCCTAACTCACAGCATGTCCTATATGGATGTCTATGCTGTAGGCCTGGAATGGCTCTGTATCATCTTCATCTCCCGAATCCATAGAGTGATTTGCATTGTAACATGCATGAACTTATTTCAGATGCTTGCGCTTATGGCCAGGGATAATTAACTAACTAGCCGTCCTCAATTGCTTAATTCTGATTTGCCTCAACACAAGCCAACGGTTCATGCTTGTCCATCCCACTTATGTCAGGTGCATCCGGTCTGTATGGCTCTTCAGTCCGTCGGCGCTGGACTGGACACTCAACACACCGTCTTCATTAATTGGGCTCTCGCGCTGGTGCCCTGTCTCTCGTGCAGGTCCCTGCCCATTTTTTTCTTGCTTCTGTCTTGCATCGCATGGCAAGGATTAATTAATACTAGCTAGGAAGGATCACGGCCTTTAGTTGCTACCGTGGTGCTGTTTTGGCTCCTAATTTATCCTTTTTTTTCGCCCCCAATTAGCGCCCAGGTTTGTGTTGTCTATTGTTTCATCTTCCTTTGCTCAATTCTGACATCTACAACGTTATTTCATCGACATCTACAATGTTATTTGATTGTATTTATGTTACACGCTTGTACCGTATTTATTGTCATAGCATTGATAGACACTCTTCTTAGCACAACTGCACTATTGATAGATCTCTAGCCATAGTCCGAGCTACACAAGACACCGCATCCAATTATATACGAATCTTTTGTTCATGTACAATGCGAGACACCATACACCAATTATACACAAGTCCTGTCCAATAACCGCCTCATTCCTTTGTCCCTTTCCTCACTTGTACTGTTAGAAAAATAAAATTAAACTCCATTGTTATCTTCACCCGTTGCAAATACAAGCACTTTTTTTATTTTATTAAGATTCAAAGAGATGTTAAAGGTCTCTTTGAAATACATGAATATTTTAAGATTTTTAGATTTTTACATGAATTCTGTTGGTTTCCTTTAAAAATCCCAAACCAAAGAGACCATAAATAGTTATAGAATCGATAGAAAGGCTATTGAGAAGATGCAAGTTATGCCTATCACCTAGAATACTACTTATAACATGCTCTTAACACAACCACTCACTCGTTATAAGTTTTAAACAATCCTATTTCTCTCCATATGCCGATATCTTCTTTGTGGCACATACTGTTTATGGAGGACCAATCCAAACACATTCATGCTTGATCTAGACAACCGATCCAAACACATTCACGCGTGATGTAGATAGGTGAACATTTTACCCATTAAACCTACCTAGCACCTAACACCATTCACAACACATCGATATCACTCCATGTTACACAAGTGTCTTTCTAGCAAATTATAACCGTGTCAATGACCGATCAGCAGCGATTAAACAATATGTACCTATTCTCGACAACGAGCTTATGGTAAATTGGCAATACCTTAGTAGAATGTTAGACACTCGGCTCTAATACAGGCTACTGACGTATGATTCTGCTAAATAAATAATAGTATGTTAGGATCTAGCGTCAAATCGTAACGGGGCTAGGATCCTCTGCTGGCCATGGCAGCCACCGACTTCTGGGCCCACCTCTACTCGTTTTCTTTTTCCCGTTTTGACTGGAGAAAGAGAGGAAGGACCGAAGGTGAGTACACATAAAAAGGAGGACGACGGAAAAGATCAACGGTGGCAGAAACCCCAGAGCCGTGTGCCGCCGCCGCCACCAACCCTCTTCGCCGATCGGCCGACGCCGCGCAGCGCGCCCTGCGCCCCCCCCCCCCGGCAGATCCGCCGCCACAGCGCAGGTAATCACCGTCATCCCGTCCCGTCTCCTCTGACCACCACCGGATGGTGTCTCCGTCCGTATGGGTGCTTCTGCCGAAGATGCTCCCTGCGATTGGGAGGAAGTCCACCCCTTGTGAACACAGCGCAGGGAGTAGGCAGCTCCAATTTCCTTGCAGAAATTCTCACCGCTAGCTTAGCAATCGGTGGGTAGCAGGGGAATTTAGGGTTCCAATAACTATATCTGTGTTAATCTGTTATTGCGGTAGCTGAGGCCCACGTATTCAGGCTGTTTGATTCGTGTCACGTGTGATCAGTTGAGCCCTCAGTTGTGAGGAATTTAGGGAAGGCCAATTGCTTACTCTACTATACCTTGCTTGAATCAGGAGATCAGGGGATTGATTGGACTGCCTGCTGTTACTTGGCTGTTGATTTCTACATAGTTCAGAGCTAGTGGTGCTCTTTACGGATTTGGCAGGTTCGCAATGGCAGATGGAGAGTCATCTGACTTCACCTTCTGCAAGGTTTTATTACTTGCCTCCTACTGCCTCTCTGATCAGTCAACGGTTGCTTCTTTTCCTGCTAGTGGATGCTCAGAATCATATTTTTGACAGACTCGTGTATTGCTTTTAATTGAGGAATAAATCTTCCGAGCTTCATTGAATGATTAATTCACCAGCCTTTAAGCACCATCTTGGTTGCACAAAATTTTCTTTTACAAACTTTGACAAAAAATCTAGTAAGAAGCAATATGTTAGGGATATAGGGCATTAACATTACCTTCATTCTGGGCATTGATATAAATAAGCAGGTAGTATCTAAGTAACATGGGGTGGTTCAAAGAAGTGAAAAATAAGGATCAGGAAAAAGGAAATAGATCCATTATTGCTATATGGAAATCTAATATATTCTGTCTTTGGTTGCTGTTGTACCAAGTAATCCATTTTTTTAGTTGATATACATAAGACCTATGTTTCCTGTTTCATAAAAATCTTAGCTATGTCAATGGACTGGGCCTGGGCTAACTAGGTGAGTGTAGGGTACCCAGTTGTATATATAGCTCCATTTTCATACATTATTTGCTACCATTTTACCTGATTTTCTTCATGATACTTACATTTTAAATCTGGAAACCATGAGTACAAGAGACATGTGTATAGATTGTTTGCTGTTGTAAATCTACTGGATTTATTTAATTTTTTTCATGAATACTTACTGTCCAAGTGGTCTAAGTTTTAAACCTTCTATGGTGATTATATAATGATCATATTCTTTTTCAAACAATTGAAACAATTCTCCAGTGACTTGATATATTAACTTGCTGATGTTATTCTACTTTTATTTTTGTTTAGATGTAACAACTCCTACATTCCATTTTGTTTTCTAGGTCGATTTTGTGGGAGATGATGGTCCATTGGAGTCCCCTAAAGCTATCCCCATGGCAAGTACACCTGGTGGTGATGGTGCAGATAACTTAAAGATTAAGACCCAGGACAACATAATGACAAATGATTCAATTAAATATGAAAGATCTAATTCTGTAACTAGTAGCATCAATCGTGTATCACTTGAAGATTCTAATGGAAAAGAATCAGTTATTGGTGGAGAGAATGCACAGTCAAATTTATTATCTCAACCAAAACCTTCAAAGAAACCCACCGCACGAGCAAAAGTTCCTTTTGAGAAGGGCTATAGCCAAATGGATTGGCTAAAGCTGACCCATACGCATCCTGATCTTGCAGGTAAATTGTAAAAGACATTTGCTGCTACTGTTTGTTGATCTCTGGTATATGTGATTATTACTGGATGGCTTGATGCTGTTGCATGATTTAATACTATTACATTTGAAAACTGTCTTAGTTAATGTACCATTACTGTCTGAGACACTAAAATCATGATAACTCAGGCTACAAGGCCCATATATTTTGTGCCAGCAGGTTAGATCTGAATATGGTCATAATCACCATAGGAGAAACACAAGCTTAAGAGTGGACACATTTTTTTGGTTTCCTTATTGGATAGGTCAAATGAAATAGTTTGTAAACTATACATCATGCTAAACTCAAAAAAGTCCTGACTCCTGAAGAACTACATTTTCTATTAGAGCAGCTTGCTTTTTTCATGTGGCATTGTCCAACTGATGCGTTTAGAAAAGGGGCTTTATTTCTAATTCATACGTCATGGACCTAAGAATTGGTATAAACTTCTAAGACAAATTCTCGTTTAATTGTTTGTGGTGCGAACAAAAACATCATGTATTTCGTTCACAGATAACTGGGGATACTGATTTATCTTCTAATATCCTTATATGTACATTATTTAAGATATAGGATTCCTGCTTGCCAGACCCTTTATTCATTAGCCACTGGACTGCATTTTAGATTTGGTAGTTGGGACGAAAAGGTGAGAAAGGGAACTACAGGCGAGGGGATGGGCAATTTTGGGATTTAGGGAAGGAGCGCGTGAAGCCGTGAACAATGGCAAAATCTGAAGAGATTTGTGATTCCAGTGGCATTAAATGAAGTATGAAAAAAGCAGTGCCAAGAACCAATGGCGTAGACTGATTTTTTCCTAATTCAAAACATGTAAATGGTTATGTATGGATGTTGAAATCTGAAAATGCGAATGCAATTTTATGATGTGGGGACTACACCGTCACCCATGAGCTACCACATTTATTGAATATAACTGCAAAATATGTTGTGGCTTGAGCCTGTCTGTATCAGTTGTAATTTGTGAACCTGTTTAAGCTTGGCTGAAGTATATGTGTACTCTGTTGTTAATATTTATATTTTACTCACTTTTTACATGTTTGTTATTTTTTTCTGATTTGATTCTTGCTGGTGAAATGATACTGATTTCCTTTTATTTGGTGTGGCTCTTTTATAGGGCTTAAGGGACAGTCAAACCGAAGGTTGATTTCTCTGGAAGAAGTTAAACAGCATAAAACTGGAGATAGCATCTGGACTATTTTGAAAGGTCGTGTGTACAACATTGCTCCATACATGAAATTTCATCCGGGAGGTAACCATAAGTTTTAACCTAATGCGGAATACTTGTTTCAGTTCTTTTCAGAACTGTTGTTCATCTTCACATTTTCTGCAGACTTTGGAGTGCAATATCCTTCTATTTCGCATATAACCAGCATTTTAATGGACATTTGCAGGAGTTGATATGCTTATGAAGGCTGCTGGAAAAGACTCCACTGCATTGTTCAGTATCCTTCTATTATAATTGTCCACGCTTACTTTTAAAATTGTCTTCTGCCAGTTGTAGAATTACAATGGAGTTCTAACTAGAACATAATATGCTTTGACATGCATGTTAGTATGGTAGCAAAACGCATTCATGCCCTGATATTTGGCAGACTGTTCTTTGTTCATTGTGACTGTTTAACTTATGTGCTCGTTGTGGCTGTTTAGCTGTCATACCTGCAGGGAAATTCTGTTCATGAATATATAATTCTTGATATGGTTCCTTTACTCTCATATAGACAAATACCATGCATGGGTAAATTTCGAGTTCCTCCTGGAGAAGGGCCTTGTTGGATTCCTCGATCCCAATGAGTAAATATGCCATTGAGCCTGAGGCCAGCACTTCATTTCCTCTCGTCCACGACACCCTGATGCGTATGCATTGCAAACAGATAATTTGAAGAATGTAAGCAAGTATTTGCTGCATTACTATGGAGACAGATGCTGCTTAACATTTTAGAAGTAAGAGTTAGAAACTTGATCGCCATTCGTCCGTACAAATTTCTTCACCGTTGATTGCTGGAGAAAACTAACATTTACATTCATATGAAGCAATTTATAATGCCAGTATGTCAACAAGATACATGTGTTCTAGATGATATTGTGTGTTAAGCTTAAAACTGAACTGACTGCTGTTCAATCTCTCGACGGCGTCATTGTGATCAATGACAGATAATCTAACCTTGGGACTTCATGTACATATCTCCTGTTCTTACTTTCCATTTCTTGTGACAACTGAGTGTTCAATCATCATCAATGTGACCAAATTTTACAAGAGTATCAAATTTACCTTTATCTGATTGCCCCAACTTTCAATCAGGGCCACTCAGGACCAGATGCTCAAAATCAGGCAAGCAGCTCCATCAGATTCTGATCTTGACTTCCTAGATGAACACCGTCCGTCCAATCCTGCCTTTTCGTTTTTTGAGTTCCACTTCACTTGGCAAGAACAAAAACGAAAGAGACGGTCCACGTTCAGAGACGTAACTAAGGTAGCTATGGCATCCTAGATGGATTTACCTTTTGCACTTTAATCAATCAATTACATGCTTGCAAGGGGCACTTTTAGAAGCGTACAACATCCCTATCAAAAAGGAAGCATATGCAGCATGGCATCGATTAACCGATCAACTTGCTCTGTTGACAATGCTCCCCGCTAGTTAGTACAAGTGGTGCACTAGGGGCATCTCCAATTCATTGATGCTTTGGATTAAACGCCTGGCTAAGGTTTGCAAGGGATTTTTTTTTGTCAAAAGAAAACGAAACAAACAGTGGTGCCTTTGATTAATTTAGCGAATAAGGAAAAAGCTCAAAAAAATGCACAATTGATAAGAGTAGTGTTTTCTACTGATTGTTTAAGGTCCTTAGACATCATTCCATGGTCCAACCAGATTTTCTGAAAAATTATTATTGGAGCTGTTTCAACGTGTTAGAATACCCGGACATTCTGTTCTTTCCAATTTTGACACGTTAACATGACAAATAGAGATGTTGTCGTCTTTAGTTGTCCGACTGCAACGAAACTGACAGATCCGGCCTATATAGCTAAGCACACTTTTATACATATTTGTCCATGATCTGTTATTTTCTTCGGAAGATCAGATGTGTACCTGCCTTAATTTTCTTCAATTTTGATAAGACATGGTTCACTACTTGACTCCCAGCCTCTAGCCGTGACCAATACGTGCTAATGACAGAAACCTAACTTCCATCAAAATATGCATAGTCCCCTCCATGTTGTAACCCAAAAAGGTTTTGGGATTTTTGTGCTTCAGGTCCAAAGATGCTTGAGAAATCCGGGCAAGCAGCTCGAGATGTACAGTACGATTGTATATAAAGGAGAGGCCATAAACTCACCAAAAACGAATCTCTGGACTGCTTGGTACTAGTACATTTGGGTTGCTTGTGATGGACATATGGTACTTTTGCATTGAACGCCAGCCTCTTCCTGCCTGCGTAGACGGCACAAAGTGCATCCCTGCACCAACCAGCTCACGGCTCTCTCTCTATCTCTTTCTGCCAAAGATTACGAGTGAGATTGTACCGGCTGCCACTTGCAACACCACCAGCACAGCAGAGAAGGCTAAGAATCTCGATGATGACGATGATAACCAAGTCAGAGATCGCCGATAGATCTGCCGCAAATTAAAGCCAAAAAAACAGCGAAACTTGTTATAAAAATATATACACGAATTTTTACGTGAAAACTTTTATTAAAAAATTCATGCCAACCGATAATAATAAACGTATATAAATATGAATAAGAACATTGTTGTTCCCACGGCTTATAAAAATGTATAAAGAGAAAAATAGAAAGACTTAAATTACTATTAAAAAACTAATTCAGATATATTATTATCAGATCACATATTTAATAATTTTAATCTTAAAATAAATTTTCTCTTATATAGCATAAAAATCATCATTTCTCCATAGAAAATCACCGCGTGCCAAATAGTTATTAAAACTATACCGTAACAACAATTAAACTTAAATAAAACTCGAACTTAGAAACTAACTTTATCATTATATCATTATATCAGCTATATTATTATGAGTATTTATCTTGCATATTTTGACATTACCACCATTAATAACATCCCATCCCAAATAAAGTGATATTTTATATAATGTGCTTTATTCTCTCATGAATCATCTGATTGTAAGGCATATTATAATTTGATTATTATAAAATATATTAATGCAAAACATATCTCATAAAGCTCGGTGTATAAATCTGTAAGCCAAAAGCTTTAGAAATAACCATATATTTAGTAGTACATAAGACAATATTTGCTTACTAACTTGTTTTTTAACTAACAACACAACCTTCAATAGCAAAAATATAATCTAAGTGATCTTGTTTTGTCCAAATATCTAAGTAAAATATAAATCTACATATCAACAAGTCCACCTATAGAACTCCCAAATTACAAACAATCATTAGAAATATCATACAAATATCTAAAAATTCAGTGAACTGCTTTCAATACTTTTTGTTAGGTTTAGCCATATATCTACTAAAAACACTTAATGTAGATGATAAGTCAAAAAAAACATATCATAACATACATAAGTAAACCAACTATACTTGAATATGAAATTCTATACATATACTTAATATCATAATTAGACTATGGACATAAATATGAAATTGTCTAAAATATACAGCTAAAGAACTACTCACTGGTTTTACATTATAAATACTAAAATCATGAAAAAAATGTAACCAATCTGACTAAGATATAACTTATCAGACTATCTTTCTCCAGTAATTTCCATATTAACAATTTTCTTCGCTACACCTAAATCCTTCATCTCAAACTTACTATTTAATTATATCTTTTACTTTATTATCTCTGATTTATCTTTTGCAGCAATCAACATATCATTGATATAAAGAAGCAAATATATAGTTGACCCATTAACAATTTTGAAATAAATATAGCCATCAAAAATTGATCTTCTGAATGTGAAAAAACATGAACAATGAAATCTACCTGAGTGTTTTAACACTTTTTCAACCTGTAGACTAGGTTTTCTTTTCCATTCAAGTTACTCCATAGATGTCCTCTTCTAACTTTTCATGTAAAAATATAGTTTTAACACATTTAATTGCTCAATTCATAATTATGCATTATAACAATATTGAGTAAAGTATGAATTAAACTATGTTTCACCCTAGAGAAAAAGACATCATTAAAATCAATACCTACAATCTAACTATAACTTTTAGCAACTAACTTTGCTTTATATCTTGTTTCATCACTTTAAGACATACATTTCTTCTTCTTCTTTTCAAAAATCCACTTGTAATGGATAGGTTTCTTCTCATTTAATAATTTCACCAGTTCCTAAGTAATGTTCTTTTTAAGTGACACTATCTTATCATGCATAGCAGATATCCACTTATTGTAGTCACTAAAAATAATAGTTTCAGAATATGCAGAATGTTTTACATTACCTTAAATTTCATTTGCCACATTGAGAGCATAAGCAAATATGTTCACTTCTTCAACCCATCATATAGGGCGTTTAAGATTTATCATTCTTCTATCAAGTGCAATAGAAGGCTATGGTGGTTGCTCAACAATAGAATCTAAATCTTAATTAACAGGTGAATCTTAGATAATAGCAATATTTTCCTTTTTTTTTTGCCTTGAACTACCTAAGTGCTCCAACTACTCACTTACTTTCTATCGGTTCTCAATAGGAACATTAGTAGGAGGATTGTCATGTAACATAACTTATTCATGAAAGACAACGTTTCTACTATTCACAACCTTTCTATCATCCAAACACCATAACTTTTAGCCTTTCACATGAGATGGATAATCAAGAAACTTGCAGTTAATAGCTCTAGGCTTTAATTTACCATTATTAATATGATCATCAACAGTATAACCAAATACTCTTATGTATGAATAATTTGTAGAGGAGCCAAATCATATCTCAACTGGAGTCTTCTTATTAATAGCAGTATTGGATGATTGATTAATAAGATAATAAGCAATGAAAGTGACTTCCGCCCAAAATTGTCTATACAAACTAGTATTTGATAGCATTCAATGAGCCTTTTCTATAATTGTCATGTTCATACGTTTAGCTTTATTGTTTTGTTAAGATGTATGAGAAATGGTATAGTGCTTTATAATGCCTTAAGATTTGCAATCTGATTTAAATTGCTTAGAATAAAACCCTATCCTATTGTTAGTACAAAATATTTTTACCTTTCTTTCGGTCTGTCTTTCAACTGTAGTCTTTCACTTTGTAAACATAGATAGTCTTTCACTTTGTAAACATAGCAAATGTTTGATATTTATACTTTAAGAAATAATCATAAACTTTTCTCAAATAGTTATCAATGATAGTCATATAATGAGAACCTCCTAAAGATGTTACGAGCAAGCCCCATAAATCATAATACATATAATCAAGAATAGCTTCTACAGTATATATAGATGTATTAAACTTTATCCTCTTATGTTTTTGAAAGATACAATGCTTATAAAATTTCAACCTCTTGATGCTTTGTCTATCTAACAATCCTCTCTTACTCAACTCCATGAAACCAAATTTGCTCATAAGCTAAAGACGTATATGCTAAGAATTAGTAGCATCAGAATTGGGTAATGAATCAAAAATATAACATTATCTAAAATTACAATACCCTACAAATGATATAGGTTGGCAACTTTAATAGCTTTCATCATAATAAGTAAGCATTTAGTTACCTTCAAAACTCCATCTCCTCTAGAGTATTTGTACCATTTACGATTAAGATTACATAAAGAGATGAGATTTCTCTTCAAATTAGAAATATGTCATACATCTAACAGTGTTCTGGCATAACCATCTAAATAGTGCCGATACATGCAACTTTGCATGGTGTGTTATCACCATCAACACATTACCACTTTCAACAGGTTCATAGGTGGCAAATCAATCTTTATTTGGGAACATATGATAGGTGTAGGCAGCATCAAGAATCTACTAATCACTAATTTATGCACAATCAGCATAAGCAAATAGTAAATCTCCATCAAAACTATCATCAAAAGCAATGACAGCTTTACCTTTCTCTTATTTCTTACTTTTTGGCCTATAATTCCCCATCCTCTTTTCTTTGTTCTGCAGCTTTCAACACTCAGAGATGATATGTTCATCTTTTTAGTATTTGCATAACTTATATCTGCCTCTGGATTTTGATCTCTCACGATGGATGTCAGAACTTTTATCTCTTGATTGATTAGTGTTTTTCTTTTGCCTACCCCAAACAACCAAGCATTCTACTTATGAACTTGAAGCTTTAGAAGTAAACATAGTTTTCATCTTTTTTCTTAGCATACAAAGCATTATAAACTTATTACAAAGTTAGAATATCACAACTATAAAGCATGGTATCTCTGAAATTTACATATGAGCTAGACAATGAACACAATAGAATGAGGTCTAAATCCTCTTCATTATACTTTCCTCTATAAACTTAACGTCAACAAGAATTTCCTTAAAAGTGAAGAGATAATCTATGATAGCCTCATCATCTTGTAATTTGTATAAGAATAACTTTTACTTCAGGTGTATCTTGCTAGTTAGATCCTTTATCATGTAAATTTGTTTTAGCTTCAACCACAACATTATAATTGTTTTCTCCTTGCACACGTTCTATAATAATATTGCTAGATAGATGAAGATGAATCATTTTTCTTATAATCATCTGACTAATCATTTTCTCTCTTATTAAAACCATCTAACGTATCATTTAAATCATGTTGTGCAAGAACAGCTCGTATCTTCACTTGCCATAACGAGGATCTTGTGTCTCAATCTAGTAATGATATATCATACTTCAAAATTGTCACGGGAATTATTCCTGAAATTTGCTGATAAGAAATTATATAAACCTAGTAGAAACGCGAACCTCGTACACTCTGGGTGCACTAAGTTTTAAAAAAAACTTCAATAAAAATAGACTTTTTTTATATCAACAATGCTGACTTCGATTTAAGAAGTTAGTATATTAAATTTGTATAATGATACATAGTATCACATATTAAATCTTATTACTTAGACATATAGTAAATTTAATTATAGCATAGGCATAGTAAATATAATGAATTAATAAAATTAGAATTATGATATAGATATAGTAAAAATTAATATAGTAAAATTTAGGACTTTAGGAGTGGGTTGTTAACGTTAGGGTCTCTACCTATGATGCTAGAGAGGCCGGCGCTATACTTCTGCCAATTTATTGTTTATGTGATAAAATTAACGGTAAGATTAGAGAGAAAGTCAATGATGTTGACTTCGTGTTGTTAACCCTCAGCGTTAGTGTCTTTAGCAGAAAAACGGTTTATTTCTGATTATAGTTTTTTTTAAAAAAATATTTATAAAATAAAATTTTAAAAATAATTAAAATGTAAAAAATCGTGATGAATTGATATGGTCACCTTGTTAGCAAGCTTGTTTGTCAACAGAGGATCCCCTGCCGCTCCTTCAACAGAGGATAGTTCGCCTATCAGACTCCAAAGGATGACCGACCCCTATTGTCCTCGAGTACGTCAGGGTGCTAGAGTTGTGATTTTGTTCAAAATGGTGAACATTTTTGCATTTTTATTAATTATTTCCAAGGAAATTCACAAATTAATCCCCAATCGCTTTCTGTTTCTCTTATTTATTGATTTTCCTCTAATTTTGTGCCATTTTTTATTATCCCTAGCACATGTGATTAGAGTAGTTACCTTATCAGCATGGAGGGTTTACTATACCTCAGCAGTAAGTCCGGTAATATGATAACCATGCGGTTATCGTGGTGAATAGTGCAAAAACCAAACAAAATTAACCAAAAAATTTAACTTTAATTTATTTATTTTTATAATTTGGTGGGGTTATTGGAACTTTACTATTACTCTATCTCATCGATAAGACTACGTAGTGACGTAATCCATGGATAATACATCCAAATAACTTAGTAGCTGAAATTAAAAGTGGAACCATCCGAACTAAAATTTATAATTGATCGCACTAAATCACATAGGCAATTTGGTTTAAATATTTTAAAAATCCACGTGTTTCTTAAATCTTTGGAGAACTTAGGCATGTTTGAAGAACTTCTAGGTAGGAGGTGAAGAATTTAAAAGATGAAAGACCCTCCTCCCCCTAAATATTTTTGCAGGCAAAACTACTCTGTATTTGTAATGAGAATGGCATTCGAATTTTTTATTCCCTCAAACATTCTTTTTTTTTTCTAACACTTAGAATAAGATCTAACAGTTTACACTTCCCATCTACCGTATATCAAGCAGTGAAGCTTGACTCACCCCTAAGCCCCCTTCCTCACCGCTGTCTCCTAACCACTCTTTATTCCACCACCACCTACACCTCCCTCCCTAATTGAAAGATCACCCACACTTCTTCCTTCTCTTAAACAACCCCCATCCCCTCCCACCCCTGTCTCCCATCTATATTCTAATTGGCTGGCTGCCGTCACCGGAGAAGTTTGGAAGTTTGGAGTTCACCAATGATGGAAAGATCGACAAGGTGAGATAGTGCAAATCTTCGAACAGGGATTAAAAGGTTAAAGATCGTATGGCCTTGCACTCTTGCTCTAAAATCATTCCAATGTTCTGTAACAGCTCCGACTAATATTCTCAACAAACTGGAGGAGTACAAATTGAAATCGAAAAGGCGAAAACATATCTTCTGGACGTTAATTACGCATTGTCAAGGCATTCAATTCTCACACGGTCGAATGCCAGCAAACTACTAGTCAGCATGTTAACACTTTGTATCAAAAAGTGTCGTCATCCTGCGTAATAACGACGTAATTACTTACCAAAACAAAAAATTTTAAAAAGCACTCCTCTCGTTAATTAACCCCATAAGCCGAAAATTTCACTGTGTGTTACCGCCATGTCGTCACCGTGCGTTACTGTTCTTTCCACCTTAATCTCCCAATTAAACCAACTAATCGCGTCATTAAAACCATAATTAACCTTCACCATCTGACTATAAAACCCACGTGCGCGTGTGCTCTCTCTCTTCCTCCACTCCGTGCGAAGCAGAGGACACGCCGGCCGCCGCAGCGACAGCAGCGGCAGCGATGAGGACGAGCACCACCGTGCTCATCGCCGCGGCCGTGGCGCTGCTCCTCCTCGTCACGGCGGCGTGCGGCGACGAAGAAAGCGGTGGGTGCGGGAAGGAGGACGCGGCGGCGGGGCGCGACCGGGCACGGGCGAGGGCGCTCAAGATCGCGGCGTTCTTTTCCATCATGGTGTGCGGCGCGCTCGGGTGCGGCCTGCCCGTGCTAGGGCGGCGCGTGCCGGTGCTGCGGCCCAATGGCGACGTGTTCTTCCTCGTCAAGGCGTTCGCGGCGGGCGTCATCCTCGCCACGGGGTTCATCCACATCCTCCCAGACGCGTTCGACAACCTCACCTCCAACTGCCTCCCCGCTGGCGGGCCGTGGAAGGACTTTCCCTTCGCCGGCTTCGGCGCCATGGTCGGCGCCGTCGGCACGCTCGTCGTCGACACCCTCTCCACCGGCTACTTCACGCGGGCCCACTTCAAGAAGGACGCCGCCGCCGCGAGCGCGGTCACTGCGGCTGCCGTCGCGGACGAGGAGAAGCAGACCGCCGCCGCGACGCAGCAGAACCACCACCAACACGACGACGGCGAGGAGCACGAGGGACACGTGCACATGCACACCCATTCGACGCACGGCCACGCCCACGGCTCGTCGGCGCTAGTCGCGGCTGTCGGCGAGGACGACAAGGAGCAAACTCTCCGGCATCGAGTCATCTCTCAGGTGCCATCTCCTTCAACGTAACAACCATTTGACCATACATTCAATTCAATTACTAGATTACTACACGTTGCAAATTATTTTTGAATTATGTGTGAAACAAAAAACGAGGGCATGCACGTGCCAACTTTCTTGTGCATACAAGCATTTATAGTGATTAAAAGCACAAAGGAAAAGGTGTGCTGAATGTAAGTACTCCCTCTGTCACATTTATCTGGCATTACGAGAACTGAGTTTAGTTCTCCTAACGTCAAATGTAATATATATATATATATATCATTATATATATATATATATATAATGACTGGATATATATAATTGGTGATGCAGGTCCTAGAGCTTGGAATCGTGGTGCACTCGGTGATCATCGGCATCTCTCTCGGCGCGTCCCAGTCGCCGGACACCATCAAGCCGCTGGTGGTCGCCCTCAGCTTCCATCAGATGTTTGAGGGCATGGGCCTCGGTGGCTGCATCGTCCAGGTATCTTGCTACTAAATGGTGCTTCTTATATTAGCTGCGACACAATACCAATAAAACCGCACAAAAGTCTTCTATTTAATTACTTAACCTGTTTCAAAATATAGCTATTTTTAGAGTTTAAAATTATTCTAAAATATAGCTATTTATCCATATAATTTCTATTCTCGGCCAATTGTAATTCTCTACCATTCAATTTCACCAAATTCATTAATTATTATAAAAATATCTAGAAATACTTACATCTTGGGATATAGAGAGAAACTTTATATATGCCATGGCAGCAACTAAGAATATATAATTGCCATATGTCGCATCAAAATCGCATATCATGTCAGTTTGACCGAGGAATAAAATTATCTACTTAAAAATATGTGCTTCTTCCATGGTTTCAGTGGTTTTGTTACATAAAGCAAATACTAGAAAGTAGAATCTTGTCTTCGCGCAATAAAAACCAGAAAGTTGGTATTGTATGGTCTCTATCGAAAGTGAAAAAAGACAAGAAAAAACTCACCCAAACAAAATAGTACTACCACTACGCCACTTGCTCGATTCGTTGGAAAAAAGAGGGGGTAATTTGTCCGGAAAAATTATATAAAGGGTAAAAGGAGCGAGTACTACGATGCCTTGGCTAGTGTAACCGACTGATTGTAAGCCCATCCAATAGGGGGTCGATGTAGTGATCATCTAAAGCACCATAGCTTTATATGATTGTAATGTCAAGATGAATGATACTATATACAAGCACGACAAAGTATAAAGGAGGGTGACATGTGAACAAGATTTGGTATACTTGTACGCACTTAAATCCATCCATTTCAAAATATGTGTATTTTTAAGTTGTTTAACAGCTTATCCAATAGGGGGTCGATGCAGTGATCATCTAAAGCACCAAAGCTTTATATGATTGTAATGTCAAGATGAATGATACTATATACAAGCACAATAAAGTATAAAGAAAGGTGAATTGTGAACAAGATTTGGGATTGTTACATTTGTAGGCATTTAAATCCATCTATTCCAAAATATATAACAAATAGTAAGCTTATGTCACAAGATTTACTCTTAGTCATTTTGGGTCAGTTTTTAAATTTTCAATTATTTAGATTCTTTTTCAAGCACATGATTAGCTTTGAAATCATTGGAATGAAAAGACTTATAGGAATTAGTGTATGAACGCTTATATTATTGTATAAAATTTAAATACTAGAAAAATACTAATATTTAAGAAAAAAAGAGACTAATCAATTAATTAAAGACACCCCATAGCATGCATGATTACTGTACATTCATGTGTAGCTCTTTAAATATTTCAGTTGTGTATAGAGTGCGTATAAGTGGATGCGCGCGTGTGGTGGTACATGTGTGCGAAGTGTAGCCACGTTGGAGGAAACTTTCGATTAAGTTAACTGGCAAAATTACGCACATGGCTTAGCTCGACCAATATCACCATTTGCATTATATTTAACAACACGTACAGCACCAGTTAATTAATTTTAACTCCCTGCACATGCATGCATGGCACGTGTGTAAATATGCAGGCAAGGTTCAAGGCGAGGTCGATCGTGACGATGATCCTCTTCTTCTGCCTGACGACGCCGGCAGGGATCGCCGTCGGCGTGGGCATCTCGTCGGTTTACAACGAGAGCAGCCCGGCTGCGCTGGTGGTGGAGGGCCTGCTCAACTCCGTCGCGGCCGGGATCCTCGTCTACATGGCCCTCGTCGACCTCCTCGCCGAGGACTTCACCAACCCCAGGGTGCAGGGCAGGGGGAAGCTGCAGGTCGGCGTCAACGTCGCCATGCTCGCCGGCGCCGGCCTCATGTCCATGCTCGCCAAATGGGCCTAGCATCTAGTGTCACTCGCCGCCCCGAAGCTGGACCGAGGGCGTGCAGGATATATATATATTCTAGACGAAATTACTAAACAAGAAGAAAGTCAGCTGTACTCCCAGTTTTGTATCTGTAGTTCAAATGGAATTTATATATCTTTAATGCTTAAACATGCGGATATTTTTTTTCTTTCTACATAAATTTAATAAGAATAATATGTTACTTGGGCTAGCGCGCAAGTGGTGTGTATACAAGTTTATCTTTTCTGTTGTAATATATTATATTATAAAGACAGTTTAAAAACTGTCTAAAAATTATCACATTAATTTTTAAAAAAATACCGTTAGATTATGTTGGGTATTATAATGATATAGATAAATTGATATAGTTATATATAAAATATAATTATATATAAAGAAATAGAAGTTGAGAATTATATATAAAATCGTATATGAAATCAAAACCTTAAAAAATAATTAAGATTTCTATATAAAATTAAAATATACTTTTGATATCTATATAAATAAAATTTTAGGTTTCTATATTAAATTTAATATGTAACTGCGTATGAACTGTAGCAGCAATCCTAGTTGGGAATTATGGTTATTGAGTCTGCTGCACCTGCCAACCATGTCGGTTTGAAACGAGATAGCAGCCACCGGTTGAGTATGAAGAATTAGTATATCAAAGGAATGTCGACATTGGGTTGCCACATTTTCAGTCCACGAGATCCGTGCCGGCTATTGACCGGTATATCTTTTGACTAGTCCAGGAAGCAACAGAAAGATGGAAGGGTCGTGCAACTATAGCTAGGAGAGTGATGAGAAATGCATACATGCCATGGCTGCTAAGAGAGAGCTTGACTCTGATGATCTGACCCAAGAATGGTGTGCCAGATTCAGAGCCTTGTTGCTTAACGATGATTAATTTAGAGGCAACTTTGGGATCTCAGAGGTAATGGGCCTTTTGTTCTTGGTTGTGTTTTTATATCTGGGCTGAGTTGATGTAATAGTGTCGGGGTTTGGCAGGGAGCTCATTGAGGTCTTGTTTGAACCGGCCTAAATCCCGGCCGATCAAACGTGGATATACAAGCCGAGGCTTTTGTTCAAAAATAATCAGTTTTAAGCATGAATCGCAATAAGAATCTCATGATGAGTAAATCAACTGACGAAAAATCCGTTGTCGAAAACATGCAATCGATTCCTCACATGAAATCTTTTTATAGTTTTTCATGTTTCCTTCGTATGTGTTCATAAAGGGCTTCTTCAAAATGTATGAATTTTACAAGATTTTTATCTAATTACTCTAGTTTTTCTTTAGAAATCCTCCAAAGAAGGCCTTAATCATAGGTCACGAACTCGTGTTAAGGGGGTTGTGTGTAATACACGTGCATTGTGAGTGGCTGTCCGTTTTCTATAAAATCAAATGTTATATGATCCAGGTACATGTTTCACAGTCCTACGCGACGCATGAAAGCGACTACGAGGATGCCGGATAAGAATCCTGGATGCATTACTGGATGATTTTAGTCCCAGGATAGTTACACAATGTTCAGTTAAATTCAACATTTTTACGTGATGTGCAGTTAAATCTAACATATTCCGGCTCCAATCTTTCTTTTTAGAGAGAATTTACCGCTCAAACTTGCAAAGCATCATCCTTTCACCCTGGATTAGCTCTCCTCGGCTCCGGGCTCGCCCAATCTACCGACAACCTCCAGTTGAGAGTAAGTGAGATCTTCCCCTCAATTCTCATCCTTAATTCTTCTTTAATTTATAATTTTGTAATAGCATAAATCTTGAAAATTTTCATCTCATCTTGATAGGTTTTGTATGATCTGTTAATATGTTTTGTGAATGCTGACCTTGTGTCTATGATTGACACATGTTTTAACATCGTCTAGTTGGTCTCTATATTAAGGTACGCTATATCTAACTTTTTTATGCACTTTCTTATTGTATATTGTCATCAATTAGAGAAATAATGTTTATAGTTACTGGATGCTAAACTAAACTATTTAGTATAATATTGTTCTAGAACCATGCATGCATGCTGCCATAAGTAAAAGAAAGCTAGCCACCCCTCTCATTTTGCTCTTGCTCCGCCCCTGCAGTGGAGATCGTCGTCTTCGCCACTAGAAGCGCAACACCCCGCATTTCTGCAGTCTTTCGCCATCTCCGTCGAAGAATCGGACACATCCGCCGCTTCCTTGTCGCGACAGGCTGGCTGCTTCACGCTCGTGCAGCCACGACCACAGTGGATGTACTCTCCTTCACCGACGTTGCAGCATCCTGAAGACGCGCGGCTCGCCGCCGCGAGTTTGGTGGCGCCGCATCCGGCGCCCTCGCCACCGCCGCCGCAACATTTGGCAACGACAGCCGCCTCGGGCGGCTTCTTGGATGCGCCGCATCCGGTGCCCTTGCCATTGCCGCCGCCGCAACATTTGGCAACGACGGCCGCCGAGGTTGGCTGCTCTTCTTGATGCTCGCCGCCGGCTGGGATGTCGATCACAACCGAGTGGTCAGGCGACTTGCTCGGCTTCGGACAGCAGCGGCAGCCGTTGGCTTGTTCAGGAGCGGCGCTCGCGGCTGCGGCGTTGGGCGCTCCGGAGTTTGCGGCGAGCTGGGACCTCATCACCAGTGACCTCGCCGTGGCGCGGCACGCATCGTCCTTGTTGCCGCCCTTCCAGTTCTCCCTCATCAGCGTCATGCTGATGAGCACGACGAGGAGGCACGTCCCGACGTCGGCGAGCACGGCCGCCCACAGCACGGGGCGCCACGCCGCAGCGAGCGCGAGCACGGCGGCCTTGATGGCCACCGAAGTCGTCACGTTGAAGGCGATGGTCCGGCGGGCTCGCCTGCCGAGCCTGACGGCCTCAGTGACCCTGAGGACGTCGCTGGACATGAGCGTCGCGTGGCTGGTCTCCATGGCGGCCGCGGACCCGGAGATGCCCATGGACACGCCCACGTCCGCCCCAGCCAGCGCCGCCGCGTCGTTCATACCGTCGCCGACCATCATCGTCGGGCCGAACCTCACCTTGAGGCTGTCGACGAGCCTGACCTTGTCCTCCGGGAGCAGCTCGGAGTAGAGCTCCTCCAGGACGCCGCCAAGCTGGCCCTGCGCGTGCATGGCCGCCGTGGTGCTGTCCCCTGTCAGCATCACCGACTTGATGCCAAGCGATCCCAGCTCCCCGATCGCTTCCGCCGCGCCGGTCCGGCAGTTGTCGGAGAGCGAGAAGACGCCGGCGAGCTCGCCGTCGCAGATCACATAGCCGATGGACACGCCTCTGACGATATCACCCATTTCTTGAACTGCAAACGTCACAGATTGAGTTCAGTCAGCTCAGCTTCAGCTCATTCTGAAGCTGAATTGTCAGTAACTGTACTACTACAAATGATGTGTTTTGCTCACTTTTCTGAGGTGATGATGCTCTTGCCAATGCCCTTCTGTTCCCAATGTAGATGTGTTTTCCATGGATCTCTCCATAGATCCCCTCCCCGGGATATATCCGAAAGTCGCTGACATTTGCCGGATTTGGTTGGATTGATTTGTATTGAGCATACTCCACAAGTGCAGCTGCCATTGGGTGGCTTGATTTGCTCTCAATGCTTGCGACCCTGCAAGAACAAAAAAACATAATTTGTACCAAGAATTTCACTATGCAAATCAATCCAATTCATCACAAATTAGAGTTTTTCAACAAGCGTAAACCGACTACAGTTGAAAGTATGTTAAATTTGTTCAGTTCAGTATAAGTGATGCCATCACCTGTAGCTGCTGCATTCCAAGAACTGAAATGAAATATTCTTCAGTCTTACCAGTAAAGAAGATGATTGATCTCAACCTTGTCCCCAAACAGATGGAACGAGTCGATGCTGAAATCTCCTCTGGTGATCGTCCCGGTCTTGTCGAACGCGACAGCTCTGATCTCTCCCAGTGATTCAAGAACATCTCCACCCTTGATGAAGATCCCCATCCTCGCAGCCCGCAGCATCGCACAGAAGGTGGCCACCGGCGTCGACAGCACCAGCGCGCACGGGCACGCGCTGACCAGCAGCACCAGTGCCAGCTTCCACCATTGCTCCAGGCCGTCTGCTCCGAGCAACACCGGGATCAGGGCCACTCCTGCAGCAACAACAACCACAACTGCAATGCACAAAGAACAAAATGTTTTTATTACTGATCAATTTGTGGTGTTTACTGGAGATGTTCAGAATTCAGTCAGTGTTCGATTGCGCACCGGGCGTGTAGTACTTTGCGCAGGAATCGATCAGCCGCTGCGTTTTCGACCTTCTGTTCTGTGCCGCCTCCACCAGCCTCTCCATCTTTGCCACCGTGGAGTTCTCGGCGACGGCCGTCGTCGTCACAGCGATGTAACCTGCAACGTGACAACGTCTCAATCTCATTGAGGATGACATGAACAATGATGCATTGGGGATTATTGAGTTGGATGCGCCAATATATCAACCAGTATATCAAAATCGTTAAGTTGATCAGGAAAGATGGACAATTCACCTGATCATGACATGAACAATGATGCATTGACTATTGGGTTGGACGCATCAACCAGTTTATCAAGAATGTTAAGCTGATGAGAAAAGACGGGCAATTCACTTATACTCCAGTGACACAGATGTTTCAGAGTTTCTGACATTTTGGGTACTCTGAAACTTGAGTGAGCTTTTGCTTACCGTCCATGTTCATTGTGCCGGCCCAGACCTCGGAGTGCGGCTGCTTTGGCACCGGGAATGACTCGCCGGTGAGGCTCCTCTCATCGACCTCGCTCTGCCCGTCGACTACCACGCCGTCGACAGGGACGATCTCGCCGGCCCTGACCGCGACGACGTTGCCCACGCGGACGTCGCGCACGCTGACGACCTCACCGTTCACGAGGACCGCCTTCGCCGGGAGCATGCCCATCAACGACGACATCCCGGAGCTCGCCTGCACTCATAACGTGAGTGTTCGTCCAGACTTCGCAAAGATCGCCATGAATTGTTGAAGACAATGATGACATTGAGATATAGTACCTTGGTGCAGGCCAGCGTCTCGAGCCATTCTGCGGTGGTGAAGAGGAAGACGATGGCTCCTGCCTCCGTGTAGTCCCCGAGAGCGAGCGCGCCGGCGACGGCGATGAGCATGAGGACGTTGATGTCGAGGGTGAACCTACAGGCCGCGGCCCATCCCCGGCGAAGCATCGGCGGCGCGCCCGCGCAGGCCGCTGCGAAGGCCAGGCACTGTAGGGGAGGGAAGAGCCACTTGAAGAAGGACGCCAGGAGGAGGACGCCGGAGGCGACGATGTACGGGCTCGGCCACCGGCTGACGACGCCGCTGCTGCCGTAGGCTCGCACCGACGCCTCGAGGCCGGCCTTGTTCAGAGCCTTCACTGGTCCAGACAAAGATGACGACAACGACGACTCGATTCCGTGAGAATTTTGCGCAAGAATCTTGTGCAGAATTAATGGCGCGCGGTGGCTTACCGATGACGGACTCGGAGGCGGCGGCGGGGTCATGCTCGACGACGACAGTGCGGGACGCGACGACGACGGACACCACCCGAACGCCATCGAGCGGCGCCAGCAGGCGCTCCACAAGCGCCACCTCGGCGGAGCAGCAGACGCCAAGAACATCCAGGTACGTCTTGTTCCACTTCCTCCCTCCGCCGCCGCCATTGCCGCCATCCCTCGCCTCAGGCAGCAGCCTCTCCTCGAGCCTTTCTGCATCCGAAGCCTCATCCTTTCCGGCCATCGCCGTCCACCACCGCGCCGCCTGATGCAAGAGACCCAAATGGAGATCAAGGAGAGGCGATCTGGAGGCGCATAGACTTCGCTGCGAGGATTAGAACGAGGCGGTGTCGTCGGCGACAGCGACGGCGGCGCCAAAAGAATTGGGATTTTGTAATCGACGGGCAGCTGATCCGGCAAGGTTGTCTGGCATGGCAACGAGGGACTTCGTCTTAATCAGCAAGGTGGGCCCACTTTGCAGTGAGGGAGCTAGTCTTGATTAATTAATCCTTAATAACACTCATCTTAATCAGCAGCAACCTATCAGTGGTTGACCAGTTTGGATTAATTTCTTAATTCCCCATCTTAATCAACACATTAGTTTTTTTTTGTTTGATGCTGCCATATGCATTATATAGCTACTCCAAGTTGTATTTGTTTGAAGCTAGATTTGTCCCCCCCAAAAAAAGAACTGCAAATGGTTGGCATACTGGAATTTGACCACCTGAATTGGCAACAAACGGGCAAGATCATGCATGCAAAGTTCATACCAAACCAAACCAAATGTGTCCTAAATTCATAAATGCTGCTTAAAGTTGATGAGTAAAGTAGTAAATGTTGAAAAAAATTGGCATCAGCCCAAACAAACCCTAACGACGAAAACATAGAAGTGCTCTGCTGATGACAGCTCAACTTCCATACCCAAGCCCTAATTTTTACATGCCATTTTCGAAAGGGGGTAATAAAAATTCCTTAAATAATTATGAAACTTAGCTCACTAGATGACTTCTTTGTCCAATAAAATATTTTGATATTATCCCTAACGAAAGCAAAATGAGAAACAGATGCAGACCAAAAGCAAGAATATGATGAGCCTCTCTGACTATGAAAGCAATTCCAAATTACAATTGCCAACAGTCAGCAGTAAAATTATAAATGCCATTTTAAAAGTTTAAACCATGGAGGAGTTCAGTTTTGACTTGCATGCCTATTGAACTTGTGATACATCTCATCGAGCAAAGATACAAATATTTTTGGTCTGAACTTGCAGGTAAAACACTTGAAGGGAGCACTGACTTAAGGTTTAAGCTAATTCCTAATGATAAACTATCCACAATCCAGAAGAGAGTAGACCATGCCACATATCTAGAGCTGCCACTAGGCAGCTTATGGGTAAAATTCAATTGATTTTGCAAATATTTTTATGTTGTGAATGCGAGTTAAACTGCAAATGATGCACTTTGACGAAAGCTTATTAATTGAAACATGCATGTGACACATGTGCACCAGCTACTATTATGTGTGCTAAATCATCTCCGACAATTTGTGTCATATGATGATTTTGGTTTTATGGGATATGCGAAAGCCTTTTCTCCCTTTAAAAATTTCATTACGTTATTTGCAGAGACTTTTCAAACTAATTAAAATTTTACCGCCATAAAATTGTTATCCAAACTTAAAAAACTAAAAAGATAAATTATTTTCCTCGACCTTTGAATTTAGCTTTTTTTAGTTTCATAAGGGGGTAATGTTTTTTTCGGTAGCAAATTTAATGATTAACTAACATTGACCAATGATAATGGCAAAAGAAAAACGAGTACTGACAGAATATTGGCAAAAGAGAATAGTGAAAAATTAACTAAATATCAAATTCGGGTGATTCCGCGTCATACATTTGAAAAGAACGATCCAGATTGTTAGATACAGTACTTTGCCGCTTTATCTCTTGGGGTACACTGTGCAACCATGGCTCTTACTCATAGGCCCATAGCGTGCACAGGTTAGTGTAGTATCTCGTTTGGAATAAATGGACACATGAGTGGCAGGATGAAGTGTGAGTGTGTGACAGAAGTCCTAAATGGAAGCTGTGATGGAACAGTTTGATCTATCGCTGAAAGAGCAGTACACATCTTGAGATTTCACTTGGGTATCCGTGAACTTCCGTCTTGTTCCACTTAAAAACAAGCTCATGTCATGTCATCAGGTTGTGTGTTGCACTCCCGTGATCTTGATCGTGGCTTCTGTCAGGATTCAGGAAAACGAACATGTTGCTACCTGGGATTCCCTCCTAAAAAAACAACACTGAATCCTCGATGCAACACGAGCACTCGAACCAGGGCCAAAATATCCCAGCATGCAGGACTGTTTCCACAGTCCACACTGCCACATAATGTCGAGAGAGAATCACAATATGCACAGTAACATCCAGAGACTTGTCGAGAGAAATCGGTGTGATTTCATGCAGCAAGGAAATGAAATACCAAATTAGCAACAGGGCATGAACAAATTTTCTTCTAAAGACTACAACGTAACAGTATCCATATCTTAAAAGAACAACCACAACAGTAACTGACCAGTTTATGAAACAAACTATCCTGTAAAGTTTCCCTTTCTTTTCCAACATCTACCACAACAGTGCGCAATGTTCTAGAGCATCTAACATCTGCCGCCTACTTGGGACTGGAAGAGGGATGGCAAGTATTGTTCGATTGATCAGCTGAGTCAGCAATTGAGAGCCAGCAGCAGCTCCATGGTTTTATTGCCTACTTTTCTTTGAGCTGCTGCAATCAGGGCACTTGTAGTGCTTTATATGCTCTGCTTTCGCTGGAGTTATCCTAACGCATTTGCCGTGGAACCACCGCTCACAAATGTCGCACCCGATCCAAAACTCGTTGGAGTTGTAGCGACCACCACAGGTTCCACAAAGGGTTTCACTGTGTTCTTCGTCATCGTCGTACCCATCATCAACAACAGCTGGCCTCGAGTTTTTCGTCTGCACATCATTTGCTCGCTGCATAACAAAGCCAGCTTTCAGTTTGTAAAAACTCAAACGGATACAGTTTGATAATGTATCAAGATGACAAACTTATACAGCATTGGTATGGCACCTTTGCCGAGTGCTTGGATTTGCTGTCATTGTCGGTACTAGACTTATTATCCCTTCCATGCTTCCTATCAGAGAGTGCTTCAAGCACGGTTGGATGGTCGTTGATCAAGCTGAATAAGCGCTTCCTGACAAACAAGAGATACACCATGTTGGATCCAGGAAAAGAATTTCATTAACCATTATATGATACTATGGGTTTTAACAAGAAAATGGCGGGTGCAAAGGAAGTTCAAATCAGAATATGAACTCAAGACACCACTACATATTGTACAAGTCTTTGTTTAGCCCTGGGCAGGATAGACAGAGAATATGAAAACAAGATAATCAAGAAATAATTGCAACAAATAAACTAGAATTTGTAAATAAAGAAAGAAAAAATTGTTTGTGAAGCAAAGAGGCAAACAGCCCTCCTGAAGCAAATACAACACTAACGAAGATTCCATTAGCTGGTGGAATAAAAATGATAGAAAGGGGTTTTCCTAAGGAGTTAAGAAAGTAGTCCATCATACGATAAGAATCCTTCAAACACAACAGATAAGCAATGAAACATTATCAACAAACATCACACTAACTTTTTTGATCAGATGTGAATACAGATTGACTGCTTTAATTCCACGTAAGACAAAAGAAGTACATGTAACATGTGATGGCACATGAGATAGAAGGGCTGCACAGTCTAGTACTCTACTGTCCCTGATACAGTAACAGATACTAATACAAAACAGAAGATAGTGCCAACCTAAAATACAATGGAAGTGGAAAGTATAGATGCAGGAAAATAGAAACTAAAACGAAAGCATGCATAGACTACAACTAGGAAAAATGATAGAACACTTAGCTCACAAAACCTCATGTCAGAAAAAAAAAGGAAAAATGGCTGGCAATAGAAATACAAAGTTCCACCAGGAACCTAGCAAGATTAAGTGAATAAACAAGTCTTCAAAATGGATATACAAAAGAAACAGGCTTTCTTTGCTAAGAAAAAATTGCAATATCACAGAATTATGGCTGTTATGGTGTGCACGGCAGTCAATTATTCAAATAGACCAAAGGCCCAAAAGATCAAACTTCCTGCATTAAATATCTTTTTAGGAAAATTCCTGCATTAAATATCAAAAACGACTGGCGGCCGATTAACGATTCAACCTAATAGTAGTTCCAAATTTCCAATGACACAGAAAATTCTCTATCTTTCGTTACGCATGAAAAGAATCCATCTGATACATCGCTTTAAGAATCTGGAATGTGGCACCAAGAAAAAAAAGGATAAACAACACATATTTGAAGAACTTGACAACCTGACAAAGAAAATCAAGGACACAAAGAAAGTTATATTCATAATGTTTTTTAAAGAAGGAAGGAACATAGCAAACATCAGTGAAGCCCCGGTTTCTTCTTACTAGATGGTAATCTGTTGTTATGTTGGGAAGAATGATGGTACTTGAGCATTTGATTGTGTATTAGTTGCATCCAAACCCAAAAACTAAAAGGTACTATGATGAAAGGTCAGCAATTCACAACACTCTGGATTGTAACTTGACACGAAAATTATGACAAGCCACTGTGCCTTATCAATGTACCGGGACGCGTATACAGAGCCTATCAGCCTCAGCCCCCCAAATTCTGACAAGGATGACAAAGATGAGAAAACTCAAAAGAAATTTCTGACAAAACATGTTCCGAGTGAAAGACCAGGTTTCCAGACATCAACATATTTCAAAGGTTATTAACTAATCATCATCATCAAGAACACAGAGTACCATTTGCAATTTTATGGCAAAAATAAAATTAATTCAGCAAAGAAAAAAAAGCCATAGAGAAAATAAAGCAGACACGGTGTGAAACATGGCCCCATTCACAGCGAAGCGAAAAAGAAATTGGAAAAAAACTGGTGGAAGAAAGCACAATAAACATGTGCAACAGCACAAGCACACACATGGACCAGTTGAGCTCAAATAAAAAAATGCAATCCATAAACCCCCGGCCACGGGCAAGCACAAGAACGGCATTACATTTACACCCACAAGACAAGAATCCGATTCAGTTGCACCCATCGAATTATAAGAATTATATGCTCAAAAGAAGTGATCTTCCCATCGGAGATGGTCGATTTATTGGGATCTAATGGAAGCGGCCGTACCTCTCGTTGCCGTTGAGGCGCGCCCCGAAGAAGAAGGCGACAGAGAGCAGCCACGAGTCGGAGTGGACGGCGACGAGGGAGAGCCAGTCGCGGCGGTGCATCCCGTCCCTGGCGAAGTTGATCCCGAGCGCCGGCTCCGGCAGCTCCGGCGGCACCTCCTCCGCCGGCAGCGCCACCTCCCACTGCCCGTTCGGGTGCCCGTACAGGCACAAATTCTCCTTCCCTGCGCGCACCAAAACCCCAATCAAACCCCATCCACGAAACCACCAACCAAGAACCAAACCACGAGCTCCATCCTCAGATCCGATCCGTTCTTACTCTTACCTGGGTCGCAGAACCCGTAGAACTCATCCACATCTGCGAGCCAAAGAAAACCGCACGGGGCGTCGCGTTAGTTAGATCCAGGGGTGGAGATGCAATCGAAAGAGAGACAGAAGCACAGAGGCGGCAGAGGCGGCGGTGGCGCCGGGGTGTGGTATTACCGACGGTGAGGGCGCGGACGAGGGCGGCGCGGCGGGAGGCGAAGTCCTTGAAGATGTCCTCGACGGTGCGGGGGGCGGGGGAGACGGGGGCGGCCATCTCCATCGGCGACGGCGGCGGCGAGGCGAGGTGAGATCAGCTTTGTCGGCGGAGGAGGCTCCGATGGGAGTGGGGGGGGGGGGTTCAGACTGGCTCTCACACAAGCCGGGATTTAAGGCTGGGGTTGCCGTCGGTCCACGGGTGCAGTGGACAGACAGTGGGGGAACTCGGTGGGGCCCGAAAGTCAGTGACGCGGTGTACCAGTTTCGTGGAAGGCAGGGTCTAGGGAAGTCGTAGTGTAGGGAATGCGCGGTGGGGCCAGGGGAGGCTGACCTGGTAGGAGGAGATCTTCTGCGAACGGTCTTGTCGTGCCAGTTAGTTATTTTATGGGAGAGAGAAGCTATAGACTGGACCAAAACGAACAGTAAAGACTTTTTGAGACATGTCCGTAAGTTCTTTAGACCGCCGAACTCACGTATATTAGCGTATTAATTATGTTTTTTTAAAATTTTCTTTAGTAAACTTAATTTAAAATAACAAATGAACATATTTTTAAATTTAAAATAATTAATACATAATTATATACTAATGACTTATATTGCTTTATATAATTAAATTAATTTTGTCGCAATATCAAACTCACCCTAAATCAACTTTATAGCTATGAAAACCGTGAGCACTTAGGTAATATAACCAACTAGGAGACTCAATTAATTAAGATTTTAAAGCTATAATTTCTTCTCTGCGGTCAATAGGTTTAGTGCAGTGCAACCTTGTTCATGGGTATTGGAACAATTTTTTTAGTTGATTTTATAAATTATCATCGACCCATCGTCAATAAATATAATCCCAATGTTTTTATAAATTTAAAGCAATACCTATAGTTTCTTTTGCAAATTTGACTAATTCGCCTAACATTATGTCATCAAAATCTATAATACGAGCAATCCCATCCTCCAAACCGTGTGACCGACATTCTCAATCCTTGTTTTTCTATTATGTTGTTCAATACGTTCATGCAGAATTTTATACATTTCATCAACGGTATGGTTTAATGAACTGAGAGAGGCTCATGCCCATAACTTTCTTGGTGCATGCTCACATGCAGCTTTTTACTGCTCGTCGCTTTATCTCTTAGATTTTCTCACGGACGATACAAAAACTAAGGACGGATTTTAATGGAGCTTGATGAATGGCCTAGGGATACATGCATCAGCTCATGGCATAGCGTGAAGCCATAAATTGTTTTTTCCTTTCTTTTGTGCATTGATTAGCGCTTTTTAATATAATTTTGGCTTTCTTCTTGTTGTCTAGGGACTTTTTGTTTGGAAGATTTTCAAAGAAAAATTAGAGAAATTGGGCTATTTTATATGAAAATCCTATAAAATTTATATGTTCCAAAGATGCACGTTAGACCACCAAAATAGATGAATCATAGATACACTACTGTAGACCTTTGTTAAGTTATCATGCATGGTACCATAAAAGTATCATAAAAATTTTAGATATCATAGTAGCTTTAGTAACCGGATGATACTAAGTACTATGGAACATTCATGTACAATGGTAACATCAAATATTAGGTAGTTTTTGGTACCATGATATGTATAGAGATATGATACCATAAATATTATTATCCTGATACCTTTAATTAATATGAAGATATCAAATATCAGATATTGGGTATCATAGAGTTATTAGATATCATATAAGACATTAAATATTATAAAATGCATCAGATCTGATACCTATCTAATTCCTATCGTCGTGTGCATTCTTCTTCCAACAAAAAATACCGTAATTCTTTGCTTTTGTAATTTAGGGCACCAACTTGGAAACAAGGGGTGAAACAAGCGGTGAGTTTCAGAGGATCCATGGATGAATACTTCATCTTTCTCCCCCTTCCCCCTCTACACTGCACTACACTATCACCATTGATTTTTGTCCTCTCACAGCAATGGGAGGCGTGGTATGAACATGCACCTAGAAATACTTTGGGCTAAAAAGACACCTAGTGCCCCTTTTTTTAATAGGTTATGGGGCAAGTGATGCATCATAAAATGCAACTCGAGTTACAACACTACAAGGCAATGTAGAGACAGCTAAAAAGTGGAGATGTTGCAGATAGGCATTCGATGCCAATCTAGACCCTATTGCATGCAAAAACAAGGGAGAAACGCTATCGCTCGTAGTCTAGGTTGCATGTCAGCAATATTAACTATCCCTCACATACCCTAGTCACCCTCTCTAGGAGATCACTTCTATGGGCTTAATGATCTCCGAGGGATTCTTTATCTTTTTTATGGATTCATTTTATCTTTTAAAATAATTTCAATTAATATTTTATTTTACATCTACAACTTATTTTTAATTCAACTATTGTGGCCATGATACATGAACACCTCGTTCGGAAGTGATGATTAGGCTGAGTTGCTTGTAGCACGAAAATTATGGTAGGTCATTAGCATATAATTAATTAAGTATTAAGTAAAAATGGATTGATCTGTTGTTCAAACTTCTATATATAAAGTATTTTTAAAAGGTGTACTGTTAAGCGGTTTGAAAAGTATGCTTGTGATAATCTAGTAGCGGGAATTTGAAAAGAACATGGCATGGTTAATTTAGGAGCCCACAAATTCTGAAATTTCCTCATTTTTTTAGAATTTCTGCTCTCAAATGGTTATGCATTAATATAAAATAATAGGCGATGCTAATGTTATGGTCTTTATGGAGGTCAACCAAACATACAATAAAAGCTAATTAGAACTTGCTTGCAGTTTGGCTTTTATGCATCTTGGCTCTCCAACTCGACAAAGGAGAGGCACTCTCTTACCGATATAGATCCTCTATCATAATGGTAGGTGCCGTTGAGATGCATATCATGTATTGATATGTCTGAGAACATTTGTCAGTGGTACTAACATTACGACAAAGGAAAGGCGCCGATGATTTACCACTCGATAAAGAAGAGGCATGTGACATGAGGATGAACGGATGATAGTAGGCACTTCGAGGAGAGAGGCAAAATTGTAGAATGCTTTCAGGAGTCACCCAATACAATGGTAGGAGGTGGACACTAGTTGTCTTCTTAGGATGTGTTCCTTTGAACCGGTTTTAAACTTTTTCTTTCTCTTTTTTTATCCGTACGTTTTTCAAACTAATGTTTTTTATAAAAAATTTCTAACAAAAGTTATTTCTGCCTTATAATCGTGAAGTGGAGCCCAACCCACCATGTTGGAGCAAGCTCCTTATACTCGTGACAGTTTCTTGTATCCATTTTAGATGCATTAGTTTGATTATTTGTTCGAACAATCATGTTTATGTAAAGCGCGTAGAATCGTGGGCAACGGCAGAGATATGCACGCCTTGCGCCATGACCACATCTAGGAGGCTCATATCACCATGGCGTGCTGGCCGTGCATGTCGCACGGGCGTCTGCAAATGACGGCGCACCGTGCAGCGGCACGTCGTGGCGGGAATGTCGGATCAAGCTGGTATATGAATCAATGAAATGCATCTGGGGAGGATAAGCCATACGTGGCTAACCAACTCGCTGAGTCTCTTGTTCTCTCTCATGTTCATTGCGTCGCGTTCGTGGTGACCGCGCTCCGGGCATCGCCGGAGGCCGGTGAGTTTCATAGGACGGCGAGCCGCCGATCCTATCACGTGGTATCAGAGCCTTGTTTGATGCAATACGGTGGCTCAGTGAGTTCACCGAGAGAGCCTGCGAGGAAGAAGAGAGTCATTCCACCAAAACAACCTCCATCGAAAGCCATGGGCGACGAGTTGAGCTCCGGCGGCGGCGTGAAGAAGAGCTCGCTCATGTGGCCGATGCTGACCCGCGACAACTACACCAAGTGGGCAATGCTGATGTAGTGCAATTATGAGGCATTGGAGATCTGGGGGGTGATCGACCCAGGTACCAATCCGAAGAGGTCGCACGATCAGCAGGCGATGAGTGTGCTCCTACGCTCAGTACCGAAGGAGATGTGGCAGACGTTGGGCCGGCACAATACGGTGAAGAAGGCGTGGGAGCGGTGAAGACAATGCGTGTTGGTGCCGATCGGGTCAAGGAGGTGAATGCCCAGAAGTTGTTGAGGGAGTTCGAGAATTTGGCATTCAAAGATAGTGAATCCATTGATGACTTTAGGATGAGGATTATCGATCTTGTTGGTAACCTCAAGACCTTGGGCAAGACCATCGAAGATGTGCGCGTTGTGAAGAAGTTACTGCGTGTGGTGCTGGCAAGATTCACTCAAGTGGCTGTGAACATTGAGATGTTTTGCAATCTGAAGGAGCTCACGGTGAAGGAGTTGATCGGGCAACTGTGGGTGGTGGAAGAACATTTTGACAACATGGCAGGCCATCTTCTCCTCGCCGAATATGAGTGGCTTGAGAAGAACAAACATCGCTTCCATGCCAAGGCCAAGCCGGGTGGGAGCGGTGACGGAGGCGGATCCACGAAGGGCAAGGCGGCGGTGCGTTCTAACGGCGGCGCCTCGGGGTAGGTCAAACTGACATCTAAGGGCACGCCACGGCAAAAGGACCGGTGTCACAATTGTGGCATCTACGGCCATTGGACGGAGGATTGCAAACACCCTAAGAAGGAGAAGAAGAAGGATGCAGCGCAACCGGAGGCCAATGTGGCCATCGACGGTGGCGCTGACCAGCCGGGCGCACTGATGTTGGCAACATGCGATGTCGTGCGTGGACCGGCTCAGTTTGTCCATCTGACAGAGAAGGTCGTGCCGGTGGACGTCCCTGATGGCGTATGGGTGCTTGACACCGAGGCAAGCAACCACATGACTGGAACACGCTCAATGCTGACATAGCTTGATGAAGGTGTTCGCGGTACAGTGCGGTTTGGAGATGGTTCAAACGTCGAGATCCAAGGCATGGGCTCTGTGGTGATGGAAGATCGGCATCATGGCCATAAGGTACTAACTGACATCTACTACATTCCAAAATTGAGAAGTAATATTGTGAGTTTGGGTCAGTTAGAAGAAAAAGGTTTCTTGGTTGTGTTGGGGAATGGAAGGCTTCGTGTGTTTGATCAAGAATAGACACTGTTAATCTCTGCACCTAGAACTGGCAATAGACTCTATCTTGCAAAGTTTGGGTTAGCTCCACCAGTTTGCTTGCTTGCACAGTTTGAAAATGTTTCATGGTTGTGGCATGCTAGATATGGGCATTTAAATTTCAGAGCTCTAAATGGCCTTTGTTCAATGCAAATGGTTGATGGGTTGCCAGTAGTTACAAGGGTAGAGAAAGTATGTGATGGGTGTACTCTTGGTAAACAGCACAGAACACCTTTTCCTCATGTGTAAAGCTATAGAGCAGAAAAGGGGCTGGAATTTGTGCAAACTGATTTTTGTGGGCATAAGACTCCAAAGACAATTGGAGGTGCATCATATTTCCTACTGGTAGTTGATGATTACAACAGGTATATGTGGGTGGAGATGCTTAGTAGCAAAGATCAAGCTCTGGAATGTTTCAAGAGAATCAAGACTAGAGCTGAAGTTGAGTATGGCAACAAGATGAAGGCCATGAGAACAGATAGGGGTGGTGAGTTCATGTCCAATTCGTTCTCAATTTTTTGCACTGAAGGTGGCATCAAGCATTATACCACCACTCCTTATTCTCCTCAGCAGAATGGTGTGGTTGAAAGAAGTAATCAAACAGTTGTTGAGATGGCTAGGTGTATGCTGAAAACCATGAGAGTTCCACCTGAGTTCTGGGGTGACGCAGTTTGTACTGTTGTGTATATCCTAAACAGGTCTCCCACAAAGAACTGAAGAAGAAGACATCTTTTGAGGCTTAGCATGGTAAGAAACCAACTGTGAATCACTTAAGAATGTTTGGATGTGTTGCACATGTGAAGAAGCTTGGTCCAGGTCTGAAGAAGTTATCTGACAGATCTAGCAAGATGGTCTTTATAGGCTATGAGTCAGGTACAAAGGGCTATAGATTTTTTGATCCTTCTACTAACAAGCTGGTGATTAGTAGAGATGTTATTTTTAATGAAAAACAGCCATGGGATTGGACCAATGCCAACACAGTTGCAGACCAAGTGATAGATAGCTTTGCAGTTCACTATGACTTGTCTAACACAAATCTGACAATAGATCAAGATGCTGCAATTCCAGTTGTAGAAGAAGAAGGGGGTGGATATGTTGATCAAGGAGGTGTAGAAGGGCATCATGAGTTTACACCCAGCTCCCAGATCAGTCCAGGGTCATCAGTTGCAACAGAAGAAGAAGGGGGTGTATCTGTTGATCAAGGAGGTGTAGAAGGGCATGATGACTTTACACCCAACTCCCAGATTAGTCCAAGGTCATCAATTGCACAGGCCGGAGGTTTTGCCACACCACCTTGTCATCACTCAGAAGATACATTTGGGGGGCCTTTGAGATTCAGAACATTGATTGATCTTTTTGACTCCACTGATGTGATCAATGACTATGAGTACAGTGGAATTTGCTTATTGGCAGCTGATGAACCATTGGGTGTGGATGAAGCACTGGAGGAAGAATGCTAGATGGAAGCTATGAAGAGTGAGCTGCAATCAATTCAGAACAATAACACATGGTGCTATGCTTCTCTTCCAAAAGGTCAGAAGGCAATAGGCCTGAAATGGGTATTCAAGGTGAAGAGGGATCCTGAGGGTAACATTGTGAAACACAAGGCTAGACTTGTTGCAAAAGGGTATGCTCAAAGACATGGGGTGGATTATGAGGAAGTATTTGCTCCTGTTGCCAGGCTAGAGACAGTCAGACTAGTTTTGGCATTGGCTGCTCAAGGGAAGTGGAAAGTGCATCACATGGATGTGAAATCTGCTTTCTTAAATGGTGATCTGTAGGAGGAAGTATATGTGAGCCAGCCACCAAGTTTCATGAATCCAAAGCAACTAGACAAGGTACTGAAACTGAAGAAGGCCTTGTATGGTCTTAAACAAGCACCTAGAGCTTGGAACTCTAAACTGGACAAGAGCTTGTGAAGCTGGGGTTTTGCAGGAGTGAGGAGGAGCATGCAGTCTACAAAAGAGGCAGTGGTAACTCATTGCTGTTAGTAGGTGTGTATGTAGATGATCTCATCATCTATGGCCCTGACACAAAGAGAATTGTAGAATTCAAGGGACAGATGTGCAATACTTTCAGTATGAGTGACTTGGGCTTGTTGAGCTATTATTTGGGCATAGAGGTGAACCAGAAGCCTAGGCCAATAACCATCTGTCAAAGAGCATATGTAGCAAAGATTGTTGAGCAGTGTGGTATGAAGGGTTGTAATCTAATGGATACACCAATGGAACAAAACAACAAACTGTTACTTGGGAAACCAGATCTTGCTAGAGATGTGACAAAATTCAGGAGTATTGTTGGTAGTTTGAGATACCTGGTTAATACTAGACCTGACATTGCTTTTGCAGTAGGCATGGTCAACAGGTTTATGGAGTGTCCTACTACTGAACATTGGGCTGCAATAAAGAGAATTGTGAGATATGTTGCAGGAACTACTGAGTATGGTTGCACCTATGCAAATCATTCTATTTCAGAGCTGAAGTTGTTGGGTTTTTCTGACAGTGATCATGCTGGTGACCTTGAGAAGAGGAAGAGCACCTCAGGTGTACTGTTCTTTCTGAATGGCAACATGGTGACTTGGACATCACAAAAACAGAAGGTAGTGTCACTATCTAGCTGTGAAGCTGAGTATATTGCAACAGCTTCGGTAGCTTGCCAAGGAGTGTGGCTGAACAGGCTCATGCAGACCTGACTGGTGAAGGTGTGCAGAAGTTCAAGCTTCTTATGGATATCAAATCTGCCATTGAGTTGAGTAAGAATCCAGTGTATCATGAACGCAGCAAACACATTGAAATTAGGGAGTGTGTTGCTGATGGGTAGCTGAAGTGGAACACGTTGGCACTGACAGGCAACTGGTTGATATCCTGACAAAGCCGTTCGGGAGGATCAAGTTTATTGAGATGTGTCAGAAGCTGGGAGTCAACAGCCTGAGTCACGATTAAGGGGGTGATTGTTGGAGCAAGCTCCTTATAATCATGACAGTTTCTTGTATCCATTTTAGGTGCATTAGTTTGATTATTTGTTCGAACAATCATATTTATGTAAAGCGCGTAGAATCGTGTACAACGACGGAGATGTGCATGCCTTGCGCCATGACCGCGTCTAGGAGGCTCATCTCGCCACGGTGTGTTGGCCGTGCATGTCGCACAGGCGTCCACAAATGACGACGCACCGTGCAGCGGCACGTCATGATGGAAATGTTGAATCGAGCCGGTATATGAATCAATGAAATGCATCTAGGGAGGTTGCACTATACGCGGCTAGCCAACTTGCCCGAGTCTCTTGTTCTCTCTCATGTTCATTGCGTCGCGTTCGTGGTCACCGCGCTCTGGCATCGCCGGAGGCCGGTGAGTTTCATAGGACGGTGAGCCGCCGATCCTATCACACCAGTCCAGCTCGCCGTCGTAGTGGCCGTAGCCTCTGAACGGCAGCGTCCAGTCTCAGTGCATACCTCCCACGTGGTTCACGTGGTTCTCTTCCTGGCTTGGGCGGTGATAGTTGCACTCGAGCACGTACAGCCTGTTGTTACCGACGGTAATGGCGGCGTTGTAACAGTCCATCAGCAGGGTTTCCGGGACGTGGCGCACGGCGGTCAGCGCCGCCGTCTTGGTGTCGCAGACAAGGGTGAATCCATCGCTTTCGGGATAGGACATGCTGCCATAGTTGGACAAGTACTCTCCCATGGTGACGATGCTGCAGCCGACGGCGCTGAACCGTGGCAAATCATAGCAGATTGTCGGGTGCTGTAGCCGGAGGACCGGCGGCTCAGGGAGCCGCGGGAGAGTCTCTTGCGAAGCCATGTCACAGACGTTCATCAAACGGTTGTCGTCGTCGCCTCCGTCAGCGATGTCCAACTTGTGAATGCTGTACGTGTTCTCCCGGTCATCGAGAACCACGTACAGATGTTTCTTCTTCGCCACCGCCGCTGCTGGCCGACGCTGCCCCATGTCCGCTTGAGCTGTCGCGCTCTCGCCAGCGGCGCCGCTGTTGGCATTGGAGGCGTGGCCCCGTGAGGCAATCATCACCAGGTGGCGGAGGCGAGGAGGTACCACGTGCTGCTCGGCCGCGTCCTGGCGACGGACATGGCGATGGAGATGGGAGAGAAGAGGGCGATGAAGCAGCTGAAGAATCCGACGCATCATTGTCCGCCGGCGATTAGGGTTACGTTCAATTCACCATCCGATCAACGGCATGCCTTGATGCGTGTATGATTTGTACACGTACGTCGTCCTCTTCTCACTGCGGTGGGTTGTGTGTGCTCTTCCCTTTATGTCTGGCCCAACCCAGCCCAGTTAATATTGATTGACTTCCATCGAGAGACAGATTCCCCGATAACTTTTAATTTTATTCAAAAAAACATTCGAAAAACGTGCGTATAAAAAATGATGGAATTGAGGTTGGGAAGAGGAGAAAACAAACGCAGCCTAAACACGTTGATTAACCCTCTGTCAAAATTTCACAAATTTATTATTTAATTTCTTTGCTCAAATAATCCAGTAAAAAACAGTCGAAATTTGTTTAAAGTCAAATATGACAGTGAACTTCCTTGAATTTTTACAGAAAATTTATGCATGATAAAAATCACAGAATGCCAATCATAGTCACACAGACATCCGGTAAAATTTGTACAAATTTACAAGCACTGCCGCACCCAAAATAAATTGGCCAAAACTCACAGCGTTTGGAAAAATTTTCCAAAACCCCTTCACTCTCCCTCCCCCTGCCGCACGCGCGCTCGCCCACGTGCCAACTACGCTCTGCCTGACGAGCCACTGTGCCAGGCCTCCGACGGCCGTACTCGACCGCGCCGCTCCGCGTCAGCCGTGACCAACGCGCCAAGACGCCGCCCCTGCCCTCTGCGCCGCGCCTGACTGCCCGCCTGGGCCCCTGCTCGCGCCAGCGTGACAGCCGCCGGCCGCACTACCACGCGCGACGCGACGCGTCGACGCCGCGATTCCCGGCGCTGCCGTCGCCCAAGCGCTCCACGAAAGGCCAGCCCACGCTGACGCAAAGCCTGCAGGGTGACGCCACGCCCTGCAAAGCCGGTGTAACGCCCGATTTTTCAAGGATTAAAAAACTATTTTTAGTAAAATCTCTAATTTCGAGATTTTAGTTTTTTATGTGTGAATTAAGAATATAATTACCAAGATCTAAATTAGATCCTTACTTATTATTAAAAATGACAGATCAAAAATTTATATCCAAATTTAAATATCGGAATTTGAATTTTAAAGTTCGAATTCTCCCTTTAAAAACATTTGTATCTTCTTATATCCAATTCTAAGTCCATCATCACCTCTCCATTCTAAAATTCCATTAAAAAAACTCTCTTCTAAATACTAGGACCAAATTTTAAGTTTTGGAATTCAAATCATCCTTGAACTTTCATCCTTTTTCCTTCCTAAACCTCTCCCAAAATTCCTTCAAATTGAACCTATTCCCAAAAACATCCAACTCTTGGTCATGAAGCCGTCTCTGAAAGCCTCATAATTATTGTGAGCTCAAATATCAAATTCAGGTTTAAATATCCCTCAAATCAAAATTTGTAGAAAAATTTCAAAGTTAGCTATTCACTTTGGATCGCCTATCTCCTTTCCCCCACCGGCCCAACATGCTCCCTCTTCTTTTCTCCCTAGCCGTGATGGCCCATCCCATTGCTTTCCTCTCTCCATGACCCACATTGATCGCCCAGTCTTCCTTCCCCCTTCATGTTGCCAAGCAGCCCCATGGCATGCGAGTGTGCACCTTCGTACGTGGCTACCCGACGACCACTAAGCGAACACCCACTCTCCAGCTCTTTTCTCGGGCCTTCTTGTCTGCCGCTGTTTGCCAAGGGTGTGCCCGCATGCGCGTCCCTGCCCGGCCATTGTCTTCCTCCTCACAACTCTCTCTACATTGGCCACGTGCTCAACAAAATATGAACATGAAGAACACCGTTCTACCATCGTCTTGTCCTATCATTGTAGCTCTTTTTATCCTTGCCATTGGATTCCCAAACCTCGGTTGCTTAATTAATTGTTGGCATCCTCTCCTTCGTGCCAATCATGCCACGTTGTCACCAAGAAAAATCTCGTCATGACCAAAATATCTTCCACCACTGCCTTTCTATAGAACTTTGTCTTCTAGCGTCGCCCTATGGCTATAAAAGCCATGGCCCCCTTCGTTTTTCCTCGACCATGGTAGCGCTGGCATAGAGCTTAAGACTAAGCTCCTCAAATCAAAGTCGTCACAATCCTTTTTCTCCCTGCAATGAGCTCTCTTACTTCCTCCTTTCTCTTCCTTTCATTCCACTTTGCCCAACCAAACCCATCCTGAACCCCCTCCATCATCCATTTGGTTGCCTCTGACAACAAAATGATGTGAGCCACCGAGCCACCTACACCGCTCGTTGTCGGCCATCACTCGTTCTCCTAGCCCTAATCTAAGCTGCCCATCTAGTCTAATGCATCTTCCTCTCTTCATTCCCATAGCCCTCTCTCTTTGTTAAGCCTCCATTCATCGGGACGTCACCGGTTGCCATTGGCCATCAATGCCGCTCAGGGTCAACAATCTCGGTCTATGCCTACGTGGTGGCATCAACATGGCAAGCCACAACCCATAGCTATGAGACGCCCTGTGCCATCATTGTCCTCACTTGTGGGCTAGACAATGGCATTAGGCTAGCCTACATGGTCCACACGACCCATAGGTCATTGGCCTTTTTTCCTTCCCCTCGACACAATAGGCCTAAGCTCAACAACACTTCCTCCAAATAAAAGAAGTCTATTGCACCTCCCTTCCTGCACACAATCTGGCCCCACATGTCAAAAGGAATATTCTCGATAATATTCCTTTTTCAATTTTAATAAAACCATTTTGTTTTCCATAAAAACAATTAAACTTCAAAAAAATCCATATCTCCTTATCCGTAAATCCAATCAATCACATCCAAATATTATTTTTTAAAAAAATTAATATCTATTTAACGTCACTACTAGTTATTAGTAAAAGTATATTCCTTTTAGGGTTTTATATGGTTTTTTTCTCTTTTGCATGTAGATGAAATTGATTGAAATTATTTTGAACATGAAATTTTGAAGGTTTTTAAGATGAAGATAGAGGCAACTCACCCTTTGATCATATTGTTCCTAGTTCCTAAAAATATTTTGTTTGCAAAAATGTATTACTAGTATGCATGTTAACTTGACCGACTTTGGTTTGCAAGACAAACCACCGATGGACCTACCCAGTAGTTGTATTTTATCCATAGGTTGTTGATGACCCCTATCTCTTATCTCTCCACCTTGTGGCACCTCACTAACCATGTTATCAAGCATGGTACTAGTGGTCCCACCCAATTACACTTATTTGTCGACATGGAAAAAACATAGATTGTGAAAGCTTTGGAAACCTGACAAGTGGAGTTAGTGGCTTGTGAAATAAAAATGGTTCGCGAAAACTCAGGATGCTAAGTGAGAAACTTTGTATTTATATATAAGAACCGATTTCCTAAGAAATTGCATTGATTATAATACAGTGCGACCACATAGGTGGTATGTGACACCCTTAGCTAATTAATTGGCCGAAACATGGTATCTTGTATGCCAATAGATGAGGAATGTCGGGATGCAGAGTGAGGTGACATACCAAGATTCCTGAGCAGGGCGAGAATAGAGAAGCTTGCCAAACTACTTGGTCGAGACAGAGAGTGATTGGATTTATAAGCATGTGAAATCAAATTTTTGATGTTGTTTGAGAGGGGATTGACCCATCTATAGGGTATGAGATATCCCTAGAATGGCTTTAGAAATGACTTGTTGTGAACCTTCCTACTTGGCCAGTGAGAGAGTAAACTTATGTAGTATAGGTAAAGTGAGCACTTTTATAGAGATGTAACTATTCAAACAACCGTACCATAGTTATAGACAGATCGAGATGTCAAATCACATCATAGATTAGGCTTCTCAAGGGAAATAGTGTAAGCTTGAAGTTATGGATAACTGGCTAAAGAAATTAAGATATGAGATGGGCAAATGCCCAATGGTTATGAAAATGAAAAAATAGCTAATAGATGAGAACTGAGTTGAAAGCTTAAGAGTAGAAAGCTTTGGGCCAGTATTATGGTCAAGTTATCGGTAGAACCATAGGGGAATTCGTAGATCCTCTAGACGTAGAGCACGTAGGGCTTTGAAACCAAATATGTTACCCATAATGAAAGTAAACATGTTAGTAATAGAATCCTCTTCAAATAGGTCTAATGGATAATCTACATAAGCGGTATATTGATTTTCCTCCCCAACAACAGGCTCGATGTGATAGTATCGGCCTTTGTAATGATCAAGACCGGTAAGTCCATAAGTCCAAATAGTTGTCATGTACCAGTAGAAGATTTGGCAGCTACTGTAGCCCCTGCTTCTTTGGTTGGAACCCCCGGTTGAGGAGTTACTCAGAATGGTAGTAGTTTTAATCAACTAAAACTTATTTCATTCGTTTGAGTTGTTGTAAAGTAATTCACGGACAGGATTGAAACAAAAGCCTCTTTTCAAATCATATGATAAAAAACTCACACTTATTGTTTTTAAAATATGCTTGTACTTCCCATGGCTCGCTTACTATGGATTCCTCTCTTACATGGAGAAGTTGAAGATTATGAGTCTCTTAGTTATTGCTTATGAATTGAGTACTTGTTGCGCTAAATTTTACTTCTACTTCTCCTTGCCGGTTATACTCTAAGAATTGCTTCGAAGGTGTGATCTCTAAAGTTTCTGTTAGAGCTATAGGTATAGGTATTAGTATTGTTTCGTATCGATTTGGTTTATACCCATTTTGTAGGTTCACCATTCTGCTGTTACTGTTAGGTGATACCTGCGCGTGTTGTGACAGCCGGCCTCGCCGCGAGCCGACCCAATACAGCGCCCTGCCCCTCGAATCCCACGTGCCCCACCTCTGCCCTACCGCAACCGCGATGCGACGACGCAAGCCCGACAGTCGCCGCCTCCCTCTGCAAAGCTGGCACCGCAGCTGCAAAAGCTGACGCCAGCGCCGGCCGCCGAACCCCGCCTGCCTGGGCCAGACGCGATGCGACGTGACGCCCTCGCCGCCCGACCTGTGCTTGCGCCTGCCTTGCCACACGCAGCCTCCCTGTTCTGCTCTGCTCTGAATCGCCCTGCCGCCTGCAGCCCGTGTTCCCTGCCAGCCACGCCTGCGCGCGAGACGACGAATGCGTCACGACGGGCACCACCTGACGCATCCGCCTTCCTCGTCCTCCTATAAATCGAACCCCAGCCTTCCAACCATCTCGCCCATCACCTCTCGTCCCCCTACTACCTGTGCCGAAGCCCGAAGGTATCTGCTTCTCTGGGAACGGCCAGAGCAGAGCCGCCGCCACCACCGCACCATCAACTCGCCGCCTCTGTGAGCTCCCTTCCGTGTCCTCTCGCCAGCACCACCCCAAGCACCTCTTGAACCTTTACCCTCAACCAATTTTAGGATCCCGCCGCCGTAGCTCCGCCGCCACCGTCGCTGTCGTCTGCTAAATCGGGGTACCGCAGCCGCGCTGCCCCAGAACACCTCCGCCTCGACCAAGCACGGGGTAAGGTTACCCATAGTCCCCAGATCCCCTCCTCACTCTGAATCAACCCGCCATTCACTGTAGCACCCTGGCCGCCGCCGTCTGAAACCACCGCTGCCTGCTTCGGGAGCCGCGTGCGCCGGATATGGCCGCCGAGATCTCCAGCACTCACCCCTAGCCTCGCCCGAGTCGTCCGTCGCGCCGATAGCCGCCGACGAGCTCAATCCGAGCAGTCATGCGCCTCTCCTGCGCGGAGAAGAAACAGGATCTATCCGCAAATCCTTAAAATAACAGGGGACTTTCTGCGATAATTTATAGTCACTGACGTGTGGGCTCGAGTTAAAATAATGGGTTAAAGTAAAAATACGCTTTCAGTTATTCGTTTATCATGCCTTCCCAAAGGTAAAACGTATTCACGTTAAATGCCTTCGGCCAATTGAACAAAATACGTTTCTCCTTCAGAAAACGGACTCTACAGTTCGCTTCAGTTCCGCAACAATAAATACCAGAAAATGATTTCGGGAATTATTTTTCTACTGTAAAATGCTAAAACTTTAGAAAACCATAGAAAACGTACCTTACCTCCGATTCGGGTGAATCAAATTTTGTTAGATTTGTAAAACTATGCTCTTCGTTATTGTTAGCAAGAATTTGACAAAACAACCTCAGAAAAATACTCCAAATTATATAATGTATAAATATCATATTTGACCATATTAAAACTTCGACCGCTTATAACTTTCACATAAGAATCATATGATAGAAATTCTTTTACTTAAACTCATCTAAAATTGTCCCTTTCATACTGCATTATTGGATGGTGTTTTATTTTGAGTTTTATTAGATGTTTATTGGTATAATGTTTAAATTTAATAGACGCTCTAGATAAGAGTGTGCACGGCCAAGATACTTTGATGAACTACCTAAGCAAGGTAAGCCCTATTTAATCCTCCTTGGGTCATGTTGAATCTTATATTTTTGCAAATACTATATTGTGTATAAATTGCATGTGATGTTTGCAAAGTTTTGGACATGATAGAAAAGCTCATATTTGCTGCATTACCTCCTTGAATTATTGGTTACCCTTACTTTTGATACTACTAAAATGGGTATATTTGAGCAAATACTTGTTGCTATTACTTAGCCATGCTTAAAAAATTTATGATAGTTACAAATAGCATCATATTTCAAAATTGGGATATTTGAAATGGTGTGTAAAGGAGTTGCTTAAAAAATGAAAACTGAAAAATAATGATTTTGGGCAGCAAGTGGTGTGCATATGGTCGTAGTCGCACACCGATAAGGAGAGTGTTCACCCTAGTCAATTGATGACCAAACTATCACCAGTTATAGGATAACCTTTAACTTATTATATTTCTCAATGCAGGCCATTGTAGTTGAGGTAGTGACTAATAAGGATTGAAAACTAAAAAATAATAATTTTGGGCAGCAAGTGGTGTGCATATGGTCGTAGTCGCACACCGATAAGGAGAGTGTTCACCCTAGTCAATTAATGACCAAACTATGTATCACCAGTTAAGACTATAGTACAACCACATAGGTTAGTTCTAGGATAACCTTAACTTATTATATTGCTTAATGCAGGCCATTGTAGTTGAGGTAGTGACTAATAAGGATTGCAATTGAGGACAATGCCTATAGGGTTGTTCATAGGAGCTACCCATGTGCCCTAGTGGGAATAGTGTGTTCGCCACATACCTTGGTCTTTTGAGTATATGCGATATAATGGATAGTGCCTTGTGAAGGGAATGGTATGTTTGCCTTCAGGATGTTAGGATTTGGATGGGGTCCACCCTTCCTAGTAACATTGGTTCATGACCAATGTGGAGAAACACTCCATGCTTGTGCAAAGCTAATCTTTGAGCAATTTTCATAGGCTAACAAAACAGATGCTGGTTTGTATCATGTGATATGATTGCTAGCTTATGTCATGTGGATAAAGTGCAAAATCTATGTAGAGTATAAATTAATCGCTTAGCCATGGTCATGGTCATGAGTGCCTTGGTGAAATGATGCAAGTATAGTGTTGGTGATTTTGCTAAATAGTTCGTGAAATTGGTATGGTGTGAAAATGATGATGATTTTTCCCAGCATGGGCTATGAATAAAATGTGTACTCATTGCCATGGAGAGCACAAGATTGATACTATTACTATTACTATTATTATTGTTTGTTACTTATTATTTTACAAATTTCATTCAATTTATTATTATTTACTATTGTGAACTAAAATTTGGTTTATGCTAAAAATGAGTTCATAAATAAAGTCCTCTTTGACCCAAGGCTATAGTAGTCCTAGGTTTCCTAAGGCTTAGATAGGGCTTGCAAATATCTTGTGTATTGACCCACTCTTTATTGTTGTTTTTAGACATAGCTGCAGGTGATTAGATGCCTAGTGGCAATTATTTTGTGTCCGGTTCCAAAGTTTTTAACAATGGTTCTTTCTAGCATGACTCCTAGTCGGTTTCTGTGTAGTTTGGTATCTTATGTCTTATTTTTGCCATGTTTAAACTCTTTTATTTGTCCTGTTGTCCAACTATTATGTGAGACTATTGCATCGTTAAGTTATGAGACCACATTATATATATTTATATTTATATTGTAAGGATGTGATAACAAGATTGTGGATGCATGTGGTAGTTACTGATCATCGGAATAGTATAGTGTGCGTCTAGGTACATGAGAATTCAAATCCCTAGGTGCCAACAACCATTTTCACATAACACATTTAACTGGTAATTGTAAGATTTCAGGTGACTAGAAATACCACAAATTTCAGTCACGTTCTACCTATCAATGTATTTTGGGAGGGAGGAGGAGGTAAAGAGGGAAGGAGGAGAGAAATTCACCGGCAACAGCAACTTCCTGGTGGCGGCGGTAGCGAGAGTGAGTTAGGTTTTAGGGTAGGGGATGGGGGATGGAATGAGGGGTTCGTTGGGCTCAAAGAGATGGCTTTGGGCGATGGCTGAACCAGCGGTGGGTGGTAGCAACGACGGGCGGTGAGGTGACAAAGGCACCCCCAAAAGCATAGGGATGGAAGCTGGTTGATGGGGTTTGTGATGGAGGTGAGGGAGGCTGTGGGGTTAGAAGGAGGTGGTCAGTGGCTATGAATTCGGTGGCTCCGCTGGAGATGAGGAAGACGGTGGCACAGAGGAAAGGTGCTGCCAGTGGATTAGGGAGGATGAGAGGGTGGGAGGCGGGGAGGGAGAGAGGAGGATGGGTGTTGGGTGGGGCTTGCAGATGCAGTTGGTGGCTTCTGGCGTCGGTGAGTCGAGGGCTAACATGTGAGGAAAGGGAGGTGGCGGTAGCATCGACAAGGCGATGGGCGGTATGATTGTGTGCATGCATGTGTGAATAGGGAAGAAGAGAGGATGATAGAGAGGAGAGAGAGTGAGTCTACATGAATATAATCCTAGCTGTCAAAAAAAGTAAGTAAAATTTGTGGTATTTTCAGTCACCCGAAAACTAAACGGTCCCTATTTAACTAAATAAATCTCTATTTTTGATAATGTGCATAATATATTGGTAAAGTATATAAGTGTTTCAACTTTTAAAAAGAATCTACTCTATGTCGAATTTATCCTAGTTAAACGATTTGATGTTGATATTATCATTTTCTATAATATGCTCATTAATTATCAATTGTTCTACAATATAGCATTAGACCAAGAATATTTTTCCAAAATACCCTAAATGCCTTGGATAAGTATAAGGGTTGATAATTTGTTGACCCAAATAGAAGTTTCAAAGATAACAAAAGTTTTTGTGTATCCTCTTAGCACGGCATGCAAGTTTGTGTATATGCTTCAATATTTTTTGTATTTTTATTTTTTTAAAAATATTTTGTGTGGTAAATAAGAGAGGAATCACTTACACAAAAGATAATAGCACAAAAATATTTTATGTAGCATATAAAAAATAATTTATATTAAAAGCAACATAAGAATAAGAAAATTCTATGTAGCATAAATTATATTTAAAAAAATATAAAAATACAAAAATAGAAATACAAAAATCTTGAAAATTATAGACAAACTTGTGCGCCATGTAAAGAGGCCATACAAAAAAAATTCATAATTGTTTGTATAAATCAATTGTTAAGTAAAAGGACATTTTGAATATTTTTGAAAAAAATCTAGTGCAATAACATTTTGTAGAATATTTGGAAAACTCACGATCAAATTATATTATAGAGAGTGACAAGATCAATAATAAATCGTTAAACTGGACAAATAAATGGTGTATAGTAGATTCTCTTTCTAACTTTTATCCCTGTTACGATATAATCACATAAATTATCGATGTAACTCGATTTATGTCACCGGTCAAAATCTTGTGCCATCGTAGCTTTTGTTTGGGGTGTGTGTTTCGGTCATTGACTTGGCTAAGGATCTTGCCGATCAGGTGATATTTCACCAGTCAATGTTTAAGAAAGCATTTATGCAGGTGGCAAGAATAGGTTTTCACAGGTGATCTACCGCTTTGCCTGTAATTGAAGTCTTGTGGATATGGAGTATTTCCATAGACGAACTGCTGATTGTCTACGGCCAGGCTATGCTGGCTATGCTAAAGCTTGGTAAAAATTATAGATCTAGCTACTATAAGACAGCAGAATCTCCTCTTAAGGATTCCCTAATCTAAAATAAAATACTGCTGGAGATGGGATCTGCAGTTTGATGAAGAAAAAGGAGAAGAAAGAGACAGAAATATTTATTGCTGGAAGTTTGAGGTAAAAAATATCGCTAAACTGATATTTGGGAAAATCTTAGTCCACCAATAAATATTGTAGGATCAATCCACCAATAAATAGAAAAGACGAATAAATATTCTAGGATCAATCTTGGTGGATGATTAGAGGTAGTAAGCCAAATTCAAAACCGATGCTTTTACATGGCGATTGATTGGGTACTTCAGCCACATACAATTCTTTTAGACAATGGATTGATTAAAGGCAGTAGTTATACAACATTAAATAATTTTTGGATGAAAACTTTTAAATGTTATTATAGTATAAGTTAGAGTATAATTATATTAAAACTTACATATATAACTGACTAAAACACGTGCTCAGCCTGTTTGCTAGCGACATAGGCATTCAAGTCACAGGTTGCATGTTTGACGCCCTCCATTTGCGTGCGCTCCGCAAATTTTTGTTCCCTCACTGCGCAAATCATTCGTGACGATCCGATGGCAAAAATTCGGAAGTTTTGGGGGAGAAAAACTAATAAAGACTTTTTAACAATTTCGTTGATTAAAGCCGACCTCTACATCCACGAGGCATGTACACAGCCAATTCAGCCAAATGCAATTAGTCAAATGCAATTAGTGAACTAGTAGTTACTAATGCATGAATTATACATGTTCGGTGTACCGTATCTCACCTATATATATGAACATTGTTATATTTCAATAGATTGACCAGTAGAGCATCCGATTAAACCAGCCTCATTTAACGGGTAGCTGGGTATTGCAAGCAAAAGGCAGAAACGTATATTAGTACCACGAGTTTAACACTTAATTACCCTCCCTAATGGAGCGGAGTGCGTTACATCCGGAACGCTGCCAAACGGTAGTACTTATCAAACCTGGAGACCTGGTAGCAGCCAGCGGGCCGGCGAGCGGTGGCGGTGAGCTCGCCGTCGTCGCCGTACACCACGCGGAACGTGGTCAGGCGGAGCACGCACTTGTCTCCGTCTCCCAGGCACTTCTCCTCGTCGTCATCCTCGGGCCGCAGCCACTCAACGAGGCAGTACTCCCTGCGTCCAGCCATACACACCAGCAAGCCCTCGATGTGCTCCCAGCCAGGGTCCTGGACGAACAACTTCTCCTTTCTGACCTTCATCTCCGGCGGCGGCGGCGTGTGGCTCGGTTCGTCGGAGGCGGACACGGCGTGGCAGGCGCAGAGGCGCCCGTCCGTGCATAGAAGGTTGTGGTCACAATAGTGGATCCCGATCCACGAGTCCAGCTTGCCGTCGTAGTGGCCGTGGCCTCTGAACGGCAGCATCCAGTCGCCCCGGCGCGTCCACCAGTCGGCGCTGTCTACGCTGTAGGAGAAGGTGCCCTCGATACCGTTCGACCGAAACGGGTGTCGGAATGGGTTCCTCACGGAGACGAAGAAGGCGCGTCCCCCCGGCTACACGGCGTGCACCGTGATCTCGTCGGCGTCGAACGCGACCATAGACGGGTCGCAGCTCCATGAGAACTGCGCGGTAGAATGTAGGTTCCGCCAACACCATGGGTCCGGATTCTCGCCATCATCGTCATCGCTCAGTTTAAAGCAGTGCATGCCTCCCGCGAAGTAGTCCTCGTCCTGCCTACGCGGTCCCTTGTATGATTAGGGCTCGAGCACGTACATCCTTTAGCCGTCGGCAATGGCGGCCTTGTAAGCAGACAGGTCTTCCGGAACGTGGCGCACGACGGTCAGTGCCGCCGTCTTGGTGTCGTAGACAAGGGTGTATCCTTTCTCGTCACAGTACTCGAAGTTCAACTCCTCGCCAACCATGGTGACGATGCTGCTACCGAGGGCGGTGAACCGCGGGGAACCGCCATTGTCGGGCGCTGCAGCCGGAGGACCGGCGGCTCAGGGAACCTCGGAAGGGCCTCTGGTGAAGCCATGTCGCCGGCGTTCAAATTCAAGCCGTCGTCGTCGCCGCGGTCTCCGCCGAGCACGTCCAACTTGTGAATGCTGTACGAGTTCTTCCGGTCATCGAGCACCACATACAGATGTTGCTTCGCCGCTGCTGGCGTCGTAGTTGGTGGCATCCGAGGCGTAGCCTCGTGAACCAAACACGTGGCGGAGGCGAGGAACCGCGTGCTGATCATTCGCGTCGTGGCGACCGACATGGCGCCGTAGATGGGAGAGGAGAAACTCAGAGGCGCTGGAACATCGACAGAGCGACGATTGCGAGTTGATGATCTATATGCCACAAAACTGGCGAGATTACATCATGATATATATAGAAGAGATTCACCGGTGTCTTTCCTGATACATAGGAAACAAACTCAGCTATTCTATCTATAGCAGCTATTCTATATAGTCTTGTTTTTTCTCTTTCTATATTAGTTACAAGATTATATGCATAGATATCTAACACCCTCCTCAATTTAAACTTGAAAGATTAGATTACCTAGTCGAACAAGATGTTTTATCAATCCATCTACTACCTGATATTCAGAATAAACAAATTCTACCTCTAGTGTACTACATGCTCTCGTATAAAGTGGTAGTCTACTTCAATATGCTTGTTATAAGCATGAAATATATCACTCTAATATTATCACACCAGATCTTTACTACTCTTGGTGCTTCAATACTAAGCTCCTGAAGCAAAGTCTGTATCCATATTATTTATGTGGTAGCATTGACAAGACCTGCTTTTGTACTCGATCTAGAACAATTGCTTGTTTGCGTACACTTCAAGAAACAAGATTAAAACAAGAAAAACAGTAAAACCTTTAGTTGACCAACAGTCATCTAAGCATCCTAACCAGTTAGCAAAGAGAAGAAGACTTAGTGATTTCGAGTCCATATCTAATTGAACCTTTTAAATAGCTCACAATTCTTTTCACTGTTGACCAATGATCTGTTGTTGAAACATGTAACAAAGCTTATGCTGCACTTTGCATGGAACTATTAACAATTATGTCATCTACACAAATAAGAACAAATATAATAACATCTCCTTTACTGTAGAAGAATAAAGATGCATCAGCTTTGGAGGATTTAAATTCTAACCCATGCAATTTTGTACTTAGCCTTGAATACTATGCTCTTAGGCACTTGTTTAAGTCTGCACAACATCTTATCTAACTTGCACACATAATGAGATAAAGAAGAATTTTCATATCTTGGTGATTGTTTCATATAAATCTCTTCTTCGAGAATACTATGAAAAAAATCATCTATACATAGAATCCATCGTTTGGACACAGTAATAGACAAAATAATGCTGATGGTAGCAACCTTAACAACTGGTCTAAAACAACTAGTTTAAAAGTATATTTATAATCAATGCCATATCGATGTTTGAAGCCTTTTGCTACTAATCTGGCCTTGTATCTGTTCAAGCTCTCATCAGCCTTCATTTTAAATTAATATACCTAATTGCAACCTATAATATTAGCATCTTTCTTTAGGGGAACTAAATGATAGGTTTTATTTTTCATTAATGCCATATAGTTTGTGTCCATAATTTCTTTCCAATTTGCATCGTTTTGTGCTAGAAGGATCAACTCATACTAAGATAGACAATTAGAAAGGGTGAATGATTATGAAAGTCAAAAATAAAATTTAACATTTTCCTCTCTCACAAAATCTGAAAAACCGTGTTTTTTAAATCTGGATCGTTTCATTACTAAACATATTATAGCCATAGAATCGTAACTCTCATCAACCTAAAAATTTTATATAATAAACTAGATAAAATTTTCAAACAAATTTAACTAAAATCACCTCAAACGGACTTATAGATCTCGAGATATTAATGAAACAAAATTAACAAACAGAAGGTTGACCGAAATTAATTAAACACTAATTAATTAATAACATGAGATCTAAAAATAATAAATAACACGAGATCCGAAAATAATAAATCAATCAAAATTTTCAAAATACTAAAAAACACCCTAGCTAAATTTTAAATCAAAGAAATCAATACACAAAATAATCTAAAATTAAATGCTAGTCATATAAAAGAGAGATTAATTACCGCCCTAATCTTATATAAACTTTATCTTTATTACCCAAATTCTACTTATAAAATTTATACAAAATACTATCAATTTTATGTGTATAAATCCCTAACATCTTACCCTAGTAAAAAATTTCAAAGAAAAAGAACTAAATATTTTTCAGATTTTATAACCAATACTTTCTTTATTCTCAACCGTCGGAGCTAAAATGGACACTCCAGATTGCACCACGACACCCGTTATACTAAGGACCAAAAAGTTCGATACGTTTTTGCGAAGAATCAGGTTTGACCACTATTCTTGTGCCTCCGCACCAATCAGATTGCGTTGCGTCTCCTCCGGATCTCCTACAGCCATATGCGCCACTCCACCAATTCTGGCCCTACTTGTCAGCCATAGCGCCTTCCCGCTCCCATGCCCGCTCTCGCTGACAGGCTGGCTAGCGCTGTCAGTTGTAGTGCCTCTCCATGACTGCACCCAAGCTCGCTAAAAGGTCTAGCCTACTATTTGAGCTAAATCGGTCCTCCGTATTTACCAATAAAGGTCCGATGGAATCATGTCCAAACACGGCGAGGCCTAGGAGGTCTACTTGGCTCTAGTGCAAGTTATTCGGCTTCGAGGTGTCTTCGTCAGGTTGCTGTAGTTGAGGGCGTGCCAATCAATTTGACATTTAATTGATAAGAAAGACATATAATTAGATCATAGAGCCAATCAGTCGATAGGACGATACAGACACTTGCTATTGACTGGTTATCGATAGGGTTATGATAGCCATAGGCTAAGTCCGATGCACCACTACTATTTGCTAGTTGCCGATAGCAATGGTAGCGCTCATATATCGGCTAGAAAGCCGATGACGATATAGGCGAATGACGAGAAATAAAGTAAATGACTCATCGGCTGTAGAGCCGATAACGCTCCGAGTAGAGTACGTGATGAATAGTAAGGAACAAGACCTAATCTCTCGAAGGTACGAGACCCAGCAACCACCAATGACGGTACCGTTAGATCCAACATTGATAGATCGGACCAAACCGAGATAATATAAGACTGAGCTTAATGACAACCGAGACGGTAGAGGCTAGATTAGACGTGTCAATGGAAGGAATGGGTGAACTCATTGGCTGCGAGTCTGATGTAGGCACATAAGTAAACTCATTGACTAGCTGAGCCAATGGAGGGACGAAAACCGCTATGTTTCGATGCTAGATCTAATAAAACCAAATCGATCGTTAGTAGAATAATCGTTGGGCAAGATATATATATATATATATATATATATATATATATATATATATATATATATATTGGCTAAGAAGTCGATACATTAGTCGTGATGCTCGGTGTATGGATAACTCATCGTCTGGCTATTCCGATGAAATGTTCGTGTAAAGAACTATCGGCTTACGACTCAATCTACTATTAGTGGTTTAGTAGGTCAGACCAGAGGCCGATGATGGTAAAAGAGCACGATATACTGATAGAACCCATGCAAACGTAATGTGATGTATCTAATTGGACTAAGAAATCGAACCTAACCGATGCAGTTTAAGATAGAGCAGATATACTAAGATAGTGGCAGAATTTACCCCTTCGTTGCAGATCAGGTAGCCCCGTATTGGGAGCTAGAACTCGCTGGTAAAAACCTAGACGAACTAAAGTGGCGATGCGTCAAAATTGTATTGATCTGTGTGGATTTCATATAAGGTTTTAGGAGGTCTATATTTATACCTTGGGATTATAAGAGTCTAATATAGTAATAAACAACCTACGAATACCCTTTCCTAATTAGAAAAAGAAACTTTTTATAAGAATTTAACAAAACTAACAAAACTTGCCTATTTTATAAGATATATTATATAAAGATATAATTATCTTATCGTACCTTTCACGGCTCCTTCTTACATCTGATCTTATCCGAATAATCTTTCATCCTTAGTTGAACCAAATCCATCCTTATCCATCCGATCGACTCTTTCTCTGTATCAGTCGGCTTTTTTTTATAAGTCAATCAGCTCCATGATCTTGTCTGTGTGGCTTACCAAATTTTGGTGTTAATACTCACCTGTTAGACTCTCTCGCCACTCACGCACCCGTGTTGTTAGGCCGATTTTCACCATCAGCCCACTCCACCGAACTTTTGACTTCTTAGCTTACCTAACAAGTTAGCCCACTTAACCAACCTAGTTGCTTTCGGTCTTTTTCAGCCCACGCTAGCCCATTCACGTGTCGCCTTCAGCCCATTTATTAATAGGCCAAATCCGCACTGTTCATTCGGCCTAAGAGCAAATTCATCTCGTTAATGTAGCTAATTTAGAAAAATTAATTTATCAATTTTCATCCGAAATTCTTCCAAATTTTTCAGCATTATTTACTTATTTTATGAATTTAATTTCTACATAAAAATAAATAAAAAACATTATTCGGTAGAGATTTTATAACCTTCTACTACGTCAATACACACGCTCACCATATTTTTTATAAATAATTTTAGATATAAACTTATTAAATAATATTAATTTTTATATGAACTAATTTTATTAATTTCAATATATATTATTTTACTAATTTTGTTTAAATCATATTATTATTATTATTATTTAACAGTGCTTGATATAAAATTTGCGGTTCTATAAAACAACCATACTTTACTGTCCCATCTTTGTAAACCTTTTATTTCCTGATGCCACTTTGCAGGCGTGTTCTTGCCCTTGCTTCATTTGTAACTGACAGCTCAGCGATGGGAATAGAAAGATCCCCCGAGTGTTTCAGCTGTGACTTGAAGCTGTGAACTGATTTCTATCAGAGACTTGTGACGTGACAGCAGCATCAGGCGACATGACGGCAGCAGCAGGACATAGCATGCCAGGAGACAGGTCAAGTTCAAACTCCTGCGCTGATGGCTGCTGGACGTGCGCAGACTGCTCTGGCTCATCTTCTCTGAGCTCGTCTTGTGAGCCAGTGCAGTCTGCGCACGTTCAGCAGCCATCAGCGCAGGAGTTTGAATTTAACAACTTAGAGCTCATCATGTCGCCGACACAAATTGAAGCATCATCAACCGCTAGATTTTGTTGGCTCTCATGATCTTCTTCTTGGTTCAAATTGAAGCAATACTAAAATCAAACTTCCTCATGCAGCAACAACGTTGTGATGACATGCAGCGGAGGACACATGGATCTACTCAATTTATTTTATATTATAAGATATTTTATTTTTTAATTATTTTTATTTAATTTAACCAAGTTTTATAAAAAATATAGCAATATTTTTAAATAAAAAAACATTCTATCAAAATATATTTAACATTAGATTTAATAAAACTAATTTATAAAATATTATTAATCTTTTCTATAAATTTAACTTACAAATAAATAAAAAAAACATCTGGGAAGGTGGAACCAGGCTGTCGCCTCGAGCGCGCGTGGTGGGGGCAACTCTGCGCTGCGCCATGCTGAGCAAAGGTGGTCTGCTCTCGGTTGCCTGCTGGTGTGCAGTGAGTGCAAGTCAAACTATTTTGTTTATTGAATTTGAGTGAATCAATAAAAAATAATGCATGGTATCTATGAGAAATTGATTAATTGAACGAACACTATGTAATGTTCGGTAGTTCTGCTAGACTTGTAATAGAGAAGAAAAGAACATTACTTAAATTATTTTACATGCAATTAATTCAAGTGATTCTCCTCCAACTGCTTGAGAGCACAAAAGAAAGAGGCTTCGAGAAGAATTTGATGCTATAGAATTTTTTTACTAATCGAGCAACACTTAATCCAATAGTGAATTATGCGCATGAATGATTACATGTGTGGCTTATTAAGTCCAAAGGGGATACACTGCTTGCATATGTGTTAAATTTGATCATGTATGTCTTAAATTTGACTTGCATAGGTTATGTCATTTAGTTAGTTTATTGACGTAATAATTTCAGCTCACCTTCCATTATTTTTATGGCTCCTTTAATTTAAAGAAAAATATATAAATTTTGTAGGATTCCAATTCTATAGGATTTTTTTTCCTATATGGACTTTGAAACAAAGGACTGAATTTTTTTAAATTTCCTATGAAATGTCTCATTCCATATAAGTTTTGGAGGAAAGTTAGCGTAACATCCAACCTCATAAAATTATTTTGAGTCTATCTCTCTCCTCTAATTCTTGTATTTTTCCTGTGGTTTATTTAAACGGTTATTCCTATATTATTTATATATTTTTCAATCATTTGTTTTACACATGTATTTATATTCTTATGTTTTAAGGGCCTCTAATCCCGGATTTGCCTCCGATGGAAAGTATGGTAAATGTCCAAGTGTTTCATATCTACTATATTAGATAATAAAATAAATACTAATGATTTTTATGGAGTAAATTATGATGTGAGTAAAATATCTTGGCAACTAGGCGATTTATACTCGCTAGCTAGTGAGTTCTGTATCACACCGAACTATCAAACCATTATTCCTGTTTTTCTTCCTGGTTAACTACTGTGTCTCGCTGTACATTTCTTTTTTTTATCTATTATGTTATAAAGAAAGCTAACAAAAAGCCACCATGTTTATTGTTGGGACTTAGATATTCTCACATTAATCAAAGAAAAGAAATATTTGGACTATTAAATCGTAGTGGGTTCAAATTTTAGGGATATAGATTGATCGATATAGTCATATATAAAATGCAATTGCATATATAAAAAAATAAAAGTTATATATCAAATCTTATTCTAGTTTTAAAATATATTATATGCACATAATAACTGTATGCATAAAAATAGAAAACATGGATAAAAGTTATATATGAAATCCAATTCTATTTTTATTTTTTATATAAAAATTATAATTACATTATAAGATAAAAGTTGCATATCTACTACTTATTATGCAAATTAATTCAGTCTCAATATCCAAGAATGCGGCCACGCTGTACAATTCTTGTACCAGCCTGAAGGCTAGTGGCAGGACATGCAGGCGTTAAAAAACACTATGGCGTTAAGTCAGTGCGCAGGTAGTGTCCTAGCAAACTGGCTGTTTGCCCAACAGCAGAATAGCCCTAGAAAGAAAGAAAAAAGCAGTCCTCTTTGACGCCATCGTCAGCAGAAAGCATCAGCAATTAATCTGTAATACAACTGCTATATATATATGTATCAATTAATACTTAAGAGACAATGCCGAAAATAAAATTATAATAAAAAAAATCTAAAATCAACTCTAAAGTTAAATTTTAATATAAATTTTAGAAGCAGATTATAAACTAAAACACAAATGATGGTACTGTCGCTTCTCCCACCTACGAGCTGTGAACAAGTTAGGGCCTCTTGGCGGATTCTTCAACCGAACAATCCCCTGTGAGCGGTGAAGGGTCCACATTCCCTGGAGTTCACCTCAGCCCCACCGGGTGGATTTGATCAAATATCTGCCATCTCTTTTTTGCCAACGGTTGGGATGAAGATTGAAGCCACTAATTCCACCTTGTCTTTTTCTTTAGAGAATTCCTCCTAATCTTTGTAACAAATTACTGACACTTAATACTAGGAAGATACGAATTGATACATTATATTGAGCATGTGCCTCTAATGATTTGGCTTCATATTTTTGCATGTATCCTCACTAACATCAAGATGGTTAACGTATGTTTTCACATACTATGTGGTAACATTTTTTTATACATTGTTGGCTGTAATCAGTCTAATGACAGGACAGTATATTCTTGTTTGCGGAAGAAGAGAACGTGCATGCTTTGTTAATTTTGTTGGCATAGGAACATCTAAAAAAGTAAGTTTCTTTCAAATCTATGTAATTTAGGAGTTAATTAGCAGAGGTTGAGGTGGCTTCATCCTAGCAGTAGGAAGCCGTAGATGGCATGGATTTGGGCAAATCTACCTGGTGGAGTTGTAGCCAACTCTAGGGGATCTGCACCCGAGCGGTGAACAATCCCCTGCTATGAATGCTTCTCCTAGCAGCAGCATAGTGGGTCGTTGCCAATTGTGAGCAATTGACCCTGTTATATAGCCTTTTATTTTCTAGAATTAACATACATATTTCTGGGGGAGACTCAAATTAGTATTTCTAATATGGTTGGTTGGCTCTAAAATTTTCCAGTCAAACCCTGCTGGTTACTTAGTAATAAATCTAAGCCATTTAACCCCATACAAAACAAAATAGGCCATCGTCCAAAAAATTCGGAATATGAGACATTAAAATATACTTTGCAGTCTGAATTGATGAACATACAATTAAAATAAAAAAATCATAGAAAATGAAACGTCCACCCATGCGCATATACATTATAAAATATAGGATATAGCGATCGTAGTTTAATAGTAAATAGCCAAAGAGAAGACACCGTTTGATTCTGCCATTTGTCACCTTAATTTTAATTTATTGTACTTATATTAATATAGGTACTAGTTTAGCCCCCTTTATGCCCCATAAAAGGTACATATTGTTCAATTCCGTCATCATAATCTCTTGCTATCTTAGCCACCTTTAGGCCTCACAAAAAAAGAGAGAGCACAATAGTAATGGGAATCTAACTCAGCAATAATACTCTAAATCAAAAATTCACCCAGTACACTTAGATCAGGCTATTTGTGATAGGTCCAAACCTTATGTTTGATGGGTATATATCTGGTTAGAGATTAGTGGTTAGTGATAACTAAACCTTATCACTGAGTGGTCAGTGGTCAACGGGAGCAAACGAGCTGATGGCCCACGAGCTACAGTGTTAGTTGGGCTGGTGTGGCTGTAGCCTAGGTGGGTGGGGAAGGAGGAAAAGAAAGCGACAGAATTCGGCTGTAGGAAGGATGAATCTGGCTGTGCTAGGCTGAAAAGAGGGAAAGGAAGCGGCCTGAAAGTATGGTAGAATTTAACAATTTTCAAGGATTGTTTTGTTGGTTATTTGAATATTTGACTTGAACTTTTGTTTTTAAAATTTGATATTTGAATTCAAGATATTCCTAGGAACTTAAGGGAATGATATTTGCTAGAGACTATTAAGGTTGAAGTTGCGACCTTGAATAGATTTGGATAATTTTGAATGGAGGGAAAAGAGGAATTTCAATTGAGATTTCGATTTTCAAATTCAAACTTTCAGGTTCATCTAGGGAGATATTGATTTGATCAAGATCATACTTAATGCATACGTAGGTTTTTATTAAAATAATTTTTAACTATTTGCAAAAAAATCAAAGCATTACAAAAAAAGATAATACCTAATTGAATGCCTTAAGTGCAGTGCGTGTGCGTCGTACATCCAGAACATTTGCAAATCAGACCTTGTGGCAGCCAGCAGGCCGGTGAGCAGTGGCGGTGAGCTCACTATTGTCATCGTATCATGAGCAACTTGGTCAGTTGGAGCATGCACTCATCGCACTTCTCCTCGTGGACACTACCCTTAGGCTCCAGTCACTCAATGAGGCAATACTCACTGTGCCCATCTATGTATACCAGCTCGGCGCGGTGTTCTCCTTATTGACCTTCATCTCCGGTGGTATTATACTGGGCCAACGAGTTAGCTGGGCTGCATGACCTAAGACATTTTTCGACATGCCCCGCTAAGGCACGTCATACCGTATCGGTCCACGTACCAATGGCTCGACACATAGAGGCATCAGGCTCTTCTGTGCCGACACGGACCCGAGTGTAGCCCATGGGCTGGTGTGACTCGGTCGACCTTTTAAATATGATAAAATAGGAAAAATATAAGAAAATTTTTTTAGAAAAAAAGCTTAAACAATACTCATGCGAGGCTAGGATGATGGTCGCTCGGCCTAGCGGGCCGTGCCGGTACGTCTATAACCAAACAGACCGTGTTATGTCTGGATCATGAACAGTATCTCCGTGCCTAAACCAGCTCAGTTAGGTATAGCCATTTGACCGTAAATAGGCGGCGGACACGACGCAGGCGCAGAGGCGCTCGCGGTCGAAGTCGAGCCCGACCCACGAGTCCAGCTCGCTGTTGTAGTGGCCGTGGTAGCATCCAGTCCCCGCGGCGCGTCCACACGCGGCTCTCGATGCTGTAGGAGAAGGTGCCCCGAGCGTCGTCGTCGTCGTCGTCACCGTGCAAGCGAAACCGCTTCCTCACGGACACGAAGATGATCCGTCCTTTCGGGTGGACGGCGTACGCCACAATGTCACAGGAGACGGCGTCGAACGGGATACGGGACGGGTGGAAGCTCCGCGAGATCGGCGTGAACTCGTCTGGGTGCTGCCAAGAAGACCACTGCCCTTTCTTCTTCGAACTGTCGTCATCGGTCAGTCTAAAGCAGTGCATGGCTCCCAGTAGTACATCGTAGTCGTCGTTGTTCGACGCTCCCAGGTTCGAATTACCCTCGAGCACGTACAGCCTGTTGCCGACGGCTATGGCGGCCTCGTGACCGTGAAGCAGGCCTTCCGGGGCGTGGCGTACGAAGGTTAGCGCCGCCGTCTTGGTGTCGTAGACAAGGGTGTATCCATTGCTTTCGGGATCGTGCGAGTCGTAGTAAAAGTCGGAGTAGTGCTCGCCCATGCTGACGATGCTGATGCCAACGGCGGTGAACGTCGGCAAATACGTCATCTCGTACTAGAAATTTATCAAGGAACTTGTTGGCCGGGAAAGTCCTAATTTTACAGCGAGTCGATCGATCTAGGAAACACGATTCATTCTTTTCGATAGGACACCACGATTCATTCATAATTAATTAAACCGAATGCCGCCAAGCCCATTTCTGGGCCATCGGTTGCAACTTTACGTTGGAAAATATAAGTAATCCTGCGCCCAAAACTTGTTTGTTGCAATTAAACTAGCATGCCCAACTTGGACAAATGCCGCCATGGAAGGGGCGCTTAATGACTGAGGCGGGCCGGTTGGTGCAGGTCCAATAAGTTTTGACAGCGATTCCAATCCACACCTCCATGGCCACATCGGCCTACCAGACTGGGCAGTCAAAGCCATTGATAAGCGGCGCCGTGCTTTTCTGTAGATGGGCACTGACTCAGTGAAGGGTGGCCAGTGTAAGGTGGCCTGGATGAATGTTAGCGGTCCAAGGAATTCGGCAGCCTCGGTGTTCATAACCTCAAGCTCTTGGGGCTAGCCTTGCGGATGCGCTGGTTGTGGCACTAGTGCATTCGCGACTCCTGTTGGGCTGGCTTCAAGATATGTAAAGAGCTTTGGCGAGCTTGTGCACCGGCAAAGTGGAAGTTCTACCTCTGGCTTGTGATCCTCAAGCGCTGCTGGATGGCTGATCACCTTGCCGAGCGAAGCATCCCCGCCCACACGATGTGCCCCCTCTGTGGCCAGGAGACGGAGGATGTCAACCACATCTTGTTCGTCTGCGCCTTCTCGCGGCAGGTTCGCCCTGCCAGCGAGCCACGATCATCTGCTTGACTGGTGGCAACGTGTTCGGCGGAATGTGCCCAAGGACACTAGGCGTGGCTTCGACTCCCTAGTAGCCCTTGTGGCGTGGAGCTTGTGGAAAGAAAGGAATGCCCCCGTGTTCGACGGGGTTCTCTCGCCGGCTCAAGTTGCGGTCGACGTTGGTCTTCAAGAAGCCCGTCTTTGGTGGGAGACTGTTGCACGGCTCTTAGGGGCACTTCTGCATGTACAAGCTAGTTATCTTTTTGTGTACTCCCCTTCTCTTGGTGCCTGCTGCTAGCACGGCATGGACGTGTGTAAACGGTTTTCATAGCTTCTAATACATCGACATGCAAAGCTTTTGAGTGTTGGGAAAAAATAATCGATATCCTTTTCTTTTTCTTCGATTAACATAGAATTTATGGAGATTTCAATTAATGTGAAAACATAGAATTTATGGAGATTTCAATTAATGTGAAAATTTATAGCTGTTCGCACCTCATAGGACTAATGCCCCCAATTAGTGTAAGTACTCTTATAATTTATTTTTTAGCACAGCCGAATAAACCAGCCTAATTTTAATAATTAGCTAGCATAGCTAGTTTTTTTAGTCTTTAAGAAAGTACGAGGTGATACTATATATGTACGTCATAACTCTTTGATCTTAATGTTAAGGTGTCAAAATTTAGAACTGCTTAATATACCATGTCGTAAGATACTAAAATCACTAGTAGAAACGTATAGAAACATGCAGGGCTCCTGGCCTCCCCTACTCCCCAAAAGGCCGCAGCCCACAAGCGCACAACACCTGGCTGGCGAGCCCAGAAGGCCGGCCAGGAGTCAGGAGCAGTCTCATATTTCACTTCTTGGTCATGATTCCTAATTTCCTATTTCACTATTCAGTTTTGTACTTTATTTGCTCAAGAATGAAGAGGAAACAATTGCTTGCTTTTAGAAGCTGATTGTTTCAAGTATCAACTCTCCTAAAAATCCTTGCTAAAATGGAATCTATATATATAATATTGTTCACTAACTATTATCGACATTGGTTGATTGGCTTGCCTCGGCATCAGAGGACCCCCATATTGAATTCCTGGCTTCGCCCGTACCCACACCCCACCCACCAGGACCGTTTTAATTGGGGATCTGAAATCGTGGAAATTTTGGCCAAAAAATAAATTGTAACAAAATTTGTTACATTTAAATTATGAAATTTTGAGACAAAATTGTTTGCAAAGTGGGGAACCAAAATTCCAGAAATTTAGGACCAAAAAAATTCAACCCCTTGAACCAGGAGCCAAAACTTAATTAACGTGTATTTACGCAGTTATAATTGCAATCACAATAAATGAACAATTGTACAAATGCCACTTGCTTTTATGCTTATGGTAGAATACCACTGGGTTTTCTCCAAAGGTTATACTAATATGCCACTAAATTAGACTAGCGGTGTCAACTCAAAATAGCTCCACTTTTATTAGAACCAAAATGTCCTTTAGCTTTAGAATCCTCCACACAGTAGCAGCAGCAGCTGCCGCCAAGAAACCTCCCCCGTGGCTGGACTTGATGTATTCGCCCTCCAACCTCTACCTAGATCCACACACATATGTGGTAAGGGGCTCAGCCTTGACACTCCAAATGAACTTGACAACTGCCTCCAGCTCGAGCGAGGCCTACGACAACAGCAGAAGGGAAAGAGCCTTGGTGGCATGAAGGAGGTCCTAAGCATGATTGCTTCTTCATTGGCTACTTATTTCATAGCTTTAATTTAATTTAAGGTGCGGATCTTATTGCAAAAACAATAATACCCATTAATAATAATTTGAATTCTAATATTGAATATATTTGTGTATAAAAATATTTGCATTGATATGTATGCAAATAAACAAATATTTTCTAGGTAATCTTCACAGTTGTCTGTTCAGGGAAGGACTTTTTTTACACTTACTAGGAGAGCGACTCAAGAGAAAGTAGATGGATATTTTAGGAATTTCTAACATCAGCAACATATTCGCTACCTTCTCTCGATTCCAGTGCCATAAGAGCAATTAACTCTTTTTGACTGTAATTTAACAATTCAATGTTTGACGAGTGACAAATATATAATTATTTTAAGAAAAAACTTAAGGCAATTGCGTTCATGTGCATGCAATGCGTTAGTATTACATCTAGAAGAGGAAATTTTGGCCTGAAAAAAATTAAATTATAACAAATATTTGCTAACTTTTTTAAAAAGAAAATTTTAGACAAAATAGTTTGCAACAGGAAACTGAAATTTCCAGAAATTCACACGAGGCCTGGAGCGAGGAGGTTATTTGGATGAGGAAAAGATGCCCATGACATCATAGTGCCCTTCGAAGCCTGTCACCATCTTCATCATTGTACCCCTCTAAAGTTCGTACTTATTGCTGTAGTTGTTGTCACCAATGCCACCAAGGTCCTCAAGGTGGGGGTACCTAGATCTAGTGACTTTTGAGCTTGGGGAGGCTTGATCTACCACCCCTGAGATGGTGGTGATTGAGACTAGAAAGGGATGCGGTGGCTGGTGCATGGAAAAGGGGTAAGGTTGCCTGTGCTCGGTACGCAGCGATGGAACGGGGCTCACTGTCTACATGCTTGTCACTAGGTTGGAGGTGTTTGAACTCGAAATAACCACTCTATGGTAGTGGTGGTGGATGGGGGTGACCACAAGTAGATCTTGAGGCAGTGGCGGCCATGGAGCTCTAGATGGCAACGACAATGGCCGGTGGAGCTAGAGATGGTGCTAGCAGTGGAGGTGGAGGATGATGAAGAGGTGGAGCCACAGGAGAGGGGACGGCTAGCCAGCAGTTGGTTGCTAGAGAGAGAGCAGAGTGAGAGAGATAAGGGGAGGAGACGAGAGAGAGCGCTTAGTCTAGTTTGGCTTAGGTTATTTGTGGTCTTAAAGATTTTTTGTCTAGCTCAACGACAAGCGACTATCTCATTGGTGATGTGTTTTTTTATCTTTGGGTTGTATTTTTCTCCCGTAATAGATGAGAGTTCTTATGTATGATAGTTAATACGACTAGACCCATCACAGATGTAGGGTCATTGATGATGGGCTGTAGTTATCACCTATCACAGATGACTAATGATGGGCCATAATTGCTACCTGTTATAGGTGATCTCGTATCTTTGATGGGTCATCCTCCACAACCTTGTTTAATTTTAAACAAGCTTGTATAAGATGGGTCTCTTTGATCTAACACATATGATATGTCATGGTTGATCAGGTCTATAGTAGTGAAAAAAATAGGTAATTGCGTCCATCTGCGGTGTGTTAAGTTGTATTTGAAAGTGCTAGAAGATGGAAGATTATCTGTTTCTTGTGATTGCTATTTAATTGTATAAAAGACATAATTAACTACTATAAAGTTAAAAATCTATTTTAAAAAGTTAAGATGTGTTAACGACAAAAATTGGCACATACCAGAATATCGACATGATGGCTTTGGTGTGTTTGATGAAAGTTGATGGCTCTTGACAAAGGCTGATGGTGATGAATCGGCTGGAGCAAACAACTGATGAATTGGTTGAAACTAATGGTTGATGGATCGGCTGGCATGTTTGAGTTTGGGTCTGGGTGGATCAATTGGTCCATAAATGATTGAGCCTAGGACAGCTTGTGGAATACAAAGAAAGTTATTTTTAGGGTATCTATTTTATTAGGTAAGATTGTATTGTAGTTAGGAATATTTGTTAGTTTCTGTTTATTTCATTGTTGTCGTGGATATTGTAACCGCCTAGAACTCATACAACCTCAGGGTATAGATATAAACCTTGTGTTACTATAACAAACACATAATTCAATACAACAATACTATTGGTGCATCGCCAACCCTAGTTTTCTATATTTTTCTAATGTGTTCTAGCTCTTGATGTGGGGCTGCATCGTTTCAATCTCTAGCGAAGGGGTAAGTGCTACTTGGTAGTCGTATTGGCTAGACTAGTCTCGTCTAAGGCTGCATCATTTTTATCTTTTAGATTGTTCTAGTTTGGTCGATATGGTTGCCGGTCTACCTTGATATATTAGTTCTGTCTAAGGTTGCATCATTTCGATCTCTTAGATTGATCTAGTGTATCCATCATGCTTACATAGGATCTATCAGCTAAGTAGGCTTTTTTTATTATCTTTAATCTGATACTGTCTCGGTTAGATTGCTGAATAGGTTAAATCCTACTAAGTCGGTATGTTTTATTCAATGTTTCATTGAAGTTCTAGCCAATGAGATTTCGTTATAATTAAGTTTCAATTTTAATACGTATCGGTTCTCTAGTCGATATCTCTGTTTTTATCATAAGCTATCTTTACACGTATCAGACCATCAGCTGATATTCATATTTTGTTTCAATGATTAATCTACTATTAATCAATATGATCTTACTATATTCAATCTTATACTGTCTCAGTTTAGTTCAATTTAAGGTTGTCTTTACTAAGGCTAGTGTCATGATTTAGTAGGTTTTATTTCTTCCATCGGCTAAGCTAGCCAATGAGCTTACTCGCCTATATCATTCTATATGTATCTCTATGCACTTATTAGTCTTATCACTAGTGCACAAGTGCTATCATTTTCATCGGCTATCGGCTGATAGAATGAGCTCGTATCAACAATTAGGTTGGTGAGATCAAGGTTTCAACTTTTGTTCATGTTTTTTTGTCAATTGCAGAATCAAATTGACTAGCATACCCTCAATGAACTAAGCTAGGACCTGCAATGGAGTTAAGTAGATCTCCTAGGCTGCTGTATGTGATGCAAGGGTCTTAACGATTTTTTGCGCCAACATGCTTTTGGCACACCTAGTGGGACTCTTTCCTCCGTGTGTGCCAATGTGGACCATTGTTAGATTTTTGCACCAATACACTTTTGGCACGCCTGGTGGGATCCTTTCCTCTATGTGTGCTAATGTGGGCCATTGTCATATTTTTGTGCCAATACGCTTTTGGCACATTCAGTGGGACACATTTATGACCAATTTGCAGTGGGACACCAAGCTAAAGATGTCCAACAAAGTCAACAATGAGAATATCATCCCTGTTACCATGGAGAATTTGACCGATAAATAGAGACAGTAGGTGTAGGAGTTGGTGGATGGATATCAGAAGATGTGTTTGGAGTCTTACAGAATAACCCGATTGGGCCCGACGCAGAAGACTCCATTTCCAAAGATGAAACTATTTGAGGAGTCGAGTCATGCGCCATTAAATCCCCTGAACAATCTTTAGGACATGGTCAATGAGGCAATAAATCATGCATTGATCAATCTATCCGGAGTGTTGGTGAATACATTGTAAAACCTTATCAAGAAGATAGTGAATGGATTCGTATATAAAGATTCTTCTCGTGGTCTAGTGTACCTCCCCAAAATACCAAAGCAAGGTCGGAGCATGAGAAGAGATTTTTTCTCATCTTTGGCATAGAATTAGGCTAGGGGGTAGAAGGGTGAGGCACCTGCCACGCATCGCTACAAGATAAATTACAGGGCAGAACAAGGACGTGGTGGAGAGATGGCAGAGTGGGGAAGCTCATGGAAATAATAGAATCAATACCAACAACCTCATAACCAGTATCAAGCATTAGTTAGTCAGTATCAACCATTCCACGATCAGTATCAAGAGCCTCAAAACCACTATCAGGCACAACGATCGTAGTATTATAAGTAACAATAGGACTAATATCAAGTACGACAGCCTCAGTATCAAGCGCCCATCTATCAGGTTCCACAAAATTATCCTCAGGAACTAAAATATGATGATTGGATGGCTAGGATCGTGAAGGTGATGAGGGAACAGTTTGGCTTAAGACCTAAGGAGCAAACATATATGTACATGCACCCTTATCTAGATTGGTTTGATAGGGTTCCTCTACCCCACCGATACAGGATATTAGACTTTTCCATGTTTTCATGGGAGGACAACAATTCCATTGTGGAGCATGTAAGCCGATTCTTGGCCCAATATGGAGAGGCATTGGTTGAAGACGTTTTAAGAGTTAGATTCTTTCCCTTGTTGTTATCTGGATCGGCTTTCGCATGATTTTCATCTCTTCTCTCGAATTCTATCTAAAATTAGGCTAATCTAGAAAAACTATTTCATAAGTATTTCTTTACTGGTATTCATGAAATGTGCCTCACGGAGCTAACAGCAGTAAAGAAGAGGATGGATGAGTTAGTTCCAGACTACATTCAGCGATGCTATAGTTTGAATTTTAATGACAAGCAATTAACCGAACTGGCTTTCCAAGGGTTGCTAAGCCCTATCAAAGACAAGTTCTCATCATAGGAGTTTGAAAGCCTAGCACAGCTTGTACAGAAGATATCAGCTTATGAAAGTCGATTCTAAGAGGCTAGGAAAGAGAGCCTTCAAAGGAAGATCAGTCGTGTTTAGGCCTATCTATTAGATGAGGAAACGGATGAAGGCTATGACGCTAAGATCGATATGGATGAGTGGGTAAAAAAAAGATGCCAGTGCTTTGTCCATGGGTTAAGATTACTGGCGAAGATGAGAGGTATGATTTTGACATCAATAAAGCTGATAAGATATTTGACTTGCTGCTCTAAGAGAAATAGATCCTTTGACCCCTAGGACATGTCATTCCATGTATTGACGAGCTAAAAAAGAAGAGGTACTACAAATGGCAGAGCTTGATCTCACACCATACTAATGAGTGCAAAATATTTTGGCAATAGATTCAATTGACTGTCGATCAAAGAAGAATTAAGTTTGATGATAAGAGGCCGATGAAGATTGACAGTCATCCATTCCCCTTGAATATGGTGTTTGTGGGGTCACCAAAGAGGCAAGCCAATGGTAGAGATTGTCAAAAGTACAAAAGACTGAGGGTGATGTCATCACAATTAATTGAAAAATATCAAAAGCGGTGGGAAAAGGACTAGAGATCAGCATCATTATTGATAGAGGAGGACGAGGTCTACTACAATCCCCACTGGAGTTGCCCCTTTTTCTAGTTCTATTGAGATTCAAGGATGAGACTTCCATCAGTTGATGACTACCCAGAGTGCATTGTCTGATTGCACGAAGCCGATCAACATTTAACATAGCCTGATCAGACAAGCAAGGAATGATACGAGTCTCAAGACCAGCTACATCATCTACTATGGATCAATCGTGAGCTGCACGTGGGATTTGAACATCCTTGCCAGCGAGTGTCAGTGCATGACCAGTTGTCCTATAGGTCGATATGTCAAGAGGACGATCTTGAAGTAGAATTCAATATGGAGTTCAAGAGAGAATGCCAATATCAGAATCTTCAATGGTGCCCTAGCAACACGTTAATGAAGATCTAGAAAAGAATGGTACAATAATTGAGGGCCGGTGAGTAAGAGGAAGAATGGCAACAACTACATGAGGAGGTGTAGCATCGTCAACAAAGCAAATGTGTCCGACAGGAGTGGCACATCTAGCAGAAGAATAATAATGTTGACCAGTCGGATTCGGTGAGCATAGTGTTTTATTTGCCGATGGAGTACAGAGCGCCAGAAACTGAAGGTGATGAGGCTAAATAATCCATGGTACAGTTGGCTTTAGAGCCCTAGCAGGTAGTGTTTGATAAGCCTAGGAAGTAAGAGCATCAACATCTACGCCCACTGTACATCAAGAGACATGTGGATGGTAAGCTCATAGCAAAAATGCTCATTGATGGTGGGGTGACTATCAATTTGATGCCTAACTCGATGTATCAAAAGCTTGGGAAGACTGCCAATGATTTAGTCAAAACTAATATGGTGCTTAGGGACTTTGGTGGTAATGCTTTGGAAACTAAGAAAGCAATTAATGTGGAACTGGCTATAGGATGTAAGACCCTTCCTATCACATTCTTTGTCATCAACACAAAGGGGTCATATAGCCTGCTACTCGAGACAGATTGGATCCATGACAATTGCTGCATACCATCGACCATGCATCCAAATCTGATTCAGTGGCAAGGTGACCAAGTCAAACTGGTCTTAGCCGATCTATTAGGAGCGTGGTAGCAGCTGATTACACTTCTTGGGAACTGGAGGAAGAAGAGTGCATATCTGGTTGGGAGTAGGAAGCAGAATACCTCAAGGTTGCCAACCTAAGGATACAGCCAATTCAGTAAGTTAGTTTAGAAATTTCGCTCTGATGGAGACTGTAGAAGACATTGAAGGATAGTTGGGACAAGATTTTATATCAACTGATGACCTAGAGGAAGTAGACAATGGCCTAGGAGATAGACTAAGGCCGATATATATAAGTAAAAAATTATGTACTAAAATAAAAGAAGAGTTAATAAAATTATTAAGAGAGTATCAGGATTACTTTGCTTAGGAATATAATGAGATGCCGGAATTAAGCCGATCGATTGTGGAACATCGGATTTCTATTAAGCCAAGGTATCTGCCATACAAGCAACCACCAAGAGAGTTCAAGACAGAACTACATGAGCTTATAAAGGTGGATATTACAAGATTATATGATGTAAAGTTTACTAGACCATGCCGATACATTCAATGGGTTTCTAACGTAGTCCTAGTATGGCAAAAGAACGGTAAACTAAGGGTGTGTGTTGACCTCTGGGATTTGAACAAGGCCACCTCTAAAGATGAATACCCAATAGTAGATATGTTGGTAGATGCAGCAACTAGTCACAAGATTATTAGTTTTATGGATGGGAATGAACAATACAATCAATTTTTTATGGTGGAAGAGGATATACCAAAGACCGCATTCCGATGTTCTTGTGCTATCAGCTTATGAGTGAGTTGTGATGACTTTCGGGCTAAAGAACGCCGGTGCCATGTATCAGAGAGCAATGGATTACATATTTCATTATCTCATCGGCAAATTGGTAGAAATTTACATCGATGATATGGTGTTCAATTCGAATAGTGTTGAAGGCCATCTAACCAATTTACAAAAGGTTTTGGAAAGAACAAGAAAATATGGATTACGGATGAACCCTAACAAATGTGTGTTTGGTGTATCAGCTAGGGAATTTTTGGGTTTTATGGTGCATGATAAAGGTATTGAGATTAGCCAATGGAGCATTAGGGCCATCAAAAACACGAAGCCACCAGTTAAAAAAAATGAAGTTGCAGTCATTGATCGGCAAGATAAATTTTGTGCGAAGGTTTATTTCAAACTTGTCAGAAAGGATTGAGCCATTTACTCCACTGTTGAAATTGAAGGCTAATCAGGAATTCATATGGGGAGAGGAGCAGTAGAAAGCCTTTGACATGATTGAAGATTATTTAAGTTGTATATATTAGACGATGAGAAGTCTATTGGATTAGTCTTAATACATGAGATTGATGAAAAAGAAAGGGTCATATTTTATCTTAGTAGAAGGCTTTTGGATGCTGAAACAAGATATCCTGCGGTGGAGAAACTTTGCTTGTGCTAATATTTTTTGTGCACAAAATTAAGACATTATTTGGTATCGACTCAGTGCATTGTAGTGTGTAAGTCTGATTTTATCAAGTATATGTTATGAGCGCTGATATTGAGAGGCAGAGTCAGTAAATGGGTTTTGTCCTTGATGGAGTTTGATTTGAGGTACAAATTGGCTAAAGCAGTAAAATGGCAGGCAATAGCTGATTTTATCGTGGAACATATAAATGAGCCTATAGGTTATGTTGAGCCAATGTCTTGGACATTATTCATCGATTGGTCGGTTTGTAGGCATGGATGCGGCATCGGTCTAGTTATAATATCACCTCGGGGGACAAGTTTTGAATTCGCCTTTACGATCAAGCCCTATTGCACCAATAATCAAGTGGAGTATGAGACAGTACTTGAAGGGTTGCAGTTGTTGAAGGAGATTGGAGCCGATGCTATAGAGATCGTGGATGATTCATTACTTGTGGTAAAGCGGTTGGCTAGGGAATATGAATGTAAAGACGACATAATGAGGACTTATTATGGGGAATGTAAGGTGTTACTGAAAAATTTTAGGATGGAGTCAGTGGATCATGTTCCTAGAGAGTAGAATATAGAGGCGAATGAGCTCGCCCAAATTGATTTAGGGTATCAGATGATAGAGAGGCCGATAGTAGTTGAGATCGTTGATATCGATGTCGATGACTAGAGACAACAAATTGTTGATTAACTACAGAATACGTCATAGTCGGTCCCAAGGAAGCTTTGTTACAAAGCTATGAATTATGTATTGCTTGATGGGTAGTTATACTATCGGGCGACTGAGGAAGTCTTGCTGAGATGTTGTAGTTTAGAAGAAGCCAAAGTAGTAATGTGCAAAGTACACGAAGGAATTTGTGGGACTCATCAATCAACTTATAAGGTGAAATGGTTGTTGAGGAGAGTTGGGTATTTTTGGCCAACAATGCTAGAAGATTGTTTCACATATTACAAAGTATGTCAAAATTGTTAGAAGTTTGGGAGCATCCAATGAGTGCCAGCATTGGCTATGAACCCAATCATTAAGCCTTGGCCATTTAGAGGATGAGGGATTGATATGGTTAGCCAGATGAACCCACCATCATGCAAAGGGTATAAGTTCATATTGACATTAACATATTACTTTACTAAGTGGGTAGAAGCAATACCATTGAAGAAAGTTACATCTAAGGATGCAATTAATTTTGTTAGGGAACATATCATTTATCAGTTTGGGTTTTCTTAGACAATTACAATTGACCAAGGATCTATATTCGTCTTCAATGAGTTTTAACAGTTTGCTGCAGGTATGAGAATTAAGTTATTAAATTCATCGCCTAATTACGTATAAGCCAATGGTTAAGCCGAAGCTTTGAATAAAAGTTTGATAAAATTGATCAAGTGCAAGATAGATGAACTGTCACGAAGATGGCATACGATATTGGCTGGTTCGTTATGGGCATATCGGATGGCATGTCATGGGTCGACTTAGGTGCCACCATATCAATTGGTCTATGTGCATGAAGCGATGCTACCATAGGAAACTAACATCGGCTCAAGGTGGATATCTTTTCAAAATCAGTTGACAGCTAATGATTATCATAGTTTAATGATGGCTGAGCTTGAGGATTTGGCCCAAAATCGCTTGTGTGCACTTAAGCGAATAAAGGAAAACAAAGCTAAGGTGGTTTAGCACTATAATAACAAAGTGGTTTCTAAATCATTTACTGAAGGTGACCTTGTTTGGAAATTAATTTTGTCAATTGGGTCTAGATAATTAGTTTGGAAAATGATCACCTAATTGGAAGGGACCCTATTAGATTAGCCATTGTATGCCTAGTAATGCGTATATACTAAAAGATTTTAAAGGTGAAGAATTTGCCAGAGCACTTAATGGAAAATACTTGAAGAAATATTACCCTAGTATGTGGATTGATTCTTGAATCGGCTAAAACACTAACAATGTTCTCGAAAGCCGTCCATAATAGTGACTACTCTATCATCTTCCTCAAGATATTTGTTGACATCGAAGGAGAAAAGGGAAGAGAGAGGCTGCGTGATAGAGAATTCATAAGCTCGGGAGTTGGGTTTAGTGATGATTAAGATAAAATTTTACCTAGGGTACATTACGCTAAGCAGAGGCATCAACATCCATTGAGGGGATGGTGATCTCTTGATGTTGGCCGATGCTGGATTGGGATACCGTAGTTGAGAGAATAATTTCGGTGTCGCTACTATGGGTAGAGTCTTGCAGGGTATTCAGTGCCCAGATCTCTGGATCAACTTGGGGAGATGATGGCTTGGGCCTCTGCGTCGCTAGTGGCATTGATGGATTGGGAATTGATGTCTCATGCTGAAACAATCGGCCAAAATGTTGATATTGTCGGCTATGTCAATTGGTGAGGGTAATAAGATTGATGCTTCCTACCGGTGGATGGGATTCTAACATGGCTTTAGTGTTGGATACAATATGAATGGTGTTGTTGGCGACGGTCTTGGCAGCATTATCAGTGGTTTTAGCCTTGGTATGCCTTGGGTGGACTGCAATCTTTTTACGCTTTTGTTTCTGTGTGGATTGACTTGGCGTGTTTTCTTGAAGGAGTGTCAATGGAGTATGGAATGGCCGATGAAGGAAGTTAAGTAATCGGTTGATTACTTTGGCTCATTACAAGGGCGTTAGCATAAGTGCCCTATAACGATGGATGAGAATAACAAAGTGTGGCAAGTAAAGAGATGATGTAAAATTTTTTATCTCACTATCAGAAGGTTTGTAATCAGAGTTGATGGATTTACAATAAGTAGTTACTGATAAATTGAACAGGTGATGCTTCCATTCTTTCCACCATTGGGCAAACATCCTAGAGTTGTTGGTGCAGGCTTCTCTGTTTGCGAAGTCACCTAATGGTAGTGATTTGGAAAAAAGCCTAAGCCGATCTTATTATAATCCACTTGATATATTATCTCGGGTCTTGACATTGCCAATGAGATAAATGCCGATCAAGAGTTGGTCACATCCAAGCTGACGAGCGTGGACTGATGGGTGGAAAAATTCATATGATGGTTGATTAGATCTACCCTGAGCGATACTGGTGTGAAGAATGCAGGGGATTGTAGTCGATATGAAGGTGTTCTTGAATTCTTCATCGGTTGAAACAAATAGGGGATCAAAGTTATAAGGGACATCAAAAGAAGATGGATTGGTATAAGCAAACCAGATGATGGCTTCTCGGATAAAGTTGTGATAAAAAGCTTTAAACTAATGGTTTGTTTCATCAAGGGTCATCCTGTTGCCTAGAAGAGCTAATATTCTTCTCTGAATGATGTGCATCAGCATGAGACAGGATATGCATCCTTCGCAAAGTCCAATAGTTATGATAGGGTATCAAGAGGAGGAGCGTTTGCTACGGTGGTGGTATAGTGATTTAACCATAGTTGGATGAACCACCATGGCCCTGCGATGTGACTAACAGATTGACAGGCCAATAACTTAGTAGCTGGTTGATGTAGTAGCAAGTAGCTGGCCCCTAGTAAATACTTGCCTTGTAAAATGTGGTCTTCTGTTGCTAATCTTTCCAAGATGCATTGCATATTGGTTGTCGGACCAAGGGTTGATCCATAGAAGACAAAGCATTCCAGCCACAAGTTGAGGAAGCCATGTGTTTCCTGTTGGTAACTTGATCCGTCTGCTTGTTGTAAGTTGATATATATTCTGTCTAGCCATCGACTTTTTTGGTCTCTAGTCGATGGTGAGTCTTAAACTAGAGATTGCTAGGGTTGATGGATGCAACCATATTGAGGTCGGTTAGCATCTTCATATCCATTAGTGTGGCATCATCGGCCCGTGAGCGAAGAGAAAAGCATTGAGGACATTCGACCAGAAATAGCAGGCTGATGACAAGAGGGGCTCGTTCTTCTCCATTTTTGCAAGGGACAAGTCGATGTAATGGTCAATGCCCATTTCATCCTAGAAAGTTTGCTTGGCCACAAACACATAGGGATACCAGTCTTTCTAGCTTGTCAATTTGCTTGGCCATTCCCTAAAGCTGTTTGTCCAATTGTCAGTTGATAGAGAGGTGTTCTTGATGGGAAGCCAACTAGTTTTGCTGTTGATGAAATCTATGAGGTCTTCATCATTTATCAGACCAAGGGAAAAATGGTCTAGGTGGTTCGCTATGGGGATGAAGATTTGATTCTTGAGGTTTTATATAGATGAATAAGGAAGGCAAGAATAGTGAGGAAGTAAGAACGGGAAAAGGCAGGTTGAAACAAGATGGGAGAATCTATAAAGTTTGAGGAAGAAGGGGAAAAGAGCTTACATCAGGGACAATGTTTGGAGTAGCCATCATGGTGAGCAGGGGTGGAAAATAACGAAGAGTGGGTGCTGCCAGTTGCAAGAGAGAGGAGGTTGCGGGTCACCACAAATAGAGAAGGGTTCAAGCGAAGTTGCCGAAATAGTCAAGGAACAATGAACATACGAAGCGATTGAGGGTAAGGTGGTGATAGGGTCATGATTATATAGGAGATGCCATTAGACAAGGGATTCAAATCAGTTTGAATGCATTTAATGTGCGATAACGAGGCTACAACGAGCGGTTAAAATAAGAGTAGGACAAGAAAACCGAATGGAATTGAATGAAATTTCAAACTTTGAGGTATCAAAGTCCAAAATTGGGGAGCATGTGTTAACGACAAAAATTGGCATAGACGAGAGTATTGACATGGTGGCTTTGGTGTGTTTGATGAACGCTGATGGTCCTTGATAAAGGCCGATGGTGATTGATTGGCTGGAGCCGATGGCTGATGAATCGACTGAAGTCAATGGTTGATAGATCAATTATTATGTTTGAGTTTGGTTCCGAGTGTATCAATTGGCCCTTGAATGATTGAGCCTAGGACTGTTTGTGGTAGACAAAGAAAGTTATCTTTAGGGGTATCTATTGTAATTATGTAAGATTATATTGTAGTTAGCAAGGCTTATTAGTTTCTGTTTGTTTCGTTGATGCCGTGGATATTATAACCGCCTAGGACTCATGTAACACGAGGGTATAAATATAAATCCTGTGTTACTATAACAAACACATATCTCAATACAATAATACTATTGGTGCATTGCCAACCATAGTTCTCTAGGTTTTTCCAACAGGTTCTAGCTCTTGGCGCGGGGCTGCATCATTTCAATATCTGGCAAAGGGGTAAGTCCCATCACCTGGTAGTCGTATCGGCTAGACTGGTCTCATCTAAGGCTATATCATTTCAATCTCTCAGATTGTTCTAGTTAGGTCGATATGGTTGCTAGATTAATTTGATACATCGGTTCTGTCTAAGGCTGTATCGTTTCGATCTCTTAGATTGATCTAATGTATCTATCATGCTTACAAATGATCTATCAGTTAAGTATTTTTTTCTTATTATCTTTAATCTGATGCTATCTCGATTATGTTTAATCTATTAGATATTTGCTAATAAGTTAAATCCTACTAAGCTGGTAGGTTTTATTCAATGTTTCATGAAATTTCTAGCCGATAAGATATCGTTATAATTAAGTTTTAATTTTAATACGTATTGGCTCTCTAGACGATATATTTATCTTTGTCATAATCTATCTTTACATATATCGGACCACCAGCCAATATTCATATTTTGTTTCAATAATTAATCTACTATTGATTAACCTGGTCTTACTAGATTCAATCTTTTACTATATCGATGTAATCCAATCTATCAAGGTTGTCTTTACTGAGGCTAGCATTGTGATTTTGTAGGTTCTATTTCTTCCTAGCCGATGAGCTTACTCGTCTATATGTATCTCTATCATCGCATCGGTCTTATTGCTAGTGCTCAAGTGTTGTTATTCCCATTAACCATCAACTGATGAAAGGAGCTCATATCAGCCATTAGGCTGATTAGCTTAAGGATTTAACTTTTGTCTATATTTCTTATTAATTATAGTATCAAATTGACAAACACGCCCTCAATGAATTAAGTTAGGATGTGCACTAGAGTTAATCAAATCTTATATGCGTTGTGTGACCAAGGGTTTTAACGATTTTTTTCACCAACATGCGTTTGGCAAGCCCGGTGGAACTCTTTCCTCCATGTGTACCAACATGAGACATCGTTAGATTTTTAAGTTAACAAGATGAGAAACTTTTCTATAGAAATATTTTTATAAAAAAATACACAATTTAACCATTCAAAAAGTGTGGGCACTAGAACGGAGGAAAAATCCTCCATTTTCTAGCATTCTTGAACGCAGCCTTAAGTTGCGTTTGTGAGAGGTGGTTGAAAATACTCCTGTCACAAATGAAAAACAAAGCGATTGATTATTATATAATTAATTAAGTATTAGTTAAAAAAATTAAAATAGATTAATATAATTTTTAAAGTAACAGATTAATATAATTTTTAAAACAAATGAAAAAATATATTGTTCAAAAGTTCGGGATGGGTGCACGCGGAAATTGAGGGGAAGAAGTTGGCGACCGGGAGTATAGAACGCCGCCTTAATATTGCAACTAAAACGCTGCCATACTGGAGTACTCATTAAACCTTGAGACCTTGTAGCAGTCAGCGGACCTGCGAGTCGTGACGGTGAGCTCGTCGTCGTCGTCGTACGCCACGCGCAACTTGGTCAGTCGAAGCACGCACTCGTCGGTGCCGTCACCCCGGCACTTCTCCTTTTCATCGCTACCCTTGGGCTCTAGCCACTCAATGAGGCAGTACTCGCTGTGCTGACCACTCATGTATACCAGCTCGGCGCCGTCGTGCACCCAGCCGGGGACCTGGACGAGCACCTTCTCCTTGCCGACCTTCATCTCCGGCGGCGTGTGGCTCTGTCTGGCGGACACGACGCGGCAGGCGCAGATGCGTCCGTCCGTTCCTACATAGTTGTGGTCGCAGTAATGGAGCCCGACCCATGAGTCCAGCTCGCCGTCGTAGTGGCCGTGGCCTCTGAACGGCAGCATCTAGTCCACGCGGCGCGTCCAGACGCGCCTCTCCGTGCTGTAGGAGAAGGTGGCCGGGATACCGCTGCCGTCAGGGACTTGAAACTTCTCCCTCACGGACATGAAGATGGTTCGTCCTTTCGGGGGGACGGCGTACGTCCCGATGTCACCAGCGACGGCGTTGAAAGGGAGCGCGGATGGGTAGTCGCTCCACGAGATAGGTGTGGAGTCGTCGGGGTGCCGCCAAAGACACCGCCCTTTCTTCTTGTCATCACCGTCGTCGGTCAGTCTGAAGCAGTGCATGGCTCCCAGTCCCACGTAGTCATCGTCGTCGATTCGCCATCGGTCAGTCATGTTCGTGTTCCGCTCGAGCACGTACAGCCTGTTGCGGATGGCTATGGCGGCGCCATTAGTGTAACAGTCAGGCAGGCCTTCCGGGAGGTGTCGCACTACGGTCAGCGTCGCCGTCTTGGTGTCGTAGACAAGGGTGAAACCTTTCCTTTCGGGATAGCAGTAGTTGCTATTGTAGGGCTAGCAACTCCGGCGAATAGTCGACTGTCGGGCGCTGTAGCCGGAGGGCCGGCGGCTCAGGCAGCCTCTGGAGGGTCTCTGGCGAAGCCATGTCGCTGGCGTTCAAGTTCAATCGGTCATCGTCGTCGCTGTCGCCACCGCCGTCGTCGATGTCCAGCTTGTGAATGCCGTACGCGTTCTTCCGGTCTTCAAGAATTACGTACAGATGTTGCTTCGCCGCCGAAGCCGGCCAACGCCGCCCCCTGTCCGCTCTAGGTGGCGCGATCGCTCCGCCATGGCCGTTGGTGGCATCCGCATCCAAGGCGTAGCGCCGTGAGCCAGTCCGACGAAGTACCGCGTGTTCGTCCGTGGCGTCGCGGCGATGGACATGGCGCCAAAGGTGGAGGAGAGGACGACGCATGCAAAAAATCTGTTATAAGCCAGCTATAAACAAAATGTAGAGAAGAGAAACGATAAAAAAATAATAAGTGTTGACTATATATCTAACTTTACATTTACTTTAAAATAAATGTATTAAATGGTTAAAATAAATATATTAAATAGTTAAGTGAGAGAAACAAAGAGGAAAAAAAATTATAAATAAGATGAGCTTGTACTAGCAGTTAGCTGTGCTATTAAGAGCACTCCTAGGCGGATTAGGCGCCACGTTTTGATGCAATAGTTTTTGTTTTTGCGCAAATGAAGAGACCAGAATTTAAAGCCGTGTAGTTTCGCGGCATCAATCGCTTCCGAGTTAGAGCTAGGCCTGTTTTTTTTTTTCGTTCTCGTGCCTACAAGGTAAGGTGTTCGTCCAGAGTCCAGACCCCGCGCGTATTCGAGCTTAAGCCTGGCGTCGCTGACGATCTGCATCGAGCCGTTGATCGTCACAAGTTCATCGTCATCAGACTCATCACAGGTTCGCCACTGGGCGATGATTACCAGCTTGATCGAGTGCGTTGAACTTACAAGCTAGACCAGGGCTGTCTCTAATATTTCGAGGCTCTACACGAACTCGATGTTTTGACTATAAGACTATATTTTTACTTGTAATATATATTTATATAAATTATACTATACAAATAAATATTATAATATGATAAAAAAAACTTTTTTTCACCGAGTATATGTTTCTTATACAACATTCTTTAGGTCCAGCCAAAGATCAATAACACCAGCGCCTGAACAAGAAGTCAAGAACACCTAATGACTTAAATTACCGAGGGAAAAATCTTGATAATCAAGGGGTAGTGAAAACTAAATATACATGATTCCATCGTATACCTTTAGCTTATGAGGGGGCTCCAATGCTTAGAAGATTAATATACGTGATTCCATCATATGCCTGAATTGGTCTCTTGAACAGTTAAACCTAAAACCCTAACCAGGCAATAGAACGAGGAAAATAAATAAGATCAATTTTCAATAAGTGAGAAGATAATCAATGAATTATTGAATTGGTTCATCACCTGATCAGCCACTAGTTTTGCACTCTTGCGCTGTGGATGCAGCTCTGCCTGGTGGCTCGGGCGCTTGGGGTCGGCGACGTCGTCGAAGGCTCAATGCGCCAAGGGCGCGGGGCGCTAGGGACCAGGGCGCGGAACGGCGGAAGGGGAGCGCTAGCGTAATCCTGCTAATTTTCAAATAACAAACCCTGCTAATTTTTGTATACAGTATAACGATTTAAAATTTTCGTAATCTGGCTGCATGTACACTCTAGGATATTATCTAAAACGAACTTTATATGTCTACTACTATTTAATAATGATGGAGTATAGTACATATAAGTAATGGGAGGAGTGCCCAAAGTTAGAAAAGCACCACTATAATACATAAAAATAAAAATAAAGAACATATGACTTAGATTATTACATTTTTCACTAGCTCGAACACATTTAAAATCTTTTATATACACCTCCTAAAACTCATGATCAACCGAATATAAAGGGCCAACCCGAGACCTCAATCTCGACGTACATTCGTCGGCACTTAGCGCATCAGGTAAGAGGTTTCTTTTTTTTTCACATTTGAGTTTCTAGTTTTACCATCATAAATCACATAGTGATAATTGGTTGACATCATAGCAGCCACTCTAGCGTCGTACACTGCCACTTGATGGCACACTCTTATCTTTCTCTAGCATGCTCCATGTCCTCCAAGGACAGGGGCGGCACTAGCTTGAGTAGAGCTACGGCGGTTGCCGCTATGTGATAAAATTAACGTCAAAATTTGAAAAGCCCATAGAAAGATTGGAAAAAAGATTGACTTAAGTAAAGAAGAGTTTGGTTGCTATAGGGAGGAAGCCGATCGAACGAAGCAGGGGAATATTCGGTCAAAGAATAGAAGGTTATCCAAATGAGACCGAGTTTGAGGAGTCGTGGAACTCATGACATGGTATTCTATCTATGTAAATCGAGAAAGGTTTAGTTAGTTTAGTTAATTTCCTTATAGATATTTTACTTTATCATTGTTAGGAAATAAAGTCTGATGGTTGTTGTAAACGCGTCGGACTTTGTAAACCTAGGGTATAAATATAGACTCCCTGTAAACATGTATCAACACATCTTTCAATCAAAACTACTTCGGCGCATCGTCACCCTAGTTCATCTAGGTTTCTACCGGCGGGGTCTGGCTCTCGACGCGGGGCTGTATCGGATAATTTTGATCTCCGGCGAAGGGGTAAGTCCCGCCACTATCCCGATATGTCTTGTTCTATTTAAGGCGACATCGGTTAGGTTCGACCTCTTAGGCCGATCAGATGTATCACATCATGTCTATGCAGGGTCTATCGGCCTATCAAGTTCTCTCCGCCGTCATCGGTCTTGTGCTGCATCGGTTAGGTTCGACCTACGAGGTTGCCGATGGTAGATTGAGCTTTAGGCCTATAGATCTTTGTACGGCATTTCATCAGAGTATTAGCTGATAAGCTATCTATACATTGAGCAGCACGCCCAGCGTATCGGCTTCTCGGCTACGCACCAGTCTTCAAAGACTTCCCTTGAGTGCCACGCCAACCGCATTGGCCTTCCAGCTGATGTGCGCCTGTCTTCAGAGAGACGTTCTCTCATTGACTCAGCTAGCCGATGGGTTTGCTTCACCCTTACTTCAGCATAATTGATCCGGCATCCACCGTCCCGTTGCCGTTGTTCTCGGTCTCGTGTTGTCTTGGTTAGGTCCAATCTTTGAGATTCGGTGCTAGCGGCGTCATCACAGCGGGCGACAGGTCTCATGCTGCCATATCCAGAGCGGCATTGGCTTTGCAGCCGGTGCCTTTTATACAATTTCTTGCCAATTTGCATATGCCTTCATCGGCTTTCCAGCCGATGAATGATTGTTACAGCTTCCATCGACTACCAGGAGGGGTCCTGTGCGCTTTGATTTTAATACCCTTTGGTACCTTCATTGGCTCTACGGCCGATGAATCAGGATCATGCTTTCACTACACCCGGAGCCATCATATCCTTCGTCGACATCTGCCTGTGCCTTCATTGGCTCCCTAGCCAATGAAAGAGTGTCCTGATTTCTATCGGTGACCAGCCGATAGCAGGAGCCATCCGGACGCGATCGATGACCAACTCGATCCTATCGGTAGCCAGCCGATAGCGAGATCTCATATCGGCCCATTGTCTAATTGACCCGTTCGCCTCACCTTCTTGTCAATTGTAGGATCAAATTGACTGGCATGCCCGTACCCGCACCGTCGCGCCGGAGCCGAGTGAACACCACGAGCCCGGTGCGCGTTCCTCAAGCCACGGAGAGAAGCCGATCGGCTTGCACTGGAGTTAACAGACCTCCCAGGCGTTGGCGTGTTTGCACCGAGACATTTTCGGTGCGAACAGATAAGAGTATTCACAGCAGTCAGGAACCTTGACATGGCCGTGCCTTCTGGCATGTGGTGTCTCCTTGTTGGGCATCACCTTGCCTTGGAGGCTATAAATCCGAGGAGTGCTTTGCTTGCAGCGCAAGCACTCCTTGAGCATGTGCCCCTATAGGTGGTCAACGAGACGTTTAAAGAGTGTTGGTTGCAGCAGGTCGCTGACATCATGCGCATCACTCATCGATAGGTCATTGACAACAGTGCGTGTAGCATGTTGAGAGTGACATCCTCATCTGTAACACCTAGATGGCAAGCTCCAAGTGGCGCACGAGCGGAACCTCTTCCTATAGGAGCCATAAGACCGCTGCCTCCCTATGTCCAGCCATTGGAGGTGTAAGACCTCTGCCATCATCTTAAGAAGTGGAGGGTCAATAGAGATGCTCGAGTCATGCTCGAGCATGTGTGGGGGTGGGGTCGCGATAACACGGCCATCGAGGACCAAGCATCTTCTGGCCAGTCCTGAGGAAACCCCTATTCCTTGAATAGAGAGTGCCTATGCTCCACTTCGTACACTGGCATCGCGCCATACAACACCAGTTTTCATGCGTTCATGGAGGTGCTCTAACAAGTGCATTGGCCAACCAAGTTTTGACCAATTCTCCTAGAGAAGTACGGCGGCTCTATTGACCAAATTGAGTTTCTCTAGATCTGTACCACCATGATCTAGGCGGCGGGAGGATCTAAGTCCACCATGGATAACTACTTTCATGTGACTTTTGAGGACTCAAACAACTCCTAGCTCATAAACCTCCCATTAGGCTCAATCAGCTTGTGGGACAAATTGTCCCACCAGTTTGTAGCTAACTTTCAGGGCACATACAAACGCCCCGACATGAAGTTTGACCTTTATACCGTCCAACAGTGGGACAATGAGACGTTAAGTCACTTCATCAAATGTTTCAGCCAAATCTGCAATACCATCCCGCAAATCCCTACCCATATGGTGATCACGGCCTTCTTATGTGGTGAAGGAGAACCTCGCCACGCACAAGCTCGAGACTACCATAGAGCTTTTTGCGTTAGCACACAAGTGCTCCAAGATGATGGAAGCTTATGTGTGGCATCTTCTCCACTCCAGGCTGTCCTTCGATGATAGTGCAGATCCCTTCTGCTCCACCTACTAGTTGAAGAAGAAGAAGAAGAAGAAGAAGAAGAAGAAGGAGAGTCACTTGGAGGACTTCATCCATACTGCTGACAACAAGGCAGTAAAGCCGTTGTGCACTGATGATTGCAAGAAACTTGCATCCCCATTTAGTTCGAAGACTAGCAAGTGGTGTGACATCCACCAGACCAAGTGGCATGACCGCACAGAGTACTGCGTAATCAAGGCACTCGTCAAGCACCGTAAGAAGGAGTGGGAGGAGCATTGTGCTTGGTATGGAAACGCTGATGCCACATCCGATGTTGACCTTTGGATCTAGGAACCTGAGCACACCATTGCCACCCTCTTCAATGGTTCTTTCGCTCACCCCTCCCACCGTAACTTCAAGGTCTTCCAACGTCACCTGTTCATAGCCACCCCAAGCTTAGAGTCCACCCAACATTTGAAGTGGTCGAAGACCCTAATCATATTCGATCAAACCGACCACCCCAAGAACTTTTCTGTGGTTGTCCGCCTTGCATTGGTGGTCTTCCTCACTATCAGCAACGTCAAGGTGACCAACGACCTTATTGATAAGGGAGCGGGTATAAATCTCATATCTCTGTAGGTGTTTGAGAAGCTCTAGATCCCATTGTGTGGCCTTATGTTGTCAATGCCATACCATGGTATTGTCCCAGGCCATGCCCTCCCTCTTGGCCACATTGAGCTCCCCGCCACATTCGGCTACCATGACAACTTCTAGACGGAGACTATTGATTTTGACGTTGCCCACCATAGGATCCCATACAACGTTATCCTTGGACGCCCTGCTCTATCAAGTTTATAGTGGTTACGCATTACATTGACCTAGCCAAGAAGGTCCCCAAGCCCATGGGTCCTATCAAGATCCTTGGCGACATCTATGTTGCAGTCACCTATGCGGAACAGTGGTGCTCTAATCTAGACACCATCCAACCAAGCAAGTCCAACCAACCCGAAAGCTCGGGTCCTTTGGCTTCAAAGTGAGGCATTGCCGCCAATGATGCGATCCCCATTAAGGAGATCGTGATCGGCGATGAGGGGTCCAAGGCCATCAAGGTCGATGGGGCCCTAGACCCTAAATAGGAAAGCATGCTTGTCATCTTCCTATAGATTAATGCCAACGTGTTTGTCTGGCAGCCATCAAACATGCCTGAGGTCCCTAGGGAGGTAATCTTGCATCACATTGCTGTGCGCCCAGATGCGTGACATGTCTAGTAGACAATGAGTCGACAGGCGCCTAAGCGCTAACTCTTCATCTGCAAAGAGTTCGACAAGTTGCTCGCTACTAGTTTCATCTGTGAGGTCATTCACCCTAAATGATGCGCCAATCCTGTCATCATTCCAAAGGCAAATAGTAAGTTAAGGATGTATATTGACTACACCAACCTCACCATGGAATACCCGAAAGACCCTTTTCCTCTCTCTCACATAGATAAGTTAGTCAACTCCAACGTGGAGTGTGGCCTTTTGTGTTTTTTAATTACATACTATGGTTACCATCAAATTCATATGGCTAGCGAGGATGAGGTAAAAACTACATTTACCATCCCTCTAGGGAGTTTCTGTTATGTGTGCATGTCTTTTGGTTCGAAGAATGTTGGTCCTTCGTACTAGCAAGTGATGTGCATCACACTCAAATTGCAAATAGGCCACAATGTTAAGGCCTACGTCGATGGCCTAGTTGTCAAGTCCTGAGATTGTGCCACGCTACTCGAGGAATTGGTAGAAATATTTGGTAGTCTCCGTATGATGCACATGAAGCTTAATCCTAAGAAGTGTGTTTTGGGGGTTCCTACTGGCAAACTTCTAGATTTCTTAGTGTCAAGATAGGATATTAAGGCTAATCTCAAGAAGATATGAGCTATCGAGCAGATGTGCCTCACAACACACCTCAAGGACATGTAATGCCTCAAGGATTGAACAGCCGCCTTGCGGCGTTTCATCTCAAAAATCGGGGATCGCGATCTCCCACTTTTCAAGCTCCTCAAGAAACCTAGTCATGTTTAATAGACCCCAGAGGTAGACTAGGCCTTGCAAAGTTTGAAGGTGTACCTCACCTTGCTGCCAATCCTTAAGGTACCACGGGAAGGAGATCCACTCTAGCTTTGCATCCTAGAATCCCTCAAGTTGTCAACACGACCTTGGTTGTGCAACACGAAGTTGTGGAGGACCTTAGGAAACATGTTGGGTCTAAACTCCCAATTGAGCCTAGGCATGTGAGGGAGCCTAAATTCATTGTCAACCATGGGCAATGAGCCAGGTCCAAGCTCTCAGTTGAGCCTGTGCATATGGGGGAGCCCGACCTTCCTACCAATGTAGCACAACATGCTAATTCCGAGTTCCGAGCTGAGCCTAGGCTAGACATGGGGTGTGAATCATCTTGCAACCCCATACCACCTGTTTTCCAAGCATGATGATACTAGACTCAAGCCACCCTTGAGTCCCATGTGAGGCCCCTTTCTAATCCAATTCTTCTTGGGGTGTGGCTGGTGTGTACCAAGCGATGTCCTATTTACTTTGTTAGTAAGGTCCTCTGAGATGCCAAGACTATGAACCTGCAGGCACAGAAACTTCTATATGTCATCCTCATCGCATCAAGAAAATTGCAACATTACTTTCAAGCCCACAAGGTCTCCGTAGTCACCTCATATCCCCCTAGGGAAATCTTGTGCAACCATGAGAGCCTCGGGTGGGTTGTTAAGTGGGCAATCAAGATCACCAAATTAGACTTGAACTTCATCAGCCGCCATGCAATAAACAACCAAGTGTTGGTCAATTTTGTGGCATAATGGACCTCGGTGCTCGAGCTCAAGAAAGAGTGGCTATTTGCTAATCCTACTAATTGGGAGCCTAGATAGTGGACCCTACATTGGGTCATTATGGTAGATTATGAAGGATTACTCGTCGTCCTCAGGGTTGCAGTGTGCCTAAGGATCTGGCACCATCAATGTTTAGATCTACAAATGGCGGCATACGTGGAAGAGGTGAGGAAGATGGAGTGGCACTTTGATGGTATGGAGTTGCATCACATCTCGTGATGAGACAACATGCTTACCAATGAACTATCTCGCCTTGCTTCATCCTAGGTGCCTGCTCTACCTAGGACGTTCGAGGAGAAGTTGACTTAACCTTTCAATTTGGTAGCCAACCGAGATGAAAGGGAAATCTCGTACCAAGGAGAGGCACCCTAGGTAACGACTTTAGTGGGAGATCATGTCAAGGAGTCGCTACTCGGCTAGCATGCTATGTTTGTCAGTGGTCCCCAGGAACCCTCATGGATGAATGAAATCTTAGGGTACCTAAAAAAATGTCCTTTTTAACGATGATGCCATTCTAGAGTGAATCACGCGCGAAGCAAAGCGTTACATTTTGGTGGATGGGAACCTCTGCTAGAGTGGCACAAATGATGTTCTCTTGAACTGCATCACTCAAGAGAAAGGCTACAAATTACTTGTTGATATCCACGACAGCAAGGCTTTTATAGGCCAACAGCCTTCTAGGATGCCAGGATGCCATCTCAAGCCCTGTAGACAAGTCCCCTTTCATTGCAACTCACAGTCTAGGGGCTGGATATCCTTAGGCCATTCCTTCAAGCTATTGGGGGTACGAATACTTGTACGTCACCATCGATAAATTCACCAAGTAGCCCAAGGCATTTCCAGTGATCAAGGTTCATTAGCATTTCGCCCTCAAGTTTATATGTGGCATCATTTGTTGCTTTGGCGTCCCTAATAGGAGAATCATTAATAACGGAGTGCAATTTGTAGCACTTTGTTCGGTGATTACTATCAAGACCTCGAAATCAAGTTGTGCATCACTTTGGTCGCTCATCCAAGCAACAATGGCCAAGTGAGAGGGCTAACACAGAGATCCTAAAGGGCTTGAAGATGTGGACGTATAATGAGCTCAAGAAACATGGCTAGGGCTGGATCGATAAATTGCTAGCCATGTTATGGGGTAACAAGACCACACCAAGTCAAGTGATTGGGAAGGCACATTTCTTCCTTTTCTATGGCGCCAAGGCTATCCTTTCTTCCAAGCTCACCCATGGCTCTCCATGGGTCAAGATGTATGCAGAGGACAACCAGGAGCAGATGAGGCATGATGACATAAATTATTTAGTGGAACAGCACTGCCGTGTAGTGCTCTGAACCTCTAAATACCAACAAAGTCTAAGATGCTATCATTAGCATCGTGTCCAATCCCAGTCACTTGAAATTGAAGATCTTGTACTCCGTCGTATCCTGATGCATGCTGGAAAGAATAAACTTTCCCCTATGTGGAAAGGTCCCTTCCTAGCGATCGGTCTCCACTAGATAGGTTGTGCTCAGTTAGCCATGGAGTATAGGGCTTTGCTCTCTAATCCTTGAAATACATTTGTGTAAATTCTACCCCTAACCATGTAAGTTTGTGGCTGCACTCAAGCCAACCTGGACAGGTTTCCCTATATCCAGGTTGGCCGAGGGCTTCCACCATCTACATACTACTTAATATACGCAAAATTTTGATGTTTCCCTTTCACTCTTTCTCTGTGATTACCCATTCATGAAAAATGCAGTTGTCATGAGAAAAACGATAGCAGACATTCTTTTTGTCACAAATAGACATGGGTTAATGTGTAGTCTAGGAGGCCATGTCAACTTGGCCCTTGTGTGCCCTATGTCGTTGCCTAAACTGGTAGGCCATGCCCCGGGCATCACCGAGTTTTGAGGTCCTCGGGTAGCCCTACCAACTTAGTGAGAGTGGTCAGGGTAGTCGGTTCTGCCCAAGCACCACTTGGGCCTCAACCATGAGTTGCTTGATCTCCAATGCTTGTTGCTAGCTAGCATTCTTGTAGCACGTTGGATGGAACTATGGTTTGTGTTGTTAGTACCATGCCTCTCACAACTACTCGCAAACGAAAAACTTTGTGTGTTTGTTGCACTAGGTGCTTGGCAATCACTGCCGAAGCCCCCGATTTCTATGTGGGTACTTCACGTGAAAGGAGAAGGAGACCAGGATCATGCTCCCGCTTGAAGTACCCAGCGATCTCCATGGCGACATCATGAACAGCAGCTTGGGCTTCCTCAGCACCACGTATAGACAACTCATGGCATGGTGTGTCCATACTAAAGAATGGGTCTTGGGTGCAGTAGGCAATGAAGATGTACTCCGCTAGACCCCACGCCAACTCGTGGCACTTGTAGGCCACCATGCCTTAGACCATCGCATATAGTCCCATAAGTCTGTCCGTGAGCTCCGAGAACCCAAGGGCAAGTGCCCTAGGGACTCAAAGTGTTGAGCCTCGACAACAATGAAGCTGAGCCTAGCCTTGTATACCTGCTGCCGTCAAAAAATCCCACGACCGGGGAGGGACGGCGGCTCGATCACGCGAAGGCCTGGGAGGTTTGCTTATCTCCAGTGCAGGTCCTTAAGCCTCGAGGTTCGTGAGCATGCCAGTCAATTTGACCCTGCAATTGACAAAGAAGTGAGACGAGCGGTTCCGATACAGACGCTCGTTATCGGCTGGCTGCCGATAGGTTCAGTATGCTCTTCGATCGGCTAGAGAGCCAATGTAGACAGGTGTCGATGAGGGGTCGACCTTAGAGCCGATGGATGAACCAAAGTGTTTTCAGAGGATATCGAGGCGCACGGGATCCCTCTGGACAGTTGAACAATGATTCATCGGGTGGAAAAACCGATGAGTACGCATGTGGCCTAAGCAATGATTAGCACAAGAAGGCACGGGTTGCAAAGCCGATTCTGCTCTAGATATGACAGCATGAGACCCGTCGCCCGCCGTGGCAACGCTATCGACACCGAACCTCGAAGATCAGACCTAACCGAGACAGTACAAGACCGAGGCCAGCGGCGATGATACAGAGGACGCCGGATCGGTTATGCAGTAGCAATGATAGGAGTGAACCCACCTGCTAGCTGAGCCGATGAGGGGATGCCTCTAAAGGTTGATGCGCATCGGTCGAAGGGCCGATGCCCTGTGAAGCTCGGAGTATAGATAACTCATCGGCTACTCACTCCGATGATACGCCGTGCAGAAGACTATAGGCCTGAAGCTCGATCTACCATCGGTAGACCCATAGGTCGGACCTAACCGATGCAATACAAGATTGACGATGGCAGAGAGAGCTTAACAGGTCGATAGGCCCTGCACGGACGTGATGCGGTACACCTGATCTGACTAAGAGTTCAAACCTAAATAATGCAGCCTTAGATAGTATAAAGCATACCAGGATAGTGGCGGGACTTACCCCTTTCGCCAGAGATTGGACTTAATCGAGGCAGCCCTGTGTCGAGAGCCAGAACCCGCCGGTAAACACCTAGATGAACTAGGGTGGCAATGCGCCAAATTTGTATTGATCGAGAGATATCTTATATGTTTCCAGGGGGTCTATATTTATACCCTAGATTTATAGACAGAGTCCGACACGTCTATGACCATCAGACATTATTTCCTAGTAAGAACAAAGGAAAATACCCTAAAGAAGTTAACTAACCTGCTAAACCTCCCTAATTGAGTAAGGTTACAATTTACAAAAATAAGCACCCTACCGTGGAGTCCACGGCTCTTCCGCAAACCCGGTTTCATCTAAATAATCTTTCAATTTATAACCGAGTCTTCCTTTGCTGCAACATGATCGGCTTCTCCACTGTAGCTATCGGACCTTCTTTTAGTCAAGCCGATCTTTCTCCTTCCTTTCCTCGGGCTTCTCGGACCTAATCCCGATTGGACAATCCCCTGTCTTCAAGCCGATCCAATCTTCTACTAGTCTGATCGGCTTTTGTACAGTTCTCCAACGGCTTTATCTCAGTATCTCCATCGGCCAATGACTGCATTAAACCCTTCATCAGACCTCTCACCCGATCGGCTTTAGCCCCATCGGATCTCCCAGCCGATCGGCTTTAGCGCCATCGGATCGTCCAGATTTTGGCATTAACACATGACCCCAATTTCGGAGTTTGCCAACAGATTATGAAATTTTGAGCTATTAGAAACCTCCGCAAACCAGGATGACTCGTTAAAATTCGCATTAATCGGCTCAGATCTCTGCCCAGGTCGTTCCGCCTCTATAAAATATATCCCCTCCTCAGCCTTCTTCCACACACTTCTTCTCATCAAAAACCCCCAAACCTCGACGAGCTCCACAGGCATCCGTAAATTTCCATAAATCTCGACGGGCTCAGAAGACTGAAGGCGAGCTCTCACAGATTTCTTCATCGGCTGCTACTCCTTCATTTACGCAATGGCTTCCACACATGTAATCCCTGAGGTAACCATTATCTACTCTTTCATCCTATGTTTTGCACGATTCTTCCCCATCCCGATTTCTCATCAGTAGTCGGGTTCTGGTTTCTGTAGGATCGTAAAAGCCAGATCGCTATTCCAATCTCCGATTGCCCCGGTCACTTTTTTCTTGGCCCTATGGGTAGCGAGGATCCGACTGATTTCATCAACTCCGAAATAGAAAGGATCCCGTTCAAGAACTCATCCATGGCCCTCACCGATTGGGCTCACAGCTTCAGATCCTGGCCTAGCAAACTCCCTGAATGGAGGAACTGGTACCTTAGGGTTTCTGCCTCCAAAAAGACTTTATGGGAGGATCTGGAAATAGACCATTGCATTAACCTTTCCTTAGTCGATATGGATAGGAGCGAACCTCTGCATGCATCGGCTTCTTACTTCTGGTCGGACATCTTGAATGCCTTCATGTTCGGGCATGACCCTCCTCGGACTCAGCCGATGGTTCAAGTGTTTCTACTACGGTTTTACCAAAGTAGTCACCATCTGGTTCGCGTACGAGGATGACTTCCTTTGAAATGCCTTCTAGGTTTCATCCGATGAATGCCTTAGCCGATGAAGAATCGAAGACCATCTTTTTATCCTCCATAACTCCTTGTCTTCTGCCGATCGGATTTTCAATGGGCCGATCCCAACATCCATCATACGAGTTCTACCATCTTTCGGTTAGTGCTCGTCAGTTGGGCTTTGGCCAACTTTCCATCGGCTTGTTCTTCATCGGCAAGCTCCAAGCTCGCGAAGAAGTGAAAAGCGGCTTGGAGTATGATCGACTTAGTTCGATGATATCGAACTTGTCCTTAGGGACTATCTCTACCTTCGAGCCCTGCATATCCAATACCAAAATCTTCGCTCGATGGTGGTCAGAATGGGGAAGGCACTTATATAGTCTATCGGCTGAACATTATTGCCTTTGCCTCAATCCCAACTACGTGGAATCCGATGAAGAGGTAATCCTTCTCCTTTCACTATCATGTCTTCATCGTATTGAATTTCAACTGTGTTTTGATTCCCACGATTCCACAGGTTGGTAACAAAGATGTACCTTCGACCAGCGCAAATGGTCGGCCGATTATCTATCAACCTCCATCGGCCAGATCCCTCCTTGGGCAAAGCGGCCCACCTCCATCGGCTCTCCTCTGAGTGTCGCAAGTGTTAGGGCCAAAGCACAAGAAACCGGCTACTCGGACGGTTTCTAAGAAACGAAAAACCGGCGCTGATGTTGTCATTGTTGCATCGGCTTCGCGAAGCCCTTCTCCTGCGGCAATTCTAACTCCTTCTGCATCTCCGCTGGTAGGTGTCAGCGTCAATTCTCTATTGCCTTTGTTTTATCCTGACACCTTCGCTTTGCAGCCTGAACCATCAGCTCCTGAGGTCCAAACGTCGGACCTTGTTACTGGGACTGAGCCGATAGTTTCCTCTGATGTTTTGGCATGTAATCACATTACCCCACATCAAGCTGATACCCGCATAAGAACTGCTCCCACTGTCTCTCAGGTATGTTCATTATACATGTCGTTTCTTTTGCCTCATGATCTCCATGTTTGCTAATCTTGTTATGCAGTCATTAGCCGATCTATTCTCCTTCGATATCGGCAAATACCAGGAAGCAGAGGAAGACTCAGCCACCAGCACAGCGATCGAGCCATTTTTGCCAGCCGATGCACGTGAACAGTTGTTAGATATTATGCATCAGCTGGAGGTTCCGATTGACTCGCTGGTGGAAGATTGCGGGTCGATCTAGGGAAGACTTGTAGAAATTCAACACCTCCTCCCTGCGGAACTGTCGGATGCACTCACGCCTGCTGCTTACATGAAATTCCAAAGGACCTAGCTGACTGCATCAAGATGACGCATAGTCGATCGCGCTGAGCAAAGCCACCTGGCTCACAACGATCGGCTGACTGCCCTTGATAAAAACAAGAAACTTGGTGAAATGTCAGCTGACCTATAACACGCCAACACCAAGCTTGGTCTCTTGAAGAAATGAGAAGCCGATTTGATGGTGGAACTCGATAAGGTTCATGAAGACATCAACTCCACCGAGTCCCATCTCATTGGCCTACCAAAATTGATCCAAAACCAAGAGGCCAAGGAAGCAGACAAAGTGTGGCTAGCAGTTTGCTGGCACAAGAACTTGAAAACTATCCCCGGATCAGATAAGGATGACATCCGCGCCATCAACGATATAGATTAAATCCGTCTACACGCGATTGAGGCCATTAAGAAATTCTTGTAAAACTTTAGCCTCGGAGAAATCCAGATGTCATCTTAAACATTAACTTTTGTGATAAACTTCCATTAGCTTGATCAATGAAAGCTGTGTATCTAAATTTTCTAAAAGCGATATCTCCACGTTACCGGCTGTATGTAACCGATACAAACTATATCAGCTTCAGTACATTGTCCATTAGCTATGCCCCAACCGATCATATGGATGGTACCGTCAGCTGGTACTACCCCTGAAACCTTATCTATCTTGAATCGGCTATGCTCAGCCGACTTAGGCGCCTACCCACACGCTAGGATAATACTTTTTCAAATATTTGCCATTAAATGCTTTGGTAAACTTCTCTCCTTCAAGACTTTCCAATATGTAAGCATTGCCAGGCACACACCGATTGATCCGCTAAGGTCCTTTCCAATTTGGTGACCATTTTCCAAACTTATTATCCCTAGATCCAATCGGCAAAATTAACTTCCAAACGAGATCTCCTTCAGAAAAGGATTTGGTCATTACTTTTTTGTTATAATGCCTAGTGATCTTAGCCTTGTTTTTCTTGATCTTCTCAAATGCTTCTAACCGGCTCTGAGTCAAATCATCAAGCTCATCGGTCATCAATGTGTAATAATCATCGGCTATGAACTGATCTTGTAAAGACACCCTCCTAGAGCGGATGTTAACTTCCCACGGAAGAACTGCTTCATGACCGTATACCAACTGATATGGTGGCACCTGGGTAGATCCATAACACGCCATCCGATAGGCGCACAACGCATCATTCAAAGTGACATGCCACCTCCGTGGTTGTTCATCGGTCTTACGCTTGATCAATTTTATTAAACTCTTGTTAGAAGCTTCTGCCTGTCTATTAGCTTGAGCATAATATGGTGACGAATTTAGCAACTTAATCCCCATACTGGCAGCAAACCTTTGAAACTCCTCTGACATAAAGATAGAACCTTGATCAGTAGTAATTGTCTGTGGAGTTCCAAATCGATGTATGATATGTCCCTTGATGAACTCAATCGCGTCCCTAGAAGTAACTTTCTTCAAGAGAATAGCTTCTACCCACTTTATAAAGTAGTCTGTTGCCGCCAATATGAACTTATGCCTTTTACTGGATGAAGGATAAATCTGGCCGATCATATCAATTCCCCAACCTCTAAACGGCCATGGCTTGACTATCGGATTCATAACCGACGCTGGAGCTTGCTGCACATTTCCAAACTTCTGACAATCTTGGCAGCCCTTGTAGTATTTAAAACAATCCTCCAGCATACTCGGCCAAAAGTATCCAGCCTTACTCATCATCCATCTCATGTTATGAGCCGATTGATGGGCTCCACAGATGCCTCCATGCACCTCGCTCATCACCAATGCGGCTTCTTCAATATCTTTGGATTTCACCACCATGTCATCAATATATATCTCCACCGGCTGTTCGATAAGATCATGGAATATGTAGTTCATGGCTCTTTGATAGGTAGCACCGGCATTCTTTAATCCAAAAGTCATGACTACCCACTTGTATAAACCAATAGCCCCAGGACACCTAAATGCAGTCTTGTAGATATCTTCTTCGGCCATAAAAATTTGATTGTAGCATGTATTTCCACCCATGAAGCTAATAATCTTGTGATCAGATGCAGCGTTAATTAATAAATCTGCCACCGGCATCGGGTACTCGTCTTTAGGGGTTGCCTTGTTCAAATCCCGGAAGTCGATGCATATTCTTAACTTTCTATTTTTCTTCTTCACTAGGACAATATTGGATACCCATTCAGCATATCGGCATGGTCTGATAAAATTTGCATCGTATAACTTTGTGATCTCCGCCTTGATTTCATCATGCCACTCTGGCTTGAAAATCCTCTGTGGCTGCCTAAATGATCGATATCCCAGTCTGATTGGAAGCCGATATTCCACAATCAATCGGCTTAATCCCGGCATCTCATGGTAATCCCAAGCAAAGCATGCCCATAATTCCTTTAATAAATTTACCAGCTTTTCTCGAAATTCAACACATAGATTTTTACTAATGTACGTCGGCCTCAGCTTGTCTCCTGATCCTATGTCTATTTGTTCCAACTCATCGGCCGACGTAAAACCTTGCCCTAACTTTCCTTCAGAGTCTTCTAAAGTTCCCTTGGAAACAACGGATCCGAGCTGACTTGCTGAATCAGCTTTATTCCTTTATCAGTCACCTCTAGGAAATTTTCCACCCATGTTTGTCTAGATAGGTAGTTGAATCCATCAGCTTCCCAGAATAGCACATCAGTTGTTGCTACGCTAGTCGACTGATTGGCCGTGATCACTTCAACTCTGTCTCCTTGCCATTGTATGAGGCTTTGATGCATTGTTGAAGGAATACAACAGTTGGCATGAATCCAATCCCTGTCAAGGAGTAGGCTATACGACCCCTTACTATCGATGAAAAAAAAATGTGGTAGCCAATGTCTTACTTCCAACCATTAGCTCTACATTCAGTACTCCTTTGGTTTCTGATGGATTATCTCCAAAGTCTTTCAACACCATATTTGTCTTAACTAAGTCTCCAGCCGTCTTACCCAATTTGCGGTATGTAGAATACGACATCAAATTGACGACTGCACCTCCGTCAACTAGCATCTTTGCCATCGGCTTACCATCAACATATCCGTTGATATACAATGGCTTTAGGTGCCGATGCTTGGATTCTTCTGGTTTGTCAAATATGGTTTGACTCGGTTCCAATATTAATTAGGCAAAATCCTCTTCTTGACTTTCTTCATCAGATACATATGCTTTATATTCCATTGGCAAGAAGAATACCATGTTAGCCTAAGCCGATGTACCAGTCTCTTCCTCTTTTTGCTTTACTTTCCATACTTTCTTAATTTTCTAGTTCCGATCGGCTTTTTCATAGTCCTGCCGTTGTCTTTTATGCTGCTCTCTATATCATAGCCTTTGTGCCCTTCTTTTCTGATTCTTCATAAAAATCCCGGATAGACACCACTGATCCTTCATGGAGTATGATCCTTCGTTTGACTCCTGGTCCTTAACTGTCCTTTGACCATGCCCTTCGTTGATTGGCCCCAATTGGCTATGTGCCAATGCCCTAGTGATGGAAGGCCGATCATACAACGTTTGGCTCTGGTCACAGTACCGAAATCCTGGTTTCTTGCATTCAGGATAGTCCTCAATTGACGGCAACCTCATGTTTTGATCCCAACAGTACTGAAAAAAGGGACAACCCCAGTGTGGATTATACCTTTCTTGTTATGTTGTGGCTCGTCTTTCTTCGTCCTGTAGTCTAGAATATTTTTTGATTAAGTCTGATGAAGCAACCTTTGACCTCTTCCAGCGTCGTTTTTCATCGGACCGATCTCCTGAGGTCCCTGCAATCACCATATTCACCGGGAAAGGATGCCCGTCAACCTTCATCGGCCTTTTGTCCTCGAACTTGATTCTCCCCAGTTCGACAGCCGATTGTAACTATTGCCGGAAGACCTTGCACTCATTGGTATGATGAGATATTGAATTGTGCCACTTGCAATGCTTCTTTTTTCTGAGTTCTTCAGTAGACGAGATTACATGGTTCGGTGGCAACTGGATCTGCTTCTCTTGGAGGAGAAGATCAAATATCTTGTCAGCTTTGTTAACATCAAAATCATATCTTTCTTCTTTATTCGCTTTCTTGATCCATGGACATGATACAGGTTTCTTATTCCTGATCCATTCTACCAGTCCACCTCCGCATCGGATCCCTCATTATCCGAGTCCGATGTGTATACCTGTAGCTGATCGGCTTTCCGATGGAACCTTTCTTTCTTGGCGCCTACAAATCGGCTTTCATGAGCCGATACTCTCTAGAGTAGATGAGACAAACTTTCGAATTCTTGTGAAGAGAAACGCTCCTGAATCGGAGCCAACAATCCTTGGAAAGCCAAATCGGCTAGTTGTCCGTCATTTAAAATGAAACTGTAGCATCGGCTTCTGACGTCTCAGAAACACTGGATGAATTTCGAGACGGATTCATCGTGCCTTTGTCTAACCGATGTTAAGTCTGATAACCTCAACTCTTGAATTCCAGCAAAGAAATACTTATGAAACTATTTCTCCAAATTGGCCCATCCCCTGATTGAATTTGGAGGTAACGAAGAAAACCAAGAGAAGGCTGGTCCAGATAAAGACAATCGAAACAATCGGACCCTCAAAGCTTCATCAGCCGATGCCTCCCCGCATTGAGCCAGGAATCGGCTAATATGTTCCATCGTAGATACATTATCTTGCCCTGAGAACTTGGAGAAATCTGAAATTTTGAATCGGTGCGGTAGCGGAATTCTGTCGAACCACTCTGGATAAGGGTGTCGATACATGAAAGTTTGTTCTTTAGGCTTGATGCCGAATTGCTCCCTTACAACTTCCACAATTCTAGCAGTCCAATCTTCTTCCTTTAGATTCTCCTTTTGGTACTGTGGAATCGAAGTTGGTATCTGACATGATCCATAATTATTTCCTTGATAGTTATTACCAGGATATTCTTGCTTATATACCCAGTAATAGGCCGTCCGATGATACCCTAGCATCATGTCTTCATGCTGCCCCCCAATCCGCTCTTGCACTGGTGGAAACATATTTGCCGATATATCCCTTCTGGATCCGTAAATAACTTGTGATTGTTCTGTTCTCATCGGCAAATACACCGGCCCTTGATCAGGTTCCTTACAAATAGATCCATCCACAATTTTCTTGATTAAGTTGTGCAAAGTATTCACCAGTACACTCGATTCGTTAATGAGCGCATGGTGAACAGCTTCGTCAACTATCTCTTGTAGCGGCTTCTGAGGACTGATGGGCGGCGATCGGCTCTATTCTCCTTCCAAAACTAGCTTTGGCATTTTGGACTTTTGAATCGGCCCTTGTCGAGTCATACTGAAGGACTCCAGACAGAGCTTTTGAAAATTAGTTGTGTTCTGCTCCACCTAGTATCTCTGCTCCTCAGTTAAATCCTTCATCGTTACTGGGATTATGTTGTCTGTGTTGATTTCTTTACCCTCCATTTGAACACCGTTGATTGAAGGACTTTCAACTGATGAAAAAATCAGTTAACGTCCCACCGAGCGTGCCAAGAAGCGTGCTGCCGCCAAAAAATCCCGCGACCGGGGAGGGACGGCTGCTCGGTCACGCGAAGGCCTAGGAGGTCTACTTATCTCCAATGCAGGTCCTTAAGCCTCGAGGTTCGCGAGCGTGCTAGTCAATTTGACCCTGCAATTGACAAGAAAGTGAGACGAGCGGTTCCGATACAGACGCTCATTATTGGCTGGCTGCCGATAGGTTCGGGAAACTCTTCGATTGGCTGGAGAGCCGATGTGGAAAGGTGTCGATGAGGGGTCGACCGCAGAGCCGATGGAGGAACCAGGGTGTGCTCAGAGGATATTGAGGCACACAGGATCCCTTCGGATAATCGAACAGTGATTCATCGGCTAGAAAAACCGATGAGAGCGCATGTGGCCTAGGCAATGATTAGCACAAGAAGGCATGGGCTGCAAAGCCGATGCCACTCCGGATATGACAGCATGAGACCCGTCACCTGCCATGGCAACGCCATCGACACCGAACCTCGAAGATCGGACCTAACCGAGACAGTACAAGGCCGGGGTCAGCGGCGATGATACAGAGGACGCCGGATCGGTTATGCCGTAGCAATGATAGGAGCGAACCCATCGGCTAGCTGAGCCAATGAGAGAATGCCTCTAAAGGCTGATGCGTATCGGCCGAGTGGCCGATGCCCTATGAAGCTCAGAGTATGGATAACTCATCGACGATGAGACGTCGTGCAGAAGACTATAGGCCTAAAGCTTGATCTACCGTTGGCAGCCCGTAGGTCGGACCTAACCGATGCAGCACGAGATTGATGACAGTAGAGGGAGCTTAATAGGCCGATAGGCCCTGCACGGACGTGATGCGGTACACCTGATCTGACTAAGAGTTCGAACCTAAACGATGCAGCCTTAGATAGTACAAAACATACCAGAATAGTGGCGGGACTTACCCCTTCATCGGAGATCGAACTTAACCGATGCAGCCCTGCATCGAGAGCCAGAACCCGCCGGTAAACACCTAGATGAACTAGGGTGGCGATGTGCCGAATTTGTATATGATCGAGATATATCTTACATGTTTCCAGGGGGTCTATATTTATATCCTAGATTTACAGATAGAGTCCGACGCGTCTACGACCATCGGACATTATTTCCTAGTAAGAACAAAGGAAAATACTCCTAAAGAAGTTAACTAACCAGCTAAACCTCCCTAATTGAGTAAGGTTACAATTTACAAAAATAAGCACCCTGCCGTGGAGTCCACGGCTCTTCTGCAAACCCGGTTTCATCTGAATAATCTTCCAATTTGTAACCGAGTCTTCCTTTGCTGCAACCTGATCGGCTTCTCCACTGTAGCTATCGGACCTTCTTTTAGTCAAGCCGATCCTTCTCCTTCCTTCCCTCGGGCTTCTCGGACCTGATCCCGATTGGACAATCCCCTATCTTCAAGCCAATCCAATCTTCTACTAGTCTGATCCGCTTTTGTTCAGTTCTCCATCGGCTTTGTCTCAATATCTCCATCGGCCGATGACTACATTAAACCCTTCATCAGACCTCTCAGCCGATCGGCTTTAGCCCCATCGGATCTCCCAGCCGATCGGCTTTAGCGCTATTGGATCGTCCAGATTTTGGCGTTAACAATACCATGTCGTAGGATTACTTGAAGAAGCTCTTCAAATGCTCGGTGAGTGTCATCCCTTTGTTGTAGCAAGCAACAAATGTCGTTGCGTCTTCCCTAGGCTTAGGAGCCCCTTGGCCGATCGATGAAGCAGCTGCCCGAGTCTGCGCAGTGAGCATCTCATTCTAGTCTTCTAGTTCCTCCTCCTTGTGTCTTAGGGCAGCGACCCATTCTAGGACACCATGTTCTTGGGTATCCACAATGCCTTCTCATGCTTGGACCTCATTGACACAAAGCTCAAGCTACCCTTCCCCATGCTTAAGGTCGGCCATGCGCTGGGCCATCCTGTACTCCACCTGTTTCAACCCCTCTCCGTAGTTGATGATCCGAGCATCTCATAGTGCCAGGTTGTGCTTGTGCTTTGCCACTTGCTTCTTGCTTGTAGCAGCATAGTGCTCATGGGTGACGCCCAATCAGCCAACCTTCTTAGCCTGCTTCTTGGTGGCCTTGGCCTTCTCTAGCATAGCAACAGCCTCACGGCACGTCTATTCGAGGACCTCATTCTCTTCCATGATCTTCTGGTGGGCAAGCTCATTCGTCACCTATGCCTTATCCACCTGGGCCTCGAAAAGCTTTTGGGCATCTTCCAGCACCCTGTGCTCCACCACGAGTGCCTGCCGCTGATGCCCAATGTCGTCCCTGTCCTCCGTGGTTGCCACCATTCAACTCTACCAAGACTACCTTCGTCGTCTTGATGAAGCAGCTGCCCTAAGGTCGTCAACATGAGGAGGAGCCCTATATAGACCGAGCTCCATGCTCTCGGGCTCGACGGACCCTACAGTTGTTGCTATTATTACTGCCTTAGTTGCCATATCATTAACCATCGCACTGGCGATGCCTTCTGAAAGTGCATCTAGGCTCCCTAGTGGGTTTTGAGTCACATATGACAAGAAATTAGGGAGGTAATGTGTTGTGATTAAAAATCTCGTAGCAATTCGCTAAAGAAGAGAGTGTTTTGTTTAAAAGAAGACCTCCATGAAGAAAAGAAATGAAAAGAAAAAGAAAAGGGGACTTAAAGTGATGAAAATATAATTTTATTTTTTCTTGAGTCCTTAGGACATGTTGTACTATTAAGAGGGGCTCAAATTTAACTGGGTTGAAAAGCAGGTGCTCAATAAAACTTCTAAGTCTAGATGAGCGAATACTCGCACTACGTATATCTTGGAGTTTTGGTTTTTCTTTCTCGGTGTTCTGGATGTTTGTGTGTAGGCTTTATGGAAACTTGTGGACAAGTTTCTTTATCAAATAGAGAAATCTATCTAGAATCTTTGGACCATTTGGCCGGAGGCTCTGAATTGAGCTCTTTGTCTAGCAGAGAGGCCTGTCTGAAGTCTTCAAAAGTTTAGACCTCACACTCCGAACTTTCTCTTCCTCTTGAAGATAAGTGTTATCCATAGTCTTCGGACCATTGGCTGAAGTCTCTGGGCTGAGATCTCGGTCTAGACTGAAAGGCCTATCTAGTCTCTGGATCGTTTGGTCGGAGTCTCCGGACTGGAGTCTTTGTTTAGGCCGAAAGGCCTATTCGGAGTGTTTGGATATTTTACTCGGATACTTTAGAGTTTGAATTATGTGAGTAATGACTAGCTTCGAAAAGGGTGGGTATTTAATCCCAACAACCCTCCTTTTGAGTGGAGGGTTGCCCATTCATTGCTACTTCACTCCCAAGAGCTTTTTTGAGATTATCCACTTCATTCTCTTGGATTTTGAGCTTAATCCACACTTTGAGATTGACTTTTTGGGTGATTTGGGAAAGGTTGGATCTTGTGATTTGTGTGAGCACTTGTGGATTAATACCGATGAAGACTCAAGCTTATTACTCTTGAAGAATCACCTCCTAGACGACTAGACATTGTCTACGAGAATTCAATGTATGAATCACTTGGGAAGTTTGTGAAGGTCTCCCTCACCTTCACAAGGAAAGAGGTATACTAGTAATTCCCCGAGTTCTCTCTTAGAAGTTGATTTGGTAGAGAAAGCTCCATAGATAGTGGGAGCGTGGTGTCCCAGTGGAGATCTTAGTGGCTGTCTTAAACCAAGTGCTATGCTTTGGTGAGAGCTTAAATGTCAAACTGATTTCTAAAGTTGAACTTAGTGAGACAAGGGATTGAAAGAGATCCGGCTCTTTGGAGCTCCTTAATAGAGATGTAGGATTGTTTGATCCGAACTTTGATGAAAAATTATTTTATCTCTTAGCTCCCTATTACCTTTTATATTCACTGCGATTTTATTGCGTTACTTCCTCCCCAACCCATAGGGTTTGCCCCCTTTGAGTGTCTCTTGGACATTTTGAAGGAGGCTTAAAATCTTTGGACCATACTACTAGAGACTCCGGACTAGCTTCTTTGTTTGACAAAAGACTAATCCAAATACTCCAGATTATAGGATTGAAGACTCCGGAGGGAAGAGTAATTTTCGCTACCAATACATTTTATATTTAAAAGTTTGCACATTCAACCACCCTCTATGCAACTCAAGGTCCTTTCAACTTCATCCACCGTTGCACCAACGTTCCTATTTCGTGCGGCCTCAGTGGTAGGGTCTTGCTCTGCTGGCTCCTACTAGGACTGCTTCTGCCTCAGCGCACTGCACCCGGGCTCTGCCCTGATGGTCTTGGGCTTCGGCCTAGTAGCCTTGGTTTCCACTACGGAGGTGTTAGGCTCAAGCTGGGTAGTTGTTTTTACTAGCATCGATTGTGGTGCCTTAGCCAGCTTGGTCGAGCTGAAAAGGCATGAAGAAAACTTTGTAAAAAAACACAACAACAATGATGAAAAGAAAGAAATTGAGGAGAAGTGATGTGTACATGGTGGTTGGCCATTTGAAGAGCCACTAAGAGCCTAGTTTCTTGGGTTCCCATGGCACATGTCTAGCTTTCTTTTTTGGTGGGGGGTTTTGATCACAGTCTGAGCTTAGTGGGCAAGTACCCTCATGCTCGGTCACACCCTCCCTCCCGTTGGCTAGCTAGGGGCTTCCCAAGAACTGCCTTCGGCGTCGATGCCTACACCCACTAGGGATGGTGGGGGCTGGGGAGAAGGCGAGGATAAGCCCAATGGTGGGTCTAGGGAAGCTAGCTGTTTCCTTTTCCACTTCTCTTTCTTTGTGTCGGGGCTTAGGGCTCTTCCAGCTCAACTACTAGCAACACCATGTCACCTCATTGGGCACCTGCATCTTGCAGCGCTACACCCTACAATGCTGCGCCCTATGATGTTATATCTCCGGTGATGGCACTCGGCCTATGTGGCACTGTGTCATCATCATCCCAAATGTGAATTCCTCTATGGGCTTGGTGTGCTCTCCCATCCTTGATGCCCTATGCATCAAACATCGAGAGGTGTTCTTGGATCGTCATGCGCTGTGTGTTGTGGTAGAGCAGCATATCATCTTGGGAAGATCTATGTTCATGTCAGCGTTGAAGGAAACCAACACCTTCACCTTGACTTTAATTGTATCGTCCTCGAGGTTGCCCAATGTTTTGATGTAGGTCTTGGTGATGTCCATCGGTTGGTGTACATCCACACCCCCGAGCTCGTTCCTACTATGGGGAAATCCAGTGGTGCATAAAATTGGTGACCACCACCATCAAGGTCAGCCTCACCATGCACAGGCTAGCTATGCGCACTAGCATGGGGTCCATCCGGATGTTAGGATTAGGGGCTCTCTCCTAGATGTCCTTATGTGTCTGTCCTACCAATGTTAGGAGTACAAGGTGGTCATTTGGCGTGAAACAAACGTGACTAGGGATGCAGAGGTATCCAGTGCCCTCCTACAGCCGAAAGCCGTAGTACCCTAAAACCTTAAGCTCGTCGATGAGTGGCTTCTTTGTTCTGACCATCGTCAGCACGAAGAAGTGCTGGAAGAGGTCAACTGACAGCATGACGACAATGAACATTTTGCACAGGTGGACACAGATGACCAGCATCACCACAAAGTTGGGGTTAAGATGGATCAAGTGGATCTTGAGGACCTCCAACACCTAAATGAAGAAGAAGGAGAACGGTGGCACCACCAACTTTCATGGGCTCCTCTGATTGAGGTGGAAAGGTGGCTGACCTCACCGACGACAAACCCTTTGCTCGATTAGGACCATCATTGCCCTCACCTTCGCTGCTTGGACCTCATTCTTGAGGTAGGATGATAGCAACACCGAACTTCTCTGAATCGCACTACGCTAGCTAGATCTACCCAAGGGGGCAAGCGGGGGTAAGTGAGGAGTGGAGAATGGGGTTGCGCTAGCGGCGCCAAGTATGCATGAGGGAAGATGAAGAGAGCAAAGACAATTGTAGCCAAATGGGAACAGTGATGTGAAAAGGAAATGGTGCCATGCTATGGTTCCCTATTTCTGGGGAAAGCCCATGGGGGTTTGCTCTAGGTGCGAGAATACATGTGGCATCTCCTCCCCTTTCATAGGCACCATTACTATATGGCATGTGAGTGTTGGGCTGGCAACATGGAGACCATTGTTTCACATCCCCATGTCATCGACGAGGCCATAAAATAGTGAGGTGTGCCCCTACTATATGGCCAATAAAGAAACAAAGTGGAGGATTGGATGGCCTAGTTAAGACGACCGATCTGCTCCTATCGCCTCTAGGGTGCTGGTGAGATGGGACCCATCCCAAGTCATAGAGCCGTTGCCTTATACTAGGCACAAAGGCTACTATTTGTGAAGTGGGAGTCAGGGGACCTACCCAAGTGGTCAAGAGGTGGACAGATGCCACATGAGGAATAGTAGCACACTACGAAGTCATGGCTGACAAGCATCTATGTTGCACCGTTGGTTGCCTCGAGCTGGCGACCTGGAATGATTCCCCGTGCTACTAGTAGTAAGACACATGGCACACGCTCTGTTGCCCAAGATAGCCTGCCCGACCTAGCAGCCCGAGTTGTCTAGGCCATGGGTTGATGACCCTAGGCTGCCTTACTCGAGCACATGAACCTCGAGATGGCTAATGGTCTCGGGAAGGCAATTCCAATGCAGCGATCCTAAGCTCATGCATTACCGAGAAACATTAAGTTGCGCGAGCTCAGGGGTCGTATGCATCCAACTACCCCATCCATTACTTTCAATATAGTAGGTTGGAGCGCTTGACTCAGTGCGGTGCCTGTGTACCTACACTAGTTGGAGTGATAAGATAGTTATCTATTCTATCCACAAATAATGTGCAACAAGACGTATACTGCTTCTCATAATTACCTAGATGACCTACCCACTGTGACCTAGCTTTTTACCTATCCACATGGAGAGGTTGACAGGTAGGTTCGCTACGATCAACGATGGCTAAAGGACGACGTGCCATAGGTGATGATCGGTAGGGCTTATGTAGTGATTGGGCTAAATATACCTAACCTTTAATTGGTAGGGTCCAGGGGTCTCATCTTTGTATTCTCTTTCTTTCTTGGTATGTGTAGTACTCTCGAAAAGTATATAAAGGAGGATTGTAAGTGAGAGGAGACGGCAAAGTTAGAAAAGTAAAATTGTAGCACATTAAAAAAAAGAACGTAAGAGTAGGGTATTATACTTTTTAGTGGTCCAAACATATCTAAAATATTTTCTGTCTATCTCATCAAACTCATTACATGCTAGATCACTTCCTGGACTGAACATGAAGGGACAAACCTATGCCTCATTCTTGGCGTACAATCGCCAACATCTCCATAATAGAAATAACGAGCTTAGTTCAACTGAAGAAACCAAACTTCACTACTTCTGAAGTTCAAAAAGGTGAAAGTTGGGTCATTTGGAAGTGCGCCAAGAATTACTCACAGGCCCACCTGCTCTCTTTGCTAGCCGTTGTATTTCGGAACTGGCCTAGAATTTGGATTATTATTTGTTTCAATTGGGTGTAAATGCACAACCTAATAACCCCATCACTTAAACTTGCTTTTATATATCTACTACTATTTAATAACGATGAAGGGAGTATAGTACACACAAATCCATTCCTAGGTGCGACGGTGAAAACGTATCCCGGGCCACAAATCCGTTTCCTTGTGTTGTGTGAAGTACCTTCTGGCACTACTGGCGGTAGCAGGCTAGCATAGCAGAACAGGACGAAGTGGTCCTGTACCAGTAGACAGCCATGGAATGGAGCAGCCAATGGGAAACTACACCGGCGGATATTTTGCCGACAGGAAATGCTGCACGCACTGATGTTTCGTCTCACAAGAAGATTTTTTTTCTCCCTCTCATGTGGTCCCTGCAGACACATCATGTCATGAAAGTTTTTCTATTACTATATACTGTGTTGTTTTTATCCCTTTAATATTTACTTGATTATAAAATTGAATTATTGTATTGTGTAAAATTCGCGGTGCCATGGATGCGTGTTCCGCCCTGAAGCAGAATTACTGATCGTATTTATTTAAAAAAGGAAACAAAGATTAAATATTAATTTGGGAATCAACTAGAAAGTGCTTCTCCTGTGAATAAAACAACATATGTTTTATATTATTTTTCAGAGGGAAGTATTTATGTTTCAAAAGGAGCACCATGTTTCTGTCCCCTGCACATTTGAAACCACCATGTACATATATCGTGTTCTCTACATTTGAAGGGTTTCTTTTATACGGTATTATTATTTACTCCTTCTATGTACTTGCTTATAAAATCTCATTATTGCATTATGTAGAATTCACAGTGCCATGCTTGCGTGTTCCGTCCATAAGCCAAATTACTTATCATATAAAAAAACATATTAATTTTAGCACCAACTAGAAAGTGCACCGCTTGCCCATAAAAAACACATATATTCTATATTATTTTTCCAAGCATGATAATAATATTATTACTATCGTAAGATAAAATTTTTCTTTGGGTGCGCTATGTTTGATGTTTCCATTTATCACAATTGAAACCATCATGTAAATGTATCAGTTCGTAACGTGTATACTCTGTTCACTATTTCATAGTGCAATTTAACTAGCGCTATATACATCGTCAGTCCACAATACAACCAGTCAATGTGCCGTTACTAAAAGTATATATAAAGGCAATCTGTTTATCTAAATTCAAACAATAAAATAATCAAAAGTAATACCCCCATTTATTTCAAAATATTACACTTATAGTGCGTAAAATTTGTTACAGTGTTTTTAATTCTAATTCATCATCTCAACCAATTACAATTATCTTATTTAATTTCTTCTCTTACTTACTCATCTATAACAATTATAATAATATGTTATTTAATTTCTCTGCCTACATTTTCATTTCAATCACAGCCATACTCCACGTAACTTCACCTACTATTTTAATCTCTACATAAAACTCTAGAAATCCTTATATTTTTGAATAGATAGAGAACTACATAATCAATGTATAAGGTACTTCATAATTTAAATGAAAAAAGCAATACCAAAACATAAAATACAATTAATTCTCACCGTGATTTTACATTTTAGGCTGTGTTTTGGCCAAGCATTTGGAACCGTTTCTGACACGTAAAACGATACATCTAATCAGCATATAATTAATTAAATATAAGAAAAAAACTTAAAATATGAATTAATATATTTTTTAAAATTAACTTTATAAAAAACAAATGAGAGATTAGAAGTTGGAAGGTGGAGCCTAAGTCGGCAGCCATAGAGCCACAGTCTCTTCTCTTTGTCCGGACTAATGTCAAACAAAGAACCACTAAGCAGTAGTACACTATTTTAACACTACAAAACCGTAGTAGGGTCTCCACGTCTGGGGAAAAGGGAGACCCCTCCAGCTCCCCGCCCAACCCCGTCACGCCACGTCACCTTCGCCCCCCCCCGCGCGCGAGGGAAGGGTACGCGTAGCATTTTCGGCTGAGGCGAGGCGCTGCATAAAAATGGTTTTTACCTGCGAAACCCTTCTTCCCTCTCACGTCCCATACATCCCTGCTCCTCCCTTCCCCTTTCCCTCCTCGCCTCCACCACCGCGCCACTCACTGACATGGCCGCCGCTCTCCCCCGCGTGGCCACCGCCGGTTACGCCCCGCTCGGCCTCTAGGGAGGAGGAGCGGAGGCGACGAGGACCGGTCGGATCGGGGGTGGGGGTCAGCTAGCGGCTTGGCCGGCTGCTGGGCTTGCGTTGAGCGGCTAGCGGCGGAGGGTGGAGGTCAGAGTATGGTGCTGGATCTCAATGTGGAGTCGCCCGGTGGGTCGGTGGCGACGTCGAGCTCGTCCACGCTGCCCGAGGGGGGTGGGGGGTTCCGGTTCGACCTGCTCGGTGGGAGCCCAGATGAGGACGGGTGCTCCCCGCCGGTCATGACGCGGCAGCTCTTCCCTTCGCCGGCTGCGTCCGTCATGGTGGCGGGGGACGTGTCGCCGTCGCCGCCGATGCCGGCTGCCGGGGAGGGGTCATGGCCGCGCCGCGTGGCGGATCTCGGGGTGGCTCAGAGCCAGAGGTCCCCTGCTGGCGCCGCGGGCGGGAAGAAGAGCCGGCGGGGCCCGAGGTCGCGGAGCTCCCAGTACAGGGGCGTCACCTTCTACAGGAGGACCGGCCGCTGGGAGTCGCACATCTGGTTAGCTATCTTAGCTTGCTTACCTTTATCTCCCTGACTTCGTGCTTGACTGCTTGATTGCTCGTTTCTACTTACTACTAGTACTAATCTCTTGTTTGTCTCGTCCAATTTTGGCAGGGACTGCGGGAAGCAAGTCTACCTGGGTGAGCTCCTATTCTAGCCTCCAAGCTTAATTTTCTGGCCAAGCGCTAACTTGGGTGTGCTTAGCTTGATTTCGATTTGTTCGTCCTGCCTTTTTTTGTTTTCAGGTGGTTTTGACACAGCTCATGCTGCAGCGAGGTTGTAAATTGGCACCAATTGTATTTGTGCCAGTAGTTGTTCTGGTTTGTCGGTGTGCTGAGATTGTAGAATCGCTTGTGCAGGGCCTATGATCGCGCGGCGATCAAGTTCAGAGGCCTTGATGCGGATATAAACTTCAATCTGAACGAATATGAGGACGACTTGAAGCAGGTAGTTTATACCATACGGTTCAATTGTTATATATGATTCTTTAAGTTCTGACGGGAGATTCTCCCTATGATGTATCTGATGGGTTTGCGTTGTTAGATGCGCAATTGGACCAAGGAGGAGTTTGTGCACATACTCCGACGTCAGAGCACAGGATTTGCTAGGGGGAGCTCCAAGTACCGGGGTGTGACGCTGCACAAGTGCGGCCGGTGGGAAGCTCGGATGGGTCAGCTGCTCGGCAAGAAGTAAGGATCTCTGAAACATTGATTGTTCTTGCTTTAGCAACTTACAATCCTTTTAGACTTGTTCGGACCATTTCTTTTCACGCCATGAACAAAACCAAAAAATCATGTCAAGGTTTAATCCCCTATATGATCTCTGAAACATTGCTTTCCAAAAAGAAAAAAAAATACTGTGTCACTACCAAGATGGAGTATGGTAGGGTACCCTAAGAGTCCATATCGACCTAAAGGTTTGGCACCTTGATGACGGCTCTTTGTGCACCATAGGTGTTCAATGATTGTCTCTTACTAGCTTCTTTAGGAAAGAACTAGCTGGATCGGAATAGCTCTGCAAAATTAATTGAGGGGAAATGTTTTTGTTTCCATTGGGATTGCATCCTAAGTGGCCCAGTGATAGGTGAAAAGCTTCATTTCAATGCTCTTGGCTGTTTTTGCCACTACAAATGTTCTGCTTACTTATGTCGAAGTGTTGATTGATTGCTCATATCATAGTTGTGCATTTCCTATATATTACAATCTTTGTGTACTTGAGATAATGCTGGCATGACCTCTCCCTGTGATATTGTTTTATTAAATTAACAGAAGTTTCATTCTGCCAATTCCCCACTGATAGGTGATCTTTTGTGCAGGTACATCTATCTTGGATTATTTGACAGTGAAATTGAGGCTGCAAGGTTCAGTTAGTTGTACTCTGCACTTCTCTGTTTGATATGTTCACGCGGTTCCTCTACGTATCTCACTTTCATCTATTCTTGAACTTGTAGAGCATATGACAGGGCAGCTATTCGCTTCAATGGAAGGGAAGCTGTTACTAATTTTGATCCTAGTTCCTATGATGGAGATGTTCTACCTGAAACCGACAATGAAGGTACTTCTTTTATACTATATATATCATGCTTTTTCCACTAAAATGAGACATCCAAAATTTTATATTAAAAAGCACATTGGGGATTGTTTTAGCAGTTGTTGATGGAGACATCATCGACTTAAATCTGAGAATTTCACAGCCTAACGTTCACGATCTGAAAAGTGATGGTACCCTAACTGGGTTCCGGTTGAATTTTGATTCTCCTGAAGCTTCAAGTTCTGTTGTTACTCAGGTAAATATGTTCTACATTTTTAGTTGTGTAACTGCTATGATATTTGACCTAATAATGTTTTCAGATTCTTTTCACCAGGTGTTTTAGCACATCACTTTAAAAGAATCAATACAATAATTGTATGTGTCATGAAAATTTTTGTATGAAACCATCTAACAATCCTGTTATGTAACTTATTGACAAATGACAACTCACTGTTGATGTATTGCCCAGATCAAGAAATGTCAGTCTTTTTGTTTATTTTCTCCAATTCATTGAATTGAAAAGACGAATTGCCAAACACCTAATACCTGAAGACTGGCAAGATATTTTGTACATCTATGTGTATATGTGTAACCTGTAACAGTTCCAAAGCCATAAGCTCTTTTACCTTGATCTGATAATGTTAACTGAGGGATTATGGATAAAAGTATTTCATTGAACTCACCAGATCTCGAATATTGTGATTTTTTTTTCTGTAGCCAATAAGTCCTCAGTGGCCTGTGCATCCCCAGGGCACAACGATTGCATCCCAGCATCCACATTTATATGCATCTCCTTGTCCGGGCTTCTTTGCCAACCTCAGGGTACCTATCATCAAAACTTCTGTGCAATTTAAAATACAGTTGAATTTGTTTGGAGTTAACATCTGACTTCTATGTAGCTACTACCACCATGCACCTTCTTGTAAGATAATGATCACTTCCATGCACCTATTTCTTGAGATGACGAACCATATGCTTGTTCCTTTAATTGATATATTGATAGCTGTAGATACTGTTTGCCTTGTGAACTGTCAGATATATCAGGAAGTAAATCTGTCAGCTTGCAACTTTCCATGAACCACATCTGCCCAACTTTATACAGTGGATGATGACTTAGCTTTTGATACATCCTAGTACCTTGTTGCACCCTACAGCTTTAGCTCTGAAGATGCCCTATGTTTCCTTGAATGCTCACCTAGCTCTAAAATTTCGAACTTTCACCGCCCGTAACATGCTCACTTATCCATTATTCTGCCTTTTCTCTATGCTTATGCTAAAGTTCAATCTTGATACCTAAGACTAAAGCTGCATGATGTGTAGAGAATCGTTACTTAGTCCATTGGTTAGAATCAAGTCATGTTTAGGAAAAATGGTTAACAGCCTGTGCTGCATTTGAACCATTACTGTGGTCAACTCTGATGCTTGTGCTATGGTCACTGCAGGAAGTACCTATGGAGAAAAGACCTGAGTTGGGTCCCCAGTCGTTCCCCACTTGGTCATGGCAATTGCAGGGCTTCCCTTTGCCATCACTCCCTACTGCAGCATCATCAGGATTCTCTACGGGTACCGTCACAGACGCCGCCCGCGTGCCGTCCTCCCACCCCCATCCATTCCCCGACCACCAACACTTCTACTACCCCCCGACCGCCTGACTGCGTCCTGTTCAAGTGGAGGCGGCGCCTGACCGTGCATCCACTTCCGCTTGCCGGTAACAGTCGCCGTTTGGTCACAGAGAGGGATGCTCCATATGATCTCCCTCTCTATATTCCACCTGGTTATGATCAGAATTCTCACGCTCATGATTCTTTTATCTTCATTTTTGAGTGCGAAATCACGAATTGTGACCGTGCTACCGGTTAAACACCCTTGTACCTCTTTGACTCTACAATAAAATTAATGTAAGATATTCTGGCTAAGTGATTGGCCCTCCCTACTGTATTTTTACAGAGTTATAATTTGAACAGTGGGCACTACTAAGCTGGGGCCCACTTGCAGCAGTGTCTAGTGGAGCGAAGAACCATTCCTCCGCCTGCCTCCACTGCTGATAGTGGAGATAGAGCTTCCCAGTGGCCACTGTTCCACCGTACTCTGTCATAGTTTCTGATCACCCCTATTGTGCCTTGTCTCTTTCACCTTCTCCCTCACTTGTCCTGCCTCTGGCCAGTAGAGTGGCGCCCCTGCACTGTTACCATGCATGGTTGCCACTTACAAAGTGGTGAGGGGTTGGCCTTTTGGTGATTGCTGTGTGCTATCTTTTGGCTCGATGTCGTTTTGGGACTGGTGGATGTACTGGCAATGGGTGAGATGAGATATATGTCCTCTGATGCTTTTTCTATCTACATCTATCTATCTTGGAGTAGCTTAGCTATCACCAGCTGCCTTTCTCTGAAATAAGGTTGTTAAAAGGGGTCTTAAAGCTACCCCAACTGCTGCCAAGGGGCCCTCTTCAATGCCCTCCCAGCTGCCGCTTCTTTCTTTATTTGTTTGCTGCTCTGCTGCTTCTTTTGCCTGGTTGGGGTTGGATGTTTGTTTGTTCGTATGAATTGGGAGCTTTCATGAGTAGGGGCAGGCTGACCAGGCACTGATATGCCAACAGCTATTTCCGGTGAAACGGCTGCCATTTTTCTGTGCTAGGATTGTATTGGGTGAAACACTGGTGGTTCATTTGCTTGTTAGCCAATCTGATGCTTGACTTTTCATCTGTTGTGAACTTGTGCTGGTCCATTCCTTTGGCATCTTGCTTGCCTGTTAGTACAAAAGTTGCAATGTTGCGTACATGTGCTGTTGAGCTTAGAGTTGATCTGAGTACCTGACAACTTTATGGGAAATGCTCTTTACAATGACATCAATGGATTTTAGTTTTGCAGCAATTCTTCTCTGTATCTGTGTTTCACTGCATGTGTTTGGATTGTGAATGACGGTATTGTAGGAGTATTTGCCTCTGCCCTTCGTTTTTTCTGTTGCAACAAAAGGCCTTGTCTATGGTGGCAAGGCTTTTGATGAATAAACTATGTGTCCTTTCTTTGGTACACTTGGTTAAGAGTATGTGAATCTTAATTAATATATTAGATGGACCATATCTATCAAACATAAGAAAAATACAATTAGGATCTTAGGTAGAGATTTGAGATATCTTTTTAGGGGGTTTGGGTGGGGGTTGATTTGACTCCTATGGTTTAATTAATATAGATTTCCATCCATTTAAACATTTTGCATTAAGATTAACGACATTGATTTTTTTTAAACAAAGGCATATTAGAGTACACTCAACAATTTATTCAGTTTCCTGCATGAACTTTTTGTAATGGCTCTTTTTCTTAGAGATATCTGCTGTTGATAAAAATTGCTACTCCGATTCTCAATGAAATTGTGGTATGCTAATTTGTGCAGTAAAGGGATTCATGTTGAATACTTCATTGTGTCATACACTTTTTTCACATTCACAAGGCAAAGTTTGATTCATTTGGTGTGTACTCCCTTTGATTTCAAATATAGGTCGTTTTAGCATGGTCAACTTTTTCTTAAATGGAAGATGTTTTGTAACCTTTTTAATCTTAACCTGGTCTTGGCTGTTCGCCCTTGTGGAACCTCGGATAAATGAATTACATTTCCCTGTTTAACGATGCTGAATACAGAAATATATTACCCCTTGAAGATAATTGGTTTGTTTTTTGAAGTAGAATTTAGACTGAAGGTCAGGTCACTCAGATGACCTAGCTTATATTGATAGCAGAACGGAGTGTTAGGCTGGGTTATCAGCTTACGATTTTTTTGGTCCAATGCAACTGTTTTAAGTGCCATCAAAACACACTCCATTCTAGCAGTAGTTAAAAAGATTAACATCACACAGGACCAGACCAGAAACTCAGCCCTGCTAACTAACTGCAGTGTAGTATACAGTGAGACTGAGCCCCCGTTTTCTATAAGAGGGGTCGGGTTAACACCCCTCGCAGTCATAGCAGGGGGAGAACGGACGTAGAGACTGGAGCAAAAACAGATGAACAAAGACACGGATAGGTCTTTGGTCATGATGTCTGCGAACTGGTACGTCGACGATACATGAAGTACCCGAACGTGTCCTAAAGTGACCTTGTCTTGTACGAAGTGAATGCCAATCTCAATATGTTTCGTGCGTCGATGATGAACTGGATTGGCGGTTATGTAGACAACACTAATGTTGTCGCAGTAGACAACGGTCGTGGAAGCGATGGGTGTACGGAGCTCCTAGAGAAGTTGGCGAATCCAACAGCACTCGGCGACTACATGAGCAACAGCACGATACTCGGTTTCGGCACTGCACCGAGACACTGTAGTCTGACGCTTAGAGGACTAAGAGACTAGAGTGTCGTCGAGGAAGACGCAGTAGTTAGAAGTGGAGTGTCGGGAGTTGGGGCAAACTGCCTAGTCTGCGTCAGAATACACGGTGAGAGAGTCGATGGGGCTAGAGCTGAGATGTAGGCCGGTGGATAGTGTGCCCTTCACGTAGCGAAAGATACGCTTGAGCAGCACGAAGTGAGGTTCGCACGGAGCATGCATAAAGAGACACACTTGTTAAACGGTATAGGTGAGATCAGGGTATGTGAATGTTAGGTATTGGAGATCACCAGCAAGACTCTGGTACTGGGAGGGGTCGGCGATAAGAGAGCCGTTGGTGACGGAGAGCTTGGCGCGAGTGTCGACCGGAGTGGCGGTGGAGTGACATTCGGCCATGTCCGCACGCTAGAGAAGATCCATGGCATATTGGCGCTGGGAGAGGAATAGCCCATGGGAAGAGCGCGTAACAGAGATATCAAGGAAGTGATGTAGAGGACCTAGATCGGTCATGGTAAACTCCGAGTGGAGTCAGACCATGATGTGTTGTAGGGTTGTTGTCAAGAACGCTGTAAGGATGATGTCGTCAACATAGAGAAGGAGGTAGGCGGTGGTATCTTCGGTGTGAAGTACGAAGAGGGACGTATCGGAGATGGAGTTCACAAAACTAAATTATCGAAGATAGGCAGCAAAGCGCTGGTACCAAGCCTGAGAGGACTGTTTGAGGTTATAGAGAGAGCGCTGGAGGAGACATACGTCGTTAGGATGGGATGGGTCAACGAAGCCTGGAGACTGCTAGCAGTAGACCATCTCCATCAGATGGCCGTGAAGGAAGGCATTCTTCACGTCAAGCTGATGGATCAGCCAAGAACGCGAGGTAGCGAGAATAAGCACAACCCAAATGGTAGTGGGCTTGATGACGGGACTGAAGGTCTCGTCGTAGTCAACGCCGGGACGTTGAGAGAAACCGCGGACTACCCAGTGCGCCTTGTGACGAGCAAGCGAGCCATTGGAGTGGAAGTTGTGTTTAAAGATCAACTTGCCGGTCAAAACATTGGCACTGGAAGGACGAGGGACGAGGCACTAGGTCTCGTTGTCCATGAGAGCCTTGTACTCATTGGCTATAGCCACGCACCACTGAGGATCGGCTAAGGCAGAACGGTGAGTTGTCAGGATGGATGAGATGGCATAATGGACTACGGAGAACCCGTAGCGCTAGGTAGGGCGGAGGAACCCGGTTTGGGATCGGGTGACCATATGGGAGACAGCAGAGGCCACACGATCCGATGGTAACATCGGTGGTGGGGTAGGGTCGGAAGGGGGAAGGGTGGCATCGGCTCGGGATCGATGACTATAGGTTCAGAGAAAGGGCTGGATGAGGTCAGTCTGAGCTGATAGAGGGTAGGGGCCGATGGGGGTTGGTAAGCCGATGGAGGTTGATGAGTCGATGGAGTTGGTGGGGTCGATGGGGGCTAGACGAGGTCAGCTTAAGCCGATGGAGGGTTGGGGCCGATGAGGGTTGTGGAGTCAATGGAGGTTGTGGAGTCGATGGAGGTCCGATTGGTGTGACACCGGAGTGGAGAAGAGTGGGTAGTCGTTCAGGGGGTCCTCAGAAATGACCGATGTGAAGTGCGGAGGTGTGGTTGGTGGAGAATGTTGGGATGGTACAGTGTGGGTTAGAAGGAAGTCGAGGTCGCCAGACGAAGGTCCACGGTGAAGTAAACCAAAAGGGAAGCAGGACTCGTCAAAGACGATATGGCGGGAGATAATGATCCGTCGGGTGGAGAGATCAAGACAGCGGTATCCCTTGTGGGAAGAGAGATAGCCAAGGAAGATGTAGGCAGTGGAGCATGGTGGAGTTTATGAGGGGCGGTGGCTGTTAGGTTGGGGTAGCAGAGACACCCAAAGACACGTAAGTGAGAGTAGTCGAGCGTCTTGTGATACAGAAGGGTGTAGGGAACGTTTTGATGAATGGAAGAGCAAGAGCGCCGATTTAGTAGATAGGTCACAGTGGTCAGTGCTTCAGCCTAGTAGGGTGCAGGTAGATGGGCGTGAAGAAGCATAGTGCAACTAATATTGTTTAGAGTTTGAAGGAGGCTTCGGCCTTGCCGTTTTGGGGAGAGGTGTAGGGTCAGGAGAGGCGAAGATGGATGCCACGAGAGGTGAGAAAGGCTTGGATGGCACGGTTTACAAACTCCGTGCCATTGTCAGCCTATATGGTTTGGATAGAGAGGTTGAATTAGGTGGAAACATAATTGGTGAAATTGATGAGATGAGAGGTAACCTCGGACCTGCTTGTGAGGGGAAAAGTCCAGCAGTAGTGTGTATAATCATCAAGTATCGCAAAATAGTACTGATAACCCAAAACACTTTTAACTGGAGAAGTCCACACATCATAGTGAATCAGTTCAAAAGGTCTAGAGGTACAAGACATAGAGGGGAAGAAAGGCAGCTGCACATATTTGCCAAGTTGACAAGAGTGACAGACAGTGGAGCTGTTATGGTTGCACTGTATGGAGGCGCTACGACGGAAAGTGGCGACAGTGTCGGGGCTGAGGTGACCAAGGCGCAGATGCCACAAGTTGGTGGAGATGGCTAGGCTGGTGTGGGGAGTGGACGGCGCAGCGGGGATAGTGTAGAGGTCACTGCCACTATTGCATCGACGCATCTCGCGCCGGGTCGGGATATCCTTCACAGAGAAACCAGAAACGTCAAATTCAATTAAGCAATTGTTATCTCTGGTGAATTGGCGGACAGAAAGTAGATTGTGGACGGGGGAAGAAACTATGAGAACATTGTGGAGTGGAAAATTAGATGTGGCTGTAGATAGGATGGAGTCACTACGACATGTGATAGAAAGAGATTGCCCATTGCTGATGGTGACAAAAGAGGGAGGAAGGATGGCAAGGGAATAGTATACCATCTGATGAAACCATGTGAGATGACACACTAGAGTCTAGTACCCAAGGGTGCTGGGGTTGGAGCGTCATCTGGTTGAGGGCGGCGATGAGGCTAGCCTGGTTCTGTGATTGGCTGAGGCGGTTGGATAGGAGCGGACGCCAGGTGGTCCTGGGGGTGTGCACCGAGGACCTCGAGCTGTCAGCTAATGGGGCTACGTAGCTAGGGTTAGGGTGCCTAGGGGATGTAGCAAAGCTACGAACCCATGGGACTGATAGATAGGGTAGGGACAGGAGCAGGGCGCGGTTGCATCGTACCGCTCCAGCTTTTGTCGTTGCCATCGACGCGGGCTTTGTTGCCGTGGGCGAAGCCATGGCTACTAGAGCCGTGAGAGGTGGTAGTAGCGCACATTGGGTGGAAGCCGATGGGGTTGTGGTAGCCATGATCGGCTACGGCGAGGAGAGCGGTATGGGCCACAGTCTTCTCATCGTTGGTTAGGCGAAGTTCCTTGAGAACTAACATGTCGTGGGCCCAGGCGAACATGAGAAGAGGTATAGAGTTGGCAATGTCATCAGCGGTATTAGAGAAGCAAGGGTTGAGTTATCGCAAGAGGGCAAGGACGAGTTTTGAGTCGGCCACAGGGTGACCAACATCACGAAGTACGGCGGCCTTGACCTTAAGGCATTGGCAATACGAGGAGACAGAGGAGTCCTCTTGTACCATGGAGTGAAACTCATTAAGAAGAAAGATGGTGCGCAGCTGCTTATTTGCTTAGAAGAGCCGCTTAATGGCCACCCAGAGATCACGGGCGATGGGATCGGTGTCGTCCATTGCAAGGTCGAGAACGAAGTCATCGACCCGAGCCGAGCAGCCAGCTGCGCATGTAGCACTCGGCGATGTCCCACTGGAGGTCATCAGGTCGAGGTGGAGCGGAGTCATCAATATGGGAGCGAAGGCCGAACTTTCTACATAAGGATTTAAAGAAGAAAACCCACTTGAAATAGTTAGCGTTGAGGTCAAGAGAAATGAAAATGTGAGATTTCACGTTGACGGCGGCGTAGGGTGGTGAGAACATCGATGGAGGGGTGCCCGAGTTATTATCAAGAGCATCGATGGCCGGAAAGGATCCGGCGACTGGAAGAGTGTCGGAACCAAGAGCCGATTCGGTGGTCATGATGAGAGAGCAGCAGGGCGTGATAAGTCGATAAGACTGTTGAGTCGATAGGGGAAAGGCAGGTGTCCGATGTGGATCGATGCGTAGCCGATGAGAGTGGGTGGCAGAGTAAGTGGAGTAGGTAGAGTAGATAGGTCACGGGCACGAGAGAGTAGGTGAGTCACGGGCGCGAGGGGCTTCGCATCCATGAAGTGGGGTTTCGCGTCTGTGGACACGTGGACGCAACTGAGTGGGACGGATCCAAAAAACAAGAGAAGTCACGGGCGTGAAGAAAAGAAGTTTGCGTGTAGGAAATAGGAAATCGTGTCTGTGAACACGTGGACACGAGGAGAAAAGTTTCGTGTCCGAGAGCAGGTGAGCGTGTCGGAAGAGCGGGAACCCAAGGAGTGTTTCAGCCGATGTTGAGCGTAAGCGCAGAGGTGCGTCGGCAGAAGAAAAAGGGAAGGTGTGCCAAAGCGAATGTGGGTCTGAACGAGACGAGGAGGCGGATGGAGACCGTCTCCTTGTCACATGGTGGAAATGGTGAGTAAGCGGTGGAGGAGGAGAAAGACTATCTGTGGAAGAGACGATGGGAATGAGAACCAAGGTGAAAATGGCAGAGGAAGAATACCAGAGGAGAAGGTCTGTGACGGGAAGGAGACGTCGGCTCGTCGATAAGAGGGTTGTTAGTGCGTCGGGATGTCTAAACCTATTTTGATACAGAGACCTCGTTCTATATACAGAGGATCGGATTTATATATATAAGCAGGACTATCCAATGCGCACACGAGAGAGTTGCAAACCATCCACCAAAGCCTACAGTACTCACGCCACCAACAATATCAACTCTATGTATCGCTTCAACAGCGGCATCCATTAGTGCAAAGAAGGGACCAGGCGATATATCAAGGTCAGGATAGTACAAGGTCAGTGGAGTAGAAAGAGGCTTTATAGGTCTTGTAACAATATAGCAATAGGAAAAAACATGGGATTAGAACGTCACGTGCTACTAATTTTCGCACACGAATCTAAAACACGTAACTATGAGATATGGCCTATTTGGATGGTTATAAGGAAAAATACATAAATATTTGGTAGATGAGAGAGAGTAGAGGAGTTGTGTTGGTCTTTTCAAAGGGAAAAAGTCTAAGGTTTCAACCCATTTTAGTTTTTGTATGGAATTGAGGCATAGGAACTCAATTTATAAGAATTTGATGAGCTCAAATGCTTTGTTCCAAAGGGCATGTATGTAAAATTTTCCTACAGGTTGTAATTCTCTTTTTTTCTATGAAAATCATATGGTTCAAAAGAGCCCTTAAATGCGGTATGCACAAATAGAAACAAAGTTAGTTGACCTATTTCGTTGTGCATAAATTCACATATTCAATCATCATCCCCTCTATTTCCCAGCCACCACCAAATTCCTTTTAATGCTCCCTTTGCAACAAAGGAATTTTAGAGAATTTTTGTTGGATTTGGATCATCTATGTGAGATTTGTCCTATTTGGTCATTTTGGAACAAAGGATTTTAGGGGAAAGATAGCAAGATGTCCAACCAGAAAGATAGCAAGAGGTCCAACCATATGAAATTTTTAAATTTTTAATCTCTTTTCAAATTTCTAAATTTCTATGTTTTTCTATGATTTATCTAAGCGGCTGCTCCTATGTTTTTCTTCTATTTTGTAATAGTCTATTTTGTGCTTACCTTCGTATCAAAATCCTGTATTTTTTTCTATTTATATGTTTTCTCGTTCTTGCATTTTAAGGGGTTCTGGATCCCAAAGACAACTGCTCATATTTGCCAGCAAGGCATCACTTTCACTTCCCTCCCTGATAATCGCTGAACCTCTCCTATCATCTTTGGTGGCTTACCCCTTTTCTCACCCAATCATAATTGCCGGCGAACAAAAGCCAAAGCTATTGGTCTACTTGCTCTTGATAAGTTCAAAGTGTGTACACATAGAGAGCACAAATAGGAAAGGAAAACATAGAGAGCACAAACAGGAAAGGAAAACAGAAAGAGATAGAATGCTTCTATGCTCTTACAATAAAACCCACACGGATATTAAAGCCTGTTAGTGATTTAGATTAAAAGTTGCTTTATAGAGTAAACATCATTAGAAGGGGCAATTTTGCCTTTAAGAAAGTGAGCCTATATTCAATGTAGCCTATATTGAACTGCATACCTAGATACTCTATTGGTTTAGGATATCGCAACAAAAAAATTATTATAATACGATAGCTGCTTTTGAGTAGTGTCACTCGCTTTATGATGGCCGTGGCGTATGGTGGGGCTAGCCAATGCATATACGATAGAAGAGAGAGGCCAACACAAGGATTGTGCAGGGCGGCGAAGTAAGAAGGGCTGCGTCGCTATTGAGATCTAGGGCTGGAATGGAGATGGGCTCTTTCTCAGAGACAAAATTGCCCTTTCCTAATGACGTTCACTCTGTTAAGCAACGTTTAATCTGGACCACTCATGAGCTTTAATATCTGTGTAGGTTTTATTATGAGGAGCCTAGAAGCACATCCCTATAAGAAAATGAAATGAATGCATGTTGTACTTTCTAGGAGGAGTACGTCGCTAGGTTTGGGGGGGCACTTTGGGTGCCCGGAACGGGCAGGTAAAAGGAGAGAACACACAGTTGACAGCTCTCTGTCTCTATCGATAGATCAGTCATCGCTACCAGTGTATAGTAGTAGTAGCTCGGCTCCTTTTGGAGAACAGTAGTAGGTGCTTGTGAATGGCGAGACCGCCTTTCATCACATCTATCTATCTAGCGTCGCATCGGCTGACCAGTGACCAGGAGGCCGTACGCATCGCTGCAGCTGCAGCTGCAGGGTTTCCTTTCTCTTTTTTTTTCAGGGAGCGGACTCAGACTCAGAGAGGGAGTACTGTTCCACTGTACAGTATTCATGTGAGTGATGGAGAACGAAGGGGGGTTGCAGCTGTGGCGACATGCCGGCATTGGTACGACAGGATACTGTTTGTTTTAGTTCTCTGAATTTTTAGTTACATGTTGAATATTTGCTCTTGTTGTAATTAAAGTCGCTTAGATTAAAAAGAAGAGTTCATATGAAAACAACTTGCTAATAATGAATATTTTTTCGAAGTTATTAACTCCTAATTAATAGGATACTTAATGGAAAGTCCAAGTTGGATATAACTTCATACGAAAACAAGAGTTCATATGAAAATAACTTGCTAATTATGAATATTTTTTTCTCAAAGTTATTAATTCCTAATTAATAGGATACCTAATGGAGAGTCAATATAACTTTATATTTATTAATTTGTATTAATCATGGATTTAGTAATTACTCAATTTTGGAAGAAAAAACTAATACTTAACAGTCTACAATATTTTCAACAGTATGTTTTATTTAACACAAACTCTCAATATATATTACAAATAATTGCATTTTAGTCATGTTTACAAATAATAGCATTTTAGTCATGTTTACAAATAATAGCATTTTAGTCATGTTTAGATAAAAAGAAAAGAATTAAAAATATTGCTAAATCATATTTGTGAGAGGAATCATGTATTTTCTGAAACAACGAATATTAATAAAAAACCATAGATTCTTCAGCTCAATATGGATGAAGCATGTGGCAAATCGCAAGTGATATAGGATGACACAAAACCTATTAGTTATGATGAAAAATTGACAAAGGATAAAAATCCAACAACACTAACATCAATAATAAGCGGACATCGTATACTACATACGGATTAGTTTGATTGAAGAGGCAAATCAGGAGCGCTTCTACAATGTCCTACCTGATGCATATGACACCAATTAATTAGGATTCTTGGTTGTTTTTAGCTCATATTAATTACAATATCGCTTAATAATTAAAAAATAGAGATATAGAATGCTACGTAGGATGACATTTGTTGATATAGAATGCTACGTAGGATGACATTTGTTTTTTCGTTGGATCACCATTGGGGAACATCTTGTCATTAATTCTCTATTAATTTGATATATCAAAGCTAGCATGCATACTCTATTTTATACTTGGTGGGTAGAAATGTATACTAGACACCCAATCACCTAATATTTCTCAGTTATTTATAGCTGGGAGTTATTTAATTGGAACTCAGCCCACACAATAAGTTCATGAGCTAAGTCATTCTCTCCCCTTGTTTGTATGGTATCAGGGCATGATTGATCCCGTTTGCATCTTCCTCATTTTTTCGCTCTTCTGTTGCACCCATAGTGTCTCCATATCCCACTGTCTCCGACAGCGCCCTTTTCTCTACCTTAGAAACCACCACCAGCCTTATCATGACGCTCGCACGTTGTCCATGCCGCGGCAGCCATAGGTTGGAACGCCAACCTCCTCGTCGCCCTTGCATAGGCACAAGTGGCGCAAGATGTCCTCGCAGCATCATCCATAGCGCGCGCACTGGGCGTCTCCTCGGCCATAGTCATTTGCCACCCACGCAAGACACCATGATCTCGGTGCCTCCTCCGCTCGCCGACACAGCACTAGTGCTCTCCTACCCGACGATCGGTGCTCTCAGCATCCCTAGCGTCAAGACGCACGTGCCTATCTTCCTCGACATGAAGACTTTGAACTACACCAAGTGGAGAACCTTCTTCATTGCCCTTCTTGGGAAGTTCGGCTTGCTTGGCCACATCCTTGATCCTCTGCCTTTGAACAACACCGCTGGCCCATGGGCGCAAAATGACTTCTCCATCCTCACTGCCCTATACTGTTCGATCTCCTCTGACGTCCTCGACATTGTCATGGAGCCGACGCAGTCCGCTTGCAATCTTTGGGTCGCCATCGAGGGCATCTTCCACAACAAACTGTGAAATAAGGATCATCTATCAAGAAACGGAGTTTCGGAGCCTTCTTCAAGGCGACATGTTCATGACGGATTACTGTCGGTGCCACAAGAATCTTGCCGACTCCTTGCACGACCTCGGTGAGCCGATCTCCGACTGCACTCTCATCCTCAACCTCACCTATAGCCTCAGTCCTCGTTTCACTACCCAAGTGAAACTACTGCCCCTTTAAGTTCCATTCATAGCCTTTGCAAGTGCTCACTCGACGCTCTTTCTAGCGGAGATGCATCGTCCCTTCATCAATGCCATCACTGACAATGACATTGTGCTATTCGTTGCTGCTCTACCTAGCCAAGGCACCTTCATGAACAATGGGAAGAATGACAAGGGTAAGGGCAAAGGGAAGAACGGCGGCAACGGTGGTGGCATCCATCGTGGCTCGGGGATCAACCACGATAGTGCTGGCTCTGGCGGCTAGAAACAGACGCTGGCACCCCTTCCCAGCCCATGGGTAATGATGGCTTCATGGGCCGGACCATAGCCATGGGCCGCCTCCTAGAGACTTACTGGTGGTCTGGGCCTCCTTAGGCCACGACCTATTCAGCTGGCCTAGCATGCCTTCCATGTGCAGCATGCCTCCTTGGCCTTTGTGGCTAGCTTGGATGTGCCAGCCCAGTCCGTCTAGGATCAAGCTAGCCTCGTTGCTGCTCTAAACAACCCGCATACACAAGGATAGACCAACGACGGTTGGGTTATGGATACCGGTGCCACCTCTCACATGGCCTCCTCTGATGGTATACTTCCTTCTTCTTGTCCTCTTACTTTGCCGGTGTCTGTGACCATCGGTAACGATTCCTCAATCTTGGTTTCTCACATTGACAACACCACTCTCTCTACTCCTTCCTCTTCATATACCATTAATAATGCCCTCTTTGTTCCCTTCCTTATACAAAATCTCATTTTTGTTGCCCGAGACACCATCCTTCACCTTCAAAAACATTTAGCTATTCCATTTGATGCTTCTAGTTCCAGTTGTCATGCGTGTCATCTAGGCAAACTTGTTAAGCTCCCTTTTCCTCGCTCTCATAGTGTCTCCATTGCTATGTTTCAGTTATTACACTATGATTTATGGACATCTATTTTGAGTAAATTTGGGTTTCGCTATTACTTGACTATTGTCGATGACTATTTGCATTATTTTTGGACCTTCCCCCTCCACAACAAATTTGACGTGTTCTCCATTTTTTAGACCTTCATCTCCTATGTTCACAAACGGTTTCAACTTCCTCTCCAATGCCTCCAAATAGACAATGTCTATGAGTTCATCAACTCCGCCATTCTCTCCTTCCTCAATAGCTATGATATACTATTTCACTCTTCCTACCCTTACACCTCATAGCAAAATGGCAAGGCCAAATGATCCATTCGCACTACTAATGATGTTATTTGTTGCCTCCTCCTCCAAGTCTCTATGCCTATGTCTTATTGGGCTGATGCCCTAGCCACTACCACATACCTACTCAACCGATGGCCTTCTCATCCTATCAGTTTTCTTATGTATTTCGAAAAGCTCTTTGGTGCTCTGGCGGATTTATCAAACCTTCATGTTTTTGGTTGTATATGTTACCCCAATCTATCCGCCACAACCACTCACAAACTTACACCCCATTCTATGGCATGTGTCTTCCTCAGCTATCCCTCCTCCTAAAAGGGTTATCAATATCTTGATCATTCTACTAGCCGAGTCATCATTTCTCAGCAAGTCATTTTCGACGAAATAGTGTACCCTTTTTCTATAGATGCATCGGTGCCAACTTCCTCGGCGCTAGACTTCTTGGTTGATGATGTTGAACCTCTATCCATCGCATCTACCACATGTGGCCTTGCCATGCGCACCACTCATAGCTCTTCGCTTGGCCCCAATGAGTCTTTGCCGAATGACGCACATGCCACGCGTGGCCCCAATGCCTCTTCGCCAACCGACGCGCGCGCCACGCGTGGCCTCGACGCATCCGCCATGCTTGGCCTCGACACGTCTTCGCCCCCTGACCTGCATGTCACGTATGGCCCTGACACATCTGCAATGCGAGACCCACCTGGAGCTACTGGGCAGACTAGGCCGTCTTCTTAGATCGCCTCGGCTAACCGCTAGAGGCTTGCTTCTCCTCTTAGGACGGCTGCTTTGTTTGGATCGGCCTTCTTCATTGGGCCACCCCTCTCTGCCGGTGCGGCAACCTTCCTCGAGCGGGTCGTGGCCTCTTCTATCGGTCCACGGCTTGATGGACCTTCAGCCACTCACTTTGCCACCCTCCTGATGCCTTGCCTTCACCCGATGACGATGCGTGCCAAGGCTGATATTATTAAACCAATTGACCGGCTCAATATCTCTACATCTTGTTCATTAGCTGCATCTCCTATCCCAAAGACGTATTGTACGGCCCTTCAAGATCCTTAGTGGCTTCAGGCCATTCATGACGAGTATGAGGCCCTCGTCCATAACAAGATATGGTCCCTCATATCACGTCCTCCTGGTGCGAATGTCATCTTTGGCAAGTGGGTCTACAAGCACAAGTTTCATGCAAACGGCTCCCTCACCCTTCACAAGGCCCGTTGGGTCGTTCAAGGCTACTTCTAACAACCCGACATTGACTACAATGAGACTTTCAGCCCCGTCATTAAGCCTGCCACCATCCATCTCGTCCTTAGCATCGCCACCAGCAAGTTGTGGCCTATTCACCAGTTTGATGTCAAGAACACCTTCCTCCTTGGCAAACTCGACAAGACGGTCTATTGCCAACAACCGTCTGGCTTCATCAACCCCAACCACACCGACTACATCTACTACCTCCACAAGTCCCTCTACGGTCTCAAGTAGGCTCCCCACACGTGGTATCAATGCTTCGCCACCTACGTCCACTCCATCGACTTTACCCCGTTCATCTCTGACACCTCGCTGTTCGTCTACCACAGTAGGGGCGATCTCCCCTATCGTCTTCTTAATGTTGATGACATCATCTTGATGGCCTCCTCCACAAGTCTCATTTGTCGACTCTCTGCATGCATTCATGACGAGTTTGTCATGATGGACCTTAGCTATCTTCACCACTTCCTCGACATCTTTGTCAAGTGCATCATAGTTGGACTTTACCTCTCCCAATGGCAATACGCCATTGATCTTCTACAACGAGCTAGCATGGCCAAGTGCCACCCCATTACTATTCCTATGGACTCCAAGTCCAAGCTCTCCACCACCGATGGTGTTCCCCTCCATGACAACGAGGCAATTGAGTATCGCAACCTTACTGAGGCGCAGTAGTATCTCACTCTTATTAGACCATACCTTGCCTATGTGGTCTAGCAGGTGTGCCTTCACATGCACGCTCTTCAAGATGTTCACATGAACCTGATCAAGCGCACTCTCCACTACATTAAGAGCTCGTTGGACCATGGCTTGTTCATCCAGGTCTCTTCTTCCTCTTCGCTCATGGCCTACACTGACATTGACTGAGCCGGTTGCCCCGACTGTAGGCATTCTACTTCTGGCTACCGTGTCTTCTTCGATGACAACCTGGTGTCATGGTCCTCCAAGCAACAAGCCACCATTTCCCGCTCTAGTACTGAGGCTGAATGCCAAGCTATCGCTCACGCCGTGGTTGAGACTTGTTATCTCCATTAACTCCTTGGGGAACTTCACATCCCTCTCCCCTACTTATTGACCAACCCCGTGCAACATAAGTGCATAAAGCACATTGAGATCAACATCTACTTCATTCGTGAAATGGTAGCTCTTGGACAAGTTTGTGTTCTTCATGTACCATCTTTGCACCAGTTTATCGATATCATAACCAAGGGATTACTGGTTCAGCTCTTTGAGGATTTTCGGTCCAATATCTGTGTTCGCGCATCTCCCGACTGCGAGGGTGTCATAGATAGCATGTATACTCTATTTTTAGTAAAGTATTTCTATACTTGGTGGGTGGGAATGTATAGTAGGCACCCAATCATCTTTCATTCTTTCGTAATACTTCCCGATTATTTATAGATGGAGATTATTGAATTTAAATTCAGCCCGCACAGAACATGCGTGAGCTGAGCCATTCTCTCCTCTTTCTCGTTACGTTTGCATGATACAGCTATTACTCTAAACAAAATATATATAGCCATCGTATATGGTTGTTCTTGATGTGTGCCATGTTTGGAGTGTAGGATCGACAAACGCTTGGGATTATTATATTCTCTGTTCTCTGGTCTAGGGCAATAGGAAAAAAATTAAGCCACGTTTCTTGGGACACCATTTGTCTTTTTTTTCATGCATGCATTCATGCAAAGCACAGCTCGTGTAGATTGTTCCACTAAAGCATGCATCATTATTGAAAAAAACTGCACATGCATATAAATTCTTTTTTGTCTTGCTTGAGACCTTGCATGACCGCCTCTACAATGCGCAAAGTTTATGGTGCAACAATTATATACTATATATACGATAGTTTAAAGTATGTTCATGCCACACAGACTCACGCTAAAAAAAACTGAAAATAAGTTGTAATATCAATATCAATATATATATATATATATATAAGCTAGAATAACAATAAAAATAGAGCAAAGACATACAAGTCAGACTATACAAACCGACGGAACACTTAGGTGAATTGCAGATGTGGTGACCAATACGGATCTTCCTAAATGCAAGGAAAATTAGTCAAAGCAAATCAACACAGTAGTTTTATGAATTGTGGATGTGGTGACCACTGATGGGCTTCTTAGGTGCAAGCAAATTTGTCTATTTGTCAATCAACATCTGAATATCTAAAATTTATACGGTAAGATGATGTCATATTTGAGTCCTAATGGACGTTGTTGCAGATGAGAAGTTCGACATAAAGAGAATTCAATTGGAAATTACAAGTTGGAATCAAATCTTAATTGAGAAAATAGTAATTAGAGCTCACCTGTCGCTGCGTTGCGTGTGCGCGGCTGGCCGCACCCCTTCCTCGCCTTTGTGTGCACGCGCAGGCGCAGCTAGCTAGCTCCGATCATGGCGCAACGCGGTCTCTCTGCCGCCGGCCGAGCGAGCAGAACAGGCGTAGGACGAAGGAAGTGTGTCTCTCCGAGTTCTTGCCCCAGCAGAAGGTCATGTGCATGTAATGCTAGCTTCCTCGCCTAGCCTCTACCGTTCGCCGCCGACGACGATGGCCATGCTGTGCTCTCCCGTGTCCTCGATCCATCGCGGCAGATCAGATCGATATGTTACGTCCAAATCAAGTTTGGTTCAGCTTTAAGATAACTTAGATTTACATGGCGCCCAATATCAACATGATTGGGCTTTATAAAGTCCACGATAACCTATGGTCATGATATTATAATTAATTAAATCAATGGCTAGATCTTTTTAAGTTAACGTGGAAGCTTATAGAAAATGCTCAATTAATACATGTACAGATTTATTTGGTATCTAAAAAAAGAGAGATTTGCTTGGTGTATGTTTTAATACTCCCCCATCCAAAATAAGAGTATATAACGATTATCTCCTATTTATCACAAATTTAACTACCTTTTCACTTATTTATTCACCTTAATCAATCACAACCATATTCTATTTAATTTTTTCACCTGCCTACTTTTTTTTTATTTTGGGTAAAGCACATAGCCGATGCATAAACTTATTGCTATGTGTCAGACGCTAACAGGGTGGCAACCGAGCTCTCCCCGGCGTACGAGTCTTGCGAACGCAAGAAAGAGAAAATAAAAGAAAGAAAAAAGAGAAGGACAAAGTAAAACAATGGAAGAAAAAGTAAAAAAAAAATTGTGAGGTGACAGCATCTTAGTGCCAAGTAGGTTCGTGGAGGGTTATTACGTACTATAAGAATGATAAATGATGTTTCATTTACGTCACGAATGATGTTTTAAAATCTTTGACGTTCACTTGCGAAAATTTATTCGTCACCTGTCTCTAATCATCTTCTATGATGAAAATGTATTTTTTATTGATCTCGTGATGTTCATTGAGTTTATGACACTCGTATTCATCATTATCCAGCCCCAAAAAGTATCACAAAATACTAAGTTTTAATGGCTATATAGTACAGTGAGACATAGAGCTGACTTGATAGGTTCATTGTGATAACTCTCGTCATGAAATATCTTATGGCCTGTCTAAGGGCCCTATAGTGAACATGCAAAGCATAATTGTAAGCCCGATTAGATATAGGAATAGTTTATGTAAGGCATAGTAATTTAAATAGTGTTTCAGCCCAATTGTAGATATCCAATTGATTCGTATCATATAATTAGTAAATAGGCCAAAACCATTTCGAGAGCATAGGTTCAAGCATTATACTCAATAACAACTGATATATCACAGATGTTATATAAACCTAGCTAACATCCAACATAGAAGAAGCCCAGTTAATATCCAATATAGCACGACATGTTCATGTACATCAGTACACTGACCATAGCAAAATAAACAAGTTCAGTACATCTTGACCAAATCTAGCCACAAGTCAGAGAGCAAACTGGTTCAGTTACAACAGCACCACCATATTCTAGATAGCAAAATAAGATTCTATATCACTGACCAAGTCTACACTGAGTCTAGCCACAAGTAACTGACCAAAACAAAGTCACAGGTCCAAATAGTTCACATTCATTGAACGTAACAAAGTCACATGTCCAAATCACACCAACCAAAAGACTGTAGTCATCTCACATCATGAATCAGCAAGGCAACGTGAAGACAGACAAACCTTACTGAGGCAGAGCAAAAGATGGAGTATTTAGGCCAATCAAATGACAAAGAAGGGTATTGGTCTCCTCTGATGACTTCTTCAAACATGCAATCTCTTTCAACTGCTACTTCTGATTCATCTACCTTTTTCTTCGAGGAATCCAATTCCTCCTGCTGACCATCAAGTGTATCTCTAAGATCTGCTGCATCTTGCTTCTCTGCCTCAGCATCAAGCTCTCGAACCCGTGCAGCAACAGCAGCTTTGCTGTTTCTCTTTGGGGCGACCAACTCAAGGTCGACATTTTGAACAAACTTTGATTTTAGCATAACTTGAGAAACAACTTTAGTATGAGTCATTGGTTCTTGCCCTTCTTGTGCAAGATCAGCAATGATAGCTTCCATATCAGCCTAGCAATAGCAGGATAAGAAATCACAAGTCACTTTCCATTGGTATTAATACATCAGTGCAAAAGAAGAAAGAAAGATCTAACTCACAATAATGTTCTTTACAGGCTCACTAAAACCGATCTTGCTGCTACAATAGCACTCCTTGAATAGATCAATTGCAGTGGGCGACATATCTTTATACTTAGTTTGCTTCTGAAATTACATGCAAATAGTTTGTAAATACAAACATGCCATCACTCTCTGAAAGTTTTTCATATGCATATTTAAAGTGCAAACTACAACATGCCATCACTGTATAGTTTTCTTATCCATAATATGTCATCCAATGTGTCAATGACTTATGGTTACTAGGTGCATACCCACCATGTCAGAACCACAGCAAGGGATTATGTATTTAAAATGTAGTTGGCTAGATAAGAATATAGAGGGTGATGGTACATAAATATTACTAGCTCTTAGAAAATGCATGTCTAGTTTAAGTGGCTCAAACATTACACTTACAAACTCAAAATCTAAAAAACCTACTTATTATGCACACAACACATAATTTAGGTACACCTCATACTAGTAAAACTGATCAAGGAACTTATGAACAAAGTAGATCAGGAGCAATATTATCACTTATCAAATAACAGGAACTGACATTTTTTTCTGTCTTACCACGACATGGCAATGTAGCTCCGAGAGCCTGTCCTTTGTTGGTACTGAACATTCTCATGGTTTAGTTTGTTTTTCAGACACTTGTCCTACAGAAAGGCAAACACTAGTAAGACAAATAGCTATCACACATACACAAGACAGCCATACATAATATATCTCAATCACATGTGGTTTGACTGGTCAGAAGTAAAAGCGAGGTACTTTACAGATTTAGATCAGAAAATAACATATACTCGTGTCAGTTGTACAAAGAAAATTGCTAGTTTTTGCACAGATTACAAAAAATTGCTCATGCCAGAAACAAAACTTTTAGAAACGTACTATGCCACACGATGGACTAGAGATGGTGAGATTCTAGTGCAAACAATATGCTAGCTTCCTGTTGCTTTTAAATGTTTTTCATTCCCTTATATATGATTTATTCATTTGTTTCTCTAGGAATGTAACCAAATGGAGAGAAAAGACACATTCTATGATTTTCACTTGAATACAAGACTTGACAAGTCAACAATGGTTCATTTTTAGGTTTTGAGTTACAGGTTCTGATTTTCAAGTCAACAATAGATAACTAGCTATCATTAAACTGAGGTCATAGTTTTTGTACCAGCAAATTGACTCAGGATATTAGGACAGATGCAATATATTAAACTAGTTTAGTTATGATATATAAGACAAGTAGCTTAGCTATCCACCTTATCTAACTAATCATGATTCTTATCGCAGCCAACATCATGTAAGATTTATAACAGTGCCATGATTTCCAAAAATATTGAAGTTTGTACCTTGTGGTTTGGGATTGACCACATCCCCACTAGTGCTTTCCATGGCTCATCAGTTATTCTCTTCATCGGTGATGTTGTTCTCACTTTGTTTGGTGATTTACTCTAGAAGTATGTCTTCTTCAGGTGGTACCTCATCTGGCGTTGTCCGTTGTCCACACTTCAGCAAATCAGCACATGCTGTCTGGTTGTCTATGGTAAATCGGCCCTAAACAGGAGCATAAACATAAAAAATAAGGTGTTAGCATATAATGAGCCACATGAGTAAAACTCTCCACAAATTAGCAAGAGGTATGGACAAGAATAAAGTGACACAACAGATTGATTAAAGTGAGTTCTTTTTATAGTTGGAGTAATTTTTTTTAGTTGGATTGTAATCAGAACTGAGACTGAAAGTAAAATGAGAAAAATATGAAAGACAGACAGCATCTAAGATTTAACCCCAGGTATTCAATTTTGACATTTAAATTCAGATTAGAATTGAATAGAAGCAGCATGTGGACATGTGCATACAAATGAAGTGAAGCAAAAGAAAGTTAAGACTTGTCCTTCTTGTACTCCTTTTAGTGGGGGAGGATTGGTATGTTCTGTCAAAGTATAATCCCCGCTCTAATGCTAGCTTTGCAACTTGAAGTGGTAACTCTGGCCTTCTCTTCCCTTCAGCAATGTGCATCGGAATCTTAGTGCATAAACCTTGACTTATCCTATCCAAGTCTCTTCCCATACTCCTTCCCCTGTTCCATCGATCAATCATGGTATTTGATTCACCCAACAATCATGAATATTTTTTGAGTAATTGAAAATCATAAACCTTTTGATGCAAATGTGTAAACCATTTCTTAACTAGTAAAATGTGAATCCCCTAATGCAACCAGGATAAGCCAAGTCAAGTAAATATCTTGATACTAGTTTAGGTAAAATATTATTTATTTGTTAATGCAAAAGAAACCAGCTACATGCATTATAAAACAGATAATTCAATATTTTGTTTACAGTGATGGACCGATCTTTTTTTTAATATGGAGTTCATCACTGTCTCTTGGATTAGAAAATTAGAAGTGTACTGTAACACATATATAACTTGTATCATGCATGTCCTTGTAAAATAGTGTGGGATATAAGCAACCAATTTCTCCCTGACTACTATTTTTATCTAGAGAGATTATGCCAACTAAAATTTGAATAATTAAACAAATTTGTAGAAAGTAATGTCAATTAAAATAAATGAAACAATCAAATCCATTGATCCAAAATTAAATCATTAAATAGTACTAATTCAGCAAATTAATTTTATTAGTGAACATAACTTGCATGGTAACACCAACAGTACTTTTACACAATTACAGATACACCTGGATGTGAATGCAAATCCGACGCTTTGTTCTCCAATAGCACACTAAAATTAGTAATATATCGATCTGATCTGCCGCAAAGGATAAATACACCGTTGCTTTGCACCGTTGTTCATAATTAATTTACGTTGTTCACAACGAGGCGTTCGTTTAGTTTTGGAGGATACAGGGTCATGGGGACTGGAGGAAACCAAATCTTGAATTAAATTCGGGGAGGACATCAATTAGATCCAAGCCGTTAGAAACTCCATTACAAATGACATTCATCTCCATTACTAATGATAGCGACATCCTCTCAAGTGCTGTAATCCGAGCCGTCAGAAACTCTATTACTAATGACGTCGTCTCCGTTACTAATGATAGCGACATCCTCTCATGTGATGTTGAGGTTGATTTGATCTAGTGTGTTATGATCCAATGTTAATGGGATATATCATACTAAATGTGATCTTCTCGGTGTGATCGATCTATATGAATATTGGACATGATCGTATAGCATATTTATTATATCTACGTAGACTATATCACCAATACTTTTATACGTTATCTGTATGGGTTGATTGGAGAACGACGATACGTCTATTTTTTAAATAAATATATGTTAACATCAAAATTTAGAAAGCCACCGATAAATTAGAATGATGATCGGCTGAGGCGCAGAGATATCCGATTGCTACAGGGAAGAAGCCGATCGAATTGAGACAAAAAAAGACCCGGTCCCAGAATATAAGATTATCCGGATGAGATCGAGTTTAAGGAGGAGCCGTGGTTTACGACACGGTATTCTATCCTATCTTGTATAGTTAGTTAGTTAACTTCATCAGAGATATTTTCTTTTATCTTTGTTATTAACGTTCAATACTTGTTGTAAATACGTCAGACTCTGTAAACCCAGTTTATATTACCCAGTTTATAAATATAGACCTCCTGGAAATATATAAGCAGTAATCTTTCGATCAATACAATCTCGACGCATCGCTATCCTAGTTCATATAGGTTTTACCGGCGGGGTCTGGCTCTTGACGCGGGGCTGCATCGGTTAGGTCCGATCTTCGGCGAAGGGGTAATCCCGTTACTATCTCGATATGTCTCGTTCTGTCTAAGGCTACATCGGTTGGGTTTAACCTTTTAGACCGATATGATATATCGCATCACTTCCATGCAGGGTTTATCGGTTTATCAAGCTCTCTTCACCGTCGTCAGTCTTATGCTGCATCTGTTAGGTTCGACCGACGAGGCTGCTGACGGTGGAATGAGCTTTAGGCCTATAGAACTCTGTATAGCGTTTCATTGGAGTATTAGCCGATGAGCTATCTATATATTGAGCAACACGTCCAGCGCATCGGCTCCTCGGCCGATACACACCAGGTCTTTAGAGACTTTCCTTTGATCGCCCACGTCAAGCGTGTCGGCTTTTCAGCCGATGCGTGCCTGTTCGGCCGATACGCACCAAGTCTTTAGAGACTTTCCTTTGATCGCCCACGTCAAGCGTGTCGGCTTTTCAGCCGATGCGTGCCTGTTTTCAGAGAGACGTCTACTCATCGGCTCAGTTAGCCGATGGGTTTGCTTCGCCCTTTTTTTAGCACAACCGATCCAGCGTTCACCGTCCCGTCGTTTTTGGCTTCGGTCTCGTACTGTCTCGGTTAGGTCCGATCTTCAAGATTCAATGCCAGCGGCGTCGTCACGGCGGGCGACGGGTCTCGTGCTGCCATCTCCATCCTATGCCTCTATCGGCTCTACGGCCGATGGATTAGGGCCTCGTGTCCGTTATACCCAGAGGCGTCGTATCCTTCGTCGACTTCCGCCTACGCCTATATTGGCTCCTTAGCCGATGAAAGGACGTGCTAATTCTTATCGGTGACCAGCCGATAGCAGGAGCCATCCGGACGCGGCTGATGACTAACTTGATTCTATCGACAGCCAGCCGATAGCGAGGGCTCATATCGGCCCGTCGTCTGACTGACTCGTTTGCCTCACCTTCTTATCAATTGCAGGGTCAAATTGACTAGCATGCCTGCGCCCGTACCATCGCGTCGGAGCCGACGTGAACCCCACGAGCCCTGACACACGTACCTCGAGCTACGGAGAGAAGCCGACCGGTCTACATTAAAGCTAAGTAGAACTCTCAGACATCGACGTAATCGTATCGGGATCTGACCTGGTGCGAACAATATGATAACAAAAACGTGATCATAGGTGACGTTTTTCTTGGGCTATAATTATAGGAGGAACTTTTTTGTTGGAGGTTTGATGGAAGACTTTCTCTGGGTATTGAGGTGTGGTCTGACATGTGATTCATCCCGTATGAGTATGTTCTAAGCGCACATTTGGCTGTCCACCCTTCCAACATTTTTATCTCGTTATTTATGCACAAGTTTTTTCGAATTACTATACGGTGTTTTTTAAAAGTTTTCTATAGAAAAGCTTTAAAAATTATATTAATATACGCTAATACTTAATTAATTATACGATAATTTTTTGCATGTCAGGGAGAAGGTTATTCATACACACACGTTTTTGTGTTTTTTTAAAAGTTTTCTATACGAAAGTTGCTTTAAAAATTATATTAATATTTTTAAGCTAATACTTAATTAATTATAATCAGGATTCTTATTTTGCATGTCAGAAGGTTTCTTAGCCCTCCTCCCGAATACAGGCTAAAATATTGATGGACGATGGATTATAGATGGCACTAAGTTTATGGCAATTATATCGAGTGTAGAAATAAATAAATTAAATATTAAAAATTTAAAAATCTGAATTAAAATGTTTTAAGAAATACTGATAAAGAAAGTTTTTTTTAAAAAAATCATACCGTTTAGGATATTGGAAATTGTTTCTATGATAATCCATAGCTATAAGAGGAAAATAATGCGCCCATGGTCCGACTATTTAATGGAGGATTTTTCTTAAGAAATTTTGTGGAAATTAAACTAATTCGTGTAAAAATCATCGAAAATTCTAGCCGAAAGAACATTACCAACGAAACGAGTAATTGAGATAGATCCACGCTACAGTACAACAGGGTCATTGTGGGGCCTTGATGGGCTCTTTGGACTGTCGATGCATGCGGCTACTCAGTACTCATTTTCAAGCATCATTAAATTTAATCTTAAGGCTCCGTTCGGTAAAGCCGATGGAAATTTAACTCAATCACCTTTTACGAACTGTTAAACGTGTGTTTTTCTAAAAAATTAAATAAAAGTTACATTAAAAATAATATTAATTAATTTTTTAAATTTGCGATAGGTAATATTTAATTAAGCATAAATCTTCTCATTTACGTGATTGTCTTTGTCTTCTTTCCACACATTAAACACACCCTAAGGTACAATCAAGATGAACGAGGATGAACATGACTGACACCAACCACCCAGCCAACAACCACAAGTCACACGTATGCATGCATGGATTAATTATAAACAACTAATTATATTTATATTTATATCATCATATTTTCTTAAAAGAAAGGCAAATGATTTTTATACTATAAATTACCTATATTTACACTATAAATTTTAAAAATTATAATATAATTAATCCGTAAGTTTCAATAATTATACTATAATTTTTCTAATACACTCTTAAGAGAGTTAAGAGTAAAAGTAATTGATTATCTATATGGAAGTGATAGGAGTGATAGAAATAAACTTTATATATTACATAGATAGTGATCATATTGAGAGAAAAAAATGACGGAAATTAACTTTAAAATAAGGCGCCATATTTTTAACAATACCATAATTATAACTCCGCTATGGTGTGAAGGCCTCGGTATATTGTTGGATACTAGGTAATCTAGGTCTCGGGCTTGCCACTGCCACGGCAAGCCTGAGCTACTGCCCATTTTTTGGTATAAAAGGTTGGCACAGCTACGGAATAACGACGATCAAACATAGAAACAGTTCTCGGCAGTCCCGTTCTATTCCGCCCCAGCCCCAGGTCCAATCTTGACGCTTCTTCTTTGCCTCCATTTGACACTGTGATGCACGAGGGCAATCTTGTTTGGGCCAGTTCTTTTTTGGATGAAGGATGAAGTGATTGCAGCGCAAAAAATGCGATACATCATTTACGTATTTATGTATAATTAATTAAGTATTAACTATTATAAACATAAAAAAACTAACTATTACAAACGTAATAAAAACTTTTATATGCAATTTCTTTTAATAAAAACACATCGTTTTACTGTTTAAAAAATGAAGCCGTAGCCAGCTGATTATCACATACAGATGGGACCTTGATGTAGTTGCTTATGGGGAGCTACTCCATCATCTATAAATATACATATAAGTGATTATGCCACTTATAGCAAAAATAAAGGTAGCAACAAAAAAAAAGTACAATTGAGATAAGGGGGAATTGCGCACCCCATTTGAAAGCCTAACCTCCAAATTAACCCCACTTTTCTAACTTTGTGACCCTTGTTTTTTAAACCAAACCCATGGTCTTTCCTATTTTAACTACAGCATTAGGAATGAATTTAAAAAATACCTCTAGGAGGAAATACAGCTCAACCACATCTATCAGTATCCCCATCTTGGCCTCGATCAAGAGAAAAAGCAACATGCTTCTAGAATTTAGACACGCAGTCGGCGGAGGTGGTGCAACGGGAGAATGATGAAGGCAGTGTGGAGGAATCCATAGCACATGGAGTTAAAGCGGGAGGCATGTGGCTCACCAGTGTGCTGTATGATGGAGGGAGGTGGCGGCTCATTCGAATTGTGGCTCATTGGCATGCGGAGCACTTGAGAGGGAGGGAGGTGCAGCTGATGGGGGATCCAACCGGCGTGCAGCAAGGAGGCTAGCTTGGTGCGCAGAGGAAGCCCATGCCTAGCACCCGACGCAAGGCATGAAGGCATCTCGGCAGAAGGCAAGCAATGGGTAGGGTTCCTGCTTGCCCATCTACTCACCGTCGAAAATCTTGCTACCGGGGAAGGATGACGGCTTGGTCACACGAAGGCCTGGGAGGTCTGCTTAGCTCCAGTGTAGGTCCTTAAGCCTCGAGATTCACGAGCATGCCAGTCAATTTGACCCTATAATTGATAAGGAAAAGGAGATAAGACGTGTTCGTCGGTCGGCCAGAAGGCCTGCCCAACATTCCCTATCGGCTGATTGCCGACAGATATGAGAATGCTAACGCATCGGCTGAAAAGCCAATGGAGGTATAGGAGATAGACACGTATAACGCGCTAAAAGGTCTATCAACCAAAGAGCCGATAGCGCTACCCGCATCCGATACATGGAGCAGGAGCTGATCCCCTGCGAGGCCATGCAGGCGAGCGACAGCAGTAACGGCGCCGTTAGGGCTAGCCTCGATAGATCGGACCTAAATGAGACAGTATGAGGTCGGAAGCTAATGACACCGGGACGGCGGGGGCTTAGACCGAACATGACGACGAGATAGGAGGGATGCCATCGGCTACCTACAAGCCTAATGCGTAGGCCCATCGGCCGCACGATGATGGGGACCTACGTTTAGAATAACTCATCGGCTGCTCACTCCGATGAGATGCCGTAGAGAGACATATAGAGCTAAAACTCAATCCTCTGTCGGTAGACCCATAGGTCGGACCTAACCGATGCAGCACGAGACCGAGGACGGCGGAAGAAGTTTGATAGACCGATAAATCTTGTACGAACGTGATGTGGTACACCTGATCTGACTAAGAGTTCGAACCTAAATGATGCAGCTTTAGATAGTACAAAGTATACCAGGATAGTGGCGGGACTTACCCCTTCGCCGGAGATCGGACTTAACCGATGCAGCCCCGCGTCGAGAGCCAGAACCCGCCAGTAAACACCTAGATGAACTAGGGTGGCGATGCGCCGAGATTGTATTTGATTGAGAGATATCTTACATGTTTCTAGGGGGTCTACATTTATACCCTGAATTTACAGATAGAGTCCAACGCGTTTACGACCATCGGACATTATTTCCTAACAAAAACAGAGGAAAATATCTCTAAAGAAGTTAACTAACCAGCTAAACCTTTCTAATTAAATAAGGTTACAATTTACAAAGATAAACATCCTGCCGTGGAGTCCACGACTCTTCCGCAAACTCGGTTTCATTTGAATAATCTTTTAATTTGGAACTGAGTCTTCCTTCGATACAACCCAATCGGTTTCTCCACTGTAGCAATCGGACCTTCTTTTTACTCAAGCTGATCTTTTTCCATTCATTCCTTGGGCTTCTCGGACCTGACCCCAATCGGATAATTCCCTATCTTCAGACCGATCCAATCTTCTACTAATTTGATTGGCTTCTCTACAGTTCCGTTCGATTTTGGCTCACGAGCCTACCAGTATCTTCATCGGCCGATCCTGCTTATAGGCTGAATCAAATTCTGGTGTTAACACATGCCCCCCAATTTCGGAGTTTACTAACAGACTATGAAATTTCAAGCCGTTGGAAGTCTCTGTAAACCAGGATGACCTGTTAAACCCACAGATTAATCGGGTCAGATTTCGACCTAGGTCACTCCGCCTCTATAAAATATCTTTTTGCCCTAGCCTTCTTCCACACACTTCTTTCCATCAGAACCCCCAAACCTCGATGAGCTCCAAAGGCGAACTTTCGCAAATCTCCTCATCGGCTGCTACTCCTTCTTCCTCCGTGCGATGGCTTCTACACACGTAATCCCCAAGATAACTATCATCTACTCTTCTATCCTATATCTCACACAAATATTCCCCATCCCGACTTCTCATCAGTAGTCGGGTTCTTGTTTTCTGTAGGATCTCAAGAGTCAGATTGCCATCCCAGTTTCTGACTGCCCCGGTCACTTCTATCTTGGCCCTATGGGTAGCGAGAATCCGACTGATTTCATAAACTCTGAAACAGAAAGGATCCCGTTCAGCCTCAGATTCAAACCCACTCATCAGCTAAACACCAAGAATGTCGGAGGTTGGACTAAGTATATTTCCCTGCATAAAAAATCCTCCGGCCAAGTCATTGGATGTGAACACGTAGCGCTCTTGAATCTCTGGTTGGAACGGTTCGTCTTTGGTGGTTCGACTCTTGGTCCAATAACCAATATGCAATGTCTGGCAGAGCTCCTAGCCGATCACCACCAGATTCCCCTGGGGCAATATCTTCTCGGAGCTACTTATCAACTGCTCCATCAAGTAGCAACCAAGCTATCGGTAGGCCAACCAGTTGGACATATCAGTGGCCCCTAGTGGTTTATACAACTCTGGTTGAACGTCTACACCTCCAGAGTCATCACTAGGCCCCATTTCCCTTCCATGACATACCCAATTGACTACCCAGAGAAAAATAAGGCCAGCTGACGCCGATGCATATCTCTGGGTGAAGCTTCATCGGCTCTTCCTGGAAGCAAAATGACCCCCCTCGAACTTAGCTAGTGGTTCAAGTGTTTCTATTATGGCTTCACTAAAGAGGTCACCATCTAGTTTGCGTATGAGGATGACTCGTCCTTTGAAATGCCTTCTAGGTTTCAGTCGATGAACGCCTTAGCCGATGAATAATCGAAGACAATCTTTTTATCCTCCATAACTCCTTGTCTTCTGCCGATCGGATTTTCATTGGGCCGATCCCAACATCCATCATACGAGTTCTACCATCCTTCGGTTGGTGCTCGTCAGTTGGGCTTCGGTCAACTCTCCATCGGCTTGTTCTTTATCGGCAAGCTCCAAGCCCGTGGAGAAGTAAAAAGTGACTTAGAGTACGATCGGCTTAGGTTAATGGCATCAACCTTGTCCTTAGGGACTATCTCCACCTTCAAGCCCTGTATATCCAATACCAAAGTCTTTGCTTGATGGTGGTCAGAATGGGGAAGGCACATGTTCAATCTATCGGCTGAAAATTACTGCCTGCATCTCAACCCCGACTATGTGGAATCTGATGAAGAGGTAATCCTTCTCCTTTCACTATCTTTTCTTCATCGTATTGAATTTCAACTGTGTCTTGATTCCCATGATTCCACAGGCTGGCGACAATGGTGCACCTATGACCAACGCAAGTGGTCGACCGATTATTTATCAACCTCCATCGGCTAGATCCCTCCTTGGACAGGGTGGTCCACCTCCATCGTCTTTCCTCCGAGTGTCATGAACACCAGGGCTGAAGTGCAAGAAACCAGCTACTCGGACGGTTTCTAAGAAATAGAAATCCGATGCCGATGTTGCCATCATTATATTGGCCTCACGAAGCCCTTCTCCCGCGACAATCCTGACTTCTTCTGCATCTCCATTGGTATGTGTCAGCATCAATTCTTCGTTGCCTTCACCTTTATCTTGACACCTTCACTTTGCAGCCTGAACCATCGGCTCTTGAAGTCCAAACGCTGGACACTGTTGCTGGGGCTGAGCCGATGGTATCCTTAGAAGTCATGGCATCTACTCCTTAAACTCAAACTGCCCCACATCAAGCTGATACCCGTATAATCACTCAAACTGCTCCTGCTTTATCCCAAGTACATCCATCCTACATGTTATTTCTCTTGACTCATGATCCTCATATTTACTAATGTTGTCATGCAGTCATTAGCCGATCTATTTTCTTTTGACAACGGCAAATACTTGGAAGCAGAGGAAGATTCAGCCACCAGCGCAGTGATTGAACCACTTTTACCAGCCAATGCACACGAGCAGTTGTCAGATATTATGCATTGGCTGGAAGTTCCGATTGCCTCACTGGTGGAAAATTACGAGCCGATTCGGGGAAGACTTGCTGAAATTGAACATCTTCTGCCTGTGGAACTGACGAACGCACTCACGCCTGCTGCCTACTTGGAATTCCAAAGGACCCAGCTGATCGCATTAAGACGACACATAGCCGATCGCGTTGAGCAAAGCAATCTGGCTCACAATGATTAGCTAACTGCCCAAAATAAAAAGAAAAGGCTTGATGAAATGATAGCTGACCTTCAACGCACCAACACCAAGCTTGGCATCTTGAAGAAATGAGAAGCCGATTTGATGGCAGAACTTGACAAGGTTCGTGAAGACATCAACTTCACCGAGTTCCACCTCATCGGCCTACCAAAATCAATCCAAGATCAAGAGGCCAAGGTAGCAGACCAAGTGCAGCTTGTAGTTCGTCGGCACAAGAACTTGAAGACTATCTCCGGATTAGATGAGGATGACATCCATACCATTAATGAAATAGATCAAATACGTCTACACGTGATTGAGGCCATCAAGAAATTCTTGTAAAATTTTTATCCTCAGAAAAACCCCAGATGTCATCTTGAACATTAACAATTTGCAATAGAATTCAACCAGCTTGATCAACAAAAGTTATATATATATATTTTCTAAAGACGATATCTCAACGATATCGGCTATCTGTAACCGATACAAATTATATCGGCTTCCGTACGTTATTAATTGGCTATGTCTCAACCGATTACACGAACAGTATCATCTGCTGATACACCTTTAAGACCTCATCTATCTTGAAAAGAAAAAATCGGCTATGTTCAACCGATTTAGGTGCCTACCCACACGCTAGGATAATATTTCTTCAAATATTTTCCATTAAACGCTTTGGTAAATTTCTCCCCTTCAAGACTCTCTAACATATAAGCATTGCCAGGCACACACCGATTAATCTGATAGGGTCCTTCCTAATTAGGTGACCATTTTCCAAACTTATTATCCCTAGATCCAATCGGTAAAATTAACTTCCAAACGAGATCTCCTTCAGAAAAAAGATTTGATCATCACTCTTTTGTTATAATGCCTAGCAACCTTAGCCTTGTTTTTCTTGATCCTCTCAAACGCTTCTAACCGACTCTGAGTCAAATCATTGAGCTCATCGGTCATCAACGTGTAATAACCATCGGCTGTTAACTGATCCTGTAGAGACACCCTCCTAGAGCTGATGTTAACTTCCCATAGAAGAACTGCTTCATGACCGTATACCAACTGATATGGCAGCACTTGAGTAGATCCATGACATGCCATCTAATAAGCTCATAATGAATCATTCAATGTAACATGCCATCTCCATGGCTGTTTGTCAATCTTACGGTTGATCAACCTTATTAAACTTTTGTTAGAAGCTTCGGCCTGTCCATTAGCTTGAGCGTAATATGGTAACGAATTCAGCAACTTAATCCCCATACTAGCAGCAAACCTTTGAAACTCTTCAGACACGAAGATAGAACCTTGATAGGTAGTAATCGTCTGTGGAATTCCAAACCGATGTATTGTATGCTCCTTGATGAACTTAATTGCATCCCTAGAAGTAACTTTCTTCAAAGGAATAGTTTCTACCCACTTTGTAAAATAGTCTGTTGCCGCCAATATGAACTTATGCCCTTTACTTGATGAAGGATAAATCTGGCCGATCATGTCGATTCTCTAACCTCTGAACGGCCATGGCTTGACTATCGGATTCATATCTGACGCTGGAGCTCGCTGCACGTTCCCAAACCTCTGACAATCTTGGTAGCCTTTGTAACATTTAAAACAATCTTCCAACATACTTGGCCAAAAGTATCCAGCTCTCCTCATCATCCATCTCATGTTATGAGTCGATTGATGGCCTCCACAAATGCCTTCGTGCGTCTCGCTCATCACCAACATAGCTTCCTTGACACCCAAGCATCTTAAAAGTACCCCATCAATGGACCGATAATATAATTCTTCATCAAGTAGTATGTACTTAATAGCCTTGTACCGAAGTTTCTTGGAAACCGATCTTGATGGATTTTGCAAATATTGAATAATTTCCCATCTCCAATCATCGGCTTCCAAATGGCTCTCAATATCAGCTATCTCGACTTCCACTCTACTGTTCAGCCGATATCCCAAAGCAGTCTGAGCAAGATCATTGGCCTCCACGTTTTGCTCCCTAGGAATATGATCCAATGTCACTATCTTGAAATCCTTTAATAATTATTGACATTTTTCATAATATGACTTTAAAACTTCATCTTTGCATTCATATTCCCTAGATAGCTATTTGATCACCAACAAGGAATCCCCAATGACTTCTACCGTATCGGCTCTAATTTCCCTAAGCAGCTAAAGTCTCTTGAGTACCGCTTTATACTCTGCTTGATTATTTATACTATAAGGCTTGATTGTAAAAGCGAACTCAAAACTTGCCCCCCGAGGCGATATGATCACCAAGCCGATACCAGATCCATGCTTGCAAACTGATCCATCAAAGAATAATGTCCACGTGATCGGCTCCACAAAATTCTCTTGGACTCCTCTATGCTGCACAATAAAATCGGCTACCGCTTGTCCCTTGATTGCCTTAGTCGATTCATACCTCAGATCGAACTCCATCAGAGCAAATATCCATTTACCAACCCGCCCCCTCAGGACTAGAGCCGATAGCATATATTTATTTACATCGGCTTTGCAAAGCACTGTACACTTAGTCGATAGAAGATAATGTCTTAACTTTGTACACGAGAAATACAAACATAGGCATAACTTTTCCACCGCAGGATACCTAGTCTCAGCATCCAGAAGTCATCGGCTCAAATAGAATACCACTCGTTCTTTTGATTCAAACTCTTGTACAAGCACCGATCCGATTGACTTCTCATCGGCTGATAAATATAATTTAAACGGTACCCCTTTTTGTGGCAGAATCAATATTGGTGGAGAATTCAGGTATTCCTTGATAAGATCAAAGGCTTTTTACTGCTCAACACCCCATACAAATTCTTGATTGGCTTGCAACCTCAATAGAGGAGTGAACAACTCAATTCTTCCCTATAAGTTTGAGATAAACCTCCTTATAAAATTGAGTTTGCCGATCAAGGACTGCAACTGTAGTTTGTTGCTTGGTGGCTCGGTGGTCTGGATAGCTCTAATGCTTCGTTGACTAACTTCAATCCCTCTCTCATGCACCATGAAACCTAAAAATTGCCCAGCCGATATGTCAAAAGCATATTTGTGAGGATTCATTTTAAGTCTATATTTCTTCGTCTTCTCTAGCACTTTTCACAGATCGGTTATATGGTCTTCAATACCTTTGGATTTCACCACCACGTCATCAATATATATCTCCACTAGCTGTCCAATAAGATCATAAAATATGTAGTCATGGCTCTCTGATAGGTAGCACCGGCATTCTTCAATCCGAAAGTCATGACTACCCACTCGTACAAACCAATAGCTCTAGGACATCTAAATGCAGTCTTGTGGATATCTTCTTCCACCATAAAAATTTGATTGTAGCCTGCATTTCCATCCATAAAGCTAATGATCTTGTGACCCGATGCAGCATCAATTAATAAATCTGCCATCAGCATCGGATACTCGTCTTTAGGGGTTGCCCTGTTCAAATCCCGGAAGTTGATGCATATCCTCAACTTTCTATTTTTCTTCTTCACCGGGACGATATTGGACACCCATTCGGCACGGTCTGATGAAATTTACATCGTATACTTTGTGATCTCTGCCTTGATTTCATCATGCCACTCTGCTTTGAATCTTCTCTGTGGTTGTTTAAATGGCCGATATCCCGGTCTAATAGGAAGATGATGTTCAACAATCGATTGGCTTAATCCTGGCATGTCATGGTAATCCTAAGCAAAACATTCCCAAAATTCCTTTAATAATTTTATCAACTTTCCTCGGGATTCAATACATAGATTTTTACTAATGTACGTCGGCCTTGGCTTATCTCCTGAACCTATATCTATTTGCTCTAACTAATCGGCCGACGTAAAACCTTGCCCTAACTTTTCTTTGGAGTCCTCTATAGTTCCCATGGGAACAATGGATCCAAGCCGACTTGTTGAATCGGCTTTATCCCCTTATCAGTCACCTCAAGGAAATTGCCCACTCATGTTTGTCCAGACAGGCAATTGAACCCATCAGCTTTCTAGAATGGTATATCGGTTGTTGCAACACTGGTCGACTGATCGGCCGCGATCACCTCAACTCTGTCTCCCTACCACTATATGAGGCTTTGATGCATTGTTGAAGGAACACAACAGTTAGCGTGAATCCAATCCCTGCCAAGGAGTAGACTATACGACCCCTTACTATTGATGACAAAAAATGTGGTAGGCAATGTCTTTCTTCCAACTGTTAACTCCACATTCAGCACCCCTTAGTTTCCGATGGATTTCCTCTAAAGTCTTTCAAAACCATATTTGTTTTAACTAAGTCTTCAACCGTCTTATCCAATTTGTGATATGTAGCATACGACATCAAATTGATGGCTGCGCCTCCATCAACTAACATCTTTGTCATCGGCTTTCCATCAACATACCCCTTGATATACAATGGTTTTGGGTGCTGATGCTTGGATTCTTTTGGCTTGTCAAATATGGCTTGACTCGGTTCCAATGTTAATGGGGCAAAATCTTCTTCTTGACCTTTTTCATCGGATACATATGCTTTATATTTCATAGGTAAGAAGAATACCATGTTAGCCTAAGCTGATGTGCCAGCATCATCCTCTTTTTGCTTTACTTTCCATATTTTTTTAATTTTCTGGCTCCGATCGGCTTCCTCATGGTCTGATGTCGCCTTTTATGCTGCTCTATATGCCGCAACCTTTGTGCCCTCCTCTTCTGATTTTTTGTAAAAATCCCGGACGGACACCACTGATCTTTCATGTGGTACGATCCTTTATGTAGCTCCCTGTCCTTAGTTGACCTTTGACCATACTCTTCGTTGACCAGTCCTAATCAGCTATGCACCGATGTCCGCGTGATAGAAGGCCGATCATACGATGTCCTGCTCTGGTCAATGTACCAAGATCCTAGTTTGTTACACTCTGGACAATCTTTGATTGATGGCAACCTCATATTTTGATCCCAACAGTACTGAAAAAAGGGACAACCCCAATGTGGATTATACCTTTCTTGTTGCGTTGCGGCTCGTCTTTCTTTGTCTTGTATTCTAGAATATTTTTTGATTAGGTCCGATAAGGTAACCTTCGAGCTCTTCCAGCGCCTTTTCTCATCGGACCGATCTCCTGAGGACCCTGCAAACACCATATTCACAGGAAAAAGATGCCCGTCAACCTTCATCAGCTTTTTGTCCTCGAACTTGATTCTCTCCTGTTCAACAGCCGATTGTAATTGTTGCCGAAAAACCTTGCACTCGTTGGTATGGGGAGATATTGAATTATGCCACTTGCAATACTTCTTCTTTTTGAGTTCTTCGGCAGATGGAATTAGATGGTTTGGCGGTAACTGAATCTGCTTTTCTTGGAGGAGAAAATCAAATATCTTGTCGGCTTTGTTAATATCAAAATCATATCTTTCCCCTTTATTGGCATTCTTAATCCATGGACATGATATAGGTTTATTATTCCTAGTCCATTCTGCCAAACCCACTTCTGCATTGGATTCCTCATCATCTGAGTCCGATGCTTACACCTGTAGTTGAGCGGCTTTTTGATGGAACCTCTCTTTCTTGGTTTCAGCAAATTGTCTTTCGTGAGTCGATACCCTTTGGAGTAGGTGAGACAAGCTCTCGAACTCTTGTGAAGAAAAATGTTCCCTAATCGGAGCCAGCAACCCTTGGAAAGCCAAGTCGGCTAGTTTTCCATCACTTAAAAAGAGACTGTAACATCGGCTTCTGACATCTTGAAAACGCTGGATGAATTCCGGAACTGATTCATCGTGCTTCTATCTAACCGATGTCAAGTCTGACAACCTCAATCCTTGAATCTCAGCAAAGAAATATTTATGGAATTGTTTCTCCAAATTGGCCCATCCCCTGATTGAGTTTGGAGGCAACGAGGAAAACCAAGAGAAGGTCGATCTAGATAAAGACAATGGAAATAAGCTGATCCTCAGAGCTTCATCAGCCGATGCTTCCCCACATTGAGCTAAGAATCGGCTAATATGTTCCATTGTAGATATGCTATCTTGCCCTGAGAACCTGGAAAAATCCAAAATCTTGTATCGGTGCAGCAGCAGAACTCTGTCGAACCACTCTGGGTAAGGGTGCTGATACATAAAAGTTTGTTCTTTAGGCCTAATGCCGAATTGCTCCCTAACAACTTTTGCAATTCTGGCAGACCAATCCTCTTCCTTTGTATTCTCTTTCTGGTAATATGGAATCGAAGTTGGTACTTGACTTGGTTCATAATGATCTCCTTGATAATTATTACCAGGATATTCTTGCCTATATCCCTCGTAATAGGCTATCCGATGATATCCTAGCATCATGTCCTCATGTTGCCCCCCAATCCGCTCTTGTACTGGCGAAAACATATTTGTCGATACATCCCTTCTGGATCCATAAGTAACTTGTGGTTGTCCTATTCTCATCGGCAAATATACCGGCCCTTGATCAGGTTCTTTAACAATAGATCCGTCCACAGTTTTCTTAATCAAGTTGTGCAAAGTATTCACCAGTATACCCAATTAGTTAATGAGTGCAAGGTGAATAGCTTTGTTAACCATCTCCTGTAACGGCTTTTAAGGACTAATGGGCGGCGATCGGCTCGATTCTCCTTCCAAAATTGGCTTTGGCAGCTAGGAGTTTTGAATCGGCCCTTATTGGGTCATACTGAAGGACTCCAGACAGAGCTTCTGAAAATTAGCTGTGTTCTGTTCCACCTGGTATCTCTGCTCTTCAGTCAAATCCATCATTGTTACTGGGATTACGTTGTCTGTGTTGATCTCTTTACTCGCCATTAGATCACAGTTGATGAAGGATCTTCAACGGATGAAAAAGGTCTTCCGGTCCCACCGGGCGTGCCAAAAAGCATGCTCACCGCCGAAAATCCCGTGACTGGGGAAGGACGGCGGCTTGGTCACGCGAAGGTCTCGGAGGTCTGCTTAACTTCAGTGTAGGTCTTTAAGCCTCAAGGTTCATAAGCGTGCCAGTCAATTTGACCCTACAATTGACAAGGAAAAGGGGATAAGACGTGTTCGTCGGTCGGCCAGAAGGCTGTTCGACTTTCCCTATCGGCTGATTACGGACAAAGATGAGAATGCTAGCGCATCGGCTGAAAAGCCGATGGAGGTATGGGAGATAGACATGTGTAACACGCTAAAAGGTCTATCAACCAAAGAGCCGATGGCGCTACGTGCATCCGATACTCGGAGCAGGAGCCGATCTCCTGTGAGGCCATACAGGCGAGCGATAGCAGTAACGGCGCCGTTAGGGCCAGCCTCGATAGATCGGACCTAACTGAGACAGTATGAGGCCAGAGGCTAAGGACACTGGGACGGCGGGGGCTCGGACCGAACATGATGACGAGGTAGGAGGGTTGCCATCGGCTACCTACAAGCCTAAAGCTTGGCCCATCGGCCGCACAACGATGGGTCCTACGTTTAGGATAACTCATCGGCTGCTCACTCCGATGAGACACCGTAGAGAGACGTATAGACCTAAAACTCAATCCTCCGTCGGCAGATCCGTAGGTCGGACCTAACCGATGCAGCACAATACCAATGACGGCGAAAGGAGTTTGATAGGCCGATAGATCTTACATAGAGTTCGAACCTAAATGATGCAGCCTCAGATAGTACAAAGTATACCAGGATAGTGGCAGGACTTACCCCTTCATCGGAGATCGGACTTAACCGATGCAGCCCTACGTCGAGAGCCAGAACCCGCCGGTAAACACCTAGATGAACTAGGGTGGTGATGCGCCGAGATTGTATTTGATCGAGAGATATCTTACATGTTTCTAGGGGTCTACATTTATACCCTGGATTTACAGATAGAGTCCGACTCATTTACGACCATCGGACATTATTTCCTAACAAAAACAGAGGAAAATATCTCTAAAGAAGTTAATCAACCAGCTAAACCTTCCTAATTAAATAAGGTTACAATCTACAAAGACAAACATCCTGCCGTGGAGTCCACGGCTCTTTCGCAAACTCGGTTTTATCTAAATAATCTTTCAATTTGGAACCGAGTCTTCCTTCGATACAACCCTATCGGCTTCTCCACTGTAGCAATCGGACCTTCTTTTTACTCAAGCCGATCCTCATCCTTTCCTCGGGCTTCTCGAACCTGACCCCGTTCGGATAATTCCCTGTCTTCAAACCGATCCAATCTTCTACTAATTTGATCGGCTTCTCTACAGTTCCATTCGGCTTTGGCTCACGAGCTGACCAGTATGTTCATCGGCCGATCCTGCTTACAGGCTGAATCAAATTCTGGTGTTGACACCATCCTCACCTCCTCTCTGCTGGACTACTCTATAGTCTGGAATGCAATGTATGCAACGCACACCATGGAAAGATATAATTTGATCTCTCTGGTCTCTCTCTAATGTAATGATAGATTGCAACATAGAATTGATATAGCAAACCCTTTTGCTTATTAGAAGTACTTTGTTGTGATTTGTAGGTGTAATCATTGTAATTTGAAAGTTGACGTTAGAGTAGGGTTGTATTTCAATTTGCCAGATGGGGGCCAAAGTCATATTTCAAAAGCAAACATTTGACAACAACAATTGACATGCATTGCTTTACATTGTTGCAATCAATTGATTTTATTGGTTTCTAAAATTACTTGGGGTTCTAAATAGCACATTTCATTATGGCGTGGTATTGACATTGCCTTTATTGAGATAAAAAGTGATAAATAACTACAAGAGTCATTTGCCCTTAACATAGCTCATGGATCTAGTAGTGGATATGGAAGACCAAATTGATTATTTTTCAAGTCCATTGCAAATACTCATCCACAAAACGAAGATTTTATCCTAATGTTAGAAAAATAGTAGTGACTGTTAAAGAAGGAAGGCGTAGGCTACGATAGCATAAAATAAAATTTTTCTACCGTGCATACCAAGACATCATACGGAGTAGAGATTATGGATCATTTCCATGAGATGTGTAGTACATCGAAAGTAGGGTTGGAAAAGCCGATCAAACCACGCACGCGTTGTGGTAGTAGATGAAATAGTCGATTTTTTCAATCCTGACGCCAATCAACGCTGCAACAAGCAGCACCGTAACGAGCAGTGTCTCCACCAGTATCCATATGTATGGGGTTGGAACGCCAATTGTGGGTGTATTAGCACTCTCAAACAGCTAGGGTTTTGCTCAAGGTGAACAGAGATGTATTTTCTCGACCTCCCCGCCTTGCTATATATAGCCTTTCTCACTGGGCCTAAAGGACCGTGGCCCAATAGGAATCTACTCAGATCTCTATCTGAATCGAGCCTTTATCCGAATCACATTCGAATAAGTATTCCAACCCATTAAACATGTGACCTTGTAAGTTTACGTATATTTGGTCATGACCCAAAAACGTCTTTTCGATCATACTGTAAATAACGGTTTCTAGTAAGGCATATTAACCCCAAAATATGCGCAAAGATTATATTGGTTGAACCTGTAATATTTTTATGTACAAATCATTTGCATTATGATATCGATCAAGCTCAAGGTGAGACTTGTGTCATCCTTTTAATAGCTAAATCACTCTCTCGATCCTGTGATGGATTATGAACTTATGAATGACTCCTCAATCACCTTGGCATGGCCATATATTTGAGGGGTCCAGAGATATCTCTCTCATAGGAGGAGCAAATTATATCTTAATCAGTCATATCTCACTGCATATTTTATAGCAAATTTGAAAACTACTTTTATGAACATCCTATTACAGAGTAGCATTTGGTAGTATTAAAATAAGTTACTACGTGTATTGGAAACTATGATGATCTCAAGTCTAAAGATTTCACATAAATATTACTTAAGATTAACTAATGATATATAAAATCTCTGCAGTATATTATAGCAGGTATATCCAACATATGTTTTCATATTATCAATTTAGTATCTTCAATCCATGAGACAATCCATCAATATATTTGCTGATCTTACAATCATATTTATTACTCGTATGATATATGATTAGAAATCATTTAAAAATAGCAACATCTGACGTTAAGAGTCTCAAAAATAAGTCACATACTCATTGATCAATAATGATAATATCTATTTCAATGAATAAATTAATATATTATAAATATAGTGTGTGATATATATAATATCTTTATGTTACCTCTAGGGCATATCACTAACAACTATATCTATCATTACCCATGTGATTAACTTGGAGAAGTCTTATATTTGTAGGACTTGGCAAATAAGTGGAAAACCATGTAGCCATGCTCTAGCTTGCATTGCAAAACTCACGAGACAAGATATGGTGACTTTGTGGATGACTGCTTCTCTTGAGAGGTTCAGAAAAGAATATGAAAAGACTTTCAATCCTATGACATTGAAGCATTTGTGGCCATAGGTTAGATCTAGGCTACAAAATCAAGAAGCCCAAATTGAGGAGGAAACCTGGGAAACCAAGAGTCTCAAAGATAAAGATGTCTGATAAGGTTGAAATAAAGTAGAAAAGAAAATACTTAGAATATCATGAACTTGGCTATATGGCCAAGTTATGTCAAGAAGGCCTTATAGGTAGACAAAAGAGGAGAGTATTATCTTCAGATAATGCATTTGGAGAGGGAAGCAATGAGCCGAGTGATCCCCGCACATCTAAGCTAGTGATTTTTACTTATTGTTCTCACTTACCATTAGCTTGTGTATTAAGTCATAATTCATGTCATATGTAGTGTAAGTGGAAGTAGAAGTGGAAGGAGAAGGGAATGGGGTAGGGGTGGAGATGGAAATGGAGGGAGGCTAGTACATGGTTTGGCACTCGATTGTAATGTTTACTTGTAATAAGTCGATTGTTTAGTGCTTTTGTTGGACATGTATGGCTGCTTTCATTGGAGATCTATGTGTGCTTTTGTTGGACAATAATTTTTGCTTCTACTGGACATGTATGCATGCTTATGTTGGACCTGTATGTATGTTTATGTTGGACATGTATGTTATGATGGTAGACATAAATTAATGTTGTTGGACATGTATTTGTGCTTTGAGATTGCTTTTGTTAGATATGGATTAATTGTATGTGTGCCAATTGCTTCAATGCGTGCCTTTTGCAATTTATAATAGATGCTGCCAATATTTTGTCAAATTTATGCAAAATACATGCAATTTTTTCAAACATTTTGTCATTGAAGCCAAATTTATTAAATTTTAAAAAATCAATCAAATCTAACTCAAATTTATCACAAATCCGTCGAACCATATCATTCCCCATTTACAATTACACAAAGTGCACAAAACTAGGTTAAATTGACAAATACCTTTCGAAAAGTAAGATGAAAGGAGCAAGGGTAGAAGTGGTATTTTTTTCTTTAGTTAACATCATTATATTGTCTTGAACATAATAGGGTTAGATAGCAAATTCGGTTTTAAAAAGAAGGGTATGTAAAGTTGAAAAAAGTATGGTAGTTTTAAAATAGGTCAAATGCACAATTGTCCCTTCTTTTATTGCATTTTTGCGTATTTAACAAGAATAAAGTATGAAAAATGACAGTTTAAGAGATTGAATGACAACCGATGTGTTGTATTTTTTTCTCCTCCGAATTTCATGGGAATACGTTGTACTTCGGTATGCGTGTGTTAATAGTACTTTCACATCCTTATAGCATCTCATTGCGTATGTGTCTGGCTCCTCTTCCCTATGTATTTATGGACCATACACAGTTACGTATTTTGTCTCTCAGGCCCACCACTATAGTCTATGGGTTTGTTCGGCCTAATTCTACTTGCCAGGCTTACGTGGAACTTATTATTTTGACCTAGATTTTGTTTTTGGGCTAAATATAGCTTGTTCACTAGCTTGTCTTAGGGAAGACCACAGACAACCAGACAGGCTAATGCTTGTTGAGCAGTTAGAAGAATTGCGTGGTATGTGTTAATGCTTGTTACATGAGATCTAGAAATGGGGCATATCACATATGCCCTTTTGTATGCATGTAAACTTTGTGAAAGTCGTTCAAAACTGTGTTTTTTGCATGACTGCAATTATATATGCTCATGCAATATGGCAATTGGCAACATGTTACGATAAATAAAGCTTTAGTTTCAGCATATCAACTTTACCAATTAAATTTGCGCTGGGAGATCGGAGGAGATCAAATGTTCCACTTAAATTTGGGGAGGACAGTAGTTTGATTAGAGCAGTTGGCAACTCTCTCGTTAAAAGTGCCATTTTAGGCTGATGCAGGTGGGATCACAAAGGAGACTGACGAATACATGTTCAACGGCGATCACCTTGACTAGTATGATGCGATCTCTACCATTGCACTGCCAATGAAGTAGATTGGAAGAGGCAATTCAACATTTTGTTCATTCGGGTTTGATTGTGTTATAGTTCTATAAGCTAGAATTTGGTTATCACTAATGGTTTTAAGCTAGTCAACATTCTTCGTAATCCGTGTAAAAAACATGGGATCGTGTAGTAGGCTAACTCAATTAGATCACTGGTTTATAAACCAGGCGTGCTATAGTTTAGGCCAACGTTTGTTAGATTTTTTTATAACAGTGGTTAGTGTTAGCACGATATAATTATAGTAGGTTATCTAATTGTGTGGCTATAATCTCGAGCCTACGCGATTAGCTTACATGTCACCCGACTGCCTATATGTACCCTATATATGATATGGAATATAATCAATCATTCCAATCACTCTCACAAGGTATCAGAGCGGTTTTGATCCACTACACTTCCGCTACCCCACCTGCAACGCCCTCGTGGAACACCGTGAACACCCCCGCGCCCCTCGCTGCCGGTGATCGATAGAGGTGGAGGAGGATGCAGCACCCACCACCGATCCGATCGCCTGCCTCGTCACTGACTCCGTCATCGGGTGTCGATGCTAGTCCAATCGCTAGTGCTCCTGCAACTGATCCGATCTCCCATCACCAGGTGTGCCACCGATTTGATTGCTTGCCCCGTCGTTGGCTTCGTCACCGGCCTCCGACACTGGTTCGTCCAATCGACTACACCCTAGCCTGTGGCCGATCTGATCGCCTGCCCTGTCGCTGACTCCGTTGCTCGGCACCGACGCTGGTCCGATCGCCAGTGCTCCTGCAGTTGCCGGTTCACCGCGCTAAGAAGGCTATGGCCTAATGGCATACAAAGATGATGCCGCGACCGCTGCCTTCAAGGAGGTCGAAGACCATCGCCTTGTCGTGGAGGCCGAGGCCACCCGCCGCGCTGAGAAGGCCATGGCAGAAGACACCTACCATGCTGAGGAGGCTTGCCTCCGCGTCGCCACCTTGGATGAGTATGAAGCTGCCCATGAATCTCTCTGGGCACAGGCCACTGCCATCATCAACGTCCGTGCCCTCATCCCCGTCATGCTCGACCAGGCCGTCAATACAGCAAGTGGCGTGGCCTATTCCTCATCATCCTTGGCAAATATGCCCTCCCTTACGCCCGGCGTGGGTGCAAATAGACTGCATCATCTTGACGTGGATCTATGGCACTATCTCCAATGACCTGCGGCAATCGCTGATGCTGAGGTAGTTCACTGCTCGTGGTGCTTGGTGCTATCTCGCGGATGAGTTTCTCGGCTAGAAAGAGTTCCGTGCGCTCCTCCTGGAGATGCAATTTCGCAACTTCAGCTAAGGCTCCCTGAACATCATCGACTACTGTCACCACCTCGAGTCAATGACCACCTCCCTTGCCGAGTTTGGTGACCCAATTGGTGACCGGCAGATGGTCCTCACCCTCCTCCGTGGCTTGAATGGTTAGTTCCGCCATATGGTGTCCATCCTCAAGATGCATCGTATGTTTCCAACCTTTGCAGATGCTCAGACGCATCACCTGCTAGAGGAGGTCAAGATCGAGGCCCGACCACCATCGCCGTCCTCTGCTCTCATCGCCGCAGTGCCTTGCTCAGTGACGCCTGGAACTACAACACCTCCATAGTCGGGGACGCCTACACCTTTCCCTGCGCAACCTTCTGGCATCCTGTTTGCACCCAACCCTAGCACTGGTAGACAATGCAACGACCGCCGGCACGGCCATAGTGGTCGCGATGGCCCCCTTGCACCTGCTGGTGGCATGCCGTTAGGCCTACACCCGTTGTTCGCACATCTATGGGTGGGTACCGTCCAAATGTGGCCATATGACCGATCTGGCTGCCCTCTGATGGCTCTACCAGCTTTCACCGCCATGCGCCATTATGGCGGCAACTTTGGCAATGTCCCCGACGACGGCATCTATGGCGGCGCCTATGGCCCTCCCCAGTACAGCTTATACTATGGGGGAGCCTCGTCCTCACCACCAGTGCTGCCTCCCTCGGCCTTCCAGGGAACTTCGCTGGCCTTCCAGGCCCCCTCGGCTGTGCCCTGGTCCACACTGCCCATGCCTTGGAACCCTATCCATGGTGATTCGTAACATCTAGACTCCCTAACGCACTCGTTCAACACCATGACGCTCAACCCATCGGTACCCTCCTCTAAATGGTATGCCAATTCAAGTGCCGGTTCTCATATAATCGCGGATACTGGTAAACTCTCCACTATTTCCCATCTTCATCATTTACTCCTTCATCTATCATTGTGGGTAATGGGGCGTCACTTCCTATCACTGCCACTAGATCACACACCTTTTCTTTTCCACATCATAATCTTGTTTTCAACGATGTCTTGGTCTCTCCCAACATTATTAAGAATCTGATTTTCATTCATCATTTTACTATCGATAATAATTGTTCCATTGAGTTTGATCCTTTTGGCCTTTCTGTGAAGGATTTGCACACTAGGAACATGATTGCCCAGTGCAATAACTCTGGGGACCTCTACCCATTCTATCCACTCTCTACTAGCGCCTCATCATTCATCACCACACCCACCTCACTTTGGCATCATTGTCTTGGGTATCTTGGGCATAAAGCTCTATCCAAACATATCAGTTCCAGTGTCATATCTTGTCATAAAGATGATCTAGACCATATTTGTCATACGTGCTAACTTGGTCGTCATGTCTATCTCCCGTTCAGATCATCTAGTTCTAATGCTCTTCATAATTTTGATTTAATACACTATGATTTTTGGACATCTCCTATTGTTAGTGTGTCTGGATACAAGTACTACCTTGTTATTCTTGATGATAGTTCACACTACATATGGACATTTCCTCTTCGCCTCAAATCCGAGACTTTTTCTGCTCTTTCCCATTTTTTTACTCATATTCGCACGCAATTTGGCACCACCATCAAGAGCGTCTAGTGCGATAACAGCCGTGAATTTGACAATTCTCAGGCCCGCACGTTCTTCCTCTTCCATGGTGTTGCATTCCACATGTTGTATCCATATACCTCTCAACAAAATAGGAAAGCAGAACATTCCCTTCGCACTATTAATAACATTCTGCGTTCCCTTTTGTTTTACGCGAGTCTCCCTCCGGTTTACTTGGTTGAGGCCCTTCACACTATGACTTGCCTTGTGAACCGGTTCCCTACTAAAACCCTCTCTTTCTCGACACCACACATCTCCCTCTATTCCACCCAGCCCTCCTACGCCCACCTTCGAGTTTTTGGGCATGCCTGCTATCTCAACATGTTCTCCACGGTACCCCACAAACTCGCCCCCCACTCCTTCTTGTGCGTTTTTCTTGGTTACTCCTCAGAACACAAGGGCTATCGGTGTCTTGAGCTCCGGTCAAACCCCATCCTCATCTCTCGCCATGTTATTTTTGATAAATCATTTTCCCTTTCTCTAACATGTCTACCATGCCCTTGGTACCTTCTACCCTAGATTTTTTGATTGATGAACATGATCTTACCGCTCCATCCTCTAGAGCCCATCTTATGCGTGCAAGTCCTACGCCGATCGCCCCGACTGCTCCGGAGTCAGCGCCCCTGCATGCTGTGCACGTCACTGTGCCCATGCATGGGCTTGTTGTTGCACCCGAGCATGCCCCTACACCACCGTCCCCAGGGCCGTGGTCACCAGAGCCACCATCGCTTGGGCCCTTTGTGCCACCGACGCTACTACCCCTATGTATCTAGCATAGGCCACTGCCAGTAGCACCGTCACCTTGTCCTTTACGATGCCTGCTCATACTGCCGGTACCGCTGCCTCTGTTGCTCGCACATAGGCTGTTGCCAGCGGCAACGACTGTACCACTACTACTAGACTAGTCTCCATCATCCCGGTCACTAATGCGCATTTCATGCGCACGCGCGGTAAAGCTAGCATTGCGCAAACTGTGGATCATCTCATCCTCCACGTTGTGCCCATGTCGCCCTTGCCGCGCTCTGTTCGTGATGCTCTGTCAAACCCCAATTGGCGCTCTAATATGCAAGTTGAGTATGATGCACTTCTCGCGAATGACACCCGAAGCCTTGTTACTCGGCCTCCTGGTGTCAATTTGGTGATCGATAAGTGGATTTATCATTACAAGCTGCTTACAGATGGTTCACTTTATCGCTACAAGGCTCGCTGGGTTCTGCGGGATTTTACATAGCAGCCAGGTGTTGATTATGATAAGACTTTCAGTCCAGTGGTCAAGCCAGCGATAGTTCTGGTGGTTCTGTCTTTAGCTCTGTCTCAAAATTGGCCTATTCATCAGTTGGATATTAAGAATGCATTCTTACATGGCACTCTAACAGAGACGGTCTACTATGTGTAGCCTTTTGGTTTTATCGACTCGTCACGTCCATATTTTGTCTGTCAGCTCAATAAGTCTCTCTATGGCATAAAGTAGGCTCCTCGTGCTTGGCACAACAGGTTCGTCACTCACCTCCTGTTCCTCAGTTTTGTTGAGGCTAAGTCAGATACTTTGTTATTTACATATCATCGGGGATCCAACACTGCCTATTTGTTGCTATATGTGGATGACATTGTTCTCATCGCCTCGTCAGCTGGGTTTCTCCAACATATTACTGTCGCTCTCCAGCGTGAGTTTGCTATGACAGACATGGGCCAGCTTCATCATTTTCTAGCCATTTTTGTCACACATTATGATGATGCCTTATTCCTCTCTTAGCAGTAGTATACTTTGGGTATTTTGGAGCACGCCAGGATGAGTGCTTGCAAGCCTTGCAACACCCCTGTCAATCTGCACTTCAAATTGTCTACGGATGGTCCTCTAATTGCCAACATCACACAATATCGCAACTTGGCTGGTGCACCACAGTACCTGACATTCACCCGTCCAGCAAATTTGTCTCTATATGCATGATCCTTGCGAGCCACACCTTGCTGCTCTTAAGCAGTTACTACGCTATTTACAGGGTACTTTTTCTCTCGGTTTGACTCTAAGCCGCTCTCCACCTACTGAGCTTGTTATTTACACCTATGCCGACTGGTCCGGCTGTCTTGACACTCGCCAATTGTCCTCTGGTTATGTAGTGTTTCTCGGGGATAATTTATTGTCCTGGTACTCCAAGCGTCAGCATACAGTCTTCTAATCGAGTGTAGAAGCTGAATATTGAACTATGACCAATGTGTTGCTGAAACTACATGGCTACGCCAGCTACTCATGGAGCTTCACCACCCACCTCGCCATGCCACATTGATCTACTGTGACAACATTAGTGCTGTTTATCTCTCCAGCAACCTAGTCCAGCATCAGCGCATGAAACACGTTAAGATTGATCACTATTTTGTTTGGAAGTGGGTCATCCTTGGTCATGTTTGAATACTTCATATTCCCACAATATCCCAATATGTCGATGTCTTTATCAAGGGTCTTTCCACCTCTGTATTCTAAGAGTTTCGATCTAGCCTGAACATTCATCAAGCTTTTGATTAGACTACGCGAGTGTTAAAATGATATAATTATAATAGGTTTGTGGCTGTAATCTTGCGTTTAGGCGGTAGGCTTGCATGCTACCCTGGCTGTAATCATTCCAATCACTCTCACAGTTAGTTACACTCACCCCTAGGAGGTAAGATGATACTCTGATCACAATATGGCATTATCTTATTTTTAAAACTTATTCCATTTTATTCATTATGAAAGTTCAAAAGCACAAAGCACGAGCGATTGTTACATCTCCCGGAGGAGTGAAAGGCAAATCTTGCTTAGTATTAGGACAAAGACTGGCACAGCATATATACGAGAGATTGTAATATTCTATTTGCATTTGTCCATCAGGTGATATAGTAAGAGCTGTGGGAGCCAACTTATATCGGCCACCTTGTTTACTCGTCAATCCATCTAATTTTAATTTCTTGTCACCTCAATGTGATGTCAACAGTGATTTTCATCATGAACCCTCTATAAAAAAAGAACGCATTTCTAACTATAAATCCATATAGTCTATATCTAGATTTATAATCAGAAATATGTTTTTTTATAGGTTTACTAGCTAGAATAGAACACCCCAATTTCAGGGGTTATCACAGCTTCGTCGTCGATGTGCCGCAGGGAAGGACCTCGACGCTTGATGGACGGTGTATTCCATTGTCATACTCCATGCATCACGGTCACGACAGCCTAGCTCTCTAACGACAGCGTATTTTCAGAGTTTACTTGTTCTCCTTGTCAAAGCAATGTTTGCATGTTTTGTGTTTTCCACAAGTCGCAAACCAAACAAATACAGTACCATCACATCCTATGACCAGTCGTTATGATGCCTGGCTAGCAGGATCTCTGTTTGCCAAAAATGAAAAGCAGTATTACGTTAATGTTGTAAACTATGTATAAACTTTATGTTATAGAAGGAAAAAGTCTTCTTAAACTTTTGAAATTATAGAGTCCATGTATTATTTTACTTCATCTTCGTTTTAACGAAGCATTGACATGGCGTTTCAAGAAAAAAAAATATGGGCCAAGTCCGTGGGTATCCATTAAAAAATAAAAATTCTATAGTGGAGCCCTCTCTCGTCTGTCTCTCTTTCTCCCATCGGATGCAGGCCGAGCTCTCAGCAGCGGCGCTCCCGAGTCCACATCTACCATGGCATCCCAAAAGGGCGAATGGTGTTAGACTTATGATTTCAGGTCAGACGACCCTCTTTGTTTTTGGCATGTGTGGCCTTGTCAACCCACTCGGGCCACTCACTATGAACATATATATACTCCGCCCATGCGCTCGTATCGCTTGTGGAAAACCCTAATCCCCTTTTCGTTCTCACCTAGTATTAGAGCAGGTGCGGCGGAGCGCCCGATTTGATTCTGATGGCGATCAAGTCATGGTAGGTTTACATATAAACAATCATGATCAAGGAAGCAAGTTATGGACCAGTTCTTAGCTTGAAGAACCAGGCCCAAGTCATATTTACAATTAATTTACGAAACAGCAGCTCTCTGGACAGATTCATATAGGGCCAGTATTTTGGGCATAACTCTCTCATAAAGGCTCGGATTTGGGTGATTTAAATTTCTGTGATCAGATAATGAAATGGACTATCTTTTTTATGTTTTGAGTTTCTCCAGATTCCAGAGTCTTCTTGGTCAAAACCTCGTGTCAAGTGAGCGTGGTTACTGAGGAGCCAGCCAGCATTTAGTTTCTTGGAACTTGCCTTTTGAGTCTTTCTATGTTTTAATTATATTTGGGAATTAGCAGTAGTAGTTAATGTTGTTTTTATTGTGTTTTGATATTTGCAAAAATAGTTAAGGAGTTATTAATTAGTAGGAAGTTTCTAGAGTTGAATTGTATGGCTATATAAAGCCTAATTTCTGAATGTAAACTCACTTGTTGAATTATTATGAAAAAGTTTATCTTGAGTTGAGTTTATCTCCTCTTTTATCCTGCTGTGAGTTGAGAGTATCCTCCAGTTGTGATTTTATAGTTGAACGTGTGCGTGTCCTTGGACGATTCATAGCTCGAACGCTATCAGTTGGTATCAGAGCAGCAGGCGAAGGATGGTGCGACGTAGTGCTCGTGTCAATCCTCCTGAAGGCAACCAGCAAGCCGATCGAGATATTGAGTTGAACGAGTTGAGGCAGCATGTGCAACAACTCCAAGAGCGTCTAGCGCGCGTGGAGGCCGCTGGGAACAACCGCGATGATTCCTATCGTGCCTCAGATGGCGAAACTTATGGTGACGATGATGCCGAGTTCAACCCCTTCCACGACAACCACACCTTGGTGTCCAGTGATGAAGAGGCTCTCCATCAAAATCACACCCGAAGGAACCAGCAATTTCGACGGGCTTTTGATCTAAAAGCGGATATTCCTGTGTACGAAGGGCGCATACAACCCGATGAGTTCATAGATTGGCTCAATACGGTTGAACATGTCTTTGAATACCAAGATGTCCCTGAGGAAGAGAAGGTGAAGATTGTTGCCATCAAATTAAAGAAGCATGCATCTATTTGGTGGGAGCAGTTGAAGATGAAGCGAGCCCGTGAGGGTAAGCAAAAAATCAGAACATGGGAAAAGATGGTGAAAGAGTTACGAAAGAAGTTTCTGCCGGAAGGGTACTTGCAAGAGACCTTTTTTCAACTTCATGGCTTTGTTCAAGGTGATAAAACTGTGGCAGATTACACTGAAGAACTTGATCACCTCATGTTGAAATGTGGCGTTGTTGAGCCCGAAGAACAAACCATTGCACGATATCTTCGTGGCCTTCGCAAGGAGATTCATGATGTGGTAACTTTACAGCCCTTTATCTCTTATCATGATGTGTTTAAACTTGCCACAAAAGTTGAGAAGCAACTCAAGGAGAAAGAAGTCAGAAAAACAGCAAGCTTTGGTGGTAGCCGAGTTCTCAATCGAGGCCATCCAACAAGTCATGGGAGCAGTACGCAATCAGCCAAACCAACATCAAGTGCAGTGACCAAATTTTCAGCAAAAACCGCAACCGCAGGACCCTCTAAACCAGCCCCTAAAGCTGTTCAATGCTATCGGTGCAAAGGGTACGGTCACATCATGTCCGAGTGCCCAAACCAGCGGGTATTTACCATTATTGAAGAACCCCTAGAAGAGGAGCAAACAGATTTTGATTCTCCACCTGTGTTTGATGAGGCAGCAGATGAGGAGGATGTCATTTATGGAGATACGGGTGAGATGTTGGTGATTAGGCGTGTGCTGAATTCCAGTCCCGTTCAAGATGATGTGTGGCTCCGTAACAATATCTTCCATACACGATGCACCTCTCATGGGAAGGTATGCGATGTTATCATTGATAGCGGGAGTTGTGAGAATGTTGTTTCTGAAATTATGGTACAAAAGTTGCCGCTTAAAACTGAAAAGCACCCAAAACCGTACAAACTCTCTTGGTTGGAAAAGGGTAAATGTGTGCAAGTTGACCAACGTTGTTTGGTTAATTTTTCTATTGGTGAGAAGTACCGAGATGAGGTATGGTGTGATGTAGTTCCTATGGATGCTTGTCATTTACTTTTGGGGAGACCTTGGCAGTTTGATAGAAAGGTACACCATGATGGTTTTAAAAACACTTATTCTTTTGAGCTGAATGGTGCTAAGATTACTTTGGGTCCTTCTAGAATGGAAATGAAATCTAAACCAGCCCTCAAGGATAGCAATTTCATTCTCTCAAAATCTGAATTTACTGAAATTTTTGAAGAATCCCAAATAGCCTTTGCATTGGTGGTGAAAGAAGTTAAGGGTGACAGAAGTCCTCTAATACCCGGACCAGTGGTACCTTTACTTGAACAATTTCAGAACCTTGTTCCAGATGAAATTCTAGCAGGTTTACCTCCAATGAGGAGTGTGCAACACTGCATAGATTTTGTTCCTGGTGCAATTTTGCCAAACAAAGCAGCATACCGAATGAACCCAACAGAAAATGCCGAGTTGCAGCGGCAAGTAGATGAGTTGATGAGAAAGGGTTTGGTGCGTGAAAGCATGAGTCCTTGTGCAGTTCCAGCCTTGCTTGTGCCAAAGAAAGATGGTTCTTTTCGCATGTGTGTGGATAGTAGAGCGGTCAACAAGATTACTATCAAGTATCGCTTCCCTATTCCTCGTCTAGATAACATGCTAGATCAGCTCCATGGTGCTAGTGTGTTTTCAAAGATTGATCTTAGAAGTGGGTACCATCAGATTCGTATGAGGCCTGGTGATGAATGGAAGACAGCATTTAAGACCCGTGATGGATTGTTTGAGTGGTTGGTGATGCCATTCGGACTCTCTAATGCTCCTAGTACTTTTATGAGACTAATGAATTTGGTGTTTAAGTCTTTTATTGGCAGATTTGTGGTGGTCTATTTTGATGACATACTCGTGTATAGCACGGGTAAAGAAGAGCATTTGGAGCACCTTCACCAAGTCTTTGAAGTGCTAGCTGAACAGAAACTCTACATCAACCTCAAGAAGTGCGAGTTCCTAACCAGCAACTTGGTGTTTTTAGGCTATGTGGTTTCAGCTGAAGGTATTCATGTTGATCCTTCTAAGGTGGATGCAATTGTTTCATGGCCAACACCAGCCAACATTCATGATGTGAGAAGTTTTCATGGACTGGCCTCATTCTATCGCTGGTTCATTCTAGATTTCAGCACTCTTGTCTCTCCAATCACCGAGTGCTTGAAAGGAGGAGTATTCAAATGGACGAAGGAAGCTGAAAAGAACTTTCAGCTCATCAAGGAGAAGATGACAGCAGCCCCAATTCTTGCTTTGCCCAACTTTGAGAATATTTTTGAGCTTGAATGTGATGCATCTGGTGTAGGCATTGGTGCAGTTCTCAATCAAGAGGGTCGACCTATTGCCTTCTTTAGTGAAAAGCTTTCAGATTCACGTAAGAACTACACTACATATGACAAAGAGTTCTATGCAATTGTACGAGCTCTTGGGCATTGGAGACACTACCTCATTTCCAAGGAGTTCATTCTCTACTCCGACCATGAGGCGCTGAAGTTCATAAATGGGCAGCACAAGCTCAAACCGAGACATGCAAGGTGGGTGGAATTTTTACAAGGCTACACATTCCACATCAAGCATAAAAGTGGTGCTTCAAATCAGGTGGCAGATGCTTTAAGTAGGAGGCATTCTTTGCTGTCTACAATGAAGGTAAATGTTCTTGGGTTTGAAGTGATCAAGGAGTTGTATTCTGATGATGAGTTCTTTGGCACGATAAAAGCTGAATGTGCAAAAGGTCCATATAAAGAATTTATGGTGAATGATGGATATATTTTCTATGGCAACCGTTTGTGCGTACCGAATTGTTCTTTGAGGTGGCAGATCATTAAAGAGGTTCATGATGGTGGGTTAAGTGGTCATTTTGGACGAGATAAAACTAGTGCATTACTCCAAGACCGTTTCTATTGGCCTAAAATGATGAAGGATGTGAACCATTACATTTTGAGATGTAGAACTTGCCATCTAACAAAAACAAAGTCTCAAAATTCTGGACTTTACACTCCCCTTCCTGTTCCTAATGCACCGTGGGAAGATGTGAGCATGGACTTTGTGATGGGACTGCCCCGAACTCAACGCAGCAAAGATTCAATCATGGTGGTGGTTGATCGGTTCTCTAAAATGGCACACTTTGTTCCTTGTGCAAAAACGATGGATGCCACTAACATAGCTGATCTTTATTTCAAGGAGATAGTGAAGTTGCATGGCATTCCAAATACCATAACATCTGACAGAGACCCGAAGTTTGTTGGGCATTTTTGGAGAACACTTTGGCGTAAGATTGGTACAAAGCTGCAGTTTAGTTCAGCCTATCATCCACAAACCGATGGCCAAACTGAAATTGTGAATCGGAGTTTGGGCAATCTGTTGAGAAGCTTGGTGGGTGATAACATACGCCAATGGGACCTTGTTCTACCTCAAGCTGAATTCGCTTACAACAGGTCCAGCAGCAAGACGACAGGTAAAAGCCCTTTTGAAGTGGTGTATGGATGCAATCCGAAGACTCCTCTTGATCTTGTGTCATTGCCAATCAGCCATAGCTATAGTGGAGATGCAGATGAGCGTGCTAAAGCAATCAAGGGCTTGCATGAACAAGTCAGCAAGAGGATTGAGAAGCAAAATCAGAAGTATGAAAGACAAGCTAACAAGCACCGAAGGGCTGTGATTTTCAAAGAAGGTGATCTTGTGTGGGTGCATTTGAGCAAGGAGAGATTTCCACCTGGGCGCAATGCAAAGCTCAAGCACCGTGGTGATGGACCGTTTAAAATCTTGCAGCGCATAGGTGACAATGCTTACAAGGTGGAGCTTCCCGGAGATTATGGTGTTTCATCCACATTCAATGTGAAGGATCTTTCTCCATACCATGGCGAAAATGAGCCGAACTCGTGGGCGAGTTCTTTTCAACCGGGGGAGAATGATGGCGATCAAGTCATGGCAGGTTTACATATAAACAATCATGATCAAGGAAGCAAGTTATGGACCAGTTCTCAGCTTGAAGAACCAGGCCCAAGTCATATTTACAATTAATTTACGAAACAGCAGCTCTCTGGACAGATTCGTACTGGGCCAGTATTTTGGGCATAACTCTCTCATAAAGGCTCGGATTTGGGTGATTTAAATTTCTGTGATCAGATAATGAAATGGACTATCTTTTTTATGTTTTGAGTTTCTCCAGATTCCAGAGTCTTCTTGGTTAAAACCTCGTGTCAAGTGAGCGTGGTTACTGAGGAGCCAGCCAGCATTTAGTTTCTTGGAACTTGCCTTTTGAGTCTTTCTATGTTTTAATTATATTTGGGAATTAGCAGTAGTAGTTAATGTTGTTTTTATTGTGTTTTGATATTTGCAAAAATAGTTAAGGAGTTATTAATTAGTAGGAAGTTTCTAGAGTTGAGTTGTATGGCTATATAAAGCCTAATTTCTGAATGTAAACTCACTTGTTGAATTATTATGAAAAAGTTTATCTTGAGTTGAGTTTATCTCCTCTTTTATCCTGCTGTGAGTTGAGAGTATCCTCCAGTTGTGATTTTATAGTTGAACGTGTGCGTGTCCTTGGACGATTTATAGCTCGAACGCTATCAGATTCCCTCGCCACTCGATCCCTTGCCGTTGTCACGCCCATAGGCTTGCCACTACTCGATCTAGCCACATAAGCACACCACATCGTCGGTGGTGCTGCCGTCGCTGAGATCTCTCCAAGACCGCCTCGCCACTCTCTCACCACCGACGTAGTCAGCCGTCGCTATCGCTGAAGAGCATGCTTAAATCCATGGCTTCTGACACTCTAGCAAGGTCTACAACGTGAGGTCGCCGAGCTTGAAGTTGATTCCACCCGTCGGAAGGCAGCTGAGGATCGCGAAGTCATCCTTGCAGCTTATGAGGTCAAGCATGCAGCTGTGCACACGCAAACCCTTGCTGTCCTCAATAGCAAGATCCTTGTCTCGAAGACACTAGATCGAGCCGGCAACAACTACAATCGTTGGTACACTCTTTTCCTCATCGTCTTGGGCATACTCATCGACATCGACAATTTCAATTGTTCGGCATGGGTGCAGATGGACTGCACTGTCCTGACCTGGATCTACGACATCATCATCGCCGACCTCTAGCAGATGGTAATGCTCCACAACCCCTCTGCTCACACAGCCTGGTCCGTCATTGAGTCTAAGTTTTTCGACCAGTGCAAGTCGTGCACACTCCTTCTCTCTGCTGAGTTCCATACCATTAGGGCAAGGTGCGACCTCCATCATAGACTTCTGTTGCCGTCTCAAGACGATCGCCAGTGCTCTCTCGAAGTTCGGGGATCTAGTCGGCGACCGAACCCTTGTGCTGACTCTCCTTTGGGGACTCAATGGCAAATTTCGCCATATGGTCTCCAACCTAAAGATGCAGCGACCCTTTCCCACCTTCGATGAAGCATGGACACTGCTGCTTCTTCAGGAGATTGACATCGACGACGTCACTAATGACGCCCCACACCTGTCTTTGTAGCCTCTCATTGGGGTCCTGGAACTTGATGGGCAGCCCCTCGTGGGATCAAACCTCCCTCATCAACAACTTCAATACACTATCCCTAACTCCGCCGGTCTCCAATGAGTGGTTTGTCGACTCCGGCGCTGGCTCACACATGGCTAATACCACCGGTATACTCACTTCCTTTCATCATCCTTCTCCTCTACACCTTTTCATCAATTATCGTTGAAAATGGATCACTCTTCCTATCACTGTTGTCAGTTCATCAACCATTTCCACACCATAGCAATCCCTAATCCTTTCTAATGTTCTAGTAGCTCCTAGCATCATCAAAAACTTAATATCTATTCGTCGTTTCACAATCGATGACAATTGCTCTATTGAGTTTGATCCCTTTGGCCTCTCTGTGAAGAATTTGCAGACTCAGCACGCGATCGCTAGGTGCAATAGCACAGGAGACCTCTACCTATTCCTTTCGTCCGCTGCCACCTCACTAGCGCTCACCACCACCACATGCTCCACCATTTGGCATCATCGCCTTGGTCATCGTGGATTCGATGCCTTGTACCAGCTTATAAACAAGGTATTTCATGTAATAAATGTACCTCTGATCATGTTTGTCATGCTTGTCAATTGGGTCATCATGTGTGCCTTCTTTTCAGTCGATCTACTTCTCATGCACTTCATCCATTTAACCTTATACACTGTGATCTTTGGTCCTCACCTATGGTCAGCATGTTGGGTTATAAGTACTAGCTCATTGTACTTAATGACTATACTCATTATGCTTGGACCTTTCCTCTCCGTGTCAAATCCGATACCTTTGGAGTCTTATTGAACTTTTCCGCTTAAATGTCCATGAAGCCAATATGAGCTACTTCCCCTACGTCTCTCAAATGGTGGGATCTTTTGTTTACAACATTTCCTTTAAAACCATCAACCAATAAGGATATTCTTTTATATTCAATATCTCAATCTAGAATTAAATGTGCAATACTCTCATATTAAAAACCCCTACCAAATAAGCATTATAGATCAATACTCTGACAATAATCCGGTCAACACAAGCTCGAACACATTTTTCATCGCCATTGCTTGGATAAAGTCAGATGCCACATAATCAAATTCAAAACATACAAAGTCATACTTCAGGTTTATAGCTAGAGTAGTGGCTATAGAAGCCTAAAATAAAAGATTGTCTAACAACAACGAGTTGCATTCCACACTTGCAATAAGGTTCATGTTTCCAGACTATTCTTTCAACATTGTTAAATCAAAACGGATCGAGATCATCGAAAGAAGGGAAATAATTACCACCAGCAGTGCCAAAGGCATTAACGTGTCCTCCAAACATGCCTTGAGAAATTCTAGTCAAGGTATCTATTTGATCTATTTGATGAATCTTGAACCTTCATGCCTCTTCTAATATATAAATCGTCTAGATCTTCTCCAGTCTGATAGCCGCTATTCGGTTCATTCCACCAACCGAGGGCACGGTGCGTTGCAAGGCACGCGAGGTAGAGGGCGCTCACGTGAGGGTGTTCCATCTCGCAGGCGTGGCCGAAGCAATGGGCAGCGCTAGTAGAATCAAGACCCACAAAATAATCAGCATCATAGGCCTGATAACAGACCTAGGTATTAGGTTTACAAGATAAAAGGACATACTACTGATATATGTTGGTACAGATTTAACGAAGACTTTGTACCAAAAGAAAAATATGCAGGTGCAACGTCTACGTCATACGGAGTAGACACCAACTGGTATATGGATTCGGACGCTACAGATAACATCACCAACAACTTGGGAAAACTGTCGATCCATGATAGGTACAAGAGCCACGATCAAATCCACACGGCGAGTGAGGCAGTTATGGAAATCAATCACATTGGTCATTCTACTGTTACAACTCCTAGTCGTGATTTTCATCTCAATAATGTTCTATGTGTTCCCAAGACCAACAAAAATCTTGTTTTAGTTCATCGTCTCACATCTGATAATTCTACCTTTATAGAATTTCATCCTGATTTTTTTTTCATTAAGGATCAGGCAACGAAAAAAACTCTACTTAGTAGACACTACGATCGTGGGCTCTATCCTCTTCCTGCTAGGCGCACAATAAAGCAAGCCTATGGAGCTGCAAAAATTTCTTTTGATAGATGACATTCTCGTTTAGGTCATCCGGCTGCTTTGATTGTTAAAAAAGTTATTAGCCAATTTAATCTTCCTATTTTAGTATATTCAAATAAACATTCGATATGTGATGCATGTCAAAAAGCCAAGAGCCGTCAGTTACCTTTTCCTCATTCCAGGTCTATTTCCTAGCATCCTTTAGAAATTATTTATTCTGATGTATGGGGTCCTGCGCCCAAATCAGTTGGTGGATACAAATACTATGTGAGTTTCATTGATAATTATAGTAAGTTCACATAGATTTACCTCCTTAAATTCAAATATGAGGTATTTACCAAATTTTAAGAATTTCAATCTCTTGTTAAGCGCTTATTTAATCATAAGATTATAACAATGCAGATCAACTGGGGGGTGAATATCAAAAAATGCATCCCTTTTTCGTCAAGTTGGCATCACTCACCATATTTCTTGCCCGTATACACATCAGCAGAATGGGACATCCGAACGCAAGCATCACCATATCGTCGAAGTTGGTCTAGCTCTTCTTGCTCATGCCAACATGCCACTAAAATTTTGGCCTGATGCCTTTCTTTCCGCCACGCATTTGATAAATAGAACACCTAGTCGGTTACTATCATATAACACGCCCCTCTTTCGGTTGTTCAACCAACAGTTAGATTATTCCTCTCTTCGTGTCTTCGGATGTGCTTGTTCGCCTAATCTACGACCCTACAATATCCATAAACTCCAATTTCGCTTCAAGCAATGCACTTTCTTAGGATACAGTCCGTTTCATAAAGGGTTTAAGTGCTTAGATCCTGATTCTGGAAGGGTTTACATTTCTCGAGATGTAACTTTTGATGACTCTCTATTTCCCTTTTAATTTCTTTGTCCTAATGCTGGTCATAGGTTTCAAGATGAAATTAATCTTTTACCTTCCTATTTGTTAAATCCAATTAGTGGGGTTTGTACCATAAGTGATCATGTGGCTTATTCTCCAATTAATCCTACTACCAATGATTTCCTAGCGCATGAAGTCATGCAGGAATTGCCGTCATCACATACGGGGGTACCCGGAGCTCTTTCTGTCGAAGCTGAGCCCCAAGGCGATTCACCTGTGCCTCCAACGACTTTCACAGGTGTATCTGCCTAGGAGTCCGAGCCCGACGTATCGTCCCATGACACATCGCCTAGGCCAACGACCGCCTCTCCAACACGTGCGGGCGAATCGCATCTAGCCCACTCGACACGATCAGGGTGCTGAATCTAGAGCCCCCAGTGGCCGTATCTACTCTAGATCCCATGCCGGGATCTTCTACAGCACCTTTGGTTGGAGGTGAGCTACATCAAAGGCAGAAGACCCGTTTACAAAGTGGTATTCGTAAGGAGAAGCGCTATACCGATGGTACGGTTAAATATTCTTTCTTAACATCAACTAGTGAGCCACAAAACTTATCAGAAGCATTAGAGGATAATAATTAGAAACATACAATGGATGCTGAATATGATGTATTAATAAAAAATAAAATATAGCATTTGGTTCCTCCTTAGAAAGGGCGTAATATTATTGACTGCAAGTGGGTATATAAAATCAAACGTAAACAAGATGGCAGCTTAGATAGATAGAATGCTCGATTGGTTGTAAAATGTTTTAAGCAACGGTATGGTATTGATTATGAAGATACTTTCAGTCTTGTTGTTAAAGCTGCCACTATTCAAGCTGTTCTCTCTATTGCTGTGTCTAGGGGTTGGACTATTAGATAATTGGATGTTCACAATGCTTTCTTGTATGGGCTTCTTGAAGAAGATGTCTATATGAGGCAGCCTCCTGAGTACGAGGATAATTCTAGAAGAAATTATGTCTGCAAGTTAGATAAGGCACTATATGAATTGAAACAGACACCTAAAGCATGGTTCTCAAGGTTAAGTAAGAAACTTTATGTCCTTGGTTTTAAAGGATCCAAAGCCGATACTTTTTTATTCTATTATAGTAAGAGTGATATCATTATATTTATGTTAATTTATGTTGATGACATAATTGTGATTAGTTCTAAACAAGTGGCAGTGGACGTATTACTTCAGGATCTGCACAATGATTTTCCATTAAAAGATTTAAGTGACTTATACTATTTCCTCGGTATTAAAGTTGCCAAGACTAAGCATGGAATTATTTTGACACAAGAAAAATATGTAAATGATCTGTTGAAAAGAGTAAATATGGTGGATTGCAAGCTGATAAGCACACCTCTATCCACTAGTAATAAACTCTCAGTTTATAAAGGAGATCCGCTTAGTACTATAGATGCATCAAGATACATAAGTATTATAGGAGTCTTGCAGTATCTTACATTGATAAGACCTGGTATTGCTTTTTTAGTAAGGTTTGTCAATTTCTTTATACACCAACAATAATACATTGAGCAGCTGTTAAAAGAATATTAAGATATCTCAAGTCATGTGCAAAGCTTGGTCTAAAGATAAACAAGTTATTTTACTTCTTGGTAAGTGCATATTCAGATGCTGATTGGGCTGGCTGTCTTGATGACAGAAGATCAACAGGTGGTTTTGTAGTATTTCTGGAAAATAATCTTGTATCATAGCATACAAAGAAATAAGTTATAGTATCATGGTCAAGTACTGAATCTGAGTATAAGGCATTGGCTAATGCAACTGCTGTGATTATTTGAATTCAGATTTTGTTGAAAGAATTAAAGGTATATAGTCTGCCTATTGCATGGTTATGGTGTGATAACATAGGGATCAAATATCTTGTATCAAATCCTATGTTCCATGTTAGAATTAAACATATTAAAGTTGATTTTTACTTTGTCAGAGAATGGGTAAACAGCAAATTACTTCAGATTGATTTTGTTCCTTCTGAAGATCAAGTGACAGATGGTTTCACCAAAGCCTTGAGTGTACGAAAGTTGTAGAATTTCAAGTACCATCTCAACTTAGGAAAGTTGTGATTGAGAGAAAGTATTAGATGAATCTTCTGTAATTAGCAAAGTTAAGAATCTTCTATATAATGTCTTTTCTATTTTTGTAAGCTACGTCAGGAGCTCTTTCTGACTATATATAACACGTAGGCGGCACGATATCAAGTGTACATTTCAAGCCCTCTGATTATCTTTCAGTATCATCTGGATTCTCTTCGCCAATTCCAATACCACCATAATTATCCTCTCTAGCTTCAATCCCACCATAATTCTCTTCTCCAGCTCCAACAGTTAAGCTACTGCTACGAGCCTATCCAACACAGAAATTTGAAGGCACAATGGATTGAATCTATTGGTTGCCATATGTAAAAACAACAAATGGTACTGGACAAAACATTGATTTACAATAGTGAGTCTAGAATAAACTAGATGAAAGGCATAAATACCGCTCAGACATTACACTATTAGTATGAGTTATACTAAAAACAGATATAATATGGTTGTTGATATTGGCTTGAAATGTCACACTTCTAAGCATTTTAAGTAATGTATATGTTTGGTTTTTCAATCATGTCAACCAATATTTCTAGTGCATGAGCAAATCTGTTTGTAGGACATATCAGCAATATTAATAGAGACATCATCACATATATTCACTGGAGATTGATCTGCAGAATGATAAACTCCATATGTAGGAGGTGGTGGTGGTGGCGGTGGATGGGGAATTGCAAAAGCCATAGGCATTCTAGTATACCAGACAACACTCTGCAGATGAAATATTTAATACACAAAAGTAAAAAGGATTGCTTTAGAATTTTGCTAAAAACAGTTGGTATATGAAAGATTTATCCTAATCAATAATTAACTATGATAGATTGCACCTCCAGAATAAGTTTTATGGTGTTGTTGTAGTTGTCTTGGCCACAACTCCACTCTAACAGTCGTTGTCCATATTCCTTTGCTGCACGAGCATTCTCAAGCAGCCTTGCTCTTTCACGGTCGTTTTCTTCTTGGTGTCGACGCTTGTAAGCTGTTGAAGATGTAGAGCTTCTCCTGACCTCAGCCATGGCCTCACTATCATCAATCATCCCATTAAATGTAGCCCATTTTCCATGTGGTCTAGCACAAGAGCGTGCATATAAGGCCTTTGAATCCACTGGAGAGTTCATCCAGTCAAAGTTTGGACCATTCAACTCTATGGCTTTGGTTTTATATCGCTCCTGTCCAGGTTGCCATCAGTTTTTAAAAATAATACACTATAACTGTGGAAACAAACAAAAAAACCAAAAAAAGAAGTACCAAGCATGCATTGACTTCTTCTGTGTTCAGTGTGTTAGGATCTTCAGGATTTGATCCCCTGTGTGCATACACCCATGCCTCAATGGCAGATACTTTTCTCCCAAATTTCGTAGACTTTATAATTAAGGTAGCAATGTTAAATGCATACAAGTAATCCACTGTAAATGCACAAAAATTTAAAAAGTGACCAGTTTTTTTCCCGTACTATAGCAATAGAGTTTGATCCTCCTTTGTGAGGCTTGAATCTAGAGGTGTTGCAGTTGGCTTAGTTTGTTTTAGATTTTTTGATCCATGCAGGATCAGCCCATTCAGTAGCCATTGCATCCCAGGCCATTTGATCACACCAGTCAGGTTGTTGTGCCATGTATTCTTCCTTGGATAGATATCTTAATCCTGCTCTCTTGTCACAGATCTGTATTCCTTCAACTTTGTGGCAGAGATCCAGTATGGCCTGAATTCGAGCATAATATTTCAGCCATCGCAACAACCCACTGCAACACTTTCGAACATGCAATTTTGCAGCATGTGCCTGAGTCTGACTAGGTTGATGTCTGATCCTTAGCTGAAAATAGAGAAAAAAAACAGAAACACCAAATCTCAGGATCTATTTAATCTGAATCTTATATGCATACAGAAAAAATTGCAAGCATCAATTCTTAGAAACTTTTTAAGGAAAATATATGTCCATAAAAAATGTACATCCAGCAGACAAACTTTTTTTATGACAAGTCTACTGTCTACATAATTTTTAAAAGGACGAACAACAGCCAGTGCCAGCAACAAATAGAACAAATTTATTATATTACCCAAAAACCTTCTTCAATCATATCAGCTTTGCTTCTCCCATCTGTATCCTTGTCTGCTTTGTAGTGGTTCCAAGTCGTTGCCACTACTGACTTGCCTTTATATTGAACTATACGTGGATAGTTCTTCTTTAGTAGGCAGGATAGGACACTTGCTGGCCTCCTTCCATATTTCCTACAGTTGGAATTTCAATCCATTGCCTACAAAATCAAAAGAACTTTAGTTCAAACGGTACAAATAAGTGCTATGTTAAAGAAAACACACAGTACGATCAAAATTCACGTTTTTCCTTCAGGTTCAATCAGTCGATGGTCTTCTATGTTAGGGATAATGGGTGGAAGTTCCGAACAACCTTGCAAGTGAAAATGCACCTCTTCGTCCACTTCATCTAAATTGGAAATCTCGTTCTCACTTGAAATTGCCTGAGTATTGCAAGATGAACGACTTTTTCTTGAACTTCTTGTATTTGAAAGTGTCATCCTGCATGTTTAAAAATATAATGAGTAGATAGCTTCTTTAAAGAAATGCCATAAAACAGAACAACAAAACCAGAATAATCATTTGAGTTTGATTGATCTCTTTAGCACAAAGCAATCCATAAAAATAGCTAAGCTCGGCTAATGCCTCCCATATGTCCTTGTTGACAAATCCCCAGATCATCATAGGCAGCAGCCTCTCAATAAAAATATGGTAGTCATGACTGTTGAGTCCATGTATCTTCAGTTGCTCCATGCTGACACCTCGCCTTATGTTTGATGCATACCTATCTGGGAATTAGATTTCCATAATCCACTCTATAATATGTTCTCATCCTAAGCTTGAAAAGATGTACCTTTAGCCCAGGGATAACTAAGCTTAGAAAGATATTCTCATCCTTCATGCAGAGGGCTGGGGGTAAATTTAAGGGTATAACAAAAACCGGCCAACAAGAATATTGGGCCCCAAATCCAAACGGATTGAAGCCATTAGTAGCTACTGCAACACGAATATTTCTTTCATCTAGTGCAAAATCTGGATAGTCTATCAAAGTGTTTCCATCCTTCGCCATCAGATAGGTGCACCATAATGTTAGGATTAGCATGAGTACCCTCCTTGTGAAACCTCATAATGGCAGATAACGCATAACTTTGCATGGCACTGGTTTTCGTTTTCTCCCTTGATATCCCTCCTCAACAGCAACATACCGACATTCCTTACAAATATCACATTTTTCTTTGTGTGCATCCTCTTTGTAGTATATCATGCAATTATTTATGCAAACATCTATTTTGATATATGGCATTTTCAAACCACTAAGAAGACTCTTGCACTCATACAAGTTGGATGGCATGTTGTGACCATTTGGCAATATATCACCAATGAGACTAAACAAATTATTCATGCATTCTGAAGATATATTGTGCTGTGATTTAATTCCCGTCAGACATGTGATCGCTGTTAGGTGTGACACCTGAGTGAAACAATGGAGGTGCTCTTGTGAAGCAGACAACATGGCATATAATGCCTTAGCATCTGCTGTAATCAGGCATAAATCCTCTTTGGCAGAGGTGCATACACATCACATCTTTCTTTCTTCTAATTCTATTGCGACAACCTGGACAAGGACACTCTACAAATTTTTCTGCATTTTGTACTTCATAAAAAACACAATCAATAAAAGCATTAGTGTTGCGCACCTACTCTTCAGAATGGCTTCCATTATCATTCCATCCACTATACATCCATCTACGATCTTCATCTTCCGTTGACATGATTAATTTTACAGCAAAAAGCTGGGAAAAAGAATTTTTTAGCAAGACAAATTAGTAAAGAAATTAGTTGTATGTGCAGGGACTGCAAGTGATGGCCATTATTCTACCAACAATTTGTACTAAACAAATTATATGTTCTTACCAAAAAGAGACCAACTGAAATCCCAAAGAATAGTTATTTACCAACTCCATCGAATCAAGCCACAGAGCAAATAAAATATGACGATGGTTTATTTGGGAGCAGATAATAAACCAACACCACCCCCTCTTCACCGCAGCTGCCTCCTCGATCTGCTTGATAACCCCTAGGATTAGTGGGATGAGGTGGGGCTGCCTACCCGCCGCCTAGCACAAGAACGTGCTGCTGGCCCTAGATTGGGTGAGGGCAGCACCTTCAGAGCACGATTTTGGGGTGGAAATTTTAGGGATTTGAGAGGGGAGCCGTGGAGAGCTGGGAGGACACGGGCTGGTGGCGGATGTTGGAGCATGCCTGATGATTTCACCGGAGAAGAGAGGGATTTGGTGGATTTCACCCGAGAAAAGAGAGATTTGGTGGATTTCACCTGAGAAGAGAGGAATGTAGGCAACTTTCTAGAGTGATATTGGGGGAAGAAATTCCTGTGCAGAGAGGAAGACAAAGAAGAGACTGCAGCTAGCAAAAAAAAGATAGAAGTAGTAAAGAAGATAGAGATGTGAGGGCCTGCCAAAAAAATAACAAGGGAGAGATGGAGGGAAAAAAAAAACGGCTGGGAGCCACAAATTTTTGGAGGCAAATGAAGCTTAGTCCCCTACTATTTTATTGGCACCGTAGGGAACATTGCCACGCATATCTTTTCTCCACGCTGGCGGCCAACACTGGGAGTGCGGCGGGCCCTATCGCCCTTTGTTCCCTACTGATATAGAGAAACTGTAGGGACCATATTTTTTCCCGACGTTTTTAGATATTCACGGTAGGGATATTTTGTTTCCCATGGACTTTGTACACACTAGTAGGAACAAATTAGAAATCCTAAAACCTAGAGATTTCTAGTAGTGAGATTAAATTGCGTTTCAGGCCTCCAGTTTTGAAGGATTTTGAAGGATATGAAACAAATACAATGAAAATTTTGTAAATTTCATATGTTTTAAATCAGTCCAAAGCCTTTCTCGTTGAGGTGAGAGCTCCTCAAATCATTCTGAAATCAAGGTTTTCCTTAAAATTAGATGATAGTTTGGACTTGTTTTCCAAAGAAAAATATGGATGAATGTTGGTGAAAAAAAATCGTTTAAGACCCTTGTGTCGCACACGACGCTCTAGGAGATCTGATTAACTACAGTACATGTCCTGATTCGTTGAAGGCATGTGAATTAATTTGATCATGCAACTGACAAGAAACACAAACAAAAATTAGAACCATAAGCCAGTCAGCCTAATGGCTGATACAAGCTCTTTCCATCAGCCGATGATTAATAAAAATGATAGTGCTTGCACACTAGTGATAAGATCGATGCGGATATAGAGATACATATAAAATAATATAAACAAGTAAACTCATCGACTAGCTTAGCCGATAGAAGGAATGAAAACTACTAAATCACAATGTTGGCCTTATTAAAAACAATTTTGATATATCGGATTAAATCGAGGCAATATAAGATTAAATCTAGTAAAACCAGATTAATCAATAGTAGATTAATCATTAAAATAGAAGGTAAATATTGGCTGGTGATCTGATATGAGTAAAGATAGCTTATGATAAAGATAGATATATCACCTAAAGAGCTGATACGTATTAAAATTAAAGCTTAATTATATAGATATCTCATCGGCTAAAACTCTAATGAAACATTGAATAAAACCTACCGACGGATTTAACTTATTAACATCAATCTAATATATCAGACCTAACCGAGACTATCAAATTGAAGATAATAAGAAAATCATATTTAGTTGATAAATCATACATAAGAGAAATGAATACACTAGATCAATATAAGAGATCAAAATGATACACTCGTATCGATATATCAAGGTAAACCAGCAATCATATCGACCGAACTAGAAAAATCTAAGAGATCAAAACGATGCAACCTTAGACGAGACCAGTCTAACCAATATGACTACCAGGTGACGGGACTTACCCCTTCATCTAAGATCAAAACAATATAGCCTCGTGTTGAGAGCTAGAACCAATCGAAAAAACCTACATAACTAGGGTTGATGATATGCCGAGAGTATTATTGTATTGAATTATGTGTTTTATAGTAACATAGGGTCTATATTTATACCCTATAATTACATAAGTCCAAGGCGGTTATTCACGGCAACCATGAAACAAAAAGAAACTAACAAACTTTTCTAATTACAATACAATCTTACTTTCCTAAAGATAACTTTATTTGTGTTTCACAAACCGGCCTAGGCTCAATCATTCACAAGCCAATTGATCCACTTAGACCCAAACTCAAACATTCGAGCTGATCCATCAACTATTGGCTTTAGCCAATTCATCAGCCATCGACTTCAGCCGATCCATCACCATCGACCTTTGTCAAGGACTATCGGCTTTGATTAAACACACCAAGGCCACTATGTTAATATGTCGATTTGTGCTAATTTTTGCCATTAACACATGCCCCTCCCAATTTTGGACTTTGATACCTCGAAGTTTGAAATTCCATTTGATTCTATCTAGTTTCCTTGTCCTACTCTTATTTTCACTGCCTATTTGTAGCCTGGTTATCGCGCATTAAATGTGTTCAAACTTATTTGAATCCCCTGTTTAGTGATGTCTCCTATATAATCATAACCAAACCACCACCTTATCCGCAACTACTTCATTTGTTCATCATTCCTTGACTCTTCCAGTGACTTTGCTCCAGCCTTTCTCTATTTTTGGTGACTCGCAACCTTCGCTTTTTGATGACCAGCGGCACCCACTCTTCGGCATTTTCCACCCCTACTCACCGCGATGGCCACTCCAAACGCTATCCCTGATGTAAGTTTTTTTCCTTTTTCCTCAAACTTTACTATATCTCCCATCTTGTTTTAACTTGCTTTGTCCTATTCTTACTTCCTCGCTATCCTTACATTACTTGTTCATCTCTATAGAACCTCAAGAATCAAATCCTCATCCCCATTGCGAACTACCTAGAACATTTTTACCTTGTTCCAATAGGCGACGAAGACTTCACATATTTCATCAACGCTGAAACTAGTCAGCTTCCCATCAAGAACGCCTCTCTGTCAACCACAATTGGACAAACAGCTTCAGGGGATGGCCAAGCAAATTGGCAGGCTAGAGAGACCGGTATCGCCATGTGTCTATGGCCAAGACAACTTTTTGGGATGAAATGAGCATCAACCATTGCATCGGCTTGTCCCTTGCTGAAATGGAGAAGAACAAACCCCTCCTATCATCGGCCTACTATTTTTAGTCTAATGCCCTTAATGCTTTTCTCTTCGCTCACGGGCCAATGATGCCCATACTAATGGATGTAAATATGTTAAAAGTGTATCTAGACTCCCTAGTGGGTTTTAAGTGATAGATAACAAGAAATTAGGGAGCTAACATTTTTATCATGAATTTCGTAGCAATTCATCAAAGTAATAGTGCTTTGTGTCAAAGATGATTCCCCATGGAGAAAAGGAAAGAAAAGAAACAACAAAGAAAATAAGACATGGAATGAAAAAGAAATTTTTTTCTATTTTACCTTAAGTTCTTATGACAATTTGTACTATTAAGAGGAGCTCAAGTTTAACCAGATTGAGAAATAAATGCCTTAAAAATTTCCAAGTTTAGATGAGCGAACACTTTCAGCATGTACACCTTAGGGTTTTTGGTCTTCTTATCCTGAGCGTTTTGGATGTTCGCATCTAGCCTTTGTAGAAACTTATGGATAAGTTTCTCTATTAAACAGAGAAACATGTCTGGAGTCTTTGAACTGTTTGGCCAGAGTCTCCTGACTGAGTTCTCTTCTTGACAGAGAGACCTATTCGAAATATCTAGAAGTTTAGACCGGACACTTTGGAACCTTTCTCCTCTCTAGGCTAAGTGCAGTTTGGATACTTTGAACCACTCACTGAAGTATCTAGACTAAGGTCTCTGTCTAGGCCAAAAAGAATGTTCGGAGTCTCTGGACTGTTTAGCCAGAGTTTTCAAATTGGAGTCTCTATTTAGACCGAATGGTCTATCCGGAGTCTTTGGACATTTCTATCAAATACTACAGAGTTTGAATTTTCTGAGTAAATGTTAGCTTCAAGAGAGGTGTGTATTTAATCTCACCAACCCCCACTTTGAGGGGTTGGTTGGTCATTCATTGCAATCTCAGTCCCAAAGGCTTTTTAGAGATCCTCCACTCTACTCTCTTGAATCTTGAGCTAAACTCATACTTTGAGAGTGCTTTTTGGTTGATTTAGGAGAAGTCAAACCTTGCGATTTGTGTGAGCACTTATGGATCAACGTCGGTAAAAAACTCAATATTGTTGCTCTTGGAGATCCATCTCCTAGATGACTAGGTGTTGCCCGTGAGGATTTAACTTGTGAATTGCCTAGGAAGCTTGTGAAGGTTTCCCTCACCTCTATAAGAAAAGTGGTATTCTAGTGATTTCCTAAGCTCTTTCTTAAAGATTGATTTGGTAGAGCAAACTTTATAGTAATTGGGAGCACATGTCCTAGTGGAGACCTTGATAGTCACCTTAGACTGAGTGTCATGTTTTTTGAGAGCTTAAAAGCCAAACTAATTTCTAAGGTTAAATTTGGTGAGGCGAGGGATCAAAAGGGATCCGGCTCTTGGAGTATCTTAATAGAGACGTAGGATCGATTGATCCGAACTTTAATAACAAATAGTTTTGTTTCCTAGCTTATTTCTACCTTTTATATTTATTGTGATTTTGCTATCTTACTCACTTCCTAACCCATTGGGTTCACCTCCTTTAAGTGTCCTCTAGACATCTTGAAGGAGGTCTAGAATCTCCAGACCATACTACCGGAGACTCTAGACTAACTTCTCTGTTCAATAGAAAAACTGATTCGGATACTCTAGACTCTAGGACCAGAGACTCTAAAGGGAAGACTAATTTCCACTATCAGTGCATTTCAGATTTAGAAGTTTGCACATTCACCCTCCCTTTGTGTAACCCAAGGTCCTTTCAGATGCTAACCGACTTCAATATCATTGTCTCCATCAACCCTAGCAATCACAAGTTCAAGACTCACCATCGGCTAGAGACCAAAAAAGTTGGTGGCTAGACTGGGTATATATCAACCTACAACAATCAAACGAGTCAAGTTACCAACAAGGAGCACGTGGCTTTCCTCAACTTGTGGCTAGAATGCTTTATCTTCTATGGATCAACCATTGATCCAACAACCAATATGCAATGCATCATGGAAAGATGGGCAGTAGGAGACCACATCCCACTAGGCAACTAGAGGCCAGCTACATGCTTCTGCATCAAACAACTGCCATGCTATTAGCCCGTCAACTTGTTGGTCACATCGGAGGGCTATGGTGGTTCATCCAACTATGGTTAAGTCTCTATGCCACCACCATAGCAAACACTCCTTCTCTTGATATCCTGTCCTACCCGTCGAACTATGCTAATGATGCAGACCCCGTCTCACACCGATGCACATCATTCAGAGAAGCAGCATCGGTTCTTCCAAGCAGCAGGATGGCCCATGATAAAGCAAGCCATCGGTTTAAAGCTTTTTATCATGGCTTTATCCAAGAAGCCATCATCTAGTTTGCTTATATTGATACGTCTTCTTTTGAAGTCCCTTATAACTTTGATCCCCTATTCATTTCAACTGATGAAGAATCCAAGAACACCTTCATATCAACTATCACCCCCTTCATTCTTCCCACCAGTATTGCTCAGGGCAAATTGTTAACGCCATAATTTAGTAAGCCTATGCATAGATTGGAAAGACGATCGATTTAGTAAAGAAGAGTTCGGTTGCTACAGGAAACAAGCCGATCAAACGAAGCAAGGAAGGATTCGGTCCAAGAATAGAAGATTATCCAAATGAAATTGATTCTTAGGAGGAGCTGTGGAAATCACGGCAGGGTATTCTATCTGTGTAAATCGTATCTTATATAAATAGGAATATTTAGTTAGTTTAGTTAACTTCCTTAGAAAATAATGTCCGATGGTTGTTGTAAATACGTTGGACTCTGTAATGCTAGGGTATAAATATAGACCCCCTAGGAGCTTATAAATCATCATTCGATCAATACAACTTTGGCGCATTATCACCCTAGTTTATCTAGGTTTGTACCGGTGGGTTCTGGCTCTCAATGCTGGGCTACATCAGTTAAGTTCAATCTCCGGCGAATGGGTAAGTCCCGCCACTATCTTGATATGTCTCGCTTTGTCTAAGGCTACATCGGTTAGGTTCGACCTCTCAGGCAGATCGGATGTACCGCATCACGTCCGTGCAAGGTTTATCGGTCTATCAAGCTCTCTCTATCATCGTCGGTTTCGTGCTGCATTAGTTAGGTTCAATCTATGAGGTTGCTGACTATAGATTGAGCTATAGGCCTATAGGTCTCTGTACAACATTTCATCGGAGTGTTAGCCAATGAGTTATCTATACCCCAAGCACCACGCTCAATATATCGGCTTCTTGGCCGATACACACCAGTCTTCAGAGTCTTCCCTCAAGCGCCACACCAAGTGCATAGGCCTTCCAATCAATGCGCGCCTATCTTTAGAAAAATGTCCTCTCATCGACTCAGCTAGCCGATGGGTTCACTTCACCCTTATTTCAGCATGATCGATCTAGCGTCCACCATCCCATTGTCGTTGGCCTCGGTCTCATATTGCCTCGGTTAGGTCCGATCTTCGAGATTCGGTGCTAGCGGCGTCGTCACGGTGGGCGATGGGTCTCGTGTTGCCATATCCGGAGCGGCATCAGCTTTGCAACCGGTGTGTTTTATATGATTTCTTGCTAGTTCGCATATGCCTTCATCGGCTGGAAAGTCGATGAACGAGCGGTACAGCTTCCGTCGGCAACCAAGAGAGATCCCACGTGCTTTGCTGTTCTCTGAATACCCTTTGGTGCCTCCATCGGCTCTGCGGCCGATGGATCAGGATCTCGCTTTCGCTACACCCAGAGTCATCACGTCCTTCGTCGACATCTATCCACGCCTTCATCGACTCCTCAGCCGATGGAAGAGCATCCCAATACCTATCGACGACCAGCCAATATCGGGAGCCATCCGGATGCGGCCAATGACCACCTCAATCCTATCGGTGGCCAGCTGATAGCAAGAGCTCATATCGGCCCATCGTCTGATTGACCCGTTCACCTCACCTCCTTGTCGATGGCATAATCAAATTGACTGGCATGCTCGTACCCGCACCGTCGTAATAGAGGGTAAGCCGAGGTACCTACGCCAGAGCTAAGCGGACCTCTTAGGCATCTGGCAGACCTCTTAGGCCTCAGTACGCATAACTCGAGCCATAGAGAGAAGCCAGTAGACCTGCACTGGAGCTAAACAGACCTTCGAGGTGTTGGTGTGGTCGCCTGAAACATTTTTGGCGTGACCACAAATATAATCATTCATCATATGAATTTTACCACTCATCAATCTACGCTTGTCAGCTTGGATGTAGCCAACTTCCGATTGACCTTTATCTTGTTGAAAAAGTCAAGGGCCGAGATAATGTATCAAGTAGATTAGAACACAATTGGCTCAGGCTTCTTTCTGAATCACTACCATTAGGCAACTTCACAAATAGAGAAGCCTGCACCATCGACTCAAGTATGTTTGCCCAATGGTTGAAAGAATAGAAACATCACCTATTCAATTTATCAGTAACTCTTTACTATAAATCCATCAACTCTAATTATGAAGCTTCTGATATTGAGGTAAAATCCTTTGCATCATCTCTTTTTTACTTGCCACACTCTCTTATTCCTATCCATCGTTATACGCCATTGATATAGATGCCCCTATAATGAGTCAAAGTAATCAACCAACCACTTACCTTTCTCCATCGGCCATTCCACAATTGGGATCCAGTGCCCTTGCTCCGTTGGCACTCCTTCGAGAAAATGCGCCAAGTCAATCCGCACCGAAACAAAAGTGCAAAAAGATTGTAGTCCACCCAAGGCATACTAGGGCTAGAACCACTGCCGACGCTACCAAGACTATCACCGACAACACCATTCATATCATCTTTGACACTGAAGCCACGTTAGAACCCCATCCATTGGTGGTAAGCATTTATCTTTCTACCCTTACCAATTGCCATAACTGACAATATCGACCTTTTAGCCGATTGTTTTAGCATAAGACATCAATCCCCGTTCCATCAATGCCGCTAGAGACACAAAGGCCTGAGCCATTGTGTTCGCAAGTTGATCTAGAGATCTAGGCACTGGATACCCCGCAAGACTCTACCCGTAGTAGAGATACCGAAATTATTCCATTAGCTATGGTATCCCAATCTAGCATCGGCCAACATCAAGAGATCACCATCCCCTCAGCTAATGTCAATGCCTCTGCTCAACCTGATGTACCCTAGGTAAAATTTTATCTTGATCATCACTAAAATTGACTTTCAAGCTTACAAATTCTCTATCATGTAGCCTCTTACTTCCCTCTTCTCCTTCGATATCAACAAATATCTTGGGAAAGATGACAGAGCAGTCACCAGCAAAGGCTACATGAAGCTTTTGGGAACAACTATTGGACATCCTCAAGCGCCTTCATGTACCAATCAATATGGTAGTGAATGACTCGAGGCAAATTAGGGTAAGGCTACACAAAGTACAAGGTCAACTACCACAAGACTTTGTTGAAGCCTTAACCCCAATAGCCTTCTTAGAGTCCCATCGGTTGAAAGTCCTCAAGGCCAGACAGCGCATAGTCGATTGTGTCAACTAACAAATCCTAGCCTAGCGCCTTCAGGATGACCTATCAGCCACTTAATCCATCAAGGATCAACTTGACGAGCTATCTGCCATCCTAGTAACCATAGGGGCCACTATCACCAACTTGATGAAAAAAGAGGCTGACCTATTGTTAGAGCTAGAACAGATGCACAACAACATCTAAGCAGTGAAACTTTCCATCACCACTCTTCCTCAAGCCATCCAAGAACAAGAGGCAAAGCTTAAAGAAACAGTGCGCTAGACTATTAACTAATCCAAACATGTCAGAACCATCCCAGGATCTAATGCAGAAGACACCAAAATTATCAAAGAGGCTAACCAAATCCTCCTACGTGCGGTCAAGGCAATCTAGGACTTCCTAGGTTAATGTAACCTTATACTTTAATGCAGTCTAATAATTTTGGCCTGGTGCATGTAACGTAACCCCATCGGCCTATGACATTTTGACCATCCATATAATTTTTTTTACTTTAATATTTTCTAAAGGCGATGCCTGTTGGCATTGGCTATCTTAAAGTGGCGCATCATTGTCTGCTTTATTTAGACATTGGCAGTGTTCTAGCTAATTTAAGAATCAATCCACATGCTAGGGTAATATTTCTTCAAGTACTTTCCATTATGTGCCTTGCCAAATTCTTCACCTTTAAAAGATCTAATAGGGTCCCTCCCAATTAGGTGACCATTTTCCAAACTGATTATTTCTAGAACCAATTGGCAAAATTAATTTCCAGACAAGGTCGCCTTTGGTAAACGATTTAGAAATCACTTTCTTATTATAGTTGTTGAACCACCTTAGCTTTGTTTTCTTCAATCTGCTCAAGCGCACGCAGGTAGTTCTGAGCTATGTCCTCAAGCTCGTGCATCACCAAACTGTGATAATCATTGGCTACCAACTGATTTTGCCATGATATCCTACTTGAGCCGATGTTTGTTTCCCATGGCAGCACTACTTCATACCCATAGACTAGTTGATAGGACGACACCTAAGTTGACCCATGACACACCATCCGATATGCCCATAATGAATCAGCCAATATTGTATGCCATCTTCATGGCTATTCGTTTATCTCGCGCTTAATCAATTTTATCAAATTTTTATTAGAAGCTTTGGCTTCACCATTGGCTTGTGCATAATAAGGCGATGAATTTAACAACTTAATTCCCAAACTAGCAGCAAACTGTTGAAACTCATCAAACATAAATATAGATCCTTGATCAGTTGAAAATGTCTGAGGAGTCCTAAACCAATAGATGATATGTTCCCTAACAAAATCAATCGCATCCTTAGATATAACTTTCTTCAATGGTGTTGTTTCTACCCACTTAGAAAATTAATCTGTTGCTGCCAATATGAATTTATTCCCTTTGCTTGATGGTAGGTTTATCTAGCCGATCATATGAATGCCCCATCTTTTGAATGGCCACAGCTCAACGATCAGGTTTATGGCCGATGCTGGCACTCGTTGGATACTCCCAAACTCCTGACAATCTTGACATCCTTTGTAATATGTGAAATAATCTTCTAGAATTTTTGGCCAAAAATATCCAACTCTCATCAACAACTATTTCATCTTATAAGCTAATTGATGGTCCCACAAATCCCTTTGTGTACTTTGCACATAACCACTTTAGCTTCTTCCAAACTCAAACATCTCAGCAAGACACTTTAGCTGCTTTCAAACATAAACATCTCAGCAAGACCCCCTCAATCGTCTGATAGTATAACTCCTCTTGAAGCAATACACGCTTGATAGCTTTGTAACAAAACTTCCTTGGGATCTGTAGATAATTGACAATCCATCATCTCCCGTCATCGGCATCAATATCAACAATCTCAACTTCTATTGGCTTCTCTGTCATCCGATACCCTGACGCAATTTAGGCATGCTCATTTGCCTCTATATCATGTTCTCTAGGAACATGATTCATTGACACCATCTTAAATTTTTTTAACAACACCTTACATTCCTCATAATAAGTCTTCAGTATGTCATCTTTACATTTATATTCCCCAGACAACTGCTTTACCATGAGTAATGAATCACCCACAATATCTATAGCATTGGCCTCAATCTCCTTCAACAACTACAACTCTTTGAGTTATGCCTCATACTCTGTTTGATTATTGGTACAATAGGGCTTGATCATAAAAGTAAATTCAAAACATGCCCTCTAAGATGATATTATAACTAGATCGATGCCTCATCCATGCCTACAAACTGACCCATCGAAGAATAATGTACATGGCATCGGCTCAACATAACCTACAGACTCATTTCTACGTTCCATGGTAAAATTGGCTATTGCCTGCCTTTTTATTGTTTTAGCTGATTCATATCTCAAATCAAACTCTATCAAGGTCAAAACCCATTTACTGACCCTACCTCTCAGTATCAGTGCTGATAGCATGTACTTGACAACAATAGACTTGCACACTACGATGCACTCAGCCGATACCAAATAACACTTTAATTTTGTGCACAAAAAATATAAGCACAAGCAAAGTTTCTCAACTGCAAGATACCTTGTCTTGGCATCCAAAAACCTTCTATTCAGATAAAACACAACCCTTTCTTTCCCATCAATCTCCTGTATTAAGATTGATCCAATAGACTTCTCATCGGCCGATATATACAACTTAAATGGTTTTCCTCTCTGAGGTGGAATAAGAGCTAGAGGCAAACTCAAATAATCTTTAATCCTGCCAAAGGCTTTCTGCTGCTCCTCCCCCCATACGAATTTCTAATCAGCCTTCAATTTCAATGGTGGAGTAAATGGCTCAATCATTCCTAACAAGTTTGAAATAAACCTTCGCACAAAATTTATCTTGCCGATAAATGATTGCAACATCATTTTGTTGATTGGTGGCTTCATGTTTTTGATGGCCCTGATGCTTTGCTGACTAATCTCAATACCTCTCTCATGCACCATGAAACCCAAAAATTTCCTAGGTGATACACCAAACACACACTTGTTAGGGTTTATCCGTAATCCATATTTCCTCGTTCTTTCTAGAACCTTTGGTAAATTGGCCAAATGACCCTCATCACTTTTCGACTTAACCACCACATTATCGATATAAGTTTCTACTAGTTCACCGATGAGATCATAAAACATGTCATTCATTACTCTCTAATATGTGGCAACAATGTTCTTTAGCTCAAAATTCATCACAACCCACTCATACAAGCTGATAGAACCTAGACATCAGAATGAGATTTTTAGTATATCCTCTTTCGCTATAAAAAATTGATTGTATGCTGCATTCCCATCCATAAAACTAATAATCTTATGTCTGGATGCTACATCCACCAACATATCTACTATCGGCATTGGGTATTCATCTTTAGGGGTGGCCTTGTTCAAATCCTAAAAATCAACACACACCCTTAGTTTACGATTCTTTTTCCATATCGGGACTACATTGGAAACCCATTCGGCATATCGGCATGGTCTACTAAACTTTGTGTCATATAATCTTATAATCTCTGCCTTTATAGACTTGTGTAGTTTTGTCTTGGATCTCTTTGTTGGTTGCTTGTATGGCCAATACCCTAGTTTAATAGGAAGCCGATGTTCCACAATCGATCGGCTTAATCCTGGTATCTCATGATATTCCAAGGCAAAGCAATTCCAGTACTCTCTTAATAAGTTTATTAACCCTTTTCTTATTTCAATATATAATTTTTTACTTATATATGTTGGCCTTGGTCTATCCCCTGAGCCTGTGTCTACTTCCTCCTAGTCATCGGTCGACATAAAACCTTGTTCTAACTTTCCTACAATGCTTTCTATGGTCCCCTTCAGAGCGATATTTCTAAATTGTCTTATTGAATCGGCTATATCCTTTGATTGGCAACTTTGAGGTATTCTGCTTTCCACGCCCGACTAAAAATGCACTTTGCTTTCTCCAACTTCTAAGATGAGTAATCGATAGCTACCACACTCCCTAATAAATCGATTGAGACCACTTCAACTTGGTCGCCTTACCACTAAATTAGATTTTGATGCATGGTCGATGGTATGTAGCAATTGGCATGGATCCAATCTCTCCTGAGTATGTTATATGACCCCTTTGCATCGATGATAAAGAATGTGGTAGGCAGGGTCTTACTTCCTACAGTCAACTCCAAATTATTTGCACCCTTAGTTTTTGAAGTATTACCACCGAAGTCCCTAAGCACCATATTAGTTTTGACTAAATCCTCAGCAGTCTTCCTAAGCTTTTGATACATCGAGTAAGGCTTCAAATTGATAGCCACCTCACCATCAATGAGCATTTTATTAGCTTACCATCCACATGTCCCTTGATATACAGTGGATGTAGATGCCGATGCTCTGACTCCCTAGGCTTATCAAACACCGCCTGCTAGGGCTCTAAAGTCAATTGTGCCATGGATTCTTTAGCCTCATCACCTTCAATTCTTGGCACTCTGTACTCCATCAACACCATGCCCATTGAAGCCGATGGATCAATATTATCATTCTTCTTCTTGATGAGCCACTCCTACCGGACACCTTTGCTATGCCGACGATGTTGCACCTCCACATGCAACTGTTGCTATTCTTACTCTTGCTCATTAGCCCTCAATCATTGTACCGTTCTTTTCTAGCTTTTTGTAAACGTGTTGCTAAGGCACCATTGAAGATTTTGACATTGGCGTTCTCTATTGAACTCCTTGTTGAATTTCACTTCAAGATCGTCCCCTTGATGTATCGACCTGTAGGACAACCGGTCATGCATTGACATTTGCTCGCATGGATGTTCAAATCCCGTGTGCAGCTCGTGATCAATCCTTAGTAGACAATGTAGCTGATCTCAAGACTCATATCGTTCCTAGCTTATTCGATCGGCCCGTGTTAAATGCCAATCAGCTTCGTGCAATTGGACATTGCATTCTAGGCAGTTATCAACTGATGGAAGTCTCATCCTTCGACCCAACAGAACCAGAAAAAGGGGTAACTCCACTTGGGATTGTAGTAGATCTTATCCTTCTCTATCAATAATAATGTTGATCTCTAGTCCTTTTCCCATCGCTTTTGATATTTTTAAATTAATTGCGATGATGTCACCCTCAGTCTTTCTGTACTTTCAACGATCTATACCATCGGCTTGCCTCTTTGATGACTCTGCAAATACCATATTCACAGGGAATGGATGATCGTCAATCTCATCAGCCTCTTATCAAACATAATTTTTCCTTGCTCGACAGCCGATTGAATCTATTACCAAAACACTTTGCACTCATTAGTATGGTGTAAGATCAAGTTATGCCATTTGTAGTACCACTTCTTTTTTTAGCTTGTCAGCAAATGGAATGACGTTTCCTAGGGGTAAAAGGATATGGGAGTAGCAAATTGAAGCTCTTATTAGCTTTATTGATGTCAAAATCAAACCTCTCGTCCTCACCAATAGTCTTTACCCATGGACAAAGCATTGGCTTCTTGTTCTTTCTCACTCGGCTATATCGATCTTGGCATTGGAGCCCTCATCTGTTTCCTCATCTAGTGGATAGGCCTAAAAATAATTTATCTTCCTTTGAAGCCTCTCTTTCCTAGCCTCTTGGAATCGGCTTTCATGAGTGATACCTTTTGTATGAGTTGCACTAGGCTTTCAAACTCCTGCAACGAGAACTTGTCTTTGATAGGGCCTAGCAACCCTTGGTAAGCCAGTTTAGCTATCTGCCCATCGTTCAATTTTAAACTATAGCATCGACTCCAAATGTCATGGAATCGCCGAATGTAGTCTAGAATCGACTCATCCATCCTCTACTTTACTACTATTAGGTCCGTAAGGCATATTTCTTGAATCCTAGCAAAAAGATAATTATGGAACTATTTCTCCAAATTGGCCCAATTTCAAATAGAATTTGGGGGAAGTGATGAAAACCACATGAAAGCCAATCCAAATAATGACAAGGGGAAGAATCTAACTCTCAAAGCATCTTTAGCTGATTCCTCCCCACATTGGGCCAAAATTTGGCTTACATGCTTCATAGTGGAAGTATTGTCCTCCCTTGAAAACTTGGAAAAGTTTGGTATCCTGTATCGATGAGGTAGAGGAAACCTATCAAACCAATCTGGATAAGGGCGTCTACATATATATGTTTGCTTCTTAGGCCTTAAGCTAAATTGTTCCCACATCACCTCCATAATCCAAGCCATCCAATCATCATGTCTTAGTTCCTGAGAATAATTTTGTGGAACCTGATAGATGCGTGCTTGATACTAAGGCTGCCACACTTGATATTGGTCTTATTGTAACTCTTCATACTATGATCACTGGGCTCTTGATACTGATCATGGAGTGGTTAACACTAATTTTGCGATACTTGATACTAATTTTAGAGTTGCTAGTATTGATTATGTTCTTTTCACGAGCTTCCCCACTCTGCCATCTCTCCGCCATGTCCTTGTTTTGCCCCCTAATTTATCTTGTAGTGATGCGTGGTAGGTGCCTCACCCTTCTATACCCATATCCTGATCCTGTGCCAAAGATGAGAAAAGCTCTCTTCTTATGCTCCAACCTTGCTCTAGCCTTTCTGGGAGGTACACCGGACCATGAGAATGTTCTTTATATATGGATCCATTCACTTTCTTCTTGATGAGGTTTTGCAATGTATTCACCAATACTCCGAACTGATTGATCAACGCATGATTTACTGCCTCATTGACCATGTCTTGAAGATTGTTCGGAGGATTTGATGGCGCACAACTTGACTCCTTGAATAGTATTGTTTTTGGGAACAAAGTCTTCTACGTCAAGCCCTATCGGGTCATTCTATAAGACTCAAAAAATATCTTCCAATATCCATCTAGCAAGTCCTGCACCTGTTGTCTCATTCATTAGTCAAATTCTCCATGGTAACAAGAATGATATTCTCGTTGTTGACTTCGTTAGACATCTTTAGCTTGTTGACCCACCAGACGTGCCAAAAGCATTTTGGCACAAAAAATCATTAAGACCCTTGCATCTCACATGGTGGCCTTGGACTTAACTCCAGTGCAGATCCTAGTTTGGTTTATTGAGGACATGCAGTCAATTTGATCTTGTAATTGACAAGAAACATAGACAAAAGATAGAACCTTGAGTTAATCGGCCTAATGGCCGTTACGAGCTCCTTCCATGAGCTGATGGCCAACGGGAATGGTAAAACTTGCGCACTAGCGACAAGACTAATGTGGTCATAGAAATACATATAAAATGATATAGCCGGTGGAAGGAACGAAACCTACTAAATCACAACGCTGGTCTTATTATTAACAACCTTGATATATCAGACTAAACTAAAACAGTATAAGATTGAATCTAGTAAAACTAGATTGATCAATAGTAGATTAATCGTTGAAACAAAGATGAATATTAACTAGTAGTCCGATATGTGTAAAGATAGCTTATGTTAAATACTGAATATCGGCTAGAGAGCTAATACGTATGAAAATTGAATTTAATTATAAAGATATCTCAACAGCTAGAACTCCGATAAAACGTTGAATAAAACCTACCAACTTAGTAGGATTTAACCTATTAATAACAATATAATAGATTGAACCTAACTAATACAGTATCAGATTGAATATCATAAGAAAAACCTATTTAGCCGATGGATCGTACACAAGCATATGGATATACTAGATCAATCTAAGAGATTGAAATGATGTAATCTTAGACATAACCGATATATCAAAGTAAACTGATAACCGTATTGACCGAACTAGAACAATCTAAAAGATCGAAATGATGCAGCCTTAGACAAGATTAGTCTAGTCGATATGACTACGGGGTGGCGAGACTTACCCCTTCGCCGGAGATTAAAACAATATAGCCCTGCGTCGAGAGCCAGAACCTAATGAAAAAACCTACAGAACTAGGGTTGGCGATGTGCTGAGAGTATTGTTGTATTAAATTGTGTTTTTTTAATCATAACGTAGTGTTTATATTTATACCTTAGGAGTACATGACTTCTAGGCAGTTACAATATCCACGGCAATCACAAACCAAAAAGAAAAAAAAACATTCCTAATTACAATACAATCTTACCCAATTACAATAGATATATCTAAAGATAACTTTTTTTTATCTTACACAAACCGGCCTAGGCTTAATCATTCACAGGTTAATTGATCCACTCGGACCCAAACTCAAACATACCAACCAGTCCATCAACTATTGGCTTTAGTTGATTCATTAACCATCACCATCAGCCTTTATCAAGGAATATCGACATTCATTAAACACACCAAACTCGTTATGCCGATATGTTGGTATGCTCCAATTTTTGCCATTCACAGTGAAGTAGAATAATTGGAAGTTCTCTTAGTTTAGTATCAAGTGTTAGGGAGAAGGGTGAGTAGAGGCAGAAGAAGAGTTAAAGGTATATAGATGATGGTATAGAAGTCCATATATATTCCGAGAAATAAGTCCATATATTTTTTAAAGGATACTCGATAATCCAATGATTAGGTCATAATCATGTAAATTTCAGCCCCATTTGGAACAAATGAATTTTAAAGGATTTTCATGTTAATTAAAACTATAAATTTCTTGTGTTTCTACCATAAATCTAACACATTTCATATGATGACATATAAATATTAATTGCACCAACCATCTGGAGATAATTTGGGTACTAATATTTCTATTGTGATAAGAAGCTTTGATCTTTAATTACATTCTAAATTAACTTACGGAGTCTAAATATTTCCTATGCTTCCATTCCATATATGAGTTGTGTAAACATTTTTTTCTAATCCTAAAAGGAGCATTCAAATATTTGCCATATAAGTAACTGATGAACTAGCTTGACCACACATAATTGGATTGATATATCACCTTCCTCGATTCATGCAAATGCATTACGAATATTATGCAAATTCATTAGCTGGTTATTATCCTCCAGTATCCATGCATAGCGATATAGAGTACTAAAACAAAAGGTAGATATATAATAATATAAACCACATAACATATAACTAATTAAGCTACCATTCATCACTAGATACAATCTAGAGATTGCTTAAAACTAACGCAGTACAGCTAGAACCTAGCTTCATACCCTCAAAAAAAAAAGAACCTAGCTTCATGACTTGATCTAGCAAGGCATGTAAGAACAAGAACAACAAACAGATTAATTATACCATAATGACTAATTAGATTAATACCAGTTAGCTAGTTCTTCTAGGCCTGATCAGATCATGCAAATTACCTAGCTAGTTGATCGATGCATGATACACAACAACATAGCATATACTCTTCTAGTTCTATGGTTCTAGAGATCCCATGAAGCCATGCATAGCATGCATACCCATGCATTGAAGCATAGTAGGATTTATGCATGACTCATCACAGTATATTTCCAGACGTTGACAAGTCAAACGCCGGCAGATCAGACCACGAGCCACCGGGAGCATCACTGCCGCTGGCGCCATCAGCACCGTTGCGGCTGCCGCCGCCGCTGCCCCAGAAATGCAAGCTTCCACGGAGACCCAGGAACTCCCTCGGCGAGCTCGTCATCGCCGCAGACGGTGCTGGGTTGTCGATGCCGTCCATCTTCACCGAGGCCATCTGACTGATAAGCCTGGAAGAGCCGGCCACGTTGGCGTTTGCCAGCATGTCGCCGCCAAGGCCGCCCGCCGCCTCGACGTCGACGTCGCCAAATGGATAGGATATCCCGGCAGACATCAGTGGTGGACCTGGCGGAGGTGGCTGGACGCCGGTGTTGGCTCGGGTTAAGAACGGGAACTGCTGCAACGGCTGGAGGAGCGGCCGTTCAAGTCCGAGGCCGTCACTGCCACCGAGCTGGTAGTCGACGGCAGCAGCTCTGTGCAGCGAGCTGAGCTCCGGAAACCCTAATATTGACGCACCACCACCAATAATCCCATGATCGCCATCACACGCCAGGGGGTGTAACGAGCCGAAAGGGACGCCGCCGCCGCCGGCGGCTGCCGCGACGGACGGTGACGTACCGGAGGAGGAGGAAGGTTTCTTGGAGGGCTTGTTGCTGCGCTTGTTGTGGCGGAACCCGCCGCCAACGGGGACGTTGCGGAGCGCGCCGCCGCGTGTCCAGTAGCGGCGGCACGCCTTGCAGAAGTGGCGCGGCTGGGTGAGGGAGTAGTTGTTGAAGTAGCAGAATTTGGTGTTGGTGGAGTCGCAGCGCGGGCACTTCAGCCCAGGCTCCGGCTGCGGGATCTTCGCCATCCGAGCGCGCTCCGCCATCGACGCCGGCCACACGAACGAGCCACCCATGGGAGGGCCGGCGCCACCGCTCATCGTCCCAGCCGCGGAGGCGGTGGCCATATCCAGCCGAGGAGCCAGTAGAAAGCTCGGAGGCGGCAGATGATGGTGATTTGCCTCCACACTTGGGTTAAGCTGGTGATGACCATGGTAAGCTTGATGCTTCTATCAACATGAATTAATCAAGAATAATTAGGGAAATAAAAGGATTGCACTAGCTAATACTATAACCATATGAGCTATAGCTAGGGCTTCTGCAAGAGTAGCATAAGAATATATTGTTTTCTATCATAAATTGATAAGAACATATATTGTTTTGCATATTCTTTCCTTTTGCTTTATGCATGAAAGGAAGTAGCTAGCTAATTTTTCTCGAAGAAACAAACTTTAATTTGGGAGTAACAAAGAGAAGCACTCAAGAAGGGTAAAGTTCTTATGTACCTGATTCCACATTATTGATCAAGAGAGATAGTGGAGTAGCTCCCCTTTCGATCTTTTTCTAACCCTGTATTCTCCTTTTATCTCCTTTATTTTTCTGTTTTGGTTCTCCTTGCTTCTTTGTGAGTCAGGGTGTATGATGAATGCTTTAAGGGTTCATGAATGCATGGGGGAGGTTCAAAGGAGTGGAGAATGACATCCACTATAAGGTGAAAAGGGGATGAGAACAGATCGAGAGGGAAAGGGTAAGATTTGGACAAGGGAACTATTCTCTCTATTTTTCTACCTTCTTTTTCCCCCCTTAGTGCTATGTGCTTGTGGATCTTTACATGTATCAGGTGAGAAAGATAGAGGGCAAGAAGAGTTCCTTAGCTTGTAAGAATATGTGGTGGTTTTTTTACAGCAACTATATTAAGTGGATCAATGAATCTTCAGTTATGTAATAATTAATAACGAATAATAATCTGCATATATCCAATATTGGATAGTTGTGTTCAAGCATAGGAATAATTCAATATCTCTTGTTTTATGCGTGTTGTGGCCACTGTACTTCGAGTTTTTGGTTCAATTATATAGAAATATAGGATTAAGGTAGGTAGGGGATAGAAGCCAGCTACAGGACAGTAAGTAACAATAGAGAAGTAACAAATTAAGACAAACACAGTATCCCCACATGTTATTTTTGAGAATTTGTTTTGGTATTTTTTTCTTTGACTGCCAATATGTAAATAATTTCATAGATTGGCAACATAAGATTTATGTTACTATAGATTCATGACGAAAAACACTTTTGTAACATGTATCTTCTAAAAAATACATATTTTCATCGAAATCAAAGGGTCATATTGGGAACTGTGTTAATGCTTGAAACACTATAAAAGCCAGTTATCACAGGCGGCTAAAATCCCTTTTCGCAGGTGGCCAGCCACCCGTGTTTCCACCAGGCCAAACTTAACACAGCCAATATGGGGTGCGCCAGAAAAAAATTGTTTTTTATGTAGTGAAACGGTTTTAAATTTTTGTGATTGTAGTATTGGTTTAGACAAATGGTTGTATATATCCACTTGTATATGATGGTAGGTGAAGAGCTGGTGGTGCCGCAAGCATAGATTTGGCATGCGAAGAATTGTGCATAACCAGTAGATCGTGGGGAATCCGTACTAGATGCAAAAGGGAGCAGCACCAAAGAACCTTTTTTTAAAAAAAAACTCAAAGAGATTTTAGTAATTTTAGACTTAAATAACTATATATTGTCACGCAAAAATCAAATGTTGACTATTACCAGGCAGTGCCAATATGAAAATAACTATGTTAAATGAGTTATATAATATATAAAATAAAACCCTGCTTTCTAATATGAAAGTGAGCAAATGCTGTCTCATCTATGTTCACTACTAGACAAATGATTTTTTATCAATTCGCAACCCCTTTTAATCCCGGTTGTGCAACTGGTATGCGTAATTTGAGACTAAAAAGATATTTTTAGTTTTGGTTCAATTAACTGAAACTAAATTGTTTTTCCGATTTATTTTGCTATATTACTTGTTTGCTATTTTCTTTATTGCTGTACTCGTTTATATATACATATATATATTATATACGCATGCATACATACATACATATATATATATAACATTACATATATATAATTGCGGGTATTACTTATGTATAGTAATTAATTTATTATAAATATATGTACAATTATCATTTCTCATATTCTATCATATATTAAAAATGACTCTTCTTATTGCTGAATAACCCATCCATCATCATGAAATTCTCTCGACGGATTAACGACCTCATTAATAATAAATCTCATGAAGTGTTTTTGAATAACCCTTTGTAATCTATTGGGAGGAGTTCTTATTTTATACGTAAAGTCTGTCATTTCTTAAAAAAATATGAATATGTTAAATCAATAATTCAATGCAATGAGAAAATTATAAATTATGTATAAATGTTGCTTACTTACTTGGATATCCTATTAGTGTTAATGCCTTATGCAAGATGGTGAATGAATTTACAAATATAGTAGCCATACAAGTTGTTCCTCTATTCCTATCACAAACATTAAAAGAGAAACAAAGTTTTGAAATATTTGTATTATAGAATAAATGAGATGTACATTATTGGTGTAATACCAAAAAGTTTATCCTCACATCGAGTGTTTTCTTAAATAGACCATACATGTCTTTACGGAATTGTGCCCACTTTGTGCAATTAAAAACGATAATATTGTTTGGTGCACATAATATCGATAGATTAATGCATAATTATAGTACAATGTATAACATTACTTACTAAGCAATTCTATGATTTCTTTGAAATCCTCCATTAGTTTCCGCAACGAGTTCAGAAATGGATCTTGCTTTCAGCAATATCTGTCACAAGGAGAAGCCAGTGAAACCTACACATTGTATTAATTAATAGCATAATATTGTGCGTCTACGAGAAGAAAATTGGTACAAAAGGTGGTAAAAACTCACTTAAAGTTGTAAGAAAAAATATGAATGTTTTATAATGTTACTGCACTAGGAACTTATGAATGTTTATCTCTGTTTCCTGTGGAAATTCCTGTACAGTCTTCTCATTAATAACCACGGGGTCCATAAAACCCACCATAAAGTACCCCTCCCTATGCCATCTTTAAATCTCCATTCTATAGCACATAAAAAAAAGGAAGTGAGGTAATCCGCACATGGTAAATGGAGAAATAATACATACGAATGGAATAAGGAAAGGAAAAAAACAACACTTTGTTAACACCAAAATTTGGTAAGCCTCGCAAACAAAATCAGAGAGCCAATTAGCTTATGAAAAGAGACCGATTGATATAGAGAAAAAACCAATCAGAGAGATAAAGATGGATTTGGTTCAGTCGAAGATGAAACATTATCCAGATGAGACTAGACCTGAGAAGGAGTCGTGACTAGCTCTAGCCTGACAAGTGGTTCTCCAAGTTTAAATATGGGTTTGATAGCAGCTTGTGATAACTTCTCGATAGGGGCCACCCTTAGTACTTGCTTAGATGGCATCGGGTCAACCGCTTGTCTTGCTTGCTATCCGAGCTGGGAACAATATTGGGCTGCCCTCTTTTCATCTTCTGATAGGACTTGACGAGTGAGCGTTCATAGTCTGATATGATCTTGTTCTTCATTGGTTTGCTCATCTTTTAACATAATGCCCTTGTTGTTGGTTCTATTGGAGCCTTTTTTTTCTCTAGACTTCACAGTTTGAAGTGCTCCTTTACTTGCCTAGACACTTCTGCCTCAATCTCCTCGTCAGTCATATCGTATAGTCTTTTCTTTGGTACAGATTTTTTCGGCTCATCCAACGACTGTTTCTTCTTTTGTTGATACCTTGTCGGCACGAGAGGAGGTGAGCGCGACCTTTTTTTTGAAGTGGTGGAGATGAGGTCGGGCTCTTGCCCATACTAGCAAATTGTGGTGGTGGAGATGGAGACTGTGGAGGAGGCAGTGGAGACCGATGTTGGGGAGGAGATGGTGGTGACGAATATTGGGGAGGAGACAATGGGGGACCTTCGGTAGGAATCGACGCTACCACTCGCCCGGGAAGTACGATGTAACCCTTGTGCCATAATATGATGTAGTGGGAGGGCTCCCCTAGTGTCTTCTACTCATAACCTCCGAGGAAATCAAGCTCGAGATCCTCAAAGCCCTCGTAGACTTGCTCCACTTCAACCTTCGAGTAGCCAGCTAGAATTGGCATACAATAGATTGTCTGGCCTTGCTCCACTTGTATGGCCATGCCATATGCCAACTTCATGAGAAACAAAGTTAATTAGTATATATTCATGACATATAACAAACTACAAAATGAGATGAGTAAACTACAAGCATACCTTGATGGATAGGTTCTTGAAAAGAATATGCAACTCACATGATGTTCGCTACGTGATTTCATCCACAGGGTAGTATGGCTCGTCAACTAGTGGCAGCACTACAATTTTGTTAATATGATCGCCTACTTGCTCTATAGAAGTTTAGCTACTTTGATGGCTTGAGGGACTAAGCAGGATGTTTGGATTAGTTCCTATTTGTAGCTAGGTCTCGCTAAGTAATAGCGTGATCTATCTTTTTACATCTTCGGTCATTCTTTGATTGGTCTCTAGGATCTGCTACTCCAACATCTGAACCCTAGCATCCTGCTCGGACTTGCTTCTCTTGTGACTCCTATATGAGTCGATGTCCTCGTGGAACACATACTTCCATAGGACCACACCTTTTTTGCCTCTTCGTCCAAGGTGCTTAGGAATTTGAAGGGCCATTGTAAATTCGTCCTTTTTTCTATCGAGCTTGAATGTACCCTGGAAGAGGACTCTAGGGCATCCACGAGACGGTGTGTTGCGTCTCGTATTTCCAAGCTAAAGATGAGGGAGTCATACTCTACACTAAGCATGCCACCATGAGCATATTACCGATGCTTCTATCATTCGGGCCAGTTGGTTGTGACTGAAATGATACCCCATGCTTCTCGAGCATCTTCCATCTTATGCCATTTGGCAATCCCTTTCTTATAACCATCTAACCCTAGCTTATGAAAATATTTTTCTAGGCAGCATTGTTTTGTTCTGCACCACCTTCTTTCCACTTTTCTTAAACGACGTGTAGTCGACAAATGCGCCCTAGTGGTCCCTTAGCTTTAGGTACACATTGAATTTTGGAGTTCGGTCCTTTAGGATATATTTCTTGAGCAGATTCTTCTTGAAGGTTTGAAATTGTGTGGCCATCTTCTTGAGAGTCCACTCTTTCACATTAGGTTGTTCTGCCTTAGGGACATCAAGAGCGATGTTCTATAGCAGGGTTGTCCATAGCATGTTCTTCTCTAACTACGGGAGCACATTTTGATCACCCGCCCTTTTGGACCACTATTTTTGTATGCTGATGGACACATGATCCCTCATGATATAAAAACAATGAGACACGGATTTGCTTGCAATGGAGACGGGAGCAACTGGTTCGCCATCTTCTTTCACATCAGTAATAATATACCTCCCCTCCAATATTTTCGTGGCACCTCGTTCTCCTCGTTCCTTCTTAAATCCAGCCTTGCTCTATCCCCCTCATCATTGTCCACCTTATATCCTAACTCGTTGTTGGGTCTTTCCTCACCTCCGGTGGCTTCCATATTGAAGTATTGACTATAATCCTCACCCTTGTTGCCTTGGTAGTACTGACTACTACCCTATGCAATCTTGTCCAAATGAACCTTTCGTCATCTAACTCTCCCATCTTACCTAATAAGATAATATAGAAAATATACATTATACATGGGATTTTACGTCGAAACATATATTTTTTTATTTACATTTTTATTGACCTAATTTTTTCTTTCTTCCCCTTCCCGATAAAACATAGTTGGACAAAGCACATATACTCTATAAGTATGTGATATTTCAATTCAAATATGCACACTAGGTTTGATTGAGCAGTGGGAGAGACTATTCATGTATACGAATTCATGTACATAAATACAAATAATAGTAATATATAAAAATAGATCATGTATCAAAAAACAAATAATAGACATATATACAAACCATGTATATAAATAATAGGTTTATACAACTTGGTGAGAGAGGCCGGCATGGCGTGGACAACGATCGGCATTGGTGTCGGTGCTAATCACAACACCAACGTCAATGGGAAAGGCGGCGGTAGCAGTGCAGATGGTGACGGTAGTGCTCGCCGCCAAAAAATCCCGCGATCGGGGAGGGATGGCGGCTCGATCACACGAAGGCCTGGGAGGTCTGCTTGTCTCCAGTGCAGGTCCTTAGGTCTCGAGGTTCCCGGGCGTGCCAGTCAATTTGACCCTGCAATTGACAAGGAGGTGAGACAAGCGGGTCCAATACAGACGCTCGCTATCGGCTAGCTGCCGATAGGTTCGGGATGCTGTTTGATCGGCTGGGGAGACGATGTGGATAGGTGTCGACGAGCGGTCGACCGTAGAGTCGATAGAGGAACCAGGGTGTGCTCAGAGGATATCGAGGCGCACGGGATCCCTCCAGACAGCCGAACAGTGATCCATCGGCTAGAAAACCGATGAAAGCGGATGCGGCCTAGGCGATGATTAGCGCAAGAAGGCACGGGCTGCAAAGCCGATGCTGCTCCGGATATGACAGCAAGAGACCCGTCGCCCGCCATGGCAGCGCCATCAACACCGAACCTCAAAGATCGGACCTAACCGAGACAGTACGAGGCCGAGGCCAGCGGCGATGATACGGAGGACGCCGGATCGGCTATGCCATAGCAAGGATAGCAACGAACCCATCGGCTAGCTGAGCCGATGAGGGGACGCCTCTCTGAAGGCGGGTGCGTATCGGCTGGAGGTCCGATACGTTTGGCGTTACACGTCGTGGGACGCCTCTAAAGGCTGATGCGTATCGACCGAGGAGCCGATGCGCTGGGCGTGAAGCACAGAGCATGGATAACTCATCGGTTAGCACTCCGATGATACGCCGTGCAGAAGCCTATAGGCCTAAAGCTCAATCTACCGTCGGCAGCCCCGTAGGTCGGACCTAACCGATGCAGCACGAGACCAACGACGGCAGAGGGAGCTTAACAAGCCGATAGTTCCAGCACGGACGTGATGCGATACATCCGATCGGCTTAAGAGGTCGGACCTAACCGATGCAGCCTTAGACAGAGCAGGACATATCGAGATGGTGGCGGGACTTACCCCTTCGCCGGAGATCAGACTTAACTGATGCAGCCCCGCGTCGAGAGCCAGAACCCGCCGGTAGAACCTAGATAAACTAGGGTTGCGATGCGCCGAGTTTGAATATGATCGAGAGATATTTTACATGTTTCTAGGGGGTCTATATTTATACCCTGGATTTACAGACAGAGTCTGAAGCGTCTACAACCACCGGGCATTATTTCCTAGTAAGAACAAAGGAAAATATTCCTAAAGGAGTTAACTAACCAGCTAGACCTTCCTAATTGAGTAAGGTTATAATTTACAAAAATAAGCACCCTGCCGTGGAGTCCACAGCTCCTCCGCAAACCCGGTTTCATCTGAATAATCTTCCAATTTGTAACCGAGTCTTCCTTTGCTGCAACCTGATTGGCTTATCCACTGTAGCTATCGGATCTTCTTTAAGTCAAGCCGATCCTTCTCCTTCCTTCCCTCGGGCTTCTCGGACCTGATCCCGATTAGACAATCCTCTGTCTTCAAACCGATCCAATCTTCTACTAATCTGATTGGCTTTTCTACAGTTCTCCATCGGCTTTATCTCAGTATCTCCATCGGCCGATGGCTGCATCAAACCCTCCAACGGACCTCTCAACAGATCGGCTTTAGCCCCATCAGATCTCCCAGCCGATCGGCTTTAGCGCCATCGGATCCGCTAGATTTTGGCATTAACACATGCCCCCCAATTTCGAAGTTTGCCAACAGACTACGAAATTCCGAGCCGTTAGAAACCTCCGCAAACCAGGATGACCCGTTAAAACCCATTAATCAGCTCAGATCTCTGCCTAGGTCGTTCCGTCTCTATAAAATATATCCCCTCCTTAGCCTTCTTCCACACACTTCTTCTCATCAAAAACCCCAAACCTCGACGAGCTCCACAGGCATCCGCAAATTTCTGCGAATCTCGACGGGCTCAGAAGACTGAAGGCGAGCTCTCGCAGATTTTTTCATCGGCCGCTACTCCTTCGTTTGCGCAATGGCTTTCACACACATAATCCCTGAGGTAACCATTATCTACTCTTTCATCCTATGTTTTGCACGATTCTTCCCCATCCCGATTTCTCATCAGTAGTCGGGTTCTTGTTTCTGTAGGATCTTAAGAGTCAGATCACTATTCCAATCTCTGACCGCCTCGGTCACTTCTTTCTTGGCCCTATGGGTAACGAGGATCCGACTGATTTCATCAACTCCGAAACAGAAAGGATCCCATTCAAGAACTCATCCATGACCATCACCGATTGGGCTCACAGATTCAGATCCTGGCCTAGCAAACTCCCTGAATAGAGGAACTGGTACCTTAGGGTTTCTGCCTCCAAAAAGACTTTATGGGAGGATCTGGAAATAGACCATTGCATTAACCTTTTCTTAGCTGAAATGGAAAGGAACGAACCTCTGCTTGCATCGGCTTCTTACTTCTGGTCGGACATCTTGATTGCCTTCATGTTCGGGCATGGGCCGATGACTCCCACCTTGATGGATGTTACTATGTTGATCTGCCTCAACACCACCCACTACATGAACCTTTTCAGCCTCAGATTCAAACCTAAGCATCGACTAAACACCAAGAATGTCAGAGGTTGGACTAAGTATATTTCCTTGCATAACAAATCCTCCGGCCCAGTCGATGGACGTGAACATGTAGCATTCTTGAATCTTTGGCTGGAACGATTCTTCTTTGGTGGTTCGACTCTCGATCCAACAACGAACATGCAATGTCTGGCAGAGCTCCTGGCTGATCACTGCCAAATTCCCTTGGGGCATTATCTTCTCGGAGCAACTTATCATCTGCTCCATCAAGTTGCGACCAAGCTGTCAACATGCTATCCAGTCAGACATATTGGCGGACCCTGGTGGTTTATACAACTTTGGTTGAACGTCTACACCTCCAAAGTCATTGCCAGACCCTTTTCGCTTCCATGACATTCCCGACTGATTACCTAGAAGAAAACGAAGCCAGCCGACGCCGATGCATTTTGCTAGGTGAACCTTCATCGGCTCTTCCTAGAAGCAAAATGACCCTCCTCGGACTCAGCCGATGGTTTAAGTGTTTCTACTATGGCTTTACCAAAGAGGTCACCATTTGGTTCACGTACGAGGATGACTCGTCCTTTGAAATGCCTTCCAGGTTTCATCCGATGAATGCCTTAGCCGATGAAGAATCGAAGACATCTTTTTATCCTCCATAACTCTTTGTCTTCTACCGATCGAATTTTCAATGGGCCGATCCCAACATCCATCATACGAGTTCTACCATCCTTCGGTTAGTGCTCGTCAGTTGGGCTTCGGCCAACTCCCCATCGGCTTGTTCTTCATCGGCAAACTCCAAGCCCGTGGAGAAGTGAAAAGCGGCCTGGAGTACGACTGACTTAGTTCGATGACATCAAACTTGTCCTTAGGGACTATCTCCACCTTTGAGCCCTGCATATCCAATACCAAAATCTTCGCTCGATGGTGGTCAGAATGGGGAAGGCGCTTGTATAGTCTATCGGCTGAACATTATTGCCTTCGCCTCAATCCTGACTACGTGGAATCCGATGAAGAGGTAATCCTTCTTTCACTATCATGTATTCATCGTATTGAATTTCAACTGTATCTTAATTCTCATGATTCCATAGGCTGGTGACAAAGACGCAACTTCGACCAGCGCAAGTGGTCGGCCGATTATCTATCAACCTCCATTGGCCAGATCCCTCCTTGGACAAAGCGGTCCACCTCCATCGGCTCTCCTCCGAGTGTCGCAGGTGTCAGGGTCAAAGCGCAAGAAACCGGCTGCTCGATCGGTTTCTAAGAGATGGAAACCCGACGCTGATGTTGTCATCGTTGCATCGGCTTCGCAAAGCCCTTCTCCTGCGGCAATTCTAACTCCTCCCGCATCTCCACTGGTAGGTGTCAGCGTCAATTTTCTGTTGCCTTTGTTTTATCCTGACACCTTCGCTTTGCAGCCTGAACCATCGGCTCCCGAGGTCCAAACGTCGGACCCTGTTACTGGGGCTGAGCCGATGGTATCCTCTGAAGTTTTAGCATCTACTCACACTGCCCCACATCAAGCTGATACCCGCACAAGAACTGCTCCCACTGTCTCTCAGGCACGTCCATCATACATGTCAATTTTTCTTGACTTATGATCTCCAAGTTTACTAATGTTGTTATGCAGTCATTAGCCGATCTGTTCTCCTTCGACATCGGCAAATACCTGGAAGCAGAGGAAGACTCAGTCACCAGCACAGCGATCAAAACATTTTTGCCAGCCGATGCACGTGAGCAGTTGCCAGATATTATGCATCGGCTGGAGGTTCCGATTGACTCGCTGGTGAAAGACTGTGGGTCGATCCGGGGAAGACATGTAGAAATTCAACACCTCCTGCCTGCGGAACTATCGGATGCACTCATGCCTGCTGCTTACTTGGAATTCCAAAGGACCTAGCTGATTGCATCAAGACGACGCATAGCCGATCGCGCTGAGCAAAGCCACCTGGCTCACAACGATCGGCTAACTGCCCTTGATGAAAAGAAGAAACTTGATGAAATGTCATCTGACCTTCAACACGCCAACACCAAGCTTGGCCTCTTGAAGAAACGAGAAGCCGATTTGATGGCGGAACTCGACAAGGTTCGTGAAGATATTAATTCCACCGAGTCTCATCTCATCGGCCTACCAAAGTCGATCCAAAACCAAGAGGCCAAGGTAGTAGACAAAGTGCGGCTAGCAGTTTGCCGGCACAAGAACTTAAAAACTATCCTCAGATCAGACGAGGATGACATCCGCGCTATCAATGATATAGATCAAATCCGTTTGCACGCGATCGAGGCCATTAAGAAATTCTTGTAAAACTTTAGCCTCGGAGAAATCCAGATGTCATCTTGAACATTAACTTTTTGCAGTAAACTTTAATCATCTTGATCAACAAAAGTTGTGTATATATATTTTCTGATGACGATGTCTTAAACTGTATCGGCCATCTGTAACCGATATAATCATATCGGCTTTCGTATATTAGGAATCGGCTACGCCTCAGCCGATTTAAACAGTATCACTAGCCGATACCAATTCTGAGAACCCGTCCATCCTGAAAAGGAGAAATCGGCTATGCTCAGCCGATCTAGATGTCTTCCCGATTGGGTGGCCGTTCTCTAGACTTATCATCCCAAGACCCAATCGGTAACTTCTGATGTGTCGGCATTTCCTCTTTTCTTGCTAATCGTCTCTCGTAAGCCGATACCACATGCATTAGATGTGTTAAACCGTTGAACTCCTGGGCAGAAAATTTCCACCTGATGCGACTTGATAACCCCTGGAAGGCTAAATCGGCTAATTGTTCATCGCTCAGAACAAGACTATAACATCGGCTTCTGATGTCCTGGAAACGTTGGATGTATTCCAGAACTGACTCATTATGCCTCTGTTTAACCGATGTCAAATCTAACAGTCTCGTTTTTTGAATCCCAGTACAGAAATGTCCATGGAACCGTTGTTCCAGATCGGCCCATCCTTCAATCGAGTTCGATGGTAACGAAGAAAACCATGCGAAAGCCGATCCAGAGAGGGATAAAGGAAAGAAACGGACACTGAGAGCTTCCTCAGCCGATGCTTCTCCACACTTTATTAAGAATCGGCTGATGTGTTTCAATGTAGATATGCTGTCTTGTCCTGAGAATATTGAGAAATCTGGTATCGTGTATCGGCGAGGTAGTGGAACTCTGTTAAACCATTCTGGATATGAGTGCCGATACATTACTGTTTGATCCTTGGGTTTGATACCAAATTGCTCTTCCACCGTATCCACAATTCTGGTTAACCAATTGTTCTTTCTTAAAGTGTCTTTCTGATCATGTAGAGGTGGATATGGTACCCGATTCTGCTTATGACATTCTCCATAATGATTTCTCTGACAAAATTCTGGAGGTTCTTCCTGCCATTGCCCCCCGAGTCGATCTTGTATTGGTAGATACATATTTACCGATAGGTCCTTGTTTTCCTTCGTCTCTATCGGCAAAGGCACATGATCCTGATCGGTTTCTTGAGCCGATGACTCTTGTATCTCCTTCCCGATCAGATTCTGTAGTATATCCATCCATACTCCTGATGGATTACTGAATGCTTGATAAAATTAGTTGTTGAACATCTCTTGCAACGGCTTGGAAGAATTCACAGGTGCTGAATGGACTGATTCTTTCATCAAAACACAATATGGTAATTGTGTTTTTTGAATCGGCCCTTGTTTAGTCATACTAAAAGATTCCAAACAGAGCTTCTGAAAGTTGTCCATATTTTGCTCTATATGCCGCCTCTGGTCTTCATTCAAATCCTCCATAGTAACTGGAATTGCTATCTCCTTATCGGCTTCATCTTCGGATGAATATGTCTTGGAATCCACATTTTCTTTAGACATATTGACAACAAGATGCCCCCCGGGTTGATGAGAAAAATCTGACTTTCAATCAGGCACTTGTAGAGTCCCGCTGGTTGATGAATGGAATTATATCACCAACCGATGAAGGATCTTCAGCCGATAAACGGTCTTCAGGTTTCTCCAACCGATGAATCCAATCCAATCGGCTAATGAATGAAGATTTCTATCCGATCAGCCGATGAATAAAGTACAGTTCTTATTGGCCGATGAATGAAACCTTCGGTCCCACTGGGCATGCCAAGAAGCGTGCTCGCCGCCAAAAAATCCCGCAACCGGGGAGGGACGGTGGCTCAGTCACGCGAAGGCCTGGGAGGTCTGCTTGTCTCCAGTGCAGGTCCTTAGGTCTCGAGGTTCGCGGGCGTGCTAGTCAATTTGACCCTGCAATTGACAAGGAGGTGAGACGAGCGGGTTCGATACAGACGCTCGCTATCGGCTAGCTGCCGATAGGTTCGGGATGCTGTTTGATCGGCTGGGGAGCCGATGTGGACAGGTGTCGACGAGCGGTCGACCGTAGAGCCGATGGAGGAACTAGGGTGTGCTCAGAGGATATCGAGGCGCACGGGATCCCTCCGGACAGCCGAATAGTGATCCATCGGCTAGAAAACCGATGAAAGCGGATGCGGCCTAGGCGATGATTAGCGCAAGAAGGCATGGGCTGCAAAGCCGATGCCGCTCCGGATATGACAGCAAGAGACCCATCGCCCGCCGTGGTAGTGCCTCGAAGATCGGACCTAACCGAGACAGTACGAGGCCGGGGCCAACGGCAATGATACGGAGGACGCCGGATCGGCTATGCCGTAGCAAGGATAGGAACGAACCCATCGGCTAGCTAAGCCGATGAGGGGACGCCTCTCTGAAGGCGGGTGCGTATCGGCTGGAGGTCCGATATGTTTGGCGTTACACATCGTGGGACGCCTCTAAAGGCTGATGCGTATCGGCCGAGGGGCCAATGCGCTGGGCATGAAGCACAGAGCATGGATAACTCATCGGCTAGCACTCCGATGATACGCCGTGTAGAAGCTTATAGGCCTGAAGCTCAAAATACCGTTGGTAGCCCCGTAGGTCGGACCTAACCGATGCACCACGAGACCGATGACGGCAGAGGGAGCTTAACAGGCTGATAGTTCCAGCACGGACGTGATGCGATATATCCGATCGGCTTAAGAGGTCGGACCTAACCGATGCAGCCTTAGACAGAGCAGGACATATCAGGATGGTGGCGGGACTTACCCCTTCGTCGGAGATCGGACTTAACCGATGCAGCCCCGCGTCGAGAGCCAGAACCCGTCGGTAGAACCTAGATAAACTAGGGTGGCGATGCGCCGAGTTTGAATATGATCGAGAGAAATTTTACATGTTTCTAGGGGGTCTATATTTATACGCTGGATTTACAGACAGAGTCTGACGCGTCTACGACCACCGGACATTATTTCCTAGTAAGAACAAAGAAAAATATTCCTAAAGGAGTTAACTAACCAGCTAGACCTCCCTAATTGAGTAAGGTTATAATTTACAAAAATAAGCACCCTGCCGTGGAGTCCACAGCTCCTCCGCAAACCCGGTTTCATCTGAATAATCTTCCAATTTATAACCGAGTCTTCCTTTACTGCAACCTGATCGGCTTCTCCACTGTAGCTATCGGACCTTCTTTAAGTCAAGCCGATCCTTCTCCTTTCTTCCCTCGGGCTTCTCGGACCTGATCCCGATTAGACAATCCCCTGTCTTCAAGCCGATCCAATCTTCTACTAATCTGATCGGCTTTTCTACAGTTCTCCATCGGCTTTATCTCAGTATCTCCATCGGCTTATGACTGCATCAAACCGTCCAACAGACCTCTCAACCGATCAGCTTTAGCCCCATCGGATCTCCCAGCCGATCGGATTTAGCGCCATCGGATCCGCTAGATTTTGGCGTTAACACATGCCTCCCAATTTCGGAGTTTGCCAATAGACTACGAAATTCCGAGCCATTAGAAACCTCCGCAAACCAGGATGACCCGTTAAAACCCCATTAATCAGCTCAGATCTCTGCCTAGGTCATTCCGCCTCTATAAAATATATCCCCTCCTTAGCCTTCTTTCACATACTTCTTCTCATCAAAAACCCCAAACCTCCACGAGCTCCACAGGCATCCGCAAATTTCTACGAATCTCGATGGGCTCAAAAGACTGAAAGCGAGCTCTCGCAGATTTCTTCATTAGCCGCTACTCCTTCGTTTGCGCAATGGCTTCCACACACATAATCCCTGAGGTAACCGTTATCTGCTCTTTCATCCTATGTTTTGCACGATTCTTCCCCATCCTGATTTCTCATCAATAGTCGGGTTCTGGTTTCTGTAGGATCTTAAGAGTCAGATCACTATTCCAATCTCTGACCGCCCCGGTCACTTCTTTCTTGGCCCTATGGATAACGAGGATCCGACTGATTTCATCAACTCCGAAACAGAAAGGATCCCGTTCAAGAACTCATCCATGGCCATCACCGATTGGGCTCACAGCTTCAGATCCTGGTCTAGCAAACTTCCTAAATAGAGGAACTGGTACCTTCGGATCTCATAGCCGATTGGCTTTAGCGCCATCGGATCCGCCAGATTTTAGCGTTAACAGGTAGTATCGTTGGCGTGTGGCGGAGTCATTGGTGTGTGGGTGCGCGGTGGCATCAATGGTGCAAATAGGAACGACGGCAGCGTGGAGGGCGGCATCGTTGGTAGAAAGGTGAGCGCACGGCGGCATCGGTGTAGATGGTGTCATCGGTGAGGATAGATGATAACACGAGAAGATCGAGCGCAATCTGGGGACTTCGATCGAAAATGACAAGAGGATATCATATATATACTATCCCATTTTTAGTACTAGTTGTATATAGAAAAACCGGTACTAAAGATTCTTAACAACCGGTTGAGTTTTCCTGCCAAAATATATTTATTACCACTTGTTTTATATAACAGATACAAAAGATTTTTAAGTAGTTAAAATATGGTAAAAAATTTAGAAAACAAAAAAGTGTGAAAAATAATTTGAAAAACTAGAAAAATTATAGAAATAATATCATAAACATGAAAATTAGGATAATTAATTTTAAAAATAGTAAATATAGGATATATAAATTTAAGAAAAAAGAAAACTAGGATAATTAATTTTAAAAACTTTGAAATATAGTGTGTTGAGATGCAGTGACTCATATCAGTGCTGATATTATATGATTTGTCATTGTTGGCAAGGCCGGTTGATATAATATGCATAATAGTGTACTCAATGTTATAGTAAAAATGGGAGATTGTAAATATTAAAAAAAACGCAATACATGTAACCAGTATATATTCAATCTCATGACGTGAGAGCAGAGGCAACAAACTTATTCTTTACAAATGACCCTTGGCTATGATCGTGGCATAAGTATGGAGTGTCCTTATTTACTAGAATGAGGCTCGGGTCAACCACCACTGCGAACGGAAGTTGCCTATCAAACTGATCGTAATGTCTTGTCCTCAACTCCAACAAGATACCTTTTTCTTGGGAGAACCACGTGGCACTTTGGCTCAACAAGCACTTTACTCGTTTGCTCAGATATTCCCTTCTTTGCTTTGCTAGACATGTCATTCACATAGAAAACTTGAGTCACATCATTGGCTAGGACGAATGGTTCATCTAAGTACCCAATCTTGTTAAGGTCAACTGCTGTCATCCCGCACTCATCAACCGTTACACCTCCACCAGTCAGCCTCACCTATTGGCATCGAAAGAGAGGACCTTCAAAGGGCCATACTCGAGTTCCCATATCTCCTCAATGACACCATAGTTTGTGTTGTTTGTCCCATTGTTGTCCATGGCATCTATATGGACAACACCGTGTTGGCTAGTGCTCTTTTTGTCTTGGCTCTTATGTAAAATATATACCCATTTATCTCATATCCTTGGAATGCCAAGATTGAGCAAGATGGTCCCCTTACCAACCAGGCTAGTTGTTTATCAATCATCTCATTACCCATGAGATGTTCTTGCAACCAAGCGGCAAAAGTATCAATGTGATGACGCATAACTAGGTAGCGAACTTCCCCTAGTTTTTGGAGCGTACAATCTTCATGTGCTCTTTGATGTAATGAGCCACTAGTCAAGATTGTTACAAAACCATGAAATGTGCTCTACAAAATAAATTATTGTCTATAGTCATTATTATTTTCTTCCAAGTGTGCCCTTTCCCCTTAGTCTTCCCTCATGGCTTGATTCGGGGACCCCGATTGGACTAAGGTTGTCCATAAAGTCTAAACAAAACTCAATGATCTCCTTTGTTCCATAACCCTGGGCGATGCATCCTTTCGGACAAAAATGATTACGAACATACTTCTTTAGGATGCCTATGTACCTCACAAAAGAGAACATATTGTGTACATACATTGGACCGAGAATACCGATCTCTTTGACAAGGTGAGCCAGAAGATACATAATGATATTGAAGAATGATGGTGGAAATATCATCTTAACGCTAACAAGACATTGGACTACGACAGTCTATAGGCTTGTTAAATTATCTGGATCGATAACCATCTGTGAAATTGAGTTGAGGAATGTACATAGTTTTATTATTGTTATCCAGACATTAACAGGAAGAATACCCCTAAGTACAACAGGAAACAATTGTATCATCAACACGTGGCAGTCATGAGACTTTAGGTTTGCAAATTTCTTTTATTTTATGTTTATTATTCCCTTTATATTCAATGAGTATCCGGATGGGACCTTGATGCTATCCAAGCATTCGAACATGTTTTCCTTCTCTTCCTTACTGAGAGTGTAGCTGGCAGGACGTAAGTAATAGCTTCCTTTCTCCCTCTTTTCTGAATGAAGGTCTTCACGTTGTTTCATACGTTTTAGATCCTTCCGTGCTTTAAGTGTATCTTCGAACATTGCATATATACCTAGGAAGCCTAGCAGGTTCATGCAAAGGTTTTAGTGAGATGCATCATGTCGATTGTATTGTGGACCTCTAAGATTCTCCAATAAGATAATTTCTAAAAAAAACAAACTTCTTCTTCCACATCACCGCATGACGGTCTTTAATTACGACAAGTTGGGTACTAGGTCTCTTTCTAAATACTACTTTTAAATCTTTTACCATAGCAAATACAGTTTTCCTATTATGGTGCATAGGCTTAGTACGGTGGTTAGCCTTCCCTTCAAAATGCTTTCCTTTTTTTGTATAGGGTGGTTGCGAACAAGAAATCGACAATGGCCCATGTACACAACCTTCCTACAGTGTTTCAAATACGTATTGTCAATTTCTTCTAAACAGTGGATGTAGGCCCTATACCCCTTATTTGTTAATTATGATAGGTTTGTCTAGTATAAGTCAATTGTTGATGGTTAAAAACAGCAATGCTCGTAGGTTAAATTGCTCCTGTTTGTCCTTATACCACACAATGACACCTTCTTCATTCTATAATAGTAGCAGTTCTTCAACCAATGATCTTAGGTACACATCAATGTTGTTACTAGGTTGCTTTGGATCTTGAATAAGCACTGACATCATGATATACTTCTGCTTTATACACAATCAAGAAGAAAGGTTGTAGATACATAGGGTCATAGGCCAAGTGCTATGACTGTTGCTCATCTCCTAGAAAGGAATCATGCCATCCATACTTAAACCAAAGCTTATGTTCCTTGCATCATTTTCGAAGTCTAGGAATGTTTTGTTGAGTTTTCACCACTAGGACCCATTGGCGGGGTGTCTCAATATCGCATCTTGTTTACATTCTTTTGCGTACCAATGCATCATTTTAGCATGCATTTTGTTCCTAAACAATCATTTTTAGACGTGGTGTTATAGGGAAATACCACATGACCTTAGCAGGAACTCTCTTCTTCGAAGGCTCTTCCTCAACATCACTGAGATCATCTCGTTTGATCTTATATCGCAATGCCTTACAAACCAAGCATGCATCTAGATTCTCGTACTCCTTACCGCAATAGAGGATACAATCATTGGGACATACATGTATCTTCTTGACTTTCAGTCCTAGAGGGTAGGCTACTATTTTGCTTTGTATGTTGTTATATAGGCTATTCATTACCCTTCGGAAGAATATTATTTACTAGTTTCAATAACTCCTCAAATGCATTATCAGTCACACCATTTGTTGCCTTTCATTGCAATAATTCCAGTGTGGCACCCAACTTTTTATGCCCCTATTTGCAATCTGGATACAATAACGTTTTGTGGTCCACTAATGTACGTTCCAATTTCCTTAGCTCCTTTCTACTTTCGCCATGTTTATTTGCATCACACAATATCTGACGAAGATCATCTGCACTATCATCTTCTGCAACCCTTCCTTCCGCTTCGCCCATTGTAGTATCTACAAAGCCACCATATTAAACTCAGTGGGGAGTATTGTTGTCTTCTTCATCGTCTTCCATTGCAACCCCTCTCTCTCCGTACTTGGTCTAACAATTATAGTCAGGTATGAATCTCAAGTGTAACAAGTGGCCATTAAGAATCCTTGAGAAAGAGTACTCCTTCTAGTTCTTATAGTTTTTATATGGACATCATATGAAACCCTTAGACTTATGGGCATCGGCCACCCTAAGAAAAAATTCACGCCATCGATGAACTCCTTTGACTATCGATCCGCATTGTACATCTATTATCGGTTTATCTATATTACAAGTTAAAAATTACTTAAAAATTAATAATTTTAAATATCATAACCGGACGAAGAGTATAGCTAACTTTTGTGTAAAGCACTTCGATTGGTGGAATCTATAATAATATATGGATAAATCTAGCTACGTCTCACCTATACCAGTAGCACCATGAACCGATAGAGCTCTATGTAAAAATATCAAATACAACATATTGTTATTACTATTAAATTTCTTATATTTTTAATATTAACACTTCCCTATTTTTCCTAATCATTCATACTTTTTTCTTCATTTTTCCTATGTTTTTTCTTATTTCCCCCTTTTTCTATACTTAGCGTATTTTCCTTATTTTTTCCTATTAGTCCATACTTTAGATGTCTTATATTTTTTTATATTAATACATGCACTAATTTTTCTATTTTGTCTAATTTTCAATTCTTTTTCCTCCCTTTTTCTATAATCTTCTTTTTTTCTCTTTTTTAACCTTTTTATTCTATGTTCTTATATTTTTGTTACCTTTATTTTTATGAAGCATACTCTTATTTTCTCAAAAATTTTATTCTTTCTCGTCTATTTTTATATAGTTTGAGAGGATTAGCTATATATAATATATAGATAGAAATATAATATCTTACCCATGTGAGAATGAGATAAAATTGCTAATCTTTTAGAGCCCTTGGATGTGTAAAATCAACCAAAAAAAATCTTTCACAAAAAATTTTGGTCGTCATGAAGTTGCTCTCTATTTACGAATGACTTGGGCTGAAGGAGAAAGCAGGGTTTAAAAGGGATCTTTAGTATTGATTGAAAATACCAATTGGTACTAATAACTACACATTAGTAACTATTGGTCTCTCTAGCCGATGCTAATGTGTTCGATGATATTAATACCGGTTGATAATACAACCGATATTAAAGATCGTATACGACCACCAAAGATATATAATTGTTATAACCGATACTAATCATCCCAACGTATATCAAATTGATATATTTATGTAACTAAACACTATTTTTTTATGGTTGATACTAGAAGCCTTTTTTGTTCGACATGACAAGCAGCTTTATAACAAAGCGATAAAGTTGGTATGAGTAACCTAGCTAGGTGACGTGCAGATAGATGTCTCTTTGGCTCGTGCACGCACTCAGCTGCAAAGCACACTCTATAAGTGGAATATCAATGTAGCCTTGTGGGTGACTCCCCCACCACCCCCCCCCCCCCCCGCCTATCTTGGCTGCGAGGCTGCTGGTAGCACATGTTCCAAACCAACGTACGGCACAGGCATTACAGGCGCGATCGATGTTATGGAAATTCCTTTATGGTAATAACCCCTCAATTTAGGAAATTAAGACCCTCTTTGTCACATCTCAAAAGATTCAAGATTTTCTAGAGCTCGATATTTATAGCTCTAGAAATCTATGGATTGAGAAGTATGGTTATATTGATAATACTTGAATCAGTCATTTTATTGCTATTTTAAAGGAAATAGAAATTTCAACCACTGTAATTTAACTTATAAACTCCAGATCTAACGTGAATATGAGATCTGGAGTTACGTCAAACATAACTAAATTTTGTAACTATTTGAAATCTGTTTAAAGTTCAAAGATGATTACTAGCAAATCCTGAATTCCTCACGATAGAGATTCGACTTGATCTTCCTTTCGAATTTCTTTCAGTTTTTGATTTTTTTTTATTTTTATTTATTTTAAAAATTAATCAATTTAAAACTTATTTTTAAATATATATCTTTTATCCATGCTACCGCCAAAGAAATAGAATTAACAATATCCTTGTATTGAGACTGACGTGATCAAACACTGTCGCGCTAGGGGTGGCTGGCATGGTGGCCTTGTTTTCAAGTGGTTTAGTTTTAAAATTTTACAAAATAAAAATGTTCAAATAATAAAAAAAACCCTTTTGACCTTTTGTAAGTTGGCTGGCGGCAGAAAAATACGTGTCCTGCCCTTCTGATCTATTTTAACAGCTGGTATACGATTCTCGTCATCATTTTACTTATCCGAGAATACTAATTGTAGTTAATTAATAAGGAGCACGTGTGTATAATGTGTTCATCGAGAGAAAGACTCATCCTATATAGCGATTGCAACACACACGTTCCTTTTCTTTCTTTTCTTTTTGCGAGAGAAGAACATGGATTTTGTAATGGGACAATAGTATTTTATGTTAGGGCACCACATTTCTGTCGAAAGAAATTTTCAACTATAGAAAAAATGTGCATTTAGCATGTACGAGTAAATACCATAAAATTATCCAACTTTCCAAAATTAGTCGCAAAAGCTTGGAATGGAACAGGATGGGCTGATTGACGGTACTCGTTGAGACAAATACCCCTGCACCTTTTAATTTCTTACTCCCCACAGCCCCTGTGACTCTTCTACTTCTTTCGACACATTTTTTATAGGGTTTTTCTCCCCCAAACCTTAGAACCAAGTCAATTGTAGCTAAAAGTGTATTTAGGCTTTCTAATAGTAGATAATAAGAAATTAGAAAACTAATATATTATGATTAAAAATCTCGCAGTAATTCGTCAAGTGAGAGATTATTTTATATAAAAGAAGGCCCCATAAAGAAAAGAAAAGAAAATGCGAATTTAGGACAAATCATACTATTAAGAGACTTAAGTTTAAGTTTAGTTGGGTAGAAAAGCAAGTGTTTAATAAAACTTCTAAGTTTAAATGAGCGAACAATCGTACTACGTACACCTTAGGGTTTTGGTTTTCTCTCCCAGTTTTAGATATTTGTGTCTAGACTTTGTGAAAACTTATAGATAAGTTTTTCTGTCAAACAGAGAAACCAGCTCGAAGTCTCTAGACATTTTGGTCAGAGTCTTCGGATTGAGCTTTTTATCCGCAAAGAGGCCTGTCCGGAGTCTCTAGAAGTATAGATCAGACACTCCAAACTTTCTCTTCTTCTCTAAGCTAAGTGATGTCTGGAGTCTCTGAACCATTTTGTCAGAGTCTTTGGACTAAAGTTTCTGTATAGAGTGAAAGGCATGTCCAGAGTCTCCGAACATTCTATCCAGATACTCTGTAGTTTGAATTCTGTGAGTAATGACTAACTTTGATAGTGGTGGGTATTTAATCCCACCAACCTCTTTTGAGGGATAGACTGCTCACTCATTACTACACCACTTCCAAGAGTTATCTAGATATTCTTTACTTCACTCTCTTAGATCTTAAGTTTAATGCACCATTTGAAAGTGCTTTTTGGGTGATTTGTAAGAGATTGAATCTTGGGATTTGATTGAGCACTTATGGATTAATACCGATGAAGAATCAAACTTGTTATTCTTGAAGGACCACCTACTAGATGACTAAGCGTTACCCGTGAGAATTCAATGTGTGAATCGTATGGGACGTTTGTGAATGTCTTTCTCAGCTCCACGAGAAAAGAGATATATTAGTGAATCCCTGAGTTCTTCCTTAAAAATTAGTTTGGTAGAGCAAACTTCATAGAAAGTGGGAGCATAATATTCTACTGAAGATCTTAGTGATTGTCTTAAACTAAGTAATACATTTTGCTCCGAGCTTAAAGGCTAATCTAGTTTAGGGATTAAACTTGGTGAGACAAGGGATCTAAAAAGATTCGGCTCTTTAGAGCTTCTCAATGGAGACTTAGGATCGTTTGATCCAAACTTTGGTAAAAATTCATTTTATCTACTAGCATCCTGTTACCTTTTATATTCTCTATATTTTGTTTGCTTGCTTCCTCTACAACCCTTAGGGTTCGTCTCTTTTGAATACTCTCAGACATTTTAAAGGAGGTCTAAAATCTCTAGACTATACAACCGGAGATTCCGGACTAGTTTTTTTATCTGACAAAAAGATTGATCTTAATACTTCGGATTATAGAACCGAAGACTCCGAAAAGACGTCTAATTTATGCTATCAGTTTATTTTAGGTTTAAAAGTTTGCACATTCAACCCTCCTCTGTACGACTCAAGATTCTTTCAATAGCATGCATGCTTCGTTAGCCAAAAGTCCATCTTGAGGTCCCATTTCTTCTTCTTGAAACCCTATAGCTCTCTTATGCTTTCTTGTTTCTTCCATCTTGCACTTTACAGTTGTTGTACTGGAGGTGTCGTAGTACGTTTCCACCAGATGCATATCTAGCTCAAGGACAAGTTTTTTTTTGCTGATTTAACCTGGCGGAAACTGCTATCTGAACACCCTTTGGTATTTTGCATGGGCACAGGGCGGTGGGGACAAAGGAAAGCCCAGGGGCAATTTTTGTCTTGAAAGTAGAGGTGTTCCCGTCCATATATATGTCGTCTAGTTTTGTGGTATTCTTGAAAGCATTAAGACAGTATCATGGTATTTTTTGAAAGGTGGGATGATTTTGTGGCATTTATCAGTACAAGCCGACATGTACACTCACTAGAGAGAATGAAACTTGTACCACAGGTTTATAATGTGTGGCAGAAATTTCTTGACACTTGTTCTCATGTAACGTTGCAAGCGCAACATTTTCAGCTCAAACCATCAACTTATTGGACTCCTTTGATCATTTTCCAAAAGGCAATCATACACATAGTCACATACACATTATAACCGTGTGTAAACCGTTTGAATGTGTCTGACTCTGAGAGTTTCGTTTCCGACACAATAACATCTGAAACAATTAACAGCTGCTTCTGCTGCTGCTTCTTTTTCAGCCCAAGATCGATAAAGCTCAATCATGGAGTACACTGCAAGTCTCTTCTCCTGCCAGCCAACCACATCACCTGAGCAACAACACTACTCATGAAGAGACCAATTCTTCTTTTCACATCATCAAAGACGACGCATCTAGCTCTAGCTAAGCAAATTTAGCTCTCCTCCATTGCACTGCTATTGCTGAAGTGGACCATACATGCATATCATCGCCATGGTGATTGGGGGCTACGTTTGCTGAATAAAGCAGAAAAAGATGGATGGATACATAGTAAAGTAGCATGCATGCATGAAGGAAACAGAGAAAAGCCCCCATCAGACGACACAGCTAGTATGAGATCTCATACTGGCCATCCTTTCCTTTTTGCTCAGAGTGAAGGAGAGATTCTAGCAGCTAGCTTTGGTAATACGGTCAGCACATGCAAAGCACTGACCAATGTCTAAGGCAAGTACCATTTTAAAAAAATTATATTTTATGCTGCATACAAGCCAAGCTAGAATATAGTCCTAGCCGTTTGCAAAAGCTTCTCACAACTATACTTTGTTCCGGAATCTTCAGCCCTCTCTCTCTCCTAAAAAAAACATCATATATTCTTACTTAGATTCTAAAAATCTATAATCTAGAAAATAAACTAGAAGTCAGAGACTACAAGCCAAGCTAGAAGTCAGAGACTACAAACCTAGCTTTTTCAGATTCTCACTAGTTGTGTTTCTCGTAATCTTGACCTCTTCCAAATTGGGCCTAGTGAAGAACATCTAGTTGTTCAACCATTTGTTTACGAAGGGTTAATTTACTATCAATTAATAACTCACTACAAGAAGTCCCCATAGCCATGGAACTATTTCAACAATATATCTAGACAAAATTTTCTATAGGGTATTATAATTTTATGTATCGTGTCACTGTCATAAAACATTAGACAGGACTCTAGTTTTGTGTAATTTACTAAAATGCACTATACCACTATTTTAACATATTTTCATCAATTGGAGAGTTGTTTTTAAATTGATGCTTTTACCCTCAAACCAACTTGGGGTGTCTAGTTAACACTCTCACCCCTTTCCGAATCATGTCACCAAAGAAGAGATCCCTAAATTAAGGAGGAATACTTTGTATGCCATTTGTTTTAGTGTTTGTTTATAGAACTACGAAAGCCAAAGTTTGAATTACCCCCTTAACTACTGTGCCAGTTCAACTTACCCCCTAAAGTACAAAACCAGACATCTGACACCCTTAACTCTTTAAACGAGATGAATAATCCAATACAAGTTAGTTTTGATCCTACGTGGTGTCCAATATGGCAATAAAATCCAATATTAATCTTATGTGGTAGTGGGGCCCACCTAGCAGCCTCTATTTGCATCCTCACCTTCTCTGTAGCATAGCCTGAGAGGCCAAGAGAGAGCATAGCGAGAGGGAGAGAGGGAGGAGAGGGAGAGAGTTGGTGGGTGGCCATCCCGTAGTGATGTTCAACAAGCGATGGCGCCGGCAAGCAACAACACCAAACAAAGGGGTCATACGTGAACTGAGAAAAAAGGGCGTGGTAGGCGAATGTGTTGTGAAGGAGGAGGAGTTGGCGCCACCAGAATGGTGTGTGGAGGACTAGCCTGCTAGAGATCTTGGACCACCACCTCATCACCTCCTTCCTGAGCTCTTGCTTTGCCCTTCTGTATGTCATTGTCATCGATGCCACGTCTCCCCTAAACCTCCAATTACATCTTTGTCATGAACTAGACATGGCTTATGATGAGGACAGTGCAAATCTAGAGAAGTTGAGTCAAAGGATAGTCCCCCTTCTTTCTTGGCGACGGACTAATGACGGAGCTCAAGGAGGGGTGCCTAGGTTGTAGTCTAGTATCAAAGCTTGATCAGGGGCGCCCAATAGCAGAAACTTGAGAAGAAGGCTCCATGGTTCTCATTGGCCATGAGCTCCCATAAATGTGGCCACAAACTTGTCACTGTTGTAGCCACCTCCGTTCAAGCTCTATGTCCACCGTTTCTACAACCACCTCATTGTCGCCTCTACACAAGCTCCGCATCCACATTCGTGCAAGGTCCGCTACAGGCACCTTGTCACTGCCTCATCACCATCTCCCACGTGAACTCCGCCTCCCACTACCTCCACCAAGAGAGAGAGATAGAGGGGTGATGTGACTGGCTCAAGAGAGATGGGGAGAGAAAGATGATAGTACGGTCGCAAGGTTTTTTCTATTTGGATTGCCATGTTAGCATCACGTGTATGAGCTTAGGTTGAAACCATCCAAAATAGTGCTCAGGAAGGCTACTTGGCTGATTTAAAAAGTTGAAAGGTGTCGAATGTCTAGTTTTGTAGTTTAAAATATAAATTGGACTACTATAACAATTCAGGGAGTAATTCAATTTTTTTTCTCAAACCTTTAAGCTGACTTTTCGATTTATATGGTTTATAAACTAGTTTTTTAAGTTTCAAGTTTAAGGGTGAAGTCCTAACTCTAATCATATAAGCCAAAAGGCTGCTCAAACCTATATTTTGGCTTAATAATATAAGAGTGACTTATGGTTTTAAAAAAGCTCGACAGAAAAGCTGTCTGCTTGTTTAGGCTGTCTTTTTTGACTAATGAGACCAAACAGACAGGACCTAGGTGATGTGCTTCTACCAGTGCTGATAGGCTTAGAGGATGACGCCATTATAGCTTTCATCAAAGGATGCCACCATTGTAGATGGAAGACGTCAGTGCCACCGCTGTTGTCAGAGGACACCGTTGCCTCTAGGGTGCGCGCTGCAACTTGTCGATGCTTGTCACCATTGCTGCTCATTTGGGGATGAACGGATGCTGTTCATTTCATGGATACGGTTATCGTAATGTTTTAAAGGATAAGTCCACATGTTATACCTCTCAATTGTCGGATTTGTTTAAAATACATCTCAACTACGAAACTAGACATTTAACCCTCACTATTAAAACTGACCAAAAGAGCAATAGAACCTGGGTTAAATGGTTATTTTGTGATTTTGAAAACCAAAGTGTAGTTTTCTTACTTGTATGTCACCTAATTAAATTAGTAAGACTTGTAGAAAGTAAAGTAATAAAAAGATATATTTGGATATAAAAATTATGAAACCATTATAAAAACCAGGTGAGGGTGTTTCTAATAATATGGCCTTACCCTTATTTCCCTATTTTTTAAATGAGATCTTTCAAGTGAATTATTCTTTTGACATCTATCTATCACTTTTTGAATCACTCGAAGTACCCCATAATTCATTGAAATGTATTTCTGTGGTAAAACAAAGAATGGTAGGAAATTATAATTTTGTGTTGATCCCTCGCAATTTGAAAGAAAAAATGCAGCATTAAATGGATCTAGAGATTAATCCAAGAAACAAAAAACAAACGAAAGGTGCAATACATTTATACTAATTTAAGTCACAGTTTTTTATAGGTCAACTTTGGGTTATGCATATATTGTTCAAGTGCACTAACTGTACAGACGACCAACAAATAACAAAACTATTTTAGGATTAAGTCCACTGTTAATTCCCTTCGCTGGATCCAAAAGTATTGCCGACTACTGACAAAAAAAAAGTGCGGCTCAGGTATGCGATTGCAGCTTTTATTCAGGGTTACTGATGTAAACAAAGTTCAGACGCAATCACACCTTCGTTCACCCAGTTCATACTTATGTTCAGGGTGCACACATTTAATTTGGTTAGTTTTGTGTTTTGTCGCAGAGGAAAATTGTAGTACTGTAGGATGTTGTGTTGCGATTGTGGGTGCTGTGCTAGCTTTACTTTGTGTGGCATTTGCAAGAGAGAAACTTTGTACGGTATAGCTGACTTTGTTGTTGCTTGTGTGCAATTCGCTTGAGATGTATGAAATACTGCTCCTCTTGTTATTGTCACCATTCCATCGCATCAAAGATATCTTGTTCTTCATTTTTATATGTTGGGTTGGTAGTTGTATTATATTCACATTAATAACAGTGTATTATGTGGTGATGATGATGAAATATCTTGCCCCAAATTAGCATACCTTCATCCACAGGATGATGTTCTTTAGTTCACAAAATATGATTTACTATGACCATTAGTCATATATGCCAGAAATTGAAATTCAGACATTTGTGGAATTCAGTTATTAAGTGCAAATGCTGTCAAGCAAATCATTTTTGTTCATTGACAACATCAAAATACTAAACGATTCACGAATAGCTCTGAAGTTATTTAACACTTGTCAGTTTGAAGGGTGCCTGTAGCAGAGGCTAGATTCAGGTTGTGTTGGTCGAGGCAGATAAGGCTGTGAAGCTATTTGTGAATTTAATTGAGGATGGATAGCTGTTTATCTCTGTCAGTAATTCATCATGACTAAGGATCCAGGGTACCAGGATGATTAGTATGACTTGGAGCTTGTCTGCTCCCTGAACCCTCGATGATTTTCAAGCTTTCATCTGGTGTTGTTTTGGTGAAAACGGCCGTTTTATTTTCAGGAAAAAAGGCATATCTATCTTTCCATTGGCCGTTGAAATATTCAGGAGAACTGCAGGAATTGTGTTTCATCATGTTTGTGGAACTGGATGTACAGAGGGTGTAAAGAGAATAAATTGACCGGTTAGTAAGCAACGCTGGGCTTGTGGTTTTGAAGGTGTGACAACTGACTACTTCCCATGAATGTTTCATTCTACTCTTATTTACTTGTAGCCTGTCCCCTTTTGTTAGCCATGACAATGTATCCTGATTCTGAACTGGGACTTGAGCAGTTTTTTGCTTTGTCTCTTGGATTGATCTAGATGCAACCCTGTGTGGTATTGAATCTGATGCACGATGATCATGTTGTACTGCTGTAGGAATGTGGTGTACAGTGAGACTAAGATCCTAACTCTATAAGGGGGATCGAATCTATATATATACAATCCAGTGGTCTAACACCCCCCACAGTCACAGCGTGAGAAACGGACGCAGAGACTGAAGCGAAAACTGGTGAACAAAGGCGCGGGTAGGCCTTTGGTCATAATATCGATGAATTGGTGCGCCGATGGTACATGAAGCACCCGAACCATCCTAGTGCGACCTTGCCACATACGAAGTGAATGTCTATCTCTATATTCTTCGTGCGTCAATGATAGACCGAGTTGACGGTCATGTAGACGGCGCTGACGTTGTCGTAGTAGACGATGGTTGCAGAGGGGATAGGTGCACTGAGCTCCTAGAGAAGCTCGCAAAGCTAGCAACACTCGACAACGGCGTGGGCAACGGCGCGATACTCAGCTTCGGCGCTAGACCGAGACACTGTAGTTTGGCGCTTTGAGGACCAAGAGACTAGAGTGTCGCCGAGGAAGACGCAGTAGCCGGATGTAGAGCGTCGAGAGTCGGAGCAGCCCACCCACTCCACGTCGGAGTACGCGATAAGAGAGTCGATGGGACTGGAGCTGAGATATAAGCCGGTGGAGAGTGTGCCCTTCACGTAGCGAAAAATACGCTTGAGCAGCGCGAGGTGAGGTTAGCGCGAAGCATGCATTAAGAGGCACACTTGTTGGATGGCGTAAATGAGTTCGAGCCGTGTTAGTGTGAGTTATTGGAGGGCACCAGCAAGACTCCGGTACTGGGAGGGATTGGCTATGAGAGAGCCATCAGTGGCGGAGAGTTTGGCGCAAGTGTTGACAAGAGTGGCCGTGGGGTGATATTCGGCCATGCCCGCACGTTGGAGGAGATCGATGACATACTGACGCTGGAAAAGAAAGAGCTCGTGAGGAGAGCGGGTGACAGAGATGCCAAGGAAGTGATGGAGAGGACCGAGATCGGTCATGGCAAACTCAGAGTGGAGTCAGGCCAAGATCTGGTGTAGGAGGGACGGCGAGGACGTTGTAAGAACAATGTCATTGATGTAGAGGAGATGATAGGCGGTGGTGGTGCCAATGTGAAGGACGAAGAGGAACGTATCAAAAATAAAGGCCACAAAGCCGATGTGCTGAAGGTAGGTAGCAAAGCGCTGGTACCAGGCCTGAGAAGCCTATTTGAGGCCGTAGAGGGAGCGCTAAAGGACACAGACGTCGCCGGGATGAGATGGATCAACGAAGCCTGTAGGTTGCTGGCAGTATATCGTTTCTGTTAGATGACCGTGAAGAAAGGTCTTCTTCACGTCGAGCTGGTGGATCGGCCAAGAGTGCGAGGCAGCAAGAGTGAGAACAACCTGGACGGTAGTAGGTTTGGCGACGGGACTGAAGATCTCATCGTAGTCAACGCCGAAACGTTGGGAGAAACTCCGAACTACCCAGCGTGCCTTGTGACAAGCAAGCGATCCATCAGCGTGGAACTTGTGTTTAAAGATCCACTTACCAGTCACAACATTGGCACTAGGAGAACGATAGATGAGGTGCTAGGTCTCATTATCCATAAGGGTCTTGTACTCGTCAGTCATGGTCGCGCGCCACTGAGGATCCGTTAGGACTGAACGAGGAGTCACAGGATAAGCGAGATAGTACAATGGACTGCTGAGAGCCCATAGCGCTTGGTAGGACAGAGAGACCTGGTTTGTGATCGGGTGATCATATTAGAGGTGGAGGGGACAAAAGCCAATGGGAGTGTAAGAGGTGGGGTGGGGACTAGGTGGGGAAGGGTGGCATCGGCTCGAGATCGGCGATTGTATGTTCGGGGAAAGGGCTGAACAAGATCGGTCTGAGCCGATGGGGATGGGTGAGCCGATGGAGGTGGATGGGCCGATGGGTTTGGGCGGTCCGATGGAGGTGGAGCAGCCGATAAGGAGGGGCGAGCCAATAGAGGCATAGGGGCCGATAGGTGAGGGCGAGCCGATGGAGGCTGAGGAGTAGATGGAGTTGAAGTGTCCGATGGGAGAGAGATAGTATCAACTGGAGCTGATGAGGATGGTGGAGCCGATAGAGGTCTGATGTGAGTAGCATCAGACCAGGAGGAGTAGGATAGCTGTGCAAGAAATCCTTAGGAGCGGCCGATGAGGAGGCCGGAGGTGAGATTGATGGAGAGGACAGGGAGGGTATGGTGTTGGTGAGGAGAAAGTCAAGATCACTAGACGAGGGTCCGGGATGAAGTAAATCGAAGGGGAAGCAAGACTCGTCAATGATGACATGGCGAGTGACGATGACCCGGTGGGTGGAGAGATCGAGACATTGGTATCCCTTGTGGGATGAGAGATATCCAAAAAAATACAGGCAATGGAGCGGGGTGCAAGTTTGTGAGGAGCAGTGGTGATGAGATTAGGGTAGCAGAGACACCCAAAGATGCATAGGTGAGAATACTCGGGCGCCTTGTGGTACAAGAGGGTGTAGGGGACATTGTGGCAAATGGAGGAGCAAGTGCGCCGATTGAGGAGGTAAATTGCAGTGGTTAGTGCTTCAGCCCAATAGGTTATAGGTAGATGGGTATAAAGTAGCATAGTGTGACTCATGTTGTTTAGTGTGCAAAGAAGACGTTCGGCCTTGCCATTTTGGGGAGAGGTGTAGGCACAGGAGAGACGGAGATGGGTGCCATGGGAGATAAGGAAGTTTTGGCCTACATGGCTTGAATGGAGAGGTTGAACTGGTTGGAGACATAGTTTGAAAAGTTAATGAGGTGGGATGCGACCTCGGACCTCCTGGTTAGTGGAAAGATCCAGCAATAGTGTATATAGTCATCGAGTATTACGAGATAGTACTGATTACTAGAAACATTCTTTAACTGAAGAAGTCCACACATCATAGTGTATTAACTCAAAAGGTCACGAGGTACAAGACATAGAGTGTGAGAAAGGCAGTCGCACGTGTTTGCCAAGTTAACAAGAGTGGCAAATAGTGGAGCTGTTGTGGTTATACGTGATGGAGGCGCTACGACGTAGATTGGCGATAGCGTCGGGGCTGGGATGACCAAGGCGAAGATGCCAGAGGTTGGTGGAGAGGGCGATGCTAGCGTGCGGAGTGGACGACACAGTGGGGATGGTGTAGAGATCGCCGTTACTATTGCATCGAAGTATCTGAAGCTGGATCGGGATATCCTTCATAGAGAAACCAGAAGCGTCAAATTCAATTGAGCAATTGTTATCTATTGTGAATTGGTGAGCAGATACTAGATTGTGGATGAGGGAGGGGATGATGAGAACATTTTGAAGTGGAAGATTAGTTGTGGGCGTAGATAAGGGAGTCACCACGGCATTGGATTAGGAGAGAGTGGCCATTGCCGATGGTGACGAAAGGGGAGCAACAGGGATGGCGAAAGAGTAGTATACCAACCAATGACGCCATATAGGATGATGCACCAGAGTCCAGCACCCAAGGGTGCTGGGGTTGGAGCGTCATCTGATTGAGAGCAGCGACGAGGCCAGCCTAGTTCCATGAGGGAACCGACTGGGTGGGTGGTGGTAGTAGGATCGGCTAAGGCGGTAGGATAGGAGCCGATGCCAGGTGGGCCTGAGGATGGGCGCCGAGAACCCCTAGTTGTCAGCCGATAGGACTGTGTAGTTGGGGTTGGGGTGCCTAGGGGTTATAGCAAAGCCACGGACCCATGGAACTGGCAAATTGGGTAGGGACTAGAGTAGGGCGTGGTTGCATCGAACCACTCCAGTTCTTGGCCTTGCCTTTGCCCTTACCTTTGCCATTGCCACCTATGCGGGCTTTGTTGCCATGGTTGAAGCCATGGCTACTAGTGCCACGAGAGGTGGCATCAGCGCACGATGGTCGGCAGCCGATAGAGTTGAAGCAGCCATGATTGGCTGCGGCGAGGAGAGCGGTGTGGGCCACAGTCTTCTCGTCGTTGGCCATGCGTAGTTCTTTAAGAACTAGCATGTCATGGGCCCGGGCGAACAACAGAAGAGGTGTGGAGTTGGTGATGTTGTCGGTGGTGTTGGAGAAGCGGGGGTTAAGTCCTCGCAGAAGGGCAAGGACGAGTTGTGAGTCGGCCATAGGGTGACCGACATCACAGAGGGCGACAGCCTTTACCTTGAGGCGTTGGCAGTACGAGGAGACAGATGAGTCTCCTTGTACCATGGAGTGGAATTCATTTAGTAGGAAGATGGTGCGCGACTATTTGTTGGCGAGGAAGATCCACTCATGGCCACCTAGAGATCCCGGGCGGTGGGGTCGGTGTCGTTCATTACAAGATCGAGGATGAAGTTATCAACCGAGCCAAGCAGCCAGCTGCGCACACAGCACTCGGCGATGTCCCACTGGAGATCATCGAGTCGAGGTGGAGCGGAGCCATCGATGTGGGAACGGAGGCCGAACTTTCCACGGAGGGATTTAAAGAAAAATACCCACTTGAAATAGTTAGCATTGAGGTCAAGGGAGATTGGACGTGAGATTTCACGTTGACGGTGGCGTAAGGTGGTGAGAAGATCGACGAAGTAGTGCTCGATGTATGGTCGGGAGCGTCGATGGCCGGAATAGATTCGGTGACTGAAAGAGTGCCAAAACTAAGAGTTGACTTGGTGGTCATGACGAGAGGGTAACGGGCGCAATAAGCCAATGAGGATAAGGGCCGATGAGGAATAGGTGGCCGATGGGAGTAAGCCGATGAGAAGAGTGGTTGGCCGATGGGAGTAGGCAGCGGAGTAGTTGAGGGAGGAGTGGGTGGCAAAGTAGGTAGGTCACGGGTGGGAGAGAGTAGGTGGGTCACGGGCGTGAGAAGATTCGCGTCTGTGAAGAGAAGTTTCACGTCTGTGGACTCGTGGACGCAACAGAGTGGAGCGGACGCAAAGACTCGGAGAAGGCACGGACGCGAAGAAAGGAGGTTTGCGTCCGGGAGGCAGAAATTCATGTCCATGGACACGTGGACACGTCGGAGTGGCTTGGATATGAGTGGAAAAGTTTTGTGTCTGGGAGCAGGTGAGCGTGCCAGAAAAACAGGAACCGAGAGAGTTCCAGCCGATAGAGGGCGGATGAGTCCAGCCGATAAAGACGACGAGCGCAGAGTTTTGCCAGTATTGGAGAAGGGAAGGTGCGCCGAAGCAAGGGAAGAACTAAGGCAGGTCTGAAACGAGATAAGGAGACGGATGGAGGCCGTCGCCTTGTCACGTAGTGGAAAGGAGAGGGAAGAGGATGATGGAGGATGATAAAGCCGTCTGCGGAGGAGACGGGGAGGAGAGAGCCGAGACGAGAAGGCAAAGGAGGAATACCGGGAAAGAAGGTCTACGACGGAAAGAAAGCGTCGGCTCGTCGGCGAGAGGATGCTAGCGTACCGGGGATATCTAGACCTGCTTTGATACCATGTAAAAATATGATATAAGTGAGGCTAAGACTCTAACACTATCAGGAGTGATATGTTCTGTTTCGTGTAATCAATTAAACTGGGACTCCGGAAGCTTGTGGCTTTGTTTCCAAGTAATATAAACACGAGATTCGAGACAAACAAAATTTCGTGCATCATTCTGGCACATTCGAGAAAGTAGTCTCAATAATGATAAGCAACAGATCGGCCAACAAAATTTTGTGTACCTGATTCCCTACAGTTTAATCCCTGGTTGTGAATCTGCTAAACTGACAAGAGGAAATAATGTATACATATATATGATACACGAAAATCCATTAGCTCTCTAATCCTTTTATTTTGTCAAATCAGCTCTCCATGGTCTCTAATCCTTTTATTTTGTCAAATCAGCAGTCAGCTTGTAATACTCAAACTTTGCTTCTTCGGAGAGAATGACATCTATAGAATGGCTAGGGCTTGTGATAGGAAGATGAGGAACTTTAACCAAGTTAAGTGTATTAAGTATGAGATAGAGTAGTTCTTGCTGAAGTAGGATGGGATTAGACATAGATGGTAAGAGTATTGTGATAATTTATTTAATGGTGAGAACAAGGACACCATTGTCCAATTGAACGACTCGTCAGATGACACTAATAGAAGATTTGTGCGGAGGATCTAAGAATTTGAGATTAGAGAAACTTTAAAAAGGATGAAAGAGGGTAAGGCGATGGACCCTGAACTCTAATCAAAGTGTGTAAATGTCTCAAGGATATAGCTATAGTATGGCTATTCAATAATATTTTTTAATCGAACATGATGTCTGAGAAGTGGAGAAGTATATTGATACTAATCTATAAGAATAAGGGAGATATCCAAAATTGTATTAATTACTAGGGAATTAAGTTGATGAGCCACACTATGAAGTTATGGAAGAGAGTTATCGAGCACTATTTGAGAGGAACGACGTGGACCTCTATGAACTAATTTGGTTTTATACCTGGAAGGTCAACTATAAAAGTAACTTTCTTAATAAGATAAGTTATAGAGCGGATTAGAAAGTAGAAGAATGACCTACATATGGTTTTTATTGATCTGAAGAAAGCTAATGATAAGATACAAAGAAATATTTTATAATGAGTTTTGGACAAATCTAAATATCAATAAAGTATGTCTCTCTTATCAGGGATATATACAACAATACAATGACTAGTGTTCAAACAAATGATGATAATATATATTACTTCTCTATTAAAATATGACTATATCAGGGATTAGTCTTAAGCTCATACCTCTTTGTTTTAGTAATAGATAAAATTATAAGAAACATACAAAGAAATATCTCTTGGTGTATGCTCTTTGCAGATGATATAGTATTAATTGATGAGAGTCGGACGCAAGTAAATAGAAAACTAGAGTTATGATGCCAGACTCTTAAGTCCAAAGGTTTTAGAGTAAACAGAACTAAGACTGAATATTTGAGGTGTGACTTTGACACCATCGCACACGAGGAGTGAGATATGAGTTTATAAAGCCAAGTATTGCCTAAGAAGGACACTTTTCGATATCTGAGATCGATACTATAGATAGATAGGAATATTGATGCAGACGTTAGCCATAGAATCAAAACAGGTTGGATGAAGTGACGCTAAGCATCTGATATCTTCTATGATAAGAGAGTATCGTAGAATCTAAAAGGTAAGTTTATAGAATGACAATTAGATCTGCTATATCGTATGGGGCAGAATATTGGTATAAAAAAGACGATATATTTAATAGCTGAGTATTATAGAAATACGTATATTACGTTGAATTTATGGTCATATAAAAATATATCAAGTTCGGAATAAGAATATACGTGATCGGTTAGGGGTAACACCAATTGAAGAAAAACTTATTTAACATCAGTTAAAATGGTTTGACCATATTTAAAAGAGATCAATAGAGACAATTAGTATATTGTGGAATCTTCGATCAAGATAATAACATGAGAAGAGAGAGATAGAGATTCACTGAAACTAATATGGGAGAGAGGAAATAAGAAATCACTTAAAAAGTTAGGATATAGCTAAAGATCTATACGTGAATATAAGTATTTGAAAAGCAGCTATTAACCTATCTGAATCCTATTTTAAGACTCTTGTTAAGTTTAAAAAAAGCTGTGTGTTATTGTTAGTTGATGTTGAGATGGATGCATGATTCCTTTGAGAGCCAGAAAATTCCCGTCTCCTTGTTAACTGTGGAGCTGTGGCAGTGGTTTATTATCTCCTTCCTAACCCTGCTGTACACAGCTTGTAAGCTGCAGCCAAATTTAACTTTTAGAGCTTAAACTTTAGAGTTTGTTTAGTTCTTTTATAACTTTTCAGTCTCGGCTTTCAGACCAGTAAAGGTAGAAGCATGCAAGTATTGAGCGCTTTGGTCACATATCTCAGCTTATAAACCGTAGCCCTAACAAAGCCATAGCGATGTGTGCAAGACATACAGAAAAGAAATTATGTTGTGTATGATTGGTGAGGATCTCGCTCATATTTTGCCATCGACGAACCCTGAGTCCATGATTCTACGATGTTTATCTGCACTAAGCAAACGGAGATTATGTCAACACCTCAACGACCGATACGAAAATTATGGGAATTTTTTTTGGATAATAGAAAATTTATTATGCCTTTGCTTTAAATAATCTACGGTCAATTATTAGAGTTATAGTTAAAATGAGTGTAAATTACAAAACAGACCGTTTGGAAAGAAAACAAGAGAACTGTAGCATCAGTGATAACAACCTCCATCTGTGGTTAGTAAAAATATGCATAAATTATATGTAGTCCTTGTATACCTCAAACCTTTGCAGTAAGGTCTTAATGTTAAAGCCAATAAAGAGAATATGCCTCCTGGGACATGTACAGTACACCTACCTCACTTCATCGACTCATCGTGGAGAGTACATATTTGCTTTGGCAGGATGCATATCTTCCCATAGTTTTGATCCTATTCCTACAGCATAACATCAACTACTCGATGTGTACAAAATCAGTGCAGTTCCAGGAGCCATGCATGCATGTAGTACAAAAAACATAAGATATTGATGATGACTGGTTTGTAACTGTTCTCAATGGTCGCCAGATTTTGGAAGAGCACGTATGCTGCGTAGTACACCACAAGCATTTGATCAAACAGAAAATAACTTTAACTGCACATTCAATGCTACAACACATGATTCAGAATAACATGTTATTCTGAGGTTGTCACTAACAGCAAAAAATTCTAGCACAAAACACTATCAAGATAATTCCACATCTTAAATCAATGCCAGGTAGTTTCGGTGTCATCCCACTAGTAAAATTAGAAGAGAACCTCATTTCTTCATGACCGCTTCTGCGTGATACTGTTCCAGTTCAGCATCAAGATCTTCAGCTGATTTTTGTACACGATTCCATTCATTTCCACGGGTTTTCCCCTGGCCGTGTCCACCACTGCCCTGGCTACTGCTTCCAGGACGACCATTACCTTGAAATCCTCTTGGGCCACCTCCAATGCCCTGACCGCTTCCAGGGCGACCATTACCTTGAAATGGTCCTCTTTGGCCACCTCTTCGAGGTGCACTACAGACAAAATGTAAACATAATGCCATGAAAATTTGGTGATAGAGGATAGTTTGTTAGAAAGGCATGATGATCGTAAGATTGGCTACATTCGCTATTTGAAACGCTTCCTGACAGAATTACCAGTTTGAAGGAAAGGAAGGAAAGGCTAGAGAAAATGTAGTTATCATCTCCCACAAACAAAAGAGTGTTCTGTACTACTGTCTGCGAGCGATATCCTACTCTTATAATAATGAAAAGCCACCTCATTAAAATATCTGAAACTAGCTACTAAGAGAGTAAGAGTACATGATGTAGTTCGCATACTGTAAAATATTGTCTAATAATAACTGGCCAAGTTCTGTAACAGGGCAAAATAAGAGTAAATGCTGCAGTAGTGTGATCTGCTCCCTTCAACATAAAATCATGGACAACCATTATTCCCTCTATTATACTATAAAGGTGCTCTTGGATATAGTATTCCATAATCTAAGTCCATTGATGTATCAAGTGCAATTACAATACTTTCCAGTGTTGGCCATCCCTTAATAGTAACTGAGACCACAGGTGGTTGGACTATATATTAAAGCAGTATGCACATCAAATTTTCATTAAGTATTTCTTAGATTTAGTTGTTGCCCACAGGATTCCAGAGTCAGACTTACATTGTGAAAAAGGAAACAACCAAAAAAGGGGTAGAAATTGATTTTTTTTTCGTATGTTATGCACAAGGAGTGACTGAAGGCTGTCACAACAATCGTACCTTTGTAATTTATAGGAAGTAACAAAAACTATGGTACATCATGGATGGACTAGATGCATGTGTTGGTTTGTAATACCCCAGCTGACAAGGAAGAGCCAACTAATGGTTGTCCATGACTATGCACAAAAACATATAGGATGTAACAAAAACTATGCACAAGGAAGAGCCGACTAATGGTGACAAATTTCTTTTTGAACCTACAGATCACATAGCAGGACAAGGACACAACCTCACTAAATGGCCAAGTTTACTGCATCACCTAACGGCAGGTGTGCAACCCAATATATATAACACCACACGCACATCATTGAATCCATCTTGCCATCAGCAGAACCAATTGCTCCAACCATATCCATCTTCCATGCCAGTGGAATGCAACCTACCTGGTACATTCTCCATCCTATATGCCAGCACCAAGCCGCAGGCCCCCACCCTGCAGGTATTACCATTGTTCTCACCTCTTCTCCATCTCTGTGCTGCCACCAAAAGTGTGTGCTAACTGGTCCCAAGGCGCCGCATGGGTGCCCCTAGTTGGTAGGCACCACCATGCTGCCCAACCTCCCCATACATGGAACTAAGGTGAAAACAGTAGCGGACATTTGGGACTGGCTATTGCTTGTTTCCTATTTCTATTGACCAAATCAACCAGAAAACAGTAATTGTCAGAAACAAAAATGGAAACGATAGAACAAGCCATAAACAGCTTTGGTAATGGTTCTGCCTTTATGCTGACAGTTTCCTTGGTTTACTATATTCATCCAATGGTAATTTCCGAATTCTGCTAGTTTACCAATAAACGGATTAGGCATAAATCCATTGTCTTTTATTATGCCATTAAAAGGCAGGTGGGGGAGAATACTGATTTAAGAGTCAAACAGCCTAGGCCTAAATGTATCCCAGTGGCCATGCACTGTTGTGCCACAGTCCACACAGTCAAGGCCCAAGTTTCCCATGTGGTTACCCCAACTGAGGCGCAATGGTCCAATACTTGCTGCACTAGCAATTTAAATAATTGCGCTTGCATGGGAAGCCTGAGAATCAGATCAAGTATCTCCTGTTCTCCTCACTCACATGCAAACCAACAAGCAGTCCAACACTTCATTTTCCATTGTGAAACATAAATTGTAATAGAACTAAAAGCACTGTATGGATGTGTTATAGACTGATTCTTCGGCAGGAAGTATCAGCGCAGGCATCAGCAAGGTTCATGACGTGCTGATTATTGTGGAATTGCTCTGCCCACGCAAGGCGCTAATCGTGACTGTCCATCCGCCCATTGAGGGTTGTGATCTGGGCCAGCAATTGATCTAGCTTCTGGTCGACAGTCTTGAGGGCCTCCAGATCATCACCATCGTCAGCCATTGAAGCAGAGGCGAGTGGCTTTGATACCAAACCGTTGTGAGCCGAGCTTCGTGCAGGGCATCGATGGTGTTGCACGGGCAGGCAGACCAGTGAGTGTTCACAAGGGTGGTTGCGGAGGGAATAGTGTAGGCGATCATGATCACCCTCGGACGGTGTCAGGCTCTTCCCTGTAAACTTTTTTGTTATTTCTTTTTTTTCCTCCCTCCATATTACACCTGGGACTCAATATTTATAGACTAACAATCTCATCTAATCTTATTCATATCAAACATGGAGATAAACGCTTGAAGAGATAAACTCCTAACGACTTAAGAATGAAGAGATAAATTACAATGACTTAACTAAAACTGGACGGACTTTGAACTGACTCTAAATAAATTGAACACTTCCCGAGCCACTGGACACCATAGCACATCATGAACCTTGCCAACTCCTACACTGATACTTCCTGCCAAAGAATTGGTCCATAACATTACATTACACCTCTCCTTTTGAGCAGCTTATCCTCGAGCTACAACATGGATGTGTTGACTTGAACAACTCCCTAAATAAAACCTAACATAAGTAAAGCCTTTTACATATCAGCCTGTTATATTATTGCGAATGAAATTTAAGATTATTGTGGACAGCTTCGCCATAGAACTACTATACGGTGGATCCCATCCTATAGCCTTCAAGGAAAGAACAGCTCCACACCACCATCCAAAAGCCCACGTAGCCTAGTTGCTACAGCAAGCTTGCATCATGCAAAAGCTAGAATAAAGCCTTTGTGTTGCCATCGCCCTTAGTCACCCTTACACGGTGAGCTCACTGGCGCGCACATTCTTTGACAATATTGTTTGCCTTCACGACATCCCTTCCTCCATCATCAACAATCAGGATTCCATCTCCACTAGCACATTTTGGGAGGATCTCTTCCGACTCGCTGGAACTAAGCTTCAGCTCAGCACCGCCTTCCACCAGCAAACTGATGGGCAGACCAAGGTCGTCAACAAAGTTATTGCAATGTACTTGAAGTGTCTCACCAGCGATCGTCCTCGACAATGGGTTCGCTAGCCTTTATGGGCAGAATTTTGCTACAATTCCTCCTACCATATGGGTTTAGACACCACGCCATTTCGTGTGGTTTACGATTGCGACCCACCAATGATTCAACCTTATAAGGTTCTGCCCAGGCGGCTGCTGTTGATCGCTAGCTTTAGGAATGGGATGAATTCCTAGCCAACATCGCCGGACGCTTGGAACAGGCCCAGGCAGCCATGAAGTCACAATATGATCGCGCACAACGGGATGTCTCCTTCCAACCTGATGATTGAGTATGGCTGCGGCTGCACCATCGTCCTGCTAAGTCCCTAGGCATGCCTCGCTCCACCAAGCTTGATCCGCACTACTATGGGTTGTATCAAGTCATTGAGCGCGTCGGGTCCCTCGCGTATCGACTTCGTCTGCCAACCGATACTCGTCTCCATGATGTCTTCCACGTGGTGTTTTTGAAGAAGTTCCATGGTGAACCCTCAGCGTCACCTCCTGAACTACCGGATACCCACTTTGGCAAGGTTGTTCCAACTCCATCAGCCATCGCCCGCAGTCGTCTCTACTAGGGCGTTCATGAAGTTCTTGTTCAATGGCATGGCCTCTCTACGGCTGATCCGTCGTGGCTTTCCCTTGACGATTTTCACCAGTGCTACCTAGTTTCCAGCCTGAGGACAGGCTGACTATCAAGGATGGAAATGTTATGGACCAATTCTTCGGCAGTATCAATGCAGGCATCGGTAAGGTTCGTGACGTGCTACAGTGTCCGGTTGGCCTAGGAAGTGTTCAGTTTATTCAGAGTTAGTTCAGAGTTTGTCCAGTTTTAGATAAGTCATTGTAATTTATGTCTTCAGTATTTCTTAAGTTGCTAGGAGTTTATCTCTTCAGGCGTTTATCTCCAAGTTTGTAAGGGATAAGATTAGCTGAGATTGTTAGGCTATAAATATTGAGTCCCGAGTATAATATGGAGGGAGGAAAAAAAGAAATAACAGATTTTACAAGCACGTTCAGAGCCTCGTCACCGCTGGGAAGAGCCTGACGGTGTCCAAGGGCGATCGTGATTGCCTACACTATCCCCTCTGCAAACACCCTTGTGAACACTCACTGGTCCAACCACCCCTGCAACACCATCGACGCTCTGCACGAAGCTCGCCTCACAACAGGATGCCATATTTACATGCAATCTGATTGGTAAGTGGTATCCTGAGGACTCGTTCGGGTCAGTGCTAGCTCACTAATTTTCTAGAAAGTATGATAGGCTGTGTGTCAGTTGTTTAGAAAGCGAACAAAATCTGTATAAATACGTAACATCTAACAGTACACATAGCTTTGCATTAAAATGGTAATCTTAGGGTTCTATGAATGTCATTGTGTTGAATAAATCGTGAGTAATAGTGTCTGCAAAAAAATATTTCACATAGTCATGGTCATGCGCATGAACATATGGTGCTACCGTTCAGTGTTTCCAACATGAATTATTGGTTTTTGATCAATACCGGCATGCTTCTGCTCCAATAATTCTGATATTGTTTTTGCCAAGACCTATACTTTTGATTCTGTTTTCGAGAAAAGAAATATGATTTAGGAAATGGTTGAAGAAGTTTTCCAACTGTTTTTACCCCTATATGGAACATTACATCCTCAACCAAAATGCAGCCCCTAACAGCAATCCATAGCGAACAATTTCCTATGTGCCTCAGTGTAGAAATTACCAGAGATTTCTCAGTGTAGGTGACTCCAGTGACAGAACTGAAGCATGCCCACCTATGGTGTTCAACAAGGTTTTCTAACCAGGCAAGTGCTAGTGCCAGATATTGTGACTAGATCGCTGAAGCCTATTGCTACTGGAGAACTCATCATGTCCATACTGCATTACTGCTACGACAATAATATGTTACACATCCATAGCATGCTGTAGCTATTGAACTTCTTAATTTATCTTTTAGTTGCACATAAGATCAGACAACAAAACCTGCCAATACAAGCATTAGGTATGATATGATGATAACATGGAAAATAGTGTCAACTGTCGAGCACAAATCTTAAAGCAATATGTTTAAAAACATAGACAGTCGTTTAACTACAAGTTAGCTCTAAAAGCTGTCAAGTTATCTTCTGAAGTTTCTAATCATTAACCTTCAAACAACATTAACCTTCAAACATAACAGGATTCTCTCCTGTCTTGTTTTACTTTTTCTCCATCTCAACAAATCTATGATATTTCACAACGTTTTCAAATTCTCATATTTTACTATGAATAGAAGCACCCAACTGAACAGTGCAGAACAGTGTCATGTGCACAAACATGAACGAAATTAAGTGGTAAATACATTACAGACAGGAATCGGTTTCATTGCATAACTGGTGAGTCAAAACACAAGTCACATTACAGGTCACAATAGAGACCACGTGACAATAGTGCTGGTATCATACCATATGTGTGGATAACATTACTCTGCAAGTGCTAGATTGCAGCAGCAGCAGCAGAAGCACAATCCAAACAGCTTGTTAACTTAAAGGGGCACACATTCATTGAGGCTAATGGTACAGAGAAAACTAATCTGAAGTGTGATTTATAAACTAAGTGGCATTTTGAAACATCAACTTACGAGACCTAAAAGCTATTTCTCTGCAGGATTAAGATCCTCATTTTTGCCAATTGATTTTGGTTCAGTACACAATATAATTTGAAGTATCAAAACCAAAGGAGATATCACATCAATAAAGTCCTTCATGAGATTAGAAAACCTCAAGTCTGCTTCTTATAATAGTCTTAGTGGCAGTTAATTGCTAGCAAAACAATTTGTCTAATGAGTGAAAAATGAGAAAAGGATGCTCCACACTTATAGTTTTTTTTTGCATTATTAAAACAAATATATGAATTCAAAGAACATTTGAAACAAACCTGTCAGGGTAGTTCAGAAAAGGTGGATTGTACAACAACGGTGCTGTTGGGAGCATTGGGGACAGCTCGGAATTATTTCCGATGAGATCTATCTTCATTGGATTCCCATCAAGTATTACACCATCATATCTCTTAATAGCCTCCAAAGCATCCACTTTTCTTGCAAACACAACTTCTGCCGTTCCCTAACCAACAATGTCAAAGAAATTTGGAACTACAGAAAGTAGATCTGAGTGATAGACAAAAAAGGCAAGACAGTACTCCAGGGTCTACCTGTGATTTTCCATCCTTATCATAGTTAACAGAATAGCGTTTGAGCTCACCAATCTCCGAGAAGAGGTCCTGGGGAAAGAAAATAACATAGCCCATCAGCCACAATCACAGAACAATTTAGGTGCATATATTCTTAAACAAAAACTAGAAGTTTCATATTGTTTCGTTCAATCACAAATTATTGGTGTAACACAATCTCCATGATAAACTTGAACCAATAGTTTTTACAATAATACGATGAATTGATAACTTTATGAAATTAAAAAAGAAACACTCGAAACTTATTTACGATGAATCTCTCTATGCAACCTTTGTGCAACGAATCTATGTATTTAAAATGCCATTGGTCAAGGTACTGAGAAAAGTATCATCATAGATTGCCTTGGCGATGAGAATATGACTAGATGGAATACAAGTTAATACCTACAAGTTTTCACAAGAGGCTACAATATCTATGTATCAGTTAATCACATAAAGAAGGAAAGACAATGTGTGACTACATGTAAAGATGAGATTGTTAACCTGATTTCCATGTTACAAAGAACAGTCCCTGCACTGCTAATTGAACACTTGAATGTGGAGATTGCAAGCTATATTATGTAAAGAAATAACTGGAATCATGTTTTACCAAGAACTAATATAATGCAAATCTTGGAGAATTAGGTTCTAATGGCACTGAGAGATATCCAGTTCAATTATGCATCACTCATCAACCCAACTAGACTTGTACAGCACCAAAAGGATTACTCCAATCACAAAATGTCATCCATGTTCCCCTGCTATTTAATACTAACTCCTTATTTTAATATATGACGTCTAGAACAAACTAATTAGGCAAAAAAAAGTTTAATTAGCTTGTCTTAAATGTCATATATTAAAATATGGATGTACTACTACCTTTTGTTGTCAGCACATCTCTTACCAATCTTAAATAAGCACCAGTTGCTCACAGATACCACCATTGTTCATAGACCAAGCATGGCCTCTCCTCAAGCTTGCCTCACCCCTCCCTACCACCCAGAGCGACAACCTGCCATCCTTCCCTTCCCACAACCACGAACTATAAACTGATCATCCAGATAAAAAAAAGAGCCAATCCCTCATTACTTACATCTTCATATCCTCAAGTGGTGATCTTGAAGCAGCTGGGATCTATCTGGAAATCAAGGATGGAAATGTGTGGTCTTATTGTTTGTTGAATTGTTGGGGATCTAACCTAGCCCTTGTTGCATGATATCCTGCTTGTAGATAATCCAGATTCCAGAAACATAAACAGGGCTGGAGCGCAACCCCAATTCATCTAGACTGGCATCTAGCTGGACAAACCTAGGTAGAAAGGTAATTGCAGCATTTCACATGGTCAGTACAGAGATGCGTGCTAGTGGCAGTGGATCTGTTCTTTTCCCATTATCAATTATGGACTATCGCGGATATGCTTCAAAGCTCCTAAATGATGTGTTTTGTGCGAAAATTTTCTTATATAAAAGTTCTTCATCTAATCTTTCTAAAGAAAACTTTCAACTTTATAGTAGTTAATTCAGTTGTTTATACACACAAACAGTTATCACAAAATCAGATAATCTAGAAAGTCTAAAATCTCACGAGAAAAGAACACCATCAATTTCCTTGGGAATTCTGGGATTCACTTCCAGGGATTTGAATGGCGAAGCAGAGTACGGCAATAAACCAGCAGCAGGACAAGAACAAACTGCACCTGAACGTCCTCGACGGTGACGCCGGCGTCGAGGTTGGAGATGTGCAGCTTCGTCCCTGTCTCCAGAGACCGCGCGGAGTTCGGCGGCGGCCGCGGCACGACCCCTGCCATGGCGGCTACGTGCTCGGAATAGACTCCATACGGCGATGCGGCGGCGGCGGCGGCGGCCTGAACAGGCGGGCACCATAGCCGGCGGCGTTAGGGTTTCTTGCAGAGGAGGGCAGAGGGAGGGCCCGAGGCCAGGTGAGGAGGGGTGGTGCGCGACGGCGTACCTTAGGGCCGGCCGGTGGGTACGGCGCCGCGCGCGCGGGTGGCGGCGCGCGGCGGGTGGGCCCCGACAACGAGGAGGCGGCGGGCCCGCCTTTGGGCTTGGTCTTGGAGTGTTTGATGAGGTCGTCCAGGGACATGTCCAGGCCACTCGACATGGTCGCCGGCTACGGGGAGGGGAACCAGCGCGCTACGTCGGCGGCGGCGGCGGAGGCTGGCTGGCTGAGAGGTGAGAGCTTAGGGAGGATGCGCTTCCTTTCCCTTTTTCACTTGTCTGCCTTTTTTTTTCCGGTTTTGCTATTCCACGTGCGGCCGTCAGATCAGGATCTGGTGTTCGAACGTCTCTGTCCTCCTTGCCCCGTTTAACATCACGCCACGCTCGTCCATCATCAATGTCTCGCCACCACCTCTATTAGAGGTGTAGGAATCCCGTTCTAATGATCATCTTGACACTTAAGTAAAAAAACATCTATGATGTGACACTGGCTATCTCGAGTTAACGACAGTTCAGACCAAACGAATCTTCTAGTTGGACGACTTTAAGCTAGAGACAGGCTAGCCACCCTGATATAGTCTTTAAGCTAGATATCCTAAACAAACCATCTTGATACAATGATCATGAACTCGTGCATTCTCCTAGCATGTGATTGTGCAAGACCTTAGGAGTCTCACGTACTCAACTATCTCAACTACCATATTTAATGCGGTATGTTGGGACGTTTCATTTGAGTCAACGTGTGTGTGCATGTGCTGGTTAGAATAACAATATGGATATCTACCCTAGTGATGGACAATGCGCTACAAGACATACTGTTTCCCATGACCGCTAGGCACTCGGGCTATAGTCATTATATTCTCTGTAGTATATTTTTTTCACCTATTTACATGGAATGGTTGATCGGCGAGCCTAATACGGCCAACAACAGCATGAGGAAGGTGTTCTTTGGGCGATGAGCACCAAAGTACCAACAATAATTAGATTAGCCAGACCTAACCTTACTTCATTGGGGGCCATAGGTCCCCTCGTTGTGCATCTCTCTCCTCTCTTTTTGATTAGTGTGCTACCCTAGAAAATATATAAGAGGTGGGTTGTGAATAAGAAAAGGAGGAGAGAAGTTGAAAAAGAACTTCGGTAACACAGTAACAGCAAGCAAGAACTCAAGAATAAGACATTCTCTTTTTAAGTTTACTTTATTAAATTCATCCTGCGTGATATCACACCCTAGACCGAAGACAAAGGGGGCTTGTTTGGCCCTATACTCGGCATAAATTCGCCGATAATCTAGTCTAATCCTTCTTTGTGTTTTATAGATACTTTGTTTTGCTACTATATCACTTGTGTAATTATGGGTTTGTAGGTCATAAAAAAGTGGTTGCAGATATGTTGTGGCTTCTTGTTGAAAATTCCTAAAAAATGGTGATAGTCAGTTGAAGGGCGGCAACTAAATCATAAAAAAATGGCAATGCAAAAGTGAGAAGCAATTTTGTCACAAAAAATATCACTCTTGACAACACTATCACAAATCAAACCAAACCAAGGTATCTTCTGTAATTTATAAATGTCATCTATAGTTGTTCTATGTTACCATGAAATTTTGGTACCACAAATATAATAAGTGATAAAATCATTGTCACTATATTAAACTTATATGACAGCATGTGTTGTCTCTAATGTTATTATCTATAATAAATTTTCTCATAATTGTGGGGAAAATAATTCATCAGTATATTACTTGCGACTTGGTTGTTAGTGATGACTAGTGACGACCGCATAAATTGCCACTATCACTTGTTGTGACGAGAAAAAGGTTGTTTGTGTAAAAAAATATGTGCCAAAAAAACTTATTTCCCTGGTAATGAGTTCCGTGCTCTATACATTTTTTTAATATAAAAACCTGATTTTGTCCTTCATTGGCTGGACCCAGAAGCGCTATATATCTTTACTGATTGAATGTAAGCGACGATGATATGTGTCCTATCCTTTCTTGGAGGAATTGTCATGAAAACAGAAGCTTCAAGGACCTCTTGCTGCTGTTGTGATCGGCCATTTATTGGTTCCGACGACGAGGATATATTTATTTTCTATAATACTGATAGAGACCATTGTAAAGGCTATCTTTTTTTAACAAGACAGCATTTGCCAGGTTTTATCATTACGAAAATCCCCTTTATTATAACCTCTCATATATTAATTAAATAGCTATAAAAAGTTTCAAAAATTGATATAGCTGCCCTGGCAGCTGCTCGGATGAGTGGTTTACAGATTTATCACTCTTTTTGAGAGGGATTAAATCCGTCTTGTAAAGAGAATAAAAAGTTAAAAGCCCTACTTGCTAGCATGCCATAAGAGATGAAAATGTAGTGTAGTATAATGGTATTTTGCTCTAACTCTAAAATATTTTTGGATACATCATGGGATGGAGGGAATCTATTATAGCTGCGACTATTTTGAGCATGTCGCATAGGCTGTACCAACTTTTGGCAGCAGACAGCCACTATGAGTATGCCAAGGTACGTAGTGTCATCTTTTCGACCTCATGATCACTTTCGTCTAAGCGCAAGCATTACAAATTATATTGGTTATAAATTTACTTTTAGTATGTGTTTAGAATAATCAAACAAATGATGATTAATCTTTTAACAAAATATTAATAATATTGGATTTGTGGTAGGAATATACTTAGTTAATTGGAGCATTGATAAGTTGCATATACGCACCAGCCAATTCAATCCAAAAGAAAGTAGAACACAATTGTTTTGATTGCAAAAACCAGGACCCAAACTCAACACATCTGATTTGATACATACCACATTTATGTAGTGTGCACATCAACCAATTAAAAAAGAAAATAAGCAACTACAGAGATCAACATAAAGGAATAATGATTACCTACCCCAAATAAGAATTTGTCGCTCTAAGCGTTATTGAAAAGCTATTGTTTAGCACCAAATTACCTACCCAAACAATAATATTTTGCTGCTCTAAGCGTTATTGAAAAGCTATTGTGTAGCACCAAATTGCCTACCGAAATAATAATATTTTGCTAGTGTTATTAAAAAACTATTGTAGCACCAAACAAATTGTAAACCACGTAGTCGATAGCCTGGAATGGTGGCCGTAATGCACTGCAAGTATCAATCACCCACACGTTTTTTACCCCTGCAATGCAATTGCGGCAAACAGCCACGTGAGTACTTGTTGGCGGGACCGCCGGGGTGATCGAGTTGTGGAGTTCCTGGGATCACATCGTGGTTCAGGGCACCGTAGTCGATGTAAGGGGCGGGGCGCCCGCCGGCAGTCTCCGGGACGGCGGTGAGGACGAGGAGAGCCACCAGGGACAGGGCTAGGATGGCCAGGTTCAGCCCAGCTTTCGCCATGTCGATCGAGGCTAGCGAGAGCTATAGCTTCACAGATGGGCACTTCGATTTCTCTGTTCTTGCTTTCTAGTTTGTGAAAATCAGTGTGATGAATTAATTGGCTCCAAGCCTTACTGATTTATAGTTTAGCATAGGTTAAGAATGAGAGGACGAGAGGGTATTTAGATGTGTGTTCCATGGCATGGTGTTGCATGATTAAAGACTAGCAACCATGCAATGCATTGTCGTTAAAGCTTTTCTAAATTTAGGTCTTGTAATCTGTGGTATAACTTACAGTCATAACCGTATAGTTTGATCTAGTCTTCAACCGTGTCCTTGATAGCACCTCTATGCACGGCTCAAATCAACCCATCTGCGATGGTGGTTATCAACCTTCTATGATAATTAATGTGTACCAGATGTCCACATCCATGACTCTTTTATACGTGATTAAATAGAAGGAAATAAAAACAAATTATTGTTGAAGTGTGAGCATTAGTAAAACATAATTTAATTTTTGCTTACAACAATCAACAAATGATGATTAGTCCAAATATTAAGGGCTAATTTGGGGCTGTTCTCGTGGAATATAGATAGCACGAAAAATCACTAGTTCATTACATATCCAAGTAAGAATTAATTTTCTGTTTTAAGTGCTTTTGAAAAGCAGTTCAGTACCAAACTTAAGCTAATTAGCCAGGATATAAGCTGACAAGCCAAAACCCAATCAAAGATACAGCTTAAAGATTTGTGTCCGTTTTTGGACTGAAGTTAGAATTGTATCCTTGAACTTTCGGCCTAAAAATCACAAACATTAAAAGTCAGTTTAAAAGCCTAATCCCAAAACAAAAGGTACCTACACCTAACTCTAAATCACAGATAAAATTGACAGTCATAAAAAGTCCCCCGATGTAGTAATTTGCCTGCATGGCTGCATGCATGCAGCATCACCTTTCATCCCTGCATTCCTTTCTTCTCGCTAACATTCACAGCCACGCAGGTCTCTGTATCCATCGGTTGGCTGATATTCCTTAGAATCTCAGTCGATTGCCCTCATCCATGGATTTTCATCCAACAGATGCGGGTCATCTTCTCCAATCGAACAGGCTAGCGCTGTACATAACTTGGAGCTTCCCCATGCAGCCATAAGTGTCTCCCTCGTCTCCAGCAGCTCACGCTCGCTCCCTCCTAACCACTCCATTTCGTGGGCCCTGCAGCCTTCGCTACCAACCATATGCCAGGTCGCCGTCTCCCTCTAAAAACGTACCCCTCTCGTAAGGCCCTAACCCTCCCATGCTTACCCCTACCCTAACCCGACGGTGCCTCCGCTGTGCCATTGTACCGCCAGACAGGAGATTAGATGAGCTAGCTCGTCGGGGCGCTGGCTGCTGGTTGCCGGCGAGTTCTTCAGCTAGAGCTAAGGTTGAAGATAAAGTTCTTGCGGTCGAAGAAGAAAGGGGAATGGTTGTATCTTGACCCAACGGCTCACACATGTGACTAAGATTTAGGAAAATACCAAGCAATTGATAAGTAGCTAAACTGTTAATTCGAATGTTTAGTGATTTATAGTGTAGCATTGGTTACAACATATGATATGAGAGGACAAGAGGGTGCTTAGGTGTGTGTACCATTGCATGCACGCCCGCATGGCACGGGATGTTTGGATGGCTTTCTTTTGCACCCATGGAATGCAGCAAACGGGGTGATTGCAGTTTTCTAAAGTTAGGTTGCTATATAACCTGTGGTGGGAGAAAGTATATATGTGTACTATTTTTCGTTTCTAATTTTGTAGCGCGTCATGATAATAATAGTATATATGTGGCCGAGCTATATATAACAATTTATCCCTGCAGTGGCATGTACTATGTCATAGAAAAAACTACTGGCTATAATACCAGTGTGTGTAGGGTAATATAATACTACTGATAATCAGATAGTATATATGAAGCTAGCACAAGATTCATCAATTTTTTTTATGCAGAGTTCTCCTATTTTAGTTGGCAGACAAGCCACATTTTTATTACAATTTTATTTCACTTCTACTATCAGATCGTTCGCCAAAGACAGAGTCTATGAAAGGTTCAAAAAATATCAACGATAGTGGTTATAAATAGTCTATGACAATCCTTTTTATGGCAATGTTTATGTCTATAAAGTTTCATGATAATGTTTCTCTCCATAAGAAAAAAATATACTTGTCTATGTCACTGTTGTATTTTAAAAAAGATCAATCTATTGGGTCAAGGTCAAAATTTTAATCACACAGTCCATTACAGACGAATAATTTTCTAACCATAATATTAGTAGCATATATGTGCTTCAGCTGTATGAGCCTGTCATAGGCGCTGACGAGACCCTAGCTCCCCTCGCCACCGCCCCCGGTAGCCGGCCGGCCGGCGGGCGGCGGTGGGGGTCTTCTCCTCTCGGAGACGCTTCTCTTCCTGCTATGTAGCCGGCGGAGGAGCTGCAGCTGTGGTGGATGGTGGCGGGTGCTGACGGTCGCGGCAGTGGCCGGACAGCCAGATTTGGCACGGCGGCAACATCCATGCCACTGCCAGTGACGTGGCGGCGAGGCTCCGGAGGAGCAGCTTTATTTAATTGTGTTAGCTATGATATACCTGCTTTGATACATATGGAGTTGCATATATTAGCTATTTGTTTCAGCGTGATATAGATGGGGGAATTAAGGGAGAAACTCCCTGTTTCCTGTTAAATAAGGGATTGAAGCTAAAATGAAATTCCCATGCTAATCTCACTACTAATTCCCCTACTCCGAATTTCCAAAGTTGCCACATATCCATTAAAATGGCACCATCGTGTGCATTTATTTGTGGGCATATGGATTGAACACGGGTGAGCCAAATCATACGTGCATGATTTTGTGGTGCTGCGTTAAGTAGTTCCATTTAATGTAGATAATCAGAGTATGGATGAGTACTTTTTGCTTTTGCTGAGAGAGTATGGATGAGTTACATACACTAACCAATTTAACCAAAAGTTTAATAAATTGGATCGCAATTATTTTGTTTAGTTGCATCACACTAATAAAAAAAAGTTTTTCTAGGCGGCCCAAAATGAGTTTTCATATGCGTCAGAGAAAATATAATATTTTCATAGCAGGGCTGCTAGCCGCATGCACAAAACTATATTTTTTTAGGTAGATAGGTTAAGCCGGCTGCCTATGAAAATCACTTTTCACAACTAGACACATAAAGGCACCCTACTGCTAAATTTTCTTTTGAAAAAAGAAAATTAAAATCCTCAAATCACAACCTCAAAATCATACCCAAATCATAGTCACAAATCTCCAATCACAGTCACAAATCCATCCCCACCATATTATGGCCGCCATCATGGTAGTGGTCATCGTTGCTGAGTCGTGGATCTGCTCCACCCTTCTAGAGATGCAGGAGACAGATCCACCCCTCCCTCCAACGGCTGCCTATGCCAAATCCACTCCTCTCGAGGTGTAGGTGGTGGATCTACCCCTCTCGCTAGCATTGGCGGTGGATTCGCCACTCCTATTACCGCCAACACCGGATTGGGCCCTCCCGAGGTGTAGGGAGATCCATCCCTCCCGCCGACGCTAGCAGCGGATCCACCCTTTTTGTGGCCACAAGCATTGGATCTACCCTTCTCGATGTTGTAATGCTCGTGTTTTTGTGTCTGAGAAAAATTATTTGAATAAAAACCTTTTTTAAAATTTGGATCTTTTTCTATTTCTTGAAGAGCATGCCAATGTTTAGATCTTAAATTCTCTTCAAAACTACCTTAGAATTCCTTCCAAAAACTCCCCAAAATTCCTTGAGTTAAATTATGAAATTTGAACTTAGATTCAAATATTCAAAATTTTCTTTTCCAAAATATTTTTACAAATTCGAAAAGACTATTATTCACCCGGGCCGCTCTTACTTCCTTTCTCCCTCTCTTGGCTAGCGTGGTCTCCTTTCTCTCTTGGCCAGCACGGCCTACTTTCTCCTTCGCACCTCTTAGCTCTTCACGGCCCACGACCTGTTTCCCCGCACATGCGCACAGTCCACTCGCTCGCTGCAACCATGCGTGCCCATGCCTTAGTGTGCTAGCTGACATGTCAGGCTCACCTACAACCTACGCCGTGGACAGCCGCTTGACATGCTATGTCACGGTTTTCCCCTACCTCCAATGCCACCCACGCATGCTGAGTGCTCAGTCAAATGCGCCAGCCTCTGCAGTGCGCAACCAGGGCTCCCGACTGTGTCGACAACACTAGCCAACATGCTACCCTTGCCTGTACCGTGCATATAGACAACATGCCGCTATCTCCCCAGGAATTGGCACGTCATGCTCTTCGTCACCAAATCGTGGCACAAAGCCACCACATTTGGTCTAGGTCCTAGCGAGCGCACACACTCCCTCTATTTCGTCTCATCCTGTCCTGGCCGCCATGCTACCCACGTTCTCTCTTCCTCCTCATTTCAACCAGCACCATCATGGTGCCGCACCGTGCTCTACTACCTTGCGCCATGCCATATAGTAACCCATCATCTGCGGAACACTATGCCACACGACTTGTCTCCATTATTGCCATGCACACCCTTGTGCTTATAAAAGGCCAAGGAGCCCTCCTCTTCACCTCGCACCATCCGGACTCCCTTCGAGCTCCCTACACAATCACCACCTCACCTTTCTCTTTCCCTATCTCCATCGAGCGCTATTGCTATCACTCTACCGCATTCCCCAAGGTAGCATATTTAGGTTCTCTCCCTTTCTTCCTATCTTCACACTGTCTCAAACTGAGCCCAAAACCCAACCACTCCATTGCCTATTTGATCGCCAGTGACAACTAAATGATGCACTCCCACCGAAGTCCGTCGCTACTCGTCGTTAGCCACCTCCCATCCTTCTAGATTAGAGCCATCCACATTCCTTCCCGTCCTCTACTTGATGCTCTGGTAACCGCGACTCATCAAGAATTGCTGTCGTTTTGGCCGGACGGTGTGGAGCTCCGCCGACCGTCAATTTCCCCTCCAGTCTCCTCTCCCTAGTTAGCGACCATGTAGCCACCAAGCCTTCACCCCACCCATTAGGCACTGATTCATATCTTTTCTTTTCCAAAAATTGTTTAATTCCTTTTTTATAATCTAAAAAATTATTTAATTTTGAAAAATTTATATTGTTTTAACTGAAGCTCTATTTGAGCCCATCCCATTCCCAAAATTTTTATAAAAATGAGATTACTATTAGTTATATATATTAAGTTATGATTTTATTTCTTTTTATGTGTTGCTGTTTTGTACAACACAGTAGCCGACACCGAGAAGTTGCCAGTTGAGGAGTTTGTTGAATAAGACCAAGACTAAGACTAAGGCAAGTGGCCCCTTGATCATGTTGATCCTATATTTTTAATTTAAAATTATTTTGTTTGTGAACTACATGTCGTGAATCACTAGTCAATCTGATAGCCCTTGAACCCACTTATTGTACATACCCTCCTTATTCATTGATGACCCTATACCCTTGTCGTGTTTTTTTCATACTGGTGTTCATGCTCAACAAAGCACGAGTATGGACGACACCCCTATCACTTAAAATTGGTCCATAGGATAAATGTGTTCTAAAAGTAGTTTGAAATATTGACACTCATGGTCATTAGCTTTGCAAAATAAAATGGCATTATAAAACTTGGTCATGGGTAGTCATTGCCTGTGTGGCCTAACTCTTGCATGTCATATAAGGACCGATCTCTTGAGGAGTTTTACTAATCATATTAAAGTGCGACTATATAGGAGAATGGAATGCCTTTGGCAAGTAATTAGTAGACCTTGAATATGTGCGGAAGTCAATGGACGTGGAGTCACTGAGGTGACATCTGGGATGCGCCTACAAGGCCTTGAGTAAGGGAAGTCTAAGACTTGCCTGGTACTTAGTGTGTGATCTGTTCAGTTGATAACTGACTATATTGCGAATGTTTTGGAAAGGCCTTGTTGCGAAACTCCTCTCACCATGCATATCTATCAATAGGGTTTAGGTGTTTGGAGTAAGCTCGTGTCATGTGGATAAAGTATGCACCCTTTTTAAAGGTTATAATCTGTTCAAACAACCGTGTCTATGGTCATGGGTGGATGAGAAGTGATTCTTCTAAAGTAGTCTTCTATTTGGAAAAGTTTTATGGAAAAATTTACTGTGGTATGGGAATCGCTACCAGAACCAGCCTACGTGGCTGGTAGAAGATCTGAGTGGTTTGAAACGGGATTATATGACGCAGAGTGTCACTTGGTACTAGAAGTGGAGTTGGTTAAGATGAAGTTGAGTTATGATTGAAAAAGAAAATGAAATTGAAAGCATAAAAATAGAGATATCATCTAAGACTGTACGCTCTAAATCAAAATCGAGACAAGTCGTTACAAAGTAATTTATGGAATAGGTTGATACACTAGTCTTTTCTTGATAAATGTGGTGAGTTGTTTCCATACAACTCATGGAATGGAATGAGGTGTGAGACTCTTTTTGATAACTTAAAGAGCACACTCAAAATTCTCAAAGATGATTTTTTTTAAAATAAACTTGATTACAAAATAAAACCAAACCTTTCTTGATAGATCTTGCATACCATATTAATTCTTGTAACTTGCTAAGTATCTTATGTACTACTTACCCTTACTATTATTATCCCTACCTAGAAAAACAATATAATGAAAATCCAATCTTGGAGGAATTCCTCTAGGAGCAAATAGTGTATGAAGACTTTTGGTTTTTATCTAGAACCCAAGCTGTCCTTGTGGGTTTAGGTTTAGCATTGCTTCTGCTATTGTCTCCTAGATCATCCTAACGTCGCGCCTTTTCCGTTGCCGCATCCTCTATCTAGAGTACTATGTCTCCTCCTTGGATCTACTGTAGACAGCTATGGTCGATGGTGGTAGTGGCAATGTGGTCGATGGCAGTAGTTGTGGTGAAGAGTGTGGCTGGGAGGGAGGAGGCTGAAGAGTATGGCCGTAATGGAGGGCTAAAGAGGGAGGAATTAAGTGAGAGGTGAAGTAAAGGGAGGCTGATGCACGCTTCATCAGCGTTTTGTGTACGAGTACCGTATGTGAAAATACTTTTATAGACGGTTCTCTCGATGGTCCACCTCTAAAAATTGATTTTTTAGATGAACCATTAAGGACAACTTTTATAAAAATTAATATTTATAGCTGGCCATATCGATTTTCTCAGGCAGGCGTCCTAAAACTAAGCCTGCCTGTAGAGTAAAAGTGGGTCCGGCTAGAAAAAAAACTCATTAAGTAGTAGTAGTGTTAGATATATAGTTATATGCACCAATCAACTAAAAAAATTAAGCTGGCTAACAGGTACATATAGAAACCTCATTACCGACCTAAATAAGAAATTGTTTGGTACAAGTGTTTCCATCTTTGTGGTTGTACCACCAAACGAGTTAGTTTAAACCAAATATAATGAACATGAATGTGAGCCTCAGCGTTCACATCGTTCAAATCCCCCTCGCAATGCTCTTGTTTCTCACAGCCACGCCTGTATGTGTTGGCGAATGCACCGGGATGATTTAGCTGCGGAGTTCCAGGGATGTGCTCGTGATTCATGGACGAGTAGTCGATGACTTGGGCGTCGGCGGCATTTTGGATGGCGCCGAGGATGAGAGCCACCAGGGACATGCCCAGGATGGTCAGGTTCAGCCTAGCTTTGGCCATGTCTTGAATTGCTGATCAAGGTGTGGCAAGCTTGTTCACAGATGGGCAATAGAATAGAAATCTTGTGAATTCGTGGTAAATGGGTTCTAAGGCTTGCTGCTTTATAGGGTGGGATAGGTTAAGATATGAGAGGACCAGAGAGAATTTAGGTCTGTACTACTGCTGCATAGTTGCATACACGGCAAAAACTAACAATTGAATGGATAGTGTTTTTTTTTGGCAACCATGCAATGTATGGTGGACGTAACTTTTCTAAAGTTAGGTTCCTAATGCGTGCTATAGCTGACTATCAAAACTGCTCTGATAGTGGCTATAAGGATAGTTCTATGAACTGTCTATGATAACCCTTTTATAATAATGTTACTTTCATAATTCTGTCTATATCGATTAGAACCCAAGCTTAATTTACCATAACACGTACATTTTAATATACAAGGTAACTCTATTTAACCCCACTCAACTATTGCTTTGGTCTAAAAGACATCCTTAACTCCAATATTACAGGTGGGTGGTTTCGTGTACATGGTGTTAACATATGCTTGGTTTGTAGATCCACTGTGCTCCTGATTTATTCTTATTGGTCCAATTTTGTTTCTCAATTTTGTGATTATGGAATTGAATTGATGCTCCATGGTCTACAGATCAAACCATATAGTGATGTAGGACGGTACCACACCAGTTTTAGAAAGTATTCAGTAAGAGCACTAAATTACCTATTTAGTAACAACTTGTTTGTTCTTTCGTACATCTGATAATTTAATAAAATCAGAATGCAGTAAACCAAAAATAATCATAGTAGTCTCTACTCATGTGCAGGCACAGAGTGCTCCAATGCATGCAATTTCTGTTGTTGAAGTATATATCTAATAATTAGTCTACTCTATTGAGCAGGTTGGGGCATTAGAACTTAAGAGTCAAAATTATTAATTTCCAGGTGGTGTTTCATGACCAGTTGGCATTGAACAGAGACTGTTCAGACATCAGAGCGAACTTTACTAGCTCATTGTGTTATGTTTTCGAGATGTCAATTTTCTAGAAGCGAAGATTGTTAAATAATATATGTTACAGGGCTCTTATCAGGGCAAGAAATGTGTGGGCGATGACTAGAACACTAGGTGAAGCATGAATCTCTGTTGAACAGATCAAGTCTTCCAGTTGGGGCACTATATACTGCTTACTGGCTTCTGGTTTTGGTTGCACGTCAGATAATTCATGTGTCATTGAAGATGTATTGCGGCAGTGAAGGTCCAGAGTTAGAGTGATTAATTATCTGTGGTTATCTCATTCTTACTAGCTAGAAATATGGATATATATCAGACATGTTTTGTCTTAATCTTCAGGTAACGTATCCTCTGTTTTTTCATGAAATTCTTAAAAGCTTTAACATGCAATAGATGCAATTTGATTTGCACAAATATTCATGACATGTGAATAAATTATTGAAGAACTAAAACTACTTAAGCAGTAACATGGCCAATGGTTTCTAGAAAAATCAAGCAATATTAATCCATTATATCTGTATAATCAGAATTATAGCGTATGGTATCTTGTGTGGTATGAGCTGTCATGGTGTTGTTGTATATGTATGCATAGAACAAGCACTCCTGGATGTCATACCTGAATTTTCAAAACTTAGGGTTAATTTCAGTTCTTCTGTTAAAATTGTATGATATCTTTTTACATGGTCACTACCTCAATTGATTTGTCCATACTTTGCCTGTAATTTTATTTTTGCAGGATAATGAAAGAGTACTGAAGATTCACACGATATGTGGGGGAAGATTATAGAATGCCAATGCAACAGTATTTGTTACTAGAAAGCTGTGGTTAGCTTACCATTAGTTAGACAATTACATCAATTTATAGGGTTTTTTGTGCATCTGCACTTTTTATTTGGATGTAGAGTTGATTTGTAATTTTTACTGCTTATTTAATAATATATTTTCCATTTTCTGCTGTCGAATGTCGAATGTAATATTTCAGTTTGACTATATAGTAACATCGAAAGGAATCTCAGTTTCTAAAGGAAAATGCTTATACGTATAGAAGCTTTGCTCTCTCTATATATGCTGTCTCTATTAATCTAGATAACAATTGTTATGGTAGTGTTACAGTTCATATGGTTTTATGGTAACATTCCAGTCTAACAATTGTATTAGAAGAGAAATGAAGAGGCCATGTTTTATTGCCTAAGGTGCACATTGACTAAGCACTAACAATGCTTTCCACTTTAGATAATATATTATTAGCAAACTTTGCACTTTAGACCAGTGGCCTAGACATCAGCCACTGAAATCTTCCTCTTGAATCCCCTATGTGCCTGGCTAGAAATCTTGAATCCATTGCTGCTCCTTCACACTTGGTGATAAGCTCCTCCCTTCCCTCCTCTCTAGCAAGCTGCTATCGCCTACTGCACTTGAGCTCATTGCCACATCACATTACTAGGAAGCTTCTTCCACCCCTACATTGGCCAACTCCTCTCCTCCCCCATGTTGGAGCTCAAAGTGGTCTGCCCACATCCCTGCTACAATGTCCGATCTCATCACCACAATAAATCCTTATGCCCCTACCCCCATGGTCAAGCCCGAGCATGACCCTGCCAATGATTATCTCCCTCACCCCACCATGTGGTGGAGATCAAGCTCAACCTTCTTTTCCAACACCTTCCTAGCTTGAGCAGCTATCATTGTGTGTCTGGCCAACTTAAGGTGGCTTGTTGCAATTAGGGGAGGATAGGGCCATACCTAAGAATTTGAGGCTCTAGTGCTAAACACAAAGTTAGGCCTCACGTTTAAAATAGTAAAAAAAACAAAATACTTGGTGTTATGCATGTGGCCAAAGTTGCACAAAAAATTAGGGCAAACCCACCTTTTCACCTAATGCCATGTATTTTGCAATTGTTGGGAGGGTCTCTAACATGATAATATTTGATTGATCCGTGTTGTAGCTGGTGACCCTCTATAGCTATATCCACATTAAAAGAACAAACGATCAATCTAACATGCAACTCTCTCTAGCTATGCTCTTGTATGGAACAGCTATGAACTTGCGTGACCAACTATGGTTGGAGTTTTGTGGGAGAACATAGGATGGACAAACTAAGTAAGTTGACATGCCATGGTGGCCCTTGCCTAAATTTAGAAAGAAGAATTGTGTCGATTCAGTTTTCAAATTAAAGTAATTAGAAATTTGATAGTTCATTCATATGGCCATCATTATCATCATTCCAACCAGTATGGTAGATGAGAAAGTCGAGAACTTGATAAAGGAAAACGAGAAAGTCCCATATATGGGCCCTAAATCTTTTGGGGTCCTATATACTCCCAGGTATGGCTAGGGGAGGGAGAAGGTAGATACTTAGAATATTGATGAGTTGCATGCGTTGGGCACTTTAATCCAAAAGCTTAACAAGTGGATTACCATTGTTTTATCCTATTTAATTGCATCAACCAAGATATATATATATATATATATATATATATATGCTTTGATACATATTTAGTTACATGTGCCGATCTACTTAAAAAATTAAGCCAACCAACAAGTACATAGAGACATCATTTCTGACTCAATAAGAATTTGCTATTATAAGTGTTATTATTGAAAAGTTTTTGTAGCACATAGCAAAGTTTAAACCAAATGACCATGATTGCAAGCATCAGTGATCAGGCCTCAGGTCTCCCTCTGATCCCTGCAATCCTCTTGTGGCAAACAGGCACGAGTGTATTTATTGGCAAAGCTACTAGGGTGGTGAGTAGTGGAGTTCTAGGGATGTGGTCGTGGTCCATGGATGAGTAGTCAATGACTTGGGCGTCGGCGGCATCCTGGATGGTGCTGAGGACGAGGAGAGACACCAGCGACAAGCCTAGGATGGTTAGCTTCAGCCTAGCTGGTGGCTAGCTTTTGTAGATCGATGGGCACTTCGAGCTCTTTTTCTGTCTGCTAGTGTGTGAATCGGTGATGAATTATTGGCTCTAAGGCTATCTAATTTGTAGTGTAGCATATATATGTCAATACATGAGAGTACCAAGGGAGTGTTTTAGGTGTTGCATTCTTACATGGCCAAAACTAACAATAGTACCATGGATGGTTCTTTTTGGCAACCATGTAATGTATGGTGGACATAGCTTTTCTAAAGTTAGGTGTGGTATGACTGACTATCATAAGTGTTCTTGTTTAATCCAAGTCTTTTGCCATCTCTGATAGTGGCTTTCACAAACATTTTTAGTTGTTTCTCGAATTTCTTCGAGTTGCATAATTTTTCTACTATTCTTTCTCAAGAGAAACTCTTTCTCTAAGAAAACTCCATATCGGACGATAAATACTTTGTCTTCTCCTTGATTAAAGAAGTAATATCCTTTGTCTCCTTTGAATACCCAATAAAGAAATATTTGTCAGACTTAAGAGCAAGCTTATCAGATTGCAAACATTTTACATAAGCCTCACATCTCCAAATCTTAAGAAAAGACAAGCTAGGACGTTGTACCATCCATATCTCATATAGTGTCTTTTCTACTGGAACACTGTTTAATGTGAATGTGATTATTTCAAGAGCGTATCTCTAGAAGGACAATAGAAGATCACTTTGTCTTGTCATGAACCGCACCATATCTAATAAGGTGCAGTTTCTCTATTTAGATACCTTATTCCATTGAGGTGTATCTGGTGGAGTCAATTGTGGAATAATTCCATAATTCTTTAGATGATTGCCAAACTAATGGCTCAAATACTTTCCTCCATAATTAGATTGTAGAAACTTGAATGTTTTTCCTAAAATATTTTCTACTTCATTTTGAAATTTATTGAACTTTTTAAAGGATTCAGACTTATGCTTCATTCGGTGGATATACCCATATCTACTAAAGTTATTAGTAAAAGTTATGAAGTATTGAAACCACCTCTGACTGTTGAGCTCATTGGTCCACATACATTAGTATGTACGAGTGCTAATAAGCCACTTGCCCTTTCATCTTGACCAACGAAAAGTGCTCTTAGCATCTTGCCAAGTAAACAAGATTCATATGTCTCAAATGATTCAAAATCAAATGAGTGTAGAAGACCATCTTTATGGAGCATCTCCATGCGTTTCTCATTTATGTGGCCCAAGCGATAATGCCATATAAACGTGGAATTCAAATCATTAGGATGTTGTCTCTTTGTATTAATATTATAGACCGGTGTCCTTTTAAGATTTAGAACATATAACCCATTCACCAATAGAATATGACAATAGAACATATCTTTAAAATAAAGAGATAAAGTCATATCCTTCTTCTAGCAAATAAGAAGTAGAAATAATGTTCCTAGAAAGAGATGGAATACAATAATAATTATTTAATTCTAAAACTAATCTTAAAGGTAAAGACAATGGCATGGTGACAATAGCTATTGCAACAATTCTTTCTCCATTGCCAATGCGAAGATCTACTTCGCTCCTTATCAAATTTCTACTTCTTGTTAGCCCCTGCAACGATTTGCATATGTGAGTAATTGATCCGGTATCAAATACCCAAAAATCAGTAGATGAAGTAGCAAGATTGATCTCTATAATATTTATACCTAAAGTGGAAGTTGAACCTCTCTTCTTCTTGAGATTCTCCAAGTACTTTGGATAGTTTATCTTCTAGTGTCCCGATCCCTTGAAGTAAAAGTAAGCTACATCGAGAGCAACACCCTTCTTATCTTGCTTGGCAGCCTAGGAGTTGCTCGCAATCTGATCAGGAGTCAACTTTCTTTTGACCGTGATTTTCTTGACATTGGGCTTGTCCTTGCCTTTCTGCATCATCATCATATGATTGGTGCTTTTCTAAATGCTATTCTCAATAGATTTTAACATTCCATGTAACTCAACCAAGGTCTTGTCTATATTGTTCATCTGATAGTAAAATATCAATGGGTCAAAGCTCGAAGGGAGTCATTAGAGAGTCACATGAGTAGCCGATTCTTGGCTAAGGGAAAGCCAAGCTTTTCTAGACTCTTAATGTAGCCAATCATTTTAATTACATGAGGACTAATGGGATTCCCTTCTATAAGCCTGCACACAAACAAGAACTTTGAAGTATTGAACCTCTCAGCCCTTGCCTGGTTTTTAAACATATCACGTAACCTCACAATTATATTGTAGGCATTCGTGTTCTCATATTGCTTTTGAAGCTCAGAGGACATTGTGGTAAACATGAGACCACACATCAAGAGAATTATTCATTTGCTTCTCATGAGCTCTCCGAGCAGCCACAGTAGCAATATTAGGCAAGCTACTGGCTAAAGGAGTGTGAAGGACATACTGTTTGCGCTCTTACTTGAGAACAATTATCAAGTTATGATACCAATCTATAAAATTTGTTACATTTAACTTTTGTTTCTCAAGAATAGATCACAAATTAAAAGAACTGGTTGTAGCGTTAGCTGACATGATCTACAAAATAAGAATATGTAAAGAATATGTAAAGTTTAGCACTGTGTTTTTGTACATCTTTTACTAAACTATCTAACAAAATACTCCCACTTTGGGTTTTATAACAAAACTCTCTCTAAGTGATATAGTGGGTCAAGATCCTCATTTCACTAATTCCTAGCGAGCTTTGTCATCACGGCTAGAAAACTAGTGACATGAGTTAGCAACACTTTGCTAATCACGTCACTATGTGATTCTTGTTTGTTAGGTGGCATCACCATGCCCCGGCCTCAACTTGTGCCCTAAGGTCCAAAACCATTTTGATAATCTTGTTGAGTAAACCAAATGCTTCTGTATGTAGATGTCTGACATCTACCCCAAATACTGATGATAACAAATTGTACCCTACTTTAGTAGACCTACTGTATGGTAATCATTCTCCTTAGGTATAATATATGAAAGGGCACAAACACCTAATTTTTACTATGAGGGACTCTATCCTAACATAGCAATATTTCACAAATATAATTGCATAAAAGTAAGATAGAAAACATCATAGATAAACATATTCAACTGTGAAATAGTATGGCACAAAAGAATGGTGATCTCTATCTCCATGTAAATGATCTCTATCCTCCACATCTTTCTTTTGGGTCACCATGTTTAAAAACTTTAACTTCTAGTCTAGACTATTACCTATAATAACTAGAAATTGAAGATTACAAAGATAGATTTAAGTACTATAGTTGACATGTAGGTTGTTAAATACGATAGATACAGCTAATAGTAGCTGAAATAATCATGACACACTGGTCATGAACGAATGTTACATGCATCACATACATTTTATATATTCCAAATAAGCTATAGTGCCATACTATTTACATCATTCTCTACAAAAATAAGTTAGGCATAGAATCACATTCTATCTAACGATGTAAACCCAAGACTGATACGCCTCGATGTCCCGATCTTCACGACGTAGGATCAATCACCAGATAACTAGCTTCGAAGAAGCCGAGATAACTTACTGCAAGCAGCGATAACTAGTGCAACCTAAATCGAGGATTCGCCAATAACTAGTGCAACCTAAATCGAGGATTCGCCAAACCACACTCTCAAAGAAACCAACCAACATAGCCTACAATCAATCGAGGAGACCTCGAAGGAAGTAGGAGCACCAATTGGAAGTGGATGAAGCCGCCGCTTCTGTAATTCCTGCGAAGGAAGTCACAAGAGCAAAGGGGTAGAGATCAACTCTCAGGGGTTTGCTAGCGCACAGCTGAACAAAGTGGTATATATTCTCAATATTATAATCTGTGATTACAATGAGTCTAGGGGTTTTTTATACTAGCAACAACCCTGCTAGGTAGGTAAAAACTCAAAAAGAAAATAACTAGTTCGACTATGTGAAAAGACCTCTTCAGAATGAGCTTCTGGAGAGTTTCCGCGTGGCTGTTAGTCTTCTGCGCAATCTTTATTGTTTTGGCAATAACTCCACCTAGGAAAGTCCAAATGATGCACGGTTTGTTGCGTTGGATTCTTGACTTGACACTCTTTCCAACCATGTATGCCATGCACCACGTAATATTATAGAATGGTACAGTTTAATACATGAACTTTAGCATCAGGCTGGCTATTGACCTTCCGAGCAGTATACACTAAACGGTGGTCTGTGCCCAAATGGTAGCTCCAAACTGGTCGGGGCTAGACTCATTGGAAACTAGACTTAAAGAGCTTTCCAAAACGTGCTTATAGACCACCATAGCTTCTGTGAATCAAAATATATGACTGTTTCTTCTAGATAGTTTTGCAGAGCTAAACTGGTTCGAGTGCAGTTTGTGGTCGGCAACTGGTCTGAAGTGGTCTGCAGCTGGTCGGAAGTTATCTCCTTGTGTGTTCATGTCTTCCTCCTTAGTGAACCTAACCATTAATAATATATACGACTTAGGTAGTATATAATTCTCATTAATATTAAAATGAATCTCATAAAGTAGCGCGCGCACCTCTTGTTATAACTTCTTTACTCGACTACGTGTAATCGGTCCATCAATTACTTAGACTGGTGTTGATGTAGGTGAGACCTGAGTTGATGTAGCTTGAGTTGAGAGTTGTGATATCTTGCTTGGTGACGTGGTCATATCAATAGCACACTAATAGCAAGCAAGAACATGGGAGTAGGACACTAATTGTGGCTTTGTAGGTTGATGAAAATGTGGTCACGGACTCAACATCGGTTCGTGTTGTGGCTTCTTGTTGGAAATCACCAAAAAATGGACCATAGTCAGTAGAAGGGCTCTGACTAAATCATAAAAAATGGCAATGCAAAAGTGAGAACCAATCTTGTCAAAAAAATGTCACTGTTGATGACAACACCGTCACAAATCAAACCAACGTGTATTTTGTAATTTATAATTATGAAGCCTTAATATAATATCCATAGTTGTTCAGTGTTAGTATGAAATTTTGGCACCACTGCAGGCATAATAAGTGACAAAATCATCGTCACTATAATAAACTTATCTGTGACAGCATGTGTTGTTTCTAATGTAGCTATTATCTGTGATAAATTTTCTCATCACTAATACACATTGTTAATTGTGGGGAATAAAAATTCATCACTATATTACTTCTGACTTGGTTATTAGTGGCGACTTGTGACAATAACATAATCTGCCACTATTACTTGTCTGTAATGAGAAAAAGCTCGTTTGTGTCAAAAATATGTGGCACAAAAACTCATTTCTATTGTAGTGAGTTCTGTGCTCTGAGATATCTTTTTAATATAAATCCTTGATTTTATCCTTCATTGGTTGGACGCAGCAACGCCAGCAACCAAATTAGCAGTCCCGTCACATAAGAGAATTGGTACAAGGCAGTAGAGCTGAAAACCTTCAATCTTATCTTTACTAATTGAATGTAAGCGATGATGATATGTGTCGTGGAGGAATTGTCATGAAGACAGAAGCTTCAAGGACCTCGATCTACTGATTGGGCATTTATTGGTTACTACGATCAGGATACATTTATTTCCAATAATACAAAAATAGACTATAGTAAACGCAACATCCCCTTGTATTGCAACCTCTCATATATTAATGAAATAGCTATTAAAATTTTAAAAAAATTAACAAATTTAACTTTACATGTTACAACATGTATGTTTACAATATTATCAATTTTTTAAAGAATTATGTTTACTATTTAAAAGAAAAGAAACATCTCCTATCAAATTAACTTTTCTAAAATTTATATATTTATCCCTTCAAGGCTATAGAGACGAATAAGAGGAAAGACGGATAACGATACCAATGCATGATAACGATACCAACACGTGGTAGAGTAGTTGAAATTTTGACATACAAATAATGTATGAAAAATGTTTTAAAATGGTAAACCATTCCTGCCCAGGTGTTCCTCAAGGTGTAGCCATATGGATGTGTGGTTGGCCATCGCCATTGAAGACCTCTCACCGGTTTGTCTCCATTCTATAGCACTTTTTTTTCCTGCCACCCTTGCGGATGAGGAAGACGATCTTCTTTCAGTGCCACAGCCTCGAGAAGCCTCCCTACTCATGAGCGAATGCATCTTCTCTCCATCAACTGCGCCCTCGTGTCTACACCCAACCGGCTTCGTTGACACAGGGAAAAACCAGGCGTTGTTTGTCTAGAAGCACCCGTCGCTTTGTTCCTGAGCTTCACCAATTATTTGCAGGGCATCGGATTCACTGCTAATATGGTAATCATTGGCAGTTAAGTCCATCGTCACCAAGCTACAGGCAGAATTTGCCATAAAGGACACATGGGATGGGTCCAAAACAGAACCAACTGTTTCAAGATTAAGCGCTGAATGCTTCTAATGCCTCGTTGAAGCAACTACTTGGTGAGCTGCCGGTGACAGTATGAAAGGCTACGGTGGTTTGTTCTGAAAACATCTCTACCGTCTATGTCCTCTGATAAACTACAGGTCAATGCAGTAGAATCAGCTGGTCGAAAGTCATCTCCTTATGTGTTCATGTCTTCCTCATTAGTGAACCTAACCATTAATAATGTACATGACTTAGGTAGTATATAATTCTCATTAATATTAAAATGAATCTTACAAAGTAGCGCGTGCACCTCTTGTTGTAGCTTCTTTGCTCGACTACGTGTAATCGGCCCATCAATTACTTAGATTGGTGTTGATGTAGGTGAGACCTGAGTTGGTGTAGCTTGAGTTGAGGGTTGTGACATCTTGCTTAATGGCGTGGTCATATCAAAGACGCTATATAAGGAGGGTATGCATGTGGGTTTTAGGGTAGCGCCCTGAACATCCTATGAAATTCATAGATTCTATCTATGAAATCGTTATGGAAAAACTATATGGCACAACCATCTTATGCCGATCCAAGATACTCTCAAGGATACTGGTTTTTCTATTGGCCTAAGACAATCAGATCCATAATTTACTACTATTCAGCATAACAATCTTATGCTGATCTAAGACAATCTCAATGATACTAGTAGTTCCATTTATCTGATCTATAACCTACTAGTACTCGGCATAACAACCTTATGCCGGTCCGAGATACTCTCAAAGATGTTAGTAGTTCCAACGACCTGAGACCATAGATCTATAACCTACTTGTACTCGGCATAACAACCTTATGTTAGTCCGAGATACTCTCAAGGACACTAGTAGTGCTATGATCCGTACCTCATCTAATCCCTAATCACTGATTGATATCATCAACACGTGGTACCATCGATCCATCACATGAATCGACTAATCTAGACTATAATAGATCCAATCTACTACTACTGTATATCAACATATGCAATGATCCAGATCGCAAACTACGCAAGATGCCTTTGAGGCTATGATAGCATAAAACAACATTTTTTTATTACGCACACCAGGACATCACGCGAAGGGAAATTATGGACCATTACCATAAGACATGCAGTGCAGCAGAAATAAGGTTGGAGAAGCCAATCTAGTTATGCACACATCAAGGTAGTAGACAAAGTAGTCAATCGCCACAATCCTGGTGCTAATCAGCACCACAACTAGCAGCATCTTCATCGGTATTCACACATCTGAGGCTAGAACACCAATTGTGGGTGTACTAGCACTCACAATATGCTAGGGTTTGGCTTGAGAGGTGGCGGCTAGAGTTTTGCTCAAGGTGAATAGAGGTATCCTATCTTGACCTCCTCGCCTTCCTATATATTGGTTTCCTCACTTGGGCCTAGGGGAACATAGCATAATAGAAATCTACTCAGATCTTTATCCAAATAGAGCCCTTATCCAAATCACATTCGAATAAATATTCTAACCTGTTAAGCGTGTGACCCTATAGGTTCATATATATTTGGTCGTGACCTAGAAACACCTTTCTGATCACCCTGTTAATAGCAGTCTCTAACAAGGTATATTAATCCCAGAGTATACGTAAAGGTCATATCGGCTGAATCTGAAATGTTCTCATGCACGAATCCCTTTGCCTTACAATATCGATTGAGCTTAAGGCGAGACTTGCTTTATCCTCTTAATAACTCAATTACTCTCTTGATCCTGTGATGGATTATAAACTTGTGATTGACTCCTCAATCACCTTGGCATAGCCATGAACTTCTATAATCCATTACATTGAGGGGCTTAGAAATATCTTTTCTATAGGAGGGACAAATTCTATCTTGATCACTTACATCCTACTATATATTTTATAGTAAATTCGAAGACTACTTTTATGACTAACCTGTTACGAAGTAGTGTTTGATAGTCTCAAAATAAGTTACTAGTATGTTGGGAACCATGATGATCTCAAGTCTAAGGACTCTACATAATTATTACTTGAGATTAACTGATGACACATAAAATCTCTGCTGTATCTCATATCGGGTCTATCCAGCATATATTCACTAATATATGCCAATATTATTGATTTGGTATCTCGATACTATGATCCATAGGACATAATCGTCAATCAATACATATATTGATTTTACAATCATATTTATTTCTTATACGATATCTGATCAACATCTGACATTAGTAGTCTCATGAATAAGTCATATAGTTATTGATTAATAATTATAATGTCTATTTCAAGCAACAAATCATTATATCATAAGCATGTGGGATATATACAACATCTCTATGTTAACTTTAGAGTATATCAATAACAATTTCATGGTAAGGTTTGTGTTTATGCCGATTGGAAGAGATCAAAAGAAATCCAAGCATAATTAATGTACTAATATAATGTACGAGAACACATACATTTTAATGTTACATTTTGTAAGTAAACATCCCATGCATGGCTCCACCACAAATTAACACATTAGGCTACCTTTCAGAGAATCAGAAAGAGAGAAAAATTCATATGGGCACGCTTTCTAAACTGCTAAACGGTATGTTTTTTTTAAAAAATTCTATAAAAAGTTGCTTTAAAAAATCATATTAGTCTAATTTTTAGATTAAAATAGTGAATACTTAATTAATTATATACTACTAACCCAACTCGTACCGCATATCATCTCCTTTTTATTTTTTTCCTCCTCTCATGATCACTCGTATTTTGTGTTATTTACGTATCAAGACAGACCCTATTTAGTATAGAAGTTTCTGTTAAGAATCCTGCTGATTGGGGCAGTAGGGCACAACAGTGTTTTTCTTTCTAGATTCCAGTAATTGCTGCCAAACAGGCCAATATATATATGCCTGTATGATTTGTGCTAACTTATTGAACAAAAGAACAACCAACCTAGAATGGCAAAGTAACTCAAAATCCCATTCTTGACTGACGCAGAAATAACTTGAATATATATTATTTGGTTGGCCTAACTCAACTCAAATTCCATCTAGTTATGCCACTATATATCGATGTGTACCACATAAATAAAACAAAATAGTAAGTTACATAAGAGAGAGACGTAAGATGTACTACCCTTGTGTCGAGAAGAGTGGTATGCCATTGAGGTTTTGAGTGTACTACATATGGATAACACTAAAATATGGAAACAAATTTATTGGCGACGAAATGTGCCAATCCACACATGAGCACTTTATGTGCAACCCACAGTGACTCCCAAAGATGTGCCTTCACAGCAGTAGATGTCATCGCATGATCATCCTGGCGAGATCTTGTCAGGGTGAACGTGTGTCAATTTGCTCTAGGCTCGTTAGGCTAGCTAGGATGTCCTCTAACACCGAAAAGACGAGATGATAAGCAATTAAGAGAATAGATGGTGAATAGACATAAGGTACATGTATCAACAAGGAGGGAGATATATAATATAAAGTATTAAGGTAATAGATTGATTTGGTTGATTGATTAGTGGTTAATTTAATTGGTCTAGGCCCCTATAAATTGTGGATTTGTGTTTACCTGGCATTTTTCAAGTCTTATTAGGCTTAGCCAAATAGGACTTGAGAAACTTTTAACTTATGAAAAAAACATGATAACTATCCTTTTCAAATTTGGTTTTAACTTAATTTAAATCCAACTATAACCAAAATTTTGTGTCAGCTTGCTATAAATCGAAACTATAACCAAATTTGGGTGTTAACAAGATTTATATGTGAAAATCCAACATATATCATACTAGTACAAGGGAGTAGATGAAATGGATAAAATCCAAGTCCTAATAGACATGGTCATCTACCTAGTGAATGGTTGCCATATGTACAATGATCCTTAAGGTAGTAAAATTTCTTATCAGGTAAATTACGACCTGCATGGAAGATGTAACGATCCATGTAGAGTCTCCAAAATAGATTTGGTGAAATATATTTGTTTGTGAAAATGCGAACTACCAACACTTGGACACAGGAATACACTTTAAAGCCAAAGACCCTTTAAACCCGTTAAACTTTAAAAACTCTTGTGCCTTGTATTCTTTGTGTGCTTGATTCCAATAAGAGATTCCGTCATGTTGATTCTAGTGTCGTCCATAATAGACAGTCTGATGGTATCTAGGAAGAGTTCCATTACACTGCCCTTCAAAGTGCATTTGTCCACAAGGAATCAAACTGGGAATTACATCTCTCTAGCCCATAAGTTACTTGAGGAACTGCACTTGTGTACTGATGATAATGTATGTTGATGTTTTCTGTGGAAGATAAATAGGGCCCTGATAAGGTTCCTAAGCAATTGATCCATCCACTGCCCTTTTAATAAGATTCTAGAGTGTGTTCACCAACATTCCAGATTGATTAATTAATGCATGGTGTATAGCTTCGTTCACCAAATCTAGAATGATTTTTATAGACTACTATGTGCTTGTTGATGAATCTCCAATCAGAACTGGTTCTGAAAATTGCGTCTTTTGGATTGGTCCTTGCCACATCATACTAAACGACTCTAAGCATACTTTCGAAAATCCTTCATGGGTTGCTCTACTTGTTGCTTCTATGCTTCCATTAGGTTCTCTAGGGTCATCAGAATCACGTTGTTGGTTTCGATTTTCTTCCAAAAACATTTTGGTTTGAAAAAGATTGTCCCATCAGACGTGCCAAAGGAGGGTGTCGACACAAAAATCATCTGATATCCACACTGATGCGTCAAACACATGAAGGCCTAGAAAGTCTACTTAGTTGCAGTGCGGTTCCTTAAATTCTTGAGATTTAAGGTATGCCAGTCAATTTGACCCACAATTAACAAATAAGTTAGAAAAAATTAGACCAATGAGTTAATTGGCCAAAAGGCTAATATAAACATAAACTATGGGTTGTTTAACTGATAGAGATTAGTTAGGAAGTGTAAGCATGATATAAAGATAACTGTTAACGCCAAAATTTGGAAAGCGTAGGGAAATGTTGGAAAAGATCGGCTGAAGTAAAAGAAGAGTCTGGTTAATATAGGGAGGAGGCCAATCGGATAAAGCAAGAAGAGATTCGGTCCAAGAATAGAAGAATATCCAGATAAGACTGAGTTTGAGGAGAAGCCATGGCACTCACGATAGGGTATTTTATCTATATAAATCGTATCTTATATAGGAATGTTTAGTTAGTTTAGTTAATTTTCCTAGATATATTTTCCTTTTATATTTTTAGGAGATAATGTACGATGGCTGATGTAACCGCATCGAACTCTGTAATGCCAGGATATAAATATAGACCCCTAGATACTTGTAAATAATGAACACATCTTTCAATCAATACTACTTCGGCGCATCATCGCCCTAGTTCATCTAGGTTTTTTACCGACGGGGTCTGGCTCTCGACGCGGGGCTGCATTGTTTAACTTTAATCTCCGGCGAAGGGGTAAGTCCCGCCACTATTCCGATATGTCTTGCTCTATCTAAGGCTACATCGTTTAGGTTCGATCTACGAGGTTGTCGATGGTAGATTGAGCTTTAGGCTTATATGTCTCTATACAGTGTTTCATCGAAGTGTTAGCCGATGAGTTATCTACACATTGAGCGCCACATCTAATGTATCAGCTCCTCAACTGACACACACCAGTTTTCAGAGGCTCCCCTCCTACGCCACGCCAAGCGCATCGGCCTTCCAGCCAATGTGTACCTGTCTACAGAGATACGTCCTCTCATCGGCTTAGCTAGCCGATGGGTTCGCTTCGCCCTTGCTATATCTAGAGTGGCATTAGCTTTACAGCCGGTGTGTCTTTTATATAATTTCGTACCACTTCACATATGCCTTTATCGTCTTTCTAGCCGATGAACGACCGCTATAGCTTTCGTCGACTACTAGGAGGGATTCTGCGTGCTTTGCTTTTAATACCCTTCGGTGCCTCCATCGGCTCTACGGTCGATGGATCAGGATCTCGCTTTCACCACACCCGAAGCCATTATATCCTTCGTCGACATCTGTCCACACCTTCATCGGCTCCCCAGCCGATGGAATAGCATCCCAATCCCTATCGACGACTAGCCGATAGTAGGAGCCCTCCAGACACGGCCGATGATCACCTCGATCCTATCGGCGGCCAGCTGATAGCAAAGGCTTGTATCGGCCTATCGTCCGACTGACCCGTTTGCCTTACCTCCTTGTCAATTATAGGGTCAAATTGACTGGCACGCCCGCACCTGCACCGTCACGTCGGAGCCAAGCGGACCTCACGGGCCCCGGCACGCGTACCTCGAGCCACGGAGAGAACCTGAGACATTTTTCAATGCAACCAATAACTTATCATCTAAAACTTTGATGAAAGGTTAAATAAAACTTATTAACTTATCTAGATATACCTTATCAAAAGTGATCTAACAGAACGAATCTAATCGAGACAATGTAAGATTGAGAATAACAAGATAAACTTAATAAATTCTATGCCAATGTGATAGATACACTAGATTGAACGAAGAGATTGTATCAATATAGTCTTAGATAGATTCGAATATATTAAGATAACCAACAAATGTATAAGCTTAGCTAACATATTAGATCAAACTAAAAAAGTTTTAACCAAACTGATATGTTCGCTATATATTGAGACTTACCTCTTGCTGGAGATTGAACATAACCGATCCAATCCAACCCAAAGCAAGATCTCATCGGAAACAATATTACTTCTACTACTGGAGGGGGCAATGCACCAAATTTGATTGTATTGATCTGATTCTTTTTACAAGACCTTTGTGATAGCGTTCGAGCTATGAATCGTCCAAGGACACGCACACGTTCAACTATAAAATCACAACTGGAGGATACTCTCAACTCACAGCAGGATAAAAGAGGAGATAAACTCAACTCAAGATAAACTTTTTCATAATAATTCAACAAGTGAGTTTACATTCAGAAATTAGGCTTTATATAGCCATACAACTCAACTCTAGAAACTTCCTACTAATTAATAACTCCTTAACTATTTTTGCAAATATCAAAACACAATAAAAACAACATTAACTACTACTGCTAATTCCCAAATATAATTAAAACATAGAAAGACTCAAAAGGCAAGTTCCAAGAAACTAAATGCTGGCTGGCTCCTCAGTAACCACGCTCACTTGACATGAGGTTTTGATCAAGAAGACTCTGGAATCTGGAGAAACTCAAAACATAAAAAAGATAGTCCATTTCATTATCTGATCACAGAAATTTAAATCACCCAAATCCGAGCCTTTATGAGAGAGTTATGCCCAAAATACTGGCCCAGTACGAATCTGTCCAGAGAGCTGCTGTTTCGTAAATTAATTGTAAATATGACTTGGGCCTGGTTCTTCAAGCTGAGAACTGGTTCATAACTTGCTTCCTTGATCATGATTGTTTATATGTAAACCTGCCATGACTTGATCGCCATCATTCTCCCCCGGTTGAAAAGAACTCGACCACGAGTTCGGCTCATTTTCGCCATGGTATGGAGAAAGATCATTCACATTGAATGTGGATGAAACACCATAATCTCCGGGAAGCTCCACCTTGTAAGCATTGTCACCTATGCGCTGCAAGATTTTAAACGGTCCATCACCACGGTGCGTGAGCTTTGCATTGCGCCCAGGTGGAAATCTCTCCTTGCTCAAATGCACCCACACAAGATCACCTTCTTTGAAAATCACAGCCCTTCGGTGCTTGTTAGCTTGTCTTTCATACTTCTGATTTTGCTTCTCAATCCTCTTGCTGACTTGTTCATGCAAGCCCTTGATTGCTTTAGCACGCTCATCTGCATCTCCACTATAGCTATGGCTGATTGGCAATGACACAAGATCAAGAGGAGTCTTCGGATTGCATCCATACACCACTTCAAAAGGGCTTTTACCTGTCGTCTTGCTGCTGGACCTGTTGTAAGCGAATTCAGCTTGAGGTAGAACAAGGTCCCATTGGCGTATGTTATCACCCACCAAGCTTCTCAACAGATTGCCCAAACTCCGATTCACAATTTCAGTTTGGCCATCGGTTTGAGGATGATAGGCTGAACTAAACTGCAGCTTTGTACCCATCTTACGCCAAAGTGTTCTCCAAAAATGCCCAACAAACTTCGGGTCTCTGTCAGATGTTATGGTATTTGGAATGCCATGCAACTTCACTATCTCCTTGAAATAAAGATCAGCTATGTTAGTGGCATCCATCGTTTTTGCACAAGGAACAAAGTGTGCCATTTTAGAGAACCGATCAACCACCACCATGATTGAATCTTTGCTGCGTTGAGTTCGGGGCAGTCCCATCACAAAGTCCATGCTCACATCTTCCCACGGTGCATTAGGAACAGGAAGGGGAGTGTAAAGTCCAGAATTTTGAGACTTTGTTTTTGCTAGATGGCAAGTTCTACATCTCAAAATGTAATGGTTCACATCCTTCATCATTTTAGGCCAATAGAAACGGTCTTGGAGTAATGCACTAGTTTTATCTCGTCCAAAATGACCACTTAACCCACCATCATGAACCTCTTTAATGATCTGCCACCTCAAAGAACAATTCGGTACGCACAAACGGTTGCCATAGAAAATATATCCATCATTCACCATAAATTCTTTATATGGACCTTTTGCACATTCAGCTTTTATCGTGCCAAAGAACTCATCATCAGAATACAACTCCTTGATCACTTCAAACCCAAGAACATTTACCTTCATTGTGGACAACAAAGAATGCCTCCTACTTAAAGCATCTGCCACCTGATTTGAAGCACCACTTTTATGCTTGATGTGGAATGTGTAGCCTTGTAAAAATTCCACCCACCTTGCATGTCTCGGTTTGAGCTTGTGCTGCCCATTTATGAACTTCAGCGCCTCATGGTCGGAGTAGAGAATGAACTCCTTGGAAATGAGGTAGTGTCTCCAATGCCCAAGAGCTCGTACAATTGCATAGAACTCTTTGTCATATGTAGTGTAGTGCTTACGTGAATCTGAAAGCTTTTCACTAAAGAAGGCTATAGGTCGACCCTCTTGATTGAGAACCGCACCAATGCCTACACCAGATGCATCACATTCAAGCTCAAAAATATTCTCAAAGTTGGGCAAAGCAAGAATTGGGGCTGCTGTCATCTTCTCCTTGATGAGCTGAAAGTTCTTTTCAGCTTCCTTCGTCCATTTGAATACTCCTCCTTTCAAGCATTCGGTGATTGGAGAGACAAGAGTGCTGAAATCTCGAATGAACCGGCGATAGAATGAGGCCAGTCCATGAAAACTTCTCACATCATGAATGTTGGCTGGTGTTGGCCATGAAACAATTGCATCCACCTTAGAAGGATCAACATGAATACCTTCAGCTGAAACCACATAGCCTAAAAACACCAAGTTGCTGGTTAGGAACTCGCACTTCTTGAGGTTGATGTAGAGTTTCTGTTCAGCTAGCACTTCAAAGACTTGGTGAAGGTGCTCCAAATGCTCTTCTTTACCTGTGCTATACATGAGTATGTCATCAAAATAGACCACCACAAATCTGCCAATAAAAGACTTAAACACCAAATTCATTAGTCTCATAAAAGTACTAGGAGCATTAGAGAGTCCGAATGGCATCACCAACCACTCAAACAATCCATCACGGGTCTTAAATGCTGTCTTCCATTCATCACCAGGCCTCATACGAATCTGATGGTACCCACTTCTAAGATCAATCTTTGAAAACACACTAGCACCATGGAGCTGATCTAGCATGTCATCTAGACGAGGAATAGGGAAGCGATACTTGATAGTAATCTTGTTGACCGCTCTACTATCCACACACATGCGAAAAGAACCATCTTTCTTTGGCACAAGCAAGGCTGGAACTGCACAAGGACTCATGCTTTCACGCACCAAACCCTTTCTCATCAACTCATCTACTTGCCGCTGCAACTCGGCATTTTCTGTTGGGTTCATTCGGTATGCTGCTTTGTTTGGCAAAATTGCACCAGGAACAAAATCTATGCAGTGTTGCACACTCCTCATTGGAGGTAAACCTGCTGGAATTTCATCTGGAACAAGGTTCTGAAATTGTTCAAGTAAAGGTACCACTGGTCCGGGTATTAGAGGACTTCTGTCACCCTTAACTTCTTTCACCACCAATGCAAAGGCTATTTGGGATTCTTCAAAAATTTCAGTAAATTCAGATTTTGAGAGAATGAAATTGCTATCCTTGAGGGCTGGTTTAGATTTCATTTCCATTCTAGAAGGACCCAAAGTAATCTTAGCACCATTCAGCTCAAAAGAATAAGTGTTTTTAAAACCATCATGGTGTACCTTTCTATCAAACTGCCAAGGTCTCCCCAAAAGTAAATGACAAGCATCCATAGGAACTACATCACACCATACCTCATCTCGGTACTTCTCACCAATAGAAAAATTAACCAAACAACGTTGGTCAACTTGCACACATTTACCCTTTTCCAACCAAGAGAGTTTGTACGGTTTTGGGTGCTTTTCAGTTTTAAGCGGCAACTTTTGTACCATAATTTCAGAAACAACATTCTCACAACTCCCGCTATCAATGATAACATCGCATACCTTCCCATGAGAGGTGCATCGTGTATGGAAGATATTGTTACGGAGCCACACATCATCTTGAACGGGACTGGAATTCAGCACACGCCTAATCACCAACATCTCACCCGTATCTCCATAAATGACATCCTCCTCATCTGTTGCCTCATCAAACACGGGTGGAGAATCAAAATCTGTTTGCTCCTCTTCTAGGGGTTCTTCAATAATGGTAAATACCCGCTGGTTTGGGCACTCGGACATGATGTGACCGTACCCTTTGCACCGATAGCATTGAACAGCTTTAGGGGCTGGTTTAGAGGGTCCTGCGGTTGCGGTTTTTGCTAAAAATTTGGCCACTGCACTTGATGTTGGTTTGGCTGATTGCGTACTGCTCCCATGACTTGTTGGATGGCCTCGATTGAGAACTCGGCTACCACTAAAGCTTGCTGTTTTTCTGACTTCTTTCTCCTTGAGTTGCTTCTCAACTTTTGTGGCAAGTTTAAACACATCATGATAAGAGATAAAGGGCTGTAAAGTTACCACATCATGAATCTCCTTGCGAAGGCCACGAAGATATCGTGCAATGGTTTGTTCTTCGGGCTCAACAACGCCACATTTCAACATGAGGTGATCAAGTTCTTCAGTGTAATCTGCCACAGTTTTATCACCTTGAACAAAGCCATGAAGTTGAAAAAAGGCCTCTTGCAAGTACCCTTCCGGCAGAAACTTCTTTCGTAACTCTTTCACCATCTTTTCCCATGTTCTGATTTTTTGCTTACCCTCACGGGCTCGCTTCATCTTCAACTGCTCCCACCAAATAGATGCATGCTTCTTTAATTTGATGGCAACAATCTTCACCTTCTCTTCCTCAGGGACATCTTGGTATTCAAAGACATGTTCAACCGTATTGAGCCAATCTATGAACTCATCGGGTTGTATGCGCCCTTCGTACACAGGAATATCCGCTTTTAGATCAAAAGCCCGTTGAAATTGCTGGTTCCTTCGGGTGTGATTTTGATGGAGAGCCTCTTCATCACTGGACACCAAGGTGTGGTTGTCGTGGAAGGGGTTGAACTCGGCATCATCGTCACCATAAGTTTCGCCATCTGAGCCACGATAGGAATCATCGCGGTTGTTCCCAGCGGCCTCCACGCGCGCTAGACGCTCTTGGAGTTGTTGCACATGCTGCCTCAACTCGTTCAACTCAATATCTCGATCGGCTTGCTGGTTGCCTTCAGGAGGATTGACACGAGCACTACGTCGCACCATCCTTCGCCTGCTGCTCTAATACCAACTGATAGCATTCGAGCTATGAATCGTCCAAGGACACGCACACGTTCAACTATAAAATCACAACTGGAGGATACTCTCAACTCACAACAGGATAAAATAGGAGATAAACTCAACTCAAGATAAACTTTTTCATAATAATTCAACAAGTGAGTTTACATTCAGAAATTAGGCTTTATATAGCCATACAACTCAACTCTAGAAACTTCCTACTAATTAATAACTCCTTAACTATTTTTGCAAATATCAAAACACAATAAAAACAACATTAACTACTACTGCTAATTCCCAAATATAATTAAAACATAGAAAGACTCAAAAGGCAAGTTCCAAGAAACTAAATGCTGGCTGGCTCCTCAGTAACCATGCTCACTTGACACGAGGTTTTGACCAAGAAGACTCTGGAATCTGGAGAAACTCAAAACATAAAACAGATAGTCCATTTCATTATCTGATCACAGAAATTTAAATCACCCAAATCCGAGCCTTTATGAGAGAGTTATGCCCAAAATACTGGCCCAGTACGAATCTGTCCAGAGAGCTGCTGTTTCGTAAATTAATTGTAAATATGACTTGGACCTGGTTCTTCAAGCTGAGAACTGGTCCATAACTTGCTTCCTTGATCATGATTGTTTATATGTAAACATGCCATAACTTGATCGCCATCACTTTGGGTGTATATATTTATACAATTAGGTTTATACAAGTCCAAGACGGACACAGGATAATATTTTTTAAAGAAAAATGAAAGAAAACACTCATACGTATTCACAAAAGATATTTACAAATAAGAAATCGATTAATAATGGTTTTAAGGGATAGATTTTTTCTCCATGTATGAAAACATCTTTAAATCCAATTTTTACTGGGCAATCCCCATTTGGTTTATTGGCTTTTCTCTTTTGACCAAATTCATTAATCCTATGCAAAATATTGCTGCTACGCATGACGGGATGGAAGAAACTCCAGTAAGGTTTTCGCAAAGGGTTGATAGCTCCCATTGTGCTGCCCAAGGTAACCACACATGATCACAACACAACAGTGCGGACAAGGAGAAGTTGATGACAAAGGCCTTCAAGGGCATAGGGATGGATAAGGGGAAATAAAAGACTGACGATAATACCAATGAGTGGAAGAGGTTAGATTTAAACATGTCAAAAAGGATTAGAATTTTGGCATATAGATAATATACTAGAAATGTTTTAAAATGACAAACCATTCCTACTTAAGTGTTCTTCAAGATAGTAGCCATATGGACATGTGGTTGGCCCTTCACCATTGGAAGATCTCTCCTCGGTTTGTCCTAATCCTATAACTTTTTTCTTACCTCCCTTGCTGATGAGGAAGATGGGTACCACCGCCTCGAGAAGGCTCCCTACTCGCAGGTGAACGCATCTTCCTCTCCATCAATTGTGTCCTCTTTGTGCCTACACCCAACCGGCTTCTTTGACATGGGGAAAAACCAGGAGTGGTTTGTCTAGAAGCACCAGTTGCTTGGTTCCTGAGCTTTACCAATTATTTGCAGGATGTCGGATTCACTGCTGATATGGTAATCATCGGCAATTAAGTCCATCGTCACCAAGCTACAGGTAGAATTCACCATAAAGGACACATGGTGTGGGTCCAAAACAGAACCAACTATTAGAAGATTAAGCGCTGAATGCTTCTGATGCCTCATTGAAACAAATCCAGTGACAGTAACAAGGCTTTGGTTGTTTATTCTGAAAGCATCTCTGCTGTCTATGTCCTCTGATCCAGTACATCACATGAGGAAAAGGCATAATAAACTAACATACATTTGTACTATTGCTACACTCAGATCAATTCAGTACAATCGGCAAGATCCACCCTCTACACAAATGGTTAAAAAAATAAACTGAAACCACAAAATTGTTAACACACAAACTATATATCCACCTAACAATCACTAAAGGGATTATCCACCACGGAAGGATTAAGATGATCCAGAGGGAGAGGATCTACCCTCAATACATATACTTTATCGAACTCCTCAAATCCAATCCACCTACTTGGTTCAGTGTCCTGGTGATTATTCAATATGAGTATCTCTAGCTTTTCTGCACAATGTCTATAACCATAACATACAACACACTAAGAGCCAGACATATTAGAGATACTATCGTCCATCGACCTCTCCCTAAAAAGAGAGTCTATCAACCAACAGTCTCCTTCGACTCTCAAGTTTGGGGGGAACCACTTATACACCAGCTGATCATTATATGATGCATCAACAAGGTAGTTCGGGAGGGCATCCAAATGACTCCAACCTAAGGGCCGTGCGTGTGCAGGAGGAGCACGACACACTCAAGTGTGAGCACGACTTGAGTTGGAGAAGAAAGGGGGCAGATGGTGGAGCATTGGTTGTGTAGACACTGCCCTTCTCAATTAACATTCTTAGAAACAGACCAATATTCTTAGTCTTAACACCCTTCTCTGAGTCCCAAATATCATGCTGTAGACAGGCAACTCATCATGGGCAAGGTGCCTGGACCATGCAGATGCAGCGCTTTAATGCCTACTAGTTTAGTGTTTAGTATGTAATTTATATTTAGTAAGAGATCATCTATATTTGGAGCTGTATCTCCTGATTATCGTTGGTCATGCTTGTAACCTTACATGCATGCATAACCTTTTGATGTATACGATCATCTATATATATGAGTAGTCATAACCTATAGAGGTCATCCAGCGCCAATTATATTAATATGGTATTAGAGCCAACATTTTTTCTCTAAATCAATATTGACATCATCTTCTACCTCCTTCCCCACCACCTCCACCTCCACTTCCAGCCTCTTCTCTGCTACTACCTTTGCCCCTATACCAATTCATCATGTCGTCACCATCCGACTCAATAAAACAAACTATACATAATGGCGCGCCCAGCTTCTCCCGTATCTGCGGATTGCAAAGCCTATGTGCTTTATCGATGGATCGACAACCGTGCCTTCCTAGTAGATTCCTTCATCGAATGTTGATGGTGCCGAGCTCGTGTCTAACCTAGAATATTGCCTGTGGTATGATAAAGATCAATAACTACAAAGTGGTCTTCTCTCATCGATGACTAAAGACATCCTTCAGGACATGGTATCTGCCGCCACATCCAAAGAAGCCTAGGACACTCTTTGGCGCATGTTCTCCTCCACCACTCGTGCGCGTGCTGTCCAAGTGCATGTCGACCTTGCTACAACCAAGAAGCGCAACCTCTCTGCTACCGATTACTTCCGCAAGATCAAGAGTCTGGCCTACGAGCAGGCTGCGGCATGCTTCTCTTCGTGATGATGAGATCATTGCCTATCTCCAAGCGGGTCTTTCCCTAGATTATGATCCGTTCGTCATATCTATGACGACAAAGAGTGAGCCCCTCACACTCGACGACGTCTACTCACATCTAATAGCATTTGAGGCACACCAACTACAATACTAGGCGGAGACTCACCTCAACATTGACGTGTCAGCCAACTTTGCCGGTCGAGGTGGGCAGCACCGGGGACATGGCGGTGGCAGTCCCCCTGGCCATGCCTGAGGCCGTGGCCATGGCAGTCCTCTGCCCTAGGGACATGGACGCGGTGAACCCCCTATCAGATCTGTGGTCATATAGGTCACACTACTATCAAATATTGGCATCTTATGGATGAGTCTTACTAGGAGGAACAACCCTATGCTACGGTGACTACTACTTCATCCTACAAGGTCGACACCAACTAGTACACCGACACAGGGGCTACCGATCAAATAACCAGTGATCTGGATCGCCTAGCCTTGCGTGAACAATATCATGGTGGAGAAACGGTTTAAGTTGGCAATGGGGTAGGTTTGCAAATTATGCATATTGGTTCTTGTTCTCTTAATACTGCTACACGTCCTCTTGACTTACATAATGTTCTCCACGTACTTGATATCTCTAAACACCTCCTTTTAGTTCATAAACTATCACATGATAATAATGTATTTTTTGAATTTCATCCCTATCATTTTCTTGTAAAGGACCAAGCAATGAAATAAGTGCTACTGGAAGGAAAGTGTGAATCCAGTCTCTATCCCATAAACTGTCCGATGTTGAGTTCTTCAAACAAGCACTTGTCAATATCAAGGCATCCCCAGATCAGTGGCATGCTCATCTTGGCCACCCCTCTGCCCCAATTGTACGGTCTATTTTGAGTTTGTATAATCTCCCATATATCAAGGAGTCGAGTTTCTCAGTTTGTCATGCATGTCAATTAGGAAAGAATCATTAACTCCCCTATACTCATGCCATTCATTGTTCTACATCACCTCTTGAACTTGTTTTTCTAGATGTGTGGGGCCCTGTCCCTAAGTCTGTTGGTGGATACAAATACTACATAAGCTTTATCGATGATTTTAGTAAATTTACATGGATATATTTGATGCATGACCACACTGAGCTCAACGTATTTTCTTGCAATATCAAGCATATGTAAAACGTCTCCTTGATACTAAAATTAAATGTGTCCAATCCGATTGGGGCAGGGAGTACCAAAGACTTTATACTCAATTTTTTCGATCCCTTGGCATAGTCCATCATGTTTCCTGCCCACATACTTACCAACCAAATGGATCGACTAAATGCAAGCATCATCATATAGTTGAAATTGGTCTTTCTCAAATAGTTCATGCCTCCATACTAATTAAATTTTGGGACGAGGCCTTCCTCACAGCCACTTATCTCATCAATAGATTGTCCAATCGAGTCCTTGATAATATGTGCCCTCTAGAATGCCTCCTTAATACTCCACCGAATTATTCCATGCTCCGTATATTTGGTTGCACATGTTGGCTCAATTTGCGAGCCTCTAACTAGCACAAACTTTTCTTTCGATCCAAAGTCTACGTGTTTTTGGGATATAGTGGTCTTCATAAGGGATAAAAATGTCTCGATATGGATTCCGGACACGTGTATGTATCCCGTGACGTTATATTTGATGAAACAAATTTTTCTTTCTCCACTTATCCTTCATCCAATGTTGCACCTAATCAGTACAGTGGCAGTTTTAATTTGAACAACTATGATATGCATATGTTTCCCGCTAACCCTTTGAATGCAGCCCCTCAGCATGCAGCAGATCCCAGGATGTTTAAAACCTCATCAAGATTGGCGCCGACATTCCCTGCGCCCTCTTCTTCACCCGAGGCAGGCGCTCCGCATGCAGCGCCTGACGCTGACCTACCTACATCGGAGTTTCCGCCTACCTCTCCCGTGTCCCTTATGGCAAGCACAGAGGCTACGACTGGGTTGTCATCTGCTGGCCAATCATCACAAACATCGTGGCAAACTTCATCACTAAGCGTCCGCCCTAAGGCCGTGCACCACTTAGAGGTTCCTGCACCGGATCCTCCTACCCATAACTACGGGATGCGCTTAAGCCACAACATTAAGAAGTCCAAGGTTCGTACCGATAGCATGGTTACCTTTTCAGCCATACGGACTTCAGATGCAGAGCCTACATCGCATGTTACTGCTATGGCACACCCGCTTTGGAGGTCAGCAATGAATGATAAATTTCAAGCCCATGTCAAGAACAAGACTTGGCATCTAGTTCCTTCACGTACCGGCCTTAATGTCATTGATTGCAAGTGGATTTTCAAACTGAAGCATAAAGCTGATGGCTCCGTTGATCACTATAAAGTACGATTGGTCACCAAGGGCTTCAAGCAGTAGCATGGAGTTGATTATGATGATACATTTAGTCCGGTAGTGAAACCTACCACTATTCGAGTCTTATTGTCTCTTGTAGTCTCTCATGGTCAGTTTCTTTGACATATTGATATTCAAAATACATTCTTACATGGCCATCTTCAATAGAACGTCTATATGAAACAACCACCTGGTTTTGTTGACTCGGCTCATCCTACTTATCTTTGCAAGTTGGACAAGTCATTATATGGCCTCAAATAGGCCCCACGTGCCTGGTTTTCTCGTATTAGTAACAAACTATTACAACTGGGGTTTTAGGCTTCTAAGGCTGATGTTTCTCTTTTCATGTTCAACAGAGGTGCATTCAGATGTATATTCTCATATATATGAATGATATTATTATTATTATGAGCTCTTCGTCATCAGCTACGGATCATCTACTCATTCAACTTGAAGCTAAGTTTGCCGTGAAACATCTTGGCACTCTTAGATATTTTCTTGGCATTAAAGTAGATCATACTTCTACTGGCCTCATCTTGATACAACACAAATACATCCAAGACCTGCTGCAACGTACAAATATGGCCTCCTCTAATAGTGTTCGACACCTATGCTTCCCAACAACAAGTTACTCTTAAAGAGTGGCGACCCTCTCTTAGCTGAAGATACTACACGCTATCGCAATATTGTTGGGGCCCTCCAATATTTATCTTTCACTCGCCCTGATATTTCCTCTGTCAACTGGGTATGTCAATTTCTGTCAACACCAACGACAGCTCATTGGGCGGCAGTCAAACACATACTGCGTTATCTTCATTCTACGTCTGATATGGGGCTATACATCTCTAAATCTAGGTCTTCATTGCTAAGTGTGTTCTTTGATGCCGATTGGGCCGAGAACCTAGATGATCGGCACAGTACAAGTGGTTATGCTATTTTCTTTAGTTGCAATCTTGTTTCTTGGAGCTCTCGCAAATAACCAACTATTTCTCGCTCGAGCACAGTTGCAAAGGGAACTTGAGATCTCTCAACTTCGACCACTGTCCCTATGGTGTGACAACATTGGTGTCACTTATCTCTCTGCCAATCCCATATTTTATCGTCGCACGAAGCATGTCAAGGTTGATTACCATTTTGTTTGTGAACGTGTTGCCTCTTGTTAACTTGACGTTCGCTTCATCTCATCCAAGGATCAGATGGCCGACATCATGACTAATCCGCTCCTGGTTACTCCCTACTGTAATTTATGACACAATCTGAACCTAGTCTACCTTTGTGTAGATTGAGAGAGAGTGTTAAATATAGAAGCGTGTAATCTGTATTTAGTAAGAGATTATCTATATTTGGAGTTATCTCCTGATTGTCGTTGGTCATGCTTGTAACTTTCCATGTATACGCAACCTTTCATGTATGCGATCCTCTCATGACCCATACAGATCATCCAGCGCCAATTACATTAACATGAGGTAGCCTCTTGGTGACGCAATTGACAGGAGGTGAGGACGCATTGGCGACACGGCTGTCAGTTGTTACGGGGATCGCCCCATCGATGACAGCGGTGTTGGGCTTCTCCACGCCATCGTGGACCTCGTAGTGCCCTGGCTCATTAACCGGTTCTTGTTTTTTTGCTGAACGAAGACAGTATTGCGGCGGGAAAAAAGTTGGGCGAAACGGGAGTGGCTCCGGCGCAGACCTTTCCGCAATTATTCTGGTAGATAGGAGGGTTTCAAGCAGAAATGGTAGATGTTGAGAGAGGGGATGGAGGAGAAATGATGGTTAGCGGCAAGGATATTGATATTAATTTTAAATTGTTAGTAGCTTTTCTACAATGGTTACCAGGGCACTGGTGTGATCTTATGGGCTTGTGATTCATGTTTTCTGTATTTTGTGTTGCTATAGGAATGTTATGATAATTTTTATTTTTTCAACAATAAAAACCAGTCAGCTTGCTAATATTGAGTAAAACAATTAAAAATCGAGCTATATGGCCACAGTAAAATAAGTTATGAAAAATTAGCTTCAACTTTACAACCTCAATGTTTAAATGAGTCTTAGCTGCTTCCAATTTATGCAAACCATGATAAAGAAAATCCTAAAAATTTTGAGAGGTAAATTATGGAAGTGCATCTAGACTTCCTAATTTATTTTTTGATTAATGACACCTAAAGTATGTTTCTTATATTATTCTTAGTGGCAGTTAATTGCTAGCAAAACAATTTATCTAATGAGTGAAAAATGAGAAAAGGATGCTCTGCATGGATAGATTTTTTTTGCATTATTGAAATAAATATACGAATTCAAAGAACATTTGAAAAAAACTTGTTAGGGTAGTTCGGAAAAGGTGCATTGTACAACAACGGTGCTGTTGGGGGCATTGGGGACAGGTTGGAATTATTTCTGATGAGATCTATCTTCATTGGCTTCCCATCATGTATGACACCATCATATCTCTTAATAGCCTCCAAAGCATCCACTTTTCTTGCAAACACAATTTCTGCCGTTCCCAAAGCAAAAATGTCAAAGAAATTTTGAAATACAGAAAGTAGATCTGAATGATAGACAAAAATGGCAAAACAGTACTCCATGGTCTACCTGTGATGTTCCATCCTTATCATAGTTAACAGAATAGCGTCTCACAAATCTCCGAGAAGAGCTCATGGGGAAAGAAAATAACATAGCCCATCAGCCACAATCGCAGAACAATTGAGGTGATTATATTCTTAAACAAAAACTAGAAGTTTCGTATTGTTTAGTTCAATCAAAAATTATTTGTGTAACACAATGTCCATGACAAACTTGAACAAATAGTTTTTACAATAATACGATGAGTTGATAGCTTTGTGAAACATAAAAATGAAACACTCAAAACATATTTATGATGAATCTCCCTATGCAACCTTGCAGCCTTTGTGCATCGAATCTATGTATTTAAAATGCCATTGGTAAAGGTACTGAGAAAAGTATCATCATAGATTGCCTTGGCGATGAGAATATGACTAGACGGAATACAAGTTAGTACCTACATGTTTTCACACAGGAGGCTACAATATTTATGTATCAGCTAATCACATAGGGAAGGAAAGACAAAGTGTGAGTACATGTAAAGATGAGACTGTTAACCTGACTTCCAAGCTAAAAAAACAGTTTAAGGCAAGGAGCCAGACGGGTGGTGCCTAGGGCGTAAGTAACACCTTGGGGAATTGTGACGTGCGAACATTTGTGGTGTGGTTGGTTGGTGGGCCTAATGCAGCCTGCAGAGACAGGAGGAAGGCGCTCTTTCCGTGACAAGCATCAGGGTCCTAATAATAATGATTAGACTAGATAGATCTAACCTCAAGCTCATTGAGAGGCCCAAGGGTCCTCTTATTGTGTATCTTTCTCCTCTTTTCAATCAGTGTGCTACCCTGAGAAAATATATAAGGTAAGAGCTGTGACTGACAGGAAAAGTTAGAAAAGCACACTGAAAGCAAGCAAGAATACGGGAGTAAGGCATTATCCCTTCAAGCGACCTGAATCTGTCGTCCACTCTATTTAATTCATTACGTATGAGATCACCCACTAGGCTGAACACAAATGGGGCTTGTTCGAGCCCTCCACTCAGCGTATGTTCACCGACAACCTTATCTAATCTTTCTTTGTGTTGATTCTCTAGAATTTATGGGTATTATCTTTGTCTTCTACTATATCACTAATATAATTGTGGCTTTGTAGGCTCATGAAAATGTGGTTGCAGACTTAACACCGGCTCATGTTGTGGCTTCTTGTTGAAAATCACCAAAAATGGTTGATAGACAGTAGAAGGGTGGTGGCTAAATCATCAAAAAAAATGGCAATGCAAAAGTGAGAACCAATCTTGTCACAAAAATATCACTCTTGTTGACAACACCGTCACAAATCAAACTATTTTGTAATTTATAATTGCGATGTAGTTGTTCAGTGTTAGTGTGAAAATTTGGCACCATTACAAGCATAATAAGAGACAAAACCATCATCACTATAATAAACTTATCTGTGACAGCATGTTGTCTCTAATATAGCTATTATCTGTGACAAATTTTCTCATCACTAATACACATTGTTAATTCTGGGGAAAAATTATCGCTATACTACTTGTGACTTGATTATTAGTGGCAACTTGTGGCGACCACATAATCTGCCACTACTACTTGTTTGTGATGAGAGAAATGTGGTTTGTGTCAAAAAAAACTCATTTCTCTTTTAGTGAGTCATGTGCTCTGGTATATCTTTTTAATGTAAAACCTTGATTTTGTCCTTCATTGGATGGACCCAGCAATGCCAGCAACCAAATTGGCATTCCTGTCACATAGGAGAATTGGTACAAGGCAGTAGAGCTGAAAACCATCCATCTTATTTACTGATTGAATGTAAGCGATGATGATATGTGTCGTACCCTTTGTTGGAGGAATTGTTTTGAAGACAGAAGCTTCAAGGACCTTCTTGCTGTTGTGACCTAGTGATTGTCCTTTTATTTGTTCATTTATTTCCTATAATACTACTGTAAATGCCATCTATTTTTTAATCAGTCATAGCATTGGTAAGGTTTTGTCACTAGGAATATCCCCTTATTTATTATATATTAATGAAATAGCTATGAAAATTTTCAAAAAATTGACAACATAGATACAATAGATTAAATTTAACTTTGTATGTTATAACACTTACCTTATGTTGACGACGTTGTTAATTTTTTTAAGAATTTTGCTTAGATATATAAAAGAAAAGGAATGTTGCAAAACAACTTTTCCAAAACTTATACATTTGTCCCCTTGTTCGCTCCCTCCTCCTTTTCTCCACATCTTTAATTCCAACCATCTTATGGCTGCCTATGCACGGCAAATGAGGCCACCAGAGGCATAAACAATATTGACCTGAAGTGCTGTAAGAGTGAATGCTGACAACTATGGCTGTTTTTACTTTGCCACCATTGACGATGATCTGACAGAGGGCAAAGTTCGAGCCAACATTGCCTGACTGCCCTAGGCAGCTGCTTGGCTTGCCAGCATGCAGCAAGAGATGGAAATGACTTACAGTCAGTATCAGATTATGGCATTTTATTTAAACTCTAAAATATTCTTGGATCATCATGGGATGGAGGGAGTCTATTATAGCTGTGAGAGTTTTGAGCATGTGGCACACGCTAGTGCTGACTTCCCGCAAGAGCAGACAACCACTATCAGTATGCCAAGGTGCACGGTGTCATTTTTCCAATATTATAATCATTTTTACTTAAGTGTAAGCATCACAAATTATATTGGTTGTAAAATTACTTCAGTATGTGCTTAGAACAATAAAAAAATGATGATTAATCTTTTAACAAAATATTAGTAACATTGGATTTGTGGTTGGAATATACTTTGTTAATTAGAGCATTAATAAGTCACATATATGCACTGTCAATTCAACCCAAAGGAAAGAAGAATGCAATTGTTTTGATTGCATAAGCCAGGACACATCTGATTTGATACATACCACATATGTAGTATGCACATGACCAATTTAAAAAGACAAATAAGCAAGGAATATGATTACCTATCCTAAATGAGAATTTGCTCTTCTAAGCATTATTGAAAGGCGTTTTTTTAGAAGTGTCAGTTGGGATATATATATTGTGACACATAGTTATATGCACCAATAAACTAAAAAACTTAAGCTGGACAAGTAGATAAGAAAAATCTCTTTACGGATCTAAATAAGAGTTCCACCTAGAATATTGCGTCTCCTCCCTAATCTGCTGCGGTGTGGTTGACGACAGTGATGACGTGGTCAATGGTATGTGAAGAGGGTGGCTAGAAGGGAGGTGGCTGTAAGGAAGGGCAGAAGAGGGAATAATTAAGAGAGAAATGAAGTGAAGGTAAGCTGATGTATGCAGTCATTTTGTGTACCGTACTATCTATGAAAATATTTTCACAAGCAGTTCTCTTAGATTGTCCACCTATAAAATTAATTTTTACCCCATGACCCTTATCACTTTTCTTCAACCAAACTTATTTGAGGTATCCTAAAATTAAACCCACCAATAAAGTAGAAGAGGGCCTGTCTGGAAAAAAACATTTTCTTTATGTAGTGATGTATATGCTGTCATACATAGTTATACGCACCGGTCAACCAAAAAATAAGCTTGGCAACAAGCACATAAAGAAATCTCATTGCTGACCCAAATAAAAAATTGTTTGTTACAAGTGTTTCTGTATGAAAAGATGTGTGCTTGTACCACCAAACGAGTTAGTTCAAACCAAATATACTGAACATGAATGTGAGTCTCAGTGTTCACGTCATTTAAATTTTAAAATCCCCCTCGCAATGCTCTTGTTTCTCACAGCCACGCCTGTATGTATTGGCGAATGCACCGGGGTGATTTAGCTGGGGAGTTCCAGGGATGTGGTCGTGGTTCATGGACGAGTAGTCGATGACTTGGGCGACGGCAGCATCTTCGACGGCGCCGAGGACGAGGAGAGCCACCAGGGACATGCCCAGGATGGTCAGGTTCAGCGTAGCTTTGGCCATGTCTTGAATTGCTGATCAAGGTGTGGCAAGCTTGTTCACAGATGGGCAATAGAATAGAAATCTTGTGAATTCGTGGTAAATGGGTTCTAAGGCTTGCTGCTTTATAGGGTGGGATAGGTTAAGATATGAGAGGACCAGAGAGAATTTAGGTCTGTACTACTGCATACTTGCATGCACGGCAAAAACTAACAATTGAATGGATAGTTTTTTTTTGGAGCAACCATGCAATGTATGGTGGTCGTAACTTTTCTAAAGTTAGGTTACTAATGCGTGTTATAGCTGACTATCAAAACTGCTCTCGTCTAATATAATCATCATCCCTGATAGTGGCTATCATGGATAGTCCAGAACTACCTGCGATTGTGCTTATGAATTATCTATGATAACCCTTTTACAATAATGAAACCTTTATAATTCCCTGGTAAGGTTTCTGTCTATACCAATTAGAACCCGAACTTAATATACCAGAACACGTACATTTTAATATACAAGATAACTCCATTTAACCTCACTCAACTATTGCTTTGGTCTAAAAGATATCCCTCAACTCCAATATTACCACTTGTCCTCATTGGGGTTGGTGGTTTCGTGTACATGGTGTTAACATATGCTTGGTTTGTAGATCCACTATGCTCCTGATTTATTCTTGTTGGTCCAATTTTGTTTCTCTATTGAGCAGGTTGGGGTATTAGAACTTAAGAGTCAAAATTATTAATTTCCAGGTAGTGTTTCATGACCAGTTGGCATTGAACAGAGACTATGTTCAGACTTCAGAGCAGATTTTACTAGCTCATTGTGTCATGTTTTCTAGATGTCAATTTTCTACAAGCTAAGATTGTTAAATAATATTTGTTACATGGTTCTTATCGGGGCAGGAAATGTATGGATGATGACTAGAACACTAGGTGAAGCATGAATCTCTGTTAAACAGATCAAGTCTTCCAGTTGGGGCACTATATACTGCTTACTGGCTTCTGGTTTTGTTTGCACATCAGATAATTCATTTATTTCATTGAAGTTGGATTGCGGCAGTCCAGGTCCAGAGTAAGAGTCATTAATTATCTGTGGTTATCTCATTCTTACTAGCTAGAAGTATGGATATATATCAGACATGTTTTGTCTTAATCTTCAGGTAACGTATCCTCTGTTTTTTCATGAAATTTTTAAAAGCTCTAACATGCAATTGATGCAATTTGATTTGCTCAAATAGCCATGACATGTGAATAAATTATTGAACTAAAACTACTTAGGCAGTAACATGGCCAATGATGTCTAGAAAACTCAAGCAATATTAATCCATTATATCTGGATGGTATCTTGGGTGGTATGAGCTGTCATGGTGTTGTTGTATATGTATGCATAGAACAAGCACACCTGGATGGCATACCTGAATTTTCAAAACAAGGTGAGTCTTTAGGGTTAATTTCAGTTCTTCTGTTAAAATTGTATGCTATCTTTTTATACGGTCACTACCTCAATTGATTTGTTTGTTAACTTTAGTTGTAACTACACGAACATGGAATATCATTTTCTAAAGTAAAATGAAAGAAAACTACACAGTACAAAAGATATTTACAATAAAACAGTTAATAACGGCTTTAAGGATAGATTATTTTTTCTCCACATATGTAAACATCTTGGTCTTTCTCTTCTGATCAAACCCATTAACCGCTCTTCAATATTTTAGTGTTATCAATAAGAAAAAAATATTAGTTTTGAACACTTCCTAATCACATGGACGGAGAAATATGTGGGTGTATAGAATAGGAGACCTTCGAATACTTTATCCGGTAAAAAATATGTTTTCAAACACTCCCTATTTACTTGTGTTTATCACAATGATTATCACCATCAATGCATATTTGCCAAGCATAAAAGAATAACCAATAGTATTATTGTGATTTGATGCACGACAAAAATAGCATAGAAAATAAATTTGAATGCTCAGTTAGCATGCAGTAAGATATTTAGAGCATATAGATAGGCAACATTTGATCAAGCACATGCAATTAACAGGAATCAACACACTCCCTAGCTATTTTATCCATGCACGGTGATGAATATTGTATTAAAGCAGTATTTTACTTGAGTGAAAGCAAACTAAAGGGAAACCACGCACTACCTTGTTTTTTTTTAATTTTTAAAAGATGGCAATCATTTTTTGGATAATATAGATCGGAAAGGCACGAGGCATTTTTACGTGATGCTTAAATAGCATGTTAACAGTAAAGCAGGGGCAGTCATAACAAAAATAAACACACCCTAGACGTTCGCAGTAGTGAACTATTTGTGTGCTTTTTCGTAATTGTTTGAGATGCAGCAAACACATGTGCCGTTTTTACCAGAAAGTGGCAGTTAAGCTAATCACTAGCATACGGTTTATCTACAACGGGTAAAAATATATATAAGTAACTTGACGTTGCAGCATGCCAGCATATATGTATATCAATTTATCATGGCTGATTTAGTGGACAGCGGTAGGTGTTGTGTTTGAAAGTAGGGAAGCATATCTCAGAGTTTTTGCAACTGGCACTTATCTGGGTGTGTGTGCGGCGAAGTTCAGCGAACGGAGCCGTGCGGGCGTCGTCAGTCTTGGCAGAAGCCCTAGAGCGTGGATGCTGAAGACTGCCTCCGGCAAGATGCTGCAAAACAGAAGATATGTGGGCATGCAGGCTTCGACTTGGATTCGAAAACCGTTCAACGCATGCGGGCTTCAACTTGGCGTTCGAACACCTTTTGGTACGCGCGGGCTCCGACTTGAACCCGAAAACCATTCGCCGCGTGCAACTTGCCGTTGAAACCAGCGCCGGAGAGACGAAGCTTCTTGAGGCTGGCGCGGTGGTAAGTGTCTGTCAATGGCTTGAAAGGTGAGGAAGCACTTGTTGCACATCTTGCAGTTGTAGTAGTGTAACTCGGGCCGGACGTCGTCCGCCGTGGTGGCTGCCTCCGTGCTGCTTGTGTACCCCTCGGTCTTGACCACTGGCATCGGAGCAAGCGTGGCTAGTGTTGGTGATGGCTTGGAGTTGACGAGGCGCTGCCTAGCATAGGGAGGATGACTCTCTGTGTGATGTCTTCTTCCTTGATGGCTTGGTGCTTGGTGCTGGTACGTGAAGCTAGTGCGTCGACATACCGTTGTAGCTAGCTGACTAGTTCGATAGTAATACACGTTCGAACGCCTATCTGTAGCAGTAGAAAGGAGATTTCCAATGAAAAGCTCAAAATAGACTCGAAATGTATTTGGACATCAAAAAAAGTTCTGAACGGAAACACGAAATATGTATTTGGACTTCAAAAGGGGATTTTGAAGGGAAACTCGTAATTTCTATTTGGACTTTAAAACGGGATTTAGAAGGAAAACTCGAAATGTATTTTACTCACTTTTAGTGCCGGTCCCCACATTGTGTCACTGTTTGGACCTTAGTTCATGGATAGAGTGGAAATAGGAAAGAAATTATCCTCCACCTATCTTTATTGAATTTGAAGAACATGGCACTTTAAATATAGAAAAAAGAGCAAAATAGCGGAAGAGATTCAGGCCTTATATGGTGAAAATGAGAGCATCCCCTCTCTTGGGCTTATTTATCGATATATATAGATGGGACAGGAAAAATTCTCTTTTACCCTTTGTTTATATATCTCACCTAGAGGTATTTATGTAAACTATAGAGATACTCTGAGGTATATCAATTTATAGGGTTTTGTTTGCATCTGCTCTTTTTATTTGGATGTACAAATGATTTGTAATTTTTACGGCTTATTTAATAAGATATTTTCTATTTTCTATGCAATTTTGACTGCTGTGTGATTTTCTTCTATTTTTTCAGTTTGACTATATTGTAACGTCAAAAGGAATTTCAGTTTCTAAACAAAAATGCCTATACGTATAGACACTTTGATATCTCTATACATGTTGTCTCTACTAAGCTAGATAACACTTTTTATGGTAGTGTTACACTCCACATGGTTTTATGGTAAGTTTCTAGTCTATCAGTTGTCTTAGAAGACATACAAAGAGGTCATGTTTTATTGCCTAAGATGCACATTGACTGAGCACTAGCAAAGCTTTCCAGTTTAGACAATATGTTATTACCAAACTTTGCACTTTGGACCAGTAGCATAGACATCAACCGCTGAAATGTTCCTCCTCCTGAATCCCCTATGTGATCTTGAATCTGTTGTTGCTCCTTCACGCTTAGTGATGAGCTTCACCGTTCCCTCCTCTCTAGCGAGCTGCTATCATCCCCTGCACTTAAGCTCATTGCCGCATCATATTACTGGAAAGCTCCTTCCACCCTTACATCGGCCAGCTCCTCTCCTCCCCCATGTTGGAGCTCAAGTGGTCCACCAACATCCCTGCTTCTATGTTTGATCTCGTCACCACAATGAATCCTTACGCCCCTGCCCACATGGTCAAGATCGAGCATGACCCTGCCAATGAGTAGCTTCCCCACCCCATCCTGTGGTGGAGATCAAGCTCAACCTTTTTTTCCAACATCCTCCTAGCTTGAGCAGTTATCATTGTGTGCCTGTACCAAGTTAAGGTGGCTTGTTGCGATTAGGGGAGGAAAGGTCATACCTAAGAATTTGAGGCTCTAGTCCTAAACACAAAGTTAGGCCTCATGTTTAAAATAGTAAAAAAACAAAATACTTGGTGTTATGCATGTGGCCAAAGTTGCACAAAAAATTAGGGCTAAACCCACCTTTTCACCTAATGCCATACTTGGTGTTTGAACGATTTTATGCTTCAACTTGGCGTTCGAACACCTTTTGGTACGCGCGGGCTCCGACTTGAACCCGAAAACCATTCGCCGCGTGCAACTTGCCGTTGAAACCAGCGCCGGCGAGACGGAGCTTCTTGTGGCTGTCGCGGTGATTAGTGTGTGTCAATGGCTTGAAAGGTGAGGAAGCACTTGTTGCACATCTTGCAGTTGTAGTAGTGTAAAATAGTAAAAAAACAAAAGACTAAATTTCACTTGGTGTTAGGCATTTGGCCAAAGTTGCACAAAAAATTAGGGCCAAACCCACCTTTTGACCTAGTGCCAAGTATTTTGCAATTGTTGGGAGGGTCTCTAACACGCTAATATTTGATCGATCCATGTTGCAGCCGGTGGCACTCTATGGCTCTATCCACCTTAAAAGAGCAAACGATCAATCTAACATGCACCTCTCTTTAGCTATGCTTTTGTACGGAACAACTACGAACTTGCACGACCAACTACAGTTCGAGTTTTGTGGGAGAACATAGGATGGACAAACTAAGTTGACAAGCTATGGTGGCCCTTGCCTAAATTTGGAAAGAAGAATTGTGTCCATTCAGTTTTCAAAATAAAGTAATTAGAAATTTGACAGTTTATTCATATGGCCATCATTATCGTCATTCCAACAAGTATGTTAGACGTGAAAGTTGAGAACTTGATAAAGTAAAACGAGAAAGTCCCTAAATTTTTGGGGGTCCTATATACCCCCGGTATGGCTAGGGAAGGGAGAAGGTAGATACTTAGAATATTGATGAGTTGGATGCGTTGGGCACTTTAATCCAAAAGCTTAACAAGTGGATTACCATTGTTTAATCCTATTTAATTGCATCAACCAAGATATATATATATATATATATATATGCTTTGATACATATTTAGTTACATGCGCAGATCTACTTAAAAAATTAGGCCGACCAAATCATTTCTGTCCAACAAGAATTTGTTGTTATAAGTATTATTATTGAAAAGTTTTTGTAGCACACAGCTAAGTTTAAAGCAAATGACCATGATTGCAAGCATCAGTGATCAGGCCTCAGGCCTCCCTCTGATCCCTACAATCCTCTTGTGGCAAACAGGCACTAGTGTATTTATTGGTGGAGCCGCCGGGCTGGCTGAGCTGTGGAGTTCCGGGAATGTGGTCGTGGTTCATGGACGAGTAGTCAATGACTTGGGCATTGGCGGCATCCTGGACAGTGCTGAGGACGAGGAGAGCCACCACTGACAAGCCCAGGATGGTCAGCTTCAGCCTAGCTTTGGCCATGTCGATCTGAGTTGGCTAGCTTTTGCAGATCGATGGGCACTTCGAGCTCTTTTTCTGTCTGCTAGTGTGTGAATAGGCGATGAATTATTGGCTCTAAGGCTAACCGATTTGTAGTGTAGCATATATATGTCAATACATAAGAGGACCAGAGGAGTCTTTTAGGTGTTGCATTCTTACATGGCCAAAACTAACAATAGTATCATGGATGGCTCTTTTTGGCAACCATGTAATATATGGTGGACATAGTAGGTTCCTGACATGCGGTATAACTGACTATCATTAGTGTTTGCGTTTAATCCAAGTCTTTCGACGTCTCTGATAGTGGCTCGTTGTGATTACAAATAGTCTATGCTAACCCTTTTTATGGTAGTGTACTGGTATTACAGTCCATTTGATTTTATGGCAAGGTTTGTGTTTATGCCGATTGGAAGAGAACAAAATAAAGCCGAGCTTAATTAATGTACCTGAACACATACATTTTAATGTTACATTTGTAAGTGAACATCACATGCATGGTTCCATCACAAATTAACACGTGTTACTTAGGCTACTTAGGCTGCCTTCGAGAGGACAAAAAGATACAAAAGGTCCAATCTTTTTCTACAGGCACACTTTCCGAGGGTCCCTTTTTTAAAAAAATAAAAAAAAGTTGCTTTAAACAATAATTTTAAAGATTAAAATAATTAATACTTAATTAATTATATACTTAATAACCCACCTCGTTCTATGTATCTTATCCTTTTTCTTTTTTTTCCTCCTCTCAAATGCACTCTTATCGTGCTTTTACGTGTTATTTACGTAATAGAAGTTTTTGTTAAGAATCCTGCTGATTGGGGCAGAAGGGCACAACAGTGTTTTTTTTTTCTAGAATCCAGTAATTGCTGCCAAACAGGCACAATATATATATATGCCTGTATGATTTGAGCTAACTTATTGAACAAAAGAACAACCAACCTAGAATGGCAAAGTAACTCAAAATATCATTCTCGACAGACGCAAAAATAGCTTGAATATATATTATTTGATTAGAGTAACTCAACACAAATTTCATCTTGTTATGGGAGTCGAGGAGAGTGACACACAATTGAGGTTTTCGGTGTACTAAATATGGAGACAAATTTGTTGGCGGTGAAATGCACCAAGCCACACATGAGCACTCTGCGTGTAACCCACAGCGACCTCTAAAGACGTGCCTTCATAGGGGTAGATGTCGTTGCATGATCATCTGGCCAGGATCTTCTCAAGGTGAACGTGTGTTAATATGTTCTAAATATGTTCTAGGCTCATCAGGTTAGGTAGGATATCCTCTAACGCCACAGAGACAAAAGACAACAAGCAATTAAGAGCATAGAGGATGAATAGACATAAGATATATGTAGGGACATACAATATAATATATTAGGATAATATATTAATTTTGTTGATTAATTGATGGTTAATTTAATCGGTCTTGGCTCAAGGGTGGATTTGCATTTACATGGCCTTTCTCAAGTCTTATTAGACTTAGAATTCACATAGGACTTGAGAATAAGAAAACATGAGAATTATCCTTTCCAAATTTGTTTTTAACTAGCTTTAAATCCAACTATAACCAAATTTTGTTGTCAGCTTGCTATAAATCTAAACTATTACTACATTTAGGTGTTAACAAGATTTATATGTGAAAATCCAACATATATCATACCAGTACAATGGAGTATATGAAATGTATAATGTCTCTTGAGAATTCCTAATAGACATGGTTATCTACCTAGTGAATGGTTGCCATAAGTATTACGATCCTTGAGGTAACAAAATTTCTTATCAGGTAAATTACGACCTGCATGGAAGATGTAACAATCCATGCAGAGTCTCCAAATGAGATTTGGTGAAATATACATGTTTGTAAAAATGTGAACTACCTGCATGGGACAGCAAGATATTTTAAAGCCAAAGACCCTTAAAACTCATTAAAGACCCTTATGCATGGAAATCTCTTTGTGCTTGATTTCAATCAATGATCCTGCCATGCTAATTCCAATGTCCTCTATAATAGGCAGTCTGATGATATCTAGGAGTAGTTTCATTACACTATCCTTTAAACTACATTTGTCCAGGAGGAATCAAAATAGGAACCACATACCTCTCTAACCTATAAATTATTTGGGGAACCTCTAATGTTATTGTCACTTGTACACCAGTAACATATGTCGATGTCCTTTGTGGAAGATAAATAGGGCAATAAGGTTCCTGAGCAATTGATCTATCCACTATCTTTTTAATCAGATTCTGGAGTATGTTCATCAACACCTCGAATTGATTAATTAATACATAGTATACAACTTCGTTCACCAAATCTAGAAACGATTTCTGCGAACTACTAGATGCTTGTTTACTTGAATCTCCAACTAAAAATGGTTTTGAATGTCTTCTGGATTGGTTCTTGTCGCATCATACTAAACGACTCTAAGCACTGCTTTTGAAAATCCTTCACGGATTGTTCTACCTATTGCTTCTATACTTCCATTAGGTTCTCCAGGGTCACTGGAATCACATTGTTGGTTTCGATTTCTTTCCTTGGTTTGAAAAAGATTGTCCCATCGGACATGCCAAAGGAGTGTGTTAATGCGATAATCGTGTAATATCCACGCTAATGTGTCATACGCACGAGGGCCTAGAAGGATTGTTTAGCTCTAGTGCAGGTCCTTAAATTCTTGTGGTTTGGATGTTCGAGTCAATTTGACCTATAATTGACAATACAGTTAGAAAAAATTAGACCAATAAGCCAATAGGCCAAAAGGTCAATGCAAACTCAAGGAATTGGCTGTCTAGCCAATAAAGATTGCTTAGGAAGTGTAAGCTTGGTAGAAAGATAATTCATCAGCTAGAACTTTAATAGAATATTGAATAAAACTTATTGACTTATCAAGATTTACCTTATCAAAAGCAATATAATAGATCGGATCTAACCAAGACAGTATAAGATTGAGAATAACATGATAAACTTAATAGACTAATAAATTCTATGTTAATGTGATAGGTACACCAGATTGGATTAAGAGATTAGATCAATGCAGTCTTAGACAGAACTGAATGTATCAAGATAACAAGCAAACGTATAAGCTTAGCTAAGATATTAGATTGAACTAAGAAAATTTTAACCAAGCCGATATGTTTGCTATATAACGAGACTTATCTCTTGTTGGAGATCGAACTTAACGAATCCAATCCATTTCGAAGCAAGATCTTATCAAAAACTACGTTACTTCTACTTATAGAGGTGGCGATGCACCAAATTTGATTCTATTGATTTGATTCTTCTTAGAAGACCCCTGGGTGTATATATTTATATACTTGGGTTTATATAAGTCCTAGATATACACGGGATAATATTTACTAAAGAAAAAAAAAGAAAACTACTTCTACTTATTTACAAGAGATATTTACAAATAAGGAATCTATTAATAATGGCTTTAAGGAATAGATTCTTTTTTCTCCACGTTTTTGGGATTTGAGCAATTTTGTTGGATTTGTGATGAATTTGGGTGAATTTATGTGTTTATTTTTTAATAAGTGAATGTATAAGTGTATTATTTTATAAGTGAATGTATAAGTTTATTGTTTAATATGTGAATGTATAAGTGTATAGTTTAATAAGTGAATTTATAAGTGTATGATTTAATAAGTGAATATATAAGTGTACGTTTTGATAAGTAAATTTACAAGTAATTTTTAAGTATTGTGTGGGTGTACAATTAATTTGAATGTTATGATAATTTCAATGTAGTTATAATTTTGTGATTATTGTTTACTCAAATTTTTGACTATATACATTTTAGTTATCACAATAATTACGCTGGCCAAGCCCACCGAAGTGCAACAAGAGGTGGAACAAACGACCATGGCCACAAAAGCTCTAAACAAGGAGCTAACAAGAGCAAGGAAGCTTAAATCATTGCCATAGAAGGCACTCAAGAGACCACAGAAGTTCAATTATTGGCTGAGATAATGCCTAACTGGGCATCAACAAGTTGTCGATGATGATCACATTGACTCCAACTTCATCATGCTCTTGAAGGCAGTACCATCCCAAATTTTAGTCATGTTTTAAATTTGATGTGTATGCACATATTAATTGATTCATGCTTTTATACTTTAGAACAAGGCTCCATGATGGTCTCAATGAAAAACTACAACTGCATCAAAAGCAATTGAGCAAGTTGAAGCTTCCTCGACCATAGAACTATTTGGTACCACTATGACTAGTGAGGAATCAACTTAAACACAAATTAGAGGAGACCTATGTTGTCACTCAGATAAGTCTCAAAGGGAAGCCTTACCTAGAGATCACATTGCAATCACAATTAAGGATTATGATGTAGCTTCGAAGGGGCTTAAAGAATTCCTATGGGGAGCTAAAGAAAAGGATCCAATTCCCTAATGGAACACATAATTTCCCCAAGGCCTATGCACTAAAGACTATGAGAAATTCATGGTGGGGATGGAAGTCCAAGTTGAACATGAAACAAGTGCAGAGGAGTCGAGCCAATTTTAAAGTTTTTGAAAGATAACATAGGACGAATAGGACCAATTCATCACAAGAAAGATCTTGAAGGAAGAAATGACAAAGAACAAGAAAATATCCAAATTGGTTGAGAGAAACATGTATCCCATCACTTGTTAATGACTTGATGTGGCCATAAAATCAAGTGGAGAAAAGGTGAAAGAAGACTAGAGGAAAGCATGGAAACCCGTCCAAATGAAGGTTCATGACAAACAAAATAGAAACTGGGTAGATACAAAAACCCTAGAGTTTACAAAACAGGGTGAGGTGGTATTCAAAGACCCCAACTCTAGAAAATAGCCAAGTAGTTGAAGGAGATCACTCATAAGCAAAAAGCTTACTTATTCATGTTTGATAGAGAGAATGACTAGCTAAATGTGGCGTTTGAAAATCTAGAGCACTCTAGTCAAGTTCAAGGAGTTTCCTTGAAGCTTAGAAAGAAGACTTCAAAAAGAACATTGCTAGCTACAAGAAGTACAACTGATACAAGGACGATTTGGAAGAAGCATTTAGGAACCAAGTGAAGGAGGAATCTGATTCACCAAATCCTTTGCTATTGGACCCTGTCGTATTACCAAGTAGTATCAAATATACTCTAGCACCAAGATATCAACTCAATGACATAAAAGAGGATACACCTTGCATGCTACTTGTTCCGGTTGAAACGGCTAGAAGAACAATTGATGTTGTGAAGGGCAGGGCGATACCGGCTTGCAAGTTTCCTTGCAGAGATATTCTGGATGACTCTGCCAAGGTAGAAGTCATAAGTCTGCATAATGATCATAGGATGTATGAGATAGACATTCCCATCCCCTCTATTGCATAAATGGGAAGAAGTGTGTGCATCACATATATGGAGACATAGTAGACCAGTTCATAGTGTGGCACTAAAGAAATGATATCTTAATGACGTCAATAGCCTTCAACAGCGCTATTCATTCATCTACCAATGCCAGCACCTCCTCCATCCCCTCTATCACATAACTAGGAAGAAGTCAATCAAATGTCTATGCTACAATCTTCCCTCAAGGACCATTCACTGAGGTAACCTTCGCCACCTCTTTAGGCACATGAAGCCTTGCATAACGAAGAAGCAGCTCCAATGCCTCTACTAGAACCTTCCCGCAATGAACCACCAATAGATGCACCTTCACCAAGGCAGCCTTCTTCCTCCACCTGCGCAAGATATTGCTGCTTTGCATGACAGGACAGAAGAAGCTCTAGTAAGGTTCCTGCAAAGGGTCGATAGCTCTAGTTGTGCCGGCCAAGGTAACCACACATTATCATAACTCAAAAAGTGCGAACAAAGAGAGATTGATGGAAAGGGCCTTATAAGGGGAAAGGAAAGACTTATGATAATACCAATGTGTGTAAGAGATTAGATTAAAGCATGTTAAAAAGAGTTAGAATTTTGATATACAGATAATATACTTAGAAATATTTTAAAATGGCAAACCATTTCTGTCCAGGGGTTCTTTAAGATAGTTGCCATATAGACGTTCGGTTGCCCTTTGCCATTGGAGACCTCTCCCCGGTTTGTCCCAATCCTATAGCATTTTTTTCCTACCTCCCTTGCTGATGAGGAAGACAGGTCAATTCCTGTGCCACCGCCTCGAGAAGCCTCCCTACTCGCTAGCAAACACATCTTCCTCTCCATCAAGTGTGCCCTCTTTGTGTACGCCCTCTTTGTGCCTACACCCAATCGGCTTCGTTGACGCAGGGAAAAACCAGGTGTAGCTTGTCTAGAAGCACACCAACTATTTGCCGGACATCGGATTCACTGCTAATATGGTAATCATTGGCAGTTAAGTCCATCGTCACCAAGCTATAGGCAGAATTCGCCATAAAGGACACATGGGGTGGGTCCAAAACAGAACCAACAGTTTCAAGATTAAGCGCTGAATGCTGCTAATGCCTCGTTGAAACAACTATTTGGCGAGCTTCCGGTGACAGTACTACAGGCTTTGGTTGTTTATTCTAAAAACATCTTTGCCGTTTATGTCCTCCGATCTAAGTACATCATACGAGAAAAAGGCATAATAAACTAACATACATTTATAGTATTGCAACACTCAATTCAGTATAACCGGCAGGATCCACCCTCTACACAAATGGTTCAAAAAATCAACTGAAACCACAAAATTGTACGGGTCTGGCGGAGCTTGCACGGAGCTGCAGCTCGCCACAGGAAGGTGCCTGGACCGTGCAGACGCTCCAACTGCAAGCGATGCCGCGCTTCGATGCATACTACGAAGGCCACTATGGCGCATGTATCTGTAATAAAAAAAAACAGAAGGCATCAATTAATTATTTTTTAGGTACTCTACTAAGTGAGAATCAAACACTGCAATCACTCACTTGGTATGGTTTTTACCACGGGATTTCCCATTATATATCGCCATCTGAAATCAGCTGAGAAATTGCGAACCACAGAGGACAAGACAGTACTGCTGCCTTTCTCATTATATGCACCAAGATCAATTAAAATGCCCAGGGCTCCTTGCACCAACCTGAAAATAATGGAAGCTAGTAAGCAAATCCGCAGGATAAATAGAAACGGACACGTGAGGTTCCAGTTCCAAATTGCAACAAACAAGCTCAGGCAAGAATCGCATGTAAGCAACAGAATTACACGCAAGCATCAATGCAAGATGATCCCAATATTTTGCCCAAACGCCAGGATCTCAAATGCCACATTTCCAACACAAAAATTGGCACATTAATGCCCAGAGTAGTTTCCTTTAAATATTCTCGGCGTGCAAGGAATCTACAGAGCGACTTCTTTTTCACACAAACCAACACAATAAAACCCTTAATAGCATAGTCCTTCGACACTCCCAAGATACCATAACAATCGAAAAAAGACCATCAATTAATAAGGAAGTTCAAACGATAGGAAAAACAATTTACAAAGAATGATGTTTTGGTGTCTGTAACTGTTAGACAGAGCACTGGCCTAGATTGTATATATATAGACCCGACCTTCTTTATATACACTCGAGATCTTAGTCACTTTACACATTCTACATGGTAATAGAGCGAGTTTAGATATTCCCAGCACGCTAGCTTCTCCCTCTAGCAAGCCGATCCTTTCCTCCTCCTCGTCGACGTCTTCTTCCCTTCACCGACCCTCTTCCCGGTACTCTCCTCCCGGCACTCTCCTCGCTCTCTCGTCTCCATTTCTTCTTCTCTCCGTCTCTCCCATAGTCACTTTCTTTTCTTCGTTCCACCTCCGCACGACAAGGCGACGGTCTCGATCCGTCTCCTCGTCTCACGTCGCACCCGTCTCTGTTCTTCTTCTTGCTTCGTGCATCTTTCCTTCGCTGATACCGGCGCACCTCCACGCTCATCGTCTCCATCAGCTGACCTCGTCCGCCCTCCCATCGGCTGGACTTGTCCATCCCTCCATCGCCTGGAACCCCCCCTCGGTTCTCGCCTTTTCCGACACGCTCAACGACTCTCAGACGCGAACTTTCTCCCCTCACGTCCAAGCCATTCAAACGTGTCCATGTGTCCACGGACACGAATCCCTGCCTCCTGGACGTGAACATATTCTCTTCGCGTCCGGCCACTCTCCGCCTTTCTCGCGTCCGCCCTACTCCTTCGCCTCCACGAGTCCATGAACATGAATCTTCTCTTTACAGACGTGAATCTTCGTACGTTCGTGACCCAACTACTCTCTGACCCACCCACTCTGCCACCACCTTTTCCTCACCTACTCCCCATCGGCCAACCACTCCTCATCGGCTGGCCGGCTCACTCCCCATCGGTTTCTCATATCCTTGATCGGCCAATCCGTCCTCTTATCGGCGTTTCCTTCCCATCGGCTTCTTCCTCCCATCGGCTATTTGTCCCCGTTCTCCCGTCATGACCACCGAGTCCGCCCTCAGCTCTGGCAGTCTCCCAGTCGCCGAGTCTGCTCCCACCTCAGTGCCTTAGACCACACTTCGGCCACCACCACGCTATCTTCTCCCCTCTCTACGCTGCTGTGAACGTGAAATCTCACGTTTCTATGTCTCTTGACCTTAACGTCAACTATTCCAAGTGGGTTTTCTTCTTCAAATCCCTCTATGGAAAATTCGGCCTCCGGTCCCATATTGATGGCTCCGCTCCACCTCGCTCCAATGATCCTCAGTGGGATATCGTCGAGTGCTACGTGCGCAGCTGGCTGCTCGGCTCAGTCGACGACTCCGTCCTCAACCTCGCCATGGACGATACTGACCCCACCGTCCGGGATCTCTGGGTAGCCATTGAGCGGATCTTCCTCACCAACAAGCAGTCTCGCGCCATCTTCCTCCTTAATGAGTTCCACTCCAAGGTACAAGGAGACTCCTCTGTCTCCTCATACTGTCAGCACCTTAAGATTAAGGCTGCTACTCTCCGGGACGTCGGCCACCCTATGGCTGACTCTCAACTCGTCCTTGCCCTTCTGCGAGGCCTCAACCCCCGCTTCTCAAACATCGCCGATGACATCGCCAACGCCACACCTCTTCCATCGTTCGTCCAAGCCCATGACATGTTAGTTCTTAAAGAACTCCGTCTGGCCAACGATGAGAAGACACTAGCCCACACAACTCTCCTTGTCACAGCCGATAATGGCTATTGAGCATCCTGCGCTGTCATTTCCTCCTGTGGCTCTGGTGGCCATGGCTCCAGCCATGGCAACATAGCCCGCATCGAGAAAGGCAAGGGCAAAGGCAAAGGCAGGAACTGGTAGGGTCTGATACAATCACGACCTGCCTCAATCCCTGCCCAACCTGTCGATCCCACGGGTCCGTGGCTCTGCTACAACCCCTAGTCACCCTAGCCTCAGCCACGCAGCCCCATCGGCTGACAACCCGGGGTTCTCGGCGCCCATCCTCAGGCTTACTTGGCATCAGCTCCCGTTCTGCTGCCTCAGCTGATGCTACCGACCCCACCCACCCAGTTGGTTCCCTCCTAGAACCAAGCTGGCCTCGTCGCTGCTCTCAACCAAATGACGCTCCAACCACAGCACCCTTGGGTGCTGGACTCTGGGGCATCTTCACACATGGCGTCATTGGCCGGTATATTTCGTTCTTGTCACCCCTCTTCCTCCTCCTTTATTACCATCGGCAATGGTCACTCTCTTTCTATCCAATGCTGCGGTGACTCCTCTCTGTCTACGTCCACCACTAACCTTCCCCTTCGCAATGTTCTTATCGTACCTTCTCTTATTCACAATCTTATATCTGTTCGCCAATTCACAAGAGACAACAACTGCTCCATCGAATTTAACGCGTCTGGTTTCTCTATGAAGGATATCCCAACTCGGCGACAGATCCTTCGCTGCAATAGTGGCAGAGACCTCTATACTATTCCCGCTGCGCCGTCCACTCCACACGCTAGCGTCGCCCTCTCCACCAACCTTCGGCACTGACATTGTCGTATTAGGATAGATTCAGGTGCTCCATGTACCGTCGGCACATTAGTTTATCGATATAATAACCAAAGACTTGTCCACGCCTTTATTCACCAGTTTTCGGTCCAGTCTCTGTGTCCGTTCTCCTCCCGCTGCGACTGCGGGTGGTGTTAGACAGACTACTGGTTTAGGTTGTATATATATATATATATATTTGACTCCACTTGTATATACTCGGGTCTTAATAACTGTACACATTTCTACAGGAACAGAAACCAACATTAACTTATGACCAAGTATCAGTACATATTCATAGCCAATTTCAGCTAGCAAACAGCCAAAGGCTGAACCTTTTCAACCTAGCATTACAGTGTGGTAAGTCATTTCCAAAGGAAGTAAACCCTGGGTTCCACATTGGGTTGGAACTGAAGAATGGCCGAATTTCACTAAATCACAAGTGGTTTCACATGAATAAGCAGAAATCAAGAAAGCCAAGGTACTAATTCCACATTGCAGCACAGAAGAAACGCAGATGAACCAGTAATCCAAGATTATCATTATGAGACTAGGAAAGCTAGATGTGAAAAATCACCTCAATACGGTCGAATTTGTTGACTCCCCTCTCCTCCTGGTCAATCATCACAGCAAAGGCGGAAATTGATCCCTCGGTGCCTCGTCCTCCAGCTTCAGACAGCTCACGGAGCAGCCTCTCGAAGAGGTTCTCAAAGGGTGGCGAGGATGCACTGGCTCCCCCCTCACAGCAAATCTGCAGGATAAATAGAAACGTATAACATAAAGGTTCCAGCTCCAAATTGCAACAAACAAGCTAACGCAAGAATCGCATGTAAGCAACAGAATTACACACAAGCATCAATGCAACATAATCCCAATATTTCGCCCAAATGCCACATTCCCAACACAAAAATTGTCCCAATAATGCCTAGAGTAGACAAGAATAACGAGTAAACTTCTACTTACTGTTTCCTTGAAATATTCTCGGTGTGCAAGAAATCTACTGAGTACTTTTTCACAAAATTCACCAACACTATGAAACTCTTAAGTGGATAGTCCTTCAACGCTCTCAAGATACCATACCAATCTCGAAAAGACCATCCATTAATAAGGAATTGCTTACACTAGACAAAACAATTTGCAAAGAATGATCTAGTGTATGGACAGAAACCAACATTAACATATGACTTAGAATTAATACAAGAAACGATATTCTGCTTAACAGCATCCAGCAACACTGAAACCTCATACATGGCTTCAGGACTTGTTACCAAAATATGACATCAATAATGGCATGACCATGTATAATGAATATACATGTATCATGGGATCTAGAATTCTGATCATGGTACTTCATAGTTTCAAACGCATCCAGAGCCAATTTCAGGTAGCAGACAGCCAAAGGCTGAACCTTTTCAACCTAGCATTGCGGCGCGGTCAGTCATATCCAAAGGAAGTAAAACCTGGTTTCCACATCAGGATGGAAATGAAGAATGGCCGAATTAAACTAACGACACATGGTTTCACACAAATAAGCAGAAATCAAGAAGCCAAAATTCTAATTACACATTGCAGAACGCAAAGAAACACACATGAACTAGCAGTCTCAAGATTATAATTATGAGACCAGGAAAGCTAGATAAGAAAAATTACCTAAAGATGGTAGAATTTGTCGACGAGGGCAAGTCTTGACCTTTCGATGACTTCCCCCTCCTCCTGATCGACTACCGAAGCAGAGGTGGAGTTCCATCCATCTATGCCTCGTCTTCCGGCTCCGGCCTGCCCTCGGAGCAGGGGCAGAGACTAGCGGCGGCGAGGACGCACTGGCACCCCCTCGGTCGCCGTGCATATCTTCTTTCCCTTCCGGTTGACCACTGGAGAGGCAGCGGTGGACCTCTTGCCGCCGCCTCTGGCTGCTCAGGGGGCAGCCAATTCTTGGCGAGGTGCTTGAAGGGTCGGGAAGCGGCTGGCGGCGGCGAGGACGCATTGGCGGTGCTCTCGTTTGTCGCAGAGGTCTTCTTTCGCTCACGTTCACCCACTGGAGAGGCAGAGGCTGATCCTTGGAGCCTCTGCCTCCGCCTCCGGGGTGGTCATGACAAAGCCTCTTAGCGGCTGGCAGCGGCGAGGATGCATTGGCGCCATCCTCGATTGTTGTAGAGTCCTCCTTCCCCTCCCCGTCGCCCACCGGAGAGGGAGAGGCATAAGCTGAACCCTCGGCACCGTGGCCGTGGCCCCCAGGCTGCTCAAGGGGCAGCCTCTTGGCGAGGCACTTGACGGGTGGCGAGGGCGCATCGTCGGCACCACCCTTAGTTGCTATAGGGATCAACACACCGGCAGCGATGGCGTTGGAAATCTCTGCGCCCTCGTGAGCCTCGTAGTGCCCGCGCCCATAAACCGGTTCTTTGATGTGTCCCTGATGGTTTTTTTCTGAACCAGACACTGTTACGGTGGGAAAAAAGTCAGGCGAAACGGGAGCGGCTCCGGCGCAGGGACCTTTTCGCAATTATTCTCGTAGATGCAATGGTTTCAGAGAGAAACGGTTCTTAATCCTAGAAGATGATGGAAGAGGATGGAGAAGAAATGATTGTGGGTAAGGGTATTGGTATTAATTTTAAATTGGTAGTACCTTTTCTAGAAAGGTGACTAGGCACAGGTGTGGTCTTACAGGCTTGTGATTTGGGTTTTATGTATTTTGTGTCACTATAGCGATATTATGATAATTTCTATTATTTCAACAAAAAAACCAGTCCGCTTGCTAATATTAAGTAAAATAATTAAAAATCAATTTAAGTAAAATAATTAAAAATCAATTAAAATAATTAAAAATTAATTTATATTAAGTAAAATAATTAAAAATCAAAGTAAAATAAGTTATCAAAAATTAGTCTGCATAAGTTATGAAAGTTCCATCCTCCATTAATAAAAAAATATTTTACTCCCTCGAATTATTTTGTTTGATCATTTATCCCCATAAATTATTTTTGTCTCATTTTTCTCCTAAATTATTAAAAATGTTTCGCTTTATTGCTTAGTATTATTTCTCATTTTGTTTTTCTTTAGACAAGTTGTATATTAAAATGAAATTTTCACTGGCATAGATGACACAATTATCAAAGTTCCAAAATATTTTCCTATTTTGTCCTAAAAAAAGTTTTGTTTCTATTTTTAAGTAGTGTTTGCTTGAACTTTACAACCTCAATGTTTAAACGAGTCTTAGTTGCTTCCAACAAATACAAACCATCATAAATAAAATCCTAAAAATTTTGAGAGGAAAATTGTAGAAATGCATCTAGTCCTCTCAATTTATTTTTGTAATTAATCATACCTCAAGTCTGTTTCTTATAATATTCTTAGTGGCAGTTAATTGCTAGCAAAATATTTTGTTCCTTTTTTTGCATTCTTGAAACAAATAAATGAATTCAAAAAATATTTGAAAAAAACCTGTTAGGGTAGTTCGGAAAAGGTGGATTGTATAACAACGGTGTTGTTGGGGGCATTGGGGATGGCTTGGAATTATTCTGATGAGATCTATCTTCGTTGGCTTCCTATCAATTATTACACCAATATATCTCTTAATAGCCTCCAAAGCATCCACTTTTCTTGCAAACACAACTTCTGCCATTCCCAAATCAAAAATGTCAAAGAAATTTTGAAATACAGAAATTAGATCTGAGTGATAGACAAAAAAGGCAGGACAGTACTTCATGGTCTGCCTGTGATTTTCCATCCTTATCATAGTTTACACCATAGCGTTTGAGCTCACCAGTCTCCGAGAAGAGTTCATGGCGAAAGAAAAGAACATAGCACATCAGCCACCATCACACAACAATTTAGGTGCTTATATTCTTAAACAAAAACTAGAAGTTTCATATTGTTTCGTTCAATCACAAATTATTGGTGTAACACAATGTCCATGACAAACTTGAACCAATAGTTTTTTTACAAAAATATGATGAATTGATAACTTTGTGAAACATAAAAAAGAAACACTCGAAACATATTTATGATGAATCTCCTATGCAACCTTTCTGCAACGAATCTACGTATTTAAAATGCCATTGGTCCAAGTACTGAGAAAAGTATCATCAAAGAACAGTCTCTGCACTGCTACTTGAACACTAGAATGTGGAGTTTGCAAACTATATTATGTAAAGAAATAACTTGAATCATGTTTTACCAAGAACTAGTATAGTGCAAATCTTGGAAAATTGGGTTCTAATGTCACTGAGAGATATCCAGTTCAGTTATGCATCACTCATTGACCCATCTAGACTTGTACATCACCAAAAGGATTACTCCAATCACAAAATGTCATACTTGTTCCCCTGCTATTTAATACTACCTCATTTATTACTACCTTTTTGTCATCAGCGTATCTCTTACTAATCTTAAATAAGCACCAGTGGCTCACAGATACACCATTGCTCAAAGACCTAGCACTTCATGTCCTTGACCTCGCCTCACCTCCCTACCACCCCGAGTGACAACCTGGCATCCACATGTACACCTGAATGTCCTTGACGGTGAAGCTAGCAACGAGGTTGGATATGTGCCGCTTCATCCCTATCTCCAGAGACAACACTAAGTTCGGTGGCGATCGTGGCACGACCCTTGCCAAGGCGGTTACGTGCTCATAATAGACCATACGGCAAGGCTCCTACGGTAGTGGCAGCGGCCTAGATGGGTAGGCACCATAACCGGCGGTGTTAGGGTTTCATGCAGAAGAGGGCAAAGGGGGACGAGGCCTGGTGAGGAGGGGTGGTGTGTGATAGCATACCTTAGGGTGGCTGATGGGTCCCGATGATGAGAAGGCAGCGAGCACACCTTTGGGCTTGGTCTTGGACTATTTGATGAGGTCATCTAGGGACATGCCCAGGCCACTCGACATGGTCATCGGCTACAAGGAGGGGAACCAGCGCGCTACATTAGCAGTGGTGGCCGCAAGGTTGCGAGCTTGCGGTGGTGGGGGCTAGCTTAAAGGTGAGAGCTAAGTGAGGATGTGCTTCCGGGTCTTCCTTCCCCTTCCTCACCAGTCTAGCTTTTTTTCGGTTTTGCTATTCCATGGGTGGCTGTCAGATTAGGATCTGGTGTTCAACCGCCTATGTCTTCCTTTCACCTTTTAACACCGCACCACACTCGTGTATGATCAAGGTCTCCTATCACCTTTGTCGATGATGTTAAAACTAGGGGTCCCACTCTAGTGACAAGGAGATGGATTAGTGGTGCCTAAGGAGCAATAACACCTTGGGAAATCGTGGTGTACAAACATCCATGGTGTGGCTGGTCGGTGGGCCAAATGTGGCTAGCAACGGTAGGAGGAAGGTGCTCTTTGGGTGACAAGCATTAGGGTCCTAACAATGTGTTGGTCGTCAAATCTCGTGGAGGCCAAAAAGATCAGGCAAAGTCATGAATGGGCGAAGGTCCGATTGGAGAGTACGGCGCCTTAGTCACGTCAAGGCCTAGGAGATCTGCTTAGCTCTATTGTAGGTCCTTAGTCTTCGAGGTTTGAGAGCATGTCAATCAATTTGATCCTGTAATTAACAAGGAGATAGATGATAAGATCCACGAGCTAATCGGCCTATGGGCCAATATGGCTCACCCTATCAGCTGGGTGCCGATAGAAAGGTACCACTTGAGCATCGGCTAAAAAGCCGATCAAAACATATATGGCAGATGCGTGAAATAAAATAAAAGGACTTATTGCCCAAAGAGCCGTTGACGCTCTGCATATGACAGGTAATGAAAGAGCGAAGCAAGATCCAATCCCCTATGAAGTCACGAGAACTAGCAACCGCCATAACGGCACTGTTAGAACTAGTCTTGATAGATCGAACCAAACCGAGATAGTATGAGGCCAAAGCTAACGGCACAGAGATGACGGATACTAGATCAAACGTAATGACAAAAAAGAAAAGGGCAAGGTCATCGGTTGCTTACCGGTCGAATTCCAACACAGACTTATATGTAGCCTCATCGGCTATTTGAGCCGATGGGGAACGAAACTCTCTAGATTTTGACGCTAACCCCATCAGACATGAACCTGATAGATTAGACCTAACCGAGACAGTATCAGGCCAAATCAGATATGACTGGATTGATCACTCACAGATTGATCGTTAGACGATATGCAAAGCAGATGTAAGCCGCGCAGAGATGATAACTCATCGGCTACTCACTCCGATAAAACACTGCATGAAAACTCATCGGGCTAATGGCTCGATGCCACCTATTTGTAGGTCGAACCTAACTGATGCAACACGACATCGGGGACAGTGAAGGGAGACCGATGTACCGACGAGCCTCATACGAACGTGATGCAGTACGCCTGATCAGACTAAGAAGTCGAACCTAACCGATGCAACCTTAGACAGAGCAAAATGAACTATGATAATGGTGGGACTTACCCTTTCATCAGAGATCGAATTTAACCGATGTAGCCCTACCTTGAGAGCTAGAACCCATCGGGAAAAACCTAGATGAGCTAGGGTGGCGATACACCGAGATTGTATTGTGTGATCTGTATTTGGTGATTCAATATTCTTTAGGGGGTCCATATTTATACCCTAGATTTACAAGAGTCTAATATGGTTGCACACAACCCTTGGACAATATTTCCTAATCATATATAAGGAAACTAACCTATAACAAGTTTTAAAGCTAATTAAACTAGACTAGTTTACACAATATATTCTATATAGATAAAACACTCTATCATGATTCTCATGACTCTTTCTTAGACTCGATCTCATCTGGATAACCCTCTATTTTTAAGTGGACTGAATCAGTTCTCAACCCGTTCGATCGGCTCTCTTACTATATCAATCGGCTTTCCTCTACAAGCCGATTGGTCTTCTCTTATCGGGCGATCCCGTCTGCAGGTTGACCAAATTCTGGCGTCCACACATGCCCCCAATTTTGGAGTTTATTAACGAACCTCGAAATTCTAAGCTATTAGAATTCTCCACAAACCAAGACGGCTCATAATAGCCCGCAAACAGTACCTAATCGGCCAAGATTCCCGCTAGGTCATCATGCCTCTATAAAGTATTATGCCCCTTTATCCTTCTTCTCCATGCCTCCTCATCACCAGGGCCCTCAAAACCTCGACAAACTTAAACGATCAAAGGCGAACCTCTGTAGATTGCTCCACCGACCACCGATCTTCTTCTCCTTCTTCCTCGAGTGATGGCGTCAACAAAAGCAGTTCCTGAGGTAATCTTTTATTCATTCCTCTACTCTACATTCTAGTTAGATTTGGTGTCCTGCCTTTTCATCTGTTCTTCATCAGGTTCTTGTTTACTGTAGAGTCTCGTATGTCATATCGCAATTCCAGTTGCCGATCACCCAGGTTTCTTCTATTTCGGCCCCATGAGTAGTAAGGATCCAATAGACTATCAATTCTGAAACAGAATGGATCCACTATAAAAACTCGCCCATGACAATTAGTGATTGAACTAACAACTTTAGATCTTGGCCCAGTAGATTCTCGAGATGGAGGAATTAGTACCTCAGAGTATCGGCTTCTAAAAAATCAATTTGGGAAGACTTGGAAATTGGTCACTATATCAACCTGTTCTAGCTGATATGAAAAAGAATGAGCCTTTGCTTGCATTTGCCTCCTACGTTTGGTCAAACGCCCTCAACGCTTTTATGTTTAGACACAGGCCGATGATTCCCACCTTGATGGATGTCATTATGTTGACTTGCCTCAACACCACACATTACTTAAACCCATCCATCCTTTGATTCAAACCCACTCATCAACTGAACACCAAAAACATCGGAGGGTGAACTAAATATATATCTTTGCACAATAAGACTTCTAGACCAGTTGATGACTAGGAGCATGTTGCATTCTTGAATCTGTGGTTGGAGCAGTTCGTCTTTGGCGGTTCAACCCTTGGCCTGACTACCAATATTCAATGATTAGTGGAGTGTTTGGCCGATCGACGTCAGATCCTACTAGGGCAATATCTACTTGGAGCCACCTATCAACTACTTCATCAAGTGGCGAACACATTATCAGCTGGCCAACCAGTCGATCACATTGGTTGTCCTTAGTGATTCATACAACTATGGTTGAACATCTACAATTGCAAAGTCATCCGTAGGACTTCCTTCTCCTCTCTAACATTTCTGGTTGATCATTTAGAGGAGCACAAAGCCAACTGACACCGATGTATCTCACTGGGTGAAGGCACATCAGCTCTTTCTAGAAGTAAAATGAACCCCTCGAACTCAGCCAGTAATTCAAATACTTTTACTATGGCTTTACTAAGGATGTCACCCTCTAGTTTGCGTATGAGGATGCTTCATCATTTGAGATGCCCTTCAGATTTCTCCCTCTCAATGCCCTAGCCGATGAAGAATCGAAAACAATATCCTATCAACCATAACTCCCAATCTTCTACTAATTGGATTCTCGTTGGGCTGATCCCAACACCTATCATATGAGTTTTATCATCCATCTGTCAGTGCTCGTTAGTTGGGTTTCGGCCAGCTCCCAATCAACTTATTCTTCATTGGTAAGTTCTAAGTCCGAAGAGATGTAAATAGTAGCTTGGAGTATGATCGGCTAAGGATGATAGTCAGATCTCTGTCCTTGGAGACCATCACCACTTTCGAGCCATGTATATCCAACACCAAACTCTTGCACCTTAATGGTGGTCGGAGTGGAGAAAACATTTGTTTAATTCATTGGCTAAACACTACTACTTGCGCCTTAATCCCAACTACGTTGAATCCGATGAAGAGATAATTCTTCTCCATACTCTGTATCCCATACTGCATTTCATCTTGAATATATCATTTAACCTCTAGGACCCTACAGGCTGATGATAAGAAAGCACCTACAACAAGTGCAAGCGACTGGCCAATTGTGTATCAACCTCTATCGGCCGAACCTCACCTTGGACATGGCGCTCCATCTCCATCGGCTCTACTCCTAATACCACAACCTAGGGGACTAAACGTAAGAAGCTCGCTATTCAGACGGCTTTCAAGAAACAAAAATCTAGCACCGATGTCACAATCATAGTACTGATTTCCCAAGAACCTCCTCCTACTTTGACATCGGCTCCTTCGCCCTCACTAGTATGTGCCAATTTAATTTCTTCTCCATCATCTTGATACTTCTCTTGATATATTTGTTTTGCAGCTTGAACCATTGACTGTTGAAATCTAGCTGCCAGAGACCACTACAAGTACTAAGCCAACGATTGCTCCGAAAGTTATAACATCTTCAACAGCAGGCGTCCCCAAACAAAGAATACTCAAGTACTCCATGTTACCTCCACATCGATCATCAGCCATGCTCTAGAAACTACCTCTCATCAAGCCGATACAGATACTGTTTATGCTAATATCGCTGTGTCTCAAGTACGTTCACCTCATATTTTCATTTCTACCTTGGCTCATGGTTCTGCTACTTACCGATGTTAATGTGTAGTCATTGGCTGATTTGTTCTCCTTTGACATCAACAAATACATGGAGACGGATGAAGACACAGCTACCAGTATAGTGATCGCACCATTTCCACTAACTGATGTACGCAAGCAATTATTAGATATCATGCATCGACTAGACATTCCGATAGGCTCACTAGTGGAAGATTACGGACTGATCCAAGGAAGACTTGTAGATATTGAATTTCTTCTGCCCGAAGAGCTCACCGACGTACTAACACCTGCTGCTTATTTGGAATTCTACAAGACCCAGCTGATCTCGACCAGGCGACATATAGCCGATCATGCCAAACAAAACAACTTAGCTCAAAATTATCGGCTACCCACCTAGACCAAGAAGAAAAAGCTTGATGAAATGACAGCTGACTCACATGATATCCAAACCAAGCTAGGCCAGTTGAAGAAACGAGAAGCCGATTTGATGGTGAAACTCGATAAGGTGTGCCATGACATCAAAGTCACAGAATCCCACTTTATCGGCTTGCCACAATCAATTCAAGATCAAGAGACCAAAGTAGTAGAAAAAGTACGTCAAGCAGCTCGTTGGCACCAGTGCTTGAAAACCATCCCCATATCTGATGAAGAAGACATCCACGCCATCAATGAAATAGACAGAATTCGTCCACGCGTGATTGAGGCAATCAAGAAATATCTATAAAACATCAATGTTGAAAATCCATGATGTCACTTCAAAACATTGATTGTTTGTAATACAATTTGATCGGCTCTTTTAATTTTTTACTTGTATTCCCTAAAGGCGATATCCAATGATATCAGCTATCTGTAGCCGATATAACCATATTGGCTTTTGTCTTGAGGAAATATTAGAAATTGGCCGCACTTAGCTGATTTAGGCAAACAATACCAATTAGCATTGGTCACCATCAGCCAATAGAACACTATCAGCTTTTCATCTTGAAGAAAATCAGAAATTTGCCGCACTTAGCTGATTTAGGCATCAACCCAAATGCTAGGATAATATTTTTTCAGATACTTCCTGTTGAGTGCTTTGACAAACATCTCCCCTTCAAGACTTTCCAGTATATAAGCATTACAAGGCACACAATGATTGATCTGATAGGGCCATTCCTGGTTAGGTGACCATTATCCAAACTTACAATCTCTAGACTCAATAAGCAAAATCAATTTCTAGACTAGATCTCCTTTAGAAAAAGATTTAGTCATCACCTTTTTGTTATAATGCGTAGCAACCCTGGTTTTGTTTTCCCTGATCCTCTCAAGTGCCCTCAGCCGATTCTAAGCTAAATCATCAAGTTCATCTAACATCGAGTTATAATAGTCATCAGCTGTCAGTTAATTCTATAAAGAGATCCTCCTGGAGCCGATATTAATTTTCCATGGCAGAATTGCTTCATGCCCATATACCAACTGATACGGCGGTACTCAAGTATATCCATGGTATGTCATCCAATAGGCCCATAATGAACCGGCTAATGTAACCTACCACCTCCATGGCTGTTCAATAATCTTGCACTTGATCAGCTTGATTAAACTCTTGTTGGAAGCTTCAGATTGTCCATTGGCTTACGCATAATATGGTGACAAATTTAATAACTTAATCCCCAAACTGGCAGCAAACTGTTGAAACTCATCGGACACAAAGATAGAACACTGATCAGTGATAATTATCTGTGGAATACCAAACTGATAGATAATATATTAATTGATGAACTCAATCATATTCATAGAGGTTACTTTCTTAAAGGGGATAACCTCTACCCACTTTGTAAAATAACTATTACTATGAAGGACCGAAAATGGCGACCAGAGGGGGGTAAATGGGAGCCTTAACTTTCGCGTGAGATATTTGGAGGTTGTCCCAAAATCAAACTTAAAAAGCAGTCACAAGTAGATCTATTGGTTTTCTAACTAATAGATGAGCTATCTCAAGGAGATCATCGCCCAAAACTAAATCCAGTCAAAAAGAGAACAAAGAAGAGTGAAAAACCACCGGTATTTCTTCCTAAAAGTCTGATTCACCCCGATCTATGAACTCGTGAGAAGCTAGATGATTTCTTTTGGTGTAAAGATTCATCTCACCTCCTAGTTCATACCAAACAAACAGATTTGAATCAAAACCCCCGAAACTCAAGATTCAACCCAGAATGTTGGAAGGATAAAACCAAGAACGCGAAGAACACCGATAGGATTTGAATAAACAGTTCAAATAAACAGATCTATGCACCTGTGAGAAGTTAGATGATTTCTTTTGGTGCAAAGATTCAACTCACATCCTAGTTCATCCTGAATAAACAGATCTGAACCAAAATCCCCTAAAACTCAAGATCCAACTCAAAACGTCGGAAGGGTTAAACCAAAAACGCGAAGAACACCGACGGGATTTGAATAAATAGTTCAAATAAACCGATCTGAACCAAAAACCTCCAAAACTCAAGATCCAACTCAAAATGTCGGAAGGGAAATATCAAGAATGTGAAGAACACCGATAGGATTTGAACAAATATCACACAAATCAAATCCTAGAGGTCACTAGGAGGTTAGGGCCTCCATTCCCACACACAATCTTTAGTTCTTTTACACAGATGCAGTGGATTACAGCACCGCGGAGAGATCGAGCAAGAAAAACCATAACCAGAGACACGATGGACTCGAGCGAGAGAAATAAAACGAAAACGAATAAAATGAAAACACACATGCGCTCGGGCATTCTAGAACGCGCTGATGCGGCACCCTCACCCTATATATTCTAGCGCTTCATGTGAAATTCTAATTCTACCCTTTCAGTATAATAGGCCAAAACAATATCCGGAGGGCATAATGGTCCAACTCTTTTTCAAGCGATCGGATGGCCACGCTTCCTACACAAATTTGCTTCGTCTTGGAGTAACCTTTGTGATTTTGCCATGTGTCACCCTGTTCCTCCTCAGAACCTAGGTTTTGAGGCCAAACCCGCAAAACCGTCACCCGGTGGTTTTAAGGCTCAATCCACCAAACCCCTTCGATGTCGATGCGTGTCTAACCTCTACCAAGCTTGACGCCTTCGCCTTCCTTCTTGACTTGATCAACGTTGTCTTCATCACCCATGTACACTTGTGCTTGTCGATGTCCCTTGGTGTCAGCCATTGCGGCTGGTCCTCCGGTGCTCCGGTTCCTCAGTCCAAGCCTCACGTCCATCCTTCACCGCTCCCGATCCACTGGCACGGCCCATCTCTACTTGACCTTCACCTCAACATTGGCCACCCCCACTGAGCTTCACACCTGCACACCACAAGCCACGAGACATGTTGCAGAAACACACTCAACCCGAGGTGTCAGCACGTTGACAATCACTCATCACTACAACGAAGTATAAGGGCACATATCAACCCTGTGTTTGCACGCTGCCAATATAAACTTATACCCTTTGCTTGATGAAGGATAAATCTAGCCAATCATGTCGATTCTCCAACCTCTGAATGGCCACGGCTTAATGATTGGGTTCATAGCCGATGCTAGGGCTCGCTGCACTTTTCTAAACTTCTAACAGTCTTAACATCCTTTGTAGTACATGAAGCAATGCTTTAGTATTGTCGGTCAAAAATACCCAACTCTTTTCATCGGCCATCTTATCTTGTGAGCCGATTAATGGGCTTCATAGACACCTTCGTGTACTTCACTCATAACTATTGTAGCATCTTAATAGAACTCCATCAATGGTCTGATAATACAAGTCTTCAACAAGTAATACGTATTTAGTAGAATTATACCGAAGTTTTATAGAAGCCAATTGTGATGGATTTCATAAATATTGGACAATTTCTCATGTCCAATCATTGGCCTCAATACGATCATCAATATTGGCTATTTCAGCTTCCATCTTCCTATCCAGCCGATATCTTGAAGCAATTTGAGCAAAATCATTAGCTTCTAAATTCTGCTCCATAGAAATATGATCCAACGACACCATCTTGAAATCTTTCAATAAATGTTGACACTCTACACAATATAATCTCAAGACATCATCCATGCACTCATACTCCCAGACAACTATTTGATCACCAATAAATAATCCCCAAAGATCTCTATCACATCGGCTTTGATTTTCCTAAGCAGTTAAAGACCTTTGAGCACTGCTTCATGCTGTGCTTGATTATTGGTCCGATAAGGCTTGATTGTAAAAGTGAACTCAAAGCTTGCCCTCTGAGGTGATATAATCACCAAGCCAATACCAGATCCATGCTTGCAAATTGATCTGTTAAAGAATAAAGTCCACGGAATCGGTTCCACAAAATCTTAATAGATCCCACTGTGTTGTACGACAAAATCGTCCATAGCTTGCCCTTTAACTACCTTAGTTGATTCATACATCAAATCAAACTCCATCAAAGCAAATATCTATTTACCTATTCACCCTTTTAAGATTTGAGCCGATAACATATACTTAACCACATCGGCCTTACAAACCACTATGCACTTAGTCGATAGGAAATAATGGCTTAACTTTGTACAAAAAAATATAAGCATAGTCATAACTTTTCCACCGCAGGATATCTTGTCTCAGCATCCAGAAGTTGTCGACTCAGATAGCATACCACTCATTCTTTTCCTTCAAATTCTTTTATCAGCACCGACCCGATAGACTTCTCATCGGCTGATAGATATAACTTGAACGGTACCCCCTTTTGTGGCGGAATTAATACTGATAGTGAATTCAGATAATCTTCAATTTGATCAAATGTTTTCTGCTGCTCGACACCCCACATGAATTCTTGATTGGCTCGTAACTTCAGCAATGGAGTGAAGGACTCAATTCTTCCGAATAGATTTGAAATAAATCTCCTCTCATAGTTAAGCTTGTCGATCAAGGATTGTAACTAGGTCTTGTTGACTGGTGGCTCAGTGCTCTAAATAGCCTTCATGCTTCGCTGACTAACTTCGATTCCCCTTTCATGCACCATGAAACCCAAAAAATGACCAGCCGATATACCAAAAGCATATTTATGAGAATTTTCTTGTTGACTAGTGGCTCGGTGCTCTAGATAGCCTTAATGCTTCGTTAATTAACTTCGATTCCCCTTTCATGTACTATGAAACCCAAGAATTATTCAGCCGATACACCAAAAGCACATTTATGAGAATTCATCCTAAGTCTATATTTATGTGCCCTCTCTAGTACTCTTCGCTAATCAGCTATCTGATCTTCTACATTCTTGGATTTAACCACCATGTCATCAATATATATCTCCACCAATAGGCCGATGAGATCATGAAATATATAGTTCATGGTTCTTTGATAAGTCACACCAGCACTTTTTAATCCGAAGATCATGACTACTCACTCGTATAAGCTAATAGCTCCAAGAAATCTAAACGCAGTCTTGTGAATATCTTCCTCCACCATAAAAATCTAATTATAACTTGCATTACCACCCATGAAGCTAATAATCTTGTGACCTGATTCCGCATCAATTAATAGATCTACCATCGACATCGGATACACATCCTTAGGGGTAGCCTTGTTCAAATCCGAAAGTCAATACATATCCTCAGCTTTCCATTCTTCTTCTCTACCGGGACAATGTTGGATATCCACTCAGCATATCGACATGGCCTAATAAAATTTGCATCGTATAGCCTTGTGATCTCCGCCTTGATTGCATTATATAATTCTACCTTGAATCTTCTTGGAGGATGCTAGAATGGTCGATATCCTGGTTTGATAGGAAGCCAATGTTCAACAATCGATCGACTTAATCCTAGTATCTCATGATAATCCTATGCAAAATATTCCTGAAATTCCTTAAGCAATTTTATTAACTCTTCTTAGAACTCAATACATAGATTTTTACTGATATACATTGGCGTTGGCCTATCTCCTAGTCCAATATCAACTTCTTCCAAATAATCGGCCGACGTAAATCCTTGCCCTAATTTTCCTTCAAAATCTTCAATGGTACCCATTAGAGCAATAGTTTCAAACCGACTTGCTGGATCAGCTTTATTCCCTTGCTAGTTACGTCAAGGAAATCTCCATCCCATATCTTCCCAGACAGGCAATCAACCCCATCAGCTTCCCAGATTGGCAGATCGGTTACCGTAATGTTTTGCTTCCAAATGTCCTTGCCACTACATGAGGGTTTGATGCATTGTGGAAGGAATACAATAGTTGACATGAATCTAGTCCCTGCCAAGGAGTAAACTATACGATCCCTTGCCATCAATAACGAAGAACATGGAGGACAATGTTTTGCTTCCAACTGTTAATTCCACGTTCAACACATCCTTTGTTTCCGATGGATTCCCACTGAAGTCTTTTAACACCATGTTTGTTTTGATCAGATCTTTGGCAGTCTTCTCCAGCTTGTGATATGTAGAGTACTACATAAGATTGATGGTTGCACCTTCATCAACCAGCATCTTTGTCATCGGCTACCCATCTACATACCCTTTGATATATAATGGCTTCTGGTGTGGATGCTTAGATTCGTCAGGTTTGTCGAATATGGATTGATCAGGCTACAGTGTCATCTAGGCAACAACCTCTTCTTGATGTTCTTCATCAGATGTAAAAGCTTTATACTCTAGAGGCAACAAGAACACCATGTTGGTCGGAGGCAATATGTCAACACCATCATCTTTATGCTTCACGCACCAGACATGTCTAGTCTTTTGAATCCAGTCGGCTTCCTCATGGTCTAGCTATTGCTTCCTATCTTGCTCCCTATGCTGCAATCTCTATGCCCACCACTTCTGATTCTTCGTAAAGATTCCGGACGGACACCACTTAGAATTTAAATTGTATTGCTCTTCATGAAACTCCCTGTCGCTAGCTATCTTTTGATTGTGGTTTTCATTAATCGGCCCTAATCAGCTATGTACAGATGTCCACTTAATAGGTGCTGATTATATGAAGTCCTCTCCTACTTAGCACACTGTGATCTCAGCTTATTGCACTCCAGACAATCTTTAATCGATGGCAACCTCATGTCTTGATGTCAGTAATATTGAAAGAACAAACAATCCCAATACAGATTATATTTCTCTTTATGCCCCATGGCTGACCGTTCTTCCTCTTGATGTCTTGAATATTTTTCGACCAGGTCCGATGAGGTGACTTTTGATTTTTCCCCGATGTCTCCCTTCATCGGCCCGATCTATTGAAGACCCCACAAACACCATGTTCATAGGAAGAAGATGCGCGTTGATCTTCATCGGCTTTTTATCTTCAAATTTGATTCTCCCTTGTTCAATAGTCAATTGCCATTATTGTCAAAAATATGATGAGAGATTATATTATGCCACTTGTACTATTTCTTTTTTCTGAGTTCCTTGGCTGATGGTAATACATGGTTTGGCAGAAGCTGAATCTGCTTCTCTTGAAATAGTAGATCGAAGATCTTATTGGTATTATTGATATCAAAGTCATATCTTTTCTCCTTACTGATACTCTTCACCTAGGGACATGATATGGATTTCCTATTCCTGGTTCACTCTACCAAACCAACTTCTACATCGAATTCCTCATTGTTTGAGTCCGATACATAAACTTATAACTGAGCAGCCTTCCACTAGAATCTCTCTTTCTTGACTTCAATGAATCGGCTTTCATGAGCCGATACCTTTTGTAGAAGATGTGCTAGGCTCTTGAACTCTTGAGATGAAAAATGTTCTCTCATCGGAGCTAGCAACCCTCGAAAGGCCAACCCAGCTAGCTTTCCACACTCAAGATAGGACTGTAACATCAGCTTCTGATATCCCCAAATCGTTGGATGCACTCCAGGACTGACTCATCAGGTCTCTGTCTAACCGATGTCAAATCTGTCAGTCCTATTTCATGAATTCCATCAAAGAAATATTTGTGGAATTGCTTCTTTAGATCGGCCCATCCCCGAATTGAGTTGGGAGGTAATGAAGAGAACCATGTGAAGGTTGATCCAGAGAGGGATAGCGGCAAGAAACGGACTCTCAGAGCTTTCATAGGTGATGCATCCCCATATTGGGCTAAGAATCGGCTAATGTATTCTACTGTAGATATGTTAACCTGCCTCGAGAATTTAGAGAAGTCCGATATCCTCTATTGGTGTGCAAGCAGAACTCAATCAAACCATTCAGGGTAAGGGTGCCAACACATAAAAGATTGCTCCTTGGGCTTGATACCAAACTTTTCCTACCACCTCTACAACCCTGGTAGACCAATCTCCTCTCTTGAATTCTCTCTTTAGTATTGTGGAGGCGGAGTTAGTGCTCAATACTGTCTAGGAAAATCTCCTATATGATTGCTTGTATCGGGATTGCCACCTGGGTAGTCTTGCCGATATCCTCCATAGTAAGCCGTCCGATGATACTCTGGTAGCATATCATTGCGTTGCCCCCCAATCCGATCTTGTGCTGGTGAAAACAGATTTATCGATACATCTCTCATAGTTCCATAGGTAATTTGTGGTTGCTCCGTCTTCATCGGCAAATACAATGGACCTTAATTAGGTTCTCGAACAATTGATCCATCCACAGTCTTCTTGATTAGATTATATAAAGTGTTCACCAACACTCCCGACTGATTAATGAGTGTATGGTGAATGGCTTCATTGACCATCTTCTACAACAGCTTTTGAGGACTCATGGGCGGCGAATGGCTTGATTCTCCCACCAAAACAAGCTTCGGCATTTGGAACTTCTGAATTGGCCCTTGTCTGGTCATATTGAAAGACTCTAGACAGAGCTTCTGAAAGTTAGCCATGTTCTCCTCTATCTGTTGCCTTTAATCCTCAGTCAAATCCTCCATTGTCACTAGAATTATGTTCTCTCTCTTTACCAGCCATTATGTTGAAGTTGTCTAGCCCCACCGGGCATGCCAAAAGAGCGTGTTAGTCACTGAATCTCGCGAAGGCTGATCGAACTGGGTGAAGTTGTGAATGGGCCGGCGAAGGTCCGATTGGGGAATACGGCACCTTGGTCACGTAAAGGCCTAGGAGATTTACTTAGCTCTATTGCAAGTTCTTAGTCTTCGAGGTTTGAGAGCGTGCCAGTCAATTTAACCCTGCAATTGATGAGGAGATAGAGAATGAGATCTACAAGCTAATTGGCCAATGGGCTAATACGGCTCACCCTATCAGCTAGATATCGATAGGAAGGTAACGCTCAAGCATTGGCTAAAAAGCTGATTAAGGCGTATATGCTAGACGTGTGTAATAAAATAAAAGAACTTATCAGCCAAAGAGCCGATGGCACTCCAAATATGACAGGCGATGAAAGAGTGGAGTGGGACCCATGGTGATGATAACTCATTGACTATTCACTCCGATGAAACACTGCACGAATACCTATTAGACCAATGACTCGATCCACCACCACCAGTTTCGTAGGTCAAACCTAACTGATGCAACACGACACTAGGGATAGCGAAGGGAGACTGATGTACCAACAAGCCTCACACAAACATGATGCGGTACGTCTAATAAGACTAAGAGGTCGGACCTAGCCGATACAGCCTTAGACAAAGAAAACTGAACCATGATATTGGCGGGACTTACTCCTTCGCCAGAGATCGAACATAACCGATGTAGCCCTGTGTTGAGAGCCAAAACCCGCCAGGAAAAACCTAGACTAGCAAGGGTGGCAATGCGCCAAGATTGTATTATGTGATCTATATTTGATGATTCAATAGGCTCCAAGGGGTTTATACTTATACCCCGGATTTACAAGAGTCCAATGCGGTTATAGACAACCCTTATACAATATTTCCTAAATATATATAAGGAAACTAACTTGTAAGAGGTTGTGAAGCTAACTAAACTTACATAGCTTACATAATATATTCTACATAGATAAAGCACACTGCAATGATTCTTACGACTATTCCTTAGACTTGGTCTCATCTAGATAACCGTCTGTCTTCAATTGGACCGAATTGATCCTCAACTTGTCTGATCGGTTTTCTTGCAGTGTGAATTGGATTCCCTCTATGAGCCAATCAATCTTTCCCTCATCAGCCGATCCCGTCTGCAATCTGACCAAATTCTAGCATCAACACAATGATTAGACTAGCAAGCTCTAGCCTTAGTTCATTAGGGGTCTAAGGGTACCTCAAGAAAATATATAAGTAGAGGGCTGTGACCGAGAGAGGGGGAGAGAAGAGTTGGAAAAGAACTGCTGTAGCACACTAAGAGCAAGCAAGAACATGGGAGTAGGACATTATGTCTTCGAGCAGCCTGAACCTGTCTAAATCTTTTGAGTCCACTCTATTAAATTCATCGCATGTGAGATTACCCTCTAGGCTGAACACAAATAGGGTTTGCTTGGCCTCCGCGTTCAGCGTATGTTCTCCGACAACCTCATCCAAACCTTTTTCGTGTTTATTCTCTAAAATTCATGGATATTATCTTTGTCTTGCTACTATATCACTAGTGTAATTGTGGCTTTGTAGGTTGATGAAAATGTGGTCACGGACTCAACATCGGCTCGTGTTGTGGCTTCTTGTTGAAAATCACCAAAAAAATGGACCATAGTCAGTAGAAGGGCGCTGACTAAATCATAAAAAATGGCAATGCAAAAGTGAGAACCAATCTTGTCAAAAAAATGTCACTCTTGATGACAACACCGTCACAAATTAAACCAACGTGTATTTTGTAATTTATAATTATGAAGCCTTAATATCCATAGTTGTTCAGTGTTAGTGTGAAATTTTGGCACCACTGCAGGCATAATAAGTGACAAAATCATCGTTACTATAATAAACGACAGCATGTGTTGTTTCTAATGTAGCTATTATCTGTGATAAATTTTCTCATCACTAATACACATTGTTAATTGTGGGGAATAAAAATTCATCACTATATTACTTCTGACTTGGTTATTAGTGGCGACTTGTGAGAATAACATAATCTGCCACTATTACTTGTCTGTAATGAGAAAAAGCTCGTTTGTGTCAAAAATATGTGGCACAAAAACTCATTTCTCTTGTAGTGAGTTCTGTGCTCTGCGATATCTTTTTAATATAAATCCTTGATTTTATCCTTCATTGGTTGGACGCAGCAACGCCAGCAACCAAATTAGCAGTCCCGTCACATAAGAGAATTGGTACAAGGCAGTAGAGCTGAAAACCTTCAATCTTATCTTTACTAATTGAATGTAAGCGATGATGATATGTGTCGTGGAGGAATTGTCATGAAGACAGAAGCTTCAAGGACCTCGATCTACTGATTGGCCATTTATTGGTTACTACGATCAGGATACATTTATTTCCAATAATACTAAAAATAGCCTATAGTAAACGCAACATCCCCTTGTATTGCAACCTCTCATATATTAATGAAATAGCTATTAAAATTTAAAAAAAATGACAAATTTAACTATACATGTTTACAACATGTATTTAAAAGAAAAGAGATATCTGCTATCAAATTAACTTTTCCAAAATTTATATATTTATCCCTTCAAGGCTATAGAGACGAATAAGAGGAAAGGAAAGACGGATAACGATACCGATAACGATACCAACGCGTGCAAGAGTAGTTGAAATTTTGACATACAAATAATGTATCAAAAATGTTTTAAAATGGTAAACCATTCCTGCCCAGGTGTTCCTCAAGGTGTAGCCATATGGATGTGTGGTTAGCCATCGCCATTGAAGACCTCTCACCGGTTTGTCTCCATTCTATAGCACTTTTTTTTCCTGCCACCCTTGCGGATGAGGAAGACGGGCTTCTTTCAGTGCCACAGCCTCGAGAAGCCTCCCTACTCATGAGCGAATGCATCTTCTCTCCATCAACTGCGCCCTCGTGTCTACACCCAACCGGCTTCGTTGACACAGGGAAAAACCAGGCGTTGTTTGTCTAGAAGCACCCGTCGCTTTGTTCCTGAGCTTCACCAATTATTTGCAGGACATCGGATTCACTGCTAATATGGTAATCATTGGCAGTTAAGTCCATCGTCACCAAGCTACAGGCAGAATTTGCCATAAAGGACACATGGGGTGGGTCCAAAACAGAACCAACTGTTTCAAGATTAAGCGCTGAATTCTTCTGATGCCTCGTTGAAACAACTACTTGCTGAGCTGCCGGTGACAGTACCAAAGGCTATGGTGGTTTGTTCTGAAAACATCTCTACCGTCTATGTCCTCCGATCCAGTACATCACAGGTGGAAAAGGCATAATAAACTAAAATACATTTGTACTATTGCTACACTCAGATCAATGCAGTACAATCAGTAGGATTCACCCTCTACACAAATGGTTCAAAAAATCAACTGAAACCACAAAATTGTTAACAGACAAACTATATATCCACCTAGCAACCACTAAAGGGATACACCAGGGAAGGATTAAGATGATCCAGAGGGAGAGGATCTACCCTCAATACATATACTCTACCCCCAAATTATACAACCCATGAACTAATGAATATACATTGTCATGGGATCTAGGATCCTGATCATGTTATTTCACAGTTTCATACATATTCATAGCCAATTTCAGGTAACAAACAGCCAAAGGCTGCACCTTTTCAACCTAGCATTACAGTGTGGTAAGTCATTTCCGAACAAAGTAAACCCTGGGTTCCACATCGGGTTGGAACTGAAGAATGGCCAAATTTCACTAAATCACAAGTGATTTCACATGAATAAGCAGAAATCAAGAAAGCCAAGATACTAATTCCACATTGCAGCACACAAGAAACGCACATGAACCAGTAATCCAAGATTATCATTATGAGACCAGAAAAGCTAGATATGAAAAATGACCTCAATACAGTAGAATTTGTTGACTCCCCTCTCCTCTGGGTCGATCATCGCAGCAGAGGCGGAAATCGATCCCTCGGTGCCTCGTCCTCCAGCTCCAGGCTGCTCAAGGAGCAGCCTCTCGAAGAGGCTCTCAAAGGGTGGCGAGGATGCACTGGCTACCCCCTCACAGCAAATCAGCAGGATAAATAGAAACGAAGAACGTAAAGTTCCAGTTCCAAATTGCAACAAACAAGCTGACGAAAGAATCGCGTGTAAGCAATAGAATTACACACAAACATCAATGCAAGATGATCCCAATATTTCGCCCAAATGCCACATTCCCAACACAAAAATTGGCACAGTAATGCCTTGAGTAGACAAGAATAACGAGTAAACTTCTACCGGCTGTTTCCTGGAAATATTCTCAGTGTGTAAGAAATCTACAGAGGACTTCTTTTTCACAAGATTCACCAACACTATGAAACTCTTAAGTGCATTGTCCTTCAACACTCCCAAGATACCATAACAATCTCGAAAAGACCAACCATTAATAAGGACTTGCTCACGCTAGGCAAAACAATTTCCAAAGAATGATCTATTGTATGGGACAGAAACCAACATTAACTTATGACTTAAAATTAATACAAGAAACGATATTCTTCTTAATAGCATCCAGCATCACTGACACCTCATACATGGCTTCAGGACTTGTTAACAAAATATGACATTAATAATGGCATGACCATGTATGTCCCCAAATTATACAGCTCATGAACTAATGAATATACATGTATCAGGGGATCTAGGATTTGGATCATGGTATTTCATAGTTTCAAACGCATCAAGAACCAATTTCAGATAGCAAACAGCCGCAGAGGTCTTCTTTCCCTCACATTCACCCACCGGAGAGGTAGAGGCCGATCCTTGGCACCGCAACCTCCGCCTCTAGGGTGGTTGCGGTGAAGCCTCTTGGCACGGCCCCTGAAGATCGGTGATGCGGCTGGCGGCAGGGAGAACGCATTGGCGCCACCCTCGATTGCCGTAGAGCCCTCCTTCCCCTCCTGTCACCCACTGTAGAGGGAGAGGCAGAAGCCCGTGACTGTGGCCCCCAAGCTTCTAAGGGGGCAGCCTCTTGGCGAGGTGCTTGATTGGTGGCGAGGGCCCATTGGCGGCACCGCCCTCGGTTGCCGCAGGAATCACCACATCAGCGGCGACGGTGTTGGGCTTCGTAGTGCCGTGCCCACAAACCGGTTCTTTGATGTGGCCCTGGCGGTTTTTGCTGAACCGGACACCATTCCAGCGCGAAAAAAGTTGGGCGAAACGGGAGCTGTGCCAGTGCAGGGACTTTTTTGTAATTATTCTTACAGATACAAGGGTTTCAAAGAGAAACCGTTCGTAATCCTGGAAGATGATGCGAGGTGGAGGAGAAATTATTGTAAGGGACAAGAGTATTGGTGTTAATTTTAAATTGGTAATAGCTTTTCTACAAAGGTGACCTGAGCACTGGTGTGATCTTATGGGCTTGGCAGTTTGGTTATATTTTGTGTCGCTATAGCAATGATATGATAATTTTTATTTTTTCATTAAAAAAACAGTCAGGTTGCTAATATTGAGTTATAAGGCCACAGTAAAATAAGTGAGGCGAAATTAGTTTGTTATGAAGGTTCCATCCTCCATTAATAAAGAAAAAAAATTATTTTACTCCCTCAAATTATTTCATTGGAACTTTTAAACCCATAAGTTATTTTTGTCTCATTTTACTCCTAAATTATTAAAAATGTTTCGCTTTGTTGTTTAATATTATTTCACCTTTTGTTTTTCTTTACACAAGTTGTATTTTAAAATGAAATTTTCACTGTCATAGAAGACACAATTATCAAAGTTCCAAAATATTTTTCTATTTTGTCCTCAAAAAAGTATTTTTTTTCTATTTCTAAGTATTGTTTGCTTGAACTTTACTAACTAAATGTTTAGACGAGTCTTAGCTGCTTCCAACTTATACAAACCATGATAAAGAAAATCCTAAAAAAGCAAAATATGAAATTACATCTAACCCTCTCAATTTAATTTATTTTAGCATAATTGAAATGGACCAATCTCGTCTGAATAAATGTTTTTAAGTTGACTCCAGATCACATCTGGATTTGAAAGTGACAGGGAGATCCAAGCAAATGGTATAAAATTATATTCTCTTATCATTTTCTTGGTTAGGATGCCATACTACGAAGTGGAATGGGAAACACATATAAAATCTAGTAATCTTTGATCAAATTTCTAGGAGAGTAAGTCATTTCTCTAGACCGTTTTATTCAAATCAATCAGAATTTTCGATCCTAGATTGGAATTTCCTACACATCAAAATGTTTAGGATTTTACCCAACTCAACTCATTGTCTTTTCATCAGAATTTCCAATCCCTGTATTGGAATTTCTGATATATCAGAATATCTGAGGTTTTAAGTAAATCAGTTCACTGTCTCATTTTAATTTTTTAATCAGAATTTCTGATCCTTATTTTACAGTAATTTGGGATTGTTTGAATTTGTCAGTTAGGAGTTTTCACATGGATTGAAATTTTTGATCTAGCATCAGAATTTCTGATGTGAGGCTAAGATTTCCTCCAATTGCAGATTTGAGGGTGACCTATTTAAACGCCCCACCTACCATTTTCTAGCATTAGCTTTTTTCACTCTCTATAATCTTTTTGCTAGAGTTTTTTTTCTTGTACTTTTCTCTCCATCGATTTTCCCCTGTCGTGATTTTTGTGATTCACTCGGATTTCATATTAAAGCTGTTTTTCTCTCGAATCTTAGCACTATGATTAATTCTAAAGGTGGTGTGGCATTTGTTACTCTCTTTTTGAGGTTAAGAACTGCCGGTTGTTGTTTCAATGTCACAAATTTGAGTGATGAGCCAGGAAAAATTTATAAAGGCGGGATTTCGTCTTCACAGAAAAGAGATACTAATAGAGGAGTACTTTTATACAATCTCCAGAGGAAGACCAAACTCTTTTTGAGCTCATTAACAGAGTAGAATCCCTCAAAGATTTAAACTATAGCAAATACTTCATGCAAACAGAGGTAGTTGTTGTTTTAGCTTTGTCTTTGTTATTAAGTGATTAAACTAGCACTAATTGGTTGTAGCTTATTTGATTGTACCTGTGAGCATTGGAAATTCCAATTCATGGTAGGAATTTCTGGTAGGCACTAAAATATCCAATTAGCTTCTGCTTTATGCTTTCGTACTAATTTATAATTTGGTCTGTTTAAATCTAGGTCTCAAACGATCAATTTCAGTGAAAAATGCAATTTATATAGAAAAAAAAGATAAATACAGTTCCTGATGTAAAATAAGCCAAAATATAGCTTATGGAGTTAAAGTGATCTAAGCTAAATAAGTCGAGAGAGTAAAATGGACTTTTTTTAATAAAACATTTCGTTATCTAAAAACATTTCCATCCACATTAGGTGAATATTTTCAGGGCAAGATTTTGGACACAGGATAATGATATGTATCAAATAAGGAAAAAATGTTTCCATAAACATTTTTGGTATTTTTTCATAGGCAAAATTTATTGTAAGACATCGTGACTTTGTGGTATTAGTTTCTAGATACAGCAAAAGTCAATATTTAGGAAAAGACCCTCTCAAAGTATGACTTATTGCTGCTGGATATTACATCCATTCAATTATTAATTTCCGATTCAATAGAACAGAGAAAGATCAGAAGCCCACTTGCTAGAATAATAGTTCTCACATCTCTTCTTTCTTTCTCCCTATCTCTTAGAAAGCCATGGCAACAAGAGACGGAACAGGCGGCAGCGCAAGGGAGGAGCTGCGGCGAGCTCCTGAACACCCTGCACTCCAAAGGACGCCCCGCGCCATCATCTCATCGAGGAGCGCCGGCGTCCGTAGCAGCGACAAGCACAGCAACATCAGGTTAGGCCCCGACATGGAGCCACAAATGGAGTCACCTTGCACAGCCATCCCGCCAGGCCAAGGCTGCGCCCCCGAACTGTGCCATTAGCTTCGCCTCGTTGTCCTCTCACTTTTACAGGCGGCCAGGCCGTATGCCTACAGCGGCCCTTTTCTTCCCCGGCACCGGTGGCCGCGACAAGGGATTCGATCGCCGTTCAGGACACCCCGGTGAACGGTCCAGCGCAACACCAACCACGCAAAGCTTTTCCCTCGGCACCGCTAACCGATTTGTGTCTTTTTGTGACGAAGGAGCTCGATGCCCCGGTAGTCCCCGCCGGCTGCCGTCATGTTGTTCGTCGTTTGCGGCTGAACGCCGCTGCGCCTTTTCGTTCTTGCACCCCCGGTGAGAGTTTCCTCATTCCTGTATTTCTCGTGAGCATCTCTCTCCTCCACCCATCTCACGCTTTTCCTTGCTCAATATAATGTCTGCAGCGCCCCGATACTCTTCTTCTTCAGGTCCGGCATGCCTGGGCGGCCGAGCCACTGCCGAAGCTCTTGTCGTTGTCCCGCCAAAAGGAAGCAACTATGGACGATTCCTCCGACTGGAACCATCCCTTGTGTGGATGGAAGCCACTGAAAAAGCCATTGCGGCATCTCAATTGATCAAGTAGCTGTCTACCCCTGAAACCTTCTGCTTTTCAAATAGTAATCAGTTTATTTGAACAGAAATTTTACGGTCCTTGAAAAAGTATCATAGATACTAAATTTTACACTAAAATTTTTTTAATACCTTAGCATACATAATAACTAGAGATACCAAATTTTATATAAAAAAATATAATAACTCCCGCTGTAAAAACTCCTTTAAAACAAGCACATTTTGAAAGACCGATACCTAGTGAATTGTTTTTTGGAACGGAGAGAATATATTTGATTAGAGATTAGTGAAATAGATACCTAGTGATTCAACCTTCTGCTTTTCAAACAGTAATTAGTTTCTTTGAAACAAGCACATTTTGAAAGACTGACATGCTGGGCCTATTAGTTAGATTTGATTAGAGATTAGTGAAATAGATACTTAGTGAGCCTAGTTCAAAACTTAGTTAGCTAATTGCTTATGAACTGCTCTTCTGAAACAAACAGTAGCTGGGTTCATTTGAGTTTGCTTATGAAAGAATATATGACTTGTAGGCCCCTAGGCAATGGTTGTTTACAAGTTAGGACTTATTCGATTGTGCTTAAGATGCAAATTGGCCTTATTCGATTGTGCTTAAGATGCAAATTAAGTGCTGGCATTAAATCGCGATAAGTTATTTTTATGATTAATTAAGTTTTAATTATTAAAAACTTAAAAATATATTTATTTAATATTTTAAAGCAACTTCTATATAAAAAGCCATTTGCACGAAACACAAAATTTAACGGTTTAAAAAACGTTCTAACAAAAACCGAGAAAAAATCTACATCTTAATCAAAACAGGAAACCCATATGTGTCAATTAATCATTATAGTACAAATTAAGAGAAATTTCAGTTTAATTTTGAGATTGGTTAGACTTGCAATACTTCATGTTTTCTATTTTCTGGAAATTTTAGTACTACTGATAAACTTCAAACGTATAATAACTTTTGTGTATCAAAACTATATTGACCGATTTGTGTTACTAAATTTTCATCTAAAATCATATTCTACCTATGCAAAAAAAAAATTGTAGGTTTAGTTTTTCCGGCTGCTTGGAGTTTGTTGGTGCTTGTTTCCCACATGTATCTTCGCGTAGGTTTCAGTGTTTCAATGGTAATTAACGAAGGTTCGAAAGTTGTATAAAATGTTGAGCCAACAAAATTGATCTACCTTGAAAACTTGGTTGTCTTACTGCTTACTCCCTAGAAATATGTGTTATCCACAGCTAGGTGCAACAAGGGAGGCCGTGGTGGCTGGAGCAGAGGGTGGCAAATCCATAAACTCCCAATGTTTTTATGTGACAACATTGGGCATTGTTTGCCTTTTAAGTGTCGCAGCCCCATGTGCTAGGAGGAAGAAGCCAATCTCATCCTCAACGAGTCAGGTCAGTTGGATAAAGCCATTCTCATATTTTACTTCAAAATCAAAACCGGATATGGATTTAGCCAGATAATCTATCACTAATCCTATATTCTCGGTTTTTTTCTCAAAACTCCAAATCAGGAATTAATAACTATTTGTATCTCTAGTCCATATATATTAAACCTAGATATGCAATTAGAGCATTAAAAAAATATTTAATTGTAATGCCCTAAAAATAACTAAGTTTTAAAACCATTTTTCTTTGCTTGTGAATTTCAAAAACCTTGCGTCAATTTTATAGTTTTGTTCTATTTTAACCTCATTCTTCTTTTTGCCGTCTTTCTTTTTCCTCTTCGAAAGTGCAATCCTTCCATCTTGAAACCCTCGTGGACGAATCCACATTGTTCTTGGGCCTCGAGCCCACTCTTCTTGCCATTGCTCACCCATTCTTCCAACTCAACTCAGCCCGCCTTTCTTTCCCTCTTTCTTTCTGTTTTCCTTCCTTCTTCCTCCTCTGGTCGAGGCTGATCCAGCCTAGGCTAGCCTAGCCCCCCACCTCTACTTTGTCACTCTCTGCCTCAGCTATCGTCGTCGCTCGTTCCTGCACCATGCAGCTCCTTCCTCGCTGAGTCATCGTGCACGCGTCGCGCTCCAACTCGCCTATCCCGCAAGCTCATCCAATTTCATAGCCGTGCCCAAAATCAAGCTCGATCATATGAAGCCGCCACCGAGCTCTACTACTCTCACCTCCGATGCCATCATCCTCCATCTCCATCTCTCTCTCCACATCTCCTCATCTGTCGCCACCAATAGGAAATAGGAGCACCTCCATCTCCTCAATCTCCTTGCCGAGGCCGCCTGCCCTCAGACATCGAAATCACTGCCATCAGACTCGATTGAGCCAGACCTAGGGTTTTGGCTACCGGTAAGAAGCTCCCAAATTCGACACACTCAGCCGTCCTTGTCCAAAATAAAACTCACCATCATATTTCCTATGATTTTATGCCTCTTTTCCCTCATCTTTCCCACCAAGATCATTGCTGGAGTTTGTTGGTGCCGCCACCCTCTTACCACCTCTATTCCAGTCGCCTGCCAGCCGCATGCTACGGCGCTACTCCCAACCACCAAAGACCAATACGCCATCACCTCCCCACTCCTCTAATTTAACTAGTGCTCCTAGACCCCTCCGTCCCACCGGGAAACCACTGGAGTCACCACTGCCATGGTCGTCATCGCCGCCTCCCTTTGGCTGCAGCCACCAGCCTCACCACCGACACCTCCAATGTCGTCGACCTTACGGAATGGGGTCTCGCCACCCTCTTGACCCCGAACCTAATTCCTCCACCGCCAGCACTGTTGTACTGCCGACTGGCTACCATGCAAGAGGAAAACAAGATTTTCTTATTCAAAAATAATTTAGAAAATCAAGTTTTCTTGTCCAGTTGAATTCCCTACTCATTTGACCTCAAATTGCAAGTCTACCATCACTTCTAGACTCCCTGAATTATTCTAATTCCACTGGCACTAGTTTCGTTGTAATCCAAGCATCCTTTGATGTAAGCCTACTTTCAGCCCTACGGTTTGCATGCCATCTAAAACTCCCAAAAGTTCTTAAATCCCCCACCAATCTATTTTTAACCCTCGGTTGCACTTTTGTGAGTTTTGTTGTTTATTTGGAGTTCATTTGCTTAGCTTGTTAATTGTGTATCAATAGATTACGTGGTTGCCAATCTAGAGAAAGCAAATAAGAAGGAGCGGAGTTGGTTGTTGATTATCCTGCACCATCACCACCATAGGAGAAGTATTGATCGACTACACCAAACTTGAAGGCAAGTCATGCTCCTATGATGAAAATTTAAACCTATCTAGAACTAGGTTAGTTTTTAGGTAGTTGTACTCAACTAGTTGCATGTGTCCTTTTATTGAAAACTCTTTTGAAATAGTAATAACCATTTATTCTACATTGCTACATATATTGCCATGCCATGATTTGAGCTTGTTATTCCATTGATAACCCTAGTTTAGCCCAGATGATTATAAACATGTTAAATATCATGTGATTTATATCATTTCATGTGATGGATTTGAGAATGCTTTGATTTATTTAAAGTTAATAAGGACATACCAACTTGTGCCAATATGAGTGACATAGTTATCATCCATTCACATGATCAAGTTATCAGACCTAGTTGTATGCTACTCCTATGGATCAAACTCCTGCAAGCCTTTCAATGTATTGGCTACCATAGTAAGGTGTGCTATAATGTGATTAAGGTTGTGAGATGTTGAATGAGATAAAAAAAAGGTGATATTCATGGATGGGTGATAACTTTGAAACATGATAAGAAACAAAACAAATTGGTTTTTGAGAAGAAAAATGAGATAACTTTGAAAGAGGCATGTTTACTTGCAACAAAATATAAAATTAATGAATTGATTGCTTCTACTTCTACATGCTATGCCTTGGTGTGCGAAGATGTATTGATTTCGCATCATGATATGCCATAATCTTTGCCTCCTGCTGTGACTAACATTTTTGTAGCATACAGGACAAATCAGGAGGAGACCAAAGAAATTCAACACCAAGTGCAAGAACTACTCGACAAAGGTTATATGTGTGAGTCTCTTACTCCTTGTGATGTTCCAGTTATTTTAGTGCATAAGAAAAATAGAACATGGTTTAAGTATGTGGATTGTAGGGTTATTAATAATATCACCATTCGATATCATCACCCTATTCCACATTTAGATGATATGCTAGATGAATTGAGTGGTGCTATTATATTTTCAAAGGTTGATTTGCATAGTGGATACCACCAGATTCGTATGAAATTAGGAGATGAATGGAAAATTACTTTTAAAACTAAGCTTGGTCTATATGAATGGTTAATCATGTCTTTTGGGTTAACTAATGCACCTAGCACTTTCATGCGGTTAATGAACAAGGTTTTGCGTGCTTTCATTGAAAATTTTGTGATGATATATTTTGATGATATATTGATTTATAGCAAGTCTATGGAAGAAAATCTTGATCACCTACGTGCTATTTTTAAAGTTTTACGTGATGCACATTTATTTAGAAACATTGAGAAGTGCACCTTTTGCACTAATCGAATTTCTTTTCTTGGCTATGTTGTTACTCCACAAGGGATTGAAGTTGATCAAGCCAAGGTGGAAGCTATACAAGGATGGCATGTTCCTTATTACATAGGTACGCGGCCTTTTAGGACTTGCTGGGTTTTATTGCTACTTTGTGAAGGATTTCAGCATCATTGCTACACAATTGAATGAGCTTATGAAGAAAGGAGTGTCTTTTACCTTGGACATGGCATAAGAGAATACCTTCAACATGCTGAAAAGTAAGTTGACAAATGAACCTCTACTTCAACTTTTAGATTTTAATAAGACTTTTGAGTTTGAATGTGATGCTAGTGGAATTGGTTTAGGTGGTATTTTGCTACAAATCGGAAAACATGTTGTGTACTTTAGTGAAAAATTGAGTGGGCCTGTTGTGAATTATTGAACTTATAATAAGAAATTATATACTCTAGTTAGAACTTTCAAAACAAGGTTGCATTATTTATGGCCCAAAGAATTTGTTAAACATTCTGATCATAAATCTTTGAAACATATTTGTATTCAAAACAAATTGAATCGTATACATGCAAAGTGGATTGAATTCATTGAATCTTTTCCTTATGTTATCAAACCAAAGAAAGAGAATGAGAATGTTATTGCTTATGCTTTGTCTAGACAATATACCTTATTGACACAACTTGATTCTAAAATTTTTAGCTCAGAAACAATTAAAGATCAAGCAAGATGTTGAATTTAAAGATGTGTTGTTACATTGTAAAGATGGAAAGATATGAAACAAATCCGTCCTCAGTGATGGGTTTGTGTTTATATCTAACAAGCTATGTATTATAGCTAGCTCCGTTTGTTTGTTATTGTTACAGGAAACGCATGGAGGTGGACTGATGAGGCATTTTAGAGCCAAAAAGACGGAAGACATCCTTGCTAGTCATTTCTTTTGGCCAAAGATGAGAAAAGACGGAGAGATTTGTTTCTTGGTACACAATATGTCAAAGAGCTAAGTCACGACTTTATCTCCATGGTTTATATGTGCCTCTACCTGTTCCTAGCATTCCTTGGGAGGATATCTTTATGGATTTTCTTTTGGGTTTGCCTAGGACTAGGAAGGGACATGATAGAATCTTTGTTGTTGTAATAGATTTTCTAAAATAGCACACTTCATACCATGTCATCAAATTGATGATGTTACTCATATTGTTGATTTGTTCTTTAGAGAGAGTTTATTTACATTGTTTGCCAAATATAATTGTTTCTGATCATGAAACTAAATTTCTTAGCCGATTTAAGAGAACTATATGGGCTAAAGTGGGAACTAAGCTTTTGTTTTCTACTACTTGTCATCTCTAAACTGATGATCAAACTGAAGTTATGAATAGAACTTTGTCTAGTATGTTATGGGCAGTTTCGAAGAAGAACATTAAAATGTGGGAAGATTGTTTGCCTTATATTGAATTTGCTTATAAATGTTTGTTGCATTCTACTACAAAGATGTGCCCGTTTGAGATTGTTTGTGATTTGGTGCCTCCCACTTCAATTGATTTATTTCCTTTGCCATCTACTGAAAAATTGTATTTTGATGCTAAGCAACATGTTGAATTGATGTTAAAATTGCAGAACATAGAGCGCATGAATGCTATGTATAAAATTGCTGGTGAAGGTATAAGGCAACTAATTTTTGAACCTGGCAATTTGGTTTGGTTGCATTTGAGGAACGATAGGTTTCCTGCTTTGAGAAAATCTAAATTGATGCTAAGAGCCAATGGACCTTTTAAAGTGTTGAAGCAAATTAATAAGAATGCATATAAGCTTGATCTGCCTGTGTTAATGCCAAAATTTGGTTAGCCTGCAAACAGAATCGGCCGATGAAGGGAAGACTAATCTGCTCGTAAAAAAAAAGCTGATTAACACAGTGAGAGAGCCGATCGGATGGGTTGAGGATGGATTCGGTCTAGTTGATGACAGAAGGTTATCCAGATGGGACCAAGTCTGAGAAGGAGTCATGAGAATCACGGTAGGTTCTATATCTATATAGAATTTATTATGTAAGGTAGATAAGTTTAGTTACCTTTATAACTTCTTATAGATTAGTTTCCTTATATGTTTAGGAAATATTTAGGAAATATTATCTGGGGGTTGTCTGTAACCGCATTGGACTCTTGTAAATCCAGGGTATAAATATGGACCCCTGGAACCTATTGAGATATAAACAAGATCACACATAAATACAACTTCTACGCATCGCCACTCTAGCTCATCTAGGTTTTTACCGTTGGTTTCGGGCTCTCGATGCGGGATTGCATCAATTATGTTCGATCTCTGGTGAAGGAGTAAGTCCCACCATTATCCCGATTTATTTGCTCTATCTAAGCCTACATCAGATAGGTCCGACCTCTTAGTTCGATTAGACGTACTGCATCATGTTCGTATGAGGCTTGCCAGTACACTGGTCTCCCTTCACTGTCCTCGGACTCATGCTACATCGGTTGCGTCCGACCTACGAGATCTATGGCAGTGGATCAAGCTGTTGGCCTGATGAGTTCTCATGCGGTGTTTTGTCAGAGTGAGTGCCGATGAATTATCAATACCGTCGCTTATAACTATTTTATATCTCGCCCAACAATTAATCCAATAGCGATCGATTTGGTCACATCGGGTCCGGCCTGATATTGTCTCGGTTAGGTTTGAGTCTAACAAGGCTGGCGTTGGGATCTAGAGAGTTTCGTTCCCCATCAGCTCAGATAGCCAACGAGGTTAGATATAAGCCTGCATCAAACATTCGGCTGATAAGCAGCCGATGACCTCGCCCCGTCCTTTTTTGTCGTTACGTTCAATCTAGCCTCCGTCTTCTCTGTGTCATTAGCCTTGGCCTCATTCTATCTTTGTTTGATCTGATCTATCGAGGCTAGTTCTAACGGTGCATTACGGTGGTCACTGGTCCTCGTGACTTCATGGGGCATCAGGTCTCACTCCGCACTTTCGTCACCTACCCTATCTAGAGTGTCATCATCTCTTTGGCCAATAAGTCCTTTATTTTATTTCACGTGTCTATCACCTACGCCTTCATCAACTTTTCAGCCAATGCTCAAGCACTACCTTTCTATCAGCACCTAGCCTATAGGGTGAACCGTATTGGCCCATCGGTCGATTGGCTCATGGATCTTATCGTCTAGCTCCTTGTCAATTACAAGGTCAAATTAACTAGCGCGCTCTTCAACATCGAAGACTAAGGAACTACAGTGGAGCTAAACATAACTCTTATGCCTTCACATGACCAAGGCATCATCTTTCCCGATCGAACCTCCGCTGGTTTGTTCATGACTTCACCCGATCCGATAGGCCTCCATGAGATTTGGTGCACAGCACGCTCTTTGGCACGTCAGTGGGACAAGACAACTTCAACACAATGGCAGGGAAAAAGATCAACTTAGAAAATATAATTCCAGTGACAATGGAGGATTTGACCGAGGAGCAAAGGAAACAGACAAAGTAGAACATAGCTAATTTTTAGAAGCTCTGTCTAGAGTCTTTTAGTATGACTAGACAAGGATCGATTTAGAAGTCCCAGATGCCGAAGCCTATTTTGATGGGAGAATCAAGCCAATCACTGCCTGTGAGTCCTAAAAAGCCGTTGCAGGGGATGGTTAATGAGCCATTCACAATGCACTCATCAATCAATCGGGAGTGTTGATGAACACCTTGCACAATCTGATCAGGAAGACGGTGGATAGATCACTTGTTCGAGAACCTACTCAAGGTCTAGTATATTTTTCGATGAAGATGGAGCAACCATAGATTACTTATGGAACTAGGAGAGTTGTATCGGCAAAACTGTTTCCACCAGTACAAGATTGGATTTAGGGGCAACACGATGATATTCTACTAGGGTATCATCAGACTACTTACTACAGAGGATATCGGCAAGACTACCCAGGTGGCAATCCTGACACAAGCAATCATCTAGGAGATTATCCTATACAATATAGACCACCAACTCTGCCTCCATAGTACCAAAGAGAGAACCCAAGAGAGGAGGATTGGTTTGCTAGGGTTATAGAGGTGGTCAGGGAGTAGTTTGATATCAACCCTAAGGAGCAAACCTTTATATATCGACACCCTTACCCGGAGTGGTTTGACAGAGTTCCGCTACCACACTGATACAGGATACCATACTTCTCCAAATTCTCAGGACATGATAACATATCTACAGTAGAATATATCAGCCGATTTTTAGCCCAATGTGGGGAGCCATCGGCTGAGGAAGCCTTAAAAGTTTGTTTCTTTCCGCTCTCCCTCTCTGGATTGACCTTCACATGGTTATCTTCATTACCTCCCAACTCAATTCTGGGATGGGCAGATCTGGACAAGCAATTCCACAAATATTTCTTCGCTAGAATTCATAAGATAAGGCTAACAAATCTAACATCGGTTAGACAGAGACCTGATGAGTCAGTCTTGGAATACATCCAATGATTCGGGGACATCAGAAGCTGATGTTACAACCTTATCTTGAGTGACTGACCGCTAGCTGAGTTGGCCTTCCAAGGGTTGCTAGCTCCATTCAGAGAATGTTTTACATCTCAAGAGTTCAAGAGCCCGGCTCATCTTCTACAGAAGGTATCGACTCATGAAAGTCGATTCATTGAAGCCAAGAAAGAGAGATTTCATTAGAAGGCTGCTTAGTTAAAACTTTATGCATCGGACTCAGATAATGAGGAATCCGACATAGAGGTTGGTTTGGCAGAGTGGACAAGGAATAGGATATCCATATCATCTCCCTAGGAGAAGAGTATCAACAAAGAGGAAAGATATGACTTTGATATGTATAAAGTCGATAAGATCTTCGATCTGCTACTTCAAGAGAAGCAGATTCAGTTGTCGCCAAACCATATATTACCATCAGCCGAGGAACTTTAAAAGAAGAAATACTACAAGTGGCATAATTCCATCTCGCACAATACTAATGAGTGCAAAAATTTTTGGCAACAATTAAAATCAGCTAGTGAACAAGAAGGAATCAAGTTTTAAGATAAAAAAAAACCGATGAAGATTGATGGACATCGTTTTCCTGTGAACATAGGTCTTGAAGAGATTGGGCCGATAAAGGGAGACGTCGGGAAAAATCAAAAGTCACATCATTGGACTTGGTCAAAAAGTATTCCAGATGTTAGGATGAAGAACGGCGGGCCATCGCACATAAAGAGAAGTATAATTCGCATTGGGGCTATCTGTTTTTTTCAATTCTGCTGGGATCAAGATATGAGGTTGCCATCAATTGAAGACTGACCGAAGTGCAATAAGCCAAGGTCACAACATGTTGAACTAGAGAAGACTACACATAATTGGCCACCTGTTAAGCGGGCATCGATACATAACCGATTGGGGCCGATTAATGAAGACCACAATTAAGAAGTAGCTGACGACATGGAATTGCATGAGGAACAATACAATTCTAATTCCCAATAATATCCATCAAGAATCTTCACCATGAATCAAAAGAGGAGGACACAAAGATTACGGCATAAAGAGCAACATAAGAAACAATGACTGGACCATGAGGAAGCCGATCAGAGCCAAAAGACTAAATGGGACTGGCGCCTCAAGAATAAAGACAATGGTGGTGACACATCGGCTCCAACCAATATGGTGTTCTTCTTGCCTCTAGAGTACAAAGCTTTTTCATCTGATGAGGAAGATCAAGAAGAAGTTTTTGCCCAGTTGACACTGTATCCTGATCAAGCCATATTTGACAAACTTGAAGAATCTAAACATTGGCATCTGAAGCCACTATACATCAAAGGGTATGTAGATGGGGAGCCAATGACAAAGATGTTGGTTGATGGAGTTACAGCCATCAATCTTATGCCATACACAACATATCGCAAGCTGGGGAAGACTACCAAAGATCTGATCAAAACAAATATGGTGTTAAAAGACTTCGGCGAGAATCCATCAGAAGCGAAGGGCATGCCAAACGTGGAATTAACTATTGGAAGCAAAACATTGCCTACCAGATTTTTCATTATCTATGGCAAGGGATCATATATTTTACTCCTTGGTAGTGATTGGATTCGCACCAACTATTGTGTTCCTTACACGATGCATCAAAACCTCATACAGTGGCAAGAATATCAAGTTGAGGTGATTCTAACCAATCAATTGACCAACATTGCAGTGACCAATCTACCAATCTAGAAAGCTAATGTGGTCGATTGCCTGTCTAGGAAGATATGGGAAGGAGATTTCCTTGATGTAACCAGCAAGGTAATAAAGTCAATCTAGCAAGTCGGTTTGAAACTATTGCTTTAATAGGCACTATTGAAGATTTCGAAGGAAAGTTAGGGAAAGGATTTATGTTAGCCGATGATTTGGAAAAAGTTAATATAGGTCTAGGAGATAGACCAAGGCTGACATATATCAGTAAAAATTTATGTACAGAGTTTCGAGAAGAGTTAATAAAATTACTTAAGGAATTTCGGGAATGTTTTTACTGGGATTATCATGGGATGCCATGTTTAAGCCAGTCGATTATTGAACATCAGCTTCCTATCAAACTAGAATATCAATCATTCAAGCAACCTCCAAGAAGATTCAAGTCAAAATTATATGATGCAATCAAGGCGGAGATTACAAGGTTGTATGATGCAAATTTCATTAGACCATGCCAATATGCTGAGTGGATATCCAATATCGTCCCAATAGAGAAGAAGAATGAAAAGCTAAGGATATGCATCAACTTTTAGGATTTGAACAAGGCTACCCCTAAAGATGAGTATCTAATATCGATGGCAGATTTATTAATTGATACAGCATCGGGTCATAAGATCATCAGCTACATGGATTGTAATGCGGGTCACAATCAAATTGTCATGGCAGAGGAAGACATTCCTAAGACTGTGTTCTGATGTCCTATAGCTATCGGATCATACAAGTGGGTAGTCATGACGTTTGGGTTAAAAAGTGCCACTGCAACATATCAAAAAGCTATGAATTATATATTTCATGATCTCATCGGTCTAATGGTGGAAATATACATTGATGACATTGTGGTTAAATCTAAGAGTGTTGAAGATCATATAGCCAATCTGCAGAGAGTACTGGGGAGGGCAAAGAAATATGGGCCTACAATGAATCCTCATAAATGTGCTTTTGACATATCGGCTGGACAATTCTTAGGTTTTATGGCGCATGAGAGGGAAATCGAAGTTAGTCAACAAAGCATCAAGGCTATTTAGAGCACTGAGTCACTAGTCAATAAGATACAGCTACAGTCCTTGATCAGCAACCTTAACTATGTGAGGAGATTTATTTCAAATCTATCAGGAAGGATTGAGTCCTTCACTCCATTGTCGAAGTTATGAGCTAATCAAGAATTCGTGTGGGGTATTGAGCAGCAAAAAGCATTTAATCAGATTAAAGATTATTTGAATTCTCCACCAGTATTGATTCCACCATAGAAGGGGGTACTGTTCAAGTTATATCTGTCAGTCGATGAGAAGTCCATCAGGTTGGTGCTGATACAAGAATTTAAAGAAAAAAACAAGTGGTATTCTATCTAAGCAAATGACTTATGGATGTTGAGACAAGATATCTTACGGTGGAAAAGTTATGCCTATGCTTATATTTTTAATGTACCAAGTTAAGTTATTATCTCCTATCGGCTAAGTGCATAGTGGTTTGTAAAGCCAATGTGGTTAAGTATATGCTATCGGTTCTAGTCTTAAAAGGATGAATTGATAAATAGATATTTGCTTTTATAGAGTTCAATCTGAGATATGAATCGGCTAAGACAGTCAACGGGCAAGCTATAGCCGATTTTATCATACAACATAGAGTGATCCATGAAGATTTTGTGGAGCTGATTACGTGGACTTTATTCTTTGATGGATAGGTTTGCAACCATGGATCTGGTATCAGCTTAGTAATTATATTGCCTCAAGGGTAAGCTTTAAGTTCACTTTTACAATCAAATCTTATCGGACTAATAATCAATTAGAGTATGAAGCGGTGCTCAAAGTTCTTCAACTACTGAGGGTAATCAGAGCCGATGCGATAGAGATCATTAGGGATCCTTTATTGGTAATCAAGCAGTTGTTTGGGGAGTATGAGTGCAAGGATGATATCTTAAGATTATATTATGAAGAATGTCAATATTTATTAAAGAATTTCAAGATGGTGTCATTGAATCATATTCCTAGAGCACAATTTAGAAGCCAATGATCTTGATCAAATTGCTTCGGGATATCAGCTAGATAGGAAGATGGAAGCTGAAATAGTCGATATTGATAATCATATTGAGGCTGATGATTGGATACAGGAGATTATCCAATATTTGCAAAATCCGTCACAATCGGCTTCTAGAAAACTTCAGTATAAGTCTACTATATGCATATTGCTTGATGAAGACTTGTATTATCAGACCATTGATAGAGTTATGTTAAAGCGCTTGGGTATAGAAGAGGCTACGATAGTCATGAGCAAAGTACATGAGGGCAATTGTGGAGCCCATCAATCGGCTCACAAGATGAGATGGCTAATGAGAAGAGCTGGATATTTTTAGCTAACAATGCTGGAAGATTGCTTCAAGTACTACAAAGAATGCCAAGACTGTAAGAAGTTTAGAAACATGTAGTGAGCCCTAGCATCGGCTATGAACCCAATCATCAAGTTGTGCCCATTCAGTGGTTAGGGAATCGACATGGTCAGCCAGATTTATCCTTCATAAAGCAAAGGGCATAAGTTCATATTGGTGATGACAGATTATTTTATAAAGTGGGTAAAGGCTATCCCTTTGAAGAAAGTTTCATCTAAGGACGCGATTGAGTTCACCAAGGACCATATTATCTATTGGTTTGGTATTCCACAGACAGTTACCACCGATTAGTGTTCTATTTTCATGTATGATGAGTTTCAATAGTTTGCTACCAGTATGAGGATTAAGTTGTTAAATTTGTCACCATATTATGCTCAAGCTAATACACAAGCCGAAGCTTCCAATGAGAGTTTAATCAAACTGATCAAGCGCAAGATTGATGAACAGGCGCGAAGATGGCATGTTACATTAGCCAATTCATTATAGGCCTATCGGATGACATGCCATGGATCTACTAAAGTACAACCATACCAGCTGGTATATGGGCATGAAGCGGTTTTTGCCATGGAAAGTTAACATCGGTTCTAGGAGGGTATCTTTATAGGATCAACTGACAACCGATGACTATTACAACCTAATGGAGGATGAACTTGATGATTTGGCTCAGAATCGGCTAAGGGCACTTGAGAAGATTAAGGAAAACTAAGCCAAGATAGCCATGCATTATAACGAAAAGGTGATGACTAAATCTTTTTCTAAAAGAGATCTTGTTTGGAAATTAATTTTGCCGATTGGGTCTAGAGACAATAAGTTTAGGAAATGGTCACCTAACTAGGAGGGGGCTTATCAAATCAATCACTATGTGCCTGGTATTGCTTACATACTAGAGAGTCTTGAAGGAGAGAAGTTTGCCAAAGCACTCAATAGAAAGTATGTGAAGAAATATTATCCTAACGTTTGGGTTGATGCCTAAATCAGCTAAGTATGGCCGATTTCTAATTCTCTTCAAGACAAAAGCCGATAGTGTTCCATCAGCTGATGATAGCCAATGATAGTTGGTATTATTTAGCTAAATCGGCTAAGTGCAGCCAATTTCTAATATTTCTTCAAGACAAAAGCCAATATGGTTATATCAGCTACAGATAGCTGATATCATTAGATAACGCCTTTAGAAATACAAGCAAAAATTCAACTGAGCCAATCAAATTGTATTATAGACAATCAATGTTTCAAAGAAGTGACATCGTGAATTTTCAGCATAGAAGTTTTATAAGAATTTCTTAATTGCTTCAATCATGCGTAGGCGGATTCTATCTATTTCATTAATGGTGTAGATGTATTCTTCATCAAATCTAGGGATGGTTTTTAAATTCTTGTGCCGACAAGCTGCTTGATGTACTTTTGCCACTACTTTGGCCTCCTAATCTTCGATTGATTGCGATAAGTCGATAAGGTGGGATTCAATGACTTCAATATCATGGAGCACCTTATTGAGCTTCCCCATCAAATTGGCTTCTCATTTCTTTAGTTGGCCTAGCTTGGTTTGAGAATCCTGCAAGTTAGCTGCCATTTCATTAAGTTTCTTCTTCTCAATCTAGGCGGATAGTCGATCGTTTTAAGCTAAGTCTCTCTATTCGACATGATCGACTATACGTTGCCTGGTCATGATCCGCTCAATCTTATGGGATTCCAAGTAAGTAGCAGGCATTAGTACATCGGTGAGTTCTTTGGGCAGAAGGTGTTTAATTTCAGCAAGTCTTCCCTGGATCAGTCTGCAATCTTCCACTAGTGAGCTGATTGGAATTTCCAGCTGATGCATGATATCCGATAATGGCTCATGTGCATTGGCTGGTAGAAATGGTTCGATCGCTCCACTGGCAGCTGTGTCTTCATCCGTCTCCAAGTATTTGCCAATGTCGAAAGAGAATAAATCAGCCAGAGACTACACATTAACATCAATAAATAGGAGAACCATGAGCTAAAATAGAAATGCAAATATGGGGTGAATGTACCTAAGACACAGCGGGAGTGGCATGATGAACAACATCGGTATGAGCTTGATGAGGAGTATTTTCGAGAATATGGCCGATGACCAATCTAGATGTGACACGGACTACTTGGGTGTTTTCTGTTTGGGGATCGGCAGCTGTTGAAGACGTCATAACTTCTAGAGTAACCATCGGCTCAGTGGTCATAGTGGTCTCTAGCAACTAGACTTCAGGAGCCGATGGTTCGAGCTACAAGACAAAGATATCAGGAGAAGTATGAAGACGACGAAGAAAAGATTAAATCGACACATACCAACAAATGTGAAGGAGCCGATGTCGAAGTGGGAGGAGGTCCTTGGAAGATTGGTACCACGACTGTGACATCAACACTGAATTTTTGTTTCTTAGAAGTCGTTCAAGTAGCCAACTTCTTGAGTTTGATCCCTAATGGTCATGGTACCCAGAGTAGAGCCAATGGAGAGGGAGCACCATGTCCAAGATGGGGCTCGACCGATGGAGGTTGATACATGATCGACCGGCCACTTGCACTGGTTGTAGGCGCTTCTTTATCACCAACTTACAGCGTCATGAAAGCTGAGCAATGCAATCAAGGTAAAACAGAGTATGGAGAAGAATTACCTCTTCATCGGACTCGACGTAGTTAGGATTAAGACACAAGCAGCAGTGTTCAGCCGATGAACTGAACAAATGTCTTCTCCACTCTGAGCATCATTGAGGGAAGAGTTTGGTGCTGGATATACATGACTCGAAGGTGGTGATTGTGCCTAAGGACAGAGATTCGGCTATCATCTTTAGCTGATCATACTCCAAGCCACTATTTACATCTCCTCGGACTTGGAGCTTGCTGATGAAGAATAAGCCGATTGGAAGTTGGCCGAAACCCAACTGATGAGCACTGATAGATGGATAATAAAACTCATATGATGGGTGTTGGGATTGGCCCAATGAGAATCCATTCAGCGGAAGATTGGAAGTTATAGCCGATAGAAATATGGTCTTCGATTCTTCATCGGCTAGAGTATTGAAAGGGTGAAATCTAGAAGGCATCTCAAATGATGAAGTGCCCTCATATACAAATTAGAGGGTGGCTTCCTTGGTAAAGCCATAGTAAAAGCATTTAAACCATTGGCTAAGTCTGAGGAGGGTCATTTTTCTTCTAGAAAGAGTCAATGCGGCTTCACCCATTGAGATAAATCAGTGTTGGCTAGCTTCACTTTCCTCTAGATGATTGGCTAGGAAAGTCAAAGAAGAGAAGGGGGTCCTGGGGATGACTTTGGAGGTATAAATGTTTAACTATAATTGTATAAACTATCAAGAACCGTCAATGTGACCAACTGGTTGGCCAACTGATAGCTTGTTCGTCACTTGATGGAGCAGTTGATAGGTGGCTCCAAGAAGATACTGCTCCAAAGGGATCTAACATCGATCAGTCAAACACTTCGCTAAACACTACATGTTGGTCATCGGGCCAAGGGTTAGACCACTAAAGATGAACCACTCTAACCATAGATTTAGAAACACAACATGCTATCGGTCATCAATTGGTTTAGAAGTCTTGCTATGCAAAGATATGTATTTAGTCCACACTCTGATGTTTTTTGTGTTCAGCCAATAAGTGGGTTTGAATCGGAGGATGGATGGATTTAAGTAATATGTGGTATTGAGGCAAATCAACATGATGATATCCATCAACGTGGGAGTCATCAGCCCATGACCAAACATGAAAGCGTTGAGGGCGTCCAACCAGAAGTAAAAGGCCGATACGAGCAGAGGCTCATTCTTTTCCATATCAGCTAGAGAGAGATTGATACAATGGCTGATTTTTAAGTCCTTCTAGATTGATTTTTTGGAAGTTCATACTCTGAGGTATCAATTCTTCCATCCTAGGAGTCTATTGAGCCAAAGTCTAAAGCTGTTAGTTCAATCACCGATTGTCATGGGCAAATTATTATAGGGGATCCATTATTTTTCAAAATTGATAAAATCCGTTGAATCCTCACTACCCATAGGGCCTAAATAGAAGAAACCTGGGTGGTCAGCAACTGGGATCATGATCTAACTTTTGAGGCTCTACAGTAAACAAGAACTCAATGAAGAATAGATGAAGAGGTAGGATGGATCAAATCTGTCTAGAATAAGGAGTAGAGGAGCGAATAGAAGATTACCTTAGGGACTACGGTTGTTGACGCCATCGCATAAGAAAAAAGGAGAACAAGATCAGTGGTCGATGGAGCAACCTATAAGGATTTGCCTTCGGTCATCAAACCTCGTCTAGGTTTTGGGGACTCTGGTGAAGAGGAGGCATAAAGAAGAAGGATGAAGGGACAGAATGCTTTATAGAGTCATGATAACCTAGCGAAAATCTAGGTCGATTAGGTATTATTTGCAGGCTGTAGTGGGCCGTCTTGGTTTGCGAGGAATTCCAATGGCTCAAAATTTCAAAGTCTATTAGCAAACTTTGAAATTAGGGGTATGTGTTAACACTAGAATTTGATTAGCATGAAAACAAGATCGGTCGATGAAAGAAAGACTGATCGGTTCATAGAGGGAAGCCGATTGACACAATGAGAGAGCCGATCGGATGGGTTGAGGATGGATTCAGCCCGGTTGAAGACAGAAGGTTATCTAGAAAGGACCGAGTCTAAGAAGTGCTTTATCTATATAGAATATATTATGTAAGCTAGGCAAATTTAATTAGGTTTACAACTTCTTATAGATTAGTTTCCTTATATGTTTAGGAAATACTGTCTAGGGGTTGTCTATAATCGTGTTGGACTTTTATAAATTTGAGATATAAATATGGACCCCCTAGAACCTATTGAGATATCAACAAGATCATACACAAATATAACTTCGGTGCATCGCCACCCTAGATCGTCTAGGTTTTTATCGATGAGTTATGGCTCTCGATGTGGGGATGCATCAGTTAAGTTCGATCTCTGGCAAAGGGGTAAGTCCTGTCATTACCCTGGTTCATTTGCTTTGTCTAAGACTGCATTGGTTATGTACAACCTCTTAGTCCAATCAAACGTACCGCATCACATTCCTGCAAGGCTTGCCGATACATCAGTCTCCCTTTGCCGTTCCCAGACTCATGCTGCATTGATTGGGTCTGACCTATGAGATTAGTGATGGTGGATCGAGCTGTTGGCCTGACAGGTTCTCGTGCAATCAAAGTGAGTAGCCGATGAGTTATTATTATCGCGCGCCTCACACTTATATCTGTTTTACATCTCGCCCAATGATTAATCCGCTAGCGATCGATCTAGTTACATCAAGTCAGATCTATCAGGTCTTCGTTAGGTCTGATCTATCAGGTTCACATCTGACAGGGCTAGCGTCGAGATCTAGAGGGTTTCGTTCCCCATCAACTCAGATAGCCGATAAGATTAGATATATGCCTACGTCATACATTTGGCTGATAAGCAACCAATGACCTCGCGCCATCCTTATTTGTCGTTACATTCGATCTACCCTCCATCATCTTTATGCTGTTAGCCTTGGCCTCATACTATCTCGGTTCAGTCCGATCTATCAAGGCTGGTTCTAAAGATGTCGTTATGGTGGTCGCTGGTCCTCGTGACTTCTTAGGGGATTGGGTCCCACTCTGTGCTTTTGTCGTCTACTCTATCCGGAGCGTCATCGGCTTTTTGGTCAATAAATTCTTTATTTTATTCCACGCATCTATCACTTACGCCTTCATCGGCTTTTCAACCGATGCTTGAGCGCTACCTTCCTATCAACACTCAGCCAATAGGGTGAGCCATATTGGCCCATTGGCCGATTGGCTTGTAGATCTTATCTTCTATCTTCTTGTCAATTGTAGGGTTAAATTGACTAGCATACCCTCGAACCTCGAAAATTAAGTACCTATACTGGAGTTAAGCAGAACTCTCAAGCCTTCGCGTGACCAAGACGTTGTCTTTCACAATCGGACCTCCGCCAGTTCATTCACGACTTCGTCCGGTCCGATCGACCTTCGTGAGATTTGGCGCACAACACACGGCCAAATTACTTGTTAGCTTATATGGTTATTAATCTTTATTACGTTTAAAAGTGGATTTATAATAGATTATATATATATATATATATATGATAACATGGAGTGAATGTGACTCTTCTTATATCCTATCTCATATTAGATTTAAATTCAGATACAAATAGTAACAAATCAAAATTGATTTTTTCTCTCCCGTCTCTTTCCCACGAGGCTTATGTTGGGCAGGCGGGTGGGAAATACCCATCCTGTTCACCCCGTGTAGCCCCTGCCTACATGGACGAATGAACCAGCATTGCTCAGATCACAAGGTGGCAATGGGGCGTGGTATATACACTACTAGAGGAAGTAGAGGAATTTGATGCCTACTAAGTATATTATGTTAATTTTATGAATGACATGCGCAAAAAAACATGGGTATGAGGGGTTCATCCTACTTAAGTCCTCTTAGCCTGTGCAGAGCAGATATCCATACTAAGTGCATCACGCATGTCCCTTAAACTACCTAGATCTTAGGCATTTAAATTTATCGACTCAAACTACCTAGATCTTTCAGCTCAACAGTTGATTGTAGAGACTGGGCCATGTATCCCTGTTAACATATCAGACTCTCCTTACATGATCATAACATAGCAGATTGATTGGGACCACACACTAAATTGGTAGTAGTGTGGATGTGGATTTAGAGGTGAATGTGAGGTGAATGTGGATGTGAATGTATGGTTTTATATTCCAAATGTGAATGTAAATGTATAGTTTTGTATTGCAAATGTGAAATGTTTTGCTGTGGATGAAAATGTGGTTTTGTATATGCATGTTCTATCATTTTTGTGTGTCATTCTGCATATTTTATTTTATTTTATTCGCCAACAACATAAAAAACCAGCACACATGAGCCTTGCCACGTGTGCCCGTGAGGGTCATGGGTGCCAGTTTTAGGTAATGACCAACACATGTATGGCCCTGCCACATGTGCCCCAGGTGAGTCACAAGTGCTGGTTGTAGGTAATAACGGTTTTACAGCTACCGGTTCTACAACATAGATGTCTTGGGGTCATCGATACCTCATAGTTGGTGCCGGCTAAATTTTTAGGTCTATGTGAAAGTTTCCAACCGGTAATATTATATATTAGTGGGAGTAATTTGATGTCTCATTAGCAATAATATTCGCATGACTGGAAGGTGCAACCATTTTTCTGAGCTTGATGAGAATATCGTTTTGGTCAGGTGCAGTTTGGTGTTGGTTGCACAGTGAAATCATGGGGAAAGGCTCAATCTTGATGCATTGCAAAAATGGTGAGCAGCAGTTGATCGCTAGGGTACTCCCTTTGGTTAAAACTAATGTTTAGATAAGATTACTCGGTCAAAACCATCAATTTTGTAATAGAATAAGTTTACCACATTTTGATAGTATTTTTCAAGCCAAATCTACTATACCAATATGTTTATTTTTAAGCTAAATTATTGATGACCAAAGTTTTAAATTTAAGCAGGTCCTAATCTAAAATTCAAATATTTATAGCCAGGTTGTATATTATACTGTCTTTTCGAGTCTTCAAAAGGCCGCCATTGAAGATGCAGCTTGGGGGGAATTCCTGTGGATGTATGACAGGGATAATAAGCTCCCCATAAAATTTCAGAGAACCAACAATCACCTGCACTCAGCAATCCCTAGTATTAAAGTTTATGGTTGTTTTCCATATTATGACAAAACTTTATGCTGCAAACAAAATTAATGGTCCTTTCTTATCATAATACATATATACATACCAAAGCACAAGCACAATGCTCATATAGCTTAATTTCTATACCCCTTTAGCAACAAAGCCGACAAAATAAAACGCACATCAAAGTGCAATTTGTCGACAAATATGTGCGTGCACGTCTAATTAAGCGCAATTACATAGGGATTAAACGGGAAAATGCACATTGCAAATCTTGACATGGCATTAGCGAGAGGCGTCAGACACAGCCTTCCGTCTTATGCCACGGCATCTCTCCATAGCCAAGCACCCTCGGTGGTATATGTTGGCGGCGGGGCCGACCCGCTTGAAGCCCAGGCGGCCCGGCACGCCGTCGGCGTTCAGGCCTTGGTAGCTGATGAAACTGCCCACCGGGGACGAGCGTGTGCCGGGACGCTGGTGGCCGCGGCCGGATGCGTCGTGGACGGCCAGGACGAGGAGGAGGCTCACCGCGGCCAGCTGCTGGATCACCGGCAATCTGGCCATTGTTGTGCCCTAATTAATTGCTGTGCCAATACTAGGAATATTTCGTTAAGTGTTGTTGCTAGGTATGTGTGTTTATATTAGTCTAGATGCCCTTGTATATATGGTGTTTAATTATTTGCTTAATTTAAGATGGTTCAATTTTAGTGCTTTGCTAATAAAAAATTTCGAGAAGTAGCAGCACCGGCAGATTAATTAGCAGGCTGGAGATTTAGTTTACTGTAATGAATACTCTCGTCCCAAACAAAGTTGGCTATTTTTTTTCCTAAAAAAATAGACAATCGTTGATGTCATGGTCTTTTTTAAAGAGGGTATAATGAGCACGCACATGACCCACACACGCAGGCGTTCAACATATGCTATTAAACTAGAGACTTGAGGATCAAGAGCCGGAAAACCACCGAACACGTAGCGTATGTGTACCCAATTTTCTAACTGGGACTGGCTAGGGTTAAGAGCTCTCAGTGTACAGTCCGATTGAACGCGAACGCGTGTATACTCTATTTCCTAGCTAAGATTAGCCACTTGTGTACCAGTTAGCGGCTTGTGTGTAGTCCGACTGAATGCGAACGTGTGTATACTCTATTTTCTAATTGGGACTAGCTGGAGATAATCTATAAAACTCATCCAGTCGATCCTAGGATCAAACGCGGGACGGGCAAGCGGGCCAGCGCTACCAAGCTAACAGCTCGTTCGCGTTGATGTTGTGATCTAATTCTATTGTTAGAGTTACTTAGATTTAGATATATGTTCACTCGCTTTGCTGCATAATTATGGAAAATAGATGTTGAGTTTTTTAATGTAAAGTTGAAAGTTTCTAAGAATTGCTATTTACGTTTTGAAGCTACGTTGAAATCGTTGGAAAAAATTAAAATCGAAAGATACTAAGGGTATGTTTGGTTTAGAGGATTTTCAAAACAAAATCAGATGAATTGAACCGTTTGTATGAAAATCCGGTAAAATCCATATGTTTTGAAGAGACCCGAAGTATTAGAATTCCTAGTTTTCTTCAGGTGTGTATATAATGCATGATATATGGGATGGTGATGGGGTAAAGCTTTTCACGTAAAGGTGATGAAAACAGATTATTTATTGAATTATTGTGTCAATTATCTAACCAAATTAAATATTTTTTAAAAATAAACGTAACAAATAATAATAAGTGGTTACGCAGTAGAAGCAATGGTTAAAAAAAACTTTTTGATAAAATATATTTTTTTAGACAGGAAGTAAATAATCCGTGAACATAATTGAGTGAAGTAGAAACAATGGCACTGCATGATGAATCTATAAGAACGGCTTATGTGGTAACAACCTGGTGGACAAGTTTTTATTGTTTACAACGATTAGGTCATGTTGGACCCGCGGACCTAGGCCCAGCAACACTAGGAAAGCTGCCTAGCATTTGACAACACATTTTGGAAGCCAGCCAGTTTTAGGGCTTGCTAGTCTGCTACTGGTTCGACCTGGAGCTAGCAATCTGGTCTTTGGAGCATGAATGGATTGTATGGCTGGACTAGGTGATCTCGAGATGGAATCAAGTGGTTTCCTAATACGAGAGGGTGCCAGGTAATAAAATCAGAGAATGAAAATACAACACAAGTAGATGGTTGCATATGACATGCAAAAGAGGTGCAGTTATACCCTCCTTTTTGGTGAGAAAGAGAGGGTGCATCTAGGACGCATGTATCACACCACTCCGTACGCGCCCACATCCAACACACACATACAACGCGTACGTATCCAACACAATGCCACCGCTATACGTAAAACATGTAATTCCACTAAACACGTCAAACATGTAATTCCACTAAACACGTATATATATGCGTATCCTGTCTAACCGGGACTAACATAATAGAGAAAAAGGGAATAAATTTATCGGAGCACGAGCATCCAACCCACGTTCGAACTCGCGTGGACTCGCCAAACAGCTCCTATATGATCTTCAATTCTTCAGTTTAGACCCGGAGTGGGTCAAGCAGTTAGCTCCAGATTTACATTCGAACTTGGCTGTTGGTTAATGAGTCCAACTAGATATCTGGTCATGTCAATTAGCCAGAGGATTGATTGGGTCGGGCAAGACATTTTGTGGAACTGCTTTGTATCAGAATCGTGCTAATTGTGCCTTTATCTGAAATGATATGACCAAATTCTGCAACCTTGTCTGGAGAACACAAAAGAAACACGCTGTTACACTACGAATCAAGAAATCAAGGAACCTATTGAACCCAGTAAAAATCGTCGAAAATATATTTGTAAGCCCTACCATGTACCCAACTGAACTGAATCGGTTACCTACTAGTCTCCTGATGGCCAATTTCTGGAAACCATAACATCTGCTGCAGCATTCTTACTTATTGTGCTACAGCAAAGTTAACCTTTTTTTTACCAGTGTAACAACTAACATTGTTCACAACAAAACAAAGAAGTCTGAATACCAGCAATTGCAATTTTAACATAAAGGAGACACAAGGATGGTCACAAAAAAGGCAAAGGATAAAAGTTACAAGCATCGTATGATACTATGATCACTATCTTATCTTCCATCCAAATAATATGAAAACACTCAGGATCCACAACATGCGGATTTCTGCGAAGTTGTGGACTCAGCATCGCCCTCTGGTTTGTTGATCTTGATCGTGCGATCCTGGAAATAGAGTATGTTAAACAACCTTGACAAAGTACCATGTTGCTAATTTACAGGGAAGAAGATGAAGATTGTACCTCAGGTTTGGAATCAGTTTCCGCAAGTCTTTGCTTAATATCCCTTGCTATTGTAAAGAAAACCTGCTCAACATTCAGGTTTGTCTTTGCACTCTGTAGCCAACAAACTAATTAAATGTAGAGTATGGGAAGTCATGAATTGCACAACTGATTGCATACTATTACGACAGAGGCACAAATATCAAAACAGATTAACAGCTAACCGTTTCAAAGAACTTGATGCCGTATTCATCAGCAAGTGCTTGCCCCTTTGAAGTTGGTACAGCCTATGCCAAGATGGTAATAGAACCAATTAATAACAATAAATAATTTGAAGATGGAATAACCCTCAAGATGACCATATTAGGTACAGTAAATTATCGTATGCTGTAGTTCCAAGCCAAAACTAGTGCATGCAATAGCATAGCATCAGAAAGATCACTTAGATACATTGGACAAAGAACTACAAAATCCCAAACAGTTTAGTGCTTTTAGTTTTTGCATTAAGTTTATTTATGATTTTAATTGCTATTCCGCATTTTAGTTCTATCAAGTATGGCTACTCAATTATATATATCAATGTGTTAAAAGAACATTCTTTGCTTGTACGTAATAAATACTTCGATAGTTTGTACTCAATTTTATATGTGTGTGTGTGTGTTATTGCTAAGTTTATATGAGAAAGTCATTGAGCAGAACAATACCCTTTTGCTTTCATCCATGTCAGCTTTGTTGCCTACCAAAATTTTGTTCACATTATCGGAAGCATGTTGCTCTATGTTCCTAATCCAGTTTCCTATATCTGTCAATAAAAACACTAACATCAGAAGCGGAAGGTGAAGTGCCATAACAGAAGATTAGCTGAAGTGAAGGAATCAGTACTATTGAATGATGACTCATCAGTGACATCATAAACAAGCAAAATACCCATTGCTCCCCTGTAATAGGCTACATGGCAGAATGTATTCAGATGCATAGTAGTATATATCAATATAATAGTTCAAAACCAACTTAACTTCAACTGAAAATAAACAACCATACCAGTTGTAATAGTTCGGAAACGTTCTTGACCAGCTGTATCCCAGATTTGCAGTTTAATCCGTTTACCATCCAGTTCGATTGTTCTTATTTTGAAATCAATCCTTTTTCAAGAATAAAAAAACAAGCTTTTAGCTGCACTGTAATAGCACTATAGCAGAATGTATATGTACAACAATTATCCAGTCAAAAGCTTCTTTTCTAACTTTCAGTACTTACCCAATGGTGGTAATAAAGCTAGTCGTGAAGGAGCCATCAGAGAACCGTAGGAGGAGACAACTTTTCCCAACACCTATAAAAGGAATTTTTTTAAAAAAAAAAAGTGAATAGGTGCAATATCGGAAATACGGTTAGTCCTATATAGGGTATAGAAGTATGTTAAGAACAAGCACAATAGTGAATCCATGAAAAACAACTCGATGAAGATAAAGTGGAAATGTAAAACCAATACCAATAGTCCAATACACAGTCAAGTCTTTACATTCAAGAAAAATATATCATTTCACATTTTCCACTAGAATATGTACAAAACACTCAAGCCAACCAGCTTGGCTTCTTCTCAATAATTAAAAGAAGTAACTATCCAAATATTAACAGTGATCTAGTTTAAACGATAATACAGATAGCATATCATACCCTGTGGTACGCATTGTTTGCAAGCTGTTATTTTAGGCAAAGAAGATAAACAGAAGTGCAAATCACAAGAAAGCTGCACATACCAGGTCAGAAACATCCACAGAATTGCTGCTGACTGAAAGAGCAACATCCAAAAGGTATTCAATAAATGTTTGCGAGGACAACAGAACTAGAGCAAACAAGTAGCACCTCTCTGTGTTTCTTTATATTTTATAATGTCTTCCCAGAAGGATCAATTAAGCAACATATATTCAGAACCGATGTATGTAATTTTCCATAATTTTAATGATGGTATTCACAGACACTGCAGACCTAGCTAAATTCTGGATCTAAAGCTTCTGTGGGAAAAATTGTGAAGCATATCATCTTCACATAAATCTCTAAGTGTGTCATATGACAACTTTGATGTTTTTATTTTCACGGATTCACGGATTCCATAAGTCGTGTGGACAACTCCTTAATGAAGTAGGAACATGCCAGCAATGTCTGGAATTCAAAATATTATAGTGGCACCACAACGTATCACATACTACTGAATATGATATCAGCATTTCGAACATGAAACATGATTATACAAAGTGTCTCCTAAGAAATGTACCTGAGATACATAAAGTGGAAAGTGAAACATCAAAAAAATTATGCAAGAAAGGAAAACTCCATTTTTAAAAAGAAAAAAGAAAAGGGAAGAATGGGAGAGCTTGACTAAAATCTAGCATCATCTTTGTCAAACCAAAGCTCTAGTTCATTGAAGAAATGCACTGAAAATGTCAAATAATGCATGTGACCATAATGGGGTGCAGCAAACTTGAAACTGCACTACTATCAAGAAATATAGTTTTTTTTTTCAAAAATGAACAGACCTTAAGCAAAGGATAGAAATGGTGCACTTTTCTACAGAACATGTCAATTTTTTTTCTTTAATATGTTCTACCATTAGTTATATAAAATAGTAATGAAATTATCATCATTAGTTATTTAGGTTGCCTAACAAAGTACCAAAAACTTTTCTTATGAAATTTTAGTTAATCTAACAATGTAACTATAACTATATACTACCTCTGTTGGTATAGGGCATATTTTATTTTGAAATGGTCTTCAAAATTAAACTTTGACAATTGTGTGACAGTAATTTGAAAGATAAACCCGTTGGTAGAAATTTTATACACTCAATGTGCTTGTAGTTTGACTAATTGTTGGTCAAAAGCTACAAATTTTGACTTTCTGGAATTAAAATGTTCCTGATAAAAATCAATGGAGGGAGTAGCAATAGCGTGGCATTAACTAGCTAAATAATCAAGTCAGAAGATATACTAAGTAGTTTGAGGTCTGTATTTCGGAATTGTATTAAGGAAGACAGTTGAAAATTGCTTATCAGCTCAAAAGTAAAAGTAGTTTCTTTACTCACTTTGATTCAACTGAGTAGACGTGAAAGAGCTATTAATATATTCAGTATTTTCTTAATTAAGGATGAGGCACCAAAGGAAGCTTAAAAGTTCACGGTGTTTTCACGTCGCACCTAACAATAACAATCATATAAAGGTTCATATATAAATTTTGAGTAGTCTTACTGCAGTACTAGCTATTGTTAAGATAAGCACATGTATATTGAGCATTTTGTGAGCAATTGAGCATTGATGATCAAAACTTTCAACATACCGACCACAAAAGAATAAAAAAAGCTACGGAGTATTATGCTATCAGCATTCATCATTTCATCAATTGCTGGGCTTGAAGCAACTGAGCCATAGCTATTGAATGGACAAAATCACTCCTCTCGTGGCTCATGTACTAATATAACAAAACGTCGTAAATGTAAGGTCATCCGATTCACGCAACGGATAGCTGTTTCACGCGAACTTGAGCGCGCGCAAACCACCATGTCGGCCGATCAAACCGGCTTAAAGATCTGCCTCAACCCAGATCCCCCACCCCAAAATCACGCCACAACAACAACCCAGCCGAATCGGAACTAAATTCGCCGGTGAACCAAGCAGATCTCGCGCGCGCAGGATCGATCGCTGAGAGCCAAGAGGAGAGCTGAACGGCAGATGAGGCACCGTACCGCTGTCGCCGATGAGGAGGAGCTTGATGAGATAATCGTAGTCGGCACGAGCCCTCGCCGGCGGCGCTGCCATCGAGCCCTAGAGAGAGGACCCCCCTCAACGGATCGAACCGGGCTTGCGGGCAGACCAGCGGGAGGCGAACTCGGATCGAGCGATCTTGCCAGAGGCGGGCAGCGGCGGTGGCTTCTTCTGTGCCTCTCCTCCGGTCGCCGAGCCGTCGACGCGCAGTGGTCGGCGAGGTGGAGCGCGGTGGCGAGGAAGAGAGGGAGAGGAGCGGACACGAGATCGGGGGTGGGGGGGGGGGGGCGGGGGGAGGACGGGAGGAAGGAAGGTGGTGGTGGGACTGGTCCACCGTGGACTTTAAATCGGATGAATTGCACGCGGGTGAGAAATGTGTCCTGTTTGAGAGCACGGATTTGTACGAGGTTTGAAATTTTGAATTGTTGCCATGCGAAAATCCATGTGAAATTTCTAGGTATGGAGTGAATATGAACTGGTCCCATTGAAATATATAGGAAATTCTCGAATTACCGGAACCTCCACTCCGAATGTCTAAACATGAAGAAGCATCAAAAGTTCACAAGTAAATTTTCAATAAGAATTTACTTAGATCAAAGATTTAATTCCAGGTAAAACTGAGAAAAATTGTACAAACAACCAGACAATATTTAACTCTACATATTTTTATAAGGCGTATTTTGATTTTTGAAAAAACAAACAACCTTGTGAACTCTGATGTGCTTATTGAATCAACATTCAGAATTTAAAATGCTTTCACATAATATACATTTTACAACTATCAAGAATATGAGAAATAAATGTTCAAAGCTTACTCCGGAGTCGGTGACCAAACAGTATTGAACTCTATGTATTTTGATTTTTGAAAAAAAAAATCAAACTGCTTATTGAATCAACATATTTAGATTTCAAAGTGCTTTCACATAACATAGTTTTTACAACTATCAAGAATATGTTTTAAGAGAAATGAATGTTCAAAGCTTACTCTAGAGACAATTTTAAGTTAAAATAAGATTTATGAAAATCAAGGGAGATTGTAATATATATAAGAAACAAAAATGATTAGGAATAAGTCATTGGCACCAATGTTTCGAAAGCGTCACCTAGACGTCTAGGCGACAAAAAAAACATAGCATCAAGCTCGCCTTCTCTTCCATGCAATTGGCATCCACTTTCGTGAGGAGGCGTCGCCTAGGCGTCCAGAAGCATCATTGTAATGCTCAATTACATGAGAAGGATGCCATGTCGAGGAAAATTGTGTGGGCCACAAGCGTAGCCCCACGCACGAGAAACAAAGGGTGCATGCGTAGAGGGAAAGAAATAGTGACGCCATAGGCCTTCACAATCAGAGAGATAAAGAAAGAAGGACGCAAACCAACAAATAGAGTGAACCCTAGCAGTGGCGACGGCCGCCTCCCTCCCGCCTACGATACTACTTCTAGCGCTTCTTGTCCAATAGATCAGCGCTTCTCCAGATCTCCTTCATATCGGCATTAGAATCCCTATCGTCCTTGAAAGGTACCCTTCCTCTCCCCTCCTTTGTGTTCTTCCCATGTGCTCTACTTTTCTTATGTGCCGCTCTCCATGTGTGTTCTATTCTTCCTTGCCTACTCTACTCTGCCTCTTGTGCTGCTATCCATGTGTGTTCTATTCTTCCTCTTCTATCCTCTCTGCTCTTCCTCTCCCATTCTCTATGATCTTCTATTATATAGCTATGGATGTGTGATTATGCGCTTCAACTAAACTGTTTTGCTAGCTATTACCTACATGATATTGTGCTTTGTGTTGTGCATTGTTTCTCCATGTGCTTTGTACATTATGCTGTCCATGTGCTAAAGCCTTTGTGATCAATATAAAATAACTTTGTGATTGTGAATAGTTATCAATATAAAATTAGTGCTAATGCCTAATGATATGTCTTGGCATATTGTTATTATGCATCTATGCTATAGTGGTCAACTACTTTGTGCTCTGTCACATCGTCATCTGCTAGTTGATCAATGCAAACAAATTAGGCAATGACAAGTCTAGCTTCAGTAGCCAGTGAATATGACCCCGAAGAGTGATCTAGTCCAAAAGGCAAAGTCAAAGGACTCAGGCTTGAAGTATGGCTATTGGGAAGACCTTGAACATAAAACTATTGGGACATGTACCCTTTGTAATTTTAAGAGTAATGGAGGGATAAAAAGGCTAAAGCAACATCTAGCAGGTGGTTATGGAGATGCACAAGTTTGTTTGAAGGCAACAACTACAATTAAGAAATAGATGAGAGATTACTTGATAGCTAATAGGAGGAAAAAACCATTGTTCCTAGGTGATGATGGTGAGGAGGATGAGGATGGTGAGGAAGGTGCAAATGTAGTGGAGGTGGTACAAGGTGCAGCTTTTGATTTAAGCTCTGAAGCCTCTAAGTCTAAAGTGCATCTAAGTTTAGGGACAGTAGCAAAAAAAGACAAGCAACCTTACAAATCAGTGCTTCAGCAGATAGAAAGAGTAAAGCAAAGCCAAAAGAGATCAAATCAGTTGTTACTATGCTTTAAAGAATACCTAAAGAGATAATTGAGCAAAGGCATTCACCACAATTTCAAAGCACAATCGAAGCCAACAGAAAGACCAAGGAGGAGAAGCATTATATGGATATGCAACAGGCCTTGTGGTTCTATAAAGCGGGCATACCATTTAATGCAATAGCTTTAAGACAATTTGAGACTGTACTTGAGGCCATTGCACAATATGGTTTAGAGTATAAGCCTCTTAGTCCCTGTTCTCTAGGGGAGCCATTGCTTCAAGATTGTGTCAAGTTGACAAGTACCATAAGAGAGGATTATAAGAGGGCATGGAAGCATTATGACTACACTTATGTCAAATGGATGGTATGATAGTAGAGGACATCACTTGATCAAACTTTCTTGTGAATAGTCTCGAGGAGACTTACTTCTTGGAGTCTATTGATGCATTAAGTGAAGTACATAATGCCCAAATACTCACTGATCTATTAGAGAAGAGAATTAAGAAGATTGGTAAATAGAAGGTGGTTTAAGTCATCACTAATAATGATGTTAACTACAAGGCTATAGGGAAGCTTCTAATGGAGATGATTCCTACATTATTTTGGAGTTTATGTGTTGCACACTGCTTGGATCTTATGCTTGAAGACATATAGAACTTGAAGGAGTATAAGAAGCCTATTACACAAACCAAGCGTGTTACAACTTTCATTTATAGACATAGAGGATTCTTAACGCAATGAGGAAAAAGACAAGTAGAAAGGATCTTGCGAGACTTGTAGCCACTTATTTTGCCACATCCTTCCTTATATTGAAGAGTTTGTACGTACATAGGATGCTTTAAAATCCTTATTTGTTAGTGAAGCATGGGTTGAAAATAACTTGGCAAAAACAATAGCTAGTTAGGATGTACATGATATTGTGCTATCTACGACATTTTGGAACTCGATGGAAAAATGTCTCAGAGCTTCAGCCCCACTTCTTATTATGCTTAAAGTGGTTGATGGTGATGAGAAGCCATCAATGCTAGAGACTATAACACTAATGACACATGTAAAGGAGAATATCAAGATAGGCTTCAATGTCCATGCCAAGAAGATTTTGCTCTAGAGTATCATGGACATTATTGAGTGGTGTTGGGTGACACAAATGGACCATCCATTGCTTGGTGCTACTATGTATTTGAATTTAAGTTTTTCCCTCTTGTAAAAGAAGATGATGATGCTATTGTTGGGTAGCTAAGAGGTTCCTTCCTTAATGTGTTTGGCAAAATGGTAGAAGATAAGGAAGTTAAAGTCAAGACGAATGCACAATCGATGGACTATGAATGTCTAAGAGGAGAGGCCTTTCAAGTAAAATGACTAAACAAAATATTAAGTTAATCAACCCACGTAAGTGTTGTTCACAATTTAATTACAACAAACTTATATCATTTAGAAATTCCTAATAGACCAATATATGATTGTATTTGTCATTCTAGTTGATTGGTGGCATTCACGTGGTGGTCATGCAATTGAACTATAAAGGTTTGTTAGGCATATTGTTAGTCTTTGTGCTTCATTATCTAGTTGTGAAAGAAATTGTAGTACTTTTGAATTTGTAAGTAGCTAAGTTAGTGTCTTTTTTGTGTTTACTTTTTTAGTACACCATTTCAACTTGTTAATTTCAGCAACTTGTTTGGTTTTTTTTATCCATACAAAGAAAAGGAATAGATTGATGTACAAGAGATTGAATTTAATTATCTTTGTTTCATACGATCAAAAATGAAAATCAAGTTTCAATTAAGGTGTGAGAAAAAAGGAAAAGCTTTAATCCTTAAATCATTGAGAAATTTGATTGGAATATTAAGTGGGCTGATTCATTGTATAGAGTTTCTCAAGGTGGTCATGGATGTGAATGTGATATTTCATAGGACATGGTTGATGAAGCTATTGGTGCATTAGCCTTGCTTCAAGGCCACAATATCCCAAGGAGGGCCCATAGAAACAACACTGGTAAATTACTAACCTATAGCAAACGTCTAAGAAATTCAGCATGAATAGTGATTGAAGATGACTTAGGTTCAAAAAATAAAAAAGAGGAGGAAAATCAAGAACCATATGATGATGCTAATGTTAGTGATTGTAAGGATGCTCTAACTCATAACAATGATGATAGAGAAGAGATGGCTGCTACTAACAACCTCAATGAGTTTGATGATGAATATTGTTAGATGATCGTTGAGAGAATTCAAACTAAGTTTAGACTCTTAAGTTTGATGACCGCTGCTACTTTTGTGTTGTTTGATTTCTGATTATGGCAATAGACTCTAAATTTATGTTTACTGACTACTTTATAGTGTGGAGTGTGTTGTGAACTACTGCCACTATTCACTAGATTATCAACTTATAGACTGATGTGATGGTTTTATTTATATAATGCTCTTATGCATTTATGTTGCTAATTAGTTTTAGCTTTTCACTAATATGTTATTCACTTGTTTATAATTATTGTGACCTTTTCTTACTAATTATTGTATTATTCAAATATATTAATGGTTGAGACAAGAGAAGAGACAACAGAAGGTATGTCATAGTCCATATTTAATTGTTTAATCATCTAATTGGTTAATAATTATATATATCACATTTATAATAAACTATATTTCATAACTTGCAAGAGAAGTGCTGGCTACATGGGACAGTCTTTAGAAGGAGAGACTAGGTGGCAAATGGGCTGAAGAATATGTAGCAAAATGGTATATATGCACTTCTAAAATTAGGTTCTAAAATTAGGTGTTATTTTGAAGTTAGAATGTGTTAAAGACATCATCTTGAATAATGCTTTAAACGCCTAAACACCTAAGCTATGGTGGGTCAAACAGCTTCGCTTGGTCGCTTTAAGAACCATGTCCGGCACTACACTTCAGAGAAAAGAAGTTAGGGGTTTTGGCTAATGGCTTCTGCAATCCAAAGAAGCAAAGAGAACGGTAAAAAACAATCTGGCATGGGCACCAAAATTTGAACATCATTAACAAAAACTTTGCATTTGCCTAGAATTGGAAATTGATCAAAAAGGAAATACTCAACTAGACATCTGGTAAATTATGCGCGAAACTGTTAGATCAATAGAATGTCACAGCTAACCAAGATTGACAATCATAGTTCAACAATAGTTGACAAATCAAAACTGCCTATGCAACTTCTGAAGATTACATTTTCTGTATCATGTCAGAGATATACGGATATACTTCACCATCCAACGATGATACAAGAAAACTTTTTGCTGTCAATCAGTCACCATCTCTCTTTGGCTTACGGTACGTTTCCTCGATGTGCTTGGCCAGGAACATGTACGTGTTCAATAGCTTCTTGACATTTCGGGACGTTGTAGTTCTGAGCTACATAGACACCACCCCATTCCAACCATTAATGTGAAGCTGATCCTGAAGAAATCCATTGCAATAAAACCTGGCAAGTAGCAACAAGCATAATTTGTTACTGTCACCCACAAAACAAGATCTAATGCAGTGAATAAGTGATTGTGAGATTAGAACAAAAACTAATATAACAAATTGTATTGCTGCCAGAATTTTTTTTTCTCCAACATTGTATTCATGCAAAAAGTATAAGTTACACAAACTCACAACATAACCTATTTTTAAGCATAAATAAAATTAAGTAACACATCAACAAGACTTGTAATGATTCAAACAGGCAGTAGGTTCCTTAGCATTCGCAGCACATGTAATCAACAAGACTTGTAATCAAGTTATTTATACAATCTGTGAAAGCTAAAAAAATCTCAACAATATAACACATCCAAGCATAAGACTAAGTAGCACTGATTTAGCTTTTCAACAAGAGTTGAAACAATTCCTACAGGCATTAAGTTCACTGGTATTGTGGCGTAATGCTTTATGTGCCAAGGTTTAGCCCGCATATGTTTTTTGAGATTGTAAGTATCAATTATGCTTCATGGACAAGTCAAGATCAAAGTCCCAAGATCAGACATGTTTATGCTTGGCTGTGTAGATGCCATGGCACAATCTGTAAGACACTGTTAATCATACCGAGAAATTTTTGAGTTCAGTTTCTCTGAAATCATTCATAAAGACTGAATCCCAACAGGGTTTAGGAAACCATGTACAACATAGTACATACATACCAAATAGTATAATTCACGTAAATCATGCCATGATTCTGGGATTTGGCTTACATACTGAAATAATGAATCATGTTTTTGGCATTTGAACCTACAAATATGAAATGGTTTTGGAAGTGCTTGTCAATTAAAAAAGATTCTAGGATAAGACCACTCTTACAGAATTTTGATGAAGAAAAAATAAAATCCTTTTCCTAAGGAAACATCATCATCAGAATAATAGGAAAGCACATTTGGAATGTTGGAACTATAGTAGTATGAGTATTTCTCTTCACTGTTCATCCCGTTTGGAACGCAAGAAATTCATAGAGGTTTTCTTTTACCAAGAAATTCATAGAGATTTCATAGGAAATGATTTATTTTATGCAGAAATCAGTAAAAAATCATTTGCATATATCAGTCAGTGAGAGTCCCAGGACATGATAAATCATGGAAGCATAGGCCTCAATGCTGTAAGAGGAGTACACATCACCAGCATTAAGAGGCAAAGTTGGGGATCTCACAGCCAAAGATGACAAAGAGTCGAGTGCAGATCAATGGGGCCAACAACAACAAAATGAGAAGTACAGATCGATAGGATTTTGTTAAATAAAGCGTAGAAGAGCAAAGATCATTTGCCAAGTACTTTTATGTCTATTGGATTTAGAGGCCCTTCTGGTCTCAGGTGTTGTGATGGACGCTTGGCATGAACTTCATATGAAATACTTTCTCTGTGCACGGCATTGACCCGAAAAGCAGATCATCACACATAACCAAATACATAGAACCAATCTAAAACATATTGCCGAGAACCAAATTTATCTCCTAACTATCATTTCCATCCACGGGTTAAGAAAAGCTATCACCCAGAGCTGTGGTGAAAAGGAAGCCAAATCAACCCATTGATCATTTGACCAGGAAGGCAATATCTGCACAATTGGGAGTCACAAGGGGGAAGAATGCTCATTGGCGTGTCTAACTAAAGGACGAGCATAGGTGCAAATGCTCGTACAATCTGACAATGAAACCGCATGATCTCATCTACAATCTGCCCGGCTCAGAGCAATAATATGCACAGCAATTCACAAACAGGCAACGTAACGCCCCCGAATTTCCCAATCCCCATCAACCTAAACAGGATCACATCACGGGTGGGTAGGGACTTTCTTTTTTGCAAACTTTAGGAGTTGCTAATACTCCACCAAGGGTGAGCAGGCACGAGACACGACAAGGTGAAGGTGAAACCTTCCTAAGAACTCATAAAACCTTTATCCGGTTCCATCGCTTGCAACTATACTGGGGTTTGCGTGATATCAAACAACGGGGGAGAGAGAGAGCGCGCGCGCGTAGCTTACTCGTTTATTGTCCAAGGAGAAGCACCGCCCGCCGCTGCTCCTGCTCAGGCCGCTGGGTCACTTCCCCTTCCTCCGCCGCCGCGTCTCGCCGTTCCTTCTTAATCGGAACCCTAGAATGTGGAGACTTCTCTCTTTAGGTTTTTTTAGGTTTCTCATTGAAGCCGACTTTTTTTTATAATTTTTCGGGTCGCCTATTAAGGGCTGCCTTAGTTTTCCCCTCTTCCAAACCTCTCTTATTTTCTACGCATACTAAACGATATAATTTTTATAAAAAAAATCTATAAAAATTACTTCAAAAAATTATATTAATCTATTTTTAAAATTTTTTAATTAATATTTAATTAATTGTACGCTAATCATTCGCAACGCATTTAGATAAAGAGTCTGGCTGGGAAGCGTAAACAGCAAGGTAAAGCAGTTTTACTTTTCCTCCAACACGAATAGGTCCAGAATCATCTTCTTTTTTTTACTTTTAACCTTTTTTGGTAAGCAAGAATAAAACCATCGCGATAAACCTTTCTGATTCTTTTTTATATAAAGGAATTAACATCATGGTCTTTACTTTAAAAAGCTAAGCCTAAGCCAAATATTACCAAGTTCAAACCAATATTGAATAAAAAAATCTCTATCATATTGCTAAATTCTCATATATGTTTAGCGAAAATGTATATGACCGTTGTCTATAAATTTTGATATATATTTTTTTAGTATGTTTTGGTTCATATGCTTAATCCACACCAAAGATTAGACGCCCTCCCACCTGCATTGGCTACTTCTGTGCCCACCTATATGCTTAAACCTATATATGGGTCTAACTCCTATATCAACATGTTATGAAAGAGCTCTATGGACATAGAGTAGCCAAGCCCTCGAGCAAAAGGTCCAATCCATACACGACACGCTACATAGCGAGATGCTCACTACGGAGCATGGTATCGGCGTCAAGCATCCTTATGACATAGGAGAGCATGGTGACGGGGAGGTGGAGGCACAACCGGTAGCCTACCAATCTAAACGACGTAGTGGCGGCGGCGCCCTATGAGGACATTGGCAGAAGCACAATACTAGCATTGAGTGGCCTGGTGGAGCATAGGGTCAGAAAGGTGAAGACATAGCCGATGGTCTACCATTATAGACGAAGCAATCGATGGTAAGATCGAGGCACTAGAGGCAGTAACTGGTGGCTATTCTCAATGGCATAAGGTATGGAGAAGCTAGAGATCCTATGTCAAAAGAGAGGAGGAAGAAGTTATTCTAGACCCATATATTTTATGTTTTTCGATGTTTCAAACAATGTGTTTTAGTGTTTTTTATGTTTGATCGAAATTTTGTACTGTTTTAGTTTTTTCCTTCGATTCCTATGAATCAGTTGATGTTTTGCAATTGAAGTTTGATGTTTTGTGTGTGAAAATAAAATGTTTCGATTGTGATTTTACTGTGTTTCATGATTTGATAGTTAAAAGATGTTTTTGACTTGGCGCCGAAACAATTTTCTAGAAGCGGTGAAACAGTGCCCGATTTTTGGTGAAAAATTGGACGACCTCTCCGCAGTCGGCTCCGTGATTTTTCTCCACGGAAGAATAAGTCTTTTGAAGATAAACCTTTACGGGTTTTCTTAGATAATGGAATTAACATCCCCGCGTTTAAATGGGCTTTGGGAGTAGTTTATGGTCCAGCTCGGGATGATTAAATCAGTATCTCACTAACTTAGTCAATATGTGTAATCATGAAGAGTATCCCATCGTAATTGGCTTTTTAGGGCAGATAAACATTTCCGTTGCCACGGTACCTTATGGCCTGGCCACGCTACCATGATTGGTGCTCGCAAAAGTTTCTTTTTCATCTTGAAAATCAATTATGGGAAGTTTTTAATTTAAAAAATCCTTAAACATATACCCTGGTACAAATGAGAGAATATGCGTGGATATCTGGTAATGTACATTATGATAATAAGAATAGAGCATGAATATTACTCAAGCAGATTTTGAACGAGTCAAACAAAAATTGTGTGCTTTGTTAGGGCGGAGGTATAATGCACTTTTCCATTATCTAGAAAAAATTGTGTTCTCTTTTTATTTCAAATTGAATATGTATGTACTCTTAGCCATTTTCAGTGCATGAGATAAATTGAACCATCCCGCATGCAACCATACTAACAATACTACACGAAGGGAACCAAATCATCACGAGTCAAAAATTAAACCATCTTTTGGTTTGAACCATAGTAATAGAATATTGTCAGTATACTCCACATACATACACATATATCAACGGAGTAGCACATATCAAATTTTATACGAAAATAAATCCTATACAATATGAAATAGGTATGTGATTAAAAAAATCTAATGCACTAAGCCATTTCACTTTTGCTGTTACCAGAGCTATGTATTTCTGAAGCATATTTGTCAAGATTCTACAAACAATTCCATTGTCATAACTTGTACATGTACTTCAAGATTTGATTAATCAAGAGCTGTACAAATCTTTAAATTGCATGGTACTGGTAAATTGACACAGATGGTGTACTGTAGACCTGAAAGATTCTGTCATCATTAGCAAAAAGTCAATTAGCTTTTAGCAATGTTTCTCATACTTTCAGCAATCAACAGTATAATTTAGATGCGTATATCTAGCAGTCAACAGTTTAATTTAGATGTGTATATCTGGAAATTCTAATGCAATAAGCACAATGAAGAAATTCAGAATAGGTATTGTTATAAAATTCATGCCACAAAGTTGTCATTTCAGATCGTTGAGGTTCAGTTCCTGCGCAATATAAATAAGAGCATTAGGTTTCCTATAATCATTGTAGAAGCCTCCTTGTGCTGCTCAGCACTGGGGGAAGAATACCTCTGCCTTCCATGTTTTCTTTTTGTGACCTCAAATTAGTTAACATTACCAAGTGTACCTGGTCATAAATGTATAAAGTTTTCCTAGAAAATTAGTAAATACCTATGCTAATTGTAGTCATACAGAGATTCGACATTATCTTCAAGTTAAGTTCTTGAAATTTTCTGTCAGCAATCGGAATGTGCAAATTTAGGCAAATGAATGAGATATAATTCTGAATTATAACAATGACATTCTAAGATTAAAACCATCAGCAATATATGAATGTCCGTGTACTGACAGGAAATTAATTTATTCAAACTGTAACTGTTGCCATACCATCAAGTTTTGTAGAAACGTGATTGCGCCCGCTGCAGACAGCTTCGCAGTTGAAGAGAAATTTGGTGTCCTGTTCTTGCAGACGAATCTGGTGTAAAGATTCCAACGCATTGTCCATTGCAGTAGGCCGAGGCATGGAGATCTGTAACCAACTGCATACATACATTAGCACAGTACGAAAAGAAATATCGATAGATCACTGGCTATCTCAAGCTCGCTAGCTAGCTATCTCAGGCTTCATCAAGTGTTAATACCAGTAGTATTGGGAGATCGGCGACATGGGAAGCTTCTCTTCTCTTACCTTTGCTTAATAATTTGAAGCATCAAATACTGTTGGGGGCACCAAGAATCAGCATGATAATTGGAAAGTAAAGGTAAAGAAGGAAAAACAGGTATACTCTGCCTGAAAGGCACTTAGCTGTAACACTGCGGCTTGTACTCATCTAATGCATAATTTAGCAATCCCACATCCATTTAGCTAGGTTAATCAACAGAAGCGCACCCACATAACCACATTAATTAAATTATAGTACTGATGGGAAATTTGCCATGTAAGAAGTAAGAACAAATGGACTTGAATGTTGAGAAAATCAGCAATTTTGCCTCTACATTGAGCACTAAAAATTGATAATTTACATGAATTTTTTTTCTAAAAACTTTTACATTGTATTGGATAGAATAAAATGTAACCAATTCGCCAAATTAAATACGTCTTGCATTCAATCATTAATTCCTAATAACACCCCCCGCCTCCCCGTTCTTGTTCTCAGATGCTTTCTAGTGCCATAGGAAAAAGAACACATCGCTCAAAATGTTTTCTAGCACCACAGGGCCAACAATAGGTGAAGCCAAAACTATCAGTAGCTCACATTAATAGAACGTGAATACTATCAGAATTAATTTTCATGTTTCAATCGACTACATGGGGAAAAGGAAAAATATAGCAGTTCAGAAGATGTCATGTCAACCAACTGAAATAGTAAAAAGAACCCTCTTAGTGCCAGGTTTCGTACGTAAGGAATATATAAAACCCTGCTAGGCTGCATTTGACACCCTTAGTCGTCATTCATAACCCCATCAGTCTTTATTTCGGTTCCGGCAGAGATAATCCAATCAGGATACCAAAAATCCATATACAAAATGGACTGTGGGAAATAATTTCCATATACAGCCATGCACGCGCACGGCACAGTTACATAACGATGTTCAGTTAGTCATCATGAATGGTCAACAAATTTCACCAGAAATCCTCACAAGAACACCTAGCATCCTTGAAATGATGAAACCGATACAAGTCACGTACAACTATCTCCCTACCTGTGGCTTGACTTATGTACTTGATCGCTTCATGGCAGTCCTCACAAACACGCAGATTCTTGAAGATCCGAAGTGGAGTCCTACTTGGAGTGCTGATGATCCCAAATGCAATGGCCAGCTTCTCACTGTGGAACTTAAGAGCTGTTTCCCTCTGCTCCTCCTCTACATCATGGACCACAAGATCAGTTCTACTTGTGTACCCAATCTCCCTCAGTCTCTTCACCAGCTTCTCCAAGTAAGCATAAATTTCAGCCGATTGTGGGTGTGACACATCCCCTGCAACAAATGTATGCACAGTATTCTTCAGGTGGATCCAAGATCGACCAGGTTGCTTCCTGACCTTCCTTTCCCTCATCGCAACTCTGAGCTCAAAAGTGTCATGCCATTTTTTGTTGGTAGCATACATGTTTGACAGCATAACATATGATCCAGCATCACATTGCTCCAAGTGAACCAAATTTTCAGAAGCCAATTTTGCATAGTCCTTGTGCTGGTGAAGTCGGCAAGCCGACAGTAACGTCTTCCAAATAATAGCGTCATGATTGATGTTGTTTTCCTCAATGAAGTTCTTTGCTTTGTCAAGCAGTCCAGATCGTCCGTAAAGATCGACAATGCAATTGTAGTGCTCAATGCTTGGAACAATCCCATACTCCTCTTGCATCTGCTTAAAGTAAAGCTCTCCTTCACTGACCAATCCAACGTGGCTACAGGCAGATAGAACACCAACAAGGGTAATCTCATTGGGTGTCATCTTTTCTGCTGTCATTCTTTTGAAGAGCTCAATAGCCATCTTGCCTTGCCCGTGAGATGCATAGGAGCACAGCATTGTAGTCCAGACAGCAACATTTTTGGTGCAAGCTCTCTTGAATATGCTATGAGCATCTTCAAGGTTGCCACATTTAGCATACATGTCCACAATGGCAGATGCCAATGGTGCATCTAATTTGTACCATAGCTTCTCCACACAAGCATGCACTTGCCTTCCTTGCTCAACCATCCCAGCATTTGCACAAGCTGCAGCTACACTAGTGAGGGTGAACCGATCAGCAGCAGCCCCTTCACACAGCATCCTACGAAAGAGCTCAAGAGCTTCTTCCTCCCTGCCATTCTGGACATAACCAGCAACTATTGTGCTCCAGGCAAAGTTCATGTCTCCGGTGAGTGGTAACCAACGATCAAAGACTGACACAGCTGCCTCCAATAAGCCGCATTTGCAGTACATGTCCATGAGAGAGTTCCGAACAAATGCATCACTCTCCAGTGCAGCAATCAAAACAAGGCCATGGAGCTGCCGGCCCAGGTCTGGCAAGAGAAGCATGCCAGCCAAGGCAAACGCCATGGAGTACGTGTAGTGATTGAACACCACTCCAGCTTGCGCCATTTGACGCAGGCGGTTCAGGGCCTCGGTGGCATGCCCACTGCGCATCAGGCCACTGATGATTGTGTTCCAGCTTGTAGTGTCACACAGCTGTGATTCGTCGAACAGCTGCATTGATCCAAGAATGTCACCGGCCTGTATGCACGCACTGATGGCGATGTTCCAGGAGACGGAGTCTCTGTCGGCCATTGCTCCAAACACCTTCCTGACACGCTCGAACTGGCCGCACTTGGCATACATGTCAAGAACAGCATTGCACAGCACCACGTCCAGATGCACCCCGTTCCTCAGCATCCACCCGTGGACGCGCTTGCCAGACTCCACATTGCCAATCCCGGCGCAGCACCTGACGACGGCAGCAAGAACGAACGCGTTTGGCGTGGCTCCACCTTCGGCTAGCATCTCCCCGAACGCGCGCATGCCGTCCGCGTACCGCCCGCTGCGTGCGCAGCCCGCGATCATCGACGTCCACACGGGCGCAGTCCTCGTCGGCGTTTCGTCGAACACCCTGCGAGCATTGTGGAAGTTGCGGCGTCTGACCAAGAACAGCAAGACCGAAGCGCTCTCGTGGGGTACTCGAGCCGAGCATGCTTCGAGGGCTCCCACGCGGGCGGGTCCTCCGCGCCGGAGGAGGGCTGCAGAGGACAGAGGTGAGATAGCCGGCGGCGAGAGCAGCCGAGCCGCAGCTTTCCTCGCCGCGCACATCGCGAGTCCGCTGGGCACTGGTGGAGCCTGGGGGGCGAGGAAACTCCGGGCTCAAGTCCGCGCGCATGGAGGCGACGGCGGTGAATCGGCGGCAGCGTGGAGCGCGCGCGAGTAGACGGAGGCGAGCGACCGCGGCGGAGGCTGTCGCGAAGGAGGAAGAGGGGTTCTGGTGAGAACTGAGAAGTCGCGACGTGGCCGGGAAAAAAAAAACTACTCCTTTCATCTCATGATACACATAATACTGAGTCTTATGTCCTTTTAAAAACAAGAATAATATAAAGAATGTTTGTAATTGATTAAGAAAAAAATAGATAAAAAATTAAATGGAGAAAGTTATAGATAGTTTAGTGAAAAAAGTAGTTGTATTTTGAGATAAATTAAATTAAATTTAAAATTTGTTAAATAGTCAATTGTCTTACGATTTTAAAAAATTAAATCTTATCATGATTTCAATTTTATAGTTTTTAAAAACCGTAACCTTGGCGTCTCTTTACTTTCTCATCTAGCCCATTGCTAACATTAAACAGTAAACTTGTCTCGTCAGGTTTCGTTATCAATCATCACTATCTACCGTCAACTTTGCTCCACTGGTTGTTCCTTTTCTCTTATACCATTGGATTTTAAAAATCGAATCTTATCATCATTAACTAGGATTTTATTTTTTAGTTTTTAAAAATCTTGATAGCCGCTGTCCCTCTGGCCGGTTATCTTTCTTGTCAGTTCAAGATGCTCAACATGTGTTGGATATTTTGTTTGGAAACTTGTTAAGTTATCTTGTTTGTATTTTTTGCTTGGTAGCTTCGTGTTCTTTTTGTGGGCCAGGTTGAGCCGTGGCCATGTCGTTAGGTTTAATTCCTTTGCCTGGCGTGTATGTGTATATATGTTTTACAATATATGTCATGACCCCTAGTTCGACTAAATATACAGCTAACCTTTTCAAAACCAGTTAGACCGTTCTTTAATTCACAGTAATATGTTTTGCCATTTTAGTATAAAATAGAAAGTCGACAATCGCAGGTTTTGCAGTTTTGGTATAGAACGTATCTTCATCTTTGCATGTTGTGTAATATTTGTCAGTGGTATGTTAAACTTTTTGTATGATAAATATTACACACATGTGAGTATATTTGAATAAAAATTTAGTGAAATCAAGCATTTGTTGTTGACCTCAATTATTTTGAGCGTGTATAGATGGGCGTTATCCATGCAAGCTAAATAATAAATATTTTTTCTAAAAGGTACATCAAATTAATTGTTTTTGCAAGAATGCACCTTTTAACTTAAACATATTAAAAGGTATATCACTTTATTATTATTATGTTAGAAGGCATGTAAATATTTATATGGAATTCGAAACTTCATACGTTCCCTAGCTAGCTTGCTGAGACGTCTACGTTACTTGGCTAGAAGCAATCAAATGCTCCTGGACAGAGAGGCACCCAGCCCAATTGGTCTCCATGGCCAACAGGCCAAGTCCGACTCTCATTCTACCGTATATATATTTCTGCTCCTTTTCTTTCTTTTGAAGCTGCAAGTACTCTAAACATGTCCAAATGCTAGATTTCTAATACGGTGCAATCAATCTCAACTATTATAATTTAGATATTTACAAAGATATAACGGTATATGTCTTTTCTTTTTCTCTAATTAAGCAACCCTGACGACTCGGACACCTAATACATTTACATTGCACGGTTAACGAAGAATAAAAACTGCATATAAAATAAATCAAAACTCTTATTGCATAATTACCTGATTACTGTACTGCTGATTTGTTGTAATGTATATCCTTTCTGATTCCGATAGAACACTGCTGATGGCATTAATATTCCTAGGCAATCTGCGATCATATTAGCCTATAAATCCAGACCCCGTGGGAAGGTTGAGAAGGAGCACCACGTCAAGCTAATTTTGTAAAAAAAAAAGCCCTAAACTTTGAGTTAATTAAGCGCTGGTCTCCACACCTGCACTAGGGTCGATTTGGCCATACACATGTCCTGTTGTAGCAGCTCTTTCGTACTTGTGAGATTGTCGGCTCAAGAATAGACAGTGTAGATTTTGCTAGCCCACACTAAACCCTAACCTCCACATCCACCCCGCCTGCTCCGCCCTCCTCTCCTCATGAGCGCCATCATCATCACCACTCACACTCCTCTAGCAATCGACTCTACCTCACCACCCTCCCCTCGTGCATATGGTTGTCGCCGTAACCTAGCCCTCTTCCAACAAGATCCGGTGGTGAGAAGCCCCGGCCTCCTCACCATCGAATCCTGCCACCCCTTTCCTTGCTCTCCACCATCTAGTGTGATGCCCTCTTTGCTAGTGTGTATTCAGCCATTTTCTTTCTCCCTCTTTGTCTCGCTCAGCATGACGCTAGATCCACCTTAGCCTTCCCCGATGGATCTAGCTGCTCGAAGACGAGGAGCAGAGGCCACCGCCACAACTCTTATATCCTTTCCCTCTTAGAGATCACTAGATCTAGTAGAAAGAGGTTATAGGAGCTGTGGGAGAGGCTGGTGGAGCAATGGTTAGAAAATTGGGGAGGAGAAGGAAAGTGGAGGTTGGCGGCTTGGCCACAGCTGCCTCAAGTTTGTGACAAAGACAAGGCTTGGTGACAACTATGGCAAGGCCTCCGCCTAGCGCTGCATGTATTGTTGTACACGGCATTAGTGCATCTTTTCTAGGCAAGTCCCCTCTTCGGTTCTCCAGTTGCCTAGTTGCCTCTCCATTCTGTTCTCTGGTTTCTCCGATGAGCTTCCAAGCAACACCTTGCTCCTTTTTTCCTTTTCTTACCATTTGTTACATGCAGTCTTCCCTTCACTTTCTTTTCTTGAGGTATTTCGTGCCTGTGACTGTGAGGATGTAGAAAACTCTATCAATGTGGTTGTAACATAGATGCTCTTTCAATGCAGATGTCCTTTTCTTGCTATAGATGATGTGTAAGACATGTAGTTGTAACATAGATCTTTTCAGGTTAGTTCACCTTGTTCTGTTGTAACCTAGATGCTCGTTCACATCAAATTACAAGGTTCAGTTGTTACTTCAGGTTAGTTCACATTGCTCAAGTGCTCTCTGTTTCCAGGAATCTGTCTTGAGCAATTGTGTTATGATGTTAGCTTGTCAAATACATTCCGGTTTGATTGATATCCAATTATACTGTCCACATTTGACTAATGTCCAATTATATTGTCTAGGTTGGACCAACATTTTCAAGTGATTCTTTGCCTTCTTCTGTTTGTTATACACCGGCATGGCATTTACATGATCTATGTTTCCATAAATTTTTTTAATGGTAGTCTCTATGTTATACATCAAAGGATACCATCCTGAAGTAATTAGCAATTCAATTCTATTTCGAGTTTATCTTACCTCAGTTAAAAGATCATGCACATTTTAATGATTCTGTCGTATAAAAGAAGAAAGAAAAACATACATGGCCAAGAATCTCATTCACCATGCAGAAGGCATGATGGCAATGCGATGCTCTGTTGCTTTGTTGTTTGCACATAACCATATGCAGTGCCAGATATGATAAGGGTTGGGCCTTAGTTCTTGATAATCAGGCATGATCGAGATAAGTAGATGTTGGTAAGGATTGCTTGGTACCATTTTTTGTTGTTGTTGTTTGCTCCTTTGACATAAAATTATTTTTAGCTCTGGTCATGTATGCTGCAAAGTTTGCTGGTTGCAAATCATTTCTGTATTTGCTTCTTATTTTCCATGCTCCGCATTGATAAAATTGAGATTAAATTTTTGGACATACTCTGTAACTACCATTCTCCCACTCTGTCTTACATCATGCTTAACTTGAACAGGAATACGACCTACATATGCAATATTTTCTCCTGGAGGATGGCAAACTGGATCTCTCCTTTGGCAGTTGATGGTAATAAATAGTCACACCTTTTTTGGAATATATTACTCAAGAAAACCCACTGCTGGTTCAGGAGAGCATTTCATTAGTTGGTACTCAAATTTCTCTACGTTGCGATTATTTATTTCTGTTAGGAATTGCATATACAACTTTGAATGTGAAATGGTAGTGTCAATAAGTTTGTTTGTTCCCATTTGTGTTGTAGGGTATATTTTCGTATTCAGAGAGTTATGAAAGCTACCGGCACATATTGCTTTCCTCTTGAATGTAAATCAAAGGAGTTTTTCAAATGTTGTTGTATTGTCTTCCCCATACATTACTGATATGCTCCACATCAGTTTTCACATAGTTTTGTTGTGGTTCATCTACTGTATTTCCTGAAATTTTCATGTATAAATATTTATTTTAGTTCCAATGAAATATGTACTGCTATTTTCCATTATGTCTGTTCGGTTATTTCATTTTGTAATCTTATCTTCTTCAATGGCATTTATACGTTGTTTGCATCTGCTTCAAGCGTGCCTACTGCATGTATGCTTTAGATCAATGTTGACGTATAATGCTATTGCTCATCTAATATTTGGTACCTTTTTTCATTTATAAATATTTTATTTAACTCCAGGCAAAATTTCATTTTCCACCATTATGGCTACTTATTTTTTTTCCAACTTACATAGATGCCTAATAGATGAAAATAGTTTTCTGTACAAAAGATAATGTTCATTTTTTTAGTAGTAAGCCATCATATCATTTGATAGAATGTCAGCAAATTTTTGAGAGATTATGAGCCAATCTTTAATGCATCTTTCCATAGATATTTTTTGGATATTTCTTCTACCTAAATTTGATATTATGATATCTATTAAACCTACCGTGTTAAACATAATAACTTCATTCTGTTTTGTGTAAGAAATTTCGATAAAAATATGCTTTTTATATGTAGGAATCATTTTCTACACATCTTCCGCAATACAATGGTCGTATTCTTTTATTAATGTCAACTATAATGGAATTTGCAATGATAGAAATTGAGTTGGTTTGCCGTTCATTACACGGTTTATTTTTTACTTCTGTGTGATTATATATATATATATATATATATATATATATTATGTGTTATCCTACACACCACAGCTACACACATAGTACGTGACTCTTTCTAGTTAAATTAATACATGGCTGATCTTTTTTCTTTATTTCTCCGAGCAAGCGTAAGACGGTAATAGGACCAGTTGTCTTGTGCTAGCACGCTGGCCTGCTGGTGGTTGATCGTCGAGTTGTCACACCCGCATGCTCTGCTACATGTATTTGTATTTGTACTTGTTAAGCTGCCCGTGCCTCTCTAATAGTATAAGTTCATAAATACTTAATGGATGGTCACGATGCTACTGCTACTGCTATTCTGCTACACGTATTCAAACATAGAGCCATGTTGGCTTTTAGTTTCCGTATGCTTCAATTAAATCTCAACCATTATCATTATAATTATAATTTAGACATATCACAATCTATCATTACAAACTTTTTAGATTAATACGATAATTTTTTAGGCTTTAAAGCGAACTTGATGACTTTTTCAAAGGATTTCATAAAATATTTTAATTGTTTGTGATTATGTAGGTGGAAATTGAACCAACTTCGCCTATTCTCCAAAATTTAATTTATTATGATTCATTATTTTATTTTATTTTTAAATTATTTATGATAATAAGTCGAGATGGCCCGAGCTGAGCCAAGCCACATTATAACCAACTTTCGTTTAAAACCACATAATTTTAGTTTAAAAAAATAGATTTAATGGAGCAAGCTAGTTACATGAGGTTTTTTCCCTACCCAAGTTTGTTTTCAATAAAGGAAAAGGGAAGGAAGAAGAGGATTTGCTAGTTCTCCTAGTACTAGTACTTTAGGGAAGAAAACTCTCTAAGGTGGAGCCTCTAACCCCTACATATAAGGCCCCATCTCAGATTTATGCCACCTTATACCTCGCTAATCTCAGAGCACAGAATAGATGTAAAGTTAGATTGATTTTTGACTCTTCCGTGCTCTCTTCGTATTCTGTCCGTGACGCATCGTATTCTACGCGCTATCACGCTGCCATCGTTCCTATTTCTCAGCGCCATCGGGCCGCCTGCCCTTCCGCCACCGACACATTTCTTCTTCCTCGGCGTCGTCGCGTCGGTCGTCCTTCTGTCGTCTACGCACACGATGCATCCCACGCCGGTCGCCCCAACGAAGCGATCGATGTACCAAAACTAAGTGACTGCTTTCTATGGGAGAATGAGGCTCTTAAACGGATGTTAAGAGATGATTTTCTACGAATTTGCTATATGGCATTTGACAGAAAAAATCAGAGCAAAATGTTACCCCTTTGACCTTCAGATTTACTCCACAGTTTGTGTTACTTGACATCATTATCCAGCTCCGACAAATTCCAGCTAGCTCCGACCAACACTAGTGAGCTCCCAATGATTTAGCATTTAGGGTGGGGAAAAGTTCGTCGGGCTCAGAGCAAAGCCAAGGTAATGCTGATATGGCAGTGGGTGGCGGATTTGAGGGGTGGCTAGGCAGTGACAGCGTTAAAGTGACAAAGACAATGATGGTAGCAGGAGTATCTTGAGTAAGTGGTTAGATGGCGTAAAGACAATGGATCTAGTGGCAGGAGCTGTGAAAGAATAGCAATGTAGTAGAATATCTTACTGAAGTTTAGGAAGATAATACCGAGAGAAAAGAAAAACGGTGAGTTGAGAGTTACTTCAAGTGAATGAGGCAGTGGAGTGGCAGCATTGTGGGGAGGGGGGACAGTCACCAGCGACCTCCAGCTTCTGAGGACAATTGTGCCTGTGTAAGGAGGAGAGTATGCGCTGGGCACGTGAGGTGGTAGCGGCGGCTTGGTGGGAGCTGGAAAAAAATTATGGTTGATATATGTAGTAGAATAGAAAGTTGGATGTGTACCATTGGATCAGCATCTGACAGTGGAAACAATCGATATCAATGGAGAGGTGATTTCTTGCAAACAATAACTAGACAGCCTCTAATCATGGGACTGCCTAATTAGTTTCACATGAAACCCTCCATCTTATTTGATATTTTCCTCCATCAGATCAATATCCAATGGTCCACATTTAACCTCCCATTCCAACATAATTACTAGCTTTTTCCTTGCCTCCCACCAAGCCACCACCACATCTCGCATGAGTAGAGTGGTGCGTGTCCTCTCTCGATGCTGATGGCCATCAACTTTCGCTACCCACCTTGGTTGTTGACACCCAATTATTATAGTACAATAGTGATTAGTATAATTTTTTTCTGTCATTAGATTGCCATCCGATGAATGAAAATTAATCTCTCGTAGTTGTAGTGGATGAGAAAGTCTAATATGCAAAAACGTGCTACACTCTTAAAAAACAATATATTTCATCTATTTAAAAACAATTGCATTAAATTTATTTGAGTTAAGAGTTGTTTAAGTTGACAAATTTTTAGGAATCACTGTGGAAAAGAATAATTGAAGATGAATCTAGGGAGAAAAGACGTAGACCTAGGAGTATGGTTTGGTACTTGTACGTGCACATAGGGAAGATTGGACCGGACGGAAGTACGCATCGAGAGGGCGAGTGAGCGTAAGTCAATGGAGGTCCGATGCGATCGCGCGCAGATACACTGAAGCTTAGGAGATCTGTTTAGTTCCAGCATAGGTCCTTCGGCTCGTTGGAGTGTACTCATGATGGTCCCACCAGGCGTGCCAAAAAATATGTTCGCACGTGTGCAGGGAAGATCGGACAGGCGGAGCGGCGCATCAAGAGTAAGCGCGAGCGTTAGCTGATGAAGGTTCGATGCGGACACGTCAAGGCCTAGGAGATCTGCTTGGCTCCAATACAGGTTCTTTGACTCGTTGGTTCGTTGGAGTGTACTCCTGATTGTCCCATTAGGCGTGATGAAAAATATGTTTGTGCGCGCAGGGAAGATCAGACTGGATAGAGGGGCGCGTCGAGACGAAGCGCGAGCATTAGCTGATGGAGGTTCGATATGGACACACGCAAACACGCCGAGGCCTAAGAGATCTGCTTGGCTCTAGTGTAGTTCCTTCGATTCATTGGTTTATTGGAGAGCACTCCCGATTATCCCACCCGGTGTGCCAAGAAATATGTTTGAGCTAAATCAGTCCTCCATGTTTACCGATGGAGGTCTGATAGAATCGCACCCGAACACACGAAGGCCTAGGAGGTCTGCTTGGCTCTAGTGTAGGTCTTTTGGCTTCAAGGTGTCTTCGTCTAGTTGCTGTAGGTGCAAGCGTGTCAGTCAATTTGACTTCTATTTGATAAGAAAGACACATAGAGTTAGATCGTAGAACCAGTCGACCGATAGGCCGATACGAACTCTTACTATCGGCTGGTTACCGATAGAGTTAAGATAGTCATCGGCTGAGTTCGATGCACCCCTGCTATCAGCTGGTTACCAATTGTAACTGTAGCTCTTATACATTGCCTAGAAAGCCGATGACGGCATAGGAGAATGGCGAGGAATAAAGTAAAGGACTCATCGGCTGTAAAGCCGATGATGCTTCGAAAAAAGTATGTGATGAATAGTAAGGAGAGAGACCTAATCTCTCAAAGGTACAAGACCCAATGATCACCAATGACGGTACCATTAGATCCAATCTTGATAGATCAGACCAAATTGAGAAAGTATAAGGTTGAGACTAATGGCACAGAGATAGCGGAGGCTAGATCGGACGTGCCGACGAAAGGAATGGGTGAACCCATCAACTGCGGGTCCGATATTTTCATATAATTAAACTCATTGACTAGCTGAGTCAATGGAAGAACGAAACCCACTAAGTCTCGATGTTAGATTTAATAGAATCAGATCGATCGCTAACGGATTAATTGTTGGGCAAGATATATGTATTCGGCTGAGAAGCTAATACACTAGGTGTGAGATTTAGTGTATGGATAACTCATCGGCTGGCCACTCAAATGAAACATTTGTGTAAAAAAACTATTGGCCTAAGGCTCAATCCGCTATCATTAGTCCAATAAGTTCGACCTAACCGATATAACATAAGACCGATAATAGCAGAAGAGCATGATAAACCGATAGATTCTATGCGAGTGTGATGTAATGTATCCGATCGAATTAAGATATCAGATCTAACCGATGCAGCCTTAGACAAGACGGATACACCAAGATTGTGGTGGGACTTAACCCTTCGCCGAAACTCGGACTTAAACAATGTAACCTCTTATCGAGAGTCAAAACCCACCGATAAAAACCTAGATAAACTAGGGTGGTGATGCGCTAAAATTGTATTAATCTGTGTAGATATTTTATAAGATTCTAGTGGTCTATATTTATATTCTAGGGTTACAAGAGTCTAATATAGTTCCAGCCAAACTTTGAAAGTTCTTTCCTAATTAGAAAAGAAAATTTTCTCTATGAAGTTAACAAAACTAACTAAACTTATCTATATAAGATATATTATGTAAAGATACAATTATCTTGATATAGCTTCCATGGCTACTTCTTAAATCTGGTCTCATCTGAATAATTTTCCATCTCGGACTGAATCGAATTCATCCTCATATGTCCGATCAGCTCTTTCCATATATAAATCGATTTCCTTCTATAAACCGATCGGCTCTTTAATATTGTCTGTGGGGCTTACCAAATTTTAGTATTAATAGTGCTATGATATAGAGGGTGGGGTTGTAGGTATTAGGTTTGACAGGTTGAAGTGGTCGAAGGGGTATAAGGGATGTGCTACATGAATTTCATCTAAAAGTGACGTAATAGTATCTCAATTATGTGATTTCATATCTTCACAAGGTTTTAGGAAGCAGAAAAAAGTTAAAATTTTTTATACTATTCTGTCACTTTCAGTAAAAAGGCATCAAGGGTTAGAAATTAAAAAAAGTGTATTATCCACTTTTAGTCCTAAAATATGTTTAAGATAGAAAACCAGATAATTGTGATACTATTCCATCACTTTTATATAAAATTCATGTAGTGTGACCCTAATACCCCTTTGGCCACTTCATCCCATTAAGCCTAATAACTACAACCCCACCCCCTACATTGTAGCATCAAACTATATTCCTAGTCTATCTCTGTTCTTGCCAGATTCATCTTCAGTTCTTTTTCAAGTTGATTCTTAAAATCTCATCAACATAAATAACTCTTGATTTGAATAAATTTGATAAAATTGCTTTTGATAAGAGTGTAGCATATGTTTGCAAATTAGATTTACTCATCCACTGCAACTGTGAGGGATTAATTTTCATTCATCGGATAGCAATCTAACGGCAAGGGAAAACTATACTTCACTGTTGTACTTAATAATTGTGGGTGTCAGTAGCCATGGTGGGGAGTCGTCGGCATCAAGGGACTTGTATGCATGAGGAGGACACATGCTACGCCTCATGCAGTGGCTCTGTGGGAGACTGGGAGGTGAAGAGGAGCTAGTGTTGATTATGTTAGAATGGAAGGTTCAATGTAAACCATTGGATCATGTGAGAAATAATTTGGCAATCCCTTTAATATTTACCTGTTTTACCTCAACCTCCTCCCGCTACTTATATATTCATTATTTATGGACAAATATCATAATCTTCTTCTTTTATCATTATATCTAAAAAAAGCCCAGGATTGTAGACGGAGGGAGTACTATTTTAGTTGAACAAACCCTATTATTTTTAATTTTTGCAAACAAATTGATTTAGGCATACACAAATTGATTACTATAAAGAACATTTCTTATTTCTAACTGGTATGAACGGTATTTAGGTAAGGTTGTCAGGATCACCATACAGATCAGTAGTATCACGATACTACGACCCTAACCTAGGCCAAGTGATCTGAATGGTTTTGTGGATCGTTGTTGTGTAGGATCGTGGTTGTATTGTGCTATGGATCGTAGATACGTTAAAATCAGACCTAGATAATGACCATGATTTATTACAACTCCGAATCTAAGCATGGATGAAGACAATAAATGTAACTAGATATGCCTGCTGCTAGCCAAATCTGTCAACCACAAACCTTGTCGTTGGCCGCTAGCACAAATAGCATAGTTCTGCGAGCCGACCTTGGGTCCTGAAAAAGCATAGAGCTAGAGTGAGAGGGGGGAGAGTAGTCGAGAGAGAGCAGTAGAAAAGGATATTAGTGTGTCTATTGCAACTTTATAACAATATCAATAGTAAATAATTAAAGTGGTAATGTCAACGTGCTCGGTCTCACCGAGGATAAGAGAAGCTAGGAGAAGTCATTAGTGGATGGTGACATCTGACTTTTTGCATTTTTTTAATAAATAAGTGTGACTGTTGAAAGTTCTGTTTACCAATAATGTTAGCATGGTAGGACAAATATCACTGCATGCAGTTATTATTATTAGGATGTTATATTGAAGAATAGTTATAAATAATTCATTTAAATACATTTTTTTATAATATATTGATTTAAAATAAATATAAAAAGAGAAATTACATACGACACTATTTGGAGAAAAACGATCCTACCTATATTCTAGCAACCTTGATTTCGGTGCCTTGTGTTTAATACGTTGAATGATAAACTTCTATTAAAAGCAACCCCTCATTCCAGCGATCAATGCCAAAGTGAACATGAGTAGTTTACTAGCTAGCTCATAATCTAAGCTATAATTAGCGCATGCTAATCAAAGCCAAAAGCTCTCGTCACCACCTGTTCGACCGGAGTCAGATCGCGCGCGCCGTCCTCCAACACCGCCATGGCGCCGCCGTCACGACATGGACACGCAGTCGCCGCCGTTCTCCCTCTACTCCTCCTCCTGCTCCTTCTGCCATTCGCCGCGGCGATCGGCGTCAACTACGGCACCAAGGGAGACAACCTGCCGCCGCCGGCCACCGTGGCGGCGTTCCTCGCGAACCGCACCCGCATCGACCGTGTGAAGCTGTTCGACACCAACCCGGATATCGTCAAGGCCTTCGCCGGCACGGGCATCATGGTCATGGTCACCGCCGGCAACGGCGACATCCCCACGCTCGGCACCAAGGACGGCGCCGCCGCGTGGGTCGCGGCCAACATTGCGCCGTACTACCCGGCCACGGAAATCTCCCTCGTGGCCGTCGGCAACGAGATCATCAACACGGCTGACAACGGCCTCATCTCCGGCCTCGTTCCCGCCATGCGCACGCTCAGGGCGGCGCTCGTCACCGCCGGCTACCGGCGGATCCGCGTCTCGACGCCGCACTCCCTCGGCATCCTGGCCGTCTCCTCGCCGCCGTCGGCGAGCCGGTTCCTCGACGTCCTCGACCGTGCCATGTTCGCGCCCATGTTCGAGTTCCTCCGCAAGACGAGGTCGCCGTTCATCGTCAATCCGTACCCCTACTTCGGCTACAACGGCGACACTATACCGTACGCGCTGGCGCGGCAGCCCAACCCCGGCGTGCTCGACCCCGGCACGGGCATCACGTACACGAGCATGCTCGAGGCGCAGCTCGACTCGGTGTTCTCTGCGATGAAGAAGCTCGGGTTCGAGGACGTGGAGATCGCCGTGGGGGAGACCGGGTGGCCGACCAAGGCGGAGGACGGCCAGGCCGGCGTCAGCGTCGCTGAGGCGGCGGAGTACAACCGTTACCTCATCGGAGAGGCCAGCTCCGGGTCGGGGACGCCGCTCATGCCGAAGCGGACGTTCGAGACGTACATCTTCTCCCTCTTCAACGAGAACCTCAAGCCCGGCCCCATCGCCGAGCGCAACTTCGGCCTCTTCAAGCCGGACCTCACGCCGATGTACGACGTCGGCCTCATGAAAGACCCGGTACGTACGTCCGTGCGTGCGCCGCCTCGTCGTCGTCGACGACGGCGAGCGCAATTAATCCGAGCTGCATGCTCTGTTCGATCCGACGAACGTTCTTGCGTAATTCAGGTGAAGTCAGCGACGGCGCTGGCGCCGGCGCCGGCCGTCACCGGCGTGTCTGCCAAAGCTACAGCACCGGTGAAGGCCGTTAATGCCAGCGCTTCCGCTGCGACGAAGCATGACTCGGAGGCCATCGCGCCGGCACCGTCGGAAGACAGCGAATCATCCAGCGGCTCAGCCTCCCCGGAGCCATCGGAGGGTGAGCCGGCCGACGAGAAGAAGCCGGTGCGTGTCGTCCTCGATCCGATGGACGCTCATTTACTACTCCATTGTTGTGCTGCCGAAACTGACATATCGTTGTGGAGCTCATTTGTGCGTGCTTTGCAGGAGGAAGAAGGGGATGCGACGACGACGCCGGGGGGCGATGGCGGCGACTCGCCGGAGACGTCAGCCGAGGTACGTACACGCATCGCTCATTCATGATTGATCGCGCGGCCGCCTGCATCGAAACGAGAAGCTTGAAATGCATGCAATGCACGCTTTATTGCCACGCACGTATTCATCAGTGTAACTATCAGTTGACTACGATCTACGTCTAAATTTAATTTATTTTATAAATAAATTATGATATTAATTATATAAAGTAATAGAATCATATTTGATATGATATATACGACGACAATCAATATGAATATGAATAGATAAAATATGAAAGATATAATATATACGTACCGATGATCCTAGAGCATTAACAGTAACAACCGGTATTGTATCAATGACGTGTAGTATAAGGCAATAACCACGATGTGCCGCAGCCGACAGAAGAGAAAAACATGCCGTAGTAGATGACCAACGAGCAATCGCATAGAGCGCTTCCTAAAAATCTTATTTGTCTTCTTTCGGTATAGGACTTTAGGAGTGCAGGTCTTCATGAGGATGAGGTTCAATAGACCTACTCTCTCAATCCACCAATGCACGCCGGTAAGTAGGATAGAGTAGGTGATGTGTGATGGTTTAATATAGAGAAGATGGCAAAACCCTAAATTGTTTTCACCCTTTTCTATTCTATCGAGTTGAGGCGATGGTTTAGTACTTATAAAGATATCAGAATACGTGATTAGAACGCCTACACGATCTCTATAACATGCGCGCATAATCTATTCAAGCTCCACACCACTTTAACATAAAAAATAAATCAACTGTTGGATGCAGCAAAATAAAAAACTGTAAAATAAAGCAATAACTGCGCAAGTATAAGTTCTTAATTTTAATGGTACATATGGTGTACGCGTATCGCTTGGTCACATGAGGTGAGCGTGCGCAAGTTTCTCTGGTTCTTCATCATGCATGATGCATGACTCAAGTGACTAAAAAAGCATCTACTCTTATAAAGAGGTTTTTCTATTCTAATATTAACAAGATGATAATAGAGTTTCACATACAACCATTTTCTATAAAATGGATCTTTGACGTTTTTTAAAAAATTATTCTAAATATAGGCCTTAGCACATTTACAAATTTCAACAAAACCTATGTAGACATCTATTTAAATTGGATGAATTTTGGAGAACCGAATGGTTTGGTGTGAAAATCCTGTAAAATTCCTGTGTTCTACAGAAACCCTCATAGAAATCTTTTGAAAAAAAAAATCCTGTGTTTAATAACCTGAACCATCAATTCCACAAATCAGGATGCACGTCCTCGGCAAAAGGAATATTGGACTTACAATTTTTTTCCTTAGAAAATTCTCTGTGCTCACATATGAAGATCTAATTGTTTTATTTTTTTTCTCATTATTCAATTGACATCTGACAAAGAAAACGTACTTGGATGCCACAAAGTCGATTTTGTTATTTACACTCTTTTAATCATTTTTGTTTGAAGAAATCCATGTTCATTTGATCTTTTTCTGTGTGATCTTGGGCAGGGTGATGGTGCTAAAGAAAGTGAGGGAAAAAACAACCCCCATGGCCATGGAGGTTCTTCAGCCACCAACATTACGCTCTCTGTCCTTTCTATGCTTACCATTGCTCTGTCTGTAATAGTTCTTCATCTCTAACTTGTCTGCCATCTTCAACTCATGGTGTAACAATACTAATTTTTTGCCTTCGCTAAACTGCTTCTCTTAGGAGTTAATTCTTCCATTTATATTTGTTAAATAGCTATCATAAAAATTAGACAACCCATTAATGTCAGTTATCTCAAATGGAGACTTATTCTCCTCAAGGATATTTTATTTCTTCTATTGCCTCACAGGAATAGTTAATTGGCCAAAATTTACATACAACTTGATTACAACCCACGGTTGCGAAGTGTTGGTATATAAAGTGCACTTGCAAAATTGCAATATATGAAACTGGAAAAATAACTAACCCAATAGCCAAAAAGGACACATGCGTGTTAGAAAGACTATAGGCTAATCTAAACCTTTAAAGCACCATCCAAAAATAACAATGATAAGTGATAAGGTTGTCTTTTTAATTCTACTGGTGTTATCTTTCTACTAATATAATCTAATAGTTAAGAAATGATGATGATGTGGCTTTTTTATTTATTATACGCACAATATAATTGCAATGCTTATTGTTAATCCATTATTTTTTGCAAAGGCGTTGAGGATCAACCCACAGTACACACGTGACACTAAGATTATACATATATAACTATGTAGGGAAGCTTTTACGGAACATTCATAAATACAAACCTACTCAAACCATCAGAAGTAGTCAAGTACAGAAGCTTTCAACCTCCATCATTCTTTTGAGATGAAACATACCAAAGCTTATATTAGTGGAACTATTCTTCTAATAAATAAATATTAGGGTAACTACTCATAACTTTTAAACTGCTAAACGGTCTATTTTATGTAAAGATTTCTTTTAATAAAAATTACTTTAAAAATCAAATAAATTTATTTTTTAAATTTATAATAGCTAAAATCTATCTTCGTCTTCTGTTTGAAGACTAAAACAAGAGACTACATAGTATTTTAATTTCCCAATTTAGCGGATTAATAAGCTTCCACCACTTATTTTAGGTGATAAATTCATTCTTGTGGTCTATTTTCACCTGTCGGTTGTTGAAGCATCATCATCACTGCCCAAATCATACATGATACTAATTTACATAATCTGACTAGTCACATACTCACATTGACCATCGCAAATCCAAGAAGCCGGCTGAAAACGAAATATAAAAAAATCCCCCAAAATCCAAAAAGCCATCCTCGTGTTCTATTGACCAGAAGTCAGCAAACACGAGAAACCCCACTTGCAAATTGCAAGCCCACAGTCCACGTCATCTGGCCCCACCTGTCATTCACCCAGCCGAAAGCTGCACTAGCAACAAAACTGAGCCGGGCCCCACTTGACAGCCTCACAGGAGCCGCTACAAAATGCCTCGAAAAACCTCAATCCGCACGCCTCCTCCCTCCCTCATCCGCGCCGCCGCCGCCACTCGCCACCAATTCCCTCCTCCGCCAACCCCGCCTCCTCCCCCGTGCGCTCAAATCCCCCACGAATCGAACCCACTCCACCCACCGGAATTCTCCTTGATCCGTCGCCTCCTCGACGAACCGCAATCAGGCGAGGTGTTCTCCGATTTTTTTCCGTGATTTTCTTGTTCATTTTTTGGCTGTTCCAATCCAATCTGACCATTTCCTTCGTGGGCGTGGCGGTTGTAGTGGTTGGTGCGTGGGGCGGGCATGAGCATGGCCTTCTCGTGCGCGACAGCACGGCTGCAGGAGCGCGTCGGCGTGGGGAAATGCCGGGGTGGCGGCTCTGCGCTGGTCAGGCGGAGTGGCTGCTGCCTCTACCCGAGCGCGTGGAGGGGGCTGGGGGTGAGGGGGATCCGCGCCGAGCTGCCGCCGCGGCGGGCCTGCGCGGATGGCGGCGCGGCAGCCACCACCTCGGGCTCGACCGTCGCCGTGCCTGAGGCTGGGGAGGTCGCTGACCACGCGAGGGAGGTTGGCGCGGTTGCTCCCCGCGAGGAGCGTGGTGAGGTGGCCGATGTTGACGGCTCGGGTGGGAATGGGAAGCTCCCGTCTGGCGGCGGCGGCGGTGGGGACGGGGATAATGGTGGTGGCGGTGGCGGTGGCGGTGACGGTGGAGATGAAGGGGATGATGAGCTTGGGCCGATCCTGAGTTTTGATCAGGTGGTCCAGGAGGTGGAGAATCGGGGGGTTAGCCTGCCCAGCTTGCCCGCGGATATGATTGAGGCTGCGAAGAGCGTTGGGATTCAGAAGCTGCTGCTGCTGAGATACTTGGACATGCAGGTATTGTTAAAAAACACATTTAGAGGCACTCGTACTTGTTTGATGAGTGTAGAATTGGCATTGGCTTGAGATTGATATTGTTTTGCTGTCTGAATGCGGAAGGCATCGGCTTGGCCGTTGGGTCCTGCCATTAGGTCCTGCTCACTTCTTCGGAACAGGATGCTGGTTGACCCTTCATTTCTCTTCAAAATTGGGACCGAGGTAAGTTGTGCTATTGATGTTGACTAGTAGCATTCAAAGATGTATGTCCATTGGAAAGGTTGTCAATCATTTGTTGGGTTGAATTTATTGCAGATAGTCATTGACACATGTTGCGCGACATTTGCAGAGGTTCAGAAGAGAGGAGAGGAGTTTTGGTTGGAGTTTGAGTTGTATGCGGCAGATATGTTGGTAGGCGTAGTTGTTAATGTAGCTTTAGTTGGGATGTTGGCGCCATATGCTCGATTCGGTGGGGGATCTGCATCTCAAGGTCTTCTTGGCCGTGTTAGGCATGCTTATGACTCTCTCCCAAGCAGGTGGGTTGTGAACAATAACAGTTCTTTGCAAGAATGCAGTGTCTATAACATTATTTTGTGTCATTATCTGTTTCAAATGCATGCCGGTTTTGTTTTTAGGCACATAGCGTTCTATTATTTCTGTGAGTTTTTTTTAACTCTAACCCTGTCCCTCACATATACCCTGTCCCAATAATTTTATCACCACCACTTTCCTTCATTATATCATACATCACTTCCTGCGCTAGAGTCTAAAATGGCATGCACTTTTGTGTGCTATGGGCTATATTATACCGCAACATCTAAGTGTTCTTCTAGATGTTACGAGTTAAAATTAATTGCCTTAAACTGCTGTGAAATATTACCAAAACTAGACTGGATCTTTTGATCTTGGCTCTTAGTTTTGAAAAACCATACTGAATTTGTTAATTATACCTGCTTATGAGAAATTTGTTTGGTAAATGTTAGATTAAACATATCAATTTTAGAAGTTTTTAATAGCGCATATAATTATCTATCCTCAGTAATGCTGATGAAAACTGATGTTTTGCAGCGTGTTTGAAGCTGAAAGACCTGGATATAGTTTTTCCATTCAACAACGGATAGGAACATACTTTTTTAAGGTAACTTTTGTGTTCTCTGCATTTCTTTTATTTTTGCCCAATGTTTGGCTGTTGGAAAATATACTGTATATTCTAATATAATAATATTCGAACTATTTCTTTGAGAACAGGGGATTTTATATGGTACAGTTGGATTCTTTTGTGGTCTTGTGGGTCAAGGAATTGCAAACTTGATAATGACTGCCAAAAGGTATCTCACTTTCTTTATATTAGGCAAAATTTTCTACAGGACACTGTGACTTTGTGGTTTTAGTACAGTGCTCTGATCAGTTTTATGGTGTAAAAACAATACCCTTTCATATTCCTGAAGTTAACTATTCTGAAGACAACAACAAAACTTATGTTCCTAGTTTATTGGCACATTTTACAGCAATTCCATGTATAGTAAGGTTATATTAGAAATACTTCTCTAGTTACAAATAATAGTAACATGAAAAACTGTATCTCATTTTGTGGCTTATTAGAGGACTCAGATATCTTAAAATTATTTAGATTTATAAATACCAGGAGATATAGAAAGCCTTAATAATTACCATGCAGCTGCAATGCGTATACATCATCACATTTAGATCATGATGTATCACATATTCACATGATCAAAGTTATGCCGCTAACATACTGTGCAAATGCCGATAATAACAACATATTTCTGTCAGATTATTAGTTGCTGTTATATGCGTACATCAGTTGTTGACAAGTTCATAAGATCACAAATATGCAAGTCAACTTCTGTGCATTAGTTCATTTAGTTATTCTTACATTTGACATTGGATGTTATACTAATCTTTTTCAAATGCTGTTTGCTGGATATGTTAGTTGAGTTCTGATTTAAATGCACATGATATGATTATATTTTTCTTCCCAACAACGTGGAATATGTTGTAAAATTATTTTCATTCTAAAAGTACAATTGTGTTAACTGGTTATGTAGTACGACCTAGTTATATTTATCTCTCTGTGCATCTCATATTTTTTATTTCCTTTGAATTTCAGGAGTGTAAAGAAGTCAGAGGATGATGTACCTGTCCCACCTCTGCTCAAAACTTCTGCTTTGTGGGGTAAGCAACCATATATTTTTGGTGTTTAACCATTTTATTTGTAGTGTATTTTGTTATGTTTTTTCTCTGTTGCTTTGCAGTATGCTAAAATAGATATGTTTCTGTACTGGAAGTATGTGTATAAATAGGTTCTCATGCATGTAATGAAAAAATTGAGGGACTCATTTAATTTTTTTAGACGTGTGTTTTATCTAGGTCTATTTTGCTCAGAAGGTAAATGAGAATAATTCACCTAGTTATTTGTGTTAGAGTTTTTGTGGTTTTATTACCTTCAAAGCTGCTTTATATATGCTATAAATTCTGCTTTCAACCTAAGTTTGTTTGCAATAGTTGTACCATAAGAAGAACCATCTTCTGCGCTTATTTGTGTCTGACATTATACATGCTTTTCTGAACCAAAAGCATGATATTATTATATAATTACTAAGCTTGACATAGTTGATATATATCATGCAATTTCTTAGCTGGACATGCTTTCGGAAGAAGTTAATGTCAGGATACTGCTATTGAGTTATTTAAAGTGTGCCTGAATAAAGTTGTCAATCGTTAAGATTCTGTTTTTAGCCAAAACCTGCTGTACTGCTGAGCTTAGGTATCTTTGTTATATGCCAACGAAGTCAATAAATTTTAAATTTTAACTTGTTTTCACAATGTAATGTCTGAATGATGAAAATAATTATGACTGTTTGTTTCTTTATATATGTGGTACGTTTTTAGTACACCTGATTGCATGTATATATTAGTGCTCCCTAAACAAAAACCTTGCTAAATGTTTCAGGTGCATTCCTCGGTGTATCTTCCAACACCCGTTATCAGATTATTAATGGTCTTGAGCGCGTGGTTGAGGCTTCACCTGTTGCCAAGCATGTCCCGGCTGTTTCTTTGGCATTCACTGTTGGTGTGCGTTTTGCAAACAACATTTATGGAGGAATGCAGTTTGTGGACTGGGCCAGAATGACTGATTGTCAATGAGGTGTAGGTGTTCATATTTTCATGGTGAGGTGACTTTCACTTTTCAGATATGAATGTGCCATTTTTACAAATGTGGACTTTGCTTAATTATGAGGAACCAGTGGTCAGTATGCTTACATTCTAGATGTTATGACAAGTTGGTGACATGCTGATAAGAAATATTCCTTTTATTGCAGTTACCATTCACAGCGATGCTGCAGCATGTGTGGTCTGTCATATACCTCATAAAATTCGTCGAATTTGCTCCGTCTCTATTTAAAGATGTGATGCTAATATCAATAATTGCATTGCTGCAGAACTCCAAAATAAATGAGGTTCGGAATGCAACAGGATTCATTGTAAAATCAGTAAGGTTCAGCAAGCTCATAATGTTTAGTCATGCATATGCGCGAATCCGTAGCTCCTACAGCTATAAGATTGAAGATATATTGAATTGATTGTTTCTCTTGTCGAATAAATTATATCTTGGTTGGGCTAATCGAGGCCGTTTTCATGTGCTGGTTTAAAATTGCTCTCCTAGTTGTTTGCTGCTGTGGTTGAAATGGCTGAAAGCTAACTAAGAATCGCAGAAAAAAAATCTTCTTAGTTTAAACTTTAGCTATAGCCACTTATCTACAGATAGATAGACGTCAGATTCTTGTGTATAGACGGCTTAATCAGTCACATTTTCTGCTGTTATGCCTTAGACTCATCCACATCCACAGGTATGAAAAGGAGATACACAAGGGAAAAAAAATGAAAACTATGTACTAGAAAACAAAGAAACAGTATCTTGAAGAGAATGTTCAGCACATGATCAATCTGGTAAGTCGGGAAAAAGCATTTATAAAAAACTTAAATCCAAAAAACATCACCTCAAAAGGAAGTCGCAAAAAAGAGTGTAAAAAAACCTCAAAAAGAAGTTGCAAAAAAGATGTAAAAAATTGTGGTTTGAGAGAGATGAGAAGTAGCGCCTTACTCTGAAATTTGAGTTGAGTTTTCATGGTATCCTTGTCAACATCCTCTTCAATTCATGCCACAATTCTTATGGTTTATCTCCTAACTGCATTGCGGCTGCTTTGAGCTCTCGCAAGACTGCGAATCAGCAGGATCGTGCCTGTGAATTTTTGTTTTGGCCATTTGAAGTATTTTATTAGGTGGAAAATAGAGTAACAAGAGAGAACCATATGCAAATGATGTAGTGAGACTTTCCTTTAGAGCTGAAGTTCATCTCCTTGACCTGTACAGTAGTACAGTAAGCTCATATGCAGGCAGAGTTGTACAAACCAAGTATTTCCTGATTACACCCTGAATTGATGAATCAGAGCTGGTATCACTTCCAACCATCAGCTGACACTCATCAGTTTCATCGCTGCATGGCTTCAGTCTTGTACTTGACCAAACACATCACAAGTTCACAAAAAAAAAATCTATCAACCTGCAAGGAAAAAACAACAAATCAACCTATTAAAATTAGGTAATTAGCAGGTAACTCAGAACACACAAGCATACACTTGCATGGTTATATATACATGGCGCCATGTCGGCAGCAATGCAGCATCATTTCTCCCAGATCACACGCAAAAATCAAATCTTTTGTTGTCACATTACATTACATGGTACTAGCATTGCAGTGCTTCTTGATCTGGTTGGTAGAAGACGATGCCGATGTAGATCAGCATGGCGCTGGGGACGAGCGTGACGAGCGGCAAGACGGCGCCCCATGCGGCGGAGCCGCCGGTGCCGCAGCCGAGGCGGCCGAGCTTGACCTGGACGACGTTGATGAGCGCCATCATCAGGAACCCGCACCCACACACGGAGCCCACCGCCGACGCCAGGATCCCGACGCGGAGCGCCACCCGGTTGATCATCGCCGTGCGGCGGATGGGGGCGGCGGATCCGGATGAGCGTTAGTGCGGGTAGGCGCGCACGATCTGCTTGAGGCAGAGCGCAACGAGGCTGGAGAAGAGGAAGCAGGCGAAGGCGAGGATGTGGAACAGGACGAGGTCGGACTCGACGCGGTCGCCCGCAGCGCAGGCGGTCGGCGCCGCCGGCGAGCTCGGGACCGTCGGCGGAGGGGCGCCACGACAGGCCGATGAAGGCGGCGAGGGTGAAGCGCGAGTTGACGTTCACGATGCCGTCCAGCGCCGTGATGTGGATGCTCGTGCCCCCGCTTCCGCCTGCGCCTCCGCCGGCGCCGACGCCGGCGTCCATGATTGGATGCGGGGGATTGGTTGGGGATCGAATCGAGCTGCAAACGGAGGGTGGTCGGTGGGCACGTGTGACCAGATGATAATTAAAGGACAAAAGCTTGATTGGCTTTATCACTGTGTAGCTAGCTGTGCTGCAATGGCTGTAGATGCATTGATGCTTCCCTCTTCCATTTCAATGTTCTTGGTCAAGAAAAACTTTTCTCTTGTTTTTTTTTTTTGCATTGGGACTTTAGTGGTTACTGGTTATATGGGTAAGTTTGGGGGTAAGGAAGGCTGTGATAACTCAAATTAAAAAAGGAATTGAAAAAGAGTGGCGAATACATATTGTTTACATAATGTTTTCTCTCTCATTAGTATATCAAAGTCACCTAAATATTATCATAAATACTTCCGATAACATGCAAATGCACCATTCTTTATTCTCCTTGTTTTATCTGTCAAGTCCCCATGTCTCTCTAAACGGGTCGTCTCCTTCTAGAGTTATAGAGTCACACACCATTACACACTGATGCATTTGATCTCATGCATCCGCCGTGGGCACCAACGTGTCTATCCCGTTCAATCGAAGTTTGTAGTTAGTGGGCTATTTGGTTGAGTTGTCGACCATTGGTTCGATTACATGTATAAAAATGTTGGTGAATGTGAACAATTATTTCTAAATATATTACTATCTTCGTCTAAAAATATAAGGAATTTTAAAACTAGACATGTGTATTAAAAAAATTCGATAAAATTAAATGGTAATGTTATGATTGATTAAAAGAAATGTTAACACCAAATTAAGCAAGAAAAAGATTGAAAATAACGATTAGTTTAGTAAAAAAGAATCCGATTGAAGTCGATTGAAGAAATCGAGAAAGTATTCGGTCTAATTATAGAAGACTATTTAAATAAAGACCGAGTTTGAGGAGAAGTCATGTAACTCATGACATGGTGACTTATCTATGTAAATTATATTTAGTTAGTTTAATTAATTTAGAGATATTTTCCTATTATATTTTTTAGGAAGTAACGTCTGATGGTTGTTGTAACCATATCGAACTTTATAATGCTAGGGTATAAATATAGATCCCTAGAAGCCTGTAAATCAATATAATTTTAACGCATCGCTACCCTACCTTATCTAAGTTTTTACAGGCGGATTCTAGATTTCGACATGGGGCTGCATCGGTTAAGTTCGATCTCCAGCGAAGGGTTAAGTCCCGCCAATATCCTGATATATCTTGCTCAGTCTAAGGCTGTATTAGTTAGGTTTGATCTTTCAGTCAAATTGAGTATACCACATCACGTCCATGCGAGATCTATCGACTTACCAAGCTTTCTTTACCGTCGTCGGTCCTATGCCGTATTGGTTAGGTTCGACCTATGAGGTTACCGACAGTAGATTGAGCTGTAAGCCTGTAGGTATCTGCTCGGTGTTTCATCGGAATAGTTAGCTGATGAGTTATCCATACCTTGAACAACACGCCCAGCGTATCGGCTCCTCAGCCGATATGCACCCGTCTTTAGAGACTTTCATTGAATGTCACGCCTAGTGCATCAGCCTTTCTGGTAGATGCACGCATATCTTTAAAGATGTCCTCTCATCCGTTCAGCTAGCCAATGGGTTTACTCCGCCCTTTCTTCAACACAATCGATCTGACGTCCGACATCTCGTTGCCGTTGGCCTCGATTTCTTACTGTCTCGATTAGGTTCGATTTTTGAGATCAGTGCTAGCGGCGTCGTCATGGTGGGCGACGGGTCTTGTGGGCCTCGCTCCTTGTTCATCGCCTACTATATCCGGAGTGGCATTGACTTTGTAGCCGGTATCTTTTATATAATTCCTTGCTAGTTCGCATATGCCTTTATCGGTTTTCCAGTCGATGAACGAGCGCTACAGCTTCCGTCGGCAACTAGGAGAGATCCCGCGTGCTTTGCTATTCTTTAAATACCCTTTGGTGTCTCCATCGGCTCTGTGGCCGATGAATCAGGATCTCGCTTTCACTACACCCGGAGTCATCACGTCCTTCATCGATATCTATTCACGCCTTTATCGGCTCTCCCCAGCCGATGGAAGATCGTCTCAATCGCTATTTGCAACCAATCGATAGCAGGAGCCATCCGGACGTGGTCGATAACCATCTCGACTATATTAGCGGCTAGCCGATAGTGAGAGCTCGTATCGGCCCATCGTCCAACTGACCCATTCACCTCACCTCCTTGTTAATTGTAAGATCAAATTGTCTGGCACGCTCGTATCTACACCGTCATAACAGAGAGCAAGCTGGGTATCCGTGTTGAAGCTAAGCGGATCTCTCAGGCCTCGGTGCGCATATCGTGAGCTATAGAGAGAAACCGATAGAACTATATTAGAGTTAAACAGACCTCCTAGTTTTTGGTGTGCTTGCGCCGCGCGCGCAAGATCTGGCACGAACAAGAAAGTAGATAGGAAACTTTAGTTGTGAAAGTTTGTAATTATTTGAAAAAAGAATGTGGTATAGAAGTTGTTAGATTTTATAATAAATTTTAAATATTAAAATTGTTATATTTTAAGACGGATTTTAGGGCTTATTGGGATTGGACGAAACTTGGAGGGATATGGAGGAATTGAACCAGATCATATAAAAATCCTTGCTTTGAAGGAACTCTTAACATATTTGAAAGTTGGAATTGATTTGGTAGCTTACTATCCAACCAGATTTTGGGATTAAGTCTTAGATTAGGATATTACTAGAAATATATATCATGCACTTGTTACTTGAGACTGTTAATTCTAAGGGCGCATTCTTTTCTTTAATATGTAAAACGAAAAATATTATTAACATATAATTAATTAAATATTAACTATTATAATATTAAAAATAGATTTGTTTAATTTTTTAAAGTACTTTTATATAATTTTTTTACACGAAACATATCATTGTGGTTTAAAAAACATTAACTAAACTCAATTAGTTGATTAGAATGGGCCTAAGTATATTCTGTGATGAGACTATTACAGATGGTTCACAATTATGGATCCTTTCTAGTAAATACTCCCTTTATGAGAAAAAAGAGTGTAATTCTAGAATTTGAAATGTCCCACAAAAATGTGCATTTGTAGCTTATGAAGAGTATTACTAGAATGGTGGGGTCGATCTCATTAAATCCAACAACATCTTTAGCTTAAGAGAGTATTAATGCTAGTATACCGCCTATGGCTTTAAATAGGGGCTCCAGGTAATTTTATAGGATGAATTGCACTTTTTTAAACGGATAGAGTATGATATACTATATCAGAGGTGGTGCTGATATGGTATTGTAAACTTGTTATTTATATTATAAGTAAAATCCTTATTTGTTCTTAAAAGTTGATATTTTTTAATTGCCTTCGTACTCTCAATGACATGAAACATCAGTTAAAGATCAGCGTGTTTAGGGTGGGTGATCGTACGAAGAGATCGACCAATGCTTGTCTACCGCTGTCATCTCAAAACAGGACAGGACATATTGTCATCCTATGTTTGAGACAACAAATATGCTAGTCTTCTGATTTGACTATATTCGGAGCAGTACCGTCTGAATTGTGGCTGTCAATTAATTGGCCCTCAAATTCAATTCAATTCAACTGGGTATCAAAATACCCTAAATGAATTGGGCCTATTTTATTTCCTCAATTAGAGATGGCCATAGAAAAACCAGCATCAAACAATAGAGGCCAGGTAAGATACGAACAAACCGCCAGTAACAAACAAACCGAAAGTTAAGCATCCTCATCTTCCCTTATTGCAAGTATCCAAAAGCAATTACCGATTGCCATTTTTATGCAAATCAATCGAATTGTATTGATTGTAGATGAATGTATCCATGAAATTTTTAGAATTTATTTTGTAATACTTATTAGTTGGTATGCCCAAGAGCGTACCAATGCACTCTCGATTCATTATTCAACTCAAAAATAACTACCAACATAAACAAAATTGATTTCATGAAATTTAAAACATATAGTATAATGCATAAACATCAAAACCAAATATTTGACACCATCTAGATGTCAATTGGTTGTATGATATAGTTTTAACGATGGTTTTTTAATAATAGAATGCCACATGTAGAAAAAAAATAAAAACAATGGGCCCATGCCAGGGGCCATGTTCTCTATATATATTCTCTTATCCACTTATCACCTAGTCTGAGCAGCTTCATTGTCACCGTCGCCACCCTATCAAAAGTTGGTTGGCTAGGTCAAGCAGCAGTAGAGCCAAAGCTAACAATAGCGGAGCTTGTGAAGAAGGTGCAAAAGGGTGTAGTGGATTGCCACATCTTGCCATATCTAGTGTTGCGTTACCACCTATGTCGCCGCTTACCTTAGCTTCTCTCATGTGCTGCTGCCTACGTAGCCACTTATCGTGACTGCTTGCTGAAGAGATACGGAGAAGGAGAGAAGAGAGAGATGGGAGATACAGCATATGACATGTGAGTCTCAATATACATGTGACATCACGTAGGATAGCTCGTAAAGGTAGAAATGCATGTTCATAGGGATGTGAATTTAAGAGCGTTAGGAGTGTCTATGTTTGTGTTTTTTTGAAAAAAAATTAAGCTAAAACCGCTAAGGGGTTATATATGTCTTTGGTAGTAACAGTTGAGGATATTACATATCTAATTTTAGATTTTAGGGCACATTTTAGACCAAACCGAAGACATATAAAAAAAGCATGGCATATTATCCGGAAAATCACCTTCTTGGATCATCTGAGGGTTGGAAGCGGGTGGCATGCACGAACCCACATGCCAATGCATACGATCAAAGTAACGTGCACTGCGTACCACCACAGATAGCTACTACAGTAGCTAGTGCCAACCTGGTTACAGGAACAGGAGTCATGCACGAGAAGCTATAGTCGTGCCACACATGATAATCAGAAACGACAGCCCAGCTTGCAGTGACAAGTCATTCGATTCGATCACCTCTGTCACTTTGCATGTGTACCCCCAATGATGCATGCCAAGAAAGCAAACCACGCATTTCCCAAACTGACGCCACTGCCAAATCCTCATGATACCTAGCTCGATCGTGTGATGCAATCGTACCATTCAATGTGACAGTTCACTGTTGCTAATCTTGCTCTTAATTTCGACCCCATCCTCATCACCACCGTCTTATAAATTAATTAACACAATGGATATATGCTGCGCCAGCCAGCCAAGATAGTCGTCAATCAAGATTCAGGAACAAGAACTTATCCTTTGTGCCGATCAAGATGGCGGCGAAGGCGGAGGCGGAAGCGATTTCTCCGGCGAGCTATGGTGGCGGCCGCAGGCGGAGGAGGGTGCTGATGTTCCCTCTGCCGTTCCAGGGGCACATGACGCCGATGCTACAGCTGGCCGACGTGCTGACTCGCACGGCGGCTTCGCCGTCACCGTCTTCCACGCCCCCGTCAACGCGCCCGACCCGTCGTCGTCGTCGTCGCGCCACCGGACTGCCGACTACCGCCTCGTGACCGTCGGGGCCGACGTGGCGGAGGCTGCGGCGGCGGCGCTCATCCCCAGCGGCACCGATGGCGACTTCGCCGGCGCGCTCATGCGCCTGGACGCGCTCCTGAAGGTCCCGTTCGAGGAAATCCTCCACCAGGTGCTCGCCGACGAGGAGGAGGAGGAGGACACGGCGGCGCCGGTGACGGTGTGCCTGGTGGTGGACTCCAACTTGCGCGGGGTGCAGGAGGTGGCGGAGCGGCTCGGCGTGGCGACGCTGGCGCTGCGCACCGGCGGCGTCTGCTGCCTCGTGGCGTACATGGCCTTCCCGGAGCTCTGCGGCAAGGGCATCCTGCCGCCGACGTCGCGAGGTACGCCGTCGTACAGTCCAAGTACTAATTAATTTTAGGTTAGCTGACCACAAATCAGTGCTTAGCGCATCACTATTTTGTAATTAAGCACGAGGGGCCCACCAATCGTTGGCTCGTTTAGTATCATCAATTAAGCACGAGGTCCCATGTGTCGATAATTTTTTTCTCAAACAGTATACAATTATACATGCGCACAAACTCACCATATATCTTAATATTAACATTTATACATATATGATAAGTATATTTTATTACTGACGAAGCCATCCTATACCAGAACGTAAATATAAGTACCTGTAACCAAATATAGGATTTAAAGTCAACAAATCGTCAAGAATAGAAGTTGTCCCATGGATAGATGACTAGATATTACGGTTATGCATCCAGCCCATCATAATTAAATATTAAATTTAGTGTTGATATTCACTAATATTACAAGTATTGTAGTTTTTCCTAAGATCTTACAAGGGAGTAGAATTGGTCTACCGACAGGGCACATCATTTTAACTAACTCAACATAAGAATGGTAATGTCTAGAATAAGGGATGTGAAAGGATTTTTTTATTTTGTTCATTTTTTTGGAGACAGCATGGGGATTGGCTGACAGCCAAATGCCCTTTCTCTGGGTGATCAGGCCAAACCTGGTCCAGGACTCACAGCATGTAGGTCTTCCAGATGGCTTCGACGAGGCGACACGTGGCAGAGGTATCGTGGTTTCTTGGGCCCACAACAAGATGTTCTCAAGCACCGAGCAATTGGCGGTTTCTGGACACATGGAACTCGACCCTAGAGAGTATATGTGATGGTGTACCGATGATTTGTAGGCCTCTGTTTGCGGACCAAATGATTAATGTTAGGTATGTTCAAGAGGTATGGAAGGTAGGTTTGAGCTAGAGGCAAGCTAGAGAGGGGAATGAGAGGACTGTTAGAAAGTTGCTGTGCAAGGAAGAAGGTAAGGAGATAAAGAAAAGGGCAAAGGATTTAAAGAACAAAGCAACTACTTATATTGAGAAAGGAGGTTCTTCAAAAACCGCAATTGACATGTTGGTGAATCCCATAATGTTATTTTGAACCTTATCTCATATGAACAAATTAAACTGTATACTAAAATGCATTGACAAACAAACATCTTCCTATCTTACTACTCTATCGGTTCTTAAATATTAAATATTATTTGTATTTAAACTTTAATTATTCGTCTTCGTATTATTAAAATATACATGTATCATATCCTAAATATAAACATTAAGTTTTTATTCATCATAATTTAACCATTTAAAATTTATTACTCACCATTCATATTTTTAGTTGTAATAAGATTGATTAACTGTGACAAATAAATAGGAACGGATGGAGTATTAAATTATCTATCAAATTTACAGTGTCATTGTGGACCCAGCTCCATTTTTCCTCTTAGATTGTGGCCTATTATTTCTGTTAAAATTTTACTTTATTTCAGATGGGTACTTTATTTCAGATGGGAATGGCTAGCATTTCCTGGGCTGTCCAAAATATGGGATATGGCTAAGGTTCTACAAACAAAATTATTTTTGAATAATATTGTGTTACAGAGTTTACAGACAAACTATTTCCGGTAGTGTACAAGTAGAACTGTACATATCATCTGCCTGGTCTTTTTCCCACAATAGTGTTGGCACTTGGTATATGTCATTTCCTTTACTATACTAAGGAGTAGTGTATGGGTTAGAAATACGATATTACGACCTTTTTTTAATGATACATATCCTTAATTTAGAACCAATAACAAAAGGCACACTAATAATTAAGTGTGAAAGTCATTCATAGGTTGAAACCCGCCGTTATGTACAGTCGTGGACCTCATCCTTTGATATCTAGGGAGAAATGGGGATAGAAATGGAACCCAAATGCTAGCTGATCTTGGGAACTAACCGAATTTAATTAGCGATCCCGTCATGGACACATAAACCTTCATGTTCCCTTCTCTTCCATAAATAGCACATCCAATCTTGCTCTTGTAGTTCTAAAAAAAAAATCTTGCTCTTGTCTTGTCTTCCGGTCTCTGTCTGTTTCCACCAGTAATCTTCTCTAGATCATTTTCTTCACTACATTTCTGTAACTTTCTCCTCACACTCATATCTAAGGGTAAAAAAAGGATTAAAGCTCATGACTCAAATCCATGGGCTTATCTAGAGGATGATCCCAGCCCAAGGCTCATATATGTAAAAAAAAGAGAAAAAAAAACTTATGTGGAGAGAGATAAAAAGTAAAGGAATTCACTTATTAATATATCATAATGTATTTTTTAATCAATTCTAAACTTGTATTGTATATTAGCATGTTACATTTGCAATACTTTAAAAATAAATATGTAAATTGGACCACCCATACTTAATATCCAGTATACACCGATCAGCTCGGATCCAGCTCGGCTTGGATATTGGTTCAAACCCAGAGTCATAACGAGCTGATCTGAGCTGAGATTTTATCTTGCGAGACACTCATTGAGCTATTAGTACATAATATCATCATATCTTTTACAAGTTAGCTATCTTTAATTTCTTTCAAACTATTCGTATTCGTGTTTATTAATTATGTTAACTTATAATAAATTGATAAATTTAAAATTACAAAGATAATATAAATGAGATCAACCTTTTTAATAAGCCTAACGAGCTTAATAGCCTAACTCACCAGCGACCTAGCTGGCTGTTAATATAACAGGCCAAAATGAGACAGCTTGTTATCCACCCCTACTCACAGCACAATCATCAAACGAGCTTGGATACAAGATGTCCTAGCTACCCTCTTGATCATTTACTTTCGCTAGGGTTTCCACTCAACTATCGGGCCCCTTATATTGAATGTTCAAATGGCACTACTGGCTATTACTATTATATACCATGTAAAAATCCATAGACCATGCTGGGGATTTTTTTTTCCAATCTGGGAGGGGCAAGTTCAAAGCTAAAATATCTTGGATGTTTGATGTTAAATGATTATATTTCAAGCTGGTAGTCCAAAATGAAATTTGAATATGCTTCTCAGTGACAAAAGTTTGGCAGTTTCAAATCCAAGTGATTTTCACCCTTCTGGGAGAATATTTATTATTATTATTTTAAGTAAATGAAGGCAGTAAAATTTTAATCTAAAGTTCTCATCTTCTAGCTAGATGCGATAATAGCCCATGCTAAGATAGTGAGATCACTGTTAGCAGTGCCCAAGTGGAAACAACTTAGGCGTGCTAATTGCTAAACATACAACTAATAGAAGAAATTCTTAATTTAGTGTTTATAAAAACAATTTTATTATTACTAAAAACACAGTTAAGGTAACAATCTGTACATAATATCTATCTATATATATATAATATAGCAAATGGAAATTTTCAAATAATTTATATCCAAATTTTAAAATCTAGATGAGCTTCAGTTTAAATAATATGAAGATTTTCATCGCACAGGAAAGTGTATTACTCCAAATAAATAATTGATTGCCATTCCATTTAAAAGTAAAATGCGTTACTAGCTGGACTAGTACGCCTATTCTTTTTAGATTATGCAATATATTATGAAGATAAATTAAATATTATATATTATAATGTCAGCATAGCTTGAAAAAGGTATCTAAAAATTGCTGATAAAGAACGTTTTTTTCTTGGAGAAACCATACTTTTGAAAGGGACATGAATAATCTAAAGATAGCCTGCCCCCTATATTAGCTCATTCAACAGACTTCGAAGATTTATTAATTTATATAAAAAAGTAAAGCATGCTAATTTAACTTGTCTAGATCATGGATTTGATGCTCATGAAGACAAGGAAATCGAACAGTCCTTTCAAAACGTATCCCCAAATTAATTGAGGAAAATTACGTGGTATACCGATTTAATCATTCAATTTGTTGCACAATTAAGATGTTTAAAGGGATCGGATGGCATGTCCCATCTATTCGCTCAGGTTACAAATAAGTCAAAAACGTATCGTTGTGGAAATCGATACATCTTTAAAGCTCAACTTTGGCAGTTAATTTCTATTGCCAAATATTAGAAAAACAATAAAATTAAAAATATCATACAAGTACATTTCGGGGCAATACAATCTTGAGGTTTCTTAGAAACAATTTTCCCCCAAAACAAGTTCTTGCAACAAGTCGCAGTAACTAAATTTTTACTTTTTTATATATAAATATATATATAATATATATACAATATTACGGGACTCAAAAAAATCGTAATGATTGTTCAATGACTGATCAAATATAAAATAACCTACTGAATAGAGATATAACATGTAACACCACCTGTGAATCAGTTTGAACAAATCTTTATCCACGGGCATCAAAATCTCCATGACGTATATGTCTCAAGATTATGACACGCCGTGATAATATCTAATTTATTGTCCGTATTTGTAGCAATCACCGGTAGCAAACAACTAAGTTCCCCTATAAATGACATGCGTACAAGTTTGAGGCCTTTTTTTTTCAGAAACAATATCATTGTGACTTAAACAGAGATCACCGATCAAACAGCAATGGCACCAACTAAGATCTTCGCTCTTAGCATTTTTTCAAAGCCTGATAGGCAATCGTTAAAATATGATTAGTTGAAAAAAAATGACTTTGTTTGATGCAAGGAATTCACGCCTCCACTTTGAGATAGAAAGAGTACGAAAAACCTCCTTAAGTACCCTAATCTAATACCTCAACTCTTTAATTTGACCCTAATTATCCTCTAGTCAATACACGGTGGTTTTAAATCTATGTGTTGTACATATAACAAGAAAAATAAAAAAATAATGGGCCAACTATCAATTCTGTCTTCTATCCTCTTATGTTCCTTCTCTCCCCTCCGCTTCTCTTCAACACGACAGTACGCCTCACCTTTCCTTAAAAAAATACGGTGCCCCTCGTCCTTCCCACAAGCACGGTACCCCCTCATCCCTCCTAGCCTTGCCCCTAGCACCGGCGCACCGCCTCCTCTTAGGCCATCAAGACCATCTTCTCTCCATGACAGGTGGCGCCTTCTCCTAAGCCTTTGATGGTGGCGTAGGCTGAGATTGTTCATTGACGCACTCTACGACGTTCTTCCTCAAGCTGCTCTAGTGGACAAGTAAGGAACCAGGCCTCAGGCAACAGGTGTTGCTGCCACTGCCACCTCTGGGCCTCGTCTCTAGCGACCTAGGTTTATGGTCTAGCACTATCACCCCTCGAGACATACCTACCACCGCCAGGCTTGGCCTTCTTGGGGAAAGATCACTAGGGGATGGGACCGTCAGGTACACCTTCCTCCTTCTCTGCCATTGCCCTGCCCAACTTCCTTGGATGTAGATGCTGCCATCATTGTTGCAAACATTTGATCAAGCGATCTCATCCTCCATGTGGTGGACGGTAGACTCCATAGGCTTGAGATCTACCTCCGCCGTCGACCAACGCCTCCACAGAAATCTCCCACGAACCTCTCCACTCTCATCGGTAAGCATATAGAGAGAGATGAGAGAAAGAGAGAGGGATTAGAGATAGAGATAGATCTTGCATGTGATCTACCTAGATTTTTTAATTATTTATTATTGATCAGATTGCTACATTGGTGCTATGAGTGCAATCCTAAGCCTAAACCGCTCTAAACAGTGCTTAGAGGGATAATTTGTTCAAATTAAAGAGTTAGGGATGTTAAATATCTAATATTGTAATTTAAGGGGTAATTTGTACTCTCTCAATAATTCAAGAGACACGGTAGGCCTGTGGCATTTAAGGCACAATTTTAGTTATAGTTATTTTTTTCATACAATTTTCAAAAGAAAAAGTCTATTTTACTCACCCTAATCACTTAATTCCATATAAATTATTTTTGGCTTATTTTACACATCCCGAACTATTAAAATCGGTTCACTTTATTCGCTAACACTATTTCTCCTTTTTTTTCTATTTATGTAAGTCATAGTTTTCACCTACATCTTACCATTTTTATAAGATGATAGATGCATTATAACATATGTCTTATTATTTTTAAATTTTTATTACTATTTATATAGTTTAAAAGTATTTTAAACATTAATATTTTAAAGTTCAACCAAACAATCTTGAAAAAATAAAAATATTTTTGAAATTTGATAATAGTATCATCTATGGCTTTAAAATTTTTTAACTTAAAATACAACTTGTATAACGAGTAACAAAAAAGAGAAATATTTTTAAGAAATGGAGTGAATAGTTTAGGGGTAAAATGAGACAAACAACAATTTAAGGGTTAATTAATCTAATAAATTAATTAGTTTGGGGAGTAAAATGGACTTTTTTCCTTTTTAATATTGGGTGGAAACTAAACTATGACTCTTGAGCGGGCTAATGGGCTGCCCACTTGCATCTAGTCACTAAGGAGGTGCATGCAATTTTAATTGTGGTTTGCTTACAGTAATTGTATATTGATAAACCAATTTAGTTCTCTAAACAACATTGTCAATAATAAATCTATGGATAGGTTTAATTTGATACCCTACCAAAATTTTAGTACCAAAACCTTGATATGTATTGGCAGTTTGACGCTTGGGTAAACTTGATAGTACTAGTTAGAACTTAAATCATTGATCGTGTAGGTAAAAAATGGCATCGAACCAGACATAAATGTTACTATAAAAGTTGCCAAGATTTTTATGATTGAACAAAAAGCGGCTCCAATCCAAACCAGCCCATGTTTCCCTAGGGAAACAAAACGGCTAGTGCTAATTTCATCTCCAAATTGATTTCTCAATGCAATATGTATCAAGACGCCAATGAGTTCGTGTGAGATCAGAATAATGTGTCTTAATTATGCTGGAGATTATATTAGTTGAGCCGTTTGGTTTGCTGGTCTTACACATTGCACTGAGCAACCTGTGCACCGTCGATTTGCTAGATACACTACACGAAGTTGTAGGCAACATGTCCTTTTCCGTAGTAAAAAAAATTAAACTTACCACATGACGGGATGAAGCACAATGATTCCAAATTTCCAACAATTTTTAGAGGTTGCTGCAACGACAAATCGACAGTCCAATCGCCTACAAGTATCGACAATCATATTACTCAAAACTGACACGAAATTTGCGGGAGAATTTGGCCCAAAACTGCGTGTATATTCGGCCCATAAATACGTGTGGTTTCACATTGGCAAACATATATTTTGCCTTAGGTACTTCCATGAATAATTTAAACAATGATTTTATTCTACGCACACGTTGATCTGGTGTTTAATCTTTATCTTATGTGATATCGTGCTTATGTATAATTAAAATAAACTGAACCGAACCATTATATTAGTGGCAATTTTATAAAAAAAAATAAACAAATAAATCTGCGGGAACCACAGAAACGGTCAAATAAAAAATAAAGAAAAATTCTAGAAATTTTCTTGTATGCCCCTGGATCGCCTTATCCCTTTCTTATCTTCATCCGCTATATGCTCGTTTCATTACTTGACCGTATGGAATCATTTAATACCAAATTTAAAAAACAATATTTAAATTTTTGAACAAATTATACAAAATTTAAATTTTTGAACAAATTATATAAATTATCCATACATTAGTTTAACATAAAATTAAGAACCAAAATTATTTTTATTTAGGTTTAATTTTTTTGTGATAATATTGTACAGAATTTACCACATTTGATTAGATATTTATTTAAAATTTTAAATATCATTTTTCAATTTTTTTTGAATAATTCCATCCCCTTTGTTTTTTACATATTCGTTCAAAAATTAATTTTAAAATTTGATGCAATGTTTGAATTTTTTTGAAATTTCAATGAAATTACATTTCAAAATTTTGAAATTCAAAACTGCATAGACAGTTATTTATCCTTTACTAATTTTTACAACCCAAATTATTTCTATGTAGGATATTTCTAACTTTGAGTAATATGGAAAGGACAATAAGACCATTTCTTAAAATTTTAAATATTATTTTTCAATTTTTTTATCAAATAATTCCGTCCCCTTTGTTTTTTTACAAATGGATCTTTTTTCACTACATATTCGTTCAAAAGTACTTTTCAAATTTAATGCAAAGTTTCAAATTTTTTTAAAATTTCAATGCAATTATCTTTTAAAATTTTGAAATTCAAAATTGCATAAACAGTTATTTATTCCTTACTATATTTTTTTGACAACCCTAATAATTTTTACGTGGAACATTTCTAACTTTTATTAATATTCTTAAAAGAAATGACTATGAATGGGACAACAACTCAACGGTATAGAAGATCACGTGAAATTTCATAGAAACTTATCTCGATAATAAAAGTACAGTAGGTCTTACTTTATCCGTTCCCTCTCTCTCCTATCAGAAGCCGATGCCTCCTCTCTGCTAGAGTTGTAGGGTGTGCTATATCTAGCCATGCCCCGCTTTATCTAAAATCGATGGCTTGCTCGAGCAGCTTCAAGGAAGAGCGACTTGAGCTCGTTGTTAGATTCAAGAAGGAGGGGGAGGAGCGTGGACTCCAACCTATTGTGGTCGAGGCATGTGGTAGTAGAATGTACAGGATGGGGTCATCGAAGTTGGTGGCACTAGAGGTGGGGATGAGACAGCCGAGCTCACTAGCGAGCGGTGCTGGATATTGAGGCACATGCGGAGAAGCTTGTTGAGGTACAGGTATCAAGCTTGAAAAGGGGAATGGAGTGCAACTTTGCTTCTCTGTGTTGTTGCAGCACCGTCTCTTTCTACGGTCGCCTCCTAACACTACGGTGCATATAGTAGAGGCCAACAATAGCTGCTGATGAGTCGACAATCTAGCAAAAGAGGTCTCAAGAGGGAGAGTAGAGAGGAGATAGAGATAGAGGAAGAGACTTGGTGGAGCTTACATTTTTTATTTATTTGATGCACTGAATGCTATGTGGCATCCAAATTATGCAACACCACTCAGTTTTAATGCCACATCAACGCAAATCAGGGTATAAAACCGCCTTAGAAGGTAAATTGACCAAGTTGATGGGTCTTCATTTGCGGTTAGAGGGAGCAAAGTAGACCTTTTCATTTCAAATTTTCCGTTGAAATGTGCATACGATTTCAGTTACTTTCTTGCGCGCAAATACGGCCCATACGTGTAGTAAACTTAAGCCCAGATGTGTGTGCAAATTTTGGCCCAGAATTGCACATAAAGTCGGACACTAATACGCGCAAATTGGGTCCAAAAGTGCTTATACATTTTACCGAGAAGTTCTTGCAAGTTTCGCCCAAAGTTGCCTGTGAATTCTGCCTTGAATTCAGGTCCATGATTTCAAGCAATTCCTCACCACAAATGCACGTAACTGCGGCCCATAACTGGGCGTACACCATCAGAGGTTTATTATATGGCCCATTAATAATCCATTGGGATAGCCATGAGACCATGGCTGCCACTTTGCCTTGTACTACGTGACAGGAAACTGTTTTAATCCTCTGAGAACATGTGTTTAAAAACCATCTAACTAGTTATAAAAAATTCTTAATAATTTTGACATATAATATACATACACCAGTTTAAACTTAACTGATATATAAAAAAATAAATTTAGCGTATAAATAGTAGTGGGATTGTTTACATTTGAATTTATTTATTTTCTCAATATGCACATTAAATTTTTATATGACTTTTGAAATAAATTTACCACTCTGTTTTGTCAATTTATATAGAAAATTCCACAACTATTTGCATAGGGTTTATTTTCTCGAGGTACTAAAATCCATTTCAACTGAATAACTACCTATGCCTCACACACGCACAGAAAATAAAAAGAGTAATGAGCAATTGTATGATGGGGATAGTTATATAACTTTTATTAGAAAATTTTTAAAATACTTTTAAATATAACTTAGAGTACAAGTAGTTACAGTATAACAACTTATATAAATATTAGGGACGGATCATTTGATAGAAAAAATTTGGATGGTTTGATACTTGCACTATAGTAAACATTATCATCTTACTCCTTTTCTTCTCATCCAAAGCTTACATAACGTGCATAGATGACTGCTCCTCCCTGCTCTACACTGCTGCCATCATCCGCTCCTTCTTGTCCTTGTGCGCTACCCCCTGCCTAGCCGACGCCGGTGAGGCCTACCGCATTTCCCCTACCCTTCTCCGTCTCTCCTATCTCCTTCCCTCCTCGACTCTCCTTTCCTCAATCTAGCAACGAGATGCCCCTACCTTACTGTTGTCGGAGACACCACTGCAGCCCTCACCTTCTAACTAGTCAAGATCTCAATGCGCCCGCTACCAACATCGGCCTACTGTCAACTGCCAACCCAATAGCTTTAACGACGCCGTCACCACCTCACCACTGTCTTGTTCCGTTGCCTCCCATGACTATTTCTATAAGTCTAGGGAACTCTCCCTTTTCCTCCTTCCCCATCTCCTCCCACCCTTCCCCAAACCTTTAAACTCCCTAACTCTATTGTCGGTAGTTGGACTTCGTCGAGGGCTGCTGGAGCTCGTGGGGGTCGCCGGAGCTGGAGGATGAGGCCTGGCACGAATCATGAAGGATATTTGAAGGTTATAAATTTGTAAGATTTTGATCCTAATTTTCTATTGAATGTGATTTAGCAATTCCCTAAATATTATCAAAATTGAGATGTGGAGAGTAGTTTGCTTCCAACACATGAGTGGTAGGTTTGATTCTCAGTGAATGTGCATGCAAAGATGTTTTTTCTCCACTGCTGTCATGAATCTTAAAGCATATCTAACGGTGAAAATCCGTAAGTTGCCCCTTCAATTTTCTCTCATAAAAATCTACCAAATGCATTGTATGATTAGGCAATTCAACCCTGAAGACGCCTGGTTGACCAAACATGCTGCACTGACTATTAGTAATTTTCTATGATAATGGACTGTGCCTAAAACAATAAAAATTTTAGTCAATTTTTTCGATGGCCAAGATTACGTCAAGATGAGTCAAGATGTGTGCATGAACAATGAACCTTATCCTATCTTCTCCTTTCCCCCCTCTCCACACACGAGAGAACACACGCATAGGAGCTCCGTTGAGCTCACTAGTGCCATGCTCCTTTACTACCGAATTGCGCCATCCCTAGCCTCGCCAGCTATCAGAAGCCTCCACGGCACTGGAGAGGCCTACTAGATAGTTGTTTTCTTGCCTCTTCCTCTCTCTTTCTTCCTAATTCAATAGCGGTGTCATTCACCCACGTCACCTATCACCTGCCAACTGCTATCTCTCAACCCCATGGTCTCCCTCATCCCCGCCACTAACCTTGTCACTGCTAGCTTTCGTCTCTGTAGTTTTGACAATACCCCCGTCCCTTACCATTGGTCCAACCACTACCTCAGTCTATCTCTACTCCCTCCTTAAGCCCCCTTTCCACCCCTGGCCTCACCCTAAAACTCTAAACTCCATCCTCACCATCACCTCCATCATCTCCGAAAAAGAGGACCTCATGGTCACTACTACCACTGCTAGAGAGTCGCCATCGCAAGTGAGTTCCTTCCCTCCTCCCTCTTAATTCCAGTGCTAACTTGAAGGTGACCTAACAATTTTAGTCATCTAAAAACTAGCAATTCCCTATGAGAAAATAAATCACCTGTGTGATTTTCTCTCTCTTGGATTTGTTGTTCTTTTCTATCCGATGTGCGTTAAGATTTGTGCTAGGTGAGGAAAACCCCAACTCTTGCATGACACGTATAAGCTTTTCTACAATGAGATATGGATGTTTTTGTGTTTTACATGAGACTTATGTAATTATATACCAATTATATTATAACTATATTATATTTATACTTATATTTGTACGATTTCAGTGAAAAAAAAATACTTAGCCCGCTACTGCTTACCGTCCGTCCATGGGCACGGAAGGACATGCCGCTGTCGCCGGCGCCGGCCGCCCTCGCGTCCTGTTCTTCCCTCTGCCGCTCCAGGGCCACATTAACCCCATGTTCCACCTCGCCGGCGTCCTCCACTCGCGGGGCTTCGCGGTCACCAGGACTTCAAAAAGACATTATTTTTGTGACTGAAGGGAGGACATTAATCCTTTTACGAAGCATCACAGCCTGCGTGCACATGGTGTCAGCTAAGCCAACTTTAATAGAATACGGACTTTTGATATTCCCATTAATTGCCCCTAAATTTTAGTATATTTTTTATTCTTGACAAGGATAGTAAAACGTGAACATTAAATACACAGTACAATAGACGTGATATATACACGCTGAGTACAAACTAACATGACTTATAATATGAAAATGGAAAATGGAGATAGTATAATTTTAGCTCTTTCTATGTCTACTCTGTCAACAAGCCAGAAGATTTTGTGATATTTCTAGGCAAAAACCCTCGATTCAAATGCTATTTGATCTGGTGAGACGGTGCAATTGGTTAGCTTCCCCTCCTTTGGAAGTGTGGTTTTAGAATCACGGTCCCCTAGGTCCTCTTGGTAGAATAATTGGTATTTTACACATGGTCTGGCCGGTCAATACTCAATAGTTCCACCCATAAACAACGAGAATTGACCGAATGCCTAGGACGATATATGTTGATCTTCGGGGATGAATAACTATAAAGCACATAACTTGAAAGGGCACATAGTCTGAGATATAAAATCAGGATTACAAATACTAATATATCTAATATAGAGATATGGCAAATATATTCTAAGTATCCCCACACAATCAGAATAGGAGCTCCTTGACAGATGTGACACTATGACCTCGAGTGAAAACGGACTATCGATTGTGCACCACCAAAATGGTTGGTTAGCTTTCCCTCTTAATTTCCCTATCCCCATCACTTGATCTAAGGCCTCTGAAATTTGGGATGCTGATGCAATCTTGTGAGGCTGAAAGAATTGAATGTCATCAGGGTCGGTGTCTATTTCTTATTGGAGGGATAAATGTTAACAGAGATGCAATCAAGCACCTAGATGATAAGGACTGTGTGGTGGTTCTGAACTGAGGGTAAATATACGATGAAAAAACCCATATCTGTAGAAATCATAGAAAACATGTCATAAAAGTAGTTACAAAATTTTAAAAATCTTCACATATGGTTAAGATAATCTTAGACAACAGAATCCATGATCTTTTTAATTACTCATCGGATTATTGAATAGAATAGTTGCTCTATGTTGCTAAAATGTATTTTCTCAAGAATTTTTTCTTCTAATACATTGGTTAGGCTACATGTTTTAAAGTTGTTTCTTAAGTTTTTTTTAAATATCTAATTTATCTAATTTACGGTAACAACTAACTTCAGCCTAAATTCCTGTATGGTCTTTGACATTTTAATTAAAAATTAGGGACTATACAAATTTATCATTGGTTTAAATTGTTGTTTTAAGATTGTCACTAAAAAAATACAAAAATACCACTAAAACTATCAAATGATATCCTTACACACACATAGTAGAAAAAACCAATAGCAAATTTACTCATATCCTGACAATGTAAAAAAGGTTTTGCATGGAACATACAAGGCCGCCTTTGAATAGGATTGTGAGGCGACATTGCTGTTATCAGGCACTCCGGCGACGTCACCAGTGACGCCAAACTCCGGCTACACCTCACCGCCCGAACCCGACATGTTTGGTCTTAACAGGGTCGACGTTTTCCACCATTACTACCCGGCTGGCTGTCCGTCGCGTCGCCTACACGTGGGACTCACCCATTAAACCGATAGTGCATACTAACGGCGACACGGCCCGTCTACTTCGCCGCACAAGCAGCCGAGCGAGTGGCACTGCACCTACTGATCACCGCGATGGCCAGCGGCGTCGGAATGGGCGGCGGCGATGGCAGGCGGCGCCGGGTGCTGGCGTTCCCGCTGCCGTTCCAGGGCCACATCAACCCGATGCTGCAGCTCGCCGGCGCACTCCACGGCCGCGGGGGCCTGTCCGTCACCGTGCTCCACACCCGCTTCAACGCGATCGACCCGTCGCGCAACCCGGATTTCGCATTCGTGGAGGTGCCCGACGGCATCCCTGCCGATGTCGCCGCCAGGGGTAACATCATCGACATCATCATTGCCATGAACGCCGCCATGGAAGAGGAGCCGTCGCCTATGTCGCCGTCCTTCCGGGACGTTCTCAAGTCGGTTGTCGCCGCCGACGAGAGGCAGCCCCCCGCCGCGTGCCTCATCATCGACGCCAACCTCATCGGCGCGCAGAAGGCCGCTGCCGGTCTTGGGCTCCCGACGCTCGTGCTCCGCACCGGCAGCGCAGCCTGCCTCTGCTGCTACCTCGCCTATCCCACGCTTCTCGAGAAAGGCTATTTGCCTCCCAAAGGTTACTACTAAATTACCATATATTTTCGTAGGTTTTAATTTTGTTTCGAATTAAAGCAATCTTTGCGTTGCATTCATTCGTGTACTCTCTATTATTGTCATTGTGAAGACCATGTAGTCACGATCTTTATACTTTTACTGCTCAACTATTTTTAAGAAAATGTATAGATATTTAAAGTATGAATTTTTTTTCAATACGGTCTAAACATTTAAAATTTATTGATGGTCAAAGTTTAAAATATACTCCAAGTTAGCAGTGATAATTATTTATTTTAGTGGTTAATGTATTATTTGTTTCAGAGTCCCGACTCTATGAACCTGTCAAGGAGCTACCACCACTGAGAATAAAGGACCTATTCTACTCAAGCAACGCAAACCAAGAAAAGGTTCGTCAAGTTCTTTCTAAAATCACAGAAGCAGTGAGAAACTCCAACGGTGTGGTCATCAATACATTCGACGAGTTGGAACCCACCGAGCTCAAGAGGATCCATGATGAGCTCAACGATGACATCGCCATCATGCTCACCATTGGCCCACTCCACAAGCTCTTGATAAACGTTGGGAGCAGCTTGAATCTGCCTCCAGACTGGAGCTGCATCGAGTGGCTAGACAAACAGTTGATGGGGTCTGTGTTGTATGTCAGCTTTGGGAGCTTGGTGTCCCTAGACTCTAACGAGTTCTTGGAGGTTGCATATGGGTTGGAGAGAAGTGGCCAGCCTTTTCTATGGGTGGTTCGACCAGACCTTGTGAGGGGTCTGGACGGAGTGTGTTTGCCAGATGGGTATGAGAGTGCAGTGGAGGGTAGGGGTAAGGTGATTCAATGGGCCCCACAGCAAGAAGTGCTGGCCCACCATGCTGTGGGTGGGTTTTGGACCCATAATGGATGGAACTCGACACTAGAAAGTATTAGTGAGGGTATCCCTATGATTTGTCGACCTCAATTTGCAGATCAAATGTTGAACACAAGATATGTGGAAGCAGTATGGGGCGTGGGGTTTGAGCTTGAAGGCAAGCTAGAAAGAGGTGAAATAGAGAAAGCAATTAGGAAGTTGATGGTCGAAATGGAGGGAGCTAAGATGAGAGAGCGAGCAAAGGAGCTTAAAAGCAAAGTGGAACGCTGCCTGGAAAGCGGTGGTTCCTCTCAAATTGCCATTGACAATTTAGTCAATTATATAGTATCTCTGTAACCCTCAAGTTAAGTTATGTGTATTTGTATTGTGAATATTTCAAATTGTTAAAGAGTCAAAGGCTTCGACTAATTCTGTTGTTTGCATGGTACCAAAAGTGAATGATCTAGTTGCTTCTTCCATTCTCCCGATGATCTTCATCTTTCTATTGATACTAGAAATCGACAATATACTTATGGGGCTATGGAGAGACCTAATGAATGATGGTGACACAGGGATATAATTTATACATGTTCAGACTCTTGATATGAGGTAATACTCTATTTTTATTTGTAGATATGATTGTCCTATGTCTAGGATTTGTGTAAAATGAATATGTCACCATTTTGGCATCCTTCGTTGATCGTTTTGTACTCGGAAGCCTACCTCCTCTTATATAGGATAACGAGTCTGTAGTTATGGCCCATCATAGGTAACTTACCTATAACGGTTCTAGTGCTATGGCTTGTCACAGTTAAGTTACCTGTGGTAACAACATTTACATGTGTTTTAAATTCTTTTACAATATATTTTTAGAAAGCATTTAAATTATAATCTTAAGCCATTTCTCAACTAGACTTAAATACATTCATCCATAAGCACATATATACAAATAGACATAATTAATAATATTTTTTAAAGGCCATGCATCTATCACAACATATTTAAATGCATATCATCACATGTAACTTCATACATTTCATATGCCTACATTATATAAGAATTCCTTCTTCATGTTCTGTACGTGCATATACGGTCTTCTCGTTGCATGTCTTCAAGAGGAGACTTTTGGTCAATACTATAGATTGTAATCTTCCTCATCTACAATATTGTCAACCTCAATAATTTTTCTTTTACATTCACAAACTACATGAAGCTATTATTTGCTGGATTGGTTATGTAAAAAAAAACTTGGACAACTTGTTTGGCAAGTATAAACAGTTCATCCTTGTATCTGTTTGATTGTAAATTTACAAGTGTGAATATCTTTTTATCAACCTTAACTTTCTTTAGATCGACCCACCTACACAGGCATAACGCCACTTTGAATTTTACATAACTCATTTCTCATATTTCCTCTATATGACTGTATACTAATTATGATTGCCAAGTTGATCATTAACTACTTCTATGTGTATACCACTATTTCGCATCATGCTTTTGTCTTCCTGCTTGCTCGTGTAGAAGGTATATCCATTTATCATATCTAGGACCTAGTGCTAACCATTTTAAGGTCCCACTTGTGACATTGGCCGATTTAGAAATACAATTCTTGAACCATTCATTGAAACCTGCAATGTATTTTTTTTGGACCCAATTAGCTGATCTGTTTTCATTGTCTTCTTGGATCTTCGCTTCGTGTTCCTCCAAGTACGACACTACCTCGGTTATATGCTATAACACAGTTAAAATGGACTTCATCATATTGAGTGTGATCTAGCATTTTAGTTTTCGTCCGATGGTCTCTACACTTTTTAGCCTGCTCTCATGTCTTGATTGCGGAATTCTAATTGCCTCTGTCTCGGCCATGAAGTTTACATAGAATTCGATAACTTTCTTAGTGTTGTACCCTTTAATAATGCTTCTCTCAGGGTAGGACCGGTTCCACACGTAACCCTTTAAAATTCTCATGTACCTTTTAAATAGGTATATTTGCCTCATCAACGTAAAACCATACACTTTTGTTTGCTTGACTAGGTGGATAATAAGATGTACCATAGTATCAAAGAACGTAGGTAAAAGGTACAACTCGAGATGACATAGGGTTTTCACGATATCGGCCTGTAGCTCATCTAGGCCCTTTGGTTTGATGATCTTTTGTCCTTTGTGTTGAAGGAGCTTAAACGCATTATCGCATGCCACACTTTCAGTGGTAGAATGTTCCTAATGGCAACTGATAAAAGCTATGTAATTAGGATATGAAAGTCGTGGGACTTCATCCTAACCATTTTGAGGTAATTCATCAAAACCAACTTACTCTACCATGATGAGTACCCAGATAGAACCATAATACTCTCTAGACATGCTAACATATCTTTTTTCTCCTTTGACAGAGAGTGGCAAACTAGAGGGAGGTACAACCTTCTTAACTCAGAGGTTGTTGGTTGTAGTTCCTCATGAATTTTCATATCTTGCAAATCTCACCGTGCATTTTGCCCTTTCCTTAATCTTTCCTAATATATTAAGTAGTAACCCGATAAGACTCACAAACATTCTTCTCTATGTACATTAGATCAATACAATGGTGGATCTCCAAATGTTCCCAACACAGTAGCCGCTAGAATATTGACTTTTTCTTCCACACACTTTTTAACTTTAAGTTGGCAGCTTTCTTCTTCTTTTCGAAATTATTATGGATGTCCCTTTGGTCATGCACCTATCTTCCTATTAAATCCGGCGGTGCACTGCCCCTTTCCTTCTTACCAATAAAGTTTTTGTTTATTTTTCTATGCAGGTGATACAACAGTGAAATCTCCTATAGCCATGTAGACCATTTTACGTGAATTCTTCATCCAACTACCGTGTATTTTCTCCATACATTTTGAACAAAGTATTCTTTCCTTTTACGGTCTCGCTAGAAAAGTTATTAAGTCCTAGATAGTTGTTAATAGTGCAGAACAATAGAACATAAATTCTAAAGTTCTCCTATTCGTAAGAACCCCATTGTATGAGACCCTTTACGCCATAGCATTTCTAAGTCATCGACCAAAGATTCTAAGTGTGCATTAATATCGTTGCCAGGCTGTCTTGATCCTTGTACTAGCATGCTAAATATAATGTACTTTCTTTTAAAGCACAACTAAGACGGTAGATTGAAGTTCATGAGAAGAACTGGCCAAGTGCTGTGACAATTACTCAGGTCACCAAAAGGATTTATGCTGTCCATACTCAGACCAAACCTAATGGATCTCAGATCATCTGTAAATTTAGGGTAATACCTATTGATAGTCCTCCACTGTGCTAAATCATTTGGGTGCCTTGGCATACCGTTATCATTTCTATCTGTTGCATGCCAACAAACTAACTTAGCTTTTCTTAAATTGACAAACATTCACTTAATATGGTTAGCAATAGGGAGATACCACACAACCTTTGCGGGATCACCCCTCTTGGACTTTCTCCTCTTAAGACTACTATTCTTTTGCTTGTATCAAGAAGCTTTGCATGCTGAGCAAATATTCAAGTTGGTGCATTCTTTGTAATACAAAATGTAATCGTTTCAACAAGCGTGAATTCTTCTAATCTCCAACCCTAATGGACATAGCACTCGCTTTGATTCATATGTCGTTTTCGGTATTTTGTTTCCCTTGAGCAGTAAGTCTTTGAGAAAATCAAACAGATTCATAAAACTTTTGTCTGGCCAACTGTTACTTGCCTTATGCTTCATCAGATAGAGGACAACAGTAGCTTCATGTACTTTTTCTTGCATCCAAGATACATAGCCATCTCTGAGTCATACAATAAAGTGGAGAACTTCTCATAATCCCTCTTGTTGTAGGCTAGCTTTTCAACATCACAAAACATCTAAAAAATCAAGGTCGATATCAATGATATCACCTCCCAACAAAGAAGGGACAAACATATCATCCCAATCTTTTTATTCCTCGTCTACTTCATCAATTATAATATTCGGTGGCTCTCACTCACTGTGCTTACTCCAGCAACTATAATTCTTGATAAAACCTCTCCATATCATATAAGACTGAAACTATACTATATCTACAAACATTTTCTCACTTCTATGGTCTAGGCATGGACAAGCCATATATTCATTGCTCCTCTTTTTCTTATCATCCTCCGTAGCATTTAAGAATTCAATAACTTCATTTCTATGGTCCTAGTTCGAGTGTTTAGTTTTGTACATTCAATTACGGTTCATCTGCAGCAATAGAAAATCATGTAACAAAATTAACTATGATAAAATAAATTATAAATATTATAACGGATTTTAGCTTATTTTTTAACCTTAACCCAAATTTAGAACAAAGAATCGCAACCTTGCCCTTGCACCCAAATTATATACAGTGCATATGGTGAGATAGCAATGCAATATATCAGTGGAGGTATATATAGAAAGCACTACACCTCTGTTGGTTAGCATGAACCTACTCGTCAGAGGCGTGTCAAGTCACCTCTTACAAGTTGTGAAGGCATCCAGATATCAAATGTACTTGGTCAACCATGACAAGTGTTGTCGTAAACCCGCCACAGGTGCTAAACCTTACTTGTGATAGGTTTTGAATCGTAACCTATCATAGGCGACCGAGCAACTTGTGGCAGGCTAGCTTCTAGACTCGTACGCTTACCTCTATCGAGTTTAGAGGACGGCCCATCACAGGTAAGTCCTCACCTATGATAGGTCAAGCCGCTCAGCCTTATCTATAATGAGCCCTTTTATAGCCTGTAAAAAGTGAGACAATTCGTGACGAGGCACTAAAGGCCATTATAGGTGGGCCGTCCTAATTGAGGGGATCGGTGGTAGTGAACACAAGTTGACAGGCGGTCTTTATGGGGCATACCCACCTAGCAAAGTAGTGCTGAATAAGATACCCAAACCTTGTAGTGGTGCAGTATCTGTTTGAACCCTGTGTTGGTGCAGGATCTAGCTAGTGGTCTTCATGGGGTGTACCTCATCCAGTAAAGCGGTAGCTGGTAGTCAGCTGTTGACCTTGATGAAGTATGTTGGATAGAAGTGATATGCCTGGGAGTAGGGTTCTCTCCTTCAGAAACAACCCCATTTAGTTTGTTAGGCTGCGTTGGTGTTTTAGGTTTACTAGAGAATGAGAGAGCAACAATAAAGAAGATGGGAGGAGCTGCAGCCTTGATGAGAAAATATGCCCTTCCTTCGTTGTTAATTAGGCTCAGCTAAGCAGTATTATGAATCTAGGAGCTATCTTCCTCGTTGCACTCTACCTTCCTTTCTCCTACACATTATATGTTTCTTTGCCTTTAAACTCCGTGTAGAGTATGAGTGAAGGAACTGTCTCTAGTTATTATCTCTTTTCTCTGTTTAGCCACCGTAGTTTGGTCTTATAAGTGAGTACAAATCAAGAGCAGGTGCACGAAAGTAACATAGTAATATGATAAATTATTATATTCTATACATTTATTCTAATTCTAATGTACAGAGATATGACTAAAGTTTTTAAAGTTTAATCGAATTTTATTGTAATTAAATACTTACTCATCTAAAAATATAAAAATATAAGAATGTTTGGAGTTTTTTTTAAGATATTAAGGTTGAGGTGAATGATGGTTGTTATTGGTTGAGATGGAAAAATTAAATAAAAAATTAATGTGATTGGTTTAGGAAAAAAAGATAGATGTTTTCTTGTAATTTTGGATAAATTTTAAAACTCTAAATATCCGTGCATTTCTGTACAAAGAAAGTATCAAATATTTAGGATCAAATCTTACCAATTCCTTGGAAATTTTTATACAACCACTTATCACAACAGTGTAAAGGACATTTCTGCCCGGGGACGGCAGCCGCTGCTCCGTGGCAACTGGCAAATTGAAAATGCAAAACAGTGTAACGTCACAAATGATGCACGCCAAATGACGGGCTTTACACCTCGTCACGAAGCCGACACTCATGCAGCAAGCCACTGAAGGCACCAACTACGTCCGTAGATGTCAGTATGTCACATCGCCTTTACATGGGACCCACTCAGAAGACCGATAAGATAACTGCGACCGCAGCTAGTGGTGCGGCCTGTGACTATTCGCAGAGCGACATCGTAGTTAGTACTGACCACGATGATGGCCAGCGTCGGAGTCGGGGGAGGAGCGCGCGGCCGCGGCGGCGGACGGCGCCGGGTGCTGGTGTTCCCGCTTCCGTTCCAGGGCCACATCAACCCGATGATGCAGCTGGCCGGCGCGCTCCACGGCCGCGGGGGCCTGTCCGTCACCGTGCTCTACACCCGCTTCAACGCGCTCGACCCGTCGCGCCACCCGGAGCTCGCGTTCGTCGAGGTCCACGACGGCATCCCGCCCGACGTCGCCGCGACGGGCCGCACCGCCGAGATCATCGTCGCCATGAACGCCGCCATGGAGGACGAGGGCGAGTCCCTGTCGCCTCCCTTCCGCAAGGTGCTTGCCTCGGTGGTCGCCGCCGACGACGAGGGGCAGCCCCCCGTCGCGTGCCTCATCATCGATGCCCATCTCCTCGCCGTGCAGAAGGCCGCCGACGGTCTAGGGCTCCCCACGCTCGTGCTCCGCACCGGCGGCGCCGCCTGCCTCCGCTGCTACCTTGCCTACGACTTGCTCCTCGAGAAAGGTTATTTGCCTCCCAAAGGTTAGTGCTAAATCATCAAACATTTTCATAAGTTTTGACTTTAACTTGTTTCGAATTAAGACAATCCTTGCGTTACATCGGTAGAGATCACCATAGAAATCGTAAAAAGTTTTTTGTTTTATACCCAACCTTAGTCACAAATAAGCTGGCGCTTTGGAATACTTATAGTCAACGTGTTTAAACTTTGATCAATATTTATTTAAATACTTCAATTCAGTATTTGAAAATAATATGGTTAGATTTAATTTTAAAATAGTTTTAAAATATTATAACTTTGTTATAATCTTTATAGGTTTTATACTATTGATTAATAGTCAAATGGTAACGACGTCACCATCCAAAACGGCACTTATTTGTAATCGAAGGGAGTAGCTACCAGTAATTACACTTAATTTGATGGTTAAATATACCATGTTTCAGAATCGCAGTTATATGAACCAGTGAAGGAACTACCTCCATTACGTGTAAGGGACCTAGTCAACACCAACGACGATTTGATTTTCAAAATTCTTGCTGGAATCGCTGAAACAGTGAGAAACTCCAACGGCGTGGTGATCAACACATTCGATGAGCTAGAACCTGTCGAGCTTGAGCGGATCCGGGGTGAGCTCAGCGACGATGGCATAGCTGTCGTGCTCGCAGTCGGTCCGCTCCACAAGCTTTCCTCCATAAGCACCGGAAGTAGACTGAACCTGCGCCCTGACGAGAGCTGCATTGAATGGCTGGACAAGCAGGCAATAGGGTCCGTATTATATGTGAGCTTTGGGAGCTTGGCGTCCCTGGACAACGATCAGTTCTTAGAGGTTGCATGTGGGTTGGAGAAGAGTGGCCATCCTTTCCTATGGGTTGTTCGTCCAGACCTCGTGAAGGGTACCAACAGGCCAAGTTTACCGGATGGGTTTGAGAGTGCGGTGGAAGGCAGGGATAAAGTCATTCAATGGGCCCCACAGCAGGAGGTCCTGGCCCACCGAGCACGGTGGTTGGGTTTTGGTCCCATGGCGGATGGAACTCAATATTGGAAAGTATCTACGTGGGAGTCCCTATGATATGTTGGCCTCAGTCTACAGATCAGATGATAAATACAAGATATGTGGAAGCGGTATGGGGTGCAGGATTTGAGCTCGACGGCAAGTTGGAGAGAGGCAAAATTGAGAAAGCGATTAGGAAACTAATGGGCGAAAATGAGGGTGCTGAGATGAGCGAAGGAGCAAAAGAGCTTAAAAATAAAGTAGAACGCTGCTTGAAAAGCGGTGGCTCCTCTCAAATAGCCATGGACAAGCTATATATCATCTTTGTGACTTTGGAGCTACTGATATTTTGTTTAAGATGTATTTAATCAGGAAAAAAACAAAACAAACTCCTGTAATTATAGTACTTTTGTGTTCTTGGGACAAGGAATATCTTCCTGATCTTGCTTTTTTTTCATAAAATATTTTGGATTAGTAGTATTATTACTAGAATTATAGTACTTCTTCTGGTTTTTTTATGTTTGAGCCTGTTGACTTTTGAACGTGTATCTGATTGTTCCTCTTATTTAAAAATTTTATAAAAAATATAAATTATACTTAAAGTATTTTTAATAATAAAATAAATAATAATTATATAACTTTTTTGAATATGATAAATTGTCAAACAAAGATACAAAATTTAACAGCGTTAAACATAACAAATCTGAAGGGTACGTTGCACAAGGTGGATTATGTTGTCATGTAGAGTAGATACTAAATTTCCAAAAAAGAAAAATGTAGAGTGAAACTTGAGCTTGCGGCTTGCGTGTGATGTACAATGGTCAACGGGAATCCTTCAACTATGATCTCACAATCGCCTTGGGATTGTTACTTTTGCGATCACAAGGAGAAGCAATAGGCAACATCGACAGTTCACAATCCCCATTCATCAGTATTGTTACAGGAAATTTCCTCGAAGCTTGAAGAGCCATCACCACTAGCAAAATCATTTCTTGGCCGCCACGGAGTTATAATTAATAATTTCTCTTTTTTTTTCTGGTTTCTTCACATCTTGATCAAATCTGGATGTACAAATTAGCGCCACCCCCCCCCCCCCCCAACTGGTCCACAACCTGCAACGATCTATCCACTTGCACAGCAGTAGGAAGCTTCTTGGTCGGCCTGGCGCCGGCGAGACCGCGGCGACGGCGACGATGGCCGCAGGAGCCGGAGACGGGCGAGCCCCCCGCGGGCGCGTGGTGCTGTTCCCGCTACCGTTCCAGGGCCACCTCAGCCCGATGCTGCAGCTCGCCGGCGCGCTCCACGAGCGGGGGCTCGCCGCCACCGTTCTCCACACCGCCTACAACGCGCCGGACGCCGCGGCGCACCGTCCGACGCCGTCTTGGCGGCGCTCGCCGCGGCGCCCAAGGACAGCATCGCCAAGATCATTGCGCTCAACGCCGCCATCGAGACGTCCGGGTGACTCCGCGACGCGCTCGCGTCGCTGATCTCGGAGTCGGAGGGGGAGCAGCCAAGGCCGGCGTGCCTGCTCATCGACGCCGCGCTCCCCGGCGCGCAGAAGTCCGCGGCGGAGCTCGGCCTGCCGACGATCGTGCCGCACACCGGCAGCGCGGCTGCCTTCCGCCTGTTCAGGTCGTACGCCATGCTCCGCGAGAAGGGCTACTTGACAGCGAAAGGTGAGCTGAAAAATCATCTGATTACTACCTAATGTCAAGGCGGCTAAATTTATTCAAATGAAATTTCAAATTCATTACATGTGGTCAATTATTTTATTTTGCATGCAACTCAAATACAAATACAAATTGATTGCACCAGTTATTAACTCAGACGGTTTAATTTCATTTCAGCGGTATCCATTTCAAACCAGTAATAACACGGATGCATTTATTCGATTTAATTTCAATGAGGCTAAATTGCTTCAAATGGATTTTCAAATTCATTACAGATGTCCAATAATTTATTGTTCATATTTTACACAACTTCTACCCTGTTTTATCTCTAAAAAAACTCTGTTTTCAAATACAAGCATCTATACGTATCTAACCAAGAGCGGAGCCAATGTATGCCGTGTGGTGTCACATGACACCAATGACTTCTATCCTAGACAAGGTATCCCTCTAATTTTTCCATTAGTGACACCAGTAAACCTTGTTCTATGACACCAGTTTGTGAATTGTTTTGTGCTTCCGTTAGATAAATTAGGTTACATGTGTTAGAGATTGTAAACGTGTTACACTAGGATTGTAACCGAGCATGTCTCAAGGATAGATGGACTCCTATAATTTGCTATAGATAGAATAGAACTTAAGTTAGGAGTCCTAATTTAAAACTATCTATATCTGTAATTCTTGTTCTATATATAAATATGCAACCTATGGTGAGTCAAGGTGAGGCAACCATAGTTACTCCATATTTTTTCATGGTATCAGAGCCGCCTCTTTCTAAAATAGATCTACAAAAATCTTGTCAAATTCTTGCGACAAGAGAGCTACGACCTGCTCGTGACGCTCCTCTCCACGATCTGAACATCCCGCGACAAGAGGGCCGCGACCCCTGCTCGTGACGCTCTTCCCGCGACAAGATGTCTTCGTCCTCCACTCATGGCGAAGGATACCCGTCCTCTCCTTTTGGACATCCGGTGTCTGACAAGCTGACACGGGATAACTTCGTCCTATGGAAGACGCAGTTCCTGCCCGCTGTCCGTGGCGCCAAGGCGCTTGGTTTTCTGGATGGAACCATCCCCGAGCCGCGACAAGTCCTTGAAGCTGAAGTCGACGGCAAGAAGAAGGAGATTCCCAACCCAGAGCATGACTCATGGGTAAAAAAAGATCAGCAGCTACTCAGCTACCTGGTGAATTCGGTCTCCAAGGAGGTCCTCGCCAGGATCACGACTGCAACAACCTCTGCGCAAGCATGGAAGGCGCTAGGGGCTATGTTTGCAGCACAATCAAGAGCGCGGGTTACAAATCTGCGCATGCAATTGGCCACCACCAAGAAGGGCAGCCTCACTACGACAGCCTATTTCAACAAGATGCAGAACATCAAGGATGAGCTCGCGTCAGCCGGCGTCACGGTCGGGGATGATGAGGTTGTTGCTCATCTACTTAATGGTTTAGACTTTGATTATCACCCCTTTGTTTCTTCTATGATGGGCCGATCAGGAGATCTTTCACTCTCTGAATTATATTCTCTACTCATGGAGTACGATCTTCGGCTCGAGATGTATCAAGGGACCGATCAGTTCCAGTCTTTAACTAACATGGCATCTCGCGGTCATGGAAACCGTGGTCGTTCTGGTGGTCGACGTGGTGGAGGCCGGTTCAATTCATCACGCAATGGACAGAACAGCAACAACAATCAGAGTTACACCAACAATAATCAAGGCAATAGCTCGCAAGTCACAAAAAAGGCGCCCTGTCAAATCTGTAAGAAGACAAATCATAAAGCCAATCAATGCTATTTTCGCTATGAGGAAGACAATCAGTACCGTGGGCGACCAGCAGGAGCTTATGGTGTTGATACAAATTGGTATGCGGACAGTGGGGCCACTAACCATATCACCAGCGAACTTGACAAGATGACCGTCCATGATAAATATAGTGGCAACGAACAAGTTCATAACGCCAGCGGCAAAGGTATGAGTATTAGTAATATTGGGCATACAGTTTTTCATACCCCTTTCAGTAAACTTCATTTGAATAATATTCTTCATGTGCCCTCTTCTGCCAAAAGCCTTGTTTCGGTTCATAAACTTGCCAAAGATAACAATGCTTTCCTTGAATTTTACCCTGATTCCTTTCTCGTTAAGGATCAGGAAACAAAGAGGATTTTACATCACGGTAGATGCAAAGGTGGCCTGTATCCTCTCATTCCATCGGAAGAGAAAATAGAGTCAAAGCATGAAGTTTTTGGAGTCTATGTCCCTTCTACATCGTTATGGCATAGTCGTCTAGGTCATCCTGCTACTCCCATAGTTCAGAAGATCCTTAGCTCAAATAAGTTGTCATGTGCTAGTTCCAAGAATGTTGAGTCAATTTGTGATTCGTGTCAAAGGGCCAAGAGCCATCAACTGCTTTATTCTGTTTCTAATAAAATCTTTAGTGCTCCTCTTGATCTGATTTATTCTGATGTGTGGGGGCCTGCACCCATCTCTGTTGGGAGTTATAGCTATTATGTTAGCTTCATTGACGACTATAGCAAATACACCTGGATATATTTGTTGAAGCATAAATCTGATGTCTTTCGAGTTTTCCAAGATTTTCAAAACTTAGTAGAAAGACAGTTCTCTAAGAAGATCCTTTGTGTTCAATCGGATTGGGGAGGCGAGTATGAAAAATTAAATTCTTTCTTCAAGCAAATTGGGATTACACACCGTGTGTCCTATCCTCATGCTCATCAACAAAATGGTGCTGCTGAACGCAAATATAGACATATTGTTGAAGTTGGTTTAGCTCTTCTTGCTCATGCTTCCATGCCTTTAAAATTTTGGGATCAAGCTTTCCTTACAGCTACCTATCTCATTAATATTCTTCCCAGAAAGGTTATTGATTTTAAAATTCCTTGTACTCCCCTTTTTCATGATGCACCCGATTATAGCAATCTTCGTGTTTTCGGTTGTGCTTGTTGGCCCAATCTGAGGCCATATAATTCCAGGAAGTTATCTTTTCGATCCACCCAATGTGCTTTCCTTGGCTATAGTTCCATGCACAAAGGTTTCAAGTGCCTTGACATCTCCACCGGATGCATTTACATCTCCCGTGATGTCGCTTTTGATGAAGCCGTGTTTCCCTTTTCAAAGCTCCATCCTAACGCCGGTGCCTCTCTTAGAAAAGAAGTTGTCCTACTGCCTTCTTCCCTTCGAAATCCAGGGGATGATGACTGTACTGCATCTGATATTACTAATACTACTGACGTACCTGCTGTTTCTAGTGAATCATCTGAGAAAATTGCAGGTCTCATGCCTATGCTCCCAGCGCTACCGGCACAACGTTGAGCACATAGCCCAGGCTGTAGCTCCCAGGTGGAAATGCTGTCTCCTTCCAGCTCGTCGAACGGTGCTGTTTTGCCTGCTATACCGCCTGGGGGGACGTTGCATGCGTCTGAGGAGTCTCCACCACCGCTGCATGCTACAGCATCAGGTGCACATGAATTTGTGCCACCCGGATCTTCTACAACATCTGGTTCTCCAGCAGCCACACCTGATCCCCCGCGTCACCAAACACGGTTGCAAAGCGGTATTATCAAACCAAAGAAGCTATATGATGGTATGATTCGATATGGCATGTTTAGTGCTACTGGTAAACCTAATTCCGTTGATGAAGCTATTTCAGATCCAAAGTGGCGTGATGCAATGGAAGTGGAATTTCAAGCTCTAGCTAAGAATAAAACTTGGCATCTCGTTCCAAGAAAAACTGGACAGAATATTATTGATTGCAAATGGGTTTTCAAAATCAAACGAAAAGCCGATGGGAGTATTGATAGATACAAAGCTCGATTAGTTGCCAAGGGATTCAAGCAACGCTATAGCATCGACTATGAAGACACTTTCAGCCCAGTTGTCAAGATAGCTACAATTAGATTGGTACTCTCTATTGCAGTGTCAAGGGGATGGTGCCTCAGACAACTTGATGTGCAGAATGCGTTCTTACATGGTGTTTTGGAAGAGGAAGTTTATATAAAGCAGCCTCCAGGTTTTGAGGACACTAAAACACCGGGATATATATGTAAGTTGGACAAGGCTATCTATGGGCTGAAGCAGGCGCCCAGGGCATGGTACTCCAGGTTAAGTTTCAAATTAATCACTCTAGATTTTGTGCCGTCAAAATCAGACATGTCTCTTTTTATATATCATAGGGGTGGTACAACTATTTATATGCTTATCTATGTTGATGATATTATCGTTACAAGCTCATCACCTGAATCAGTGACAACTCTTCTTGCTGATTTAAAAGAAGACTTTGCACTAAAGGATCTTGACAAGTTACATTACTTCTTGGGTATAGAAGTTAAATAAGAGTTAGATGGCATAACTCTATCTCAAGCTAAGTATGCACAAGACTTGTTGAAGCGTGTTGGAATACTCGGCTGCAAACCCTGCACGACTCCTTTATCTGCATCTGAGAAGCTATCGAGCTATGATGGTGTTCCTCTCAGTCCAGAAGATGCTACTCGCTACAGAAGCATAGTTGGTGCTCTTCAGTATTTAACAAATACACGACCAGATTTATCCTTTGCTGTTAACAGGGTTTGCCAATTTCTTCATGCACCGACCTCAGTTCATTGGACTGCAGTTAAAAGAATACTTAGATATGTACAATACACCATTGGACTCAGGATGCATATTCAAAAGGTATTATCGTCATTCATCAGTGCCTTCTCTGATGCAGATTGGGCAGGTGATATAGATGATAGACGTTCTACTGGAGGCTTCGTAATATTTTATGAAAGTAATCTTATATCATGGAGTGCTAGAAAACAGCCAATTGTTTCAAGATCTAGTACAGAAGCAGAATATAAAGCGATGGCTAATGCTACTGCAGAAATAATATGGCTTGAGCAACTGTTGACCGAACTTGGGGTTAAAGTGCATCGCACCTCAGTTCTTTGGTGTGATAATCTTGGTGCAACATACTTATCAGCTAATCCCGTGTTTCATGCTAGAGCAAAGCATATTGAAATTGATTTTCACTTTGTGCGTGAAAGAGTTATGAGAAAACAGCTACACGTTCGGTTCATCGCTTCTGGAGATCAGTTGGCGGATGGATTTACAAAAGCCTTACCGATTGCAAAGATGAATACATTTATTCGTAATCTCAAACTTCAAGGTGGTTAGGAAAGTTTAGATTGAGCGGGGGTGTTAGAGATTGTAAACGTGTTACATTAGGATTGTAACCGAGCATGTCTCACGGATAGATGGACTCCTGTAATTTGCTATAGATAGAATAGAACTTAAGTTAGGAGTTCTAATTTAAAACTATCTATATCTGTAATTCTTGTTCTATATATAAACATGCAACCTATGGTGAGCCAAGGTGAGGCAACCATAGTTGCTCCATATTTTTTCAACGTGGACATGGACAGCTAGTAGGTTAAACTATTGGTTAGCCCAAAATTCATAGTAATGGTGTGAGGTTCAGTTTAAAAAATTAATGGTGTTGCTACACATGTATATCTAGTAACTTCAGTTTAGTGCTCTGCAATTTAATTTTACCAATTTGATAAGTAGTATGAATTTTATTTTATTTTTTTAAAAAAATTAATTACGCTTTGTCAACAAGCACTAATATCTTGTACATTTCATGTACATTATTATTTCACTTAAACTGTGATAGTTGCTAAGAGTTGATGGTGATACCATCAACCTTACATCCTGGATCCGCCCCTGTCTCTAACCACACAAGTTTACTAGTAATTAATTAATTCGTGTGATTTTACTTCATTTCAACAGTATCCATTCCAAACCACTAATCTGGATGCCTTAATTAATTCCATTTGAACAATTTTGGTTGTGTTTTATTCCAGAGTCTGAGCTGAACAGGCCAGTGAAGGAGATGCCACCACTGCGAGTATCAGACATGTTCGACCCAAGCAAATACTTCAACGAGGAAATGGGCAACAAAATCTTGGCTCTCTCAACCGAAACCACAACGAACTCCTCCGGCACAGTGGTCAACACGTTCGAAGCTCTCGAGACCCCTGAATTGCAGTCAGTTCGTGACGAGCTCGGCGCCAATATTCCGGTCTTCGCCATTGGCCCTCTCCACAAGCTCTCCAACAATGGCGACAGGAGCAGCCTGCTCGAACAGGACCGGAGCTGCATCAAGTGGCTGGACACGAAGGAACCCGGTGAGCTTTGGGAGTGTGGTTATGGTGAGTCAGGATGATTTCAAATGCCTGGGGTTTGGCAAACAGTGGAAGGCCTTTCCTGTGGGTGGTTCGATCTGGTCTCGTGATCGGTAGCTCCGGTTTCCCTGAGCTACCGGACGGCTTTATGGAAGCGGTGGATGGTAGGGGCAAGATGGTCGAGGCCCATCTTTGGAGATCAACCGGTGACTGCAAGGTACGTGCAAGAGATTAGGCGGATAGGGTTTCTGGTGGAGGGTAAGCTAGAGAGAGGAAAGATCGATGACGCCATTAGGAGGTTGATGGAAAGAGAGGAGGGAGCTGAGGTGAAGGAGAGAGCAGATGGACTTAAGAAGAACATGTTAATATGCTTGGAGGACGGTGGGTCTACTCAACAAGCTATCGATAAGTTGGTGGATCACATACTATCGCTTTGAGTTTTTTTAGTTTGTTTGTCTGAAGTAACATGTGAGTAGTGATATGCTTTACACGATTACATCTACTCCTATTTAAAGTAAACTCATTATAACTAGTTTTGGAATTATCTTTAAAGAAGACAAATGATGTGAACATATTGTCTCCTTTTCTATGTTAGTTTGCCGTGCTAGCTAATGTGTTGGAAGCAGTTCTGTCTGGTTGGTTGGCTGAGTAAAATGAAGACTCTTTTTTTTCCTTAAAAAAAGAAGGCAAAATGAATTGACATGTACTGAAGCCATATAGAAATTCAAAAATATTCAAAGAAAGAAGATAAACAGATATTCGATTTGGATGCTGAATTCTGAGGCAGAGAGTACTAGAGTAGCTGTGAGAGTGGCAAGGCAACAGAGAGCAAGAACAACTTCGAAGGCTCCAAGGATGATGAATTACATAGTACTTTTGCCAGCACAAGGTTGGGTAAATATTACTGACTCTTGCATAATTTCAAGCGACTAAATTACGGAAAAATATGTCAAATTTAAACATAACCTTTTTTCAAACACCGTTTAATTAGAAGCCTTCGGAATTTTTAGTCTTCTCTTTTGGTAAACTAACTCATCAATGAACTACTACTCATCACACATAAGAAATCTAACAAAAATGTACATCGATCACAAGCGAAACCTATCTACTCTATCATTAAAACAATGTTAAGAGAACGCAGTACAGTAATAGCCATTTTTATAAGCTCGCACGCCATTGTTTTCTTTTATTTTCCTTAGTTGAGGACAGAGAGCAGGTTTCTCTATAGAAAACAACCATTGCTCTAGTTTTATGATACTAACTTATCAGATGCCATCACATGGCCGCATTTATTGAAACAATTCAGGGACGAACAAAAAATCCGTCAGTACTCACCACTCAGTACCTGGCAAAGCCCGCGATGGCCAAGCAAGAACCGGCGCCCCACGCCGGCCGCCTCGTCGCGCTGTTCCCGCTGCCGTTCCAGGGCCACCTCAGCCCCATGCTCCGGCTCGCCACGCTCGTCCGCGCGCGGGGACTCGCCGTCACTGTCCTCCACACGGGCTTCAACGCGCCCGACCCGGCGCGCCACCCGGGGCTCGCCTTCGTCCCCATCCGCGAGACGCTCCCCGAGGCGGTCACCTCCCCGGACGCCGACATCGTCGCGCAGCTCCTCGCGCTCAACGCCGCTTGCGAGGCGCCGTTCCGGGACGCCCTGGCGTCGCTGCTGCCGGGCGTGGCGTGCGCGGTGGTCGACGGGCAGTGGTACGTGGCGCTGGGCGCGGCGGCGCAGGCCGGCGTCCCCGTGCTCGCGCTCCGGACGGACAGCGCCGCCACGTTGCGCAGCATTCTCGGCTACCCGCGGCTGCGCGACGCCGGGTACATCCCAATCGAAGGTAAGCAAGACTGAATTCGAGTTGAATCTTGCAAGAATATGCTCATGCGTGTCAATTGCTCTTGCTGAATCTTGTGGATTGTTCTGCAGACGAGCGGCTGGACGAGGCGGTGCCGGAGCTCGAGCCGCTCCGGGTGCGAGACCTGATCCGCGTCGACGGCTGCGAGACGGACGCGCTGTGCGGATTCATCGCCCGCGTCGCCGACGCCATGCGCGCTTCGGCGTCTGGGGTCGTGGTCAACACGTTCGCCGCCATCGAGGCGTCGGAGCTGCGCAAGATACAGACCGAGCTATCCCAGCCAGCCTTCGCCATCGGTCCGCTGCACAAGCTCATCCCAGCGCCGGCCGCTGAGGAGCACTACTTCCGATACCGATACGGGCCGGACAGCGGCTGCGTGGCGTGGCTCGACTCGCACCCACCGCGCTCCGTGCTGTACGTGAGCCTGGGGAGCGTGGCCTGCATCGACCGCAGCGTGTTCGAGGAGATGGCATGGGGTCTCTCCATCAGCGGTGTGCTGTTCCTCTGGGTGGTCCGGCCTGGCTCCGTCCGCGGCGGCACGCCGCCGTTACCCTACGGGCTCGATAGGAGCAGGGGCAAGTTCGTGCCATGGGCGCTGCAGAGGGACGTCCTGGCGCACCCGGCGACCGGCGGGTTCTGGACGCACTGCGGGTGGAACTCGACGCTGGAGAGCGTCTGCGAAGGTGTGCCCATGCTCGCGCAGCCGTGCTTCGCCGACCAGACGGTGAACGCGAGGTACGTGTCGCACCAGTGGGGCGTCGGGCTGGAGCTCGGCGATGTGTTCGACCGGGTTCGCGTCGCCGAGGCGGTGAGGAAGCTGATGCTTGGAGAAGAATGCGCCGCGATGAGGGAGAGGGCACACGGCCTGAAAATGCAGGCGAATCGATGCGTCGGTGCTACTGTGGCCATCGACAATCTAGTGAAGTACATTTGCTCGCTATGAACTGCGTGTTGCAGCAAATCTAAGTCTTTGAGTTTATTACTCCTATCTCTTCCTGTTATCTGTTGTAAAATTTGTAGCCGAATTGTAACTTTCAACTGCAGAATCCTGCAAATGAAGATTACTTCTGTTGATGAACTCTTGGTAATCTTTGATGTAAGAAATCGATATAAGATTGGGAGTCCAATTGAAGTGTTCTGTCCAAACTGTATTCAAATTATCTCTGATGGTAGTAATATGTTGTCCTGTTGCACAAACTTGATGGTACTCATTAGTAATACAAAATTGAAATGCACTGATCTGATGGACCAACTTATGTAGTTTGCTGCAGATCTTGATTGCAGTTGTTGATGGGCTACTCTGTTTGTTGTTTCAGCTGTGGTTCGTCGGGCCATGTTTCTAGCATGATAGCATCCTAACCTGATCATATGTTAGAAATTTCAAGCTTGCTATGATTCTGAGCATAAACTTTGGTGTCGATGTTGTTGAAAAGAAGTAAACGTATGTCTGTATCTGATAAGAGTTACACATAAACAAAGCATGGAGAAATTCTAATAGGAGTACGAACGCTGTAAGCACATGACATTTTAAAAGTAGGAAGAATATATAGCTATATTCTGCACAACTAAAAATGAATTTGAACAAAGCATATTTGGTGCTTCGGCATACAAAGTATGCTTTCAGCATTGTCAAATTTGACTCACTCAATATCTGGAAATAAAATAAGCAAACGAGGAATTATTTGTAGAAATGAAGCAACATATTTATATATGTTTTTTGATCACAGAATCTAAAAGACACCAAACATTAAGGCCCCTTTTGATTTACAGTATAGGAAAAACACAAGAACCGAAAAACGTAGGAATTGAAGTAGCAAGTTTTTCCAGTTATAAATAAACTTAAAACATAGAAAACAGGAATAGAAACCCTTTATTGCTCCAAAGAAAAAAAACGAGACAAAGAAATGTTTCCAAGAGGTTTAATCTTTTGCTTATTTTTCTATAGAATTGATTGTAGTAAAACAATCCTATAAAAATTTTCCATCTTCTTCTTATGAATTAAAGGGTCAATAGGAAAAAATCCTAAAGAATTTAAATCCTTTAAAATTCTTATGCAAACTCTCTATTTCAAAGAGGCCTTAAATAGTATTAATTCATGAACTAATATAGAGAATACGTATATATGACCTATTTGGAAAGGCTATATAACTCCTAAAAATAACTCTAGGAGCAGAGTCTAGAGTGTAGTTGTGAGCCGTTCACCTTTTTTTTAAGATCACTTCAGCTCGTTCTACTCCCTTTTTTAAGTGAAGATGAACATATTAGCTGAAATGTAGTATTATCTCTTTTCCAAGATTAAAATCTTTGGAAGTTTGAGGGGCTGCGGTGGCTCAACTCTTCTACTCACCGAATCAGAGCGCACGCGGCGAGCGGACTTACCGCCTTGCGCGTACTCGTGTGGCACCGAGTTGGGGAAGCGGAAGCGGAAGCGGGCAGCAGCAGCGGCAGACTGGTCGTGCTCGGAGATGCCCGCCGACCCCGTGGCGCACATTTTCGGACGCCTGAACTCGCTCGTCGACTTCGTCAACTGCCGCTACGTCTGCGCCTCCTGGGAGCGCGCCCTGCGCGGCGCCTGGCCGCCGCCTGGCTGCTCCTCGCCGTCAGGGCCGAGCAGTCCTACCTCCGACGCCGCGTGGCGCCGCCACTCCGATCGTCCGGCACTGCAGGCGCCGTCAGGGACGTCGCCGCGGTGCAGCTCCCCGGTAGCCACGCTTGCCGCGGCTTCCGCGAGATCTGCCTCGGGTCGTCGTGCGGGTGGCTCGTCACGGCGGATCACTCAGGGTGCGCGCGCGTCGTCAACCCGCTCACCGGCGACGCCGCTCCGCTCCCGCCGATCAGGAGGCTGCCCTACCTCGACGCCGTCCACTGCTACGACGGATGCGTCGAAAGCTTCCTGTACCAGGACGAACACCACTGCGGTGGCCCGGGCGTGCCGCTCGCCGGCCTCTGCGACCTTGTCCTGCTTAAGGCCGTCGTCGTCGACATCGGCGGCGGCGGCGCCTCCGTCGCCGTCCTGTACAGGAAGAAGAGGGAGTTCGCCAAGTTCTCCATGTCCCGCACCGGCCAGCGCTCGTGGAGGCTCGTCCACAATAACCTGGACACGATTGTCGACATGACGATGCACAAGGACGGCAAACTCTACACGGCGCACATGTCCGGCAAGATCGCACGCTGGAAGATCAATTGCGCTCTCCACTCGTCGCCGGAGATCCTGGAGTCGGTGCTGGCCATCGACTCCCCTTACCACTACGTTTTCAAGGACAATGGCATGATGTCCCGAGAACACGACGACGGCGACCCTGCCGGTAAGTGCAGCTACCTCGTCCGATCTCCAAGCGGCACCCTCTATATCCTCAAGCGGCTGTACAAGCACAAGAAGGTCGGCGACCGGACTTAGCGCAGCACGGCGACGTTTAACGTCTGGTTTTTGACGTCGGGAAGGGACGGCATGAAGTGGCTGAGCACCTTGAATGACGCCATCGACAGCAGCCTGGCGGCGTTCGTCAGCTACACCGGCTTGGTGAGCGTCCGCCGAAAGGACGCCAGCGGCAAGGTCGTGGACGTGGTCATGGTCCACGGACTACATCAGCGCGGCCATGGTCGAGAACTTAGGCGCGAGGATGGTCGACCTTGAGATGCAAGGCGACACGAGGGTGGCGAGGCGCATAATGAGGGATGGTGAGAAGAGCAAGGAGGAGGAGGTAGAGGAGAAGAGCGAGAAGGTGAAGCTGCTTGGGCGATGCATGAACTGACCACCTCCGTTTTGGTTCATCCCAAGCCTCGAAGGGATTGGAGCTACGCCGCTGGGGAAGTTAGCTTAATTACTTTTTAATCATCATCATTACGCAAACCATTAAATTCGGAATTTAGATTGGAGGATTCATTGTAGTAGTTCATATTACCTTAGAGGTATTTTGTTTCTTTAGTGTTGCTATAAGAAGGCAGACCATATTTTGTTTGACAAGGGTGTCGTTGCTCCTCATGAGCTTTGTGTTGTCGTCTGCTCTATTTGCAGCCTGCGATCAAGCGCCGTTCCGGAACGAACAAGTTAGACGAATCAGTGGTAAATTACTACAGGACGCTACAACCTATGGTTTGACAGATGGAAAAGCACTGAAATACCCTTTCACAGCTAAAACAGTGGCATCTGGATCGTATTAACTAGCATCGGCGTTGAGGTAGCGCGCGGGCGATGACGCGTCCATGCGGGAGGCAGACGCCCGGCGTGGCGGTGGCGAGGTTTGGGCGGCGGAGGAGACGGAACGCGACGAGGACGCTGCGTTTGATTCCGTTTTGCTTCTCGAAGCAGGGGAAGACGAGAAAACAGAGTGGCTTGGTTACTTGGACCACCAGTTTGGATCGGTACTACGCCTTTTATTCCTTCCCAATTATATGTAGAGATATATCTGCCTAAATGTAGCGAGCCTTCGCCTTCACAAAGGCTATTTGATAGTGTGGGTCTAACGCGCGCGCGCTCCCCTTCCACGCGAATAGAAAGCGACAAAAATTCCGTACGTCCGCATGAGTCCACAAACACAACAGCGTCCCTCTCCAATGTGAGTAGCCCACGGACACGAGTAGCTTACTGAGCCTTGAGCCCACAAGTAGTGTTGGCCCTACCCAAATAATATATATACGTAAGCTTTATATGTAGAAAAGCTCATCCATAGAACCTTATAAATAGATAGATATTTTGTACATATAAAATTTCTATGTATAAATTTAAAACGAATTCAACACCATGTTAGCCTAGCCTAGAAAAAATTTATGCCTAAAACTTTATACGTAGAAAATTTATACATAGATACTTGATTCATAGATATGATATTTGTACATATAAAACTTTGTGCATAGAAACTTTGTACATATAAATTCAAAACGAATTTCAAAAAAACAATTTTAAAAAACAAACATGTAATGGCTTAGAGGTCCAAGTGCCTAGTCCTCGATCTGGCTGCTCCAGAAAAAGAAAATAGGAAAGACCAAAGCCCCAAGGAAAAACATGCATGGCCCAAACTAGTAAATGGCCTATACGACCCGTTTAGTCTGTTCCAAGTTAGGCAGAGAATCGGGGTAAATTAAAGATGAGGGGAGCATTGCTGCTTCCACAACGCTTCGGCCGATTTCTGGGCGACGTGCTCGATTCCGCTACTATCCACGTCGCCCGCGCCCTCTTCCACGCGCGGAGGCGCACGCTGCTGCCGGCCCAGTTTTTTCCGTTTCCTGCTGCGCTTCGGCCGTGCCTTTTCCCATGCTCATTCGCGCGCGGGGCGCCTTGACGTGCGCCGTTTGTGGGCTGTTTTGTGGCACTGCAACGGCTTAAGGATCGTTGCGCTGGCAGGTTGGCATTTTCAACTATCTGTTATTGTCTGGTCCGCCGAAGACGTCTACGGGCTGTCCATCTGTACTATGCCATAAGTTGGCCTTCTCAGAAATGTGTTGCTTCCTCTTTCCAAAAATAAGAAAAAAAAATGTGTTGCTGCCGCTGCTTGCTGTGCTGCACTGGGAGTGGGTTAAGCTGGCAGGCTGGCCTTGTTGTTCATGGTCGTAGGTGCTGTAAATTAGTGGATCATATTCTCTTATATTAATATATATTAACAGAGGCATGAGTAGATATGTGACCCGCATCTTTTTTTTATCATCAAGATTATTATAGAAATAGACAATAAACACATGTTTTTAATATAACAATCATAAACGTCTCATCCCGCTCCTTTATATATAGAGGAGATAAACTATTTATCTCTGTTTCTAAGAAGATAAAATCTTATCTTTACTTAAATTCGGATTGGTCCATAAAAAACTTATCTTCCGAAGATTTGTTTCCTAGGATTCACCCTCAGGCTTACCTATGACCAACTCATGGTTTATCAAAACTTCTACCAAAACCCAATGAGAAAAAAAAGACTAGAAGAAAGAGTACATAGTTGCCACTTTGTGTCGCTAAAAACCTTTATGTGAGAAACAATAGCTCCACTCACTTAAGAATAAAAAGTGTACAACATCATGAACTAACTAATCCATTATGTTGGTTATGTTCTGAGGTGCTCCCCTCTTGAACTCTGCAAACCTTAAAGTCTTCTCATCCCAATTCTCTAGACAAACATCCGAGAACTAACTGCCAGGAGAGAATAGGTGATAAATATGCTAAATTATCACTTGACTTGAATTGCTATTCACCTCACCTTGCCTCTATAGTCTGAGGTAGCCTATTTGTATTAGTGGTATCGGTCAACCAAAAACCGATCTTGCTATTATAGTACCTTTAGAACATGTCTAAGTGGTTGTCATCGAGTTAATGTCCCTAGCATACTCTAAGATATTCTAGTGTCTCAGAAACGACACTCATTATGTAGCACATACTCCTCCTTGATGACAACCTATGTTGTAGACCACTATACACATCGCAATCAACATTCTCGGATGCATATGCAAGAAATAATCCATTAGATTCTCAAATCATTAGTCTTAGAGACTTATTGTATCTCATCACTGAAACGAGAATATGGAACATAGAGAGTAATATATCATTGTGATGAAACGAGAATATGGAACATAGAGAGTAATATATCATTATCATATACCACAATACTATATTGTTGTGCAACACAATCTTTTCGTCCTTCCAAAAGACTATTGGGGATAAACACGTCACAATGGCACGCATCTTCTAAGCATGACCCATCAAGTACTAGGCCTTAAACATTATAACTTTCTCTGATGGTGTCAACAATTGCCGGGATCTATCAAGATCAACCACAAGTTTTCCAAAGATTTGTTGTACCGATTAGAGTAACTAGCTAGTCTGAAACTCAAGCACTGTAGGGATAACATAGCCAACAACACCAAGTATATGCAACAGGTATTAGAGGACACCACCATTCCAACCATTAGGAGGAGCAGATATATCATGATTATACACATTTCCACTAATAAATCACGAGATATACATGTGCTAACAGACATTTTCATCCAATCTCTTTAGATTCCTCATTTTAATCCCATCAGGTCATATATGGGTCACTATCCCTCCAAGGGATTAATTAATTATTAGTGTATTCAGACTTACTATTTTTTTATTTCTTAGAGGAAATTTCATGAATGCAGTCTCCCTTTTAGAAAAAAAATTCCATCAATGAAATTTTCTTCCAACAAGGAGATGGTATTTTTACCGGAACACCTATTTAGTATGAGATTTGCTTGATGTAATCTTAATTTAGTGTCTATCCAAGACCTACTCATTGATTTTCCAAATCTATCAACTGTATAATTTATTTCATGCTATTTTGCCAGTAGCATTACATGGTGGAACATTTCACTCTTGTGGGAGAGGTTTCACCAAAGACCTTCTTGAACCATCGCACATCACCACCTCATTATCTCAATAATGACCATAAAAATGTGAACAATGTTCGTGACTTTGATTTGATGATTCAATTCTGCCTCATTGCATTTTCATTTGACCCGATTTAAGTGGCACATGCTCATGCTTGACTTTACTCCAAATCCGGGTTCTCTCATAGAGAATTAGTAGCAAGATGCAATATAGTATCGACAAATTTATTTCCCACTTACACATTTAACTAGATCTTCTTTATTTTCCAAACGATCGATCCATGGTTGTTCTATATTCCTAGCACCATAATATGCGTGCATTGCTAGAAATCTCGTTTCCACAATGAGCATCGTCACGAGGTGCATCACCTTTCACAGCTGAGTTCCCATCTAGAGAATTAGAGGAGTATCCTTATGTCTATGTGAGAACTCTTGTACTTTGACTAAGACCCACGGATTATTTTCGCAAGTGTCCCCACTGAACATAGACCAAATACCATAAGTAATACATGGATATGATATTAATCCTAGATCTATCCACATTTACCACAAATAGGGGCATTACTCTATTTAACAACCAATGTAGTTGTTACTCATATGATTTTTTGCAAAAACTCTATGCCCTAAGCAACTAAGAGTATGAACTAAACCAATAGGTTCTATCTGGCTAGTGTGTTTACTCTAGGAAATCTCTAGGCATTTCAAATCATTATGTTTCTTCCCTAATGCCAAGATTTCTCTTGATAGCATACTTACAATCCTCATATCGCGGTACCAGATTAAGGAATTTCGTCCCAACCACTGGTATTCTCCTACTAATGTATGTTACAGTAGTGATATATTTGGAAAATATTACACACTTTAATAGGAGAGATTTTTTAGTTATATGCAGTGAGCCTGGACTTATACCAATGTCATGGCATGACCACCGCATTCTTCCTTCCTCCAAAGAGATCTCCTCGACCTACTGGTTAGGATATATTAATCTGCCAAACCATCATTGCTACCAAATATATATACAACCAATATGAAAATATTTTAGCCATATGTACTCTTTGTGATTAATGCTCACCTATTACCATTGAAACTCACAATCGATTCCAGATTAACATGCATTAGACATCTCGTCATATGCTTAAGAAGTCAACTATGGTGACAAAATGCATTTGAATGTGCTAAAAAAGGAGTACATTATGATAGAAAAATACATGGCCTATGAGCCAATGTTGCCAAGTAGATTTATTTTGTGCAAAGTTGTGTTATAGTCCAATTCATTTGTTGCCCAAAGTTGATCCCAATTACTCATACCAAATTCTAAATTAGGTCATTAAAATTCTAACAACATGTTTTAGGTATGATCCAAGTGTGAGTATTCAAACCACATTTGCTAATATCCGCTGGATATAGCCATTAGGAAGTAATCAGTACCTTTAACAAAGGTAATATTCAAGATATAACCATTATATTAAGACATTTTCACACCTATAGTGGAATACATCAGTGCATGGGTGATCGATTAACTAATGCATGGCTTGCACATGTTCACATGGCAAAACACACCAGTGTGTGACAGGCATAATCATCAACCCATGGGTGATCGACCAACACAACCAAAATGTAGTCAATGACTACAGGTACACGATTCAATGTGATGGTGCATTGCCATCATATGTCTGAACAACAATTACGCCGAGTAGCATGAGTGTTGCAAACTCCTCGGATCATACACTAATAGTTTGTAAGCCAAATCATTTTTATCAATTTCAGCATGAAAATAAGCTTCAGAATAGAACTAAGTAAGAATATAAACTGCTTAGCAACAATATAAACTAACCAACACCCTCCTAAGACGTGCTCTAAACTAGCCATACAACTCGTTATTAAACAACTTTTTTAGACACACTATCAACCATTTGGTCAACAACCAAAGGTGGCCATTCAACACCTAAATCCATTAGGACCGGGACTGGGTCAATACCCTAGTCAAGTTGTCTCTATAGTTAATTGAGAATCATGGCTATGCTCCAACATATGCCCTCGAGTTTATTTCACTAGATTTCCCTCTATTATTCTAGTGTCTTAACCAAGACAATAGACTTCTAATATTTTTGAGTACATATGCGGACACCAAGAGTAATATCTTTCCTCCTTAGGAAAACACCTTGTATCTTACACTTAACAAGGCAAAAAAATCTCAAAATATTCAACCTCACGACATCGTGTTGTCAGAAAAAAATGAGGTATAATCATTTATCTCAAAATCAGAAAATCATGCTCTCTACCACAGGGAAAGCACACAAAAGCATTGACAGTAGTTTGACTATAATCTAATTAAGATATTAAGCTACCAGAGGAAGACACAATGAATTCCAAGTACATTGTCTAATACCATACATTTCAACGACTCAACAATCCCATTCTAAGGGTGAATATGAAAATAGAGTGCTCTACATTAATGCTCAAAGCTGTATAATAGGCATCGAAGGCTTTAACATGAACTCAATCGCACTACCCATCCGAGTCATTTTGATGCGGTTCTTAGAGAACGTAGCATGCAAACGAATGGTCTATGCGATGAGTCTAGAAAAAGTATGGATCACGTACACGTGACTTCACCTTGTAGATACATCTATAGCACCATTTATGTATAGGGAGGAGTGTAACAGTAAAGAGTGGCCTTATCTATCCATAGCCATGGATTAATTTTTGATAATTTCTATGCATTAGGTGATTTTCTGTTATTTTTACTCGGTCTTATTGACACTACATTCCCAATATTTATGCCCCATAGAAAACCATCACACAAATATTGGGAATATAATGCCAGTATGACCTAGTAAAAACAATAGAAAATCACCAAAAGCATGGAAATTCTAGGAAATTAAATATTCATGGCCATAGATAGATAAGACCACTCTTTACTATTACAGTCCTTCATACAAATGGTGCTATAGATGTGTCTACAAGATGGAATCGCTTATGCTATTTGTCTATGTGATCAATGCTTTTGTCAGAATCATCACATAGATCTTCTGTTTGCGTGCTGCGTACTTCGAGAATTGCATCAAAACGACTTGGATGGGTAATGCAGGTGAGTTCACATCAAATTCTTCGATGACTATCATATGGATTTGGGGCATTAATGTGTATCATTCCATCCCATGTTTGTACTCTAGAATGCGATTATGAGTTGTTGAAATGTATGGCAAGTTCACATCAAATTCTTCGATGACTATCATATGGCTTTGGGGCATTAATGTGTATCATTCCATCCCATGTTTGTACTCTAGAAAGCGATTATGAGTCGTTGAAATGTATGGCAATTAGACAATATAGTTGGGTTTCATTTTGCCTTCCTCTAGTAGCTTAACATCTCAATCAGATTGTAGTCAGACTACGGTAAACATTCTTGCTTTCCCTTTGGTTGAGAGCATAATTTTCTGATTTTGGGGATAAATGATTATACCTCATTTTTCTTGCATCATAATGTCGCGTGGTCCAAAATTTTGGGACATTTTTTGCCATGTTCGGTGAAAGACACAATGTGTTTTCCTTGAGATGGAATGACACTATTCATATTGTTGCCCTAGGTGTGCACATATGTACTCAAAAATATTTGGAGCCTATTGTCTTGGTTAAGAGACCAAAAATAATGAAGGCAAATCTAGTGAAATAAGCTCGAGGGTATATGTTGGAGCATAGGCATGATTCCTAGTGTACTATAGAGCCAACAACTTGACTTGAGTATCGACCTAATCTCGGTCCTAACGGATTCAAGTGCTGCATGGCAGCATTTGGTTGTTGACCAAATTGTTAATAGTGTCTAATTAAGTTGTTTGACAATGGGAGTTGTATGAACAGTTTAGAGCACATCCTAGGAGGATGTTCGTGAGTTGTACAGTCGTGAAGCAGTTCATCTTTTGCTTAGTTTGGAACTTTGCATTAGATTGATATTTCCTAGATAAATTGAATTCTTGGCCTTTCCTGTTCTATTCTAAAGCTTATCTTCAAGCTGAATCGATAAAATGCTTTAGTTTAAGAACAATTAGTGTATGATCTGAGTAGTTTGCACCACTCGGACAGTTTGGCGTAACTATTATTCAGACACATGATGGCTATACACTATCGTGTTGTGTCATGGCCAGTAGTCACCGACTATGTTTTGTTGTGTTGGTTGATAACCAATAGGTTGATGACCATGCCTAGTGTGTTCTGCCATGTGGACGTGTGCAAGTTATGCATAGGTTCGTTGTGTTGCATGCATTGAGCTCATTACTTAAACGGTGGTTGCACTAACATATTCCACTATATGTGTGGACATGTCTAAATATAATAGTTTTATTGTGAATATTGCTATTGTTGGAAAAACTGATTACTTCCTAATAGCTATGTTAAGGGGATATTAGCAAATGTGGTTTGAATACTCGCTTGTGCCTAAAATATGCTTTCTGAAATGTAATAACCAAATTTAGAATTTGGTATGAGTAATTGGGGACAACCTTGAGCAATTTGGTATGAGTTACTGGAGTGCATATGACTAAAGTATTTACATGTTGGTTGTATATATATTTGGTAGTAATGGTGGTTTGGTAGGTTTGTATATCCTAACCAGAAAATTAGGAGAACTCTTTGGAGAAAGGAAGAATATAGTATTCCTGCCACTACATTGGCTTAAGTCCAAGCTCACTATATAAAAGATAACCTTTCTTCTATTTGAGTGCATAATATTTCCCAAATATATCACCACCGTAGCATACGTTTGTCAGAGAACACTTGTGGTTGGGGTGAAATTCCTTAATTCGATGCAATGATATGAGGACTGTAAGTATGCTATCAAGGGACATCTTGGCATTAGGGTTAGAGGAATGCCTGGAGATTTCTTAGAGTGAATACACTAGTCAGACTAACTTATGCATTTAGCTCATACTCCTAGGTGCTTGGGGTATGGAGTGTTTGCTAGAAAATCACATGAGGTACAACCATATTAGTTGTGAAATAGAGTAATCCTCCTACTTGTGGTAGTTATAGATATAGCTAGCATTAATATCATATCCACATTTGACTTGTGGCACTGATTTGAGTTTAGCGAGGACACGTACGAACAAGATCTATGGGACTTAGTCAGAACATAAGAGTTATCACTAGATGTGAGAATACTCCTCTAATTATTCGGATGGAGAACTCACCTTGGTAATGTGATGTACTTCATGATGATGCTCGTTGTGGAGATGAGATTCCTAGCAATACACACATATTATGTTTTTGGTAATATGGAACAACCATCAATCATTCATTTTTTGGAAATAACGAAGATCCAATTAAATGTGTAAGTAGGAATAAATGTGTTGGAAATGCTAGGCTTTAGGCTCACGCTTTAGCTATTAAGGCTAGCTGCACTATGTGTTTAGAGTTGGCCAATATGGGTGCCAACCCTGCTAAATTGCCTCTGGAAGATACTCCCGTCGAAGCCTTTATAGACTAGGCTATGAAGGTTGGCGGCGTGGTGGCAAATGCATCGCTAACATTTGGTGATTGCTACACTCAAATTGTCGGCTTTACGCTTCTCTCAACCCTTCACAAGGGTGGTTGCAATCATCTGGGCCTATTGCTCGTTGCCCTGGAGGGCAGCATGATGGCCTATGCTGATGATGTGAAGGCATAGTTTCACGCTTTTTGCTAGGGCTAGTGGGTGAGGAAAGGCCAAGAGATTAGAGCCACCCATCTTTGTGATTCGCTAGCCATGTACAATGTCACTGAACAAGCGCACATGGCCGAAGTTGAAGAGGCTGCGGAGACAGAAGCTACGGAGAGTGAAGGATAGGAGCAAGACATAGCTGAGGTGTGATGCCTCTTGTTTAGCTAGTCTTGTTTTGCTTACTTATCTTTTGACCTTCCTCGTCTTCTTGTAAAAAGATTTTCGAAGGTGTTTTGGCCACATCGACCCTATTGGAATGAATGAAATTTATCACTTTTCTTCTAGGCTCTTCTAGGCTTTAAGTTTTGCATGCCTAAGTTAGATTACCTTTAAATCCTATCAAGCTTGAAAATCTTGGCTAGCCGTCCACTCAGCAAGTTTTACCATCAAGATTCGCCAAGACATCCTTCGCGGATTTGGATTAATGGGTGATCTTACTTTCACCATTTGGTCTCCAAGTGGTTGCAGGAACACCTTGGCCTTGACTTGGAGGATTTTGACCAAGACTATCATAGCTATAAACAAGACATGGTTAATTTCTAGCAAAATTTCCAAAGATCTTCGCGACAGGTTGTGATGTCGAACAAGCAACAAGCTCTTGTTTGCACTCTGGGGTCTCCTGTCCCTCTACGTGTGTTTTTTGACATTGATATTGATGTCGACACTAGCAAAGATGAAGGCTTGGAATATATGTTTAGTACTACTAGTCCTTCCGAGAGTTTCATTAGTATTTTGGATTCTAGTTCATCTGATAGCTCGGCTTTTGGCGAGTCTAAAGAGGGTAGAACCCCCATCGAGGTTATATACCTATAGAGTTGTTTGTATTTTCAGCTTGTAAATATTGCTATGTATTCGTATTTGTTCTGTCGATCGATCGCATGTCTCATCCTGAGATTGTTTCTAGCTTTGTATGTATATCTTCACCTGTGAGGGCTTCAATTTCCTTTAACAAAGGTCTGATGTGTTTGGCTTTGATATGCTTTAATAAAGCCCTATAGTGTTTTGTGCTATAGGAAAGCACCTGCCATATATCCATCAAATCATGGTTGTGTTTGTACAATTTCGCCATGTTAAGGCCATTAACAATGCTTCGGTCTATTATTTGCTTCCTACTTTTGAAAGTATGTATAGCATTTTTAGCTATAGCAACCTAAGTGCATTGTATTGAATGTGCCTATGGTGCAATATTTAGCACTATCGAAACACAATTTCAGTGCCTAGTCAAACAATGCTTTCACCAGTACATTTCCTCCTTTTGATAGATCGCTAATCAGGCATTGTCTTATGGATCATTTGCAAAATCATATAGCTGAGACAAGAATTTTTATACTAGTTTAGATCTCCGATGTAGATAATAGCCCTACTTAGTATTTCTTAGAGTGGTGCCAAAGGCTTACACTGTACATATTTACAAGTCATGCTTCGCTAACTCAAATATAAAAATGATTAAGGGAGGTTGCATTTTAGGAGTGGTCTAGCTTTTTGCCATCCAACATTGCAAGCATATACAATCCTTGGTGCACCCTATGTGTCACTAGGTATGGTCCTTCCCATTTAGACTTTAGCTTCCCAACTGCAAGCGGATTGATCTTCTTTTTTAGTACTATGTGCCATGGCAAAATCTCTTTCAGCCTTACTTTCTTGTTGTAAATTACTATAGTTGAGCTAGAATATTTTGCCATCATTTCTAGCACTTCAACTCTAAGCCCTTCTAGTAGCTCTACATTGACTTTTCAGCCACCTTCCTCATCGTTTGATATCACTATCCTCAGGGAATTTGCCCCTAACTCACTTGGAGTCATAGACTCTTTGCCATACACTAGCATGAATGGGCTAAACCTCGACGATCTTGTGTGTGTGGTGTGTATGGCCCATAATACTGATAGCATTTTGTTTTGCCATTTTCCCTTTGGTGCCTCATCCAACCTTTTCTTAAGAGCTTCGAGGGTTTTTCCATTTGCCCTTTCGACTGCCGATTGGACTACAGGTAAGGGATGGATGTGAAATTGATTTTTAGATTCAGTCCTTTGCACATGTTCTTAAACTTTGTGGAGTCAAACTGCTTTCTATTATCTATGACTAGCACTTTTGGTATCCCAAACTGACAAACAATTTTTTTTCCATATAAACATTGCATGGCTGTCGAAGCTATGCTGGCCCACGGTTCTGCTTCCACCCACCTAAAGAAACATTCTATTGTGACAATGGTGAACTTGTCACTATTCTTTGCTAGGATGAATGACCCAATGATGTCCAACCCCTACCTGGCTAAGGGTCAAATTGGTTGTATGGGTTGCAAGTTATATACCGCTAAGTTCTAAGACTTACTATGGTGCTAACAACCCAAACATTTTCTTATGTGCTCTTTGCAATACCGCACTATGGTTGGTCAGTAAAGCCCCTAGCAAAGCACTTTAGCCTCCATTGGCCTTGGTGCTTGATATGCACCATATTTGCCTTCATGCACTTCCTTTATCATTTCTCCCCACTCTGCTTCGGGCACACATCGAAGCAATGGCTGTAGATTTCCTGTCTTGTACAACTCCTCATTGACAAGGGTGTATTGGTGTGCTCTAGCCTATAGCCTTTATGCTTTGACTTTGTCACCTCGTAGTGTTCCGTTGCTGAGAAATTCTACAAAAGTTGTTCTCTAGACTTCTTTAGCTTGATCAATATCCATTACTTTGTTTTCATCTTGATCATCCTTCATGTTTGGAATGTAGACTACTTCAAAAAACACTCTTGGGTGTAACACATCAGCTTTTGCATATTTGCCCCTCAGAAGGTGTTGCATTGTTATTCTAGCGAAGGCTTTCTCCATTCCCCGGATTTCATCCAAGTACTTCACCCTTGGCTTCAAAACTTTTGTCAACATGGCTGGTCACCAACTTGGAGTCTATTTTTATTAGTAAGCACTTAGCTACTAGGGCTTTCACTTTCCTCATGCCCAAGAGAACTACTTCATATTCTACCATGTTGTTTGTAGTCGGGACTGTAGATAGGCCACACACCGAACAACAATATTACTTAGTGAATGAAGTATAGCTACCATCCCCACATCCACATGTGACCAAGATTTGTTGGAGTACACGGTCCAGAATTCTTACCTTTCTCCTACCACCTCTTCAACTAGCGAAGTCCACTCGGTGACAAAATTCGCTAAGACTTGGGACTTAATTGCGGTCTTTACAATGGATTGTAGGTCAAACGGGGATAGCTCCATGCCTACTCACTCAACCGGCCTATGGCCTCTTTGTTCCATAGCACTTCTTTGATCATGCAAAGTACCATTATCTTGCATATTTGAAAGTAGTGCCTGAGCTTTCGTGATGCCATCAACACAGTGCATATGCTATTTTCTCTATTTCTTTGTATCTTGTCCTAGCCTCCTGAAAGGTTTTGGACATAAAGTACACTGGCTTTTGGAGGCCTTCTTCTTTTACCAAGGCTACGCTAACAACAACTAGCAAAGTTGCCATTTATAGAAGTAGTTGTTCGCTCTCCTTTGGGCTCGAGAGCTTCGACACTTCTTGCAGGTATGCTTTGAGGTTGTCGAAGACCACTTGGCATTTAGGGGTCTAGCTGAACTTTTTTACTCCTCGCAAGGTCTTGAAGAGTGGTAACACTCTTTCTACTGAGTGTGCTATAAATCGGCTTAGTGCTACGATTTGCCCAGTCAACCACTGTACTTCTCACATCATTTTTGATAGTTGCATTTGCTTGATTGCTTCAATTTTCCCTGGGTTTGTTTCTATGCCTTGTTCTGACACCAAAAGCCCAAACAACTTTCCTACTTGAACTCTGAAGACACACTTCTCTAGGTTTAACTTCATGTTTGCTTGTTGGAGACTGTCAAATGTTTCTTGTAAGCCTTGGATTCATTGCCTTTTGGCTGTTAACCGCAATATCATCGATATAAGCTTCTACATTTCTACCAATTTGCTTGTTGAGCACTTTGTATACCATCTTGTTGAAAGTGGCTCTGGTGTTTTTGAGATCGAAAGGCATTCTTATGAAATAGAATGTGCCGAAGAATGTGATGAATGTTGTTTTCTCTTTGTCTCCTAGTGGCATGAAGACTTGGTGGTAGCTTGAATAAGCATCCAAAAAATTATCATTTTGCAACTGACTGTCGAATTGACCAATTGGTCTATCTTGGGCAAACGGAAGTCATTCTTCGGGCAAGCCTTGTTTAGGTACATGAAATTTACATAGATTCTCCACATATTGTTTGATTTCTTGACGAAGACTGGGTTAGCCAGCCACTACGGGTGTTCGACCTCTTGTATGAATTGTGTGCAAAGCAGCTTTTCAACTTATGCCTTGGCCGCTTTTTGGTGATCCATTGATATCTTGCGAAGCTTTTGTTTGCACAACTTGGTTGTGGGCTTTATGGCCAAGTAGTGCTTGATCAGCATTCAGCTTACTCCTTCTAGCTCTTCGTCCCCACATGAAAACATTCATATTTTCCCTAACGACTTGCATAATGTTTTATGCAACATCTTACTCTACATCACTTTGGATCGACACTACCCACAATGGCTTGTCCATATCAACTTGAAACTTGTTCATGCCCTCTTGTGGGGATGGTTTCGCCTTTGCATCCTCCTTCGACACCACAAACCATCCTGTTAGCACATTATGGATTTCACTTGATTTCTCGGTCGCTTGCACCTCTTGTGTTGCCGATGCCTAGATTTTCCCTATGACAATCACCCTCCACGGGCTGGGTATTTTCATACACAAGTAGTTATGATGAACACCTGCTTCAAACTTGTTAAGCATGGCTCTTCCAAAAATAGCATTGTAGTAATATGGAATGTCGACTATGTCAAAGTTAATCATTTCCTACCAAAAGTTGCTACAATCACCGAAAGACACTTGTAACTATAGCTAGCATAGGGCACGCACCAGACCTCCACTAAAGTCTTGTAGTGGCATCATTGCTGGTTCCAATGCATCTACTAGGATGCCCATTTACCAAAAAGCACTTGCAAAGATGATATCTACCGAACTAGCTCTATCAACAAGCATACGATATATTTCACACCTAGCCACATCGATTGAAATAACCAACGGGTCTTGTTGCAGAAAGAAAATTCCTGTGGCATCTTTAGGCCTGAAAGAAATTGCAGTTGATGCAAAACGCGGTTGCTTCATCTGTGGTGTTGTGATGTTATGGTTTACTACCCTTTCATATGCTTTCTTCTGGCATTTCAACATCACGCCTTGGGTAGATCCGCCTGTGATTATGACAATCACCCTTCGTTGGCCGCTCGGCCCAACATCAACTTGCAGTGGTTTGTTAGCCTCTTGTTGGTTGCCATTTTCTTCATTAGTGTTGGGCGGCACAACTTGTACTTGTGATGAGATTTGCTGTTGAATGTTTCGCCATTGTTTTGTTAAGTGTGTGCATTTGCTATGAAACACATAGAACTTGTCTTTTTCCCTCTTCAACCTTTTTCTTGGCATTTGATTTTGTTGGTTATTATAGAAGTTTTAGCGCAACGCGTTAACTTCGTCCACTGGCAACACTTGCTTGCCTTTGTTATTTTTGTATTTTTTTCCAAGGTTGTTGGTGTTGCTATGGTGGCAACTGTATAGTCTGTGCCAACACTTCTATCTTCATCACGGTTGCTGCAAAAATGCTTGGCACTATGGCCTTATCAAACTCGGCTTGGATTTCATTCCTCACCTTGGTATCTTCTTTCCCTTGAGCATAATCATCAATTATCCAAAGAAGTTCATCCATGGTATTTGGCCACCACCTTGTTATCTTTTCGGTTAGTGGCCTTGTCCAAAGCCCTGCTGATGTTGCATTTATGATGGATGTTTTTGTTATGTCATGTGCTTGGCATCTTACATGAGAGAACCGCCATGCAAACTCATGAATTGATTCATTAGGCTTTTGGTGTAATCCAAAGAGTTCTTTTTGTGTTTTTGGCTCTTGATAGTTTCCTTGAAGTTTGTGATGAAGATATTTCTTAACTACTCTCAAGAGTATATGCTGTCTAGAGGACCTTAATCTGGCATAGCCCTCGATTGCCAAGTGGATGACTTTCACCTCGGTGTTCTCATCATTGTGAGTTGCTTTGATTGCAAACTCGTACACGAAGAGAAACTCACTTGAGTTTGAATCACCCATGTACTTGGCAATTGTCAGGTTTTTCAACTATGAAGGGATAGGGTGGCTTTGCAGCCCCCAACTTAGCGGTGATTTCTTATCGCCTGTCCCAGTTGACAAAGAACCTTGTAGGTGTGGGTATGGCAGGCTAAAACTCATAGCCCTTGGTACATGCTCAAAGGGTTGTGGCTAGGGAGATGGCTACTATTGTTGTGGTGTTTGAAGAACTATTGGCACCACAGTTGCTGGTTGCTATGTCTAGAGACCTTGCCCTTGAGTAGGTGCTTGAAGTAGGGTCAAAGCTTATATGGGATTTGGTCATACTGGCTTTCTATTGGCTGGGCGATAGCTCTTGGAGATGCACTTGGTCTACCTTCAATTGCCCTTATCGAAAAACTTGCACCACACTTGTTGGTTGAGTGTGTGAAGGGGATGGGACGGTAGCAGTCAAGAATGATGAAATAGCTTGTGCTGCTTGGCCTAAAGCATCTTGAGATTGAGAAGTGATGGGCGCTTGCCAGGGGGTGTTGAACATAACTTGAGCCCTTGCATTCATAACTTGACTTTACACTTGTGCGGTGGCGACCTTCTCTTTCTTGGCTTGTTGCTACTTTTGCATTTGCCCAAGCATATCTTGAAGCCTCACCACATCTTGCATCATAGCATCATATTCCACCCTTGGTACAGTTGTCACCTCACTAGTGGTCATGGGCGACGCATCCTCCCTTGCACTACGGTTCTCTTCCCCTACGTTAGGGGCTATTGCACTTGCACCACTCTCCACTAGCAAAGTTGGTTTCTCTGCCTCAACTCTGTTCGCCTTGTCCCCTTATCCTGGCATGCCCCAAGTTCCATCTTTGCCTTGATCAGGCTTGGCTTTGACCCCTACTTTGCCTTGATCTAGCGCACAACTTTGGCTTCAACTTTGCCTTGATCCAACACAGCTTTAGCTTCGACGTTGCCTTGATCCGGCATGGTTTCGGCTCTAGCTTCATCCTAATCCAGCATAGCTTTGGCTTCAACTTCACCTTGGGCATGACCAGCTTTGGAGCCTTATGTGCTTTCTGACTCCCTGTTGCTTGTGTAGCAGTGTGGAACAGTTCTCTTTCTTGTGGACTTTCACTTTGGTGGCATCTAACATCTTTGGCTTCACTTGGTTGGGTTCTCCACGGTCGGTGCTAGCTATTGTATAAATAGAGAATAGTTCATATAATGTGGAGTTATACTTAACCTAGTGTTGTTACACGAAATCCCCTTTCCTAAAGCCTTCTTAGGCTTATTTATAGGCCTAGGGTTTGGTTTACATACGATTTTACAATATTCTCTCTTTGATAGGGACATATACTAGGATACAATGGTAATACACACAAAACATCCATTGAGAAATTTCATTATATGCCACCGAATTCGTAGTGTTTTTAGGATTTGCCGCTCAATTTTCATGCCTTTTGTTATCTGCCATTGAAGATGCAAATTTTTCCATTCTCTACCACTCCTGTCAATCCAATTAGCCGTCCATCAGTGTCGTTGTTTCGCTGTGACTACCACATGACGCACAGGTAGCCCAGCTCACCAAAGCTATGTGTGGGGTAAGGAGGAACTCACCGAAGCAGTGTGAGAGGGAGGGGGAGCTCATCAGAGATGCGAATGGTGGTGGATCTCGTTATCGTTCTTCCTCCTACGATGGCTAGATCCGACTGTGGACATCGGTGTTCTTCCTTGAACTAATAGTGACTGTGGCGCCATAAAGGTCGAAGGTATGGGCGGACAGGGCATGGATGCCAGCATCCTCCCTCGAGCTGACGATAGTGGCGGTGGTGGCTAGGGAAGTTGAGGTCGTGGGTGGATGGGGACATGGACACCGATGTCCTCCTTCGAGCTAGCAATGGAGGTGGCGATGAACTGGGAGGTCGACGATGGCAGACGGGGTTGTGGACACTGATGTCCTCTCTTGAGCTTACGATGGCTGTTGTGATGGATAGGGAAGTCGAGGACGTAGGATGACTTGGCCATGGACGTTGGCCCCTTCTTTTTCGACCATGGTTGCCGTGATGGCTGGGCATCTTGGGGTAGGTCTGGCTTGGTGACATCGAGGTCCGTGGTGCTGTCTCCCAGTCGTATGGACTCACCATTGGACGGATATGCTAACGGGAATGGCACGGAATGAAAAATTTACGTGCCTGGTGTACAAATTGGATGACAAATTCTAAAACACTACGAATTAAGTGTCATATAATAAGATTTCTCCCTAAGCGAGCCAAGTTTAGCCTTTAGAATGCTAGGTGGGCTCTTTCTTCATGGGCTCCCGGTTTCCCTCTTAATGAACCGAACTTGGGCGGTCTTATGGGCCGAAGGCTTGGATGGCCCTTTGGGCTAAAGACTTAGGCATCTCTCCTCCAAGAATAATTATCTATTTGACCATTCCTCTATTACTAAAATATACTCAACATTCTACATTATGCACATAATCTAGCAACACACCGTGGAGAAAAAAAAAGAGTGGCACAAGAAGATCAAAATAAAATTGAGACGATCATACAACTGAACAACTAGTTGAAGAAAGAAAATATAACCGATCTGCATATTTCAAAAAGCTAGCTGAAACCGATGTGTATCACAACGGTATCAGTAATTTGAGAAGCTTGACATGCTATCGTGGCACAGGGAAAACCCAGTAGCACAAATAGTAGTACGCACAGAAGAACAAATAAAATTCTGATGATCATACAACATATGAACTAGTCTTTCACAGCTAGCTGACACATATGTGTGAGTAATTTGAGAAGCTTGACAAGCTAAACTATGAACAAGTAAATGTGATTAGAAATTAAGTTCAAGAAATATGTAGCAGATATTGAAAATTCTGTTAAGATCCTCTGAAACGAGGCACTAGCCTACCTCAGTCCATCTTGGACTATCAGCACTCAGCAAACAACTGAAAGAAGACGGCAAAAGCAATTCAGCTTCACTGTAAATCTAATTTCTCTATTCTATCAGGAAAAGCAAGCACTGAAAATTACACATTGCATTGCCATACTTATTAACAACTCAGGTAATTCATCAGATCACACTGCATTCATGTAATTCATAAGAACACACTTCATTCATGTAATTCATCGGAAGCGTTTTCTGCTACAAAAGGAGATTTCCTACAGACTCACACCAATCAATGGCAAGCATACCTGTACCAAGACCCACGGTCATGGCTTATTGTCTCAGCCGAAGAGGCGGCTAACCTTGCAGTTCAACCTCGTACCACCGACGCTCTTAGCAGCGACCCTGTAATTGAAGCAAGTCAGCGAAATTCGTTACAGAAATTGAAAATTAGAGATGTGTGTGTGCTCGGCAGTTGTTGAGAGAACGGCCTGAGTCGTCGTCGGAGTTGAAGGAGATCTAGCCGCTCCTCTGCTGGCCGATGAGGATGCGCATGTCCAGCACAAACTGATCAGTCCAAGGCAGGCTACTCAACTGTGGAGCGTACAGGAAGAATGAGCTGAGGTCTCGCATCGAATCGAGGAGGCTGGTGACAGCAATCTTCTTCAGACGCGGCGCGTAGACAGCAACGCGGCCGAACGCGAACGGGCCATCGTCGACGTGGACCTTTTGCTCCGAGCTCGGGAATGTGAGATCAGACATGTGAAGCTCCTAAAGCATCGGTGCACATATGACTATGTCCTCGAAAACGTCGTAGTCGCGTACCTGGATGTCGTAGGCGCGGACGCGGAAATGGACGGCAACCTCATCCAAATGCAGCACCCTGAGCATCTGCAGGTCGATGTCGACGCCGCCGCCAAAGTCCACCGTGCAACTCCATAGCCTGAGAACCTCAAGATGTGGGTACCTCTCGCCTGGCGGGAACGGCGCGGTGACCGTCACGGAGCACAGTGCGAGTGAGCATAGCGATGGCAGCAAGGGCCACTCTAGGAGAACGGGCAGGTCGACGTAGAGCTTCCGCAGCGCGGCCGCGCCCGGTCCGCTGATGAAGAAGGGGATGCCCCCGCGCTGCGATATGTCGGTGATCAGCTCAATCTCCGTACACGAGGGGGGCAACACCACCGCCCAACCGACCGCCAGATGGCGGAGCTCGAAGGCGTAGGCGTGAGCAAAGAGACGAAGATAAGGAGCGTCCGCGAGCTCGATGTACAGATCAGCCCATGCCCTCAGTCTCGCGTCAAGAGGTCGGTACCGAATAATGAGTAACCAGCCTGGATGGCTCCATCTGGAGGCCGCGGAGGAGAAGACTGAAGTAGACAGCGCGGAGGGGATCGGTGCCGACGATGACGCTGCCGTGCGCCGTGTCACCGGCGATGTCCTCGAGGTCGAGGCTGACGACCCGCGTGTGGTGGTGAAAGTCCCGCCACTTGCTCGACACAATGCCGAGCCGCACTGCCTCGCCGTATGGGAGGGAGGCGGCTATGCGTGCGTGGATATCCAAGGGAAGCTCGCTGAGGCGGTCAGGGGCGGTGGCAATGGCGGTGGAGGAGATGGCCATCGTGGGGGATGGGATTTTGGGTCTGACCGTTCACCACACCGGAGGGATTTTTTTTTAATAGAGGCAGAGCTCATTTTATAGACGATGAGATGCAGGCGCGTCTCCTCGGCCTCGCCAAGTCGCCAGCTTGCGCGCCGTCGCTGAGAGTCACCAAGCTTGCACACCACGTCACCTCAGCCACTAGGCATCCCTAGAAGACTAGTAGCCCTACGTCGAGCTGTGCTTCTCCTTTTGCGCCGCCACACATAGCGCCCGCTTCCACAATTCCACCTAGCCCCGCGCGCGCGGCGCGAGCACGATTCCACCTACACACCAAGGGCCACGGCGCGCACCCATAGGACTAGAACAAGGAACCCCGAGCCCCCGTCACCGCCACGGACGACTCGGCAAGTTGGTTGGGTGCTGCTGTCTGGTGTGCGGCGGGATCCGGCTGTGCGACTTGGCGAGGTGGAAGCAAGCGAGTGGTCGCGCCTGCTGGGTGGTGTCTCGGCGGCGATCCGACGCTCGTGGTGTTGATCTGCTTCTGCTGCGCCAAGGGGATGGCGCCGCGGCAAGATGGATGGATGTGCGGGAGCGGTGGCGTTTGGTGTGTGTTGTTGGGGCGCCGATCTGCTGCGCGACGCGATGGCAGGGGCGCGAAGCCGGCGACGCGATTCGACGTTAAGGCGGGGCCGGGCGAGGGGCTTTGACGGCGGGGAGCGTGGGCCCGGTGGATTTGCTGCGCAGAGAGGGCGGCAGCAAGGCGAGTTGGAAGCGCAGGAGTGGGCGCGAGCGGTGCTTGCTGCTTGGTCCGCGATCCCGCTGCGGTGGCGTCAGACCCGACGTCGAGGCGGAACCGCGCGAAGGGACTTGATGGCAATCCTCGCGGGTGAATGAAGGACAAGCGACGGCGTACATCGGCGGCGCACAGGAGGCGGCGCGAGACGAGTCGGCGAGCAGCCGCCCGACTCGAGCAGCCGCGTTCCGCGTGCTGGCTCGGCCTCGGCCTGAACCTGGTGGAGCGGCGCGGTCGGCACGGCTCTGTGCGAACGATGCGAGGCGCCGAAGCGGCTCGGCCTGGCCCGGTGGATCGATGCGGCGCAACTTCCCTCCAGATGATCTCGCCACTTTTGTGCAGAGAGGGAGAGGGAGGTTTCTCTGCAAGATTGGCCACCTCTTCGGCAGAGACGTGAGCCCCTGAGCCGATGAACGTGCCCTCCTTCTCTGTTTGATACTCTCATCATCTTGGTACAGGTACGCTTGCTGCTTCTGCTATGTGTACTCCTCTTGCTGAGATGGATGATGTTGTCATGCTTATCAGTCACTAGTTTCTGTTTCATTCCATCGTCAGTAGAATGCTGCAGTTAGGTACCAAATTCTCCTTTTGTTGCATAAAACTCTTCCAGGTCAGACGGACTTTCATGTATGAAATATGAATGCAGTGTGATGTCAAAGAATTCAGCAGTAATTCTCAGTCATGGTTTCGATTTGCTATCAATAATGATGTGCTGCGATAATGTGCTTAATTAACAGTTAAGAAGTGTGCTCTGATTTTGGAAATTTTCCAGTTCCGTTTTGCTTGTGGTCGCGCCAGAGCGTGACCACACCGACGTCTGCTTAGCTCCAGTGCAAATCTATCGACATCTCTCTGTGGCTCGAGGTACGCGCACCGAGGCTTGAAAAATCCGCTTAGCTCAGGCGTGGGTCTCTCGGCTCGCTCTCTATCGCGACGGTGTAGGTGTGAATGTGCTAGTTAATTTGACCCTAAAATTGATAAGGAGATAAGACAAACGGATTAGTCGAATGATGGGCCAATACGAGCTCTCGTTGTCGGCTGGCTGTCGATAGGATCGAGTTGATCATCGATCGCGTTTAGATGGCTTCTGCTATCGGCTAGTCACCGATAATGATTGGGACGCTTTTTCATCGGCTAGAGAGCTGATAAAGGCATAGACGAATGTCGACAAATGATATGATGATTCTAGGTGTAGCGAAAGCAAAATTTTGATCCATCGGCCGCAGAGCCGATAGAGACACCAAAGGATATTCAAAGAATAGCAAAACACGTAGGATCTCTCCTAATTATCGATGGAAGCTGTAGCACTCGTTCATCGGTTGAAAAGCCGATGAAGGCATATGTGAACTGGTAAGGAATCGTATAAAAAATACATCGACTACATAGCCGATGCCGCTCCGGATATGGTGGGCGATGAGCAAGAAGCAGGGCCCGATCCTCCCATAGAACAAGACCCGTCGCTCACCATGACGATGCCGCTAGTGCCGATCTCAAAGATCGGATCTAACCGAGATAGCAAGAGACTGAAGCCAACGACAATGGAATGGCTGACGCCAGATTGGTTGTGTTGAAGGAAGGGCGGAGCAAATCCATCGGTTAGCTGAGCCGATAAGAGGACATCTCTGAAGATATACGTGCATCAACTGAAAGGCCAATACACTAGGCGTGATGTTTGATGGAAGTCTCTAAAGTGGGTGCGTATAGGCTAAGGAGCCGATACGTTGGGCGTGTTGCTCAAGGTTTAGATAACTCATCAGCTAACCACTCCGATGAAACGCCGGGCAGAAACCTATAGGCCTATGGGTCAATTTACTGTCGGCAGCCTCATAGGTTGAACCTAGCCGATGCAGTACGAGATCAACGACGGCAGAGAGAGCTTGCTAAACCGATAGATCTCGCACGGACGTGATGCGGTACACTCGATCTGACTAAGAGGTCGAACATAACCGATGCAGTCTTTGACAGAGCAAGATATACCGAGATAGTGGCAAGACTTACCATTTCGCTAGAGATTAAACTTAATCGATGTAGTCCTGCGTTGAGAGACAGAACCCGCCGATAAAAATCTAGATAAAATAGGGTGACGATGCGTCGAAATTGTATTGATGGAAGGATATCTTATAGGTTTTTAGAAGTCTATATTTATACCCTGGCATTACAGAGTCTAATACGGTTACAACAACCATCGAACGTTATTTCCTAAAAAATATAAAAGAAAAATATCTCTAAGAAATTTAACTGAACTAACTAATCCCTCCTATCAATATAAGATACGATTTACGTAGATAAATTATCCTACCGTGAGTTCTACGGCGTCTCCTCTGACTCGACCTCATTTGGATAGTTTTCTATAATTGGGTTGAATCCTACTTCGTTCGATCGGCTTCTTCCCTGTAGCAATCAGACTTTTCTTTACTAGACTGATCATCTTTTTAATCTATCTATAGGCTTACTAAATTTTGGTGTTAACAACTTGTTGATAGTCTAAGATGTGCCTCTCTTGTGAGTATCTAATTAGTCTTTTGTTGTTTAGCTAGGAGGGCTACTGATGGCACTGAATTTCTTCTGTTCCATGAATTTTTTTTCTTACTAATATGTGCACGATGTAGAATTCTGGATATATTTCAGTGGTAGAGGAACAGGTTGAACAGTTAACAAATGGCTTATTGATCTGAAGTGACCAGCAATTTTCAGTAACACAGACAGTATATTCTTTTTCAGTCATACTTGCTGATGCACTTGTGACATTGCACTATTTAAGTTTGGAACCTGTTCACAACCTTAATCCTCCTAGAAGAAGTGTAATGTTCCTTATGAAAAATTCCTCAAGTGCTCATATGACCTATTGAAAAGCTTACTGTCAAATTCTTTTTGATGCAAGTTATCTGATTCTGTTATGCTAATCCTTGTGCCATAATATTTGTTGTTATTCTTCAAGGTGGGTCCAAGGCACAATGCATGTGGTTTATCTCACCTAGTCACTATCTGAAGACGCACTGACACCCACTGTAAACTGTGCCTTATTAACTAAGTATGTGAAATGCACATCAGTAGGAGCTTGTAAATTCTGTACACCTTATTAACCAAGTATGAAATGTCTAGTCTTGTGATCACCAAGTATTGCAGTGCATCAAAAGTATCAAAATTATCAACTTCTGGCTGTCTGAATGCCAAACATTCTTAGTTGACTTCTCTGAATTTGGTGTATGCGTGGCAAGCGGTTTGGCAAATTGCATACCAGTCCGATGTAGCAGATCATGGATATAGTTGTTTTGTGTCAGCATCAGTCCACCTCCAAGTAGCTTATTGATGCTCTGAAAATATGTTGATTGATTAAGTTTATGCCTAGCTGATATCATTAATTGTTAATTGGTTGAATTGATGTGCTTAAGTTGCATTAATTGTTCTAGGTTCTCATATGTACTCAAGGAAGTTAAAATACCTACTTGATTCATGACTTGTTTGTTTATGACAAGAATCAAATAGTTACCCTGGGATATCCCGACCATGTGATTTAGATGAGATTATTCCAGGCTTAAGTCTGTATTGATGGCTGCCTAATACTGTTACCCTGCTATTGTGTAGTATATTTATTGAATATATTTCCTATGTAATTCATTGCTAATTCACTGCAGATAAACTTTAGTCAAGAGGATGGCTGAATGATGATACTTGCCAAGTCTGTGACAAGCAACAGGAGAATGCAAGGCATTTCTTACTGCATTGTTACTTCTCCCAAGAAGTATGGCCTAAGATTTCTCTGTGGCTGGAAGTTGACTTCAATACAAGCATCCAGAAAGCCAAAATCTCAAATCATGGTGGATGGCATGCACTGATGGAAGGACCAAATTGCAAGAAGAGTAACCTGTATGGAATGGAATATATGGAAATAAAGGACAGATGCGTAATCCTTTTTCGACAATGAGCAGAGGCCAGTAGATAAGATAACCTTCCTGATAAAAAGGATACCACAAGTTTCTAAAGAACAAAGGATCCATCACTGTTGTTTACTCAGGACGAGATTTAGTTCTTTTATCTTTCGTCTTTCTTTTCACTTCTCTTTTTTTTTCCCCAATTCTCTTACATGAATAGCAGATCTCCTGCTTTACTATTTTTTTTAAAAAAAAGGCATTGGATGTCAAAATCCTTGCATTTCCACAATCGATTCATTATTCGGTTGATTGATGTTAAGTGTTCAGTGAATGAAAGGTAGTGCAACAACATCGAAGCAGCATCCATGCCATGAGTTGAATTAGTTTTCGGGAATGTATATTGTGTTCAAGTATGTGTTAACTACTAATCCTTTTTTAGTGGCATGTCACAAAATTTCCTTAAACTAATTCCTTCAGCATAACACAGAACAACTGTTGGATATTCAATTCATTTCCACTCAGGATCAGATTTCAGATATTGTTACATAGCCCCTTTAAGGGCTTCAGTCAGAAGCTTTCAAGGTTTCAGGAGCAACCTCAATTTGCTTCCTGCAGCTGAGACTTAAGGAGTGTGTCAAACAAAGTGAATCTTTTCATCTCGTGTATTGTTCAGATAAAATTGTATTGGTTATAACTAATAGATAAGATTGTTATCCTGTGATCTAGACCTGTACTATTCATGCCCGACAACATAAATAGAAGGGAAGGATTGCCTCAAACTCCTGTCTTGTAGAACTCATCTCTAGTTCATTTGTACATATGACATGGACTGAACATTGTACAAATATATGCTGACTGGTCATCCTTTTTTAGTGGTACACATTCAATTAAGTTCTAACTCCTTTTTAGTTGGAAATCTCAACTTTTCCCAAACTGATCCATTGACCTCACAGTTAAGCAGAGCACAACAGAGTGTAGTCAATTAGTTTCCAACTGAAACTCTGTCTTTTCCCCACTGTTTGATTGTCTTCCTATGTAAACAATCAATCAATTACCCCAGTGTGCCTGCAGCACAAGTGCACAACAATCACAATAATTTCCTGATTGAATTGAATATAACTCATCTGGCATGCATAAAATCCCAAAGGAGTAATCACGGATCAGGAATTGCCAATATGCTGAAAACTGCATTTTCAGTGTTGCCATAGGCAATTCGTATGTATAGCTTGACTGCTTGAGCAGTACTTGCTAAAATTGGTGATTTGTCGCTCGAAGGGGTTCGCAATTACTTGAGTTGTGCAGTCCACGAACAAGAAGCAGCCAACTCAAGTCCGAACTTTTCTGAAATTCAGACTTGAGAATCTGAACACAATCCAACTAATGCAGAGTACATTTTTGGCATAAACAATTGAATCAATCAAGTATTTTACTGCCATTAGTAGAGATAATTAGATAATACAATTAGTGCAAATTAACCTGCTATTATATCGTGTGGGAAATATGAGTTTCTATTCAAATATTTGAAACTAAACTCGATGCTCTATATATCGGTGTGTTTGCAAAATAAAACTAGTTTGTGAAACTTTGATGGTACAGAGACGGTGCTAATGTGGCTTGGCTATATATTATTGTTAAGGATCAATTTCTTTAGAAATTTTATCTGAACATCCTACAATGCCTTAGGTAAGTATAGCGTAATTAAGTTTGGTGTCACTAGAAGTAGACTCATCTAATTTGTGGCTTAGGAGCTCTTAGGTTGATGGCAGTTGTAGCCTTCCATAAGCACCGGTTCTATGTAGACCCTTTAAGACGCATTAGACAATCTTATATTAGTTTTGAAAAGGCCTTATTCTAAACCTCATCATGTGTTGAATCATAGGAGTAACCTCATATTGTGTGGATAAGCGTGAAACCTATGTAAAGTTTAGATTAATTGTTTGAACAGTTGTACTCACCGTCAAGGACAAATATAAGGTTATTATTATAGTGTAGTGTTGTTTGTAAATGTTTTGTGAAATTGGTTATATGGGACGGGAGTCATTTGTAGAGTTAGTCTGTGTGACATTGAGAAGGCTTGTGTTTCTAGAAATGGGAAAGTGTAAACCGGGATGTTGAGGCACCACATGACAAAGTGTTTGGTTAATAACTTGACAATAGCTTTGTGGTTGAAACTAAAAATGGAATGAGAATTAACCAACCAGTTGAGACCGGAGAGTAAAAGAAACTAAGAATCGGTTGGAGATAGAAAATGAAAAGAAACTTGAAGTCAAAAATTGAAGATAATAAACAGTTGTAGCCATAAAAAATAATAGAGAAAAAGAGAGATAGAAATAAATATAATGATTCATAAGAACTATGATAAATTGTTATAAAACAACTTATGGGATGGATTGAGACCAGATTGACATACTAGTGTATGAATAAATTTTTGAAAGGTTGTTTTCACAAATGAACATTAGCCTCTTTCCTAAACCAAACTTGTTATTTTTCTCTTAGCCTACAGTGCACGAAAGTATTCACTCTTACTTTCTATATAATTATATTAGGATTTGGAGAGAAAGAAGATGATTATATGATAGCCAAGTAGTACTTACAGGTCTGGCAAGATTTTTAGCACTTGTTTGTGAAATAAGTTAGTTGTTTATATTTTTATCTAGTGGCTACTCCATCTTAATGTTGTTGTTTTTCTTTTATCTTATGTACTATGTGTTATCTATTTAAAGATTATTTATGATAGTAATTTTTATAGAAAATTATACCAGTGATATAATAAAATTATTAGCTATGATGGAATATTATTCTACCCGTTTGTATTTTTTAAGACTGATAGGTACAACTGAATCCCGGTCATTGTCACCTGTGTATTCAGGCTGACGAGTTTGAGGCGTTACACTTTTCCCCTTTGCCAATCCGGCAGCCCACCGCCCTTTCTCTACACCACAACTCCAATGACGTTGCCGCCGCCTCACGACGCTGTTGGAACCTGTTATCCATCGAGCACGCATTTGCGAAGTAGGGTCCCTTTTGTCGAACCGTACAGGAATCCAATCGATTTACGTTCAGGACTCCAATACGGAACTGCACTTATGTGGATCCATCTCTGAAACAAATAAAGTGGCGTACTATTTCTGGAAATGCTTGTTTAATTTCTTAGAAAAAGAGTTTCCAATTTTTGGGACATGATTAAATCTACGGTTATAATAATAGATATTGATATAGATAATCAGTGTCCGAATAGGTTATATATCCTTGTAGGTCTAGTACTCTGATTACTCATCACTTCATCAGGTCTTGCTCGATATAAGGCGAGTTCTGTTTCTGAACAAATTAAACCCAGTACGCCGTCAGCAATGGTGCCGCCACAGCCTCCGCCGGTAGAAAGGCCGCGACTTAACGGCGGCAAAAACGGCAGCAACTGTCCTCTCGTCTTCGCCACCAACGACGGCGTCCTGCCGGTCGACCTGCTCCACAACGTCCTGCTGCGACTCCCAGCAAAGCAGCTCTGCCGCCTCCGCGCCGTGTGCCGACTGTGGCGCGCCCTGCTTTCCGACCCGCCCTTCGCCGCCGCCCACGAGGCAAGGCACCCGGACCCGCACCTCGCCGTCTCCGTCTTCGGCCGCCTCGGCGTCTACGGGAGGGAGCTTGTTGACGTCTACATCGTGGACGTGTCCGGCGAAGTCGTCAAGAAGGTGTGTGCCGGGAGGTGAGACCCGGACGAGGTGTGCACGCATGGCGACGTGGCTCTCCTCGTCGACAACAACCGGATGCTCCGCGTGCTCAACCCGGCGTCCGTCGCCGTCTCCCTCGTCCCCGACTACGAGCTGTACCACCCCACCAACTACTCGTTCATGCCCGGGTGGACCGCATCATCGGGAGAGTACAAGGTGCTGCGCATCCCTAGGAACAAGGAGCTGCCGGCGAGCGAGCGGCAGGTCTGCTCGATCGTCACCCTCAGCGGCCGCCTCACGCGGTGGAGGAAGGTACCGAGCCCACCTCAGATCGTAAGCACGTATCGCAGGTTCGTGGCCGTCGTCGACGGGGTCGCCTACTTCGTGCTGCTTTACGAATTCATTCTCCGCGGGACGGGCAGAGACTGGATTGCGGCGTTCAACCTCGAGGCGGAGCCATGGCGACCAGAACTCGTCGGCGGCCCGCCCGAGACCTTACACGACCGCCTCCGCGTCACCCTGGCCGCGCTGAGAGGCTTCTTGGTGGTGGCCCACGACGACCACCGAGTTGGCACTCTGGACCGGTGGTTCCTCCTCGCCGGCTCCGGCGACAGCGGCAAGGTTTGGCAGCAGCACTGGTCGAAGCAGTACACGATCACCATGCCATACCACGGGCGGCCATGGCTGTTGGACGGAGAAAGAGCGGAGCAGGTGGTGGTGCTCGACGACGGGAGGATCGTCTTCTGGGTGTGGGACAGCCGCAGTTCACGCCACGGCGTGATGCGGGTGTACTATCCGAGCACCGGCGCTCAAACGGACGTGGCGGCGCAGGCCAAATGCACCCATATTGGAGTCTACACAGGGAGCTTACCGCGTCTACAGAAGTAGTTTGCTCCCATAAAGAGCGCTTTTATTTACGGTATGATTTTTTGAGAAAACAATCGATCAGGTCACTTCCAATTATCATGGTACGGTTTTCCTATGTCCGTAAGTTCAATATTTGGTGCAGGCTTGCAGCAATTTGCAAGTTTCCAGCATTTCATGGTCACTGCAGGAGATCTAAGTCGTAAAACTATGCGTTGTTATATGAACACGAAAACTTTTTTTAAACCAAGATCATTATGATCCGTCATTAAAAGAAAGCCAACATCGAGGCAGGATTTCTTTAGAGATTCAACAGCTAAAAATAAAAGCAGAATACTGTGGATTCCAGTTTTAGAAAGAAAATACCATGCAACACCGGCAGGTCTAAAACTCCAGCCATTACAAGACCAACCAGACTAGACTACCGGCATCACTAGACACGAAAGAGAAAATCTTTTCCACGACAGTATCCAAGAGCGTTATAGTTCTTCCGGAAGAACATTCAGCGGCCTCAAATTCTCCAGTATGCCATCACACCAGTCCTGAAGTCTGTTTTGCTCCTCTTCTTTTTGAACTACTTCCATTTCTGCAGGAAGGAAATTGTTTTGTACAACACAGTCAGCTGTAATTTTTAACAATAACTTCACTAAACACAATCATTTCTGGTTATCCACAATAACCAGCAAACAAATGATTAAGTGTTTGACTAATGATTTAATTCCTTTTATTCCTGAAACAAATCATCAAACTATATAGGCCCATTTCCTAATTGGAATTGGAGATCATCTTATTTTGATGAGCTTATGGAAGATGTAAGTTTTTAGCATCAGAAATACAACTAAGAAGGTGAATTTTCAATGGAATTTGTAAAACTGCATTTGTCGCAGATAAATAAATGAGAAAATGTTGTTGGCTTGTTCCAGTGACTAAATGCAATAAAATCGTACAAATATAACCCAATCACTGCATGAATAATACCAATTATGTGATGATATGAAATCAAACTTTACCTTGTCACACACCCCTTGGACACATTGATTTCTAGTATACACACCTACTCTGTTAGCGCACGCCCTTGAGCTCGCTAGCTGTTCGACGGAATGTCAATCAAGAACAGAGTATTTTTGTGCGAGAGAGAGAATTTTGTGCTGCTGACTGGAGCCGTGCCGTCCACGGCCGAAGACATGCAAATAACTCAGATGCACTCACACACACTACACATGATACATGCACACGAACACCACTCGTCGATGTCGTGTGCCCATGAGGTTAGGAAAACGGCTATGGCGCTAGGATTATCTTAATATTCCCCACCCCTAATTCTTGTCGCCGTCATTGATGAGCTTGGCGATGCCAATTTACTAATAGAGCTCCTGAAATTGAACACGGCCAAGTGGTTTCGTCAATTCATTCACTAGCTACTCCTTCATGCGAGTGTAGTTGATGACGATCTTCCCGCCCTCGATGTAGTCTCGGATGAAGTGATACCTCATGTCAATGTGCTTAGTTCAGTCATAAAAGATGGGGTTCTTGGACATTACAATTGCGGACTTGTTGTCCACCTTGATCTGTCAAGAGCTGAGCTAGCTAGACTGCTTGACAGGCAGCGGCCGTGGTGGCAATATACTCTACTTCGCATGACAACAATGCAACCACCTCCTGCTTTGCCGATTGCTAGGAGATGGGGCTTGACCCAAGGAAGAAGAGGACACCGCTAGTGTTTCGACGTGTGTCCAGATCGCTGGCCATGCCGCTGTCGTTGTAGCCATGGAGAATTGGCCGACCTTCTTGCTTCCTGATGTAGTGAATACTGTGGTGCCACGTTCCAGCGATGTACTGTAGCACATGCTTGACCGCCCCTCGATGATCCTCATGTAATTCCTCCATGAACCGGCTTAGGTAGCCTACCGCGTAGGTGATGTTTGGCTATGTGTTCACCAAGTAGCGTAGCCCACCGATAATGCTACAGTACTCCGTCGCGTTCATTAGGGGGCTTCTGCTCGCCTTGCTCAATTTCAGGTGTGCCTCCATCGGTGTCGCATAGGGGATGAATTCCCCCATGCCGCTCTTGTTGAGCAATTTGTTGGCATACACCGCCTGGCAAAGTGTGATGCCCCCTTTCCCTGTTTCACCTTGAGACCGAGATAGGAGGTGAGGACGCCAAGATCACTCATCTTGAAGAGCCAACACATCTCCTTCTTGAACTAGACGATGTTGGAGTCGCTTGCACCAGTGATGATCAAGTCGTCAATGTAGCCACCAACAATTTGCTTTGACACGGCATGCTCAGTGATGCTCTTCTGGAAACCAAGCGATAGCAAGCTATCATCGAGCTTGGCATTCTAGGCCCTAGGCGCTTGACGAAGTCCATACAACGCTTTACGAAGGTGGTGCACCTTGTGTTCTTGCCCCTCGACGGTGAAGCCCGACAGCTACTGTACGTAAACCTCCTCGGCGAGCTCCTCATTCAGGAACACGCTCTTGACATCTATGTGGTGGACGCCCCAACTGGAGTGGGCTGCGACGACGAGTAGAAGTCTCATGGACTCCATGTGTGTGATCGGCACAAACACCTCCTCAAACACGATGATGGCCTACTGGATGTAACCCTTGGCGATGAGATGTGCTTTATGCTTAACGATGGCGTCGTGCTCGTCGCGTTTCACCTTGTACACCCACTTAAGCCCAATCGGACACTACGACGATGGCAGATCAACAAGGTCCCATGTTCTATTGTTGTTGATGGCCTCCATCTCTACCATCATGGCGCGCCGCCAACTTTGGTGTCGTTTCGCCTCCTTGAAGGAGGATGGCTCCTCGGCCGACACGAAGAACAACTCGCCGGCGTCCATCTCACGATGTGCAAGGCTCGACGTAGGTGCATGTCCAAGGATGTTATCGACAGTGCAATACCGCAGCAGGGCATCGCTGATGTTGCTTGGGGTTGACACGATCCCTAGAGGTATCGTAGGGATGTTTTTCATCGCACCCGCTAGCAAGGCGAGCTCAGGAGGTGGTGGTGGTGTAGGTGTTGCTGCAGGTATCAGCGTCGAGGACGCTGAGCTTGCTATCAATGTCCCTCCTTGCTCGCGCTCTTGGGTTGTGACTTTGATTGGTGCCACCGTGTATTCCATAGTGAAGTCAGTGGCGCCATCCGCATTCTTGCCCCCGCAACGGGCGGCCCAGTCCCAACTGGCCGCCTTGTTGAACACGGCGTCCCATGTGATATGGACGCGCTTGGTGTTGGGATCGTACATGCGGTACGCCTTGCACCTAGCCTCATACCCTAAGAAGATCATTGGTGAGCTACTGTCATCGAGTTTTGTCAAGTTTGGCTTGGTGTTCTTCATGTGAGTGGCATAGCCAAATATGCGTAGGAAGTGGACTGCCGGCTTGGTTCCGTGCCAAGCTTCGTATGGTGTCTTGCTATTGAGGCACCACATCGGCGTGCGATTAAGAAGGAAGACTACCATCTTGGACTTGGTCTTGGGTGAGCATAAGGCGACCGTTGTTGTCGATGACCTTCTTGGACTTGGTCTTGCATTTCTCGATGGAGCATAGATGCCTGGCGACCTCCTCGATTGATAGGTCACGGATGTTGAATGGTAAAAGCCTTGTCGAGCTATTGCCCAGTTTGATGACAACAACACACTTGGATGCCATTCCCTTCCTTAGAGGCGTTGTTGTGGCGTTGTTCCCACTTCCCCCACACGGATCACCAGATAAAAACCTTACTCCAATTTCTGAACGAGAGACGATGGCATCCACATTATGTCATTCATGAGGGTGTCCCTTTAGAGAATCTTTCTCATGCAATTATGGCCACCAGTGGACTATTGCATGCTTGAAGCCCTAGCTTCTACCCCTAAAGCTTCTCAAGGATAGGATGTTTAACAAGGCCATTGTCTTTTGGGTTTCTTTTCTTGCTTGCAGTAGGCAACTAGCTCTTCTTGTTTGTTTCTACTTGGTGGAGTTGGAGCTGCTTTATTTTTTTAGTGATGAAGCATGACAATGATGGCATGTCATGGTCTCTTTTTTCTAGGCGTGCTGGTGCCAGCCAGGTAGGAACTAGTGTCTTTGGGGCTTACACGGATGTCCATCGTGGGTGGTCGGAGCTGCTTGTTTATCTTGCGACGAGTTTAGCAACAACGACACTTTTTGCTGTGAAATTAGAGCTGTTGTGTTGCTAGTGGCGACAAGCTCAACAATAATAACACATGTTTTGTAAAGTTGGAGCTGCTACAACAAACTCGACAATGATGCCCTGTATGGGCTCTGTCATTGTTAGTTGTTAGCGGGCTGGCATTGGTGTTGTTCATGTTTGTCTAGCTGGCCACATGTTTCTTGAGGTGTTGGTGAGGCTTTCTTCTATAGTGTCATTTATTTTTTTTATAACTTGTCTGAGTTTTTAATTTTACTTATGGCAATTTTCCGCTTTAGTTTTTAAAAAATCGTTCAGTAATAATTAGAAATAAGAGAGCTACAGTAGCTCCATCCAAGATCAACGGATACATTATTTTATTAACCGTACTATGGGGATGAAATTATTCAGAAAATCCCAATGTAATTATGCGCTTAAGCCAAATTAACGGTCTGACATGGTTAGTCCCTAGAGTCTTTAAAGGATAAATTTCTTCAACATGATTTTGAACAAACCAAAAACATGAAGGCCATTCTCTGTGTGTTTAAACAACTCTCGGGGTCAAAAATAAACTTTTATAAAAATAAAATTTTCTGCTTTGGGAGAGCTAAGGAAATAAAGGAACAATATAAACAGTTGTTTGGTTGTAATGCAGGAAATTCCACTTATACCTAGGTATCCCCATTCACTATCAAAAACTCATAAATTCTGAATGGAAAGAAGTGGAGCATAGGTTTCAAAGAAAACTTAGCACGTAGAAGAGTAAAAATATCTCGAGATTGGTCCTTCTAAACTAAGATTCTTTCAAGTCATTTCATGTTCATATTATCCATCTTTAAAATACCTCAAGATATCCTTCAAAGATTAGATTACTATAGGCCTTGCTTTTTTTGAATAGTGATATCCGAAAAAAAAAGTATAGGTTAATAAAATGGGACTATATATGCCGGCCAAAAAAGATCAAGACAGACTAGGTGTCTAAAATCTTGATATTAAGAATAGATACTTGTTAAGTAAATTGCTATTCAATGATGATGGCCCATGGCAGCACATTTTATGAAACTGGTGGGTAAACCTCTATCCTACATGTCACATAAAAGAATATCTTAATTATTGGTTGGTTTAATGAGAGTAAAAGATTATTTTTTCAGTATGGATCTTTTAAATATGGTAATAGGATGGAGATAAAATTTTGAAAAGTTACATGGTTAGATTCGCAATCTCTCAAATATCAATACCTTCTGTTTTACAGTGTGGCTTAAAAGAAACATTCTTCTCTGAAAGAGGTTATGATTACATCAGCGTTGATTATTTCTTTTTGGCAATCAACTGTAGGACTTAGTGGAATGATTTGATTCATCCACTAAGTTAATAAATCCCTGTTAGATGAAAATGGCTATTTTATTTAGTCGCTACATAAAAATAGTCAATTTTCAGTCAAATCCATGTGTAATGCGGGGATGAACTCCAATGTAATAATCCGTAAGAGAATTTTATAGGAGTTAAAGTTACGATTGAAAATCAAAGTTTTTATTCGGTTCCTTAAAAAAAGTAATCCTAACAAAAAAATAATTTGGCAAATAGAAATTAGAGATGAAACAATTTTTAATGCATAAGAGACAATTCAACATCTTTTCGACTCATGATTTGCCCCACGATTTGTTTTTTTTTTCCTTCGATATCTCCCTCTCCATATTGCAAAATATATTTTTGGTAATTGGCCAAGGGGACAGCTTAGATCCATCAAAAAAATAATTTTGTTTGAGGCTAGTGCTTTATGTTGATCAATTTGGTGTTGCCATAATACCATAGTTTCTAACAATAAAAAAATATCTATCTTATGCATGTTATCTTCATGTGTTATAATTGGCTCCACTCTTAATGTATGATACTATCACATAAACACATGATACTATGCATAATGATGCTACACTTTTGAAATTACTAGTAAAGAATCTTTTATTCTACTTTGTATGGTGTAGTATCTACAGAATTGTATGCTAGAGTCTATGTGATTTTAGAAATGTTATACCATTTATCTTTTATTACAAGGAGATTGGGGTTTGTCCTATCACCTTTTTTTTCTAGTTCTAAGATTTATTGATTGTGAGCCCAATGATAGAAATTAGAGATGTAAATCATTTTTATTATTAAAAAAAGTCTTTAAAGAACAAAGTACCATGCATGCACACGGATCACACCCACACAGACTTGTACAGATTATAACAAAAAGGCTGTTACACTAGGCTGACAATAACATGAGCTTGCATGGTCGGAATAAAAACGGTCATTTCATATAGGAGAATTTCACTATTGTAACTGAATGTCGATTACCATGGAGTATGTAAAAGCTCATGGTCTCATGGAAACAGAAAGGATTCCACAGTGACCAAGAATTAATGTCTGTTGGGATAAATATTATCTTGTATTATCAATATTGCAAAATTATTAAACTGCAGGATGGAATATTATCAGTAAACTGAATTAACTAAATGCTTACATGACACATGCAGCCAGTATGAAACTAGGTCTTAGTTTAGACTCTCCACCAAGCATGAAATGTAGATATAACTGTCATCTAAAATCAATTAATTTTAGATTAAGTTAGAACTTTGAGGAGGACCTAGACCGAGACCTTCGTCTTATATGATTATGTAGGAGAGTGGAACTTAAATTGGACAAATTCATCAGAAAATGCGTTCAGTAGCACCCAGTACTGCCAACTTATAGTAAGGTGACATGTAGATTATAAATATCGCCAATCTTAACACACATAAATTGTTTCACGACTCGAGCGAAATGATATATTTCCCTTAGAGTAGGTACAATAACCGGCAGTAGTGGAGCCATCTCAGCTTTGGTGATGAGCTAGAAGAAAGAGAGTTTGAGCTGACGACTATTTATTCGCTAGCTGTACGCGAGCTCCATGGCAAAAAAAAAGCCTGCAAGGTTGCATGCAACCTACATCTTCCACTAAAGAAATGGCCAAGGGCCCACGTGCAGTGAGATTAGATGATATGGAAGATACTTGTTAGTTGGGTCCCATAAAAAAAGAAATACATCTTGGAGATTGTGATGTAGATAGTTTTCTATTCACACAATCTTTTGGCTTGCTATATATTGGAGCTAGTTGCTTACTCTTCTATTAATCTTGCTCTTGTCTTACCAAATTACCATCGCAACAGGCATGCTCATTCTGATCGAGAAGTTTTATAGTGTTTGTAAGATACGTAGAGGTACTAAGTGGTGAAGTAATGTAGACGTTGATTAAGAGAGGATAAAGTATGAAATAAAATTATTGTAATCGATATCAGTGGAATAATTAACTGCATTCCCTCACTCATGCTATTACTGTTGCCAAGGTTATACCCAAGCTACAGATTTTGACGCCAACTCTACCGTGCACCATAATTACAACTACAAGTACACATGTAACCAAATACGACTCATATATTTTACACATGTTATAAAAACAAAAAAAACAAGGTTTTGTGTAAACCAAGGTTGGTAAAAAAGATTAACAGAACCAGACTTCAAGTGGTGTGTGGTGAACTGAAGGTACCAGCTGCCTCTACTACACCAACCAAGGCACCAAGAAAACAAGGTAAAATTTTATTGGTAAGTTCGTACATGATACATTTTTGCACAGCCTACTTGACAACTTGCGGAGTAACAATTTCAATACAACTAGTTGAGTACATATTTGATTCTTGCATTGCACTATAGCCTTATTTGTTGGTTGGCTTGTTTGTTGTTGCTGCACCGAGCTTAAGCATGCATGGAGATGTAATTTGCTCACTGTCAGCATGTTGGCATCATCAAATAAAAGAAAACATGAATACATGTTATTTTTCTACATGTTGGTGTCATGTTGCAACTTGCTACATGATCTGCTTGAATTGCTTTGTTTTTGTGAGCCATTGGGGCAAATTTTCTGTGGGATCATAGCGTAGACTTATTCGTGGCAGCTACACCTGACCTCGGAGCCGCTGAGGCGGTCCTAGGTGCTAGGCACTGGACTGACGCCTTGAGTAGCGACTATTGCTTTACTGAATACTTGAGCAATTCAGGACGAGAATTAGGACATTCAAACATTATTGTGCTTTGATACATGAGAATTATTACTTCAAACATGAAGGTGTGCAGAAAGCAGTCCATGAAGATGTCAGTCTAGAGTCAGTGGACCTCACTTATCATCTTAATTGAGGATTTTAACAAATATTCACATGAAGAACCTTGAGTTTCATTGCACTACAAGGCTCTTATTCTGAAGAAAATCAGGCTTTTGCCATTATATTCTGCATCCAACACATCATGATGCCAAAAATGTTAAAAATGATAGTTCTTTGCACTATCCAACACGTAGTGTTGGTAAAACCCATGAATATTTAACCCACAAACAACCTTTCAAATGTATAAAATTTTAAAATATTTTTTGGGGTTTTTTGGCACGCCTATAAAAATAAAAAAAATGAGTGCATCACTAAGACGGCACATATATACCCTCATATGTGCTAGTTTTAGACTAGAATGAACATGGGTCATCAGCACCGCTTTAGTGGTGCTGGCTGCAAAACTAGCACATATATAGGGTTTGAAATCGGTACTTATAAGCTTCTCTGAACTTAGTGAAAGGGGCATATGGGAAACCAGCTGCGAAACGTCAATGTCAGAAATCACATTAACTACTGGTAATTTTCTATTGTAACCTGCAATTGATATTTTCAACTTTCAGCTGATTTTCATGTTGCATTAGCATATCATAATTTCATTGTTCAATTCATGCATGCTATGTGGCTAATTGGTCAACAACATGTGGATTTCATGTTCCTCAGTTGCAAAAATAAAACATACAGTCCATCTCATAGTTGACCTCTAGTTCCTCTCGTTGTGAAAGCAATTTGAGTACTTTTGACCTGGTAATTCGCAACTCTGAAAATTCTAGGGTTCTAACGTTTTTTTATCATCCATTATTTGCACGAATAAAGCACTGTTACTATTTTGGTTATTTGATATTTTCTAATAAGAACGCACTTTTGGCACTTTTCTGTTTCATACAAAGAAGTGAAATAGACTTTATCGCTTAAACAATCTAGTCTATATGTTCAATTCAGTGATGCAAGATTAATTGTTGAAAAAGGTGGAGAGATGCAAGGATGAGCACCTCGTTACAGATGCATTTTAGGCTCAAGGGTATATCATTAATGGTTCGATGAGGATGAGATTGATCCCAATTTGTGACCTCCTTGTTATCAATTTTAATAATAAAATTGAGTTTTAGGGCAACAAATTTCAATACAACTTTTCCTAAATAGGTTTTAGCTTGTTATTTCGTTATAATAGATTTATCTAAAATCCCCTTTGGTCATGAGATAAGAGCAAGTGGAACTAAACTGGAAGTGCCGTGGAGTCATTTTTGAGAAAATATGTTTCTTGGGTTTGAGAAAAACTTTTTTTTGGTTATCCACCATTATGCTGTGACAAACAAAGATTCTATCTAAAACAAGATTAATAAGTTAAACCAGATTTAATGAAACAGACACTACAACAAAACAACTTGTATAGACACTTTTATAATACTATAGAGGCATTTGTGAAATGCCTTTACAATACTATAATTACATATGAAAATGCCTCATAAATGACTTGTGGTGAATTGCATTTACAAACAAAGAGGCATTTTATAAAATGCCTTTATGTCTTATAGCATTATTAAAATGCATTTTCTAGTGACATGAAAAAGATTTCCTCAAAAAACTATTTTGAAAAAGAAAAAAACAATTCCACCGATCCTCAAACTCGAGATCTCTGGAAAGTCATTTTTGTCTTCTCTGCACTGACCATCTCAACTTTATCTCGTTACTTATTTACTTTGTAGTTATCTTGTATTAATTATATATAATTATTTAGCATAGATTAACCTCCCAAAAAAGTACCTCTAGGGAGTCTAAAATGATTTAATGCAATGCCTTTACATATGTGGCAAATTCCTACATATAAATTTAGCAGATATCTCTAAAATATGCAAAAACTCTCTCTAAAATGCCTCTAAGGTCAAAATATTCTAGGTGATATTTCAAATGCCTTTAAAAAGTGTATTGCCTACTGTATTGTTTACAATAATACTCATTTGATGATTTGTTTTGGATTATAAATTTCATAAAAAAGATAGCTCAAAAAGTATCCACCATGTTCACTCTAGGGACTAGAAATTCTTACATTAATAGAAGAAAAAGAAAAAGATTTGAGCCATCGGATCACAATGGATCTAGATTATAACAAATTCATCTTGTATAGAAAATATAATTATATCTATAAAAAAAGTTAAAAGTTGTATAACAAATCTAATTTGATACTATATACAAATTACAACCGTATGCATGAAAACAGAAAAGAAAAAAAGTAAGAATTAGATATATAATCTATTTTTATTTTCCATTTTTAGAGTTGTATATGATATCCAATTATATTTTTAGTTCATATAAAAACCCTATGTGTTTATAGAAATAGAATTATAATATATATATATGAGTTATATATTAAAACTAATTCTATTTTTATATATAGTTCTTGCATGAGAAATATTTAAGTTGGAAACATGGACGAATATTCGATGGCACTAAGCATGGACTGACTTGGCTAATGGCTAATCTCGGTAATTAGAAGGGTTAATTGACCGGCATGGCGGACTAAGTCATTGGAAAAGTACTAAAGTATTATATTGCAGTGTAGAAAGTTTTAACTGAATCGGAACATGGCAAAAGATCACGTGTGCTTCTTATATTTGGTTGATGATTGCAGATGTCCAAGAAATAACGCAACCGAATTGGAGGCTATTTACAGGGTTTTCTCGGTAGATTCGTAGCAAAGGTGAATCGACACAAGATGTACTCGACTAAACATATTAGGGAAGAAATTTATCTAACACGTCAAACACAAGACCGCTATGCGTAAAGCCGATTGGATTTCAATCCCTCTGATCAATCGACCATGCCTACGAGTAGATTAATATAGTTTATTTTGTTTTCCTTATTTTGCTCATTGCCAAAAAAATGTTTGTCCGATTCTGAGAAAGTGAATCGATCTTCTCAATAGGTTCTTGACAACTTCATATTAGCGATTTTTATGTCAGAGATTTAAGAATATGGCCGATGTTTATTTGTTGTCACCCTAAGAAAGAGTGCATATTGTTGCCTAATGATAGGTTAAAATAATAATCATTTGATAGTTTATTTTTTGGATAATAAATTTTGGCAAAAAATAGCATGGGTTGGTAGAGAAATTTAGCAGGTCAATGTGATTCAAGTTGAAAATATGGATGTATAATTTACGAGACTAACCATGGATTGACTTGGTTAATAGCTAGCTAAGCTTGGTAATTAGAAGAGTTAATTGGCTGGCATGCCTTACTATGGGATAGGAAAAGTATTAAAGTATTATTATATTGCCGTGTAGAGAGTTTTGGCTGAATTGGAACGCGGCAAGATCGCGTGATCTTTTCATATTCGGTTGATACATGATCGCACACGTGTGTCCACGTAAATCACGCAACCGAATTGGAAGGGATTTACGGGGTTTTATCGGTAGATAACTAGAAACGTCGCAAAGGTGAATTGACAAAAGATGTACTCAGCTAAAAATATTTGTAATGGCACGTCAAAGATATGCTTATTTATTGTCGCTACGAGAAAGAGTGCGTACCGCAGCCTAATGTAAGAAAGAGTGCATACTTCTGCCGTTCTGCCTAATGTATGCTTCCAGTAATATTCATTTGTTAGTTTCTGTTTCACATATTAAATTTTACCAAAACGGAGAAAATTTATTGATAGCCAAAATTAGCACGCCACTAAATTTAAGTTGATAACATGAATAATCGATTGGACTAACCATGGACTGACTGTCTAATGGCTACTTAAGCTCGGTAATTAGAAGGGTTAATTGGCCGGCACGTCTAACTAAGAAGGTACGAAAATTATTAAAGTATGACATGATAAATAGGTGTTTATAGTCTTTTAGTCTACGACCTCTATAATAATCGTCCACGATAGCTTTTCTAAAATAAAGACCAGATTAAATTCTATTTATCTTAATGAAAAAAAATGTGTTCACATAAACTTACTCCTATATAACAAGCAACCGCATTTCCTGAACCAACCCACCACGTACAAGAATTCGTATCACTACTCACGTGCTCGGCAAAAGCCTGCGACCGGCAGAGATGGCCATGCAAGAACGGTACCCCACGCCGGCCGTCGCGTCGTGCTGTTCCCGCTGCCGTACGAGAGCCACCTCAGCCCCATGCTCCATCTCGCCGCGCTCCTCCGTGCGCGGGGCCTTGCCTTCACCGTCCTCCACACCGACTTCAACGCCCCCGACGACCCGGAGCTCACCTTCGTCTCCATCCACGAGGCCCTCACCGAGGAGGCCACCTCCCCGGAGGTTGACCTCGTCTCGCAGATCCTCGCGCTAAACGCTGCCTGCGAGGGTCCGTTCCGCGAGGCCCTGGCGTCGCTGCTGCCGGACGCCGCGTGCGTGATCGTCGACGGAGAGTGGTACGTGGCGCTCGGTGCGGCGGCCCAGGTTGCCCGCGCTCGTGCTCCGGACGGACAGCGCCGCCACGTCCCGCAACATCGTCCCCTTCCCGCAACATTCTCGCCGGATACGACACAATCAAAGGCAAGCACAGGACTGAATTCAAGCCGAATTAATCTTGAGCACTCATGCTTGGATGATCACTCGTTCAAGGTGAATCATTGTTGTGGATTATTATCTTGCAAATGAACGATTAGATGAGCTGGTGCCGGAGTTTGAGCCTCTCCGGGTGCGAGACCTGATCCGCGTCGACGGCTGGGAGGCAAACGTGCTGCGTGACCTCGTCGTCCGAATCTTGGACGCCATGTGCGCCTACGCATCCGGCGTCGTTGTCAACACGTTCGGCGCGATCGATCGCGCCGGAGCTGGAGAAGATCCAGACCGATCTGTCCCAGCCAACCTTCGCCGTGGGGCCGCTGCACAAGCTCTCGCCGGCGACGGCCGCGGAGCGCGCCTTCCTGCACGCCCCGGACCGCAGCCGCCTCGCGTGGCTGGACGCCCACGCGCCGCTCTCCGTGCTGTACGTGAGCCTCGGCAGCATGGCCCGCGTCGACCGCGGCGTGTTCGACGAGCTGGCCCGGGGCCTCGCCCGTAGCGGCGTGCCCTTCCTCTGGGTCGTCCGGCCAGGGTTAGTCAACGGCATCAACGACGCGCCGCCACCGCTGCCTTAAGGGCTCACCGACGTCGTAGTGGCCAACGGCGCCAGAGGCGGCAAGGTGGTGACACGGGCGCCACAGAAAGACGTACTGGCGCACCCGGCGATCGGCGGGTTCTGGACGCATTGCGGGTGGAATTCGACGCTGGAGAGCGTCTGCGAAGGAGTGCCCATGCTCGCGCAGCCCTGCTTGGGCGACCAGACGGTGACCGCCAGGTACATGACGCGCCAGTGGGGTGTCGGGCTGGAGCTCGGGGAGGTGTTCGACCGCGCGCGTGTCGCCGAGGCGGTGAGGAATCTGATGTTTGGGGAAGAAGGGTCCCGAGTGAAGGAGAGGGCGCGCCAGCTGAAAATTCAGGTGAATCAATGTGTTGCTGCTACTCTGGCCGTTGACATTCTCGTGAAGTACATTTTCTCGCTGTAAACTGCCTGTTAAGGTAAATCAGGCCGTCAGTTTAATTCTCTTATCTCTTCTGGTTATCTGTTGTACTTAAACTTGTACTTGAATTGTCGTTGGTGTCTGTCGAAAATCTGAAAGTCTCAAGGTGTTCGCGCCGGATCTCGCACGCCTAGTGAGAACACACCGACGTCTAAGAGGTATGATTAGTCACATTGCAGGCTGGTCGGCTTTTCTCCATGGCTCAGGATACGCGCGTCGGGGCCGTGGGGTTTGCTTAGCTCCGGCGCGACGGTACAGGTGTAGACATGCCAATCAATTTGACTCTGTAATTAACAAGGAGGTAAGGTAAATGAGTCATTCGGACGATAGGTCGATACGAGCTCTCGCTATCGGCTGGCCGTCAATAGAATTGAGTTGGTCATTGGCCACGTCCGGATAGCTTCTGCTATCGGTTGGTCACTGATAGATATTGGGACGTTCTTCCATCGGCTGGGTAGCCGATAAAGACATGAATAGATGTCAACAAAGGACGTGATAACTTCAGGTATAGCAAAAGCGAGATCCTGATCCATTGGCCACAGAGCCAATGGAGGCACCAAAGGATATTCAGATAGCAGCAAAGCACACGGGATCTCTCCTAGTTGCTGACGGAAGCTGTACCGCTCGTTTATCGGCTGGAAATCCGATGAAGGCATATGTGAACTGGTAAGAAATTGTATAAAAGACATCAGCTGTAAAGCCGATACCGCTTTGGATATGATAACACGAGACCTGTCGTCCACCGTGACGATGTCGTTAGCACCGAATCTCGGAGATCGGATCTAACCAAGATAGTATGAGACCGAGACCAATAGCAATAGAACGGTGGACACCGGATCAGTTATGCTAAAGTAAGTGCAAAGTGAACCCATCGGCTAGCTGAGTCGATGAGATGATGTCTTTCTAAAGATAGGCGCGTATCGGATGAAAGACCGATGCACTTGACGTGGCGCTCAAGGAAAGTCTCTGAAGCCACTTCTTGAGCCATTGCACCAGAATATTTGAAGGATACAACATGAGTAAGTGTTATACCACGCCTGCTCCAATATTCAAGGATGATAAATTTTGTTTATTCCAAAGATTGTGAAATCAATTAGAAAGTGATTAAATAAAGTCAATTTTATATGCTTCAGCTGTCAGAAGTTTAATGTATGCTAAATTTTGTATGTGACTAGACTTGGCTTTTGTTACCATAATGCTTAGCAAATATTAGTCTAAACCAGGACTAGACCACTAGAAGGCTATTAAAAAAGTTTTACGTTATTTACAAGGCACTAAGTACTACATGATAACTTATAAAAAGTCTAATAACTTTGAGGTCATCGGCTTAGACACTAAGAAATCTACATTATGTTATGTCTTCACTCTCATAGAAGGAGCTAGTTTATGGAAAAACTTCAAACAGACTATTACTATATTATCGACAATACAAGCTGAGTTTATAGCATATCATGAAGCAACCGAACAAGCAACATGGCTAAAGAATTTCATTTCAAGACTAAGAGTAGTCAACAGTGCTAATGTACCACTTACTATATACTGCGAGAATAAAACTGTAGTATTCTATTCAAGTAATAACAAGTCAAGTGTTGTGAAAGATAGAATCTAGGATCATACAATTAGTATTGAGCATATAAGTACTAAATCAATGACTGCGGATCTGCTCACTAATGGTCTACCACCTAACTTATTTAATGAGAATATTGCCGGTATGGAATTAGTAGGTAGCTTACAATAATGATTTTTAGAATAGGAGTATAAGAATTAATCAACACCTCATGAGAGTAAGTTTATTCCTATCGAGATATTGTGGTGGCTATAGATACTGTTGTCACAATGACGTAATACTGATCACTATGACATATTGGTTTGGTTTACTATTTTACTTAAGCTGGACTCATTAGCATTCAGATCAAGTAGAAGAATATTAGTTGATCTCTCAACAATAGACTAGAGAGAAGCACTATGAACGAGGTCCACTCATACTAATGTGTGACTAATAAACATGAGCAAGTTATGTGCATCTCTAGCATGCATGCTTCTCATCCACACGTGATGATCGGATGTAGGTCGTTCTCTAACCGACTCGCCTCCAATCTCCTCTAGTGCAAGATTAAAAGAAGAGGGGTTGGCTCACAAGGTAACGATCTTTATGTGATAAGCCACTTCCAAAAAATCCTAAGAATTTCTGATCCTCACGTGCGTAAGAAGACCGAAGGACGACATCCATCGTCGTTCTCCAAACGGTAACTTCCATCGTTACTCCGGCCCAATGCAAGTGGCAGCCAGAAGGACGACGCCATCCGTAACCGCACACTTCTACTCTACCACTGGTGTACCACTACACCATTACAAGCGAGTTTAATTGGTTAGTAAATTCTGTATAATTTCTCTAGGCTAAAATTAAGATTAAGATTAAAAAGCCTACACCAACTCTAGCATCAGCTTGCTCTGCTGGCAGGATGATTAGGTCAGGAAGATCACAAAACACCAGCGAAGAATCATCGATCACGGTGGAGCCATTAGCATCATCGGTGCCCTGACCCATCGCCGCCGCATGAGGAGGAACGGGCTGGGGCGGCGGCTCGATTTTCTCGAACAGAGCAGTCTCTGCTTCAGTGCACCGGGGCACTGCGCGTTCTTGATCGCCGTTGTCGTGGGCGCCCAGACATTGTGGTACAACCAGAGTGGCGACGAGGCGAGGTCAGATGGTGCCGTGATGGCGTACTCGTGCATCACCCATCCCGAACTTCCCCTCTCGCCCTCGGCAAAGAAGTTGAACACGTACTTGCGCCACGCGATCCCTAGGATGCCATCACCATCATCGTCGGGGACGAGCAACCTCTGGCCATCCACTGATATCCTCTGCCCTTGCCAAAACCATCCCCCCCCCCTCCATGGTGCGCTTCTGCTGCTTGCCCTTTCCATTCTTGGCGTGCGCGTTGGCCAAGAAAAAGGCCTCATCACCGCGGCTATGATCCACAAGAAGCTTTCATGGCGACGAGCTCAAGGGATCCTCCTCGAGGATGATGCCGTCGAGTGGAAGGGGCTTCTGCTAGATGCGCCGGAGCAGATAGCGGGCGACGAGCTCGTCATCGCTGGGATCAAACTTGAGTCCCGGCAGGGGCCGATCCACGCCAGCAGCCATTGGTGTGTCCATTGCGCTGGAGGGGCTGAGGAATTCTAGGGTATAGGGGCAAGAAAGGGGACGAGAGGAAGTGCGTGTGTTGATCTTCCCACCACCAAGGCGGGATTTGAATTTATCAAAGAGGAGGGCGTGGGGTGACGCCAGCAACTGACACCTTGCCGTTGCGTGCAGGTTCCAGCGAGAGCCACGGTTTCAGGTCGCTGGCGCACGGTTTTTTTTTTTTTTGAAATTTGATGAAAAAAATCGTCTTACAAATTACAAATCGATTGGGAAGTAATTTGAATAGTTTCAAAATTCGAGCCGAAATTTGTATAGTTGCTCAACCTATGCATTCTTATTGGTCATCGTGACATTAAAATCACGTTTGGTGTGCTTCTGAATTACCTTCTTCCAGGATCTCAAACCTCAAGGCATCATCAAGTTCTTTTCTTTCAACAAGTTATGCTGTCTTAGCAAATAATTATGTGCGAAATTTGCATCAAGGCTATTCTCTGAAACTTACTCACTAGCTCCTACTTCCAAAATAAAAATATTTCTCCACCTATTTTTATTATCTTATCTTAATTAATTATAATTATTCTTTATTTAATATCTTCACTAATTTTCCCTTCTTAGTCAATCATAAACGTCCCCTAATTATTTTCACCTTCTTTCTAATATATGTGTTCAGCTTTAAAAATATTTATATTTAAGATGGAGGGTATCTGTTACTTACTATCCTTGTTCTTAACATTGTCAGCAGCCTGCTGCTGCTTTACCCTTTCCATGACCCAAAGTTCAGAAATGGAAATCATTGAGTGGTCAGAGTTCGGAAAAGTTCAGAAACATTTGACGAAGAAAATTGCCTTACAAGATTCCAAACTTATTTGAATAGTTGAATAGTTTCGGAGTTCAAGCAGAAATTCTGACTGTTGCTTAACCAGCTCAAGGTGACATAGAAATGCTGTTTTGCAGCCTATGAACTAGTGAACTAACTCCTACCAGTATGATTTTTTTTTGTGGAAAGTTAAACGAAATAACTTATGTTAGCGATCTTATTTTGGAAGTGGAAATTGCTTTGGTTAGTTCTAAAAATCGATATGAAATTTGAACTATCTCTGATGCTATACATTTATTTTTATTCGAGCTGACATTTGGTTTTGGAAGTATTGTTTACTTGTGAAGACAATCAAACTGAAGGTGAAAAAGCAGAGTATTGATGATTTTAATTTTTAACAAAGTATCACTTGAAGAATATATGTTTCCGTGTTCTAAACTTTGTCAGCAGCTCTGAGTAGATCTTTGGTCAAATTGATCAACAATATTAAAAGTACTCATGAGCTAAGCCACTAGGATGAAAAACACTTGGATGGGGACTACTTAGATAAGAAGTATTCGGATGAAGTACTCGGCTAGAAGCTCAGGCGAAGCACTACTCAGGGTAAGACTACACTAGTTGGACAAGAAGAAAAAAAAGGACAACTTAAAACTCAGGGGCTAATGTGGTAAATATGGACTCTAGGTATGCTCATAGAGGACTTACCCAACCGCTTAGGAAGGAGGTGGGCCGAATGTAATTAGAGATAGACTTCGTTCGTTTAAGCCATTCGGCTGAGATTTTTTCTCGTTTTTCGTAAGTATGTTTTCTAAATTATTAAACGCTATATTTTGTGCAAAAGTTTTATAGGTAGAAGTTTCTTAAAAAATAAAATAAATTTATTTTTTAAGTTTATAATAATTAATACTTGCTTCCTCCATTCTAAACGTATCCATAACTTAAATATTATGTTTTCTTGTAGCACCATAAAAGAAAAGAAAAGATAGAATCGTATAGACTAAAAAATCATATTTAACTGTACTAAAAATCTCAACGGTAACCAAATATAAGTATTACCTCTCGAGAAATTGCATATAATTTCCTTATATCTTTCGTCACCATCGAGCTTTAATTGATAACAAATATCAACATTTTACTTATTGTAAATATTGTCAGCAGCCTTCTGCTATTTTCCCATTGTCACAACCCAAAGCTCAGAAATTAAAATCATTCAATGCCATCAGAATTCAGCAAAGTTAAAAGACATTTGTGTAATCAAGTGAAGTCTGCTGGCATTGTACCGGTGCAGCGACTGACATCTGACAACCCAGAAAAGGAAGAGATGGCATAGAGATCATGTGGCTGGTGTTCTTTTCAGTAATCATTTGTCTTTTATTGTTTAGGCGAGAGATTATTATGCTAAACACGGTTTAATACTAGAGATTTGATGTAATGACTCTATAAACACTTTAAATACTAGCCTCTTTGAAGAACGGGTTAGAAAACTGATACCAAAGTTCATTGTCTTTAGGATTTAAGAGTAGGAATATTCTAGAACGTTAGAACCCTAGTTATTTCGGCTACCACTTTAAAACCCCCCAAATCGTCGAACTTCTGAATATTCAGATAATGGGGAACGACGAGCCAACAACGTCCTGCTGAAATTCTTCACGATGTATCCCAGCTCCACCCGGTGAATCGTGGGAACTCAGCTATCTGGCCCTGGTAGTCTGGTGCATGGCGCTACCTCGGCGTGGGCCCGTCACTGCTGGAGAAGCACCATGCATGGCTGCCACAGAACAGGTCATGGATGGAAGGATGATATTAATTGTTAGGGTTAGAAGCAGTCAGAACCTGATTGAATTAGAAAACTAATAAATCACATGGTTAGTGAAGGTTGTGCTACGAATACCCCTGTTAATTTGTTGTCATGTGCTCGGTGCAAAACCGCTCCAGCTCACATATTTTGCTAATCCTACCACCTTATGTTCGTAGTCATCGCAAGATTAGGAAATGACGGGTCAAAAACAAACATAAAATTTGGTATCTGTACCTGCAACAGGTACCATTTTCTATGCTCTTTTAAATTGATTCAGTGGTGGTGGCATTGAATATGTCACTCCACCAATACTTTTACAATTTTTTACTTAGTGATCTCTAGTAATTTTTTATATTATAGAATAATTCAATATTTGGTTTAGACAAGTGAAAACCATATATATTCGAAGAAGCAACAAGGATACTAACATAATTAATTAAAAAGTACCTTATTTATAACATATTATAATATATTTTCTTTTATCCGCATTTTGCTAGTCATCGTATACATATAAAGCACCCTGGCATCGTAGAAGACCCAAAACCAAGCAGGAATGTACGTAAGGCCGGAAGCTTGAATATACAATATTCTGTAGATAAATGAGAAAGTACTATAATTTTGGCTTAGTGCTCCTTTTTAGTAACATGCGTTCCACACGCATCCTGACTAATCATCCATTACCATACAATTGCATCCCACTAAGATGCCTTAAATATTTTCTCTCTCCGTACAGCCTTCCACATCATCATGAAATTAGAACCGTTGGATTCAATTTGATTTAAATCACAACCGTTCATTTTTATAGTCCTTGCAACATCGAGCAGTTCTCATATGCTTCCAACATCGGACAGTTCTCATATCCTTACATACTCAGACCAGTCCACTAGCCCTCATCCCGTGTGATTTACCACGTGGTCTATTTGACATATATCTAAGCTTTAGAAAGAGAAGAACATACTTAAGTTTTTCTAAGAATGCAGGCCGCTAGGCCCATGGACTATACTTGGTATGTTATTTTCCATTTATTCTACAAGAATCTCCCGTAGCAGTTGTCGCGGGGTATCTGCTAGTTCAAATATATGGAGAGAACCGCATGGTTAATAAATTAAATCTCCCTACGACACTTAATTTGGAATTGAAGGAATTAATATGCTGATATTACAATAATTTCGTTTTCGATATTTTTTGAATATTTTGGTAGCACCGATATCGTTTCCCTTCTGGGTTTCCGTTCTCAACAAAGTAAATATGATTGCGGAAATGATTTGAGTCTTTTTTGACCGTTTTCATCCTAAGATTCTAGATAGAGTTGAATGTGAAAGGCACCAATGTTCAAGTGTTGAGTAGGCAATTAGCTAGGAGAAGAAAAACTTTTTCAATCCAGAAGTTCTAATCTCTCCTCCTCGCTGCGGGTAATTCACTGATCTTATATAAAGCACACACCGCAGAAAGCAAGAGCATACTACTCCTACGTTCCAAGCCATGGTGCTGTCCTTCCCCGTGCGGCGGGCACCGGAGCTCATTACCCCAGCCGCGCCGACGCCCCGCAAGACGAAGCGCCTCTCCGTCGTAGACGATCAGGAGACGCTGCGGTGGCAGGTCCCCAACGTCTTCGTCTACCTTGCCGGGGGAGCTTGTCGCCCAGACCCCGTGGACACCATCCGCCGAGCGCTGGTGCCGTACTACCCGTTCGCCGGGCGGCTCAGGGAGGTCGAAGACCGGAAGCTCGTCGTCGACTGCACCGGCGAGGGCGTGCTGTTCATGGAGGCGGACGCTGACGTACGTGTCACCGAGCTCGAGGCCGCCGGGCTCAGGGCGCCGTTCCCGTGCATGGATCAGCTGCTCTTCGACTTGGAGGGCTCGGCCCGGGTGCTCGACACGCCATTGCTGCTGATCCAGGTAAGCTTCGTCAGCTCATCCACGCAAGTATGCAGTGACAATGGTAGCAGGCATGCCACATTTTCGCATGTGGTGAACTGACCTCGATCTCGTGATCCATGGCCAGGTGACTCGTCTCCTCTGCGGAGGATTCGTCCTCAGGATGCGCCTCAACCATGCCATGTGTGATGACTCGGGTATCGTGCAGTTCATGGGCGCCGTTGCTGACCTCGAGCGCGGTGCCCGTTAACCGGCCGTCTCGCCGGCGTGGTCCCGCGAGCTGCTGGACGCGCGCAAGCCTCCCAAGCCGGCGTTCCAGCTCCCAGAGTACGATGACGTCACCGTGCCACCGGCACCGGCCGTGGCCCTCGGCGACATGGTCATGCGCACCTTCTCTTTCAGCCCCGGCGACGTCCCCGCGCTCAAGGGCGCTCTCCCGCCGCACCTCCGTGGCGGAGCGACGAGCTTCGAGGTGCTCGCGGCGTTCGTCTGGCGCGCACGCGCCAAGGCACTCGAGATCCCCGCCGGCGAGGACGGCCGGCTGGCGATTATCGTCAGCTTCAACGTGTGCGTGCCGTTGACGGTGAAGATGCCCGCCGAGGCGCTGCGCCGCAGCTCGCTCGGCGACGTAGTTGAGCTGGTGCGCGAGGCGAAGAAGACGGTGACCGCCGAGTACGTCCTGTCCGTGGCCGACACGCTGGTGTAACGTGGACGGCCGCCTATGGCCACGGCGAACCTGCTCCTTCTCTCCGACGTCGGGCTCGCCGGTGTACGGCGGGCCCTCGCACGCGTGGTTCGGAGTAAGCTACTTGATCGCCGTTAAAAACGGCGCCGGGCAGGATGCCGTGCCCGTGCCGGTCGTGCTACCGGCGGCGGCCATGGAGTGGTTCCCGTCGGAGAAGGAAAGGCTGAGCGAGGGTCAGCTTGTACGCTTTCGGGTTTTAGTACCAACTAAACGCATTTCGTTAGACTAACCATTATTCTATTTAAATATGATTTTTTATATAAAATAAAATTAATGTTATTAGAATTGTATTTTAAAATTACTTTCTTATGGTTATTACTCTGTGTTTTCTTATTGTTATTACTCTGTGTTACATAAGTAATATATTAATAAAATAATTATTGATTAAACTTTTATTCTAATAAAATAAAATATACTTAAAATGGAGGCAGCATCAAAGTAAAAATTGTCAACCTCCGACTCCAAATTACTAAAGTTTACCCGCTTAGCAGGCAATCTCCGATCCGTCTTTTCCGGAGAGAAACTAACGGATAAAGCGACCTGAACATAGGCTCTATCGTATCCAGTCCTCGCCAGCGTTGGAGTGGAGCGCCGGAAGCCACGGCTCCACAAGGAAGGCAGCAGCGAGACCTTCGTCCTCGGCCGCTCGGCGGTGGGTCGTCATTTCCGGAGTCATTTGGATGCCCCCCGATGTGGTGATTGGTGATCCAGAGCAGAAGACCATCTTGGCGCAGCTTGTGAGGTCGGCCGACGAGGCGTCGGTGGTAAATGACGGTGCCATTGTGGAGACCGCCATTCTAGGCGAGTTCTTCCGCAGCCAGATGCTTGCCTGGTTGCCGCTGCCACATGGCATCGCCGTCGGCCGACGCTGTCAAGCCTAGGGCTGCGCTCGTGCCCTCGCCGCTAACCGTCGGACGGGCCCCTACTTTGCATCTGCTGCTAGAAAACCTTGTCGCCGGCATTAGCGGTAGCCAGTTGTTGTTTGTTTGGTGTGTTGTGATTTTGCCTGTTGTGTCACGTTGGCAGCAGCTTCCATTTGTCAGCGACGTGGTTTTTACAGTTCAATTACTTTCCGACCATATCTTTCTCATATGTTGTAAGCAATCATCAGCAGTAATGGATACAAGATCTGATCGGCTGAATGATCAGGCACATATTTTGATGAGTCTATTTACGACTTTGAGTTTGATTATTAAACTTGGGCGACAGGCTTCAACTTTAGGAACTTGTTATAAAGGTTTAAGAAAAAAAAGGTACGTGATGCTTCTAACCTTCATGGCGTAAAATCAAAAATATTTGTTAAACCTAACGAGTCATATATATTCATATTCAACCGTTGCATATACAATAACCTATAGCACGGACTTCACCCAACCTTAAATTGTTCACTCAACCAAGTCAATCGAATTATAATTCTCGCTACAATCACAAAGAGTTTGTAAGAACAACGAAAAAATATATAATCTCAGACATAATTTAACCTATGGCTAAAATACTCAAGAAAATAAGTATAGCATATTATATTTGATTATAAAAATAAAAAATAATTTTCTTAATAGACTTTACATGGCTCTAAGCCTAATTATATTGCATAACATGCTAATCATAGCAAATAGTATTTTTGTTAGTTTCTGGTTATCACATTAATTTGTTGATAAACTCAATGCTTGAATTGAATTCAGGGATGGAGCTAGATCCATTGGAAAACTTATCTCAAAAGCTTTCTAAGCTGTGGCCGAACACATTTATTAGATTTAAGATGTAGTTTTTATGAGTAGTTTACTTTTAGCTGGTCACTGAAAATCAAAATGGCTTTTATGGTATTCATTGGTTGATTGATGGATGTATTTTTTGGTGTTGCTCTTTGGCCACTCTTCAATATTTTCATACATAAGGATAATTAAATTATGGACTTTAGGTAACATTTGATTCTCATAAATAATATTGTTTTTACTTAGTAATGAATTCATTTGTTTAGTATGGACACACATTATTGTTCCTTGCAATTGATTTTGAGTATCTTGATCAACTGTAGAGAAATAAAATGATAGTAGTGGTATGTTATGTAAAATTCCAATGATTATGGATGCAGGTTTAGCCACATGTTGTTATCTTCGTCTCTAGGCTAATGTTCTCTCTTGATTTTCATCAAATCTTATTTTGTAATTCACAATGGTCTTAGCTACAAAATTTATAATAATTGGCTGTAGCTTCAAAAGATCAAAATGAAATTTTCTATTATCTATAAAATTTAAAATGTTAAATAACACCTAAAATAATTGCAGTCAAGAACAACAGAGATTTGACTAATGAGTAAAAAAGTTACAGTTCAGGACAACAAAAATCACACTCATACATACCCTGTAACTTCAATTAAAAGACACTATTAAAAATGTCAAATCTCACTCACAACATTTACGGTCAAGAACAACAGAAATTACAATGACAATAAAAAAGTTACAATCCAGGAACAATTAAAAACACTCACACATGCAGTGTGACTTCAATTCAAAGACATTGTAAAAGGTACAAATATGAGTGATTTTCTATAAATGAAGTTTGTCTTTTTTTGTGGGGGAAGTTTGTCAAATAATTAAAACTTCCAATCAAACATATTTTAAATATTTACTAGTCCACCTTTATCATTGAAAACAATTTTATAGTGCAAAAAATGTAAAACCATCAAGTTACAGACATTTGTTTAGAAAGTTAGAGAATGAATTACACTGTAAAATCATCATACACGTCGTGTAAGAAAAAGTTGGAAATCGAGAAGTGATCAAATGGAGAAACAACTTTAATTAATAATCTGTGCATGCCTATTTAAGTCTCTGAATCAACCATTTTTCCTGTCAGTCCCGCACTCGCTGTCCATCCACATGCATTTGTCATGTCTGTGTCGAGCATAAGATGATGGTTGTCCTGTGGCAGGGGCGCAGGGCTCAAGAGAAGAAACACAGAGAAGCCGTAACACATTTCGACGTCAGCCGCCGTAACACGTTTCAACGTCAGCCCAGTCATAACCAACGTGAACATGTTTTTTTTTTACATTTTAGACTTTTTAAAACATATTTAACAAATAAGTACTTAAAAAAACTAAACTCCATTATTATTAGCGCCGTACTATGCAAGCAGCATAGCTGGCGTTTAGCTATGGGGTTGACCCTGCCAACCTCGTCCCCCGTCCCAACCTACTTCTTCTTTTCTTATTCTCTAGAGGTCCTTTCCACCATCTCGAGTGGCTCTCCTTTCACACCTAATCATCTTAAATCTACTTAATTTAAAACCGATTTTCGTTAATTTTTTATAAATTTATTGAGTAAGTTATACTTCTCCATTCTTTTTTTTCAGTTTTATTGATTGATTTTATATATTAAGATGAAACCTAAAATACAAATTTAGTTAAATTTTTGAATTTTTATGGTGGATTGGTGAAATTGAGGTTAGTAGATTGTATGTACCTAATTTAAAACTTGTATGTATTGTTTCTATTTATCATTTTAGATATAACGTAAACTCCAGAATTCATATTTGTTTATTTATGGTGAAATTATATGTTTGTTTTTCTCTAAGATTTTAATTTATTTTTGGATAAATGCTAGTACCTAGATATATTATATTGGTATTGAGCAATTGTTAAATGTTATTAGGTATTGTTTGTTTTTAGTAGTGAAATAATATTGTGGTATATGAATTTTTTTTATATTTACTTTTAACTTTCTTGTTATAATGTAGATAGATAGAGTGGTCCGTATGTATTATGATGGTAGAGTGATTGAACGCTATATTATTGCACATGTTGATTTTGTGGATATAAGTGTGAAAGTTCTAATATTTAATACATACTTCAAATTGGATGAACTAAGGTCACTAAGAGGTGTTCTTCGATAGACCGAAAAGAATGATCGAATTGAGTTTTGTGGTAGATATGATATTGGACAAGAATACAACTATATTATCAATTTGCTAGGACAAATGGACTGAGAGATTTATGTTGATCTAAGTAAAAGAGTCACAGTTTAGGTTGTTTGTAGCAAGATTTCGATAGTTTCTACACTAGACTTAAATGTGTCTCCTTATTCTAGTTATATAGAGGTGAATGTTGGAGTTTCGAAGTATGAGCTGGTACGGGAGGATTTCATATATAAGATGCCATCGAAAAGAAGGTGGGAAGTGGAGGCTTCTGGATCATCCAATAGAAGAGGTGAATTGAATGATAGGAATGAAGTAAGGATATGGAATGAGCTGAATAATTCTAAAGAGGCTGAGAAAAATAAAAGCAAAGATGCAAGCATATAAGATGTAGGTCATGAACCCATGGTAGACTCGTATGAAGAAGAATTTGCAACTAACTTTGAGGATGACCATCCATTGTAGACACTAATCTAGGATGATCAATTAGCTTTAAATGAATGTCGTGCATTTTAGAAGATCTTTGGAAGGAATCCTTCCAACAATGAGTTTAGGGAAATAAGTCATGTAGGTGGTGTAATATTAGATAGTGGCTTAGAGAGCGAACTTGCCTGAACCATTTCAAAAGATGCTTTGGTGTAGAAATTTACACTTTGATTATTGCATTTTAAGGTCATATTGCTATGGTATATTACTATGGAGGTACAGCAGCTACGGTTCAACTCTATGTGCCACCATGATCAGGAGATGTGGACACATATTTATCCTCTTCTCTGTTTTTGGGCCATTGAGTTCCATCTCCCGCATCGCGTCCTGAGGTAGTTTTGAAAGTTTTAGAACTACCTGCATGAGAATATCTCTATGGATGTTGAGCTCCACAAGTAATATTTCTTATATCATGCAAAATCATCAATTATTTTGATCTCTATGTGCTATTTCACCTACTAACTTGGTTTATATATATTTGTATAGGTTGGATAGGCAAAAAAAAAAAGAAGATCAAAGATTGGCACTCACATCACTATGCCTATATAACACAATGGAGGAATACGGGAAAAATGACGCCTATGTCCATCCTATTCATCAAGAAAGACATTTCTAAGAATACCTCCATTGGCTTAACTAGACATATCGGTTGGTTCTTTAGCCTTCATGAACCAATGAGGACATAGCATAGGAAAGATCCTCGGAGGAAGAGGACAACCAATATGATCAAAGATCTCATGTTGGAAGCTAAGTTGAGCCCGTGCCTGTACTAGATCGAGTGGTAAAGATTCATACCTTTTAATTATTGTTTACTTCAATGCATATTCGCGGTGCTATATTTTTTTTATATGTAGTAAAGAGAGCTTGTTCGCACAGTTAATGAGGTGGGACACATGCTTAGTCTTTATTGAGGAGGAGAATAAATTGAGAATGCATGGTTAATTATTGATGCATAACCAACCACTTTATATTCTACTTTACTACAACTTAACAATATCGTGGATTTATAATTATTACAGAAGATACACAACCGATGCCATAAATTGGTGGCAAGACTTGGTTGTCGTTTCTCTGGCGATGACATCTACATCCCTTGCCACATTCTTGTGCTGCTACCTCAGTCAATATGTCCAAGTATAGCCCAAACCTCCCTATTAGGCTCACAACAGCATGAAGTTATTGCCTGACCCTTCCTATCAAGCTCACGGTGATAGGAGGGTGCCGCATCTTCTTCTACACTTCAAGGGCAAGGGTCCAACTGATCTAAGTGATGATGAGGAAGAGGAGGAGGCAGAGGATTAGGATGAATAACTACACCATACATGGTACCGAAGAAATTAGTTTTTCTCAATTATCCGATGTGCTGCAACCCTCATAGCCTATTGAAGCATACAACACTCACCGTACATGCTAAAAAACCCAAATGTTTCTTATATTATGTTTTAAATAGGTTTACTTCTCTAACCTTCAATAGATTGCCAATATTTGTCTTGAAATATGTAGGTAATACTCTAGGGACTCATGCTATTGTACACCAACAAAGTAGAAGGTGAAGGAAGGCCATTTTTAAAGGAGATTAAAATTTATGTGTGATATACTAGTTGTGCAATTGTATGGACTATGTGTGGTTAACTCTTTGTGATGAACTATGTATGATTACAGTTATGTATATTCTATTATGTTATGGTATTTATTCTATATTGTGATGGATTTGTCAAAACCTTATTTTTTAATGTCAATGTGCTATGATGAGTATCTCAAAATAGTTAATGTTATTATTAATATGCTATGAGAAAAAGAGAGTTGAATAGCATGCTAGGATCTTGAGGCCAAGGTAGGACTATGGCTCGGCACCAGCATGCCTAGCGCCGAAAACAACACCACGGTCCTAGGATCGGGGCTGAGGCAGGATCATGGCTCGACACTAGCATCCTAGCACCGGACCACTACACCAAAGCGCCAGGGATGCCCGAAGACAGCATTGGTGCTTGGCGCCACCATCCCTAGCGCCGAGTCCCCACGGGTTGGCGTCAGTATCATTGGCGCCAACCTTTGATAGGACGGCACCAATGACTCTGGCACCATCCTGTTATACCTTGGCACCAGCCTCTCTAGCACTAAAAAATGGACCATTTTTTATTGAAGTTTTTAGGGTCTATTTACAAAATATGTTTTTAAAAAGGGCTAAAATATAAAAAATCCTAAGTAGGAATCTCCCATTACTCCAAGGATAAACAATTGACTAATTTTAAAAGAAAAAACTATCGATATCTTTATAGCATAACCACGACTAAATATCCTATCTAATTTAATATCTAGTTGTAATGATACCTCTCCCTTGATCGTGGATATTAGCACTTTATTGTGGAGTTGTTATCAATATCGTTGTTCCACATGGATTAGTTCATGCCATTCCTCTACAGTTCACCCTCTCAGGTGTTACTATAGGTAGTGCTAGGACAGGGTGTAACAGAGATGGTATCAGAGCATAGATTTGATCCAGGGAATGAAACCCCTCTCTTTTAGGTTGACCCTAAGGACCTTATATTGGACTAAAAAATTATTTGTGAAAATTTCTACTATCTTTTCTCTCTCTTGATCTTAAAAAGAAAATTCCATACCCTCTTTCCATTGAAAAATCATAGAAATTAGCTCAGTGCCACTCTTTTCTTCAATTGTTGACCCTTGGATACAATGGCCTTGGTCACCTCCTTGTTTGTCCCTTTCCAACCATGCCATTCTTCCACAATCACTTTGACAATAGGCTCTACTTGTGTTGAGCTAAACTTTGCTCCAACCTTTGCATAAGTGGAGAGGTTAATGATGCCATACCACCCTTTTGATTGAGAAGCCATTTACTATCCATGTCAAATACTACCATAACCATACCCTTTAGCAACAACCAATCATTTCCTTCTTACCCTTACGCATGCTTTGACCCCAAATAATTCCTGAAGCTATCCTTGTGGCTCCCACCTTCCTTGATCAGATCAATAATCATGTACTCTAAAAGAGCCCCTTCTTCCTATGTACTATGTATTGGAGCACTTGTCCTTGAAGACGAATGCTTGATCATATTGTTTCCTCTTCCCTTGTGTACAACATTTGCCTTGCTCGCAATTGTGATCCTCCTTGTATATACGCACGGGTTGTTCTTGATGGATAACCATGCTTACTTCTATTTTACCCTAGCACCATGCCAACTCATTAGGAGTTTGGCAAAATAGTGTGTGCGTCTATTATGTCCAGTAATCCGTTCTAGTAAGATATATTTTTAGTTGGATTTGGCCAGCCCAGCAACTTGGCCACATCTATTTTGCTGTGGTTCTTCCTATTTAAACTATTTTAAGTCCTCTCTCTTTTCTTTTCTCTTCCCTTCTTTTAGAAGTTAGATAGAAAAACCAAGACAAAGGCAATGTGTCTGTTTTGCATGGAGAAAGCCATCAAGATTGACAAGGGTTAGTGCTTCAAGATCAAGGACTCAACAAAGGAGGCATCATGGTCACACCTCAAGATTAAATTTCCCCTTATATCGAATCTCGGGGACAACATTCTTTTAAGGGGTAGGTTTGTAATGCCCTAGTTTTTGGTAGTTAAAAACTATTTTAGTAAAAACCATATTTTAAAATATTTGATTCTTTGTGTGAATTAAGGACCTAAGTGCTAAAGATCTTAATTTAAATTCCATCCTCAAGACCCCAAAAATCCCAAATAAAAAATTCCTACCCAAATTCAAAATGTCAAAATTCAAATTTTGCAATTTTAATTTTCCTCCAAGGTCTTATTCAAAATTTCTCCCAAGTCCCATAAAAAACCACTCCACCAAATCCTTGGTTCAAATTTCAAATCTTGAATTTGAAATCTCTCGCTTTTCCTTCCTAGCCTCCTCTCAATTTCCTTCAAAAATTCAAACTGATTTCAAAAGTATTCAAGATCCTAGTCAAAAGACTCCTATTTGAAATCCTCAAATTTTGTTGAGCTGATACATCAACTTTGAACTCCAATAACCATTCAAATATTCAAAATATCTCTCAAATAATCACTAGAAAAATATCAAAAGTTAGTATTCAAAAATAGGTATGCCATTTTCCTTCTCTTTCCTGGCCTGCTCGCCCTCCTCTCTCTCATTCTCCTTTCCTCCCTCACTTGGCCCACGTGCTAGTAGGCCTAGCGCCACTTGGCCACCTTCCAATCATGCAGCCCAACTCGTGTTTCCTTCTTGCGCACACACCACCATGATGGTTGATGGCCTAGTAGCGTTCCTCTGCACGTGCCTACCTGCCCGCCTATTTTTCCTTCACCCATGTCCATATGTTAGTTGTTCGCTCTTGTTGCATGCTCATCTGCCCAGCAGCTAGCATGTGGGTGACCACCATTTTTCCATGGCACAAGCCCCACATGTCGAGCTTGTCTTTTTCCTCCCGCCTCTCTCTCTTCTTTCTCAAACTCTCACGCTCTCTCCTTGGAAATATCTCCCGAGACCCATACCGCCATGTCTAGCCATCTCAAATCCCTATGAAGCCCTTTGTCAACCCCACTATGCATGGTTCAGTGAGAAACGCACCCTACCACTCGCCCTTGGTCAGAAAAAGCTGATAAGCTCGGGATAATTTCCCTCACCAACAAGCCCCAAGGTGAGCACGTGCACAGCTCCTCGACTCTTCCCATCCCCATCACCTTTGTCTCCCCCTTCCACTATCTGCCCTGCTAGTGATGAAAGCCATAGTGACATGGTGGCATCGTGTCTGGTCAACTAGCTATGCCTTTGCTGCCACATGTCAGCTGCTTCCCTTGCTTGGCACATTCTGTCATCCTCTAGCTATAAATAGGCCTGGAGATCCTAACTTTTCCCATTCTTCATGCCACACCATCGCCTTAATCTCTTAGTGTACCTTGATGGTTAGCCTCAAATCGAGCATTGCCGTCCCACCATTGATGTCACCGTCGATCGCTTGTCGCTAGATGGGGTAATGTCCAATGCTCTATCCCATCTATTCCTCTCCTCATGTTGCACCACATTGAACTTCCATTGTCTGAACCACCACTCCAATTCTTGGCACGGACAACCTAATGTTGCCATAGCCAAGCCACCTCGCCATCACTTTCTATGTCTGGCCGCTAGCTCTCTTTGGTGACCCAATCACCTATCCAAACCATTCACCACCTTCTCTGTCTCCTCCTTCCTTTGTCTCCATGTCCCTACTCACCTTAGTTTACCACTGTTCGCCAGACCAGCCTAGGCTCGTCACTGGTTGTCGATGGGTGCCGAGGTTAATACAACCTAGTCCAAGCTGATGTGGCCACCACCTCGAACCAATCAGGCCACCGCACCTTGGCTTGGTGACGGGATGACTAGGCCACTGGCCTTTGGGCTAGCTTTGGTGGCCCACAAGGCCTAATGGCCTTGGTCCACCACCCTTCCTCTTTCTCCCTCCCATAGACTTGGATCACCATAGATCCATCTCTCCCTCCCACTGACCAATGGGCCCCATCTCTCTCCCTTCCTCTCAAGAATATTGCTTTTCCAATTTAAACAAATCCTTTTCTTTTATAGAAAAATCATTTAAACTTCCAAAACTCATATCTCCGTATCTGTAACTTTGTTTGATCCAAGTCTTTAATTTTTTCTAAAATCGAGATATACTCTATGGCACTATTAGTTATTAATAACAATATTTTATTTTTAGGTTTTTGTATGATTTTTTCTCTTTTCATGCATAGTTGACGTTTTGGAAAATCATCAGACGCCAGATTTCAAGAGAAAGATAGAGGCAAGTCACTCTTTGATCATATTTCTAGTTTGCAAAATGATTGGTTTTCAAAATTGCATGATAGTGTGCACATTAATTTGACCAGCCTCGGTTCACATGATGAACCGACATACCTACTTTTTGTTGCATAATTCTTGAAGGACATTGATAACACTATCCTATGTCGCTCCACCTTTGTGGTACCACAAAGGGATTTACGATGGTACCACTCAAATAGCACTTGCTTTTCAATTTGGAAAAATGAGTTTCTAAACCTTTTGAAAACCTGACATCCATTGTCGTTGTGTTTGCAAAATAAAAGGTAGTTTGCGAAAACTCATGATACAAAGTGTTTGTGTTGGTGGGGATACTTTGTATTTGCATACAAGGACTGACTCCTTGTGGAATTACATGGATAATAATATAGTGCGACCACATAGGTGGTATGGGACGCCCCTAACTAAGTAATTAGCTAATACAGGGTTACTTCACTTGCCAATAGATGTGGGACATCAAGATAAAGTGTTTAGGGGATATTTCAGTTTCCTAAGTAGAGCAAGGATAGTGTAGCTTGCCCAATACTTAGTCAAGCTATCTAGGGAATTTGATAATCAAAGCTAAATGCTTGATTAAGATTGGTCTGGCCCATCTATTATTCAGGAGGTACCTCAAATAGCTTTGGAAAGGCCTTCTTGCGAACTTTCCCCATTGACGAGTGCGGCAAGTAAGCTTACATTGTGTGGGTAAAGTGTACACCTACGTAGAGATTTAGACTATTCAAACAGTCGTGCCTATGGTTATGAGCGGATATGAAGTGATCCTATAGCGTAGATTTGTTTACGGGTGCTTTGCAAAAATGGTTTGTGGGATAGGAACTATTACCAGAATCGGCCATGGTAGCTAATAGATGACCATTACGTGGTCTAGAACAGACATTTGTTGATCAGGATGTTGAGTGGTAGTAGTGTGTGCTTGAGGTTGAGATTATGGATGGCTTGAGGAGTCAAAGAGTGTGAGATATGAGATGTGTTGTTGTCTAATGATTATGGAAAGTGAAAATAAGCTAATAAATAAGGAATGAGTAGAGAACTGTAGGATGGAAAGAAACTCTGAGCCGATGTTGTGGTCTGATCACCAGTATGGCTATAGACTTCAATAATAATTCTAATCAACTAAAATTTGATTCATCCACTTTAGTTGTTGCAAAGCAATTCACAGACAGGATCGAGGCGAGAGCCTCTTTCCAACCACTTTTTAAAAACCCACACTTAGAGTTTTGGAAAATGTTTTCAAAAGAAAGGTTTGAGAAATAAGCCCAAGCCTACCTTTAAAACTTGCATAAGTCACTTTTCCAAGTGATTTTCTAAGTACGTAAGTACTCAATCATTGTTTTTTCCCCTCCTCCAGGAAGATGAAGATTAGGGTTTCTTTTCTAGTGCCAAGCCGTTGCTTATGGATTATGTTCTAACTACGCTAGGTTTCGCTACTACTTCTTTGATTGTCGATTGCATTCTCGAAGTTGTTCTGAATGTGTGAGCTCATATAAGGTAAATCCAAGTTAATATCTAGTTGCAATGATACATCTCCATTGACCACGTGTACCAACACTTTATCTTGGGACTAGTATCGGTATCATGATTCCATAGGGATTGATTCGTGCCGATCTTCTATGGTACACTCTCTCTGGTGTTACTATTGATGGTGCTAGGGTGGGGCGTGACATTTCATCATGCCGTAGCAGCGTCATGGCATCTCTACTCAGCAAAAGGGTTTTAGAAAGACGAGAGAAGATCAAAGTGAGAGGAACGAGTAGGATGATCTCCTTCTTTTTTTTCAACTTAGGTTGATTTCATCTGGTGGGAGCCTAGGACTTCACGTTTATGATAGGGAGTGAGGGAAGTTGATTTGGCCAGTCTTCATAGTAGTTCCCATTGAAAATCGATGGTGGTATTATTTTTAGTATTGGTTCTAAATGAAAAGGTAGTTATAAATGTTAGTGATATACTCTGGAGACAATATAGAAATATATAGATATATTGATTTGTCCTTGAAATAGACAGTATCATTATTGATCAATGAGTATGTGACTTTTTCATGAGACTTCTAATATCAAATGTTGCTATTTCTAAATAATTACTGATCATATATCTTGTGAGTAACAAATATAATTGTAAGATTAGCATATGTATTGATTAATGATTATGTCTCAAAGGTTATGGTATGAAGATACCAAATTGATAATATGGACATATGTTAGTGAATGTATGTTGAATAGACCTGCTATAAGATACTGCAGAGATTTTATACGTCATCAGTTAATCTCAAATAGTGTTTATATGGAGTCCTTACACTTGAGATCATTATCGTTCCCAACATACATAGCAGCTTATTTTGAGACTATCAAACACTACTCCATAATAGAGTATTCATAAAAGTAGTCTTCGGATTTGATATGAAATATATAGTGAAATGTAAGTGATCAAGATAGAATTTGCCCCTCCTATAGGAGAGATATCTCTAGCCCTCTCGATGTAATAGATAATGGAAATGCATGGTCATGCCAAGGTGGTTGGGAAGTCAATCACAAGTTCATAATCCATCATAGGGTCGAGAGAGTGATTGAGCTATTAAGAGAATGACACAAGTCTCAGCTTGAGCTCGATCAATATCGTAAGCCAAAGAAATTCGTATATGAGAACATTATAGGTTCAATCGATATGATCTTTACGTATACTTTGGGATTAATATGCCTTGCTGGAGACCGCTATTAATAAGGTGACCGAAAAGACATTTTTGGGTCGTGACCAAATATACGTGAACCTAAAGAGTCACATGCTTAACGGGTTGAAATACTTATTCGAATGTGATTCAGATAAGGGCTAGATTCAAACAGAGATCCGAGTAGACTCCTATTGGGCCACGGTCCTCTAGGCCTAAGTGAGAAAGCCTATATATAGGGAGACAGGGAGGTTAAGAAAAGACACATCTGTTCACCTCAAACAAAACCCTAGCCGCCACCTCCCGAGCCAAACTTTAGCTACTTATGAGTGCTAGTACACCTACAATTGGCGTTTTAGCCCTGGACGTGTAGATACTGGTGGAGGTGTTGCTTGTTGCAGCGTTGATCTGCATCAGGATCACTATGATCGACTACTTCATCTACTATCTTAATGCGTGTGTTGTTAGATCAGTTTCTCCAACCCTACTGTCGCTACACTGCGGATCTCATGGTAACAGTCCATAATTGTTGTTTCGTATGATGTCCTGATGTGTGCGATATAAATTTTTTTATTTTATACTATCATAGTCTAGGCCTTTCCCTTCAATGGGCTAGTATAGCTGGTTTTGTAGTAATGAACTTTATGCAAATCTTATCACTAGTATTCATATGTTCAGCTTATTTAAGAAGGCACACTCAAGGTGAGTATATGTGTGTTAGTGAGTGTGCACACGTCTTTCACTTATGGTGTAATTGGTGGATGCATATCCTTGGATGTGAGATGACTACCCAAGTTTTAAACATGTTTGGTGTTGGATGAGAGTGGATGGAATGGCCCAGGAAGATAATAGTCCATCCACCTACGCTGACCTTGATCATTAGTAATTGATTAGTGCTAATTAGCATGGTTGTTGTTAATTAGTAATTATCATGTTGGTTAGGGTTAATTAGTATTGGTTATAGTAAGATTAATGAGAATTAAAATATTTTGTTATAAATCAAAGTTTACTATTCTAATTCCATCCACCCAATCAAAAAAAAATGGTTCATCCCATCCACCCAACCAAACATCTAATATGGATTGCCTATTGATCATCCAGTACTGTCCCATCCAATCTTGCCGTCAAACCAAATGAATGCAGTGAAAGAAAAAAATGTGATTAAGAGCAATATGTTTAGAGGATCTAAGTATTAGTATTTAACACAATACTCCCTCTATCTAAAGATATATTTTATTTCGTTAGGACATAGCTAAAAATATAAGATATTTTGTTCCTTTACGACAATGATTGACTAAGAATTGCTTTATTAGGATATTATTGATATGATAAAAGCATAATCATAAGCAAATAATTTTGATCATGAACCTAATAGCATCAATTTTATAAAAAAATAATTTTTTAGTAGAGTAATTGTTAGTCAAAAACTTCTCTAAAAAAACGAAATAAGCTCTATATTTTTTTTATGGAGGGTGTACAATAAAACACCACTTTTCTTTGAGCATCATACCATCTTGTCTTATTTTTTATTTTATCTTTTAGTTTTCCTTCTTGGTTGTAGCTTGGCTGTTTCATTAAAATAACAAAGAGAAAATATCACTTCTATAACACCAAATAGGTGGTGCCACTATATTGGTCCACTTAAAACCGGCACATATGCTACCCAACCCAAGCCACAGGAACCAACACATATAGTTTTTTTTATTAAGAATCTATTCTCAACAAAAAAAAATCTGGCACATATGAGTGTAGCATCATATATTCTAGTTTTTCTGGGTAAATATATGGTGGAAACTCAATTTAGGTAAAAACCCATGTAAATCACAATAAAAAAATTGTCTAAAATTACATAAAACAAGTTCATAATGAACAGCTGTGTAAAAAAAATTATATGCAAATTCGACTTCATTTGTGAGATATAGAAAGTACAAATTTTGAACCAGAAAACAGTCATGTCAATTTGTTTGAAAACTTTTATTTTTTAACTCACAAATCAAGTCAAATTTGAACATTTTTTTACATAGCTGTTCGTCATTATCTTACCTACATGTGGGATTTTAGATGACATTTTTACCATAATCTACACGAGTTTTCACCTGAGTTGGGGTTTCCACCATATATTTTCCCAGTTTTTGTTATGAATAGGCACCTATGAACATCACATACATGATGGTTCTCGATAAAACCAGCATGTATGATGCCACCATGCATGTGCCATTTTGTTTACATGACATATTCATATCAACTTGGATGAAGATAGACTTCATATCAAAATTATATAGCTTAGGGAGATCTACAACTTTCTAGTGATAATATTTTTTGATTTGAAATTGTTTACATCTCCAAAGATGTTTTAGAATTTCTTAGATCTATTTGAAAAACGAATTTTTGAAATTTCACAAATGACTTTGAATGGAGACAAACTCTATGTAAAGGTTATAGAACTCGATGAGATGTACAATTTTGTAACCAACTAAGCTACAAAAGCTGCTGGTTGGTGAAATTTGTTGGAAATCTTATCACCAAAGAAATTTGTTGGAAATCTTACATCATGAAAGCTTATAGCAGTTAATAACTTTGAGAGAAAAGAAGAGCATTATAGCTGAACCATATCAGCTATCTTCATAGAGTAATAGAAAAAGAAGACATCCATTCTCATAGCCTAGAAATTCCCATAATAATAAAAAAATAGAGTCCAAGTAGAAATAAAATTTAAAATATATGAAATTCAAAATACAAAATAAAGAAAGTTAAAAAAAGAGTCCATGAAGAAATACAATTTATAAAAATCTGAAATTTGGATTAAAAAATATTAATTAATACTGAGATAAGATCTCTATGTAGAAATCTAAAATTTAGGTTAAAAATTTAAAAATTATTAATATTAAGATGAGAGTCGATATAGAAATACAATTTAGAAACTTCTATATTTTGTATTAAAAATAAGTAATATTAAGAGAAAGAATATATATAGAAATATAATTTAGACATAAAAAATTGAGACTAAAAAATAAATATTACGGAGAAAAGTGTTAATGTGGAAGTATAATTTAGAAATATTTTAAATTTAGATTAAAAATAAATAATATTAAGGAAAATAGTCCATATAGAAATATAATTATCCGACTAGCTCACAAGTACTAGGATCCGGCTAACGCACTAGCCCTATATGCACACATGGTAAGCATGGGACATCATATGTAATTTCTTTTATCTCAAACTTAGTACATTAATTGGTTCTCTATTGAAGTAGTAAGTCAGAGGCTATACATATAGTATATCACGTGTCTTTTGAGAAATTTTTCTAAACATCTATCTTATTTATGACAAACTTAGAGAGGGAATTGTTTTGAGTGGTAAAACTCTATTTTTCGATGCTTATCATTTGTGCACACAGGACAAGTGCTTTGGCCAAATCCTAGCACTCGAGGGTTAGTTAGATAGATTGTATAATACAAGGTACTAAGTACTAATTGGGCTAGTAAAAAAATAGATATAGCAAACATAAATTGCACATAGGCTTAAATGTTATATTACACCTTTTGGGAAGTTACTACTTTATAGCTCAAGGGTATCAACTATAGTAGATGCAACCTCTTGAACTTCATCTATGAAGGTAACCGCTTGATCTTTGGTACAAGTGGCTACAAACCCTTTACCAACTACGTTGATATCCACCCGGGGGTATAGTGACTTCAATATAGCCAGGGACATACTCCGGGACTTACTAGAGCTTAGAGTAGTCTTCTCCTTCACCATTTTTTTTAATTCATCAGGAGTAGTGCATAGCTACTCAAGGAGTTGGCTTGCATTGCTTGAGCTTGGTCCAGCTTCATCGTGTACAAGACATCCATCATAGGCTTAACAACATCCACAATGGTGTCTCAACTAGTTTCGGCTTCATAGACTTGTTGAGTGAGCACTTGAAGTTGACCTTGAGTTTTCACTTTACATTCTACAAGACATAAGACAAAACATAAAGACAACGCAAAACAAACAAAATGGAGATAGTCCGATTACCAATACCTTCAAATTCAAGCTCGAGTGTTGCTTTGGCAGCCTTGAGAGTATCAACCTCTTCTTCCATTTTAGCTTTGGACAAAGTCAACTTGTTGATCTTGCCGTTTTGAGATAAGGAAAGAAAATATAATAGTTGAATGAAAATAAAGTCAATAATGGGAAAAATAAACAATAGAAAGAAGCTTTAACTCTAATGGATTTGACTGCATCAAATAGGGCTTCACGCAACTCCTTGATTTCAGCTGCAAAATGGGTTTCGCGTGCTTTTGCACGACTTAGGATGTCATCCCGGTCCTTTCTAACTTCGTTGAGGTTGGCAATTTGAGGACCTAGCTAGTGCAAGGCTTTGGTTTAACCTAAGAACATGTGGCAATTCTCTACAAGGAAGGTGATGGTAAAGAAAAGTAATCGAAGACCATATTTGATAGAATATGAAGAAATTTTCATACCTCTAGTAATTTAGTTGATCGTGCTACATGCTCATATATCATGTATCTTTCCTCATCCTTGACTACTTCATTGACAACAAGGCTTTCTGCCTAGCCATCTGTATTTGGCCAGTTGATTTTTATTGGTGGAGCTTGTTCTTGGTTAGGAGCTTTCAAGGCTAGACATTGATGGAGGATTTCTTCTTCTTCTGTCTCAGTTGCTGAAATTGATGATGAGAAGAAGGAGTCGGTGCACTGGTAGCATGGACTTCTAGTGCATTGTCAGGCTATATTTCTAGATCTTATTGTGCGAAGGATGACCCTCACTAATTTGTGGGCTGATCTTCAGTCGAGGGGATGGAACCAGAACCGTCAGATGATCCAGTCGTGTCAATGTCACTTAGCTACATGTTTTTAGTATTAACATAAGGAAGGAATTTGTTAACGCCATAATTTGATTTAGCCTGTAAACAGGATCGGTCGATGGAAATACTAATCGGCTCGTGGGACAAAGCCGATCGGTACTGTAGAGAAGCTAATCAAACTAGTGAAAGATTGGATCGGTTTGAGAATAGAGAGCTATCCGGATGGAGTCGAGTCCAAGGAGGAGTTTTAACAATAAGACCTAGACAAGCCCAGGGAGAGGTTGGAAAAGGATCGGCTTGACTGAAGGGAGGTCCGATTGCTATAGGAAGAAAGCCGATCGGGTGGAGCAAGGAGAGATTCGGTCTAAGAATAGAAGATTATCCAAATAAGACCGAGTTTGTGGAGGAGCCGTGGAATTCACGGCAGGGTATTATCTTTAGTTAAATCGTATCCTATATGGTTAGGAAGTTTTAGTTAGTTTAGTTAACTACTTTAGAGATATTTTCTGTTATCTTTGTTAAGAGATAACATCCGATGGTTGTTGTAAACGCGTCAGACTCTATAAATCCAGGGTATAAATATAGACCCCCTGAAAATCAATAAGAAAAACATCGACACAATACAACTTCGGCGCATCGCCATCCTATTTCATCTAGGTATTTACCGGCGAGTTCTGGCTCTCGACGTGGGGCTGCATCGGTTAACTTTGATCTCCGGTGAAGGGTTAAGTCCTGCCACTATCCTGGTATATCTTGTTCTGTCCAAGGCTGTATCGTTTAGGTTTGAACTCTTAGTCAGATCAGGTGTACCGCATCACGTATGTGCAAGGTCTTTCGGCCTATCAAGCTCCCTCCGCCGTCGTCGGTCTCGTGCTGCATCAGTTAGGTCCGACCTACGGATCTGTCGATGGAGGATTGTGTTTTAGGCCTATAGGTCTCTCTACAGCGTTTCATCAGAGTGAGTAGCCCATGAGTTATCCTAAACATAGGTCCCCATGTCCCCCATCGTCGTGCAGCCGATGGGTTTAGATGTAGCACCGTGTCGGGCGTTCGACCGGTAGGTAGCTGATGGCATCTTATCTCTCCTCCCTCGTCATCATGTTTAGTCCGAGCCCTCGCCATCTTGATGTTGTTAGCCCCCGGCCTCATACTGTCTCGGTTAGGTCTGATCTATCGAGGCTGGTTCTAACGGCGTCGTTACTGCAGTCACTCGCCCGCGTGGCCTCATAGGGGATCGGCTCCTGCTCCGCACATCGGATGTGGGTAGCGCCATCGGCTCTTTAGCTGATAGGCCCCCATTAGTACGTTACACATGTCTATCTCTCGCGCCTCCATCGGCTTTTCAACCGATGCATTAGCGCTCTCATCTCTATCGGCACCCAGCCGATAGGGAGAGCCGGGCAGGCTTTCGGGCCAACCGGCTTACGTATCTCATCCCCTCTCCTTATCAATTGTAGGGTCAAATTGACTGGCATGCCCGTGAACCTCGAGGCTTAAGGACCTGCACTAGAGTTACGTAGACCTCCCAGGCCTTCGTGTGATCGAGCCGCCGTCCCCCCCGATTGCGAGATTTTTGGTGGTGTGCAGAATTCTATAAATAAAATAGAGAAAATACAAGAAGACCGGTTATTACCTTGATGTCTTCAAGTGGAACCCCTGAATGCTCCGCTTGCTTGGTGGTGAAGTTGGAGGTTGATTCGAGTGGGGCAGGGGTTGAACTTCAGGAGTTGGAGAAGATGGCTGGTCTTTTAGTATGGTGTTCTTTGTGTCTGGATTAGCAGCCGGTTCTTTCCTAGCACTCTTTGCGCTAGTCTCATTAGCAAAGAGAGACACAGTGTGTTTCCAAGATGGTTGGTTCAGCTAGCTTGGGGTGTGTGAAATAAAGACGTTGCATTCCTACAGTCGAGTAAAATCAAGATGCATGCTAATGATAGAAAATAGAAATGGCAAAACTGATAATTCATCACTTACAACAGGTGGAAGAGAGCAGATGTTGAAAGAATTCATCGTCTTTGGAGTTAATTTTGGTTCCCAAGGTAAAAAGCCTATAGAACCTATCAAAAACTTTAGATTCTTTCAAAGGCTTAGAAGATTTCTGAGTTAGATAACTTGGGTCAGAGTACTCGAAGGTTGGGTGGACCCAATGTTTGAGGGCTTGAAGGTGACTGATTGTGAAATGACAAGCAACCCAAACGCCAATTAATTCTCCTTGTTTGAGATCACCAAGTGGTTTTAGTAAAGCATCAACTTAGATCATTTCTTGAGAAGAAGGAAGTGAACACCAAGTATCTTGGACTTTTGGGAGCATGTCCAACCAAATAAGGAAGAGATGACTTAAGATTGGAGCAATAAAACCATTCTTGGTGCCAACCCTTAGGAGAGGATTTTCAAGGGAGAAATAGCTAAGCTTTTTTTAACCCATCCCAGAGTTGAATCATGGTGCCGCCCACAACAGATGATTTTTGGTGCTTGGGTTGAGGCTTGTCAGCAAAAAAACAATGGAACATATTGAAATGGGGAGGATTCCAAGGAAAGTTTTACAAAAATATATGAAAATGGCGATGTGAAGAATCGAGTTGGGATTTAGATGGATGAGTTCAATTTCATAAAAATCGAGAAGACCATGAAGGAAATTGCAAATGGGAAGACCAAATCCACAATGGAAAAAAGATTCAAAAACCAATACTTCATGAGTCTTGGGAGTTGGAAAGGGCTCACCGGCTGCAACCTCACCATCCAACGAGTTCCTTCGCTGGAAACACATAGGCGTCCACCATGGCCTTTAGTCACTTCTCAGCAGTGACGAAAGTTTGCCACTCCTCCAAGGGGAGTTCTTTGTAAGCATCGGTCGTGGCAGTCATAGCAATAGAGGATTGAGTGTTTGAATGAAGGCGTGTGGCAAGACAAGCGGGAAACCCTTACCCTAGATCTAGAGAGGAGAGAGGAAGTGGTTTGAACAACAATGAGGAGTGCAAGATTTAGGTGAGGAAGACAAAGAGGTGCGACGTGAGGAATAAGATATGTCTCTGTGAGCAATTTATAAGAAGTTGCGCTAGGTGTTGTTTCCAAACACCTAGTTTACAATGCATTAGGCCTCCAGTTATGTATATTTATTAAATACAAATGTGTGATAAGTATACCACTTGGGAGATGACCACTCGGGCTCATTGCTCTCAGGGTGGAACTACTCAGGAGGTTGGTACTCAATGTGTAACACTTGGATGGTAATCAACTTAGTGACAAGGAGTAATTGTGACTCTATATTTAGTTGTTCCCACTAAACATAGAGTTGGGGGCTATAACTATTAGGTGCACTTAGTAAGTGCACCTAGCAATTTTATCTTCTTGATATAAATATACTCTATGTTTAGTCATTTCATAACTAAGCATAGAGTCGGAGGCTATACCTATTTAATACACCTATTCTTTTTATTAACGAAGCTCTCCACAGTCTCTTTGCAATGTATCAAAATGGAGGAGTAGAGAATAAGGTACTTAGGAAAGCTACACAGGAGAGTTGGAGCATTCGACATTGGACAAAATTTATTGAGTAGATTGCAACTTGGCTTTGAAGATCACAGAGGCTACTGTGGACAACATGGGTCCCGGGTACCCATAGGGAAAGCATAACCGACCACGAGAAGGTGGTGGACCTTATTCACGAAGAGATAGAGTAAGACTCTGCTGTTAGGATTGTACTTTAGATAAAGTATAAAATCCTATCAAATATGTAATATATAAGGAAACTAAAGCCATATTTGGCTAGATTTGTTTACCTTGTAATTATGTCTCTCGTTGTATATAAGGCGAGCAGGAAACCCCCTAAAGAGCAACCAGATCTTCGAGATATAACATCCATAATACAATCTACAGAATGCAAATATCAAAATAAGGTAATACCTCACATCGAGAGTCTGAATGTCTTCTGCATTCATCCATTTTCAGATCTCATACGTAGCCCCATTTAATTATTACCGATACAAAATATCGATAGAAACGACTATCATGAATATATGATATAATATGTTATTTTTAGTAGGTGAAAAAATATTGTTATAAATAGTGAGAAGATGCTAGTAATAGTATAAAGATAAAGATGAAAGGATAAGAGACAAATATATCATAAAATAGTTTATATGTTCTTGATTTATTATATTATTAAGAGAATACTAAATATTCATAAGAATTATTATATTAATTAAAAAATCATTTATGATCAAGTTAGACCATAGTTTAAAATTGTATTACCATTTTAAATATTTTTATTCAATAAAATTTAAAAGTATATATGCTATTATACGTGTAAATTTTATAACGCAATCTACGTGGGCTTATATACATCGGATGAGAGATAAAAGTAATGCCGAGATAGGAGGATGAATGCGACGGCGGGGACGAGCAATGGAGACGCTCAGCGGCGAAGAGGACGGGACGGGTGGTGGCACAAGCAGGAAGGATGGGATGTAGTTGTTGTCCCCATCTCTCCCGGCTCGTCGGAGGGGTGATCAGTCCGGTCTTTATTTTGCGAACATACTAGTATGACGACACAGCTGCATAAGTAAGAATTCGGGTATACGAAGTAAATTTCAGATATGTTTGACAGATTTTATTCATTCTGGCATGCATGCACTGCCAATGCCTGCCACAACCACAATATGACAATTCGTACGGACGTTCATCGTGCTGGTGCTGGTGCTCACAATGGGCTTAAGGTTTACATCGACACAGCTAAACGCATCTATACGTCACCATATAGGCATACTACTCTACTACATGGATGAAGAACATCGATTCGATTCGGTGACACAGCATGGTTCTAGTCCTTAATGGTCGTCGGAGTGTTTCTTCTTTTTCTCGAAGAGACCGTCAGGGCCTGCAGCAACAAAAACACCAAAGAAAAGAAATTAACCAACCTTGTGATATACGGAGTATACTATGGAAAATCGATTATCATGTAGTATGTCTTTATCGAGCTGGAGCAGAGCTTACCTCAGGGGAATTCCTTGTTTCTGATGTGCAGGTAGGGGTAAGGCTGCAAGCAAAAGAAAGAGACAAATTCAGGTTGGTTTCAGCCAACAAGAAGTAGCATAATAATCAATCTTGTGTCTTGTAGATGATAGTAGCTTGCTTGGGAGTAATAAATAGATGGATCATATTACGGGTGGATCAGGAAAATGTTGGTGGCCCTTGGAGAGGTTGTATGCTGCGAGCAGGGTGCATACTCCGATCCCAAGGTAAGTTATCTTCTCCCACTTAGCCGCCTCCTCTGCCATTGCCATCACACAAGTACCAGTAGCTCAGCTCAGACTCAGAGGAGAACCAATAATTGTAGGAGTAAATACAATACTATCGTACGTACGTACATCGTCGTGGCGCGCCGGCTAGCTGCCCAACAGGGGCTTCTTGCTCTTCTTGGCCACAGCATGATTTTTTCAGAAATTATTTGGGCGTGGAGAGTATTTTTAATATATAAAATAGTATTTTAGTAATTACTTAAATTAAAATTCTAAGTAAACTCTCTTCTTAGCCTTAGACTGATTTTCTCCAGACCTCAACCATTTTATCTTCTTTTTCCACACTAGTTTTCTTTCAGCCTCGCTTATCCCTTTTTTCCTTCCTTCATTTTTCTTTCTCTTCGGTCTAGCCAAAGCCGGCCCATTTCTTCCCCTCAACCTCCCTCAACCACCCTTTTTCTTTCGACCTAGCTCGCCACCGAACCTGCTTGCTCGCCACTGCCTTGGAATACCCTTCTTTGTTGCTCACGAGGTTGTTGGCCTAAACTAATGCCAAGCCAGCCTAGTAGCCTTGCGCTACCATTGCCCATGGTTGTTGACAAGTGGACCCTGGCCCCACCTATCAGGTGTGTCTTCTATCTCTAGCCGAAGTCCTGCCACCACCCGATATCGCTGCCTGGCACATTCAATTTGGCCACTTCGTTGTGCCCCTTCCAAAATTGGTCTTCTATCTTTTCCTACTCTCTTTTTTTTTCTCCAAGATTCGAAGCCAAACCGTGTGGAATCGAGCCCTAACCTTTACCGATGAACTTGGAATAAAAGTTAGCTTTTCCACCACCTCTTTCCACCATATCCAAGCTAGTCTCCTCCTACTAAGCCTATATATAACATCCCCGGGGTCTCCTCTTTCATTTCCACCCCTAACTAGAGCTCTCCACCGCCTCCTGGCCGCATCCTCATGGCCTTTTCTCTCTCTACCATGCACAGCCAACTCTAGCCACCGCTTGCCATCAACTCAGCCATCGTCGAAGCTCGCCACAGCCCCCCTTAGCACCGTTGTAAAGGTAGGAACCCTAGTTACCTCGTTCTCTTAGCCGAAGCTCGTCGAAACCCTATCGTCACTAACTACCCAAAGGTCACCGTCATTTAGAGCTCATTGCTAATCATCGTTTGCCACCGAACCTCGTCACGTTGCTACTAGTGAGCATCACCGTGTTCTCCACTCCATCCTGGTGTCCACTGTTTCCACCACCATGGTCCATATCACCAAAACTATTAGGTCCCGTGTTGCTCGCCATCGATGTGTCGACGTGGTCTCCACGTCAGTTACCACCTTACTTTCTTCGTACGTGCGCTCGCCACATGTCATCTCATGTGGCATCTAGATCAGGATCAATTTGGGCCATCCGTTCTTGGTCAATACTAGTCAAACCAATCTTGGCCATCCACCCCGAAGAACCCGTAGATCTTCTCTGTGGTACTATAGACCCATCCCTCTCTCTTAGTGACTTATAGGTCCAAGTGATCTCAACCTCTCCTCTCTTCTGGCTGATGTCATTAATATTCTTTTTTAGTTCTAAAATAATTAAATATGATGTAATAAATTGTTTAGGTTCTTTTTTAATAGATTTTAATTGAATTAAAACTTCATTAAATTCATACAAACTTGGAATGAGAACGTTAAGTCTCATAATTCATTATATTCAAGATCTGAATTTTATTTGTACTATGTATTTGGTTTTTATTAGTCTTTTTCCTTATTTTGTGCGCTAGCATGTAGTTTTCGTCGAAAGAATTTTGGAACATTAATTAGAGACTTTTTATTATAAGGCAAGTCATGCAAATCAAAAATTCCTTTAAATATATTGATCCAATATTTAAATTCTCACTTTATATTTATTTTTAAATGTCATTGGGTGGTGTGAACCTATATTCCTTGTTATGACAAATTTGCATTGATTACCATAATCCTTAAATACATTGGAATCTAATTTGACAAGCTTAGACTTTATATATTAGTTAAGCTAAATATTAGTATCATTATATAGACCTACTTAGAAATACTAATATCATTTTATATTGGATAATTAATGATCTACTTATGATTAATGATCGCTAATTAATGTTAACTTGCGTCGGTTGATCACATTTGGTTAATTAATAATTGTCAACCTAAAACTTAACTAATGATGAGTTGAGCATATGATTGTGATGGTCGTACTCAGTAATTAAGAACTCAGTAATTAAGAATCAGTTTATGAGGTATTGTTTTGAAATATTTACTATACTAACCATTAGAATGGGCAACTAAATCTATAGTATAGCATATCCTAACAGTAGTCACTATAGCATGTTTAGTTTACAAGTGGTAGTACCAATAAATCTAAAGTAGTAGGCATAAGTCTAATATGTTATTATTAAATTCATATTAGAGAGCCAAGAGTTTATGAGATTAAGCCACCTCCACCAAGGACTTGGCCGATGACTATTTTGCTATGTGTGTTATATGAAAGATCTTGTCACAATTTCTCCGTTTGCAGTATATGGTTGTTATTCGAGACATGATAACATATGTGGAATCGTATCTTGTGGATAATATTTTATACCTCTGGTCAAAGTAAAAATATTTAAATAGATGTGTCCGTGGTTACGACAAAGTCTAATAATATTTTTTATAATTAGTCTCACACTACTTATTAATAATAATAATTTGATAATTAGTAATAACTTATTAGCTTACAACCAGGTTTGGTTGTTCAGAATTAAATTTGAGACTGTTTGGCTACTTAATTATGTTTTACTTCTCAAATATTTGCTAAATTCTACTTTTTATAATAGTCATATTATACCTTCTTTTATCATATCCTGTGTATCTATATTTACCGTGTAAACTGAGTATTTTATATACTCATCTTAATCATTAATCATTAATCTCAGTTGAAAAAGAATTTCAAAGGAGAAAATCTTAGCTTATATCCCAATTCCCAATTAAGCAGGTTATGGAGCTGAAGCCTCGGTAATTTTTCTTTTTCGGTGTAGTTTTTTTTTATAGTAAAGACTAAATGCCTCTATAAGTATTTATCGTTTTATCGTTTTAGTTATATTAAAACTACATATTTAAATTATCGGTTCGTGTATCTCGATTGATTCAAATTTGTTAAAAAATTACAAATTTTTGGGCGTGACAACTACTATATCAGTAAGCAGGAGCAAGCAAACAAGATAGATAAAACATGATCATTTCACAAACACAAGTACATATAACATCATCTGAGCTCAAGTTGGACCAACTCTAGTCCCCTGGTTAATTTCTGGATATCTTCCAGGAAGAAAGATAGTGCAACATCAGGTGCCTGAAAGATGGATTGGATACAGAACTTTACCCCTATGTGATACCAAATCATCCAATCACCGGTTACAACATTACAATTTCAAGAATTGAGCTCTTATTATGATCTCCCATTTGTCTATCTACAACCAATTGTTGTGAGGAAAAAATAGGGGCGCAAAGCACATAGAAGTGTGGCACCGAATCATAAAAAGGCCATATGTCATTACTTCAAGAATCTCAATTCCTACCCAGTGTACACCACTGGCAAAGCAAAATGCCACTCATGACTGCTTAGCAGCTTGAGAACCACTAGATTTCCCATGAGAATTCCATTGAAGCAGCATCCATACAATTGATGTCCCTAAGTAAACACAATGAATTAAACAGTGATTCAAGAAGGCTTAAATGTAATACCCCAGAAAAGCATTAAGCTATGAGTTTTTTCAATCTATTTCTAACTGAAGTAACATAAATTATAATTATTTTACTTCTACCACAACTTAAGGCATAGGTGAACTACTTGGTACACAGCAATTTTCAACCTGCATATGTAGTCCAATGAGATTCAAGTATGCTATTAAGTACTATTTTACAAAATAAGAAAAATGACATTTTTTTTACAAAATAAGAAAAATGACATTTTTTTTACAAAATATAACTGAAGAGATGGCATAATAACTGTTATAAAGGTGAATGATGAGCGATTTTCAATAGTAAGCATGCATGGGAAAATACTAGTTGTACTGAACAAATGTTCCGCAATTTAAGCACCAAAGACATCAACCTGTTTTGTGAGAGTACAAACATGGTGTTTGGCTGTTCTTATCGACTGTATAAGCCGATATCATCAGGTGGCATTGTAGTGCGTAAGAACTAAAGTATAAGGGTAAACTGGGCAAACAATGCAGTCAGCTAAATTCATTACCTGCGAAGAAGCCAACAGTGCTCAGATTTGCCACAGCCATGGTATTGTACATCAGGTATTCGGTGAGGAAATGACCAAGAGCATAGATGAATGACAGGAAAGTGGCCAGATAGAGAGTTCTGTTTTCCAGGTTGAATGCACACAGAAAGCACAGAGTACAGGTCAAAAGTGTCCAGACCCCAAAAGTGCGACCATGTACTTCAGTCACTGCATGTAAAGAAGGCAAATGTTGTATTAGCTATGCTATTGGAAAATGGTTTCCTCAAGTAAACAAGTCTACATAACAAATTACCTCAGTATGAGCCTGTTGACTATCCTAAAGAGAACATGAAAATGAAACTAATAATTGAAAAGAAATAATAGGTTATGATGACAATTTAAATGCTAGAAAACAAGACACGGAGTGAATTTCTGTGATGTATAACAATGCTATCAACTTTGTTTGTGTTCCTAAGAATAACTTTTTTTTTACATAGTCTCGTCATTTTATTAAAGAAAAAGTTTTCAAAAAACAGTACAATTCAACTTAGGTTGCCCAAACAAGCTGATATCAGCTCAGAATTACTAGTATGGTTCAATAAGAAGACTTCGACGTGATTCCAACTTGGAAGCGAGAGGGACTAGGAATTGTTAACTGAAGAGTGTGCTCTCAAGTTAACAACCGAAGAATGCACACATAATACTTTCAGAGATACGTGTAAAAAATGACCAATTCGCACACAGATATTTGTATGGTTGAAAGTAACATGGACACTGGATAGTGCTAGTACGATTCCAAACCAGATCCACCGGTTGTACACGGCGAAGAACTGAACAAGACACCAGGTGGTGACTCGATTTCGATCTGGTACTGCGAGATGTACCCACTTGGACAACTCAAGGTAAAAAGAAAGAAAGCAATACGAAGGAGCATATGGGACGGGGCGAGGAGGAAGGGAGGATTAGGTACCGGCACGTACTCTCTGTCTGGGAGAAGACGGCGACGCGGAGCGCCCAGATGTTGAAGAAGCCGAACCAGACGGAGGCGAGGCGGAGGGAGCCGACCAGCATCAACCACCAGACCAGCAACGGCATCCTCCCGGTGGCCACGCTCCCGAGCTCTCGCGGGCTCCTCCTCTGCGGCAATGCGTCGAACACCTGCTGTCAGCAGGCTGCAGCGGAGGAACGGCAGGACGGCGGGACAACAGCCGGGCGGCTGGCCTGCTGCGATGCGGCGCCGCCTGGCGGCGTTGGCGTCGGGCTAGCCGACTAGGACCTGGGGAAGATTCGGCGGGCGGCGTCACGGAGGAGCCGAGGACGACGTCGGCGGTAGGCCTGATGGCGGCGGCGTGGAGTGGCCAACGGGCGGCGGCTGCGCAGGCGAAGGCGGCGGGTGGCGGGGTGGAGTTGGGGGCGAGGAGGGGATCGGCGCGATCTGGCGAGTGACGGCGCAGTGCAGCCGGCTTTTCCAGATTGGATCAAGTTGGGCGACGATCGAAGAGTCAATTGGCGGTCACAAGGACAGGATGCTACTTCCTCCATGTCGTATTATAATCGTTTTGATTTTTTTTAAAGCTGAACTTAACTTTAACAAATTTTATAAAAAAATATAACAACATGTAAAGTACTATATTAATTTTATTAAATCCAATATTAAATATTAAAAATATATTTTAACAATAAATTTGTTTTATATTAAAAATATTACTATGTTTTTTATAAATATAGTTAATCTTAAATAAGTTTGATTTTAGAAAAGTTGATGACGTAAGAAAGAGGGGAGTAGGTCTTGTATGATATTAGGCTTTTATGGGCCACTTATTTTAATTGGGTCTTTTACGTTTCTGATTATTTTTATGGTCGCCGAAAAATCGCTAAATATCAGCTGGATAATGAACTTTTTTACCTAAGGCCCTCGAACTGGTGACAATTTACAAATTCGAGCAAATGTAATTTAACACAAATCAGATCCAGACATTTCAACTCGAGTTAGAGCATTGTTATTATCTCTCTGTCACAACACCACGTGCGCGTGTATATATATATACACACGCAATACACCTGAATATATGAAGTGGATACTGGATCCAACATGAGTTTATTTGTTAGCTTATCAGTTACAATCAAAATTTAAATTTGACATTAATTTGAGGTTTTCTTACTATAGTCTATTTTTAGCATCGACTTTTAAACTACAAAAATGTTTGGACATTGATAGATTTTAGGTGACTTTTTTTCACCTAAAATTACATTGCTAACCCTAAAATTACGATGCCATGCAATATTCAATTTTAGTTTATTTTAACTATAGTTTCATTGTAATATATACCTTTACTTTACTTTTTATCTAATATTTTTTCATGTAATTTTATATTTTTTTATGAATCGTAATTTGGTAAATTTATCGTTTTTTAAGGTTTGATATTTTTTAAAGAACTGGTTGCACTTATATATGATGCCCCACTTGAAAATATAGCAACTTGTAATGTTAAAAAGTCGTTTCATAATATAGCTTTTCCTATCTCATATCAATCAATCATAACCATCTCTTTATCTAGCACTATTCATAATATTATTTATCTAACAAATCACTTTTCATTCAATTTTCTCTATCTTACCTCAGTCATCCTCATACCTCCAATCATCTCTTGTTTGTTGAAGGGCACTAAAGTGATTTCTCCTCAACCATAATTCCCGCTAAACTACATAGAAACAATTATATTTACAACAGAGGGAGTATAGAAAAACAATACATGTACAGGTAATCTTACATGAAGGATAAGACTCCAAAAAAGATAATTTATTATTTATCCTTTTATATAAAAAAGAATAGACTTTGTTTAAATAAGTAATGTGGGAGTGAAGAGAATTGTTGAATTGCTATCAAAAAATGACAGAGGTGGAAAATTTAGCACCTAAAATCGAGTTAACCATAAATTATTTTTGACAATTTTATTGATATATTTTTTTACATATCAGTGATATTTTTCATTATTTAAATGTTTTTTATTTTTTTAATTTTAAAATTAAATCACTGAAAAATATATTTTAAAATCTACCCATTTGATCACTGGATCTCACCTGAAATGATCAAACAATGGCCATACCAGTCTAACCATAGTGGCAGAAAAACACAGCCACTCTCATTCTAGTAACGTGGAACGTGGTTGTGTTGTTTGGTTATATTAAATGGGTTGACATAGTTAAAGATACATATTTAAAAATGAATTTTAATGTAGTTTAGTTTTAAAATTAAAAAATAGAAAGATTTAATTAATAAAAGAAATTGTCGAAAAGGTTCAACACGCACAGTAGTAGTCCGCACCATGCATGGCGAGCCAGATGGGTAGGCTGCTGCTGGTCGCAGATAGAAGAGCATCAAGACATGCAAATATTGAGGTTGCCCACAGGCGAATCGATAGATGCGATGACTTTTACGCACGTCAAGACGTGCGAACTTGTACGGGTGCTGCTGCAGCTGCAGGCAGATAGCAGTAGTAGTACAGTACTACTAGTAGACTAGTGGAGTAGTAGATGTGCATGGGGCCATGGACCAAACACGTAGCTGATCTGACTTGAGAGATTGAGACAGACAGCAACAGTTACAGTAGTCAGCAGTGGTGAGGCTCGACTGTCCGGGCCATTCGTCACTCCGTCAGCACTTCATTTTGTTGTTTTATTTATTTATTTATTTATTTTTGGTTTCACATGCCGAGAAGACTAGACAACATTTGCTGCTGTCTGCCAGAGTTCCTCTGTGCCTCGCCACAATATACTGTACGTTCCTAGTGTCACGTATGCTTGCCTCGATCAAAAGGTTCATGCATGCACGAGCACGGCATTGCAGTTGCAGCACATCGATCAGTGCACATGGTTGCAAGCAGAGAAGTACACACAGAGAGCTCGATCTATGTCAGCCAGCTTTTTCCTTTTCTTTTGAGCAAGAGTATTCACCCCATTTCCATTACTAGAAATGATGAGACAAACGCACCAGAGTTCTTACATGGAAAAATAAAAAAGATCTAAAAGAGAACATCAGCTTCTCCTGATCTCTGGGAGGGTGCCATCTCACCCCTTTTTATCAGGTAGCAAAAGCTGCACACAATAACAAGGAAAAAAGAAATAACGTTTTTGGGGCCTCCTACTGGTTCGCAAAGTTCAACCCCAACAAATAACAAACCATGGTAATCAGGCTTACTAGAAACTTTAGTCATCCTTTTTCAAAAGACTCCAAGAATCTCTCCAAAACCCCCGGCCTGTTCTTCGTTCACCTCCAGCAACTTCGCATCTGGTCTCCATCCAAATTTGGAATTGAAAACTTCATCTGCCACCTGTTTTATGATTCGGGCCCCATAGTAGTTTTCCTCGCTTTTCCTCCGTTGTCTGCAAGGTGACCCAAGAAAAGATCCAGTAACAGATATAATGTATTAGTTCAGTGGGATCTTTCGGCAGAATTTTATCAAAACATAATTTGTTTCTTGTTTTCCATATGGCCCTGCAACAACCACAACAATCAGGTGTTTTAGATTTTTATCAAAACAGTGTAACCAATCTCCAAACAAATGCTGCATGTCCCTGACTGGTTTTAAGTTTAAAGCACAGGTAATAATGTTCCAAACCAATCTGGCTAAAAGATATAGAAAAAAAAGATGTATAGTTTCATTCCTATCACAGAACTGATATTTTCTATCCCCTCTTCTCCACCCTCTCTTAAAAAGGTTGTCTTTCGTCAGAACCTTGTTTCTTAGCAACAACCAAATAAAAACCTTGATTTTTAAAGGTATTTTGAATTTCCAAAGTTTCTTATGTGGGTAACCTGACCCCTGAACATTAGGCGTGAAAACTACATCTTTTGTAAGTTTCCATATTATTCTGTCTTTGTGATCATTAGGCGTAAAGCCATCACATTTAATTTTCAGATTATTCCACAACCTAAGTCTGTCCCCAAACAGATCTCTTCTGAATTTTATTGCCCCCCATCCTTTTTGCTTTAATTCTGCTAGCGTTATATTCTTAGTGAATGTAATATTGTACCGGGAGGGAAATTGATCTGCCAGGGCTTGCCCCCAAGCCAGCTGTCCTCCCAAAATAAAGTATTTTTTTCCATCTCCAGGTATTTTATGCAAAATTGATAGAATAATTTTTTTTTATTTCCATCAAACCTTGCCAGAAATGTGAGTCTCCACTTTTTGACTTCACGTGGGATGAAGTCTTGTGAGCTAGGTATTTGGCTCTTAGTACATCTTGCCAAAGTCCATTTGTGTTTTTCCAAATTCCAAATCCATTTACCCAATAATGCTTTATTCATGATTTCAAGATCTAATATGCCCAAGCCACCTTGTTCCTTTGGGGAGCAGACCATAGGCCACTGCACTAGATGATATTTCCTAATGCCCTGGTCCTCCTGCCATAGAAATCTCCTTCTGAAATAATCCATCTTTTCTTTCACCCCTTCTGGCATTCTATAGAAAGACAAAATATACAATGGTATACTGCTAAGGCTTGAGTTTATTAGAGTGATTCTTCCTCCAATGGATTGAAGATTGCCTTGCCAGCACCCCATTCTATGTTCTATCTTGTTTTCACTACTTTTCCAATCCTTTTTTTAGTATTCTTTTCTGATCAATAGGCACACCCAAATATTTCATATGCAAAATACCTATGTCACAAGTAAAAATTTGGCTATCAATATGGTGTTTATCTTATGCTTCTCTAATGCAGTGTATCTCACTCTTGTTGAAATTTATTTTCAATCCTAACATTTGTTCAAAAAGACATAACATATATTTCAAATTTCTTGCACCTTCTAAATCATATTCCAATAGGAACATCGTGTCATCAGCATATTGCAAAATTGGTGTTTTGTTTTCATCCACCCCCAGTCCTTCTAGTAGATTGTTTTGTGATGCTCTTTGAATCATTAACGCTAGGGCTTCTGCCGCGGTGCTGCCACATTGAACAGCAGGGGTGACAAAGGATCACTTTGTATTAACCCTTTGTGTGTGTTGAAATAAGGGCCAATTTGATCATTTATTTTGACAACCACTTTGCCTCCTCTAATTGTATTCATTATCCGGTCACACAATTTTCCTGGGAAGCCTTTAGCCTCTAGCATTTTATACACAACACACCAATTGACCTTATCATATGTTTTTTTCAAAATTCACCTTGAATAGAATCCCATTCTGTTTTTTATGATGCAAAGTTCAGGGTTTCATGCAAGATTAACACTCCTTCCATGATGTTTCTGTTTTTTTTAGAAATACAGTTTGGTTCTTAGAAATTAGGAAATCCAAAACTTTAGATAATCTCACCATTAGAACTTTAGTGACTATTTTGAAAGTAACATTCAATAAGCAAATTGGTCTGAATTTTTCTATTTGCATTGCATCTTTTATCATTGGAATTAATAATATGACTCCATAATTTAATCTTTCTAAATTGATCAAATCAGCATGAAAATCTTTAATAATCTCCATCAGGTCATGTTTTATAATTTCCCAAAACCTCATATAGAGTTCTGCAGGAAAACCATCTAGACCTAGGGCTTTGCTTTGTTTTTCTTCATTCCAAACATAAAATCCTTTACTTCTTCTAAGGTGAAAGGTTTGATAAGTTCATCTTTGTCTTATTTAGATAATTTTGATACTTCTCTCATGTCAAGAGATATTATTTTCTTCTAAATGTCCAAACAGTTGCTTATAGAAGTTGGTTATATATTGCAGCAAATTCCATTGCCCTTTAATCTCTCCATCCTGCAGAAGGGAGTGTATTTGGCTTTTCCTTTTCCTTCCATTAGCTTTGGCATGGTAGTATTTAGTGTTATTGTCTCCTTGAAGCAATTCTATCTCTTTACTTCTTTGATACCATTAGATTATTTTTCAACATACACAGACATTAAATTTTGAAAATTATATATAGCTACAATTTTCATTTGAATTCACAAACTTACCTATAGCCAATGTATGTGTCGTCCATATGTTTTTGAAGAAGAACCACGATGACCTGTGAAGTTACTATCAATCTCACTTTCAATTACTCGCAGTGATTGTGTGCAAGCAGAAGGAGCTCGAGTACAAGGGCCAAAAGTGCCCTAAGGCAATGGCCACTTGCCCTGGGCCCCTAGCTTGCTCTGCTTGAGCAATGATATCATAGTAGGTGGTATAATCGAAGCAAACCTAATTTCTTCATATAGCAATTTGATTAATTTTAAATTAATTTTTAACAAAACAAAAAAAAACTCACCCGGTGGTTTAGAGGTGGAGGCAACTAGTGGTCGAGGTGGCAGGTGGTCGATTTTACTAACATAGTCTAAGTTGTCAAAACATAACACAATATGAGGTGCTCGTTGATCCAAGGTGTTTTAGTCGGATAGTATATGTATTAATCCGTCCAAACCACTTAGTTTAATTTAGTTTTTTAATGAAGTCACCTAAGATCAATATTTCAATTCAGTACAAATGTACCTAAAAACACAACAATGAAATAAATACAAAATCATCTAAAATAATATGGATGTGCAATATGGTGGATAGCTTATGAGGAAAAAATAATGTGTCTAGTCATCTCACCAAGAGCTAAAAGATCCAACACCCTACATACAACTCTAAACATTAAGCATTTTCATTAATTTTCCAGTAAGCTTATTGGTCACCTATATCATTTTCTTCCATAAGTATAGAAAAGTATGAGTGACAAGAAATCAAGAAATAGAAATAAGGTAACTAGTAAAGGACAAAAATATAGCAACAACTAAATATGGCAATGACACATGCATTGATGGAAAATTTAAGTTAGAAATCCTATTGTAAGAGGCGATGCTATGAACTTTAACATATGAAATAAACAACCGTTCATGCAAAGCATAGCATAAATAATAATAAAGCAATATGGAAGAAATAACAACAAAAACTAGAGAAGAACCTAAGCTAGATGAGTAAACTGAAAAAGAAAAAAACAAAATATTCCAATTAAGGTGGACCGATGAGTAGGAATATGAGTAGACAGGCCTACCAACAAACATATATGCCATTTAGGCTAGCAGGTTGGCCCACTAAATTAGCTTATATGTGTGTTTTGTGGATCATCACATTTGCACTATTGCCCATCACAACGCCTCCTATCATGCAAAATTAGTCGAGTGACTTAGATCTTGTGTTGTAGAAAAGACCATGTAATTAACTCAACCAAAAACAAACTAAGAGATGCCTCCATGCCTCAGTTAGTTTGTGGCTTACCACGGTACAAGTTTGGGTGCCCCAATTACTTACGATAGTGTTTATTTGATTATCAAAAGTTATTGCATCATAGAAAGTGAAGCATGATTCACCAACTATGCCACAACTTTCTTATCCAAAAGCGTGGCGCTCAAATTATTAGCCATACTTATAGCACCATGCACATACAAGACAGAAGGGTGTGGTATAACCATAGCTTGTTGAAACAATTGTAGAAAGCAAGTGAAAAGATTGGACAAAAGGAAAAAAAATCTAAACTAAAGAACAATCAACTAGATAGGGAGGCATAGAGGGTCCGGTCTAATCAAGCACAAAATTAGGCTCAACACATGGAGCACAAAATTAAAGTCAAGTTTTGCTACAAACCAAACAATTGATATACATTTTTTTACCAAACTTGTGGCATGTTTTGCCGTACAATCCAAACAATAGCCTTATTTAATTTCCCACAACTCTAACCAACAAACCCTACTTTCACCATGAGTTAGCCATGCCACAACGAGTTAGCATGTGCCTAAACTATGGTTTAGTAAGTTGAAGTAATCAATCAAACAAGTTATAACTAACAAAGAGCATGGAACAATTAGTATGATGATAGAAGACTAGAGCAAATAGGTCACAAGCTTAAAATGAGCACAACAAACAAAAGGTGGCTCATGAAGTCAATTGTAATAGTACTATAGGACACATAGACCAGCTAAAGCTTGGAACATTCACACCATAAGCAAAAAGAAGTAAAAGTAGTAAGTAAGCCATATCAAGGCTCAAAACCAATGTGATTTAGCAACAACACATGGAAGCAAGCACCACACATCGACATCTAATCACACCCTAGTAGAGAAGAGTAGTAATGTAACCTAGAAAATAAGAGAACACTTGTGCCATACACATATAAGATTTTAAAAATACATTAAATCACATATTGTAACAACCTATAACATGCCATAAAAATAGCTAGAAAATAAAACAATGAAATCAAGCAACCAAATTACAAGAATCAATAATAAATAATGAACAAATGAAGACATACAAAGAATAACAAAATTGCACCGAGTATAAACAACAATAATGTGCATATAACCAATATAAGCTAATACAAGTCAACGTACATTACCCATAAACACAATGACAAGACCAACAAACACCAAACCAAATAAAAAAATAGAGCAATTGCGACTTTGACAAAGGGGATGAATGATTTGAAAAAAAAAAGTAAAACACCCCAATGAAATAAGAGAAAGTAGAAAAAAATACCGCTTTGAGCCCCCATATGAATAAACCCACTTAAAAAAGAGAAACCAAAGAACCTACTGTGATTAAAAATAAAACAATAAAATGAAAAGAGTAAAAGCAGATCAAATTACCCAAACTAGCCTATACCTCAAGAAAAGACACTCCCTGACAGCCTATACATTCAAACAAAATATAACCTAACAATAAACATGGTGATACTATAAAACAAAGAATAATAAGGTGAAAGGTATAAGACGAGAAAGGATATCTTACTAAAAATTATGTTTGTCATCATAAGGATTAAATGTTATTTAACTCTTCTTTTCACAATAAAATTTAGGGACTGTTTATTTGTCAGCTAAAGTTATCACACTTATTAACTTAAGGTTATTAAATTTTTAGCTACAATATAATAAATGTAAGAGAATCTTACTCTATTTTTTGAAGTCATTTATATATGAAATCTGGTTATTAAAAAAGAATCTTATATGACTACAATCAAACAGCGCTAGTACAGTGTGACTAAATATGCCCTTCTACACGACATGCAATAGACTTAGAACATGGTCGGAATCAAACAGCGCTAATACAGTGTAACCAAATATGTCCTTCGTGTGACGCGAACATGGTCGGCTACATGTGGCCTGCATGCCAGGATGCAAAACGGACGGTGGATGTGCTACACAGCCGGGTCAAAGCACCCCACCGCCCTTGCCCTCGTAACTCGTGCCTCACCACTCTCCTCGGCCCATCGTCCCGATCCGTGCTTCCCTTGCAGAAAACCCCCCCTCGATCACCCCCTCTCCCCTCCCTCTCCTCTTCACTCCACCGCGTGACTCCGCCCCCTCGCCCCCCGCGGCGCCTTCTAGAACCTTCCTGCGCGCAATGGCGACCTGCTCTTGGGCCGCCATGGCGCCGGCGCCGGCGGCGCCTCCCCGCCCGGCCGCGAGGGGTGGTCGCTCGCGCGTCTCCGCGAGGTGCCGCGCTGCGGCCGCCGCCGCCGCCAGCTGCGTCCTCGCCGAAGCGACACTGGGGCTCAAGGTAGGTAGCTAGCTCCGTGTTCGCGCGTGCGTGCGGGTTGGATTGGATGAGCTGATCTTCGTTCGTTCGTTGTGGGTGGATTCACGGTTTGGTTGTGTTTCGGGTGCCAGGTGGAGCAGGCGGATGGAGTCGCACCGGCTGCGGCAGCGGCGGCGCGGAGGGACGTGGGACCGGATACTGTGGCGTCCATCATCCTCGGTGGCGGCGCCGGCACGCGCCTCTTCCCCCTCACGCGGACCAGGGCCAAGCCCGCGGTAATCAAATCACAATAATCCTATCGTTACAGTTTACACACACATTTCATCATGCATTTGGTAAGCATTTCATTAGTGGTGTTCAAATAATTGGGATTTCGGTTGCATTTGACACCATTGATGATTGATTGAACCGTGAGATGATTACAGAACTAGGTAGTGATTGAGTTGTCTGCTGTTGGTATTTAGGTGCCTATTGGGGGATGTTACAGGCTGGTTGATATCCCGATGAGCAACTGCATAAACAGCAAGATAAAGAAGATCTACGTTCTCACTCAGTTCAACTCCCAGTCTCTCAACCGCCACATCGCGCGCACCTATAACATTGGTGAGGGAGTTGGATTTGGGGATGGATTTGTCGAGGTGAGATTTTGTGTCTGATTAGTGTCAGTTACGAGGTGTAATTGAGCGGAAACATGCAGCTGTGGCAAAGTGTTGCTTATCTCTGATTGATTATGTTCTATGGTGGCTTGTTTTGCTTGTTGGGTAGGTACTGGCAGCTACCCAGACTGCAGGGGAATCAGGAAAGCGATGGTTCCAGGGGACAGCTGATGCAGTCAGGCAATTCCTGTGGCTGTTTGAGGTTTATCTAGTGTCATGTCATGAACTTGTTGTCTATCACAGGATGCTATCGCTTTCGCAGTTTTAACTTGCCTGCTATTCTTTTTTTTTTCAAGGATGCAAGGTTCAAATGCATAGAGAACATACTAATTCTATCTGGTGATCATCTGTATAGGATGAATTACATGGACTTTGTCCAGGTGAACTCCGTATTAGTGTTCTAGAGTCAAGATATTTTTTTCACTTTATTTGCGTAGTGTAAAAAAAATCTAAATAATGTGTTGTTTTGCAGGAGCATGTTGACAAAGGTGCTGATATTTCAGTCGCATGTGTTCCTGTGGATGAGAGGTCATTCATCTTTGCCCTGTTTGAATTGTTTTATTCTTTTAATCTGTCTTTATTCTAGCTAGTTAGCAGGACTGTACATGCTTTTAATTCTTCACAGTTTTAGAGGTTTACTTGCGTTATGCTATATATTATTTTTGGACAAGGTTAGAAAATATCATGATATTGTATAACAACTTAATGAGTAGTCAATACACATGGATTTTCATACCATATTTAATTGATGGGTCAGATCATGACATATACCTCTCATCAATAATTTTTTTTATTTGTGTTGTCTACTTGCAGTCGAGCTTCTGATTTTGGATTGATGAAGACTGACAGGAATGGACGTATTACTGATTTTCTTGAAAAGCCCAAGGATGAAAGCTTGAAATCAATGGTATATGCCTCTTCACTGAATTAAAGACAAGTGAATACTTAATGATTTGTTTAGACAAGTGTAAACTGAACAATTATCTAAAAAAGTGTAAATTGAATGCATTTCATCACCTTGTATTGCATATGTTAAATCATTCATGGTTTTATTCACAAGGCTTTTTTTTCCTTTTGTCAATGTTATCTAGATTATTGGAGATTTCTTATTTATTTCTTGATCATTACCCCAGTTGCCTTGATTTATTTGCTTGGATGAATAATTTTGTAAATAATCTAAGATGTTTGTTAATGCAGCAACTAGATATGGGAATTTTTGGTTTGCGGCCAGAAGTTGCAGATACACACAAATACATGGCTTCAATGGGAATATATGTATTTAGGACTGACATCTTATTAAGACTTCTAAGGTAAATGCTAATAATAATATCTCATGAGCAATGATTTCCTTAATCTTGGAAACTAAGTTTGCACGATAAATAAATGTTCCAATTGCATTGTAGTTTGATCTTCTATATCAGGCATTTAGCTGGTTGCTGTAACTTTTTAACGATGTATGACCAAATTCAAATGTGCAAAAATAACAAACGATTTTTCATATATGATAAGACATACTGCTGATTTTATTTGCTAAGATAGCTTTTCTCTTTGTTATGTATCTTTTAGAGGTCATTATCCTACAGCGAATGATTTTGGCTCAGAAGTTATTCCAATGGCTGCAAAAGACTACAATGTGCAGGTATTTAGAACTTCATGATCCTCCAAATTGTATGTGCAAAGGACTTCCACTGTCATAAATCAACTGCTACCAATTCTTCAAAATTCCAATATGAGCATGCGACCTTACTTTCCACAAAACCCTCATTATGAATGCAATATTCCTTGTTCTGTGGTGACAGGCTTATCTATTTGATGGTTACTGGGAAGATATTGGGACAATAAAGTCATTCTTTGAGGCAAATCTTGCTCTCACAGATCAGGTTTACTTTTCAGTTAACATTATCTCAATCTATAATCTTTATGTTTGTGGACAATTTATCTAATAATTCCAGTTATTATCTTTGTAGTCTCCCAACTTCTATTTTTATGATCCTGTGAAGCCCATTTTCACATCTCCTAGATTTTTACCTCCAACGAAAGTGGAAAAGTGCAAGGTCAGATTCTCTTATGAGATGGCTTCTTTGATAATACCTTCCGTGGCAGCTTTTCTTGATCTAACCATTTTATGTGCAGGTTGTGAACTCTATAGTTTCCCATGGGTGCTTTCTAACAGAATGTAGTGTTGATCACTCTGTTATTGGTGTCCGTTCAAGATTAGAACCGGGGGTGCAGCTGAAGGTAAATTGTTGAATACTCATAATTTATTGAATACTCATAATTTAATGTACTTGATAGTTGGTAAATTGTTGGAATTCAAATAATTAATGCAGAGATGGATGAAAGCATACCAATACATAATCTTAGGAACTAAACCTGCATGATCAATCATTAGAAATTGCATTTAGAGAGAGATACTGTTTCCCAATGCTAGATAAACCAGAGACAACATAGTCTTTTTTTTGTAATATTTTGGCCATTTGGGTACAATCCATTTATTTTAGTTTCTTTTTAAGGGTAATATTTTTTGCACCAGAGGAAACAAGTTGCATAGTTACAAGTTAGTGATCCACAATGTCAATATGATTCCTTTGATTACAGTGTTTTTTTTTCAATATTTTCTTCAATAACTGCATTTATGGCAGTCTTGCCATGTACCTTTGATGCCATATGAGTTCTTGTCCCTATCTTTGTTGGCATTGTATGCCCATAACCATGAAAAATTTGCATATAATTTTAGTTTTGCCAACTTATGCTTAAGCAACGACTGTACCATATTGGTAATGGTCTAATGGATATTTTGTATTTTTATTGAACGATGTGATGTTTAATTATTTCAAGATCCTTAACAACAAGACAATCAACTGGGTGTAGGACACCATGATGATGGGGGCAGATTACTATCAGACTGAAGCTGAGAGATTTTCTGAACTGTCTGATGGAAAAGTACCAGTTGGCGTTGGAGAAAACACCAAAATAAAGTTAGTTTGAGCAATGATGCATAGATATATTTGGTGATGTGCCTATTACATAATGTTAAGTTTTGACATACAGGAACTGTATCATCGACAAGAATGCTCGAATTGGAAAGAATGTAATCATTATGAATTCAGAGGTATGACCCCCGTACATAGGACTATTTTTTAGTTATCACTGTTTAGGAGAGCCTTCTGAATTCTTGTTTGCAATGATCTCTATACCATTTTGCAAGCTTAATTCCACAACCGTTTAGTGAAACTAAGATGACTCCATTAGATTGGGAATGCAGGCATGCTTGAAATAATGATTGAACTTGAGATTTATTCACTTCATTGACCTTACAATGAATATCAAGAGCATGTTAGATTTTATGGAATTCAAAATTTGTAACAAGTACTTATCACAGGAGCAAGGAAAAATTGGTAATAAGTGGTAATCAGTTTGAATTGTGGATTTTGGGTCGATATATGAAAGCACTTTTTGCAAAGGTAGCAATGTATGTATTAGTGTTAATGTCTACTTAGAAAAGAAGCACCATATCTTCTTAGGGCCTTGTTCGGTTAATCCCCAAGAGAGAGAGATTGGAGGCGAATAAATCCCCTCTAAATCCCCTTCAATCCCCTTATGGGAGGGATTAACTGAACAAGGCCTAGAGAAGAATGGTGAGAGGAAAATTCATTCGATCTACTCAGGCACTCAGCTAAGATAACATATCTAGGTAAATTCATGGCAGAAACTAGTCTATTTGGGCTTCATTGCACCTAGAATCAGGGTAGCAACTTTTGCAATTTGCTTGTCTATGCTATTAAACACATATGCAGTTTTTGTTTAGTCATTGAAGCTTACAGTTCAAATGCTGAGACCCGAGAGTGTTCCCTTGGTTGTGAATGCAGAATGTACAAGAAGCAGAAAGACCATTACAAGGTTTTTACATTCGTTCTGGGATAACTGTAGTGCTTAAAAATGTGGTGATTCCAGATGGTACAGTTATTTAGAGAATCACCAGAGGAAATATCTGTACGTGAGCCTCTCCAAATGCTTATTCAATTAGGATTATAAAAATATCAGTTCATTAGACAAAACATGCACATATAAATGTAATGTTTGGTGTTGAATTGCCGATAACTAAAAATGTTCTAAACCTTGCACACTGAATTTGATTGCACCTGATCATTTGTAATAACAAAAACACACCATTCTGAAGTTTGGTAGACAAGAAATGCTACTGGTAAATGTTGGTATCAATAAACAGGAATATATACATACATAATAAACAAAAAAAACATCCAAAGCTGCGTATTGTTTACACCACCCGAATTGCCTATATGGTATGGTATTTTTCTTGTGCAAACTGCAAAATACCAAGATGCATAATCCTTTTGGTATTGATAACTGGAAGGATATTACAGATGTCTAACACCTACAGATACAACTTGTTGCACGGCTTATAATAGAAAAGTTCTGCCACTAAGTCTAGCATACATACTGTTGATGTTCATTCTGAAAAGTTTCTTTATCCATTTTGTGACTCCATGAGGAGAGTAACATAATCTTTTGCTAGGAGCTTAATGACATATTAGCCATAACCTCCCACACACTGCATACTAGATTCATTGACCCAAATACAATTTCGCGGTATTTGGTGAGACATGGAATTTAGGAGGGTGTGACTTGGATGTACTGTGCCCAAATAACTATGAACTTAAGTCAGATATGTCCATATCGGTCTGTTGATTATCATGCGATACGGCATGAGAATGAGTTCGTTTGTAGCTTTTGGGTCTAGAGAGTCCAAACATCACCTTTCATAAAATTAGTTGATCAGAGGCTCAGGTTATGGTTATTTACATGGATTTTCATCTTCTAGCTGACTATGAGTTTTTGTTAGCTTTTCAGGTTGGCCTTTTCTTTTTTAGTCTGTGCATGAACAAAGAGATAGGTATTAAAATCCTCTGTCTATGGAGTGCGTAAAATTACCAAAATATTTTTTGCCATTACAGTATGTAGATGACTTACCTGTCAGGATCTACTCCTGCGTAGCATCTATTGTTTTTAAATACAGATCTTGGCATCTTGCTACTTGCAGATATCAATCCCTCCTGGCTTGTTACATGTGAAGTACATCTTTGAAGCTCATAAGGAGATCGAGTTCAACCTTCGATGTCATGCAGCAAATAAACTTATACAGTGCAAAGGTTGCCAGCTCATGAATGAAGCTAAGAACTGAAGAATATAACACCTGCACCGGTGGCACCGGTATGGCCAGAACGTTTCGGTTCTTTCGTAAGCGTCAAAAGCAATATATCAAGAACTTTATGGTTATGTACTCTGGCTAGAGTCACTTGCCATGCACAGGAATACAGGATATATATGATACTTACAAATAGTTCATGTCAGTAATTGTACATGCATGTAGAAGCGAGAGGGCATATTTTGTTGTGAGTTAAATGTGGTACATTGTTCATGAGATACTGAGTAATAATAATAATTACTAGAAGTACATTTCTGTCTCTTACATCGGTTTATCGTGTACCCAAAAAAACTTTTGTTATCCGTGAACTTCCTCTGATGTATAATCATATTGGTGAACCATCTAGAGATCAAAGTAGATATAGAACTTACTGCCTTTTATTGAAGGAACATCAAAGAAGTAGAAGTGATCGCATCATGGATCAGAAATTCAGGATCAACGTCGTGTATATTTGCGACTTGGGAGCCCTCGAATATCAAGTCATGGGGCTAGCTTCCATAGACGATTACAGTAGTCAGATAGTAGAGTAAACAACGATATGCTGCACGTACGTCTACTCTTTCTTGGAGAAGAGCCCGCCGAAGCTGAACCCTCCTTCGCCGTCGCCGGCCGCCTTCTTGACCGCAGCGGCGCCGGCCTTGGTGTTCCTCGACGCGGCGGGTGCGGCGGCGGCCTTCCCCTCGACCTTGTTGAGGATGGGGTCCGTCTCCAGCAGCTGCTCTTCCTTGTACAGCGCCCCGAAGATGGTGTCGAATAGCCCCTTCTCCGCCGCCGCCGCCGCCGCCGTGACGCTCTTCGTCGCCGACGGCCGCAGCACGCGTGCGGACGACAAGGGCAGCGCAACCCGGCGACGCAGGCTCAGGCGTCTCCCTCCGACCGCCGCCGCCGCCGCGACCGTGGTACCAAAGGCAACCGGCGCCATGGCTATGTGTGCGTACGTGACGTGTGTCAGTGTGCCTAGTGCCTGTGAAGTGTGTGCGTGTGCATTTTTCTGTGGTGCATTTTAGGCTCTCGTGGTCTTGAGTGTGTCAGGAGGCTTGAGGCGTCCACAAGCAGCTTATCCACTTTGTGACATGGTGCGTGAGCACATCGCCACGAATTAATGATTATTGCCACGTAGTCGTTGGCACTTTTATCATTTCTGTATGGAAGGGAAGAGGTTTATATATGTTTCATAGCATCCCTGCCATCAACATCCGATTTTTCCATGACATGGGCGCTGGTTTGTTAAGTGTAGGAATTGAGAAACCCACTAACAGGGAAAAAAAATAGAAATGTAGGAGGTAAAAAACCCATTAACAGGGTTCCTTGAGATGTTACCGCAATTCTAAGGAATACGAAAATACAAGAATTACTTAATTGTGTTGTTTAAATGCATCACAAGAAAACAATACAAAACTTTGGAGAGAGAATGACGGAAAAAATTTCAAAATCTTGAAGCTCATGTTAAATTTCCTCCAAAATTCATATGTATTTGGCCAAAATCACAAGACAACAATACAATACATGATCTCTATAAGGATTTATTTTTACGATATCAAGAGTTTTTCATTATGAAAACTTTGATAAACTGGCAATGTAGGGTGCCAAGCAATCTTATCTTATGGGAAAGTAGTTAACCTGAATTTGTATTTTGAATTGAGGAGACACTGTAAATTTTCCAATATTCTAAAAGCCGGTCCTAGGTGCCGCCTCCTATCAGGCATCACAAGTCAATTAAGCAGCTAGCTATCCTCTGAGGTCTTGTGCTGCTATTTTAGTGTTTTATTTATCTAACTTTTATATGTAATATGGTTGCTAGCCGCTTAGAATTCACTGGTCATACTGCTAATTGCTAACCTTATCGACCTCTAGTGACTTCTTGAACATGTTTTTATTCATAAAAAGTTTGGCTGTACTGACTGTTTTAGTTGATAAAATCATCATGTTTACTCACCAAAGTAGCAAACCATGTTTGAAACATTTTTTAGACCATAGGAGAATTGAATTATTTTCCTAGAACAGTACGGTAAAATTCCTTTCATTTTAGATGATGCCTAAAGTTTAATTAAAATACAAAAAATGCACGGATTTAGAAAAATCCTTTCAAGTTTTTAACACGAAATCTTTGGCCATAATTGCCAGTTCGAGTAGATTTGCCGTGATCGTAGCTCAAAATTCAACCAGGCCTAATAACTGGGCCTAGAACAGTACGGTAAAATTCCTTTCATTTTAGATGACGCCTAAAGTTTAATTAAAATACAAAAAATGCACGGATTTAGAAAAATCCTTTCAAGTTTTTAACACGAAATCTTTGGCCATAATTGCCAGTTCGAGTAGATTTGCCGTGATCGTAGCTCAAAATTCAACCAGGCCTAATAACTGGGCCTAGAACAGTACGGTAAAATTCCTTTCATTTTAGATGACGCCTAAAGTTTAATTAAAATACAAAAAATGCACGGATTTAGAAAAATCCTTTCAAGTTTTTAACACGAAATCTTTGGCCATAATTGCCAGTTCGAGTAGATTTGCCGTGATCGTAGCTCAAAATTCAACCAGGCCTAATAACTGGGCCTAGAACAGTACGGTAAAATTCCTTTCATTTTAGATGACGCCTAAAGTTTAATTAAAATACAAAAAATGCACGGATTTAGAAAAATCCTTTCAAGTTTTTAACACGAAATCTTTGGCCATAATTGCCAGTTCGAGTAGATTTGCCGTGATCGTAGCTCAAAATTCAACCAGGCCTAATAACTGGGCTTCGAACCCATGTTTTGAGGCCGGGTCTACTTGCAGTTGCAGATCAACCATCCTCAAGCTCCAAAAGTGCAAAACCCTCCTCCCCTCCGATCCGGACCTCGATCAGACAAGGCACGGCACGGAAACCCTAGCCTTGTCCTGCCGCGATCGCCGTCGGCGTCCCAACCCGGCCGCGTCGGACCTCTTCTCTGGCCCCCACTTTCCCCGATTCGTTCTTGGTCTTGTTTGCTAGGGTGAGTTGGGAACTTCGGACCTCTGCCTTCTTTGCGCCCCGGGGATCTTGTAATCTTTTCCCCCTTTCTGCTGTGTTTTCTACTTTTCTTGGTTGCTGGATTGATCCGTGATGCCTCACTGACTCGTGTGTGTTGCTTTTCCTCAAGTGAGCTGCAGCTATGGCCGCGAAAGGTCAGCCGGTCAATATGCAGAAGGAGCAGGTCTGTTGGCTCATCTGATTTCGCGTACCACTTCTTAGGATGATTATATCAGCAATATTGTTTGAATTACATCAAGTGAAAAATTTCCTGCTTTTACATACATGTATACTATGAAGCATCTTGAAAATCAGGCAGAATTGTGCAAAAGTTATGGCCACACCTTCTTATGAGAATTGGGTGTGTTAGATTTGATCTGTCGATTAGTCAATATGTATGCATTGATCTGGTCTGCCTGTTTGTTGGTGTTTTTGTAGTCAGATTATCAGGGAGGCAAGGACAGCTTGAACGTCCTCTTTGGCAGTGATAAACGAACAGTATAGAGTTATAGACATAAAAAGAAACAAGAACAAGCTAGTTTCTGGTTAGTAATCAGAATAGTAATAGGAAAACAAGGGAAGGTGAAATTAACAAATTTATATAGGAGAATAGAATATTAAGGCACTTTTTGTTGCTTGAATGTGATTTTGAAATAGGAAGGTAGGAAATTGAGCAAAATATTGTTTGTGAAGCAGTAGAAAATTCACTGACACTTAGTAAAAACGTTAAAAGTAGCACAGTATCTTTAATGGGTCTTGAGATGTACTTATATCAAGACAAAAATATTAGTAGATATTTTTCTTTTTTCTCCCTTTTGTGGTCATTTTTCCTTGGAGTAGCATGCGCTGAAGCTGAAAATTCTTTCTAGTCCTAGTGGTACTTAATATTGTACTGGTTATAGAAAGCTCAAAAGTTATATTTTAAACTATTGGTGTGTAATGCTGTATGTTACTCTTTTTATCGTTTGAAATATAGTTTGCAGATTTCTATGTAGCCATGGCTAAGAAAGAGTACCACTCTACTATTGTTACCATGTGTATTAACATTTACTTATCCAGTATAAAATTATGGTATTTGGAAGAGTTGGTTTGTCAGATGGCCTTTTGTCCTATTATTTTCTTTGGTAGTTCTTGTATATAATGCCATTCAATTTATTGTTAGTTTGTGACTAAAGCTATCCTGATAATTACAACTTCTTTAACTAAAGATTTCCTGATAATATTATTCCTCTTTGGCTGAATAGATGTTTGGATTGGCAGAGAAAGAGATGGAATATAGGGTGGATCTTTTCAACCGGTGAGTGACTGAGTGACATTAAGTCTTTTTTTTTATTTGGTTAGCTCTACCTTTCACTATCAAGAGAGTTCAGGTTTCCCTGCGGCATGGACTAATATCTAAATGTATACTGATGCATCATATAACAGATAATTCATTGTGACTGTTCTTTAATCTTAAATCAAAATGTTCGCACATTATTTTTGCATCCTTCAAGTTTATTGCAGTGGTACACTAAAGCAATCAATCTAAAACTGGCAGTTCCTGATTGTCTACCCATTTTCACTTTATACAGGCTTACACAGACATGTTTTAACAAGTGCATTGAGAAAAGGTACACGTGGAGTTTACCTTTGCGTTTTGGGATTGTGTTTTGCTGTTCTGTAAACCTTTTTGTGATGAAAAATAATCTTGAGTTAAATGGTCAAGGTTCAAAATAAAATATGGCATACAACATCTCTGTACATATAAATCTTATGGTTCATTGCCACGCTTGTAGCACATGAACTGATGAGCTAAATGTGGTAATTTGGACTTACACAATTTCTGATATCTCTAGGCATAAAGAAGCTGAACTAAATATGGGTGAAAATAGCTGCATTGATCGATGCGTATCAAAGTATTGGCAGGCAAGTTTGTTTTGTTTTCTGGGCTGTGCTAATATTTACTTCTCATTTAGCTTCATGAAGTACATTCAGGCTGTTGTAGTGAAGAGATAAGGCAGAGGAAAATGAACTGCCTTAAAATGATTGTTAACTTTTGGCCTTGGAAAGTCTCTCATTGTTCAAAGAAGCTACTGTTTACATATAAGGACCAGCTAATGTGCTTTCAATAGGAAATACTTGATTGTTGATTTATTCTTGAATCTATTGAAAATCTACTTTAATCTATTTGAAAATCTACTTTAATCTATTTTAAAATCTACTCTGATTGTTGCTTCATGTTTATATGATGCAAGGAAGACTGCTTCTTACCCCCCATAGTGTAGCCTTGTAATTGCATTATTCTACTTCATTTAGTTATATTGATCTGCACTTCTCTGCCTTCATATAAATAAACACGACCATAAATTAATTCCAAGTAATATTCACATGGTTCTTCGTATCTAAATTACTTCAGTTTCTTTTTTTAATACAAAAATAAGCTTGATAATCCTTATCGTTCTAGCATATTAATAGTATGGTGGTTAGTTTTGCTTTCAATCCAGTTTAGTTAATTTCTTATTGTCCTTCCTGAAATTCCTTTTCAGGTGACTAATTTAGTTGGACAGCTCCTTGGAAATCAGCCTCAAGCTTAGAGATGCAATTGCTCTTATTGGTAGTAGAACATCATTGGTTTCTTTTTTGGCGTAGTAATTCAGTGAATTATTGAGCACATTGAGAGGAGAAAACTCTCTTTCAGTTCCCCCCATTTGTTTCTTTGACATGAGTCTGCTTGACCAATACATAATGCTTCGGGTACATTCCAACCTGTATCATTACTTTCAGCCTCCAGAAAGCCAGTATCTGTTGACTTTTTGGTTGCAGTGTAAGAAGTGTCACTTTTCCCAACTAAAATGGGTTCTTTTATTGATAAGCCAGGGAAGTGTGGTAAACCTCTTATTTCCTTTCACCTTATGCAAAGTAGGCTTATCTTTAAATGTTTGCCCAAGTTCAGTGCCAGTGTGACAGAATACCACCTGATTCAGGGTACTTGAGCTCTCCTGCCAAACATACTCTGATCTCCTTTCTGCAATATAATCATTTGTTATTAGTCCAAAAGGTCAATTTTACCTTGTACCAATTCTCTGCCATAAAGTTCCCCTGCTCTACTTCTAGGTTGGGCTGAAAGTCAGAAAGCATCGACTTTTTTTGTGCTAATTCATCCCACAAATTATTTTAGTGTATCATCTGAGAATAATGATGTAGCGCCTGGTGTGGCAGTTCTGAGAATTTTGTATTTAGGCCCTCTAATATAGTAGTCCATCAATTGGACTCTCACCACTTCCAAATCTTTTGATGCATGATTTAAACTATGAATTTTGTGAATACTAAGAAATACATATTATTTGGATGTTGTACTGTAGTAAAGGGGCCAAGTGCAAAATTCCTATTACCATGGATGGTCACGTCATTGTTCGGGCTGTATCGTCTATACTTTGGATATATTAAAATAAGATTAAAGATCTATACTTTGTATATGTTAAAATAAGATTAAAGATCTGCATGTGTATTTTATATGTTTGTGGGTCTAAATAACACATCGAGTTTATCCCTATACAATTTGTTGGCTCCTCAAAATATCAATACTAGTTTACGCCCTATTCCAGTTTTTCAGACGGTTTAGCTAGTGTGGATATGATTTGGACTGGTTTTGCCACGCGTATCCACAATTTGTCTGCTCTCCAAAAGTATCAATACCAGTTTCCTTTACACCCTGATCCGCCTCAAAAGTATTATGCCCGTGCAGTAAAGGAAATCGATAAAAGAGGGGAAAAAGAAGGATAAAAGAGAGGGAAAAGAAGGAACCAACAAATCAATCCGCCGCCTCGTTCTTCACTCCGCAATAAGTTCTGGAAGCTCCTTGTCGTGGTGGAGAAGCTTCCCTGTCGTTGTCGGGGTGGAGAAGCTTCAGCATGTCATGGCCATCGGCTGTGGATGAGGAACGTGACGTCGGCGTCCTTGTTGACAAGCTTGGCAAAGTTTGTCGGAGGCAAGGAACGCGGGGCATGCGCATGCGAGCTCTGTAGTTCAAGTTTGCATGGATACCGAGGTGGCCGATGTAGAGTCATCGATGTGGTTGGCAGACCAAGAGATGATGCAAAGTTCCGCAAACGCCAGAGAAGCATGGTGAAATGCTTTTGCCCTATGCCCATTCATTCCGTTCGATCCAACCAGGATAGCTCCAAGTCGATTAAATTAGTTACAATTTGAGTAGAACTAATGTAAATCCGTTTGTCTTTTCTTGATGCGGCTTTCAAAAATGCGAGACATATTTAAGAAGTCATACGGGGTGCATGGGATGGCAATTGTTTCTTATTTGGGTTTTTATGAGTAACCCAACAGCTAGTTTACAAAGGTCAAAAATACTTAAAGATTATTTTTTCGACAACTGCTAAAAAGTCTAGCTACCATACTTTGGAAAATGTTACGAGAATTCCAATGGCACGTTCTTTTTCTCTTCTTCAATTAATAAGCTTGTATGAGTTGGATTCATTTCAGACTTAGCCAAACTTAGAAAGCTAATTTATTAATTTACACCAGTTAAATCATAATACGGCTTGGTCACCGTCGCATGCGGGTGTGACACGAGGAAGGTGCACACTCTACTTCCCATAGGCACGTGGCCTATTAGTATTAAAATTTGATAAGCCCCGTAAATAGGATAAAGAGACCATCAGTTTATAGAAAGATACTAATTAATATAGAAAAAAATGGATGAGAATATATTCGGTTTAATCAAAGATAGAAAATTATCTAGATAAAATCGAATCTGAGAAAGAGTCATAAAAACCATGACAGATTGTTTATATCTTTATAAAATATATCTTATAAAATATTTCAACTTGTTAAAAAGAGTTTTCTATTTTTTTAACAAATAACGTCCAAAGGTTATTTATAACTATATTATATTCATGTAATCCTAGATATAAATATAGACTATTTGAAAGCTTGTAAATCATTCACATGGATCAATTCAATCTCGACATATTGCCACCTTAGTTCATCTAGATTTTTACTGGTGGATTTTGACTCTCGACGCGAGGCTAGATCGGTTAGGTCTGATCTTTGACAAAGGGGTAAGTCCCATCACTAGTATATTCGCTCTGTCTAAGACTGCATCAATTATTTTCGATCTTTTAGTTCGATCGAATATATCACATCACGCTCGCGTGAGTTCTATCAGCTTATCGAGCTCTTTCTACCGTCATCAATCTCGTGCTGCATCAGTTAGATTCGACCTATTTGACTGCTAGTAGTAGATTGAGCCATAAGCCGATAGGTTTTATATGGTGTTTCATCGGAGTAGCCAGCCAATAAATTATCTATACTTTGAGCTTCACGTCTAGTATATTGGCTTTTCAACTAATATATATATATTGCCTAGCGATTAATCCACTAGCGATCGATCTGGTTCTTTTAGATCTAGCATCGATACCTAGCGAGTTTCGTTCCTCTCATCAACTCAGCTAGCTAATGAGTTTACTTATATACCTGCATTGGACCCGTAGCCGATAGCAGGCCATAGGTTCACCTGGTCTCTCCATCGTTACGTCCGATCTAGCTCATGCTATTTTGGTGCCGTTAGCTTTAATCTTATATTGTTTCGGTTTGATCCAATCTATCAAAACTGGCTCTAACGGTACCATTATAATAGTTGCTAGGTCTCATCCCTTTGGGAGACTGGGTCTCGTTCTATATTGTCTATCGCATATTCTGTTTGGAACGTCATCGGCTCTATAGCCAATGAGTTTTTTATTTTATTCCTACCTATTCGCCTATGCCACTACAGTCTATATCGGCCACCAGCAGATAGCAAGGGTATATTAGATTTACAGCCGATGGTTATCTTAACCTTATATGGCCACCAATTGATAGTAGGAGTGCATTGGACTCACAATCGATAGCTATCTTAACCCTATTGGCACATTCAATCGATAGCAGGAGTCCATATTGACTTATCGGCCGATTGGTTCAATGATATAACTCTATCTGTCTTTTTTGTCAATTAGAGATCAAATTAACTAGCACGCCCGTAACTATAGTAACCCGAAGACTCCAAAGAGACGAAGGACCTACACTAAAACTAAATAGATCTCCTAGGTCTTTGTGTATTCGGGTGCAATCGTATCGGAGCTCCATCAGCTCACGTTTACTCGTCCTCTAGACATGCCTCTCCGCCCGCTCCAATCTCCTCCACGTGCGAACACTCTTTTTGGTTCGCCCAGTGGAACAATTAGGAGTGCATTCCAACGAATCTTGAATCCAAAGAACCTGTACTGGAGCTAAACAAACCTTCTAGGGCTTTGCATGTTCACGAGATCGTATCAGACCTCTATCGGCTCACACGTGCTTGTCCTCTCAACATGCCTCTCCACTCAATCCAATCTCCTTCGCGCATCAATAGGGCCATAGTTTAGGGCCAACTTGTCAGGGTTACCATCGCACACACAGGTTGAGGGCTGTAGGACACAAGGAAAGAGCACGTTCTACTTACAGGAGTGCGTGGAGGCACAAGGTCACATATGGTTCAAGGGGAGACATGAGTTGGACACGACCACATGTGACACGTAGGGTGTCTATGTTATCCCTGTAGTTCTTTTATCTAGGTATATGTGTTTTTTATTACTCAATAGTGCTAGTTTGTGAAAGCCAAAAATACCGAAGGTTGTTTTTCTAACAATGAGCAAAAGTTTAGCGGGAAACATTGTGAGAATTGCAATGGCTAGCTGTTTTAGTCTACTTTAGCTAATAAATCATGTGGATTGTACTTGCTAGTAAACTTGTTCGTAGTGGAGTGCGGGGGCACACACACTCATTTGGCATTCCTAGATTGTGTCAATCTTGCGTAGGGCGCATCATTACTTGTGGGAGTGGAGGAGTGCACTATACTTCTAGGAGTGAGTGGGGGCGCTGTGTGGCACAAGATGGCATGGTCATCATCACGCGCACGGGTGGGCCACACACGCGGAGCGTGCTCAACTTCTAAAAGTGTGTTGGGGCACAACATAGGGCCAAACTGATATAGTCACCATTATGCATGTAGGTGGGTGTTCACGTCAAATCTCATGAACACGTCGAGAGCTGAGAGGTCTGTTTGTCTTTAATATAGGTCCTTCGGTTTTGAAGTTTGTTAGAGCGCACTCTCAATTGTACCACTGGGTGTGTTAGGTTTATCTGCTTCGAGGTCTTTTCGTTAGGGTTTATTAGAGTTACGAACGTACTAGTCAATTTGACCTTCTAATTGATAAGAAAATAAATAGATTAGTTAGTCGAACGATCGCCCGATACAAACTCTTACTATTAGCTAGCTACCGATAGAGTTGGGATAATCATCGATTACGTCTAACGCGCTCCTACTATCGGCTGGTTGTCGATAGGAACTGAATCACTCTTTCATTAGCTGAGAAGCCAATAAAGACGTAAACAGATGGTAACAATGAGAATGAAAGATACATCAGTTATAGAACCGATGGTACTCTAGATAGAATAAGTGATAAGTATATAGACTTCTGCTATCGACTAGTTACCGATAGAGACTATAGCATTTTTTTCATCGGCTAGAAAACCAATGAAGGCATAAACAAATAATCAGGGAATAAGAAACCATAGACTGCAAAGCCGATGACGCTCTGAATAGAATAATCAATAAGCATGTATGTGAAATTCTCCTATAAGTTGGCTGTAGATAGAGTCTATAGCGTTTGTTGATCGGCCGTAAAGCCGATGAAGGCATATATGGATTGGCAATGAATAATATAAAAGACCCATCGGCTGTAAAGCTGATGGCGCTCTGAATAGAATGTGCGATAGTGCTCCAAGTAATATAAATGATCTATCGGCAACAAAGCTGATGGCGCTTCGAATAAAGTATGTGATAAATAGTAAGGAGCGAAACCCGATCTCCCGAAAGTATAAGACACAATGACCACTGTAACGATATCGTTAGAGCCAACCTCAATAGATCGGATAAATGAGATGGAGACTAATAGCACAGAGATGACGAAGACTAAATCGAACGTGTAGACGGAAGGAATAGGTGGACTCATTGGCTAGCTGAGCCGATGAGAGAAAATCTTTAAAGATATATGTATATCGGTTGAGACACCGATACACTGGGAGTAAGGCTCAAAGGAAATCACTAAAGTGTTTGTATATTGGCTGAGAAGCCGATATACTAGGTATGAAGCTCTGTGTATGGATAACTCATTAATTGATCGTTCCGATGAAACGTTGTGTAAATACTTATTGGCTTATGACTCGATCTACTGCCAGCAATCTAGTAGATCGGACCTAACCGATGTAGCACGGGATCGATAGCAGCAGAAGAGGACGATAATTCGATAGATCTCACGCAAACGTGATGTGGCATATTTGATCGGAATTAACCAATGCAGTCTTATACAAAACGAATACACTAAAATAATGGTAGGACATATCTCTTCGTCGGAGTTTGGACCTAACTGATGTTGCCTTACATCGAGAACCAGATTCCACCAGTAAAAATCTAGATAAACTAGAGTAGCGATACGTCGAAAATGTATTGATCGAGATATGAATTACAAATTTTCACAGTGTTTATATTTATACACTAAGATCATAATAGTCCGACGCGGTTATAAAAACGTTATTTTTTAAAACATAAAAGTAAAATTAACAATCTTATAGATAAAAGTATCTTGTTGTGATTCTTCTTCTATTTAGATTTGGTCTTATCTAGATAATATTCTATTTTTTATCAGCCGATTTTACGTTAATAATTGGGGCGTGCTCTATTTCCAACAGTGTGTGGGACCAAGTTGGCATGGTCACTATTGTGCGGACAACGTGAGGCCAAGCTAATATGGTCACTGTCGCATGCACAGGTGGGGTACTTCCAAGAGTATGTAGTATGTAGGGTATATTTTAAAGGGCTACACGTGACACGTAGGAGACACGGAAGAAGCATGACCAGACGGGGCGTGCGTTATGGCAGTACTGTCCATATAGTTTATTATTTGGGTTTTGTTAGAGCTAGTTTGAAAGACAAAAGTTTAGCTACTATATTTTGGAAAACGTTGTGAGAATTCTAGAGTTAAGTTCCTTTTTTTTTATTCAATAGACAAATTTGTATGAGTTGGATTAAGTTCATATTTAATCAAATTTAGCAAGCTAATTTGTTAATCTACAGCTGTTAAATCACAATATGGCTGGGTCACCCTTGTGTTGATGGGACACGAGGGACGAGCGCGCTATACTTTTAGGATGCATTGTGGCATAGTTTGGGACCAAGTTGGCAGGGTCACCATTATGCGTGCAGGTGGGGCACGAGGAGCTCACTCAACTTATAGGATTTTGTGGACCACATGGAAGTCGCTCACGCATGTGGATAGGAGAGACAGGAGGGGCATGACCACATTGGATCTATATAGTATCTCGTATTTGGGTATTTGTTAATAGCCAATCAACTTATATTTCTAATGACATGCAAATTTTTATTGATTATATTTTTAAACGTCGTGAGAATTCCAATGACTTTTTTTCTCATCTTCAAAAGATAAATTTGTAACAATTCAGACGTGGAAAATGGCATACACACAAATAAATTAAATTTATTTAAAAACTATATATATGTAAATCACAAAACAGATTTTTTGCTTCAATTAATGCCAGAGGATAGCTACCAATTCAGGATAATTAGATTAACATGCCTCGCAAGAGCCATATAAAGTAAGAAATTAGATAGCACAAATTTTCTGGTGCCGTTTCACACTTGCAACTTTCTCCTTCACGTGCCCCACCCATGCGCTAGCCACCATATAAGCCGCGCCACCTCGCCGTCGTCCTCTCACCAGGCCAGAGCGCGCCACCCATGGCCGGAGCCACCCGCCGCATCGTGATGTTCCCGTTCCCGTTCCGGAGCCACATCGCCCCGATGCTCCAGCTCGCAGAGCTCCTCCGCGGGCGGGGGCTCGCCGTCACCGTCATCCACACCACCTTCAACACCCCCGACGCCGCGCTCCACCCGGAGCTCACCTTCGTGCCTATGCACGAGTGCCTCCCCGACGCCGTCACCGACCCCGGCGCCGACCTGGTCGAGCAGATGATGGCGCTCAACGCAGCCTGCGAGGCGCCGTTCCGCGAGGCCCTCCGGTGGGTGGTGCGGCGCGGCCAGGTCGGGCGGTGGCGCGAGGTGGCCTGCGCGGTGGTCGACGGGCAGTGGTATGTGGCGCTGACCGCCGCGGCCGAGATCGGCGTCGCCGCGCTTGCGCTCCGCACCGACAGCGCGGCCACGCTCCACTGCATGCTCAGCTACTCTCACCTCTGCTCCGCCTGCTACCTCCCGATCAGCAAAGGCAAGTGGTTTCCGATGAGATCGAATTAATGGCGATTCTTGTAGCAGCGAGCAGAGCGCTCATCTGATTTAGCTTGTTGCTGTGGTGATGGACCACGCAGATGAGAACCGCGACGAGGTGATGCCGCCGATCGAGCCGCTGCGCGGGCGTGACCTGATTCGCGTCGACGGCACCGACGCGGAGAGGGTGCGCGAGTTCATCGCCCGCGTCGATAACGCCATGCGGACCGCCGCGATGGGCGTCGTGTTCAACACCTTCCACGCCATCGAGGCTCCGGAGCTGCACAGGATCCGTCGTCAGCTGATGACCCGCGCGACGTTCGCCATCGGGCCGATGCACAAGCTGCTCGGCGCGCCGGAGGAGCACGGCCTTCACGCGCCGGACCGCAGCTGCGTGGCGTGGCTGCACGCGCAACCGCCGCGCTCCGTGCTCTACGTGAGCCTCGGCAGCGTGGCGCGCATCGACCGCGAGGTGTTCGACGAGATGGCCATGGGGCTCGCCAGCAGCGGCGCCCCCTTCCTCTGGGTTATCCGCCCAGGCTTCGTCACCGGCATCGCCGAAGACTTCCCGCCACTGCCGGAACCACTGGCCGCCGTGGTGGCCAACGGCAGGGGCAAAGTGGTGACATGGGCGCCACAGAGAGACGTCTTGGCGCACCCGGCGATAGGTGGGTTCTGGACGCACTGCGGATGGAACTCGACGCTGGAGAGCATCTGCGAAGGGGTGCCCATGCTCGTGCAGCCATGCTTCGGCGACCAGACGGTGAACGCGAGGTACGTGACGCACAAGTGGGGCATCGGGCTGGAGCTCGGTGAAGTGTTCGACCGGGACCGCGTCGCCGAGGTGGTGAGGAAGCTGATGATTGGGGAAGAAGGTACCGCCATGAGGGACAAGGCGCGTGATCTCAACGTGAAGGCAAGGCAGAGTGTGGAGGATGATGGAGCTTCTACCGTTGCCATTGATAGGCTTGTGCGATACATGGTGTCATTTTGAATTCTGAACTTGAACTTGATGCTAGGGTTACGAAAAAAATGCCATGAATAAAGCTTGGGTTGCTAACGATCTTGTCTCAGTTGATCAGTTAATGGCAGTGATTGATTATTGAAAGATAATCAGATGGCTTGAAGCATATACTTACTTTATGTCGCTTATGTGTTATATATAGCCAGGTAAAATCTTTGGTGTAGTTTATAAGAATAGAAAAAGACATATAAAAGGTTCTTTAACCATATTACAGAAAATTTATATATTAGAAGATGCGTTATATAGAAGGTTCGTTATATGAAATGCTCTTTACTTTTCTACTTTATTTTTTTAATTACAGAAGATTTACATATTAGAAGATATACCATATGGAAGGTTGTTAAGAACCTTCTGGATACATGTGTTACAGATTCATCTAATACTCACCCTCAATCACAACTTGTTAAGATGGTACTTAAAATTTTCCAACTTTCATACACTCAAGGCTTTGGAGAAACCATCTACTTGATCTTCAGAAGGAACAAAGTCAATCTAAAGTAATTTATTGTTTACCCGTTCTCTAACAAAGTGAAAATTAACTTCAATGTGTTTAGTTCTAGCATAGAACACAGAATTTGATGTAATATATTTGGCCCCTATGTTATCACACCACAACCGTGTAACAGACGGACTGGATACCTTTAATTTTTTTCAACAAAGTCTGAATCCAAGTAATCTCAACAGTTACATTAGCTAATGTCTTGTACTCAGATTCAGTACTTGACCTTGATACTGTAGCTTGTTTCTTTGCATACCATGATACAAGATTATTTCCTAGAAATACTGTAAAGCCACCTGTTAATATTCTGTTATCAGGACAGCCAGTCCAATCAGTATCTAAATATGCACATACAAAGAAGAAAAATAACTTGTTTATCTTTAGACCAAGCTTTACACATGACTTGAGATATTTCAATATTCTTTTAATAGCCATCCAATGTACTGTTGTTGGTGCATAAAGAAATTGACGAACCTTATTTACTGAGAAAGTAATGTCAGATCTTGTTAATGTAAGATACTGCAAGGCTCCTATAATACTTCTGTATCTTGATGTATCTATAGGACCAAGCGGATCTCTTTCATTAACTAAGAGTTTATCACTAGTGGATAGAGGTGTGCTTACCGGCTTGCAATCCACCATATTTGCTCTTTTCAACAGATCATTTACATATTTTTCTTGTGTTAAAATAATTCCATGTTTAGTCTTGGCAACTTTAATACCGAGAAAATAGTGTAAGTCACCTAAATCTTTTAATGAAAAATCATTATGGAGATCCTGAAGTAATGCGGCCACTGTCTTTAGAACTAACCACAATTATGTCATCAACATAAATTAACATAAATATAATGATGTCACCCTTACTATAATAGAATAAGGAAGTATCGGCTTTGGATCCTTTAAAACCAAGGGCATAATGTTTCTTACTTAATCTTGAGAACCATGCTCTAGACGCATGCTTCAATCCATATAGTGCCTTATCTAACTTACAAATATAGTTTCATCTAGAATTGTCCTCATACCTAGGAGGCTGCTTCATATAGACATCTTCTTCAAGAAGCCCATACAAGAAAGCATTGTGAACATCCAATTGTCTAATAGTCCAACCCCTGGACACAGCAATAGAGAGAACAACTCGAATAGTGGCAGCTTTAACAACATGACTGAAAGTATCTTCATAATTAATACTATACCGTTGTTTAAAACCTTTTGTAACCAACCGAGACTTTATCTATCTAAGCTGCCATCTTGTTTACGTTTGATTTTATATACCCACTTATAGTCAATAATATTACGCCCTTTCTAAGGAGGAACCAAATGTCATGTTTTATTTTTCATTAACGCATCATATTCAGCATCCATTATCTGTTTCCAATTATTATCCTTTAATGCTTCTCATAAGTTTTGTGGCTCATCAGTTGGTGTTAAAAATGAATATTTAACCGTACCATTGGTATAGCGCTTCTCCTTGCGAATACCACTTTGTAAATGAGTCTTTGGCCTCTTTGATGTAGCTCGCCCCCAGCCGAAGGTGCCGTAGAAGATTCCAGCATGGGATCCAGAGTGGATACGGCCGTCGGGGCTCCAAATTCAGTGCCCTGATCGTGTCGGGTGCGTCGGATGTAGAATCGTCCGCACGCATTGGAAAGGCGGTCGTTGGCCCAGGCGATGTGTCATGGGACGATACGCCAGGCTCGGACTCCTGGGTAGATACACCTGTGGAAGTTGTTGGAGGCACAGGTGAATCGCCTTGTGGGTCAGCTCCGACAGAAGGAGCTCCGGGTACCCTCGTATGCGATGACAGTAATTCCTGCATGACTTCATGCGCCAGGAAATCATTGTTAGCAGGATTAATTGGAGAATCAGCCACATGATCACTTATGGTACGAACCCTACTAGTCGGATTTAACAAATAGGTAGGTTGAAACCTACGACCAGCATTAGGACCAAGAAATTAAAAGGGAAATAGAGATTCATCAAAAGTTACATCTCGAGAAATATAAACCCTTCTAGAATCAGGATCTAGGCACTTAAACCCTTTATGAAACGGACTGTATCCTAAGAAAGTGCATTGCTTGGAGCGGAATTGAAGTTTATGGGTATTGTAGGGTCGTAGATTAGGCCAACAAGCACATCCAAAGACACGAAGAGAGGAATAATCTGGCTGTTGATTAAACAACCGAAAGAGGGGTGCGTAATATGATAGTAAATGACTAGGTGTTCTATTTATCAAATGTATGGCGAAAAGAAAGGCATCAGGCCAAAATTTTAGTGGCATGTTGGTGTGAGTAAGAAGAGCTAGACCAACTTTGACGATATGACGATGCTTGCGTTCGGCTATCCCGTTCTGCTGATGTGTACGCGGACAAGATATATGGTGTGTGATGCCAACTTGGACGAAAAAGGATGCAGTTTTTGATATTCACCCCTAGTCGGTTTGCATTGTTATAATCTTACGGTTAAATAAGCGCTAAACAAGAGATTGAAATTCTTGAAATTTGGTAAATACCTTAAATTTAAATTTAAGAAAGTAAATCCAGGTGAACTTATTATAATTATCAATGAAACTCACATAGTATTTGTGTCCATCAAATGATTTGGATGCAGGACCCCACACATCAGAATAAATAATTTCTAAAGGATGATGGGAAACAGAGCTGGAATGAGAAAAAGGTAACTGACGACTCTTGGATTTTTGACATGCAACACACACCGAATGTTTATTTGAATTTGCTAAAATAGGAAGATTAAATTGGTTGATAACTTTTTCAACAATCAGAGCAGTCGGATGACCTAAACGAGAATGTCATCTATCAAAAGAAATTTTTTAGCTCTATAGGCTTGCTTTATTATGTGACTAGTAGGAAGAGGATAAAGCCCATGATCACAGCATCCCTTAAGCAGAGTTTTCTTTGTTGCCTGATCCTTAATCAAGAAAAAATCAGGATAAAATTCTATAAAGGTAGAATTATCAGATGTGAGACGATGAACTGAAACAAGATTTTTGTTGGCCTTAGGAACATATAGAATATTATTAAGATGAAGATCACGACTAGGGGTTGTAACAGTAGAATGACCAATGTGATTGATTTCCATACCTGCCCCACTCGCCATGTGGATCTGATCGTGGCCCTTGTACCTATCATGGATCGACAGTTTCCCCAAGTTGCTGATGATGTTATCTATAGCATTTGAATTCATGTACCAATTGGTGTCTACTCCGTAGGACGTAGACGTTGCACCTGCATATTTTTCTTCTAGTACGAAGTTTTCGTCAAATCTGTACCAACATATGTCAGCAGTATGTCCTTTTATCTTGCAAATTCGACACCTAGGTGTGTTGTCAGGCCCATGCTGCTGATTATTTTATGGGCCTTGATTCTGCTGGCGCTGCCCATTGCTTCGGCCATGCCCACGAGATGGAGCACCCCTACACGAGCGCCCTCTGCCTCGCGTGCCTTGCAACGCACCGCGCCCCTGGTTGACGGAATTAACCGAGGAGCGGCTATCAGGCTGGAGAAGATCCATACGCTACTCAAACGAGAGCAGCTGGGAGTACATCTCTCCCACACTGATCGGCTCAGTCCTGGCGACTAGGGCTGAGATGATGGGATTGTAGTCAAAATTGAGGTCGGCGAGAACGTAAGAGACCAGCTCATTGTCATCGATGGCCTTGCCAGCAGATGCGATCTCATCGGCGAGAGACCGCATCTTGGCGACATATTCCACCATGGAGAGATTGCCCTTATTCGTTGTGGCGAGCGTGATCCTGGTGTTGATGGTGCGCGCTCGTGACATTGAGGTGAACATAGCCTCGATAGCACTCCATACTTCAGCAGCAGTCTTACAAGGAGTTAACTGAGATAAAATATTTGGAGTGATAGAAGAGAGCAGGAATCCTAGAACCTGTTGATATGTAGCACCCCACTCAACGTAGAGCGGGTTCTGCACCTCCACTTCTTTGCCATCTGCTGTAGTCTTCATGGTAGACGTGGGGGTCTTTGTAGCGTCTGTGAGAAATCCCTCCAAACGTGCGTCCCTCACGATGGCAAGCACTTGCATTTTCCACAATGTATGGTTGTTTTTGGTCAGTTTCTCGAAAACAGCTTGGCCGACCAAGGGATTGATGGCTGCGGCGTAGGAGGTTGGCATGGTGGAAGATAGATCTAATCTATTATTATTTGATAGCTTTGATACCATGTAAGATAATCAGAGGGCTGAAGCGTGTATTTGACCTCGTGCCGTCTGTGTGTTATATATAGCCAGAAAGAGTTCTTGACGTAGCTTAAAAGACGCCATATGAAAAACTCTTAACTTTCCATATTACAGAAGATTTACATATTAGAAGGGACGCCATATAAAAGGTTTTTAACTTTTATAATTATAGAAGATTATATTAGAAGAGGCATCATATGAAAGGTTCTTAGAAACTTTTTAGATGCATGTGTTACAGATTTATCTAATAATTATGACAATAATTCCTGTGATGTCCTCAAAAAATGTATGACTACTATTAGATGTGAGATATCAGTGTTCGTATAAATTTTGTTCTCTCAAAGTGGGTGGTAGTAATAACACAACTTTTGATTAAAAAGATCAGAAACAATGGAAAAGTTAAAATTTTCATTAATAAAAAGGGAAAGTAAGTTGCTCTAACAGGTGGATGAAGTGATGGGAAATTCTTTCTGGTTGGACTAAAATTTAATTCTATTTCCTTTTCTTTAACATGGTAGCTGATGTATTTACTGGAGTGCTCATAAAAGCTGCTGACCTTGGTAATATTGAAGGCTTGATAGTTGGTATTTGGTAGTATACTGATCTCTGTCCGGGTGCTGGATTAGAAGTCGACTTATTTTGGAAGCATTCCACTCCTTCCACATTTCTCATTCACCAAAATGATGGCGATTCTTATCTTTCTTTGAAATGGATAAGAGTCTTTAGTAAGCAAAATATTTGAAACGGTTCTTATATTTGAACAACTATCTGGCATTTCCATTAATTTCATTAACGTGATCTCATCCCTATGCATGTCTGAAGATAAGATCAATGTCTTCGCCTAGCTTTCAGTTATGTATTGTTCGCCCCCCCCCCCCCCCCCACCCCCACCCCCATCTTGCCTTTTGGATGTATTACGTGGGCCACTAAGGCTAATAGATTTGGGGAACTGGGTAATGCCAACCAAGTTCGTTTCTGGAAGGTGGCTTTTTTTTGAAAGATTTGGGAAAAAAAGAAATAAAAGGATAAAACAATGGGAGTTTGCTTTGTTGTCTATGATTCAAACTTAATTTCTGTAGTTCTGAAATTCTTCGCACAAAAAGCAGAACGATAATCATGGCACCACCTCATTTTTGGTAGGATTATTATGGCAACAGATCACCAAACTAAAAGGGATACATGGAAGATGCTACCCAAAGAGAGGGATCAAAGAACCAGACGACATTTCGTCAGCGAAAGGACCTATCTAACATTTCGACAGCCAGACATGATTTCTTCTTCCAGGTCCTAACCATAGCAAAAGGTTCGTCCAATCCATGAGAGCAGGAGGTGCATCCAATATCCTAATATTGTTGCTCTGTTCTTCGACGTCGATCCAGCGATCAGGGCAGAAATCAGTCACACGCCTCGCGATGGTATGAGGTGTCCAAGGTGGCAGGTGAGCCACTCCTCCGGGATCATCTCGCCGGTGTATTCGTCCTCCTCAGTGCTCGTCTCCACCGTCATGGAAGGCCTACATGAAGCAACACATCAAAGATATCAAGATACATTCATGGAGGTCTGTGTGTGTGTGTGTGTCAGTGTCAGGGTGAGTCGGCCAGTCACCGTGCGACGTCGGGGATGCGCGCCGGCGGCACATCGGGGAGGAGCCCACGGAACATCTCCGTCTGCTGCGCACTGTAGTACTTCATCCCGCGGCAGGACATCTCCTCGCGCTCGCCGTTCGACTTGAACTCGATTGTGCCCTCCGTGACGGCGCCAGGCATGCCGACGTCGACCAGGACGTGCTCCGCGAACTGCCCCGACCAGCTCAGCCGGTGCCGCAGCGTGAAAGACTTGTACTCCACGGCCCAGCCGGTGGAGCAGATGACCACGAGTTTCTCCAACACCGGCGCGTCCACGGTGACATGGCCGAACGGCGCGAGCTCGTCGCCATGTCGCGGCCTGACATTGATGTCGTCCATGACGAGCAGCTTGAGCCGCGGGAGGCGGATGTCCACCAGCCGTTGCTCCACCTTGCAGTCCTCCAAACGCAGGCGCTCCTGCTGCGGGCACCACTCGTCCGGCGCGAACGGCACGGCGACGGGGACCCACTCCAGCGTCAGGGACCGGAGCGACGGGAGGCGCGGCGCGGCGCGTCGTGGATCTCCAGCTGGTAGAGGGTGAGCTCCCGATGCGAGTGGGCGTAGACAACCGGCGCCCGGTGGTCACACCTGCTGATCTGTAGATCCGTCGCCATTAACGGCATTTAGAGATCCCACTTGTCCCGCCGGTGCGCGAGGGCGGCGCGGAAGCCGCCGGGGCCGTTGCAGACGGTGATGCGGATGTTGGGCGTGTCAGCGGCGTTCACGAGGACGTTAGCCGTCTCCTCCATGCGGCGGTCGCCGGTGAAGTAGACTAGGTTGAACGTGTCCACTGCGGAGGCCATCCTGCCGAGCGCGACGCAGTGGCCGAACACGACGAAATCGGGGAGGATGCCACCGATCAGCACGAACTCCCGCAGGTCGATGTTGACGACGGGGGCGGCGCGGTGGAGGCCGAGGCGGCGCCACGCCCGGCACACCGCGTACAGCTGGATGACGTCCCAGTAAGCAAGCTCGGAGACGATCCGCGCGAGGACACCGTCCGGCAGCGCGGCGAAGCGATAGGCGGCGGAGATCTCCACCTCCATCTCGCGCCGCCCCCGCTTCGGCTCCCTGATCGAGCCGCGCCTCTCCATCGCCTCTTCCTTTCTCTGGTGGCCTACGCAAATGGAGGAATGGGTCATGGCGTCTCGCACGGATTCCTTCCAAATTGGGGAAATGTGAAGCGGGCGGCGTGCTTCCAAATTTCAAAATTTTCTAAATCCGACAATTACTCCCGCCCGCCGTACAGGCGAAATTGGGGGGAAGGAGCTAACGAGGGAGATGGGCTCATGGGCCGGAGAAACTGAACGGTATAGGGCCGCCAAAATCTAGTAAGCTGCGTATTCGGCCCAAGAATACAGCAGTCTCAGTTGATACAAACAGAAGCAGCAACTCAAAAAGTTGGCACTCGTTGACAACGTTAGGTAGGAGTATATCATGGTAACCTCCAAGACTGAAATGATCCATAGGTTTTTTTTATTTTCTGAGAATTAATGATTCATAAGTTCAAAATTTGGACTAGCATGGCCTGGTGGTAAACTTTTGCCAAATTTGTTGCAACCCTCATATCTGCAGTTGTTTAGGCATCCAATTACAGGCTAAGTTCCAGATATGATTGTCTTGATGAAAGTTTTCACATAATTAGTACCTGGTTGAATTCAGACATCCACAGTATTTCTTAAGACAGCCTGACTTCTGGAGGGAAAAGAACTCTGTTTGATGCCTTGACTTACTGAAATAGGGTAAGTTTAGAAACTGTAGACAGCGTTTTCAGTGTCACCGTGAGCAGCAAGTATGCATAGCTTAAGCAATTCCACAGACTTCTGCTCGAATTTTGAAACTATACAAATTACTGCCGAATTAAATTGTAAGACAATTTCTTCCATCAAATATCAAACTTTCCAAAAAAAAAAGAAACTCCGTGCGGCAGCGCCCTCAGCCGCATCCCTTGCTCGCGCGTGCGACAGCCTGTCTTGCGCTGACGTCACCCCACGCATGCCCTCCTCATCGATAAATTCAACTCCCGCCTTGGTGGTGGCGTGATCCACACCCGCACACGCACGCTCCCTCTCATCCCCTTTCTTGCCCCCTAAACCCTAGAATTCCTCTCGCGCGATCGAGACACCGATGGCGGAGGCGGAGGGTGGTGCGGATCAGCTCCCGCCGGGACTCAGGTTCGACCCCAGCGACGACGAGCTCGTCGCTCGCTACCTGCTCCGGCGCCTCCAGAAGCAGCCCCTCCCTCTCGACGGCGTCATCCTCGAGGCCGATCCCGTGAGCTCGCCGCCGTGGAAACTTCTTGCGGATCAAGGCCGGGGTGACGAGGCCTTCTTCTTCGCGGACGCGCACGCCAAGAACGGCAAGGGCAAGCGGCAGAAACGCACCGTCGAAGGTGGAGGATTCTGGCAGGGACAGAGGATGTGCGTGGATGGCCAGAGGCTGCTCGTCCCCGACGATGACGGCGGCGGCGGCCTGGAGATCTCGTGGCGCAAGTACGTCCTCAGCTTCTTTGCCGAGGGCGAGAGGGGAAGTTCGGGGTGGGTGATGTACGAGTACACCGTCACGGCGCCGGCTGACCTCGCCTCGTCGCCACTCCGGCTGTACCGCATCCGATTCAGCGGCTACGGCAAGAAGCGCAAGAGGGAACCGCAATGTCTGGGCGCCCACGACGACGGCGATCAAGAACGCGCAGTGTCCCGGCGCACTGAATCAGAGACTGCTCTGTTCGAGAAGGTCGGGCCGCCGCCACAGCCTGTTCCTCCTGCGGCGGCGGTGGGTCAGGGCACCGATGACGCTGATTGCACCGATCAGGGCTCCTCAGGCGTGATCGACGGTTCTTCTCTGGTGTTTTGTGATCTTCCCGACCTGATCATCCTGCCAGCAGAGCAAGCTGATGCCGGAGGTGGTGCAGAGACTACTACAGCCGTGGTGAATTCTGAAGGCACCGATCAGAATTCTACTTGCGTGATGGCCGATTCTTCCCATCATCTTCCTAATCTTCCTGGGAGAATTGATGAGGATGAGCTGCAGCGGTTTTTGCGTGAGTACGACATGACCAACCTGTTCGTCCCACAAGCAGAGGAAGCCGGTGACTGTGGTGGTGCAGCGTCAGCGCCGTCGTCGTCTTGGGACAACCAGAACTACTGCCCATCGGGCGTCATGGTCGGGGAGCCGCTGGCATTGCCGGCACCTTCGGGGATGTCGTCGCTGGACAACCAGAACTGCTCCTCGTCGGGTGTCATGGACGGCGAGGTGCCGGCGTATGCTGATTTTGATTTTCCAGAGAGCATAGATGATGTGCTTAGCACCCTGGACGACTTCACCACGGCTGACAACAGCTGCTTGTACTTCATCATGGACGAGCTGTTGGATCTGGCAGACTAGCTTCCTCAAGATAGCAAGGGATATCAACACTGACATCGTACTTGTAATTGTCGGAAGAGATTTTCAGTAGTCAACCTGTAGGGCAGAGGCAGAGATGTTCCTGAGTTCTAGCCTGTATTTATTATTTAATTACTCCCTCCACATTTTGATTTTTTAAAAAAATTAAACTTTTTTATGTTTGACTAAGTTTATAGAAAAATATAACAATACTTTTAATATAAAATAAGATTTAATAAAACTAATTTAATATTATGAATATTGCTATATTTTTTTATAAGAAGGAAGTTTAACTTTGAAAAATGTCTTACAGTATAGAACGGAGACAGTAGTTGAATTGAATGAATTTATGACGTATGCAAACCATGTGTCTTATTAGTTGAGAATGATGTTGATTGGTTGAATTCAATGTAAGCAACATTATTGTAAGTAATATCCCTGTTCAATGAATGTATTCCCTATTCAATTAATTGCTTTGTCAAACTTCTTTAGTGATACACATCTAATGAAGTTTTTTATTTCAAATTCAATGAAGTGATAACTCCTTTTGAGTGGAAAGTCACAAATATCCCAAAACTAATCAGAACATAACGGAGTACAGTTGTTGATACTGAAACTCTAGTTTTTCCCCTCTTCTCTGCTTAATTATCTGTTAGATTATCTTCTTAATTAGCCCAGTGTCCTGATAGCACAACATTATGCTGTTTGAATTGAAAACAAATAGCTCTAGCATGTTGTGATCCTTTAGGTTTAATCAGCATTGATATAATCCTGATGAATTTGACAATAAGCTCCGAAAAGAGCATTTTCAGAGTCACCATGAGCAATGCTTATAAGCATGCACCATTGTTACCGAAATAAATGCAACAAAAGGCTCATGATCACTCATCACAAAGCATTTTGACCTCAATGGATCATGGATGAACCAACATGCTAACAGCTGCAAACTGCAGTTCCCCTAAATTATGTTAGATACCAGGATATATACTGACCAGTAGTACATCTTACATTATATGTACATTTACTGAAGACTGTACAAAGCGAAAACATCTTTTTTTGAAAACTTGAGCCAGCAATTACTGGTGTTGTATTAAGCAGGAAGAAAAGTTATTACACGTCTCCCACAGGGAAGCTTTCAGAGCAAACAAAAGAAAAACATCTGCTTTGGTGACAGCAATCTGTAATACAGTGTTTGATTGCCAATCCAGCAATCTGTCCAAAACTTCGCCCATCTCCAACGGTCAACTTAGTCAAGGATGCAAATAAGTTTTTATCTTTTTCATCGCAAGGTGTTGGCATACATGCCCATGGTTTTGCTGGATCGATCCATTGAAACCACGACCATCTTATTCTTAATGCCCTGGCAAACTTTTGCAGATTCAGAATTGCTAAGCCCCTATCTTTTTGGTGTGCAAACTTTTTTCCAGTTCACTTTGCATTTGCCTCCACTGAGATCCTTGTCCCCTCCCCACAGAAACTTTCTCCTGCCTTTGTCCATATCTTGAAGGAACTGTTTTGGAGGTTTCATGGCAGTTAGGAGGTAGATAGGTATGGAACTCAATACTGAATCAACCAGTTCCTTCTTCCTGCTTGTGTAAGCATCTTCCCTTTCCATCCTGGCAGACGTGCCTTCAGCTTGTCTTGGACTGGCTGGAGATTCACTCTCTTGATTCTTGCTGTTGTCAGGGAAAGCCCTAAGTATGTCATAGGGAAATGCACCTGCTGGCCAGTGAAACTCTCCAAAATAGTTGCGGTGTTCAGTTGTTGGCACTGAATTGTCGTTACAAAGCTCTTGTCTAAATTTACTTGTAATCCTGTTAATGCCCCGAAACTGCAGGATGTGTATTAACTGTTGTACATCTTCCTTTGTAGGCTTTAGGAAAATTGCTGCATCACCAGCATAGACCATAGGGGGACAACCTGAATTTTGCAGCCCTAGTTCCAATTTTTGAGAGTGCCCCCTGTTCCGTGGCAATGTCAGGTATCCTTTGTAGATGTTCTATTTCCAGGATAAAAAGACATGGAGAAAAAGGAAAACATCTAGCATCCTCAAGAATTCACAACTACTTTGCCGGCGCGAATGCAAAAGGAGACAACAATTCCTACAAAACCGATTAATGGTATGATTCCTTCAAAACAGATTAACCATGCCGCCATTTTGTAAACTCGGTAATCTTCCTGTGTACAGGCCCTCTCTGGCAAGATGTGCCATCTTCACTACAGTCGTGTGTACAGTCCTGCCTATCCTAGTCAGTAGTGGCTTTAAATTGCACTGTAGTACTCTCTCCAGTCTGGTCTCGTGTCTCTCTTGCCAGCAGCACTTGTATTGAGTGACTTCCACTAAATTTGATCTCATCATCTTTTGCAAACTGAAGTGCTATCTACAATTAAACAAACATGAAAGCAAATTGAGGGTAAGCAAGTCGACAGAAAAAAGGTTATTAGTATCTGAACAAAGTGAACATCTCAGGCAGAAGCCGTATCCCACTAATTCAATTCACTGATAAAATTGACGCATTATCATATAATCCATCTTGCTCGCTTTTTGGTATAAGGGGGGATGATACTACGATCCATTTAGCCAAAGTGTCAGTTATTCATTCATGCATGACAAATTGTTTGTTCATTATGTGGCCTAGATGGAAAGATCCAATTAGCACAATATGCCCATAAAAGATTGGTGGTATGCACTAGCAAGGGGATAAACAAGCATAATCTAAAGAAGATAGAAGATTAATCCATGGCTACCTAATTAGGACCTTATAGAATGTATCAAAGGAAAGGAATCGAATAAATTTTCAACAAGAATCAAGAAATGAGATGAAAGTGGCACATATCATTACAGAGGATATTAGCAAGGCCTAAATAGTGCTAGTTGATTTTTCCAAGTTGTTGTATCCATTTCTTCTTTTTTTTTTAGATGAACGGCGGTAGGAGCTCTGCCGGAATTATATTGAGGGGGAAAAACAGAGGTTCACCATACAAAAACCATAGATTACAGCTAGGTTAGGTAAAAACTCCTGACAAGACGGGTACAGGGGAAAAAACGAGAAGAAAAAACTCTCGATGTGGGCGGAAGGCCGTGCTCCTTAAGACTAGGCCCTGTTTTACTATATGGGCGATCTGTATATCCAACTTCGAAGTGTTTTGGAAGACTCTCCTGTTCCTTTCCATCTAGATGTTCCACCAGGTTGTGAGAAGGGCTCCTTGGAACGCTGATTTCTGCTCCTTTGTGGTGATTTGGCAAGTTGAGCTCCACCAAGCACCATTGTCCATGGGTGGAGTGGCCCAGGTGATGTTCAGATTTTGCCATTGACAAACGATGGTCCACACTTGTTAGAAGAAAGTACGGTTTGTATAGAAGTGAAGTGTACAGACAGTGAGACTGAGACCCCGTTTTGGTTGGGACTATATATACATATTTAACGATTTAACATCCCCTATAATCGTAGTGTGAGGGGCACAGACGCAAAGATTAAACCGAAAACCGGTGAATAAAGGTGTAGGCAGACATTTGGTCATGATGTCAGCGAACTGGTGCGTTGACGGTACATGGAGCACCCGAATGAGTCCTAGAGCGACCTTGTCACGGATGAAGTGAATATTGATCTCGATGTGCTTCATGCGATGATGGTGAACCGGGTTGGCGGTCATGTAGACGACACTCACATTGTTGCAGCAAACAACAATTGTGGAGGCGATGGGTGTATGGAGTTCCTGGAGAAGCTGGCGAATCCAACAGCACTCGGCGATGATATGAACAACGGCGCGATACTCGGCTTTTACGCTCGACCGAGACACCGTGGTTTGGTGTCTGGAGGACCAAGAGACCAAGGTGTCACCTAGGAAGACGTAGTAACCGGATATGGAGCGTCAGGAGTCGGGACAACCCGTCCAGTCTGATTCAGAATACGCGGTGAGAGTCGATGGGGATGAAGCTGAGATGGAGGCTAGTGATCAGGGTGCTCTTCACATAGCGAAGAATACGCTTGAGCAACGGAAGATGAGGTTCAAGGGGAGCATGTATGAAAAGACACACTTACTGGACCGCATAGGTAAGGTCAGGCCGTGTGAGCATCAAGTACTATAGAGCACCAGCAAGGCTCTATTACTAGGAGGGGTCAGCGATGAGAGAGCCATCGGTGGCGAGGAGCTTGGCACGAGTGTTGATCGGAGTTGCGGTAGAGTGACACTCGGCCATGCCCGCACACTGGAGAAGATCCATGGTATACTAGCACTAGGAGATAAATAATCCGTGGGGGGAGCACGTGACGAAAATGCCAAGGAAGTAGTGCAAGTGACCAAGATCAGTCATGGCGAACTCCGAGTGAAGTCGTGCCATGATATGCTGTAGGGTGATAAGCGAGGATGCCGTAAGGATGATGTCGTCGACATATAGGAGTAGGGTAGGCGATGGCATCCCTAGTGTGAAGTATGAAAAGAGATATGTCGGAGATGGAGGCAATGAAACCGAGTTGTTGAAGGAAGGTGACAAAACACCGGTACCAAGGCCGAGGGGCCAGTTAGAGGCCATAGAGAGAGTGCTGGAGGAGATAGACGGCGTCGGGACGAGCTGGGTTGACAAAGCCTGGGGCTGCAGGCAGTAGATGGTCTCCACTAGATGACTATAAAGAAAGGTGTTCTTCACGTCAAGCTGGTGGATCTGCTAGGAGCGCGAGGCAGCGAGGGTAAGAACGATCCAAATAGTGGCAGGCTTGATGACAAGACTGAATGTCTCGTCGTAGTCAATGTTGGAGCATTGGGAGAAGCATCGAACTACCCAACGCTCGTTGTGACGAGCAAGGGATCTATCGGAGTGAAATTTATGTTTGAAGATCCACTTGCCAGTCACAATGTTGGTGTCGAGAGGACGAGACACGAGTCGCCAGGTCTCGTTGTCCATGAGTGCCTTGTACTTGTTAGCCATGGCCACGCGTCACTGAGGGTCGGCCAGAGCGGAACGGTGATTCACCGGGATGGACAAGATGTCACAGTGGACTGTGGAGAACCTATAGCGCTGAGGTAGACAGAGAGACCCGGTCCGAGAACGGGTGATCATGTGGAAGATGGTCAGGACGGGGGTGGTCGCGTGATCCAATGGCGATGTCGGTCATGTGGCGGTGTGTGCAGGAGCGGAGGTGATATCAGGGCGACGCCGGCGGCTATAGGTTCAGAGAAAGGCCTGGACTAGGTCAGCCGGGGCAACTACTGGCGCGGTGGTGGTGGAAGAAGGAAGGGAAGCCGATGGAGGTACGGTCGGCATGGTAAGGCCACAGAGAAGGATGGAGTCATTCAGTGGATCCTCTGGAACCACCGGAGTGGACTGCGAAGGTGTAGTGGTCGGTGAGGAGCGGGTGGGTACAGTGTTGGTGAGGAGGAAATCGAGGTCACCAGACGAAAGTCTAGGGTTAATTAACCCAAAAGGGAAGCAGGACTCATCAAAAACGATATGGCGAGAGATGATGATACAGCGAGTGGAGAGATCAAGGGAGCGGTATTCCTTGTAGGAGGAGGGATAGCCAAGGAAGATGCTGGCGGTGGAGCGTGGGGCGAGTTTGCGAGGAGTAGTGGCTGTCAAATTGAGGCAACAAAGACACTCGAAAACACGTAGACGGGAGTAGTCGGGAGTCTTGTGATATAGGAGAGTGTAGAGAATGTCATTACGGATGGAGGAGCAAGGGCGCCGATTCAGCAGATAAGTCACTGTGGTGAGTGCTTTCAGCCCAGTATGATGCGGGTAGGTGGGTGTGGAGAAGCATGGTGCGACTGATGTTGTTGAGGGTATGAAGGAAGCATTTTGCCTTGCCGTTTTAGGGGGAAGTGTAAGGACAAGAGAGGCAAAGGTAGATGCCATGAGAGATAAGGAAGGTTTAGATGGTACAGTTGACAAACTGCATCCCATTATCAGCTTGTATGGCTTTGATGGTAAGGTAAAATTGAGTCAAAGTGTAGTTGGAAAATTTGATTAAGTGGGCAGTGACCTCGGACCTGTGAGAGAGGGAGAAAGTCCAGCAGTAATGTGTGTAATCGTCAAATAAAATAAGATAATATTGGTAGTCGAAAACACTTGTAACTGGAGAAGTCCACACATCACAATGAGTAAGTTCAAAAGGTCAAGAGGTACAAGAGGTGGAGGAGGAGAATGAAAACCGCACATGTTTGCCATGTTGATAGGAGTGGCATATAGTGGGGTTGTTGCTAGTACACTGGATGAAGGCGCTACAACAAAGAGTGGTGACAGCGTTAGGACTGGGGTGGCCAAGGCGGAGATGCCAAAGGTTGGTGGAGATGGCGAGACTGGTGTGAGAAATGGATGGCGCTGCAGGGATGGTGTAGAAGTCGCCACCACTATTACAGTGAAATATCTCACGCTAGGTCGGGATTTCCTTCATAGAGAAAACATATGCGTCAAATTCGATAGAGCAATTCTTATCTCTGGTGAATTGATGGATAGAGAGGAGATTGTGTACAATAGAGAGAACAATTAAGACATTATGGAGTGGGAAGTTGGATGTGGATGTAGGTAGGATAGAGTCACAGTAGCATGTGATTGGGAGAGATTGCCTATTGCCGACAGTGATGAAAGGGGAGGAGAAAGGACGGCGGGAAACAAGTATATCGTCCAAGAAGGCCATGTGTGATGACGCACCAGAGTCCAGCACCCAGGGGTGCTAGGGCTAGAGCGTCATCTGGTTGAGGGTGGCGATGAGGCCAGCCTGGTTTCACAGAGGAGCCGACTGGGAGGCTTGCGAGGGTGCGGAAGGCAGGAGCAGTTGCACCAGGGCGGACGCCATATGGGCCTAGGGGTGAGTGCCGAGGACCCCGGGCTGCCAGCTGATGTGGCTGCACGGCTGGGGTTGAGGCGCCCAAGGGTTGTAGCAGAGCCACGGACCCATGGGGCCAGCTAGAGGGGTAGGGGTAGTAGCGGGCCATGGCTGCATAGGGCCGCTCCAACTCTTACCCTTACCCTTCCCTTTGCCTTTGCCGCTACCGCCGGCTCGGGCCCTGTTGTTGTGGCCGAAGCCATGGCTGTCGGAGGAGCCGCCAGGGCCACGAGAGGAGGCAGCAGCACACGTGGGGTGGCAGCCACTGGGGTTGTCGTAGCCAGGACCGGCTACGGCGATGAGAGCGGTGTTGGTGACAGTCTTCTCATCGTTAGCCAGATAAAGTTCCTTGAGAACTAGCACATCGTGATCACGGGCAAACGTGAGAAGAGTGGCGGAATTGGCGATGTCATCAGTGGTGTTTGAGAAGCGAGCATTGAGTACGCGCAAAAGGGTAAGGACGAGTTGTGAGTCGGCCACAGGGTGGCCAACATTACGGAGGGCGGTGGCCTTGATCTTTAGGCATTGGTAGTACGAGGAGATAGAGGAGTCCCCTTATACCATGGAATGAAATTCGTTGAGGCTTGCAAGGTTGCTTGTTGGCTTGGAAGAGCCGCTCAATAGCCACCCATAGGTCGCGGGCGGTAGGATCGGTGTCTTCCATGGCGAGGTCATGGATAGAGTTATCGACAGAGCCAAGCAGCCAATTGCGGACGTAGCTCTCGGTGATGTCCCACTGGGGGTCATCGGGGCAAGGGGGTGGAGCCATCGATGTGGGAGCGGAGACCAAACTTGCCACATAAGGATTTGAAGAAGAAGACCCATTTGGAATAGTTAGCGTTTAGGTCGAGTGAAATCAAAATGTGGGATTTCACGTTGATGGCAGCGTAGGGTGGAGAGAACATCGGAGTAGTCGAGGCAGTGTCGAGAGTGTCAATGGTTGGAAGAGAATCAGACCCAAGGGCTAACTCGGTAGTCATGGTGAGGTTGGATGCGACGTGAGAGAATCACGTGCGGGTGTGCTGGAGCACGTGAGAAGCCGATGGGAAGGAAGCCGATTGGAATGGGGAGAAGCCGATAGGAATGGATGAGAGGGAGAAGCCGATGGGAATGGGTGAGAAGCCAATGAGAGTGATGCGGGCGCGAGAAGAAAGGTGTGCATCCAGGAGGTAGGATGTTGCTTCTGTGGACACGCGTACACATCGGATTGGTGGGCAAGCCGATGGAGGTGGGCGCAAGGCCGATAAGTACGGGCGCTAGGCCGATGGATGCATGTGTGGAGCCGACGTCACTCTCATCAGCTTCTCACCCATTTCCATCGGCTTCTCCCTCTCATCCATTCCCATCGGCTTCTCCCCATTCCAATCGACTTCCTTCCTATCGGCTGTGAGGGAGGTAGGATGTTGCGTCCGTAGACACGCGTACACGTTGGATTGGTGGACAAGCCGATGGAGGTGGGCGTGAGGCCGATGAGTGCGGGCGCGAGGCCGATGGACGCGTGTGTGGAGCCGATGGACGTAAGGAGGAAAGTCACGAGCGCGAGAAGGAGAAGTTCGTGTCCGGTAAGCAGCGTTTTGCGTCTGCGGATACGTGTGCGCGTTGGGTTGGCGCGGACTCAAAAATGAGGGAGAGACCATGGGCGCGAAAAGGAAATGTTCGCGTTCGGGAGGCAGCGTTTTGCCTCTGTGGACACACGTACGCGGCTGATAAGCGCGGACCTAAAAACAAGAGAAGCCACGAGCGCGAAGGAAGAAAAGTTCGTGTCCAGGAGATAGAGTGTCGCGTCCGTGGACACGTCGGAGTGGCGTGGACCCGAAAGCGAGCAAGGCCGCGGGCGCGAGGGGAGAAAGTTCGCGTCCAGGAGCAAGTTTCACGTCCGCGGACGGGTGAACGTGTCGAAATGACAGGAACCCAAAGGGTGTTTTGGCCGATGAAGAGCACGGGCATGGAGGAGCGCCAATGCAACTACAGAGAGAAGGATGATGTGCGAATACAGGTTAAGGTGGAGGTGGATGGGACTAGGAGGTGGATGAAGACCGTCTCCTCGTCACGCAATGGAGGTGGTGAGCAAGGGTAAGCCCACAGTAGAAGAAAACGTGGGGAGGGTGAGCTCGAGGTGAGAAGTAGACCACCTGCGAAAGAGACGATGGGATGAAAAACTAAGGTGAAGAAGGGCAGAGGTCGTCGAGGAGAAAAACGCCAGAGGAAGAAGTGGAAGGGAAGCGTGTGGTGTAAGGGGGGTCTCGGAGGAGACGCCTGTGACGGAGAAGAGGCGTCAGCTCGCTGGCGAGAAGGGTGCCAGCGCGCGAGGATGTCTGAATCTCGTTCAGTGAAGTGTACAGATAATGAGACTGAGACTCTATTTGGGATTTGACTATGTTTAACGGTCTGAAGGCTTCTGTGCAAAGACTGCAAATCCAGTTGCATGCCAATGTCTGCAAAGTAAATTTTGTGCCGTGAGGATTTTTTATGCATAATTAGCCAACCAAAAAAGTGCATCTTGGGTTCAGCTGGGGCTTTCCAAAGAGATGTGAAGTTTAGTGGTGAAAAGCATCCCTGAAATTGGTACAGGTAGGGACTTTTGGTTGTGTAGACACCCAAGTCATTTCAGTTCCAAGATATGCCGTCTTTAGTTTGTGCTATGAGCTGGACCTCTTGGAGTAGTCCTCCTAGCTGCACTAGCTCATTTAGTTCTTCCACCGATGGTATTTGTCTGAACAAAAAGAGCCAGGTGTTGTTTGTGAGCTCAACCGGAACACTTCTTCGTTTTGCAAATTTGAAACACAGGGGCGATGTCCTTTGGACAAGAATTCCGCATGGTAAAAAATTGGTTTAAGCAAAATTGATAAAATAATTTATATTGAAATTGACAAAAGTAGTTTATATTAAAATTGGTGTTATTTAATTGATTTATATTTAAAATTATTTATGAAAAATATTTGGTGAGCATGTGTATACGTTGATATAGGTTAAGTTAAAAAATCTATGCTAGAGAAATTTTTTATTTGTGTGCAGGAATTAAATTTAGAAAATAGATGAAAAATTGCTGAAAAAAATTGGAGCAATTTCGGACAAAAATTGAGAAAATAATTCTTTGAATTAGCTACAATAAGGTGCTGGATTTACCGCCAGGCCAAATGAACAATAAACATTCAGCCCAGTAGAAGATGGGGCCGACAGAATAGGCTGACAGAGGAAACGGCCTAGCAGCGTGGGTATGTGTGCGCGGTGAGGTTGTGGCTGTTAGGTGAGCTAGGCCTCTCAACAAGCGTAGACATGGATGTGAAGAGACGTTACAGCTGACAGATGACCTAGGTCTGTCAGCGAGATCGGGCACGAGCGTGGAGAGGCGTTGTGACTAATAGGTAGTACCGAGTAGGAGACGTGTTGTGCGTGGATGTGAGTGTGGCCACATGAGATCCAGAGGCTACGTGGCGTGTTTGGATTGGTGTAGAGGCACTGGAATAGTAATCGATATAGCAGATGACGTGGCGTAATCTAGAGCCTCCATTTCATATCTGACGACTAAGAATAAATAGTGTAGTGATTACAAAATCAGGTATATAAGTCTTTTCCTTCAGTATTTTTTTTCTATAAATAAAGGATAAGATGTTAGTAATTTTTATATAGAAAATTAACAGAGTTTTTTTTATAAATTTCATAAATACAATTTTGAGAATAAAGGTAAAATTTGTCGAAGATTTGTGCGGTAATTAATCTCTTTTTTTATATCTAGCATTTGATTTTAGATTAATTTATTTCCTCTAGGTTTTGGTTTGATTTCTTTTATTTTTCTAAAAAGTTTAATAATCTCGTGTTATTAATTAATTAGGGTTTAATTAATTTTGGTTAACCTTTTGTTAAGTAAATTTATTTCATTAATATTTTGAGATTCAGAAGTATGATTAAGTGATTTCAATTGGGTTTGTTTATAAATTTTATCTAGTTTATTTTACAAATTTTGCAGTTCAATCGGAGTTACAGATCTATAGCTATAATCTGTTTAGTAGCAAAATGATGTTTTGTGCAGATTCAAAAAATACAGTTTTTTAGTTTTTGCAATTAAGGGAAAGTGTTAAATTTTAATTTTATTTTCTGAAATCATTCACCCCCTCTGATTGATTATTTTAGAGTGAGTTGATCATACAGCAACCATTTCCCACATAATTGTTGTTGCTGAATGGAAAAGACTTTTATTAGTCTTGTTGCATGGTATTTCCATGCCAACCTAGGGTTTATCCTCCTCTTTCCATTTGAACCAAAGCCAACATAATCTTAGTGACCTTGAGAATTTGTCTAGGTTGGGTAGGCCTAGACCACTGAGGTTCTTTGGTTTGCAGGTTATTTGCCAATTGACAAGACTGCCCCCTAGGTTTATGTTGCTAGGATCTTACCCCTTGCAAAGAAACGCTCTTCGGATACAATCAATTCGTTTGAGCACCCATTTGGGTGTTTGTAGGACAGTGAGGTGGTATGTTGGCATGGAGCTCAAGACTGATTCTACCAAGGTCTTGCATCCATTTGAGGTAAAAAAACACCCCTACCACCCTAGGATGCGCAATCCAATTTTGTCGAATAGAGGTAAGAAATCAATCTTTCATAGTTTTCTTTCTATGTAATAGCAGATCTAGGCACCCGCATGGAAATTGTTTGAAGGTGCCAAGGAAAAAGGAAAGCTCGTGCTCAAGGTCAATTTCTTCACATCTGATTGGGAAGATTTATGTTTTGTTTATATTTGTGTGCAGCCTCGAGACTTGTGCAAAAAAGGACAAGATTTTGTTTATGGCTACCAATTCACAAGTAGCTAGCTTTACAAAGATTGTGATGTCGTTTGTGTAAAGGGAGCAACGAAATCTGCCAAACCTCTCGCCGATCAGGATTAGGATAGAAGTGTGTTCCGTAGCTTTAAGGATTCTATGCAAAGGCTCCATAGCGAGGATGATGAGCATTGGGGGCAGAGGGTCCCCCTGCCGGAGCTCTCAAGATTGAATAATTTTACAACATGGCGATGCATTAAGAAGGACCTGAGACAATGAAGTGTCAAGGAGGTTTGCAATCTAGTTCCTCTATCTATTGCCCAAACCATATTGTTGAAGAACTTCTAGTAAAAAGGGCCAACTGATGGTATCAAATGCCATGGATATATCCACATTAATGAACAACACTAGCTTTTTGGTCCTATGCAGGAAATGCACCATGTTTTGGACAAAAAGAAAATTATCATGGATAGCTCTTTTCCTAATGAAGGCACTTCGATTCTGTGAGACTAACTTGTTTAGTCTTAGAGCAAGTCTATTGGCAAGGATTTTGGCAATGGTTTTTGCAAAGCTGTGCATCAGACATATAGGTCAGTAGTGTTCTGACCCAAAAGTGTCCTCCTTAGGTAGAAGGCAAATGTAGGCTAAGTTCACTTCTACGAGGTGAGAAGTGTTTAAGTTCATAATGGAGGTTATGGAGTTTAAGAGATCTTCTTTAATGATCTCCCATGAACGTTTAAAAAATGCAAGCCATCTGGCCCCGGTGCCTTTTTAGAAGGCATGGAAAAAACTGCATGCTTTAGTTCCTCCTCCAAGATGTCCTCTTCTAGGTTGTTCAGATCAAAAGGAGGGAAATCTAAAGCCAACCAATTGAAACATGCTCCTCTCCAAGTTGCTGTCCCAAGTCGTTCTGCAAAGAAACAAAAAAACTCACTTTGTTTATCTTGGGACAAAATTATCACACCTTGCGGGGTCTAGAGTGACTGAATGAAGTTTTTTCTTTGGTGGGAGTTAGCTTTAATGTAGATGAATTTGGAATTTACATCTCCTTCCTTTAGCTAGGTTAGCCTAGAGTGTTGCATGATCTGGATTTTATTCAGAACTAATAGACCAAGGATTTTTGCTTTGAGGTTTGATCAAAGCACATGTTCATCTTTGGATATAAGTCTGAATTTTTGTGCAACATCCAATTGGAAGATTGCCTCGGTTGCCACTACAAGATAGCTGTAGTTTGATATCTCAAACATGAGAAAGGCTCTAGCACTTGAGATCGCAAGCTAGACGCCGGAATTCAAGCTGAATGATAGCAAGAGGATTTGTCGTGAGGAGTGGCCGTTACCAAGAGTCTATGGCTATATCCATGAAACCTAGGATTTGTAACCAAAAGGACTCAAATCTAAATTTTGGAAGTCGCTATGTCTTCCATCTCCCACTAGGAAAAGGGGCATGTGGTCAAAGCAGGAAGAAGATAGGGGGTGTAGGTTTGCATCCATGAACATAATGTCTCAGTCCACTAAGACAAAAGCACAATCAATCTTCATATGTGTTGGGTTTTCACCCTCGCTTGCCTAGGTGAAGCGACGACTTGACAAGTTTAGTTCTTTTACTTGGATTTTATCTATAAGGACCTTGAAGCATTGCATAAGTCTTCTATTAAGTCGATCATTATTTTTGTCTGAGACTTTATAGATGAGATTAAAGTCACCTATTAGCATCCTGGCCGGTTTCATCGAAGGTTTTAGGGCCTCAAGCTCTAAGAGGAAGCTTTTGTTGTCTTCTTCTAGTTGTCGGCCATAAACCACTGTGATGGACCATTGCAATCCCTCCTCGTGCATTGAGATTGTTGTGGAGAGGGAATATTGGCCTAAGGCCACATCTGAAATAGAGAAGAAAATTTCATCACAAGCTAGGATTATACCTTCCCTTGTGCCAGATGCTGGAAGGGCTACAAATTGTCTCACAAATCTCTGCCTAGAGTGTTCAAGATAGTTTGGTCCACGACATTGACCAACTTTGTTTCCTGAAGACATATAATTGAAACACTAGTTTGTTGCACAAAAGCTTTGATAGAGTCTTGCTTGGCTTGGGCATGAGCCCTCTTACATTCTAGTTGAATAGGTAAACATTATCCTACAACAGGTGAACAAAGGAAAACTACTAGTTCTGGCTTTGCGATCGACGTGTGCTCCTTGTCGCATGCCAAAACACAACCAATGGTGCTGGCAAAAACACAACTAGAGGAAGCAGACACATTTACATTAGCTGGGGTATTAGGGTTGATAACATTTTCATCTTGGAGTAGCAAAAGGCCTAAAGACTGGATGCATGTAGCATAGTTTGCATGGAAGACACTATTGTGAGATAGCAGAGCTTTGAGGTGGTGCATTATGGACTGGGTTGTACTCTATGTCTTCATTTGTCGGGCAATCAAACTGATGTCACCACTGGCTTCTTCTTGGAGGCCTTTAGGCGGATGCTCTTGCATCCCTCCTCCTCCATAAGCATCACGATCGTCTTCAAGGAGTCTAGGGACAAAGGCTTTTTGTAGCACTACAAGTAAACCTTCTTGATGTTATCATAAAAATTAGCATGTTCATCTAAAATTCTAAACTTTTTGGATAGAATCTCTTGAGAACAAGTTTTAAGCTTGGTCCTAGCTCAGCGCTTGCAAACCAACTGCTCACTGTGGCAAGGTTTTCATCGGGCGTAGGTAGGAGCGGTGTTTGGACTAGAGTCAATAGGCCATTGATGAACTCCTCCACCTGTGAAATTCCTGGGTCTACGAAGGAAGGTACAAAAATAGGGGAAGGAAGCTGGAGTGAAGAAGTGTTCGGTGAGTAGATGGAGTGCTGTATGGAAGCTTCATGGACCATTGGGTCAAGGTGCTTCTCCAGCAACTCTAAGATTGCCCCTTGATCATGTGAAGAGAAACAAGACTAAGCCTGCAAAGCAGGTGAAAAAGAAGCTTGAGTGTTTACAAAGATGATGGCAGTAGTGCCCTCATCAAGGTTGCGACTACGGTGTGCATGAAGCTGCTTGTAGAGTGAGGCACCGTGGCCAAAAGATCATGGGGGCAGCATAGCGATACGCTCCTTCAAGAAGTTAGCTTGCAGAATAGAGGATGGTCTTACCTCGCCCAGCTTACATGAGCAGCAACTGCAACTTCTATGGTCAATACACTCCCTGGCCTACTGCCTCCCCTTGTTCTCCTGGTTTTAGGATTGACAGTCCATCCTATCAAGGTCCCTGCTTTGACTTGCGGCCTGACCGCCAAGTCGATCCCATAGGGACCGGCTCTTGTGACGGCCTCAAGATCATTGATCTCTATCTTTGTCTTCATCATCAGAGCTCCTAGTAGGGTTCAGCTCCTCCCTACACAACAGCGGATACTTACGGTGACATGTACCATCATCTTGGACCCCATAATGCCATTGGAAAGCATGGGTTTGACGAGTGTGGAGATCCTCAAGGTTGTTGACATGGATAAGAACATTGTAGGTCTAGCCCTCCTTTGGCTCTGATGGCAACGAGCTACAATGTGGCTCAAGATCGAGGAGGGGAATGTCAATAGATAGTCCCTTCTTGTCTGCATTGGTGATGGAGAAGCCGACCACCCTTGGAATGGCTCTCGGCTCATTAGTCTAGATCCATAGGTTGTAGGTGTGGTTGTAGTTTCGACGTCGTGAGTATTCTTCCACATAGCAGATGGAGCATTTGCAACTGATCACCTTGGCCGCCACTTCTTTAGTCCAAGCATGCATCGGGACCCCTTCGATGCAAAAATAGGCTATGCATCTAAAGAGAGACTAGACCTGTGTAGGCCCTCCTCCTAGGGACGGAAGAGATAGACCCTACTAGACTCGGTGACGAGCCTAGGTTGGCATAGGATGGCATCCCGATCACTCTAGTTTGAGTAGGTGACAAAGAAATCTTCAAGATGAAACTTTGTGAACTAGATGTCACTGTGCCTAAAGTGAAAGGCGACGCGAATGTTGTCCACAAACGTGCTGAGCTCAACCTTGCTTTCCTAGCTGCCCACTTGCCAAGCCACGATTGAATAGGTAGATAACTATTCTCTTAGACACTTTACCTCTTCGATGGTAGTGACCACCACAGTGTCGAAAGCCAGGCGAGCAGAGAGATAGTCCATGGTCGACCCCATGGTGGTGAGGATAGCAGGGAGAGATTTTAGTGGGAAGTGAATGGGGATGAGAGCAGGGAAATCCTCTATGGAATGAGGAGTGGGGTAGAGAGGATTTAAAGGATTTTCTCTTGAGGCAAGAAGAAGCAAGATGGCCAATCCCCAAAGAACCAGCGGTGGAGTGGTTCCATGTAGTCAACAACCCGATGGTTTGAACCGAGGCATTGGAAGCACTTTTCTGCCATGTGTTTCAAATAACGAGACCTTCTTAACTACAGATGCTCTTGGTTATTGTCCTGGATGAATGTCAAAGACTTTCTCCACCAATGATTTCTCATGACTTCTTTCCACTAACTGCATCCAACTTCAATGCTAGAAGTACTTTGCTGCACTACATGGAGACACTGAGAAGACGCCTCGAGCAGCCATCCACTCTTAAGGATTCAAAAATCCCTTGTTGTTGCTCCTCAGGATTTCACAGGGGACACCGGTGCTCTCTGGGAGTTAAGGCACACGACGTTGTGAGGAGGTAGGGGTGTAGGTGGAGTAGTAGCCACAGTGGAGTAAAGACGCCTAGATCTAGAACAATCTCCTTTCAACGAGCCATGAAGTTGAGAGGACTTGGCAAGATCTTGAGTACGAAGGGAGACAAACCTTTAATCCAGCTAGGAGGGATGACAGATCGGGGATTGAATAGGGTAATCCACCTTGGTAGCTTGGTTGATTTTGCGTATGGCGGCCAGATCTAGAGGAGACAACATTGAGGACTTTCCTAGGTAGGACTGGTTGCAATAGGGGTCATAGGGCTCTGGCGAAAGCAGGTTGTAGGGAAGGATTCTATGATAGAGGACGCTAGGAAGGCTAAGGACTCAGCGGCGGGGGGTGTCGGTGAGGAGTGGCTTCACTTGTGGCGAGGGTGGGTTCGGGGCTTAGGGAGGGAGCCATCCTCATTTGTCCCAAAAAGATCTTTGTGAAGAAGACTTGCATCTTGTATCTATTTCTCAAATTGTAGTAATGATGAAAGGCACTGTAGTTTGGTCTTTTTAAAAAGGTTTTAGTCATAGTTTCTAACATTATCAATAGTTTCGTACCAATTAGCGTTAATAGAGTCGTTAGTATTGAAATAATTTAAAAATCACAAATTGAACTGAGATAAACTGAGCCCCAGCCTTGGTGTTGGCCTTGCTCAAACACCGCTCAATCGCATCGGATTTGGCTAAAAAGAGGTTGTCAAAGGACATAAGAAGTGGCTTATCAATCTAGGCTTTGGCAGAATATCAATGGCTCTAAGATGAATGGGCGCAGGATCAACTCAATATGGAGGAGGCTGATTCTAATAAGTGCATGTTGACTGCATCTAACATCTACTCAGCCTCCTCTACCAATGATAGACTTGCTATCAATGGGTAGAACCAAATCAGAATTGGGCAAGATCAATTGGACTTCCAAACCTCCTGGAAGGTGTAGGTTCTTTATGTACCTAGCGAAGCTGTCCACCGTGGACAGATAACCTACATCATGAACCTGCACCGTCCTTTCCTTTGTGTCTGAATACACCATTGCTCTCTGAATGCAGGGTGTCCTATCAAACACATTGTAGTTGAGGTGTCCTGTCAAACACATTGTAGTTGATCCTTATACTCTAAAAGCCTGTACTACTACTTAATAAATTCTGGCCGGGGTTTCTTGCCACCCAAGAAGGAATGGAAATATCTATGAGCAAGAAAGAACTAGTACACAATCTAGTAAGGCCAGCCAGGTCTCCTATGGCCAATGGGCAACCTTATTGAACACTGGAAGGCAAAGACCAACTACAGGATCTATGTGGTAATGAAAGAGGGAGCGGTGCAAAGGAGTAGGATCTAGCGCACCAAAGCTGGCGATGGAGATTCTATGGATCGTTGAACACTAACCTAGCCCATGCCAGCCTTATTAGACTACTATGCCCAACCCAACCCAAACCTTTGTGACAACCCATAGGCCGAAAGCTTTAATCCTATTAAGGTGTGTCCATGTCTAGGGTCTAGACGTTTATGTTATTGTGTCCTAATTACTCTAGAAATTCATACTAGTACACCTTTTTGAAAATTTATAAGAAAAATGAAACTATTTTACTTCTTCAAACTATTTCATCATATCACGTCTAAACTAGTTTTTGGCTCATTTTATACCCTAAACTATTAAAAATGAGTCGTTTTACTCTCTAACAATATTTCTGTTTTTTCTTCCTATATTGTATTTTATACTAAAATTATTTGGTAGGATAGATGCATGTATTACAACTCCTCAACATCTCTTTACAATATTTTATTACTATGTGTTACATAGGTTGAAAGTAACTATGACTGATTTAAACATCGAGATTATAAAGTTTAAGTAAATCAAACACTAATTAAAAAAAATTGAAAATATTTTTGAACTTCAATGATGATGTCATCTATGACTCTGAAATTGCAAGTTAAAATATAGCTTATATAAAGAACAAAAAAATATTACTATGTAGAATAAAGTAAACCATTTTAAATAATATAGGGGTAAAATGAGAAAAAAAACTTTTTGATCCAATGAAATAGTTTGAGAGAGTAAAACGGCTTTTTTAAAATATATATATATAATTTACATGGAGTTTTCAAAAGTTATATAAAATCTGAAATTTTTTTTGAACTTTAATAATTGTGAATTGCAACTTAAAAAGAAAAAATGTTATTAGGGAGTAAAGTAAACCATTTTAAATGATGTAGGGTTAAAATTAACCAGTTAAGTGATTAAAATAGTTTAAGAAAGTAAAGTAGACTTTTAATTTATTTTCTCAAATTTATATAAAATTTAGATGGAGTTTGCATCCAGGCCTAGGGCAGGAGCACTAGCTGCCATACCCCTGGATTCGCTGCTGATTCTGAACCCTTTAGCCCACGGGTTGGCCAACCGTTATCAATGGATATCGTGATTTTTTTAAGATAGGGCATCGAGATCTTTAAGCCTGTTCAGCCGACGTTGAAACCAATAAATTCCTTATTCCTAACTTTGCTATGTAAACCAGCAGATTTTTTAGTTTGTTACTTTATAATTTCCCGAAATCTAGTTTTTGTGAAACTTGTCCAGTCAGCATGGTAGGGTATTTTATTTTGTACGGTTTGCCTATTGCAAAATTTTATGACTAATAGAAAATCTCATCTAAGGTTGTTCAAAACATTTCTGCCCTCAACAGTGGCTTTAATTTATATGACATGATTTTTAACTTGCTGATGACTTCATTTACTTCATGTGTAGCACACAGTATTCATTTTTAATTTTGACCTCTTGTCTTTTAAAAAAATATTATACATTATCATATTATAATATGTGTACGTGTATTAAATATAATCATCATGCCTCATTCATTGTGGTCGAAATATGAAAAATTGGTGCTAATAGTTATTTAAAACACATTTACAAATCTATTAAATCAAAATAAGACATCGTACCTAGACAGGCAGATGGTGAGCCAACAATAACGAACACAACAAGTTTGGGTTTTTGTGACACCTATTTTTATAATTAGAAATAGGGTAAGAAAATAGAGACATGGTTAAAAAAATCCACTAGATTTTATGAAAATGACAATGGTAAGAAAGAGTAATAGAGAAAGCCTATCTCATTGTCGGTACGATATGTAACATATATTCAGACCTATATAATAGGTGTTATATGCTTCTATTATATATATAAATCTTAAAATGATTTAAAATACGATTATTAATAGTTTATGAAATTTAAGACAACTAAATCATGTATAAAAATAGAGGGAGTGTTTAAATTGTAAATGCCCAACTACATGTGTAAACATGTTTGGACGTGAGCTTATGACCTGGGCGGGATGCAGAGGTTGGATTTTAAGAGCCCTGGTACAGTCAAACTCAAATCCCAATCCTACCATTCCACACGCTTCCATTATTACGAAGGAAACAATCCTCTCCTCGTCCCTACCCGCCGCGGGCCCCACCCCCGGCCGACGCCCGTGCCCCCATCCCCCCTCCTTCTCGTCGGCGCCACCGCCGCCGCCGCCGCCGCAAGCGCGCCTCCTAGGGTTCCACTCTCGGCGCAAGGGGGCGGGAGGGAGGGGAGCGAGCGATGGAGGGGTGGGCAGCGACAGCCGCGTACACGGCCGCGGCGCTGGCGTGCGCCGCGGCGGCGACGGTGGTGGCTCTGCGGCTCGTCTACCGCCACCTCCTCCACTACGCCGAGCCCACCCACCAGCGCTTCATCGTCCGCATCATCCTCATGGTCCCGGTAGGTACTCTCCCTGTCCTAGACCTATAGCCTCCGCCCGCCCGATCCCCTCCCCCATCTCGTCCCCAGTGCGTCAGCTACGTGCCAGCTTCGCGTTACTAGGGGCAGAATTTTTGTTAATTTTGTTGCGGGTTTAGCTTGTCGTAGCTGCGATTTGAGAGGTGCACGTCTCGATTCCTGAGCAATTTTGGTTCGACGGTGGCGTGCGAGGCGGAGATACTGCTTGCTGCGTTGTGGGTTAGTACAACTCAACAGTTAATCTGGTGGTGGGGTGCGAGGCCACGAATGATGTTCATGTCGTTGTGGTTGCCTCTACATTTTGCCCATTTCTGAATAAGTTTTGTTGTCGAATTGTTCTGCGAGTGATTGTGAACGTATGAGTTGAATGGGAGTATTTTTTTTAGTGACTGATGTTTTTGCAGCTAAGTTATTCGATTTGGCATACAAGTTGCCTGTATGGATTTGTGATTCCATAATTTAGTCAAGGCCTCATGGGTCCAGCTGTCTTCTTGATGGTTATGGATTTGAAAGAAAAATGTGTTTATTGTTCATCTCAAAGTGGATTTCGTCAACAATGTGTTTGGTGGCTGAATGGGATTATGAATTGTTAGGGAATATATATTCTGCTGTCATAGCATTGATGAAATATCTACAAGAAATGCAAGACTTTCTGTTTCACAGATATGCATTTAAATACTTGTAGCGGAACTTCAGAAGCTTTTTAGAATGCCCATAATATGCATTGTTTTTAGTGATGCTACTAGTGCACTTTCAATCCTGTGATTCTGACATGTAGCTCATGGAATCTAAGATATGTACTTCTATTAGAAAGTTGGCTTGTCAATACGCTCTTAAAAACATGGAGAGTAGGTGTCCAGTTTAGTTATCGCTGTATTTATGCATTTTCTCAACATATTATCTCATTAACTATGGATATATACATTATTGTGCAGGTATATGCCATGATGTCATTTCTTTCCCTTGTACTACCTGGTAGCTCAATCTACTTCAACTCTATTCGCGAAATGTAAGTTTGACTGCTAACAACCCTTATCTTATCCTGTACATTGTGCCAGTGTGCTTATCTAGGTGCAGATACTTACTTGTTCATATCTTGACACTTCATACACTTTATGTAGTTTTATGGATCACATTGACTTAATATTAAGAAGATGGAGAAAAATACGAACCATTAGGTGTCAGATTTGCTCCCTATTGACAACAGGCTTTCCCTGTTACAAGGTTGTAAAGGCGCTATATGTTAGATATTTCACTGATTATAAACCCCCATTTTTTACTGAAGTTTTAGGGCAGATTGCCGTTTTAAATACTGCAGTTGTTGCTAGGTAAATAGTTCCTATTGATTAATGAAGTGTGGCCTGATATTTTGCACCAAATAGTTTTTTTGAAGTAGTCAGTACTTCATTCCATTTGTTGATCGATACTTCTTTTGGTGATTCAAGGTGTAGCATCGATTCAGGCATTCAGTAACAACATTTGTTGGATTGTGATGCTTAGTTGCTTCAGATCCTTTATGCATGAGTAATCACTAGCCATTTTTTTCAATATGAATGTTGGTTTAGTTAACTTTCTTGCCCATTCCTGTTCATCCTATGCATGATCAACCCTAAATACATTTACCTGGTTACTGGTGTGCTTTGTTGTCATTGGTGATTAGAGGACACATTTTGTGTTTTGTGCATGCGTACAAACATTATCTTATTTCGTGGGAATCAAAACTGCAGAAACATTGTTAAAAAAGATTAACAGAATGCTGAGCATGTTTCACATGTGCTCTACACAGCCAGGATCATATTACGGCTGTCTTTTATGCTAGGGTTTCATAAAGCTTGAACAGATACTTTAAGTTACATTATTTATTTCATGTAGTACTTTTGCAGAATTTCATTTTATCATTATTCATAAGACCATAAAGGCTTCGCTTATTAATTAGATGTGGTATTTTTTTGAAAAATTATGGAAAAAAGGCTGGATAAAGAAATTTTCAAAAGCTTCACTCTTGAATTCTCATCAAATATGTGTTGGTGTAATTACCGGCAAATTTGCAAATGACAGAAATACTAATGCACTCACAATGTGTAGTCATGTTTATATACTTTCACATGAGGTGACCTATCTGGTATTTTGTTTATTGTGACTGTAAAATTATTAGCCCTCCTTGTTTTGTTTTACTGGTGTGGTTCTTAGACACTTTAGCAACAACAATAACAATAAAGTCTTTTATTTCCAAGCAAGTTTGTATAGATTAGAGTTAAAATCTAACAAGAGTCTTAAATCACGATTTAGGCACGTCAATAACTGCTTACCAAATACTCTTATTTAAATACAGATCTTTAGTTATATTCCCCTTTCTTGTTGTCTCTTTTTATATTAATTTTGATCTTTCTGTTATCTCTCCTCATAATATTATTTTGACTTAGAATTTCACAATGTATTGGTGTTTCTATGGGTCTTCTTTAAATATGACCAAATCATCTTAACCGATGTTAGATAAGTTTTTCTTCAATTGATGTTACCCTTAGCCGATCATGTATATCCTTGTTTTGGAGTCAATCATTTTTATATGACCATAAATTTAACGTAACATACGCATTTCTGTAACATTCAGCTGTTAAACATGTTGTCTTTTTGTAAGCCAACATTCTGCCCCATACAACATACCACATTTAATCGCCGTTCTATAAAACTTGTCTTTTAACTTCTGCGGCATTCTCTTATCACAGAAGATGCCAAATGCTTGACGCCACTTTATTCAGCCCGCTTTGATTATATAGCTAACATCTGCATCAATATCTCCATCTATCTATAGCATTAATCCCAAATATCGAAAGATGTCCTTTATAGGCACTACTTGGCCTTCTAAACTCACATCTTTCTCGTGTGAGATGGTGCCAAAGACACATTTCAAGTATTCAGTCTTAGTTCTGCTTACTCTAAAACTTTTGGACTTAAAGAGTCTGTCACCACAACTCTAGTTTCCTATTTACTTCTGTCCGGCTCTAATCAACTAACACTACATCATCTACAAAGAGCATACACTAAAAGATATCCCCTTGTATGTTTTTTGTAACCTCATTTATTACCAAGACAAAGAGGTATGGGCTCAAGACTGATCCCTCTGAGCATGAAAACAAATTGGTTCATAGAGATCTGCGTTGTTTCTCTCAAACGGTGTTCGATAACTCTCTCCTATAACTTTATGGTGTGGCTCATTAACTTAATTACCTAGTAATTAGTACAACTTTAGATATCTCTCTTATTCTTATAGATTGATACCAATATACTTCTTATCCACTCCTTAGGCACTGTGTTCAATTGAAAAATATTATTGAACAACTTGGTTAGCCATACTATAGTCATATCCCTGAGACATCTCCACACCTTTGATTGAAATACCATCAGTGTCCATCGCCTTATCTCCTTTCATCCTTTTTAAAACTTCTAACCTCATATTCTTGGATCCTTCGCACAAAGCTCTTATTGGTGTCATCCGATAAGTTGTCCAACTAGACGGTGGTGTTCTCGTTCCCACCATTAAATAAATTATCAAAATACTCTTGTCATCTATGTCTAATCTCATCCTCCTTCACCAAGAGCAGCTCTCTTCTATCCTTAATACACATAATTTGGTTGAAGTCTCTCGTCTTCCTATCACAAACCTGGACATTCTATAGATATGCTTCTCTTCTTCTTTCGTACTCAGGCGTTGATACAAATCCTTGAAAGCCTACTCTTTTACCTCATTAACAGCTCATTTTGCGGTCGTCTTTGTCATCTTATACTTCTCTATGTTATCTTTACTCCTATTATAGTACAAGCGTTTATAGCATTTGTTTTGTGGTTCTTAGACACTTCTTAAGCAAATTTCAACATTAAAATGCTATTGTGCTAATTTTTGCTGAATTGTGTTTCAGCTATGATGCATGGGTCATCTACAATTTCTTTTCACTCTGCTTGGCATGGGTAGGAGGTCCTGGTGCTGTGGTAGTAAGTTTGACTGGCCGATCTCTGAAACCGTCATGGTTCATGATGACTTGCTGTTTTTCGGCTATTCCTCTAGATGGGTGAGTAATACCTTTTCGACTGATTTTTAGAAAAATTCTATACTTTCATGTTTGAAATCTCATATGTTAACAAACGCTAATGATTGATTTTTTCCATGTTTGCTACAGGCGGTTTATACGGAGATGCAAACAAGGTTGTCTGCAGTTTGTGATCCTCAAGCCAATATTGGTTGTTATAACCTTCATTCTTTATGCCAAAGGAAAATATGAAGATGGAAATTTCAGTGTCAATCAATCCTATCTATACATAACTATCATTTACTCAATTTCTTACTCAATGGCACTGTTTGCTCTAGCATTGTTCTATGCAGCATGCAGAGATCTGCTTCAGCCATATAATCCTGTTCCAAAATTTATCATTATCAAATCAGTGGTGTTCCTCACCTACTGGCAGGTAAAGTGGAGTTATTACGATTAGTTCTTTTCTTTCTCTACATCTTATCTCAGAGCCACTGTTCTTATCAAAGTCCTGTGTATAATTGCATTTTTTGAAACAAAGTGATTTCCATCATAGAATCCTATTTTTACTTGATGAGCACAAGTTTTGTAACAATCTGAAGCTTTTCTCACAGGGTGTCCTGGTTTTCCTTGCTGCCAAATCTGGATTCATAAAAAATGCTGAGAAAGCTGCTTATCTCCAAAACTTTGTGCTTTGTGTTGAGATGCTGATAGCAGCTATTGGGCACCGTTTTGCCTTCTCATACAAGGAGTATGCTGGTTCCAATGCCCGTCCTTTTGGTGGATTCAGGGGAAGCCTTCTCCATGCTCTAAAATTCAATGACTTCTATCATGATACTGTTCACCAGGTAAACAAACTACCAAAATATCCATCCCCTACTCTTGCCCTTCATCCTAATGAAGAGATTCATTAAATGGAACAATGACTCCTTTGCATGATGTGGTTTCATCTCTTTATTAACCATGATGGTTCCTTTTTCTTTGCAGTTTGCGCCAACGTATCATGAATATGTGCTCTACAGTAATGAGGAAGAGGATGAACCGATGAAATATAGCTCTGGCAGTGTTGTGTCAACAGGACAGGACATACAACTGGCAGAAGTCACTGTTGTGGACTCAAAAGCTCCGTTGGCATCAATCATCCTAACACATGAGGCCGGTAAAGCCATGACCTCCCATGGCATGGAAGAAACTGTTACCCCTGCAGAGCCATACGACCTCTCAAGCTTGGTTGCTGTAGAGTTGTCCAATTACCCTGCTGAGGTCCCTGCAATTCCTGATGCAAGGAAACAATGATCTTGTGTGATGTATATTCGTCCGGTGTAAGTGAATAGCTCTCACAAGTTGTTCGTCGATTACATTGTAAAGGTGTCCTCGTAGTACTTTGTTTCTGCCAATTTTTCCCCACTGCAAGGGACGTGTTCATATCTTTGGTTCATATTGAGCTAAACTGACAGATTAGCTGATAGTGTCATGTAAATTTGTAATGTAGGGAGAAGAGGATGTAACATTTTCTCAGTTTTGCTGTTGCTGATGAAGTAGGTGTCTGCTCAAATGTCATGGGTATCCATGTTCCCCTGTTACCTATCAGAGTGGGTGGTTTGGCCTGACAAGGGGCGGATCAAATTATAATGTATTAAGTAATTTCCTCGTTCTTGAAGTGCTTTTGCCCCCATGGCAGGATTAACGCACTAGAACCATGATTAAACTGGCAGCTTGCAATTAAGGAACTCCTGCTTATCTGGCAGAGCAAATATTACCATCTCAAGACCCAAACGAGGTCAAATGTACATGCAACGGCAATCAGCCAATCAAGAATTTAGGATCAAATTGTTAACAAAGCAGCAACATGGGACCTGGGATTGTAGATTCTTCAGGGCACAGGATGCTGCTTCATGACAGCTACCAGGGTCATCACTACTACAAAGCAATGTCCCAAACAGGCAGAGAAATCATCTTCGGAGATGGACCATTTCATCTTTGCAGATGATCCTTTCTTTTGCTAAACAAGTTTGGAGGCCCTATGCCGCTATCCGGTCCATCTGTAGGAAGAGTACATATTTGGAGACATTCTCAACCAAAAGGGAACACCTCCAGATGTTACATTACGGAGCATTATATTCTCACACAATACTGCGAGCTGACTACATGAAGTCTGAAAGGGCACTTCTGGAAACCATTACTGGCTGACTATATCTTCTACAGAGATCTGGACACAACTCGAGGTCTCTAAGTTACTTCCTTTCTACACAGATCATACAATACAAAGCAAGGAAATCGTTCTTCTGTAGCTCATCTGAAGCAGGCCAGCTTAACCTCGTTAATTGTCAGTTCCGAAGGATTCATTCCAGCAGCTTTCATCTGATACAGCGCCCTGGTGGCCTCTCTGTACATTCCACTCCGAGCATATGCCATGGCCATGGCATTCCAGCACACCTCATCCGGTTTGCCGCTGATAGCCTCAAATGCCCTGGCTGCATCTGCAAGCTGCCCTTGCTTCGAGTACATGTGGAGCAACCCTGACCCGACGAACTGGTTCATGTCCAGGCCACGTTTGATGGCATCTGCATGCACCTGCTGCCCATAGCACCCTTTGTTCTTCGCCTCTGCACACACCGCAAGGATGCTTGACAGGGAGAAGCTGCTCCTGAGAACACCAGAGGAAGCCATGTCCCTGAAAATATCAATGGCATCGTCCAGAATGCCGTCACGATGGTATGCTGTGATCAAGCTGGTCCAGGCCGCCTCAGGAACTGGTTCTTGGCATGAGAACCTCATCTCCTCAAGCACAAACCATGCATTGCTGTGCTGCCCACTGTCGCAGTACAGTTGCAGTAGCGCGCTGCCGACAGCGCCACAAACTCCATTTTTCTTGACAAGAAAAGCATGCACTTGCTCACCAAACTTCAGTTCGTTCACCCATGAACACGAACGCAACACCGCCACAATGGCATGGGTGTAGTGATCGCTGGTGAGCCCCCGGACTTGGTGACACATCTGAGCGAACAGCTGTAATGCGTCGTGGTGGAAGCATCCATCGGAATAGGCCGACACCATGGCCGCCCAGGTGATGCCGTTCTTGACTGGCATTTCGTCGAACACATGGCGCGCAGCCCCGGTGTCGCCGCACGCTGCGTAGGCGAGCACCAGCCGGTTGGCAAGAGGCAAAGGGAGGTTAGAGACGGCGAAGTTGCCGGCGATGTGCGCGTGCACGGAGGCGACCTCGGCGGCGTAAGCGCAGTCCCTGAGGAGGGAGACGTAGACGTCCTCGTCGGGCGGGAGCCGGAGCGCGTCCAACAGCCGGAGCACGTCGCCGGCGCCGGACGAGGACGGAGACGCCGCCACGTCCGGCGCTAGCCTCTTGCTTCTGTCTTCGCAGCGCGTGGTGGCCGCGGCCTTGGCGGGGCCATCGTCGTCGTCGTCGTCGGTGGTGGTGCCCTTGGGGACGGGGAGATTCGGACGCGGGTGCAGGGGCGGCGGCGGTTTGGGCGGTCTCCCCAGGGCTGGCAGCCGTAGCGCTCCCTTGGCGGTGGCATTGGTGGAGATACGACGACGGCGGCGGGGAGAGAGGCGCGGAGCCGCCGCGGTGACGGTGACGGTGGCGGTGGCCCCGAACGGCTTCGCGATGGAGCAACGCGCCATCGGGGCGGCGTGTTACGAGTACGACGAGTCGCCAGATTCTAGGATTGGAAGTGTAACGCCCTCACGCGCGCGCGCGCACAGGCCTGAATGGTCCAGGCCTTCCGGCTACCTCTATGGCCCTCTCCTGGGCTGGCATTTTACATTGTCTTCGGCCCGTAAACTGGGCTTCTAGTATTGTGTTTAGTGGTTCTTTTTCTGGGCTGCAGCCAGCCACGACACACGATACTACTGATCTACTACCCTCGTCCCAGAACAATTTCACTATTGTATACAAATCTAGATATGCATTATATACAGATTTGTATAAAAAAAAATTTGTGGGACTAAGGGAGCAGTAGGTAAGCTAGCTAAGATGCATTGAATGTTGATCAATCTGCTATGCCATCTCCACTTCTCCAGTGGTTCATAATTGAGCAAAGAGAAGAGAGGGAATAGTTTTTTTTTTCCATTATACACTGCAGCTGTCGCACCGAGAGAGAAACTGCATTTTTTTTTTTGAGCTGGAACTCAGCGATTCCATTATACCGGTTGCACGACAGAATCATCGGCCACCAAACCAACTACATCATTTGGGAATCGCTCCGTCCACAAAACATGGTCTAGAGCATCCCTAGCAGAACCAAATTTTGGCAGAAAATGAGCTACATTATTACATGACCGGGGGCGATGCACAGCCCGGCAATTTAGAGCCCACTCAGCTACAGCTAATTTAGTCTCACGACTCATCACACCAATGGTCGCCATGTCATAATTTGAAGACATCATCGCATCCTTTAGCTGCATGCAGTCAGTTTGAAAGATCGGATTGTTCATACCCAGTTGGGCTGCTAAAATCACAGCACTGCGAAGAGCCTCAGCCTCTGCCTGGAGAACGCTAGCAATATGCTGGAGTTTGCCTGCCCCTGCCGCTAATAAAACTCCCTGTGGATCACGGCATGCCACCCCCCAGCCGCCTCTCCCAGTGCTCTCATTGAAAGCTGCATATGTGTTCACTTTGATCCAGTTAGTGTCTAGCGCCGTCCACTTGATCACTTGTTGTTTGCTCGCAAACTTAGGCGTCGTGGCGTACATCGATGTGAATTCAGCAATGTTCCTCTGGAAGTAAAAACTAAATTCCGATACATTGTCCAGCTACTCTCCATGATTCATCTTGTTCCTCTCCCCCCACCACTTCCATAGGAACACAGCAATCTTCATCGCGATGTCCTGGTTCCTTCCACAATGAAGCATAGCGTTTCCTCCGCTGAGCTACACTGCTGCATAGCTTCCCTGATCTCCTCCATCTAGACAGCACGCCATCACTGTTTCACATGTTTGCATCTAAAGAAACCGTAGATCTTTTTATATCCGATGGATGAAATCTATTTATACTACCTACCTCAGCTAATGGTATTAGAAATTAGCAAGGTGACAATAGTCCAATAGAGAAGGGCATGGAGCGTTGAAATATTTGTTGCTCCCGTTCACAAGTGGGGCAAGGCACGCCACGTTCCCGATCAGACGAACCGAAGAGAAGATGCCACAATGGCATGAAGACTGTTAAATATAGAAATGAACTGGATTGTCTAACCTTGCGTGAATAATACCATAGTGAAGAAATAGTTCAAGTTAGCAACGGGACAGGTTTACAAATTATACATATTGATTCATGTTCTCTTGATACTGCTATACGTCCTTTTAACTTACATAATGTTCTCCACGTATCTAATATCTCTAAACACCTACTTTCAGTTTATAAACTATCATGTGATAATAATGTATTTTTTAAATTTCATCCCTATCATTTTCTTATAAAGGATCAAGCAACGAAACAAGTGTTCCTAAAAGGAAAGTGTGAATCCGGCCTCTATCCCATAAAACCGTCCGATGTTGAATTCTTTAAACAAGCACTTGTCAGTGTCAAAGCATCCACAGATCAGTGGCATACTCAACTTGGCCAACCCTCTACCTCAGTCGTGCAGTCTATTTTGAGTTTAAATAATCTACCATATATCAAGGAGTCAAGTCTCTCAATTTGTCATATATATCAATTAGACAAAAGTCATCACTCTCTTATACTCATGTCATTCATCATTCTACATTGTCTCTTGAACTTATTTTTTTAGATGTGTGGAGCCCTGTCCCTAAATCTGTTGGTGAATATAAATACTACATAAGTTTTAACGATGATTTTAGTAAATTTACGTGGATATATTTGATACATGACCGTACTGAGGCTCAACGCATTTTCTTGCAATTTTAAGCACATGTAGAACGTCTCCTTGATACTAAAATTAAATGCGTCCAATCCGATTGGGTGGGGAGTATCAAAAACTTCATACTCAATTTTTTCGATCCCTTGGCATAGCCCATCGTGTTTCCTGCCCATATACTCACCAACAAAATGGATCGGCTAAACACAAGCATCGTCATATGGTTGAAACTGGTCTTGCTCTACTAGCTCATATCTCCATACCGATTAAATTTTAACACGAGGCCTTCCTCACAGTCACTTATCTCATCAATAGATTGCCTACTCGAGTCCTTGATAATCTATGTCCTCTAGAACGCCTCTTTAAAACTCCACCGAATTATTCCATGCTTTGTATATTTGGTTGCGCATGTTGGCCCAATTTGCGACCCTAAAACCAGCATAAACTTTTCTTTCGATCCAAAGTCTGCGTGTTTTTGAGATATAGTGGTCTTCACAAGGGATACAAATGTCTCGATATGGATTCCGGACGCGTATATATGTCACATGACGTTATATTTGATGAAACAATTTTTCCTTTCTCCACTTATTCTTCATCCAACGTTGCACCTAATCAGAACAGTGCAATTTTAATTTGAGCAATTACGATATGCATATGTTTCCTACTAACCCTGTGAATACAACCCCTCAGCATGCAACAGATCTCGGGATGCCTAAAACCTCATCAGGATTGGCGCTGACATTCCTTGCGCCCGCTTCTTTACCCGAGGCAGGCGCTCCGCATGCAGTGCCTGACGCTGACCTGCCTACATCGGAGTCTCCGCCTGTATCTCTCGTGTCCCCTACGGCAAGCACAGAGGCTGCGGCTAGGCTATCATCTGCCAGCCCATCATCACCAGCATGGCAGCAAACTTCATCGCCGAGCGTCCGGTCTGAGGCCATGCACCACTCAAAGGTTCCTGCACTGGATCCTCCTGCCCACAAGTACGAAACGTGCTTAAGCCATAACATCAAGAAGCCCAAGGTTCGTACCAATAGCTCGGTTACTTATTCTGCCATACGGACTTCAGATGCAAAGCCTACATCGCATGTTACTACTATAGCACACCCCCTTTGGAGGTCAGCAATGAATGATGAATTTTAAGCCCTTGTCAAGAACAAGACTTAGCATCTAGTTCCTCCACGTGCCGGCCTTAATGTCATTGATTGCAAGTGGATTTTCAAATTGAAGCACAAAACTGATGGCTCCGTTGATCGCTATAAAGCACGATTGGTCGCCAGGGGCTTCAAGCAGCAGTATGGAGTTGATTATGACGATATATTTAGCCCGGTAGTGAAACCTACTACTATTCGAGTCTTATTGTCTCTTGCAGTCTCTCGTGGTTGGTTTCTTCGACAGATTGATATTTAAAATACATTCTTACATGGCCATCTTCAAGAGGACGTCTATATGAAACAGTCACCTGGTTTTGTTAACTCAACTCATCCTACTTATCTTTGCAAGTTGGACAAGTTATTATATGGCCTCAAACAGGCCCCACATGCCTGGTTTTCTCATCTTAGTAACAAACTATTACAATTGGGTTTTAGGCTTCTAAGACTGATATTTCTCTTTTCATATTCAACAGAGGTGGCATTCAGATGTATATTCTCATCTATGTAGATGATATTATTATTATGAGCTCTTCGTCATCAGTTATGGATCGTCTACTCGTTCAACTTTTCAAGTTGAAGCTGAGTTTGTCGTAAAAGATCTTGGAACTCTTGGATATTTTCTTAGCATTGAAGTACATCATACTTCTACTGGCCTTATCTTGACACAACACAAATACATCCAAGACCTGCTGCAGCGCACAAATATGGCCTCCTCTAATAATGTTCCGACACCTATGCTTTCTAACAACAAGTTACTCTTAAAGAGTGGTGACCATCTCTCAGCTGAAGATACTACACACTATCACAGTGTTGTTGGGGCTCTCCAATATTTATTTTTCACTCGCCCCGATATCTCCTCTGTCAATCGGGTATGCCAATTTCTGTTAGCACCAATGACGACTCATTGGGTGGTAGTAAAATGCATATTGCGTTATCTTCATTCCACGTCTGATATAGGGCTATGTATCACTAAATCTGGATCTTCATTGCTAAGTGCATTCTATGATGCCGATTGGGCCAGGAACCTAGATAATCGGTGCAGTACAGGTGGTTATGCCATTTTCTTTGGTGACAATCTTGTCTTGGAGCTCTCGCAAACAACCAACTGTTTCTCACTCGAGCACAGAGACTGAATACAAGGCCATCGCCAATGCTACCGCTGAAATAATATAGGTACAAGTGTTGCTAAGGAAACTTAGGATCTCTCAATTTTGATCACTGTCCCTATAGTATGACAATATTAATGCCACTTATCTCTCTGCTAATCCTATATTTCATCGTCGCACGAAGCATGTTGAGATTGATTACCATTTTGTTCGTGAACATGTTGCCTCTTGCCAACTCGACGTTCGCTTCATCTCATCTAAAGAACAAGTGGTCAACATTATGACTAAGCCGCTCTCGATTATTCCTTACTATAATTTACGATGCAATCTGAACCTAGTCTACCTCCATCTAGATTGAGGGGGTGTTAAACATAGAAGTGTGTAATCTATATTTAGTAAAAGATCATCTATATTTGGACGTGTCTTCTGATTGTCGTTGGTTACGTTTGTAAGCTTCTATGTATACGTAACCTTTTATATATATATGTAACATTTTATATATATAATTTTTATATATATGAGTGATCATGACTCATAGAGGTCATCTAGTGTCAATTATATTAATAGAGACGACGCCTCATTCCCGTGGGGCGGCGTGTGCCCAATTGACAGATCGGAGGGGAGCCAATTATATTATGGATCTACGTCTGCGGAGCATCCTGGCTGCGCGCCTTAGTAGAGGTGTTCGGGTAGGGCCGTAGAACTGCAACTATCCGGCGTTGGGGGCGACAGCTACTACTACGGCAGGCTGTTTTGAACAGAACTTTAATCACCATGATCTTGAGGCGTTGATTTTTGTTCCTGAATGTTTTTTTTTTCAAACAGGCTTGGTGAGAATCGAGATGCATAACTGTCATGTAGGAGTATTTCTTAGGTCGGTTACTCGGTTCCAATATTTCAAACTTGAAGTATTAACGAGCATTCAGTATTCAGAATGTATCGTGTGTTCATATTATAATTTGTGAAGTCGGACGTTAACTTTTGCGTTTGTTATACCACATTCCCATCGATTCTCCAAAAGAAAACGTTAATAGAGCATTCAGAATTCTTCAAAAAGAAAAGGGAACAGAGCATTCAGAAGCAAACGATCTCCTGAATTAATTCTCTCAAAGACAGACAATCAGCAAAATTGATTGGAGAGCATCAGAGAAGACGATGACACCAGTGGAAAGAGGCTGTGCAGCCAGCAGGGAGCATTGCCGACGGAGGATCGGCGACGACCAGGACATGGCTTGCATCGGCGTGTGAAGGGGGCGGCGATAGATGGGCTGCGTCTTGCGGGAGGTCCCAAATGAAATCTCGCTAGGCACTGTGTCCATCCAATCGGATTTTTGGAAAGACATATGAAAATGACGAAATGCCCCAAGTATAGAGCCAGAGAAAATACCTTTATACGCTTTTAAGTCGATGGCTTAGATTGTTTATAATACTACCAGTACCAGTAGAGAGGAACTTTTCCCACTTTCATCCAGCCTACCACAGACATGGCATATGGTTGTAGGGTCAATTCCACGTCTCCTTAGAATCAAACGAACTGCTAGGCTGTCGTGGCCCAAATGACATAGGAAATGGTGAACTTTGTGCGGGCTTTTGATTTTCCATAGTGTCCTCCATTTATCATTCTTTGTAACTGTGTTTGCACTGGAGCTTGCACCCCCTGATGAAGATGCAAGAATTTTGCCTCGTAGAAAAAACTTGTACGCCGATTTGATAGTGAAAATGCCTTTGTCATCGTAATGCCATGCTACAAAATCCTCCATTTTGTTCTGGAGTGGTATCTTGAGTACTATTTCTGCATCTCCCTAATCAAGGGTTTGCCTAACCAGTTCTTCATCCCAAGAATTCGTCGATAGGTCGATGAGTTCAGACATCTTTGTGAGCAGGCTCTGTCCCTTCCCTGAGCACACTCTCCTAGTGATTCCTCTAGCGATCCATGGATCATTCCAAATATTTATATGTTCTCCCGTTCCCAACCTCCAGATAATCCCCCGCTTAAGTAGATCAACTCCCTTCAGAATTCTCCTCCATGTATATGAAATACTATAACAGCATTTGGCCTCCAAAATGTTTCCTGCACTGAAATATTTAGCCTGTAGCACTCGCGTGGGTTAGTCATTAGACGCCATGCTTTCGCGCTAGCATTGCCATATTAAAAGAGTAAATATCCCTGAACACTAGGCCTCCACCCGTTTTTTTCTTCATAGTGACCACATCCCAGTAGACCTAGTGCATTTTATTTTCTTTCTCCTGGCTACTCTGCCAATAACTATTAATTAATTGACTGATCTCCTCACAGAAGTCTTTTGTTAGATCAAAACATGCCATGGCGTAAATTGGGATTGCCTGCACATCTGCTTTAATGAGGATTTCCTTTCCAACCCTTGAGAAAAATTTCTCCTTCCATCCTTGCATTCTATTCCATATCTTATCTTTGAGTTAACCAAAGGTCTTCTTCTTTGACTTGCCCATAAACATAGGCAGCCCCGAATATATTTCTGTTAGTTCCTCGGATGACAGTTGCTGCATGTTCATGACTTGATTTTTAATAGCTACCTTTGTGTTCTTGCTAAAAAGGATGCTTGATTTCTCTTTATTTATCATTTGCCCTGAGTACTGTTCATAACCTGCAATCTGCGTCCCACCACTTTTGCATTCGGTTCATCTGCTTTGATCAGTACCAGGGAATCATCACCACTTTTGCAATAGTGTTTAAAGAACACCGCTGGTATTCCATCTGGTCCCGGGGCCTTGAGGTCACCTATACTGTCTAGCGCCTCCTTCACTTTCTCCTTGGTGTACTCAGCACAAAGATGTGCATTCATCTGTTGGGACAGCCGTGGTTGCAAATGGCTTATAATTTCCTGGTAATTTGTACCTGCACATGTAGAGAACAGTGAGGAGAACTATTCTTTCAACATCACCACCACCACCAGCCTCTCCTCTCCCTCCACCCATCTACCATCGTCCCCCTTCAGCCTCCTTATAAAATTTTGCTTCCTCCTCTCCAATGCATAAACATGAAAAAAATTTGTGTTCTGGTCACCCTTCTGTAGCCAATTAGCATGGGCTCTTTGGCGCCAGTACAAGTCTAATTGCTCCTCTAGGTTCTTAAGTTTGAATTGGAGGATTTCCCGCCTACCAATACTGTACTGTGTGATCGCTCCCCTTTTGCATTCTTCTAACTGCACCTTAAGTTTTTTTTATCCTCTTCTCCGGATCCGCTAACACATTCCGGCTCTAGTCTCCTTAAATCCACTGCCACCTTCCTCAATGCGTCTGACACCTTCACTTCTCCCCCTGATCCTGACACCTGCCATGCATTTTCCACCACTGCGTTGCAGCCTTCCTCTAGCAGCCAATTCGCACGGAATTGAAAATCCACTCCGCCTTGTCTTTGTTTCCACACCTTGTCTCCACTGCGATGGGTCAGTGATCTAAGTGCCTTAGATCCCCATTAGTGATTTTGTGCACGGGGAAACGTTGGCACCACTCCAAGTTAGCCACCACTCAATCAAGCCGTCCTCTTATATGTCCCTCCACCCTGTGAAATCGTCGCCCTCGTATCCTGATCCCTGAGATTGCAGTACTCTAGCATCTCCCTGAAACAATCCATGTAGAGAAACTGCATTGTCTAAACTAACTTCTTGGTTCTCACCATCATGAATAAAAACTCAGCAATGCTTGTGTGCAACTAGGAATAAGATTACAATCATGGTGTTCTATGCATGCAAGAAGCCTTTTTTCGCTTTATTAATTTTGTTGAGTCCCACGAAAACAAGTTGTAGGGATTATAGGTCAGGTTAGCACAAAATAAAATTTTTCTACCACATAAACTAAGAAACTATAGGATTATGGATTGTTACCACACAACACACAAAGTAGCAAAAGTTTAGAGTAGCCCAATCCGGCGAAGTACACGCCAACATCGAGAAAGTAGTCAATCTCAGTAACCCGATTACCTCCTCGCGCGGACATCTTTTCCTCATGCAATCTCCTTCTCACATTCCCATACCGATCAACGCCGCAAAACAATGCCTCCGTGGTATCCACATGTCCAAAGATGGAACTTCAAGTTAAGTGTGCTAGCACTCGTACACGACTAGGGTTTGCCTCATGAGGAGAGATGCGGCTAGGATTTATCACTTGTGTGTCTATCTACTACAGCTCATGCTCTTTGGATATAGAGTTTTTAATAGCTGAGTATTGTGAAATTGCATATGTTACGTTGGATTTGTGGTTTTATAAGAATGGAGCGAGTCCGGAATGATAATATACGTGATCGGTTAGGGATAGCATCAATTGAAGAAAAGATTGTCCAATATTGATTAAGATGGTTTGGCCATATCCAAAGAAAAAACCACTAGAGGCACCAATACATTATAGATTCCTAAGTCAAGATAATAATGTAAGGAGGATAGAAGAAGAATCAAATTAATATAGTGAAAGAAAATAAAAAGAAACTTAAAAAAATTAAGATATACCTAAACATCTGTACTTAAATAGAAATATTTGAAAAGCAGCTATTAACAGTGATTGGAGGCTCATATTGGGTTTTAAATCTAGTCTATCATAACTTACTTATTATTGAAAGATTTTGTTGTAGTTATTGTTGTAGTATAATATTATGCACTTTAATGTTTTAGAGTTATATTTCACAGAACTAGCCCATAAAGAGCATGCACTTTTCAAATACACATATAATACTAAATATGCGTATAGAAATTGTAGAATTCATAACTCAAAATAAAAGTGATAAAATAGAAATTCTTTCACTAAAATTCATTTTAAGTCATTACCTAACCACTGTATCAAAATCATGCATTTTAGAGTATTTTGGATGTTTTTCCATTGTTTGCTATTTATTTGGTCACACGTTAATTCCATTTATGAAGTGAGTCGAAACCAAAGGAGTGAAGTAGGTGGTACCCAAGTTGATCAAGATTAAGGCAAGTGCTCCCCTCCTTCTTTTGAACATATTGAATCCTATGTTTTGCAGAATGAAATGTGTTATTTATAAAATCGCATGTGTATTTGTAGCTATTGGTATTTAAAATGTGGTAAATGGTAGTTATGCCTAACTTGCTGCATGTTCACCTTGAAACCTTGTGATCCTTGCTGATTGTAACCTTAGGAATGGTTAAAGTGTTTTACTTCTGCTCATTTGGGGTTATACTTGCTTATATATATGCTAAATGCAATTATGCCAATATACATTATGGTCACTATATAAATAAAAAATTGGGCATTATGTTACTTCTATACAGAGATAAATATTTGGTTATTTGTGAAATAAATTGGAGGAAAACATGTTTTAAAACTTAGGCGGCAAGTGATGTGCATATGATGATAGTTACATGCTAATAGGGGAAGTGTTCGACTGTGTCGATTAAGGACCAAACTTAATTTCATGTATTTATGTTTATAGTACGACCACATGTGCTACTATGGGATGGTCTTAGCTCACTAAGTTGCTCACTATTTAGCCTTGCATTTTGGTAGGTTGGAGTAGTATGGTCTAGTCTAAGCGATGGTTTAGAGTAGCTACCATTTACCCAACGGGATAGTTTAGACATCTAAATTTGTATAATATAATGGTATAGTGTCTCATGGGGAAATGGGTGTTTGCCGCCAGGGCGTTAGGTTTAAGGCATTGGCCCTCCACCTAGCGGCTCTAGGTTGCAACCTAGAGTGGATTCACGCTTGTTGTGCTGGTGCAAGACTAAGTTTTGAGCAATGTAATGGATACGTTGTGACTTGTAAGCCACACTCAACATGTAAAGTGTAGAGTACCGATAGGTACCAAAGCATCTAGAGTGTAGCCTTTTAGCTTCTATCATATTATGTGGGTAAAGTGTGCGCATTCTGTAGAGTTATAACAAATCGATTAGCCATGTTCACAGTAATGAGCGATATGGTTGTGTATGTTGAGTATAGTTTTATTTTAAAAATGTGTTGATGAAAATAGGGTGTGGAAATGATGATATATAGTATTTATTATGTTGATAATGATGCTTATGATGACTTGTTGGCCGGAGGATAGCAAGTGTATTATTATGATATGACATTGATGGATACTACGATTTATATTTTATATATATGTGTGTGTATTTTATAGGCTTGGTTAAAAATACCATTGTAAATGCTTGTGAGATGAAATTAGCTGTATGCAAAATGAAACTATAAATAACCTTTGACATAAGCTTGCATATAGTATCTAGGTTTGGCCATTTGCCATTACATTAACTTGTTTAATGTGATGACTCGTCCTTGTTGTTTAGATTATTATTGTAGACAACTAGTTGTTTAGGTTGAGAGCCTTGCAAATCAGTTGCTCTTTTGGATGATTCTATTAGGGGTCTACTCCTAGTCAGCTTGCATATGGATATGGGTAGACAAGTGTCCGTTGAACTATACCTATTTGGCCAATCGGCCTATATAACCATTTAGTTGCAATTTAGAATATATTTATTTATATACCTTTTTTATATATAATTGCTTGAGTGAAAGCGTAGACTAGTGTAACACCCCGATTTTAGTTTAGCCGTTAAAAACTATTTTAATAAAAATTTTGGTTCTTTATGTGTATTATGTGCTAAAAATCTATGTTCAAAATTTAAATCCTAATGTTCGACTTTTAAATCAACTGCTCCTCAAAAAATTCCTCCTAAATTTCTATTAGTCCAACAATCGAATTTGAATTCGATTCTAGATATCGACTCCATTTCAAAATCCTCTCAAATAAATCTCCTTGAGTCTCTCCCACAAATTCTCTAAGAAAATCCTAAGTTCAAATTTGGACTTATTTCAAAATTTTCCCAAAAATTCAATTCTAAAAATCCCTAAAAAAATAGAATTCCCAAGGCCGGCCTAAGGCCAACCCTTCTCTCCTTTTTCCCTTGGGGCACGCTCGCCTGCCCACCTCTCCTATGTGTCGCCACCTGTGCAGTCGTGCCCCCACGCTCACTAGTCGCTCACTCTCTTCGCTCAGGCCCACTTATAAGCCACTACCTTCATCCCACACATGCCAGCTACATCGTGCACGTGCGATCGTCACCCTCCCCTCGCCCCTTGTGCACACACCGCACATGCTCATCGAATTGCCAAGCTAGCCAGCACACCTACGCCACGCCCGTGCACCACGAACTTATTGCACCAAGTGTCTAGTTGCGCCACGCTGTGACAAGGTCATGAATCCCATCACTGAGCGCTCCGTGCCACACCGCACCGTGGCAACACCGGCCTTACCATCAAAAATCTCGCCACTAAGCACTTTGCGCCGCGCAGCACCTCTAACACCGCCTAGCCTAGCACTCATGCATCCCATACACCAATCCCACACCCCTCTCACTTATTCTCTCCACACCGTACCCAGCGACCTATAAAAGGCACTAGTGAGCCCCTCTCCCCAACCCACGCCATGTGTCACTCTCCTCTATCTTCCTCTCTCTCAAGTCCACCTACACGTTGCCACACATGTAAGCTCATGGCATCGCCAAACCCCGCTACCGCTCGAGCCTCCTGGCACCTGCCATAGCCGCCACGCCTCCTAGCCCCGTCACCGCACCTATCTCCTGGCGACCGACACGCGCACCTAAGCCTCCCGGTGCCACTGTCCCGTCACCAAGTGCCACCTCCCCTATCACTAGCATCGTCGCCCTCCTCTTGGCCTCCTCTACGTAGCCAAGAACGAAAGCAAGAAAAGGAAGAAAGAAGAGGCAAAAAGAGAGAAAGAAAAGAGAAGAGAAAAAAAAGAGATGGGACCCACGTGGGCCTCATCCTTTCTAGCCGACCCCATAGACTTGGTCTACTATGGACCATCCTCTCACACCAACTGACTTTCGAGCCTAATATGTCAGCCCAAGAAATATTCTCAGAAATATTATTTTTAGAATTCTTTTTATTTTTTAAAAATCTTTTAAACTTTAAAAATTCATATCTTTGTTTGATAACATTCTAGTCCTAAAATTTTTATAAAGTCCTTATCTACGTAATGGCACTATTATTTTCTTTGTTTTGTTACTTTTGTTAGTACTCTATGTAATGTTTATGTTTCTTATGTGTAGATGTCACGATCGAACGAGTGTTCACGTCGGATTTCATCATACCAGGAACCGCGGCGCACCAAGGAAAGTCATCCTTTGAACACTTTGATCATATATCTTATAAATTAATTTATTTATGAAATTACATTACTTAGGTTATACTATAATTTTGTTTAGCCTCAGTTGGCGTAAAACCGACGGATCTACCCAGCAGTCACACTTATGTAGGATATTAATGGCCCCTATCATTGTCAACTCCACCAAACGTGCGTCGGTATCGTCATCTCTTAAATGCGATTACCAAGTTAGATGCTTAGCCTATTTACGATTGGGACATCTAAATATTTACTTAAAAATCTGATGTGATGTCGGCTTGGTTGTAAAATAAAAATATTTTGTATTACCTAGATGGTGCAAAGGTAGTGCCTTCGTGGCTTGGCTACGTATTATCATTAAGGATCGATTCCTTTAGGAAATTTATGCAAGCATATTACAGTGCGATCCCACAGGTATTATGGGATGTCATGGCTAAGTAATTAGCTATCACATAAAAAATTTGTATATCAATAGTTGTAAAACATTAGGGATGAAAATATAGGATTGTGGATCACTACTACCTAAGATGAGTGTTATCCTAACTTTGCATGAGGTGACTGATTAGGAGACATTCCCGATGTGTCTTGAGTAGATGATAACATAAGACTTTCCTAATACTCAATTTGAAATATTGGATCCAAGTATGTGACATGAGGTATCAATGGATTAGTTTTGAAAAAGTCTTGTAGTGGGCCTCCTGAGTAGATGAGGGCATAAGACTTGGCTAATACTCAGTTTGAAGGATTGGATCTAACTATGTGATATGAGGTATCAATGGGTTGATTTTGAAAAAGCCTTGTAATGAGTCCTCCCTTGCCAACCATGTTTGATCAGCATGTGTTGTGTAAAGATAGAAGTTCATGATATGTGGGTAAAACATACAATATTTTGCAGAGTTTAACTAAACTATTTAAACAAATATACATGTGGTTATGAGTGGATGTGAGGTGTTTGTTATAGTGTAGTTTTATATTTAACAAAGGTTTGTGGAAATAATTATTAAGATGAGAATCATTTCTAAAGTCCGTCTGTGTGGTAGGTGGTCAACCTTCATGGTTAAGACAAGGTCTATGTGACGTACGGTGTCTTATAGCATTATAGTGTCATAATGCCAAGACGAACTTGTGCGGTGAAAGCCTATTAGCTAAAAAATAGTTAATAAATAATATTTGATTAATTGTTAAGTGTTGAAAAAGTGAAAAGAAGGTAATAAGAAGAAGATGAGAAAATATTAAGAATTTTGCTTTCACTTATAAATACTGTGACAAGTTGTTGCAAAGTAACTTATAAAATAGATTGAGGTGTAAGGCTCTTTTTGATAATTAAAATTTTGGCTTACTAATATTTTGCAAAATAACTCTTTTAAAAAAGTTATTTTTTGTAAATGAAAACTTTAACCTCTATTATTAAGCTAAAATATGTTATATTTTTCTTTGGTTTGCTAAGTACATAAAGTAATCATCCTTGCTTATATATAGAGAGAGTTTGAAGAAGACGACATAGTCTGATGAGGAGTTCCTCCAAGAGAAGGAGAAGGCGGAGTATGAAGACTTTTAGCGTTTTGGGCCTAGTCCCTAAATCGTGCCTATGGAATAAGCTAATTGTTTAGTTGCTATTCTTGGTGTTTAGCCGCTTAAGTTGATTTTCGTTATTAACTTCCGCTAATCATTGTTGTTACTTTTGCTCTATGTATTGTATTGCCATCTGGGATTTTTTTATGATGCTCTCAGTGATATAATAAAAACTAATTATTTCTGATTCCACTGTGTATATCAGTTTATATATAGTGTTTATAAATAATTAGGTTGACCTCTAACTTATGTTAGCACGTGCTTTATAAATATTAGAGTTTGGAACGTCATAACTAGCAACTTTATGGGCTTAGTAACAATTGAGATAGTCATGTGATGGTATTTTGTAGATTGGGTCCTTTGAGATATGTTTTGTGTTTGCTCAATGTCATTGAGTGGTTTGATGTGATGGATATACCTTAGGTAGGACTGGTGTTGCTATCGTATTAAAAATCTGTCATGTTTTAAATCTAGCGATTTGTGTTTTATGGCGTATTTAGTATTTTGTATGTTAGGTCAGCGATGAGTTTTATTTAAGTTATATTTGATATCACATTCTATATGGAGCATAGTTTATATGGTATTTATTCATGAATGTCTCGTGGCAGGGTGAGCGAGCTGCGGGAGGCGCAGACGCTGCTAGCGGTGACAGGCACGCCGGAGCGCTGCCAGGTCGCGTTCGAGGCCGCCGGGGTCGCCGCTGGACGCGAGACCGAGAGCTCGACGTCGTTCTCGGGTTGGCCTCCGACATCCTGCCGGCGAGGCCGACGGCGAGCACTAGGGCGTGATTTGCACGGGCGTTACGAGCACTAGGGCGATGGCGAGCACTTTCATGGTGTGCGTGCAAGTATGAAGCTGCGGTTAAGCAATAAATAAATATACGTGTACAAAATTATAGTATTTTTGGCTGCTATCTAGCGAATATTCGATGGCAAACCCAGCGGACATCTCTGCGAGCACAGCAGCCTTGATACTACTCGTAGAAACTCAAGCGGCTGTCCAAAGTCATTGGGCCATCTAATCCAATCCATAAGACCATAAAGAACATAATAGCGATTATACATATATAGTTTAAGCCATTCACAGTGTAAGCGTGTGTCGAGTTGCTCCAGCTCGTCACATCGAAGCGGCCGGTCCACGTCAGCCTACACCGTGTGCCCTCACAAGACTTCTCATGCATTTGCAGAGGGCATAGGTGGCTCGGTAGGACGAGGCTACTCGCATGCGGAGGCACGGCTCACAAGCAACGTTAGGCGAGGGCATCACCCCGTTGCGGTCCCTTTGGAATGGCAGGAGCTCGTCGACGCGAGCATCGGCTGGAGAAGGATACCGCATCACTGGAGAGCTTGTCGTCCTGCACCGCAAGGCTACCGCTCTGATTTGCGTTGCCACCAACTCCGATGTTTTGATCTGTACCATCATCGAGGCCACTGCTTCGATCCACATCTAATCTACGACAGGGAGGACTCGATGACGGGGAAGAACGAGAGGTGGATAGGCTTCCAGATCTAAGGAGATTGGATGGAGAGAGAGAGAGAGAGGGGTGAAGTGTAAAGTGCACAACTGGTGTACGACTGATAAGTGAGTTTATTAAGTGGTTTGTATACTTTTTATTTTTATTTCTTGTTCTAAGGCCTAAAATATAAAATTTCATGATGATTTAATAATAAGAAATATTGTAAGGGCTCACATAGTTCAAGGTTAAAACTCAAAAAATATTTAAGAGTGGCCAGCTGGTATTTTCACAATAATCTTATTTTATATTATGTATACTCTTTTTAAGGTCACTTTTAGAAGTGATTTGCATCCTGAATGCCCTTAGTTAGCTCATGCTAAGCCCACCCTGACACGCATCCCGGAAAGGTTGAAAGAAAATAACATAGTTTTGAATGTTTTATGGAGCTGAACTTGGATAAAAGGTGAAAATCAATATGAACTTTGGATTTCGTGAATGAAAATAAAATTTCACGTTGAAGAGTTTTGAATCTCAGCTTCAAAGTTTTCAATGTAAAAATTAATAGTTATAAGAATTTTACGTTGACCGCTGCCCAAGCTACCAATGAAATTCTTACATTAGTGTTTTCAGAGCGAACGCTACACGTAGTTAAGCTCCCAATGCTAAAAATTATTGCATGCGACGCTGGTGCTTGGCAAGACACTCGCAAGATTGTTTAACCTAGTATTAAATTCTTATATTGATCTAGACTAGATTATATCTAATTCAATTCTAAATTATTATATTTTAAGAATATTTGAATTCTTATTTCCTCGGATAACCTGGAACCTAGAAAAATATGTAATCAAGTCGCACATTTCCTCGGAACTAGCTTGTCAGGAAAATTCAAATTTGCCTGACGTGGCGTGATGGGATTGACCGTCGCAATGAATTTTCCTCACGTTTTTTGACAGGTTGTTTAATGCACGTCATATATGGCCGCAATGGCATAACCACCGGCTGAGCTCTCCGGACAGACGCGCAATAGAAATTGATGGTTTTTGATGAATTCGAAACAAAAATTTTCATAGCAATCACTTATATTAAGATTTGTCTAGGCTCTAAAGTTTTTGTGTATCCACCACTATACGGCCGTAAGTGGCAATCCAGACCGGTAGTGTTGGTAGTTCAACTAATATGATCTACGTTAAAAACAGCATATCTTCCACAAAAGAATTTTACAATTGTCGTAAACTAGTAAAAAATAATAACAAGCAGATAATTCTAAAAAAAAAGCTTTTCCTGTCTATGAACTTTAGAAATCAGCATGCATCGATATCTCTCTTCCGAAGTAGAGCAACTAAATCCGTAGCATGGCGATGGCAATCGCCCCAAGTGCAAATAACAGCGCGGTGTCTGAGGTGCCCGTCAGCCGCGTCGCTCCTGCACGCACGAGAATCACACAGATTATTAAATTTAAAACGAAAATTAATTAAACCATCACTATTTTGTCCAAATCCTTGTAACTTCAGCTCAAACCAATCTACTCCAACAGAAAAAAAAATAGCGAGAAAAAATCCAGTTTAATCTACATTACTACATCGAATCGAAAGTGCGCCAAGAATTGAATTGCTCACCGGACGTCTGCGGCGGCGGCGGCGGCGGCGGCGGCAGTCCGGTGGTAAACGGATATTCCGGTGTCAGCGGTGGCAGCGGATTGCCTGGGAAAAATTTTTCACTCAGAATCAGTAGAGTTCAACAGAGTATAGATTAATCACCAACCCTTGATTACATTGGCCGATTAGTTAATTAATTGGAGGATTCGACGCGCGCGCGACTCCGGAGCAATGGAGCTTAATTGATTACCGGCGCAAGAGCGAGCGATGGACATGAGGACGGAGGCGTTGCCGAGGCAGGTGTTGGTGACGTTAACCATGGCGCGCATGGTGTCGAACTCCGGGCCGATGAGCCGCGCCACGTTGCCGCGGAGGACGTGCATGAGGCAGCACGGCTGCTCGGCGACGGTGGCGTTGAGCTGCGCGCAGCACGGCAGCGGAACCGCGTCTGTGTGGTGCTCGATGAAGTCCAGGCACGACAGCATCCGCTCCATCGTCGGCACGCACGTCGTCTCCGGCGCCGCCGCCGCCATGACGGCGAGAATGGCGAGGAGTAAGATGACGAGCTTCGACTTCGACAACGCCATGACGCAGCTAGGTTGACGCGTGTACGTACATACGGTTTGCACACGTTGGGATCGATGGGGGCAAGCTGGTGGTATTTGTAAGGGAGAAACCCGTTGGCTTACGATTTTGTATGGTTGATTGGATGGTGCACTAAACGCAGGTGTCCATGTAACTTCCGCATGGTTTCCCAATAACCCCGTCGCCGCACGTCTCCCCGAGCGAACAGAGGAGGGAGAGGGCGCTGGGCGCGCAGCTCCATTGACCGGATGAAGGCGGCGGCGGCGGCTCACGTCCCATGGCGCGCCTCATCCACGGGACATGGCAGGGCGGCACAGAGAGCTACAAGATCGACGGGAACACGGTCTCAGGGGATCCCGGTGAACAGAGAGCGGGTGGTGGCGAGCTATGGGTGGAGATCCCAACCGTCCTGAGGCGTGGTGGAGGTGGGAAGGGTCAGTGGAAGCCGGCAGTGGCGTGGCAGATCTGGTGAAGCCATGGCGGCCATTGGTGTAGGAGATCATCAGGAAGGGAAAAGTGAGTTTCACGCGACGCACCAACGCGATGACAACGTGGCGCTGGATGGATGCGAGGCAGCTCGCCGACGGCGCTGTGATCGATGGCGGCCGCATCGGTACGGGACGGAGCTTGGCCAGAGCACGAAGGCGGCACAGGGGAGCTGGTGCCCCAGGGCTGTGCTGGGCCGAACAGGCAGGCCAGCTTGGTCGGCTGCTACGCCCCGTGGTCACCGTGGTTGGTCTTGCATCATGAGAAAAATAAGAGCTTCATTAAAAATATGGAATATAATATACTGGCTCAAACCACGATAATTGAATCCTCCTATTTTTATGGTAACTTCAATTTTTTCACATTGCAACATATGTGCACATTGTTAATTAAATTAAGAGACTATCTATATAACTTTCAACAGAAAATTCCTAAAAAAACCTTTAAATATAACTATAATATAATGTAATTGTAGTATACTTATACTGTAACTCACATAAAACTATAATATAATTTATATATAGTCTAGATATAATTGATAAGAATGGGTACTAACGGTTTTGTCGACCGGGCATGAAACCGACGTCGTGGGTTCGAATCTCCGCTCGTGCAAGAAGTGGTTTTTATTTCTCCTTCCTATGCACAACTTTCAAAGCACATCCGATGGCCCAAAATTCAAAAGTTCTCCCTCCCAATTATCTATCGCAAGATATCTAGTGATTTTGTTAAATTAAATGGAATATAAGCCATGTTGACAAACAAATTGAATTGAACTGAGATAATAACCAATTATTGCTCTACCGCGTACACATATCAAAGCTTAGCATGTTCTGATCCAGCACAATGATCACGAGATTAGGGGTGGCAATAGATGCGAATTGGGCTACAACACACTTGTCCTCGAACTTTGACTTTCTCTCATATCCTTAGCCTGACATCTTGTCTAGGTTGGATGTTGCCCCCACCTCTAGTCCCAATAGGTCCGTGAACCCTGACTGAGACCTGTGGGTTTGATGAAAGAGACGACGCACCTAAAGACAATGCTAACGATGAAGCTTGATGGTTAGCTCATCTGAGATGCAGCAACTTGGTGAAAGATAAAGACAGAGCCTCATACATGTTGGCATTGTAGCAGCTAGTCGACGAGGCCACAACAGTCCTAACTTGAGGCAGAGGGCATGTGCACAAGACATGATGGAGGATGTGCAAGTTACAATGGTGGAGTGGAGTGCTCTTATGCATGATAAGGTAGTTCCAGGTCAAGAGAAAGGTTTTGGAATGATGCATCGTGTGGTAATGGTGGGGATCGAACTGACTAAATAGGTTTCTTGTTTGTTGGGTTGTATGGGTACTTCATATTTATTAGGCCTATTAGGCTACAATGATATGAGCTATCTCTTTATATTTTCTACATCCAAGACCTGTGGATCCTCTAAGTAGATATAAATTCCTGATCCTATCATAGCATTGTGTTGGGGCTCCATCCCGTTGAACCTGTGGGGGCCAAAAGACCTCAACCGGAAATTTTTCACCCCTAGATGAGATCTAAGTTAGAGGGAAGGAGGTGGTGTGGTGTTAGTTGTCATGGAGGTGGGAGGTGGTGTGGTGTTAGTTGTCATGGAGGTGGGAGGTGGTATAGACAAAGGGAAAGAAAAACAGGACTTGGTAGCTATAGAAACATAGGGAGTAATGAAAGTAGATTTTTTTTCTATTATTTTACCAGAATCACTTCTCTCATCTAGAATTTTCTAAGATAATTCTGACAAATTCCAAAGGCAAGTAGGCAACTCTAGCCCATCAGCCTGTAGTCCATCAAACCAACTATTATTGATATTTTGGCATAGATATTGGGGATTTAATAGGCCTACAAAGGCCTAGGTTTAACCGTTCGTGAAATCAGAACATCGTAGATCAAATCAATAACACACTGTTTGGTGCTACAGTCATGTTAAAAAATAAAGTGAATTAAAATTTTTTGACCAAATTTATCTAAATTTTATTAGTTTTATCAGTTTATCAACAGTTTTAAAGAAATCGAGCGGTTTTTATCCATTGAGATTGCTTTAACTCCCTCCCAAGCTTTACACTGTACTACCAAGTATTCAAGCATTTATTTTCCCGGCAAAGGCCTAAGCTCAGCTCCTTCCCACGCTCTACATTGTGCCAGGTACCTAGGAATTGGGTTTTAGTTTTATTCTCCGCCAGCCTGAAAGATTTGAATTCAAAACTCAAAACCAAAACTTCAAATCTAGAATTTTCTCCAACTAGTCGGTATATCATATCGTACCGATCAATTTCAAACCTCCAGAAATGCACTTGAAGTTTTGTCCGACATATATTCCGATAAGTCTTGTGACTGGATCCCAATCCTTGGCCTTGGCGTATGTTCAATCTACCCACCCGGCCACCGGCCGGCTTGGATCGGTCGTACGTTGACGTTGAGCTGTGTGAGTCCATCTGCAGAATTGAACCTAGCTGTGCCTAGCCTATTGGACAAGTAAATAAGCACGCCACGCATGCACATAATCTAATCCCAAACATTGTACTACGACCGATCAGGATATATAAATGCCCAGCCCACGCATAAGTGACGTGGCAACGTGCCATAACACATGTGGTCCCCATCTTATCCACTGGATAAAGAGAAGCACGTCCAATATCTTGCCACGTATACGTCTCAATGCAAGGGACAGGTGATATAGATATATAGATCATATCGTGTAAGCAAATAAGCAATCTTTCGATCGCTTGAGGGAGGACCCATGTATTCCCTCCGTTCGTTTTGATTTTTTTAAAAAATAAGCTTGTTTAAGCTCATTTATAAAAAAAGAATCGCAACATTATTTACAACAATAAATTAGTATCGTTAATTTCATTATTAAATATATTTTATACTGTACTGTTACGTTTTTTTATAAATTTGATAAGAGTATATCTTATAATATAAAATAAAAGGTGTGTATACTATTAAGCTATAAGCTGATTCTGATTTTATTAAAACTAATCCATGTGTCCATTGTGTCACTATATATATTTATTTATTTATTGTTGGTTGCTATATAAAGACAAAGTACTAATTAAAATTAGACTTTAAAATGTAAACGCTTCAGATTATATAATCCAAAGAACAAACCGAGCACAACTGACCTACCACGGGCACTCTTGTTGCCAAGTGAACTTGTACGCATCAACGCATGACGATCTGTTCTGTCAATTGTGTATATATGTACATTGCACGCGGCAGTAGTGTACTAGTATGTGCTATGGGCATGCATGTGCCGAACAATTAAAAAGGCCAGGTGAGCGTGTGAACGTCGGAGTAACGTCTAGTTAACCCGGCGGCCACCCAGGATGCAAGTTGTAGGCGTCTTATACCCTCGACTTGTGTGCTCGTTGTCTTCGTTCCGCAACAATATGGGCGGCTCAAGATAAAGTACAATCCATCGGTGTCATATATACGACGTCAGTTATCTAGGAAAGTGAAAGGTGTGGACTACTGTCGATCGAGAGACCCATCGATGCAATATAATTCGTCGCAATTTAAACTATCAATTTCAAATATTCAGTTAAATATCTATTTAAACATGTACTACGTACACGGTGCACACGAGAAAACTTGTCCACACGAGCCATGCAAGCAAGGCAGCAAACGACGACTCGCCACATATGCTTACTCACACACATCCACAAATAATTAATTGCTCGTCCTACCCACCGCTCATTGCCACGCACTTGTTATCGAGCGCTACCAGAAACATATTCTTTGTTCTATACCAAAACATAAATATATCAATTGATAAAATATCCAGTATTAAATATGATTTTTACTGGTTTTTACTACCAGGTCTAAGATCCGTGTACATTATAGGATTATTAGCACCGATTAATAATACTAATACTAATTTTTCTTTACTATCGGTTGTAATATGATTTTTAGCAACAATTAGAGATATCAACCGTTATTATTATATAGTTATTAGTATTAGTTGGTATTTTTAATTGGTATTAAGATAATACAAGAAATATGTTGCCAAAATTTCTTGTGGAGTTTTATTTGCTAATTTCACTCATCTAAAGACTCTAAAAGATTATCTATATATATACATCATCCTCTAAAAATATATAAAAATGGATAAGAAACAATAAGATTGTTTAGAAAATAAGAGTATGTCAAATAGAGATAATCTAGCAACAATATGAGTATTTCATAATAGAAAAAACATAGGATAAAAAAGTCAAAAAGAGGAAACACAGCAAAATTATAGAAAAAGAATAGAAAATTAGAAATTTTTACCCTCAAAGTTTTTAAAATTAATTATAATAGTTTTCTTTTTCTCTTAAATTTATTTATCCTATAATTTTTCTAGTTTTCACACTTTTCCTGTTTTCTAAATTTTATACTATATTTTAACTATTCAAAAAATTTTGTACCTGTTGTACAAAATAACCGGTACTAAACATATTTTAGCTAAGCAGTAAAACTCTTTAGTATCGGTTGTTAAAAACAACCGGTACTAAAGAATATATCTTTAGTCCTGATTGTTAATACCAATCGAGGCTAAAAATATTTTTGGCTACCAGTTATTTTTAACAACCGGTGCTAAAGAGGAAATGGTATATATACCATTTTCTCCTTTTCTCATATCTAAGTCCTCTGATTATGTTCTTAATTGTCTCTTAATGCTACCATTTTTCACGCCAACGTCATCCACACCACGCCACCTCATGTCTGTCTTCCTACCAATGATGTCGCCATCGACAACACTGTTGTCCCCATCTACACCGTTGACGCCACTGTGCGCTCGCCCACCGACGTCCTTGCCGCCAACACCACTATCGTCCCTAAAGGAAAAACTCCTCCCAATAAATTACATAGACTATTTAAGAACAACTTATTGAATTTATTATATATGAGTTCATATATATATATATATATATATATCATAAAGAAAACAACAAACAAGTAATATAGCAAAATAAACAGCAAAAAATATTACAACAAAAAATATTTTAATACTTATTAATAACATCAACCAATATTAAAGAAGTCACCCCATATTACGTCGATTACTATTTTTAAGTAACAATTGGTTACTAGTTAAATTTTTACTACCGGTTAATTCAACCGATACTAAAAATGAATATTTTTTTTGTACGGATTACACAACCTAAGCTAAAACGGGGTTGCTAAAAATTATTTCAATAGTAGTGAGACCATGATGCAATCATGACATAGTTCTAAGTTCTTCAGCAAGTATGTCACCCGCCTGATCATAGGAATTCTGGATCTTCTATATTCTTCCTCACGATTATTAATTTCATTTTTAATACTGAAGCACGTTATTGGTCAACAAGCATCAACTAGTATATACACGTCTTAGACTAAAAGAATAAAAATGTTTTCAAGAGAAAATCTTTTATTGACCACTGATAGTTACTATGTTTCCTTAGCTACTTAAAATAGCGCCACGCCCAACGTGCCATCATGGCGTGTCTTTGAGGCTCCATGTCTGAACTAAGTCTCCGTGCCAACCAAGCCATGGTCTCACGAGACCATGCATGACCTATAGAGACCACGGTTGTCTCGATACATCTTAGCTACGTAAAATGCAGAACCACGGCTCAGAGCCGCACATTGGGTGAATCTAGAGCCTTATGACACGCTTGGTCCCCTAACGCACACTACAACCATATCCATTTTGTCCATCTCACTCTCCTCGTCCTCATTCGAAGCTCACTCTAGGTCATCTCTTGCAGTGAAGGCTGAGGTCAATGGAGGAGGTGAGAAGAAGGAAAAGAAACAATGGAAGATGTAAGAGGAGGGCTACTAGGAAGCAGCCAAGAAAATCTACCACCAACGAGCTTCTCCACGCCAATGATGAGCAAATCGATGCCGCAAGCTCATCCATGCTATGCCGTCGAGCCCTATGGCCACACTGATTCAATTGACTAAGCAGGGATAGCTTCAGCAGTGACGATAAGAGAGGACAGGAATGAGTAATAGTGGCTAGATTCATTCATGTCCACTCGCCTTGATAGCCGGTGCAACCACCACTATGTCACGGTATGGTCTTCTCAATACCGAATCTAAAGCAACTATTACTGCCAAATCTAAAGTGGGAAGATGGGAGGCCTCCTCAGTTGCCAACGTGGCCTCTCCAACCTGTCCACCATTGTTAACCAGACCCATCAAGAGTGACGAAAGAAGGGGATTCGACAGGTAAGAGAAGAGAATGAAAAAGAGTGAGGGTGGCAGATAGTGGGTGCTCCAAGTGTTAAGAGTACATGTGAACTTCTTTTTGTTGCCATAAGTTTAAAATATATAAGTTTCATTTGATTTGATAATAAAAAATATTACAAGGACTGGCATATATAAATTATTAGGAGCTAAATTGCAAAAGGTAATTGAGAGTGGCTTTCATTGTGAGAAGTGTGGCCTTAGCTTGATGTGGCACATGAGACCACTCCTAAGAGTGGCCTCCTTTTGCTCATGTCCTTATATGCCATTGAATGAAATTTCACATCCCTTATATGCCACCACCATAAACTTTGTTAAGTTTCAACATCATTGAGTTTGATCTTGCTAGTTTTTCTAGGAGTTCCTTTATCTTCTTCTCCATTTATCATCTCTATCCTAATGTCCACTCAATGTGTTCCTCTGCCATATATATGCCTAACTAGGGTTTACCCTAGCTATTTATCGATCCCGTGGTAGCACAATTATGATGCAGTAACCGTGATAAATTCATATTTCAAGTTTTGAATTTAAATTTTTGAACATTGTGCGGTAATACACGGTAATCGTGTGGTAAGGCACAGTAACCACACTATGTTGAAGTTGAAAAGAAAAAAAATGTAAAATGTAGTAAAAAATGTAGAAAATTATGAAAAATTCAAAACAGTTATGGATATCTCTAGAAAAACAATGTAATATTGCATATTTTTTTGGCATAACCTTTGCTATATTTTTTTACATTTAAATAAAATAGGAATCAGATCCCAACCCATCTCTTTTTTCAATTTTTTTCTCCAATTTTGGTGGAGCTCCAAAAGGTGAAATAAAATTTGTCATTTTCATAAACTTTGTTTACCAAATAGCAATAGAAATCAAGTACTGCTTGTAGGAATTTTTTAAAAAGTTTTCCATCATTTTTTCAAATTTAAATTTAAACAAAATTTATCAAATCCTATTGGCGGTTACCCATACTATGCCTCGGTGGTTACCGTGCGATAAGCGAAATGGTGTGCCTGACTACATGTTAGCATCGTTGCTACACCTGTGCCTTCTACCAGTGCCGCTTGTAGCCACTCTGCTTCTTAGCCAATCCCTATGTTGAATTAATTAATTAATTAAGCTTAGATATGGTGAAACCTACCACCATTGGGCTAGTTAGTAGGCCCAAATTTCCTCAACCCACAGCTGATGGAGCATTTATTGATCCTAATAATTATTGAGAAAGTCTAATAAACCATTAACACGTGGGACCATCATGTAACATATATATAATCACCCTCAAACCTTAGATTTGCTCGGCTTCATCCATTCCATTCATCTTTATTTCCACCACATCCCCTTATTACTCCTTTCTTCCTCGCCCCTCTAATACCGATGCCTCCGTTACCATAATAGATTGCACCACACTCAACGTTAAAATCTTCCATCGATATCCTATCTTTGTCTTCTTTTCTTCAATATATCGATCTTATCGGTCTTGTCTTCACTATAGTAACGATGCTAATTACACAAGTTAACATCAATCAAACATCATCATCTTGGCAAGATCACTACAATCACCAATTCTATATCCACCATCACTTCGGTGATGGCTAGTCGTTTTGGTGAGTTTTTTTTTATTTTTATGGTTGGTTTATAGTTGGACTAGTGGATCGTACACAATTTATCAAGAAAGATTTAGTTTTCTAGTTGTTTTAGCCCCCATTTTTACTTCGTTTTACTTCATAGTAGAGCATTAAACATTTCTGTGTAATGCTGTGACACCTGAAAACTCCTACGCCGCCTGCTGGAATTGTCCATGTCCTGCGTAGCCTGTTTCCTTTCCTGGTCGAGGACGGCTAGTGTGCTTTCCGGCTATCCAGCGATCATCCAGCGATCCACGGCCCTTTGCCAGTGAACCGCGTCCACGGAACCCGCCGCACGGCCCGCACGCCGTTGCGTTGCGTCCATGAGAACACGATCCACGGACACGGACTCCACGCAACTACACCACACGGGCACCGCACGGCGGGCGGGACCACAGGGCCCACGCCCCTCCGTGCACGCGGTCCACGGGGCCGCCTCTCCACGTGACGCCGACGGGCCAGACCGTTCGGTGGCCAGCTCCTGGGCCCCACGGCCGAACACCGCCAGCAAGTCAGCTCCAGGCAGGTGGGGCCAGGGTTCGGTTGGCCCCACCTGTCAGTGACGTAGTCTGGAAGATGTCACGGTCGAGGTCGGATTACACCTTGCGTCCCTCCCCTTCCCTTTATTTAGGCGGCGCGGCGCGAGGCTAGGGACGCAACGCAACACCGCCACTAGCTTACCGCAAGGCTCCGTGTTTCTCTCTCGCTGAAAAGTTTGCTGGATTTGGTTGCTGGCTCTCTCTCTCTCTCCACCATGGAGGAGGCCCAGTGTACGTCTCTTTTCTCCCGCTCTCTCGGTTTTGCTTCTCTCTCATGTCTTCATGGTGAATTTGATGCTGGGTGGGGTGGGTGGTGGTGTGCGAATCTGCGGCTGTGGTTGGTTCTGGCCTCTGGGCTCTGCTTTGGGGGTATCGAAACTGAGAATCTGAGGATCGGATCGGTTCTTGATCCTGCTCTGGGGTCAGGGAAAGCCCCATTGGCATGGAATGTGATCTAGTGTTGGGGGAAGAGGTTGTTAGCTAGGTGCTTCTTGGTACTACCTGAATTCTCATAGTAATTGCCATGCTCATCGTTGCAATGCGCAATGCTTTGTTTGAGATCTTGTGGATAGCCAGTAATCATGCCAACGAAAAGCAGGATTAGGGGGGACTCTGAATTATGGGGGATCGGTTGTTCTCCGTGTTGTGTGGAGCTTTTTGCTGCAATCGTGTTATTTGGGGGTCCCAAATCTGAAGCTTTCATGTTTGCTTAATATTTTTTTGAGAATTTTATGGTACTATGTACTAGCAGTATATACTGCCAGTATAAACGATCCAAGGGTTGATTGGTTTAATTTTTCACTTAATTAGATTGCAGAATAAAATTTGAAAGGGCAAAATTATCTTTTTATGTTATTTCCTAACGGCATTTTCACATCATATAGCACAGTATTGGGTGTGCTCCAACCACGCGTGCCGTCGTCTCTCTTTGTGGGTCAATTTCACGTTAGTTGTCTCAGAGTCGGATTGATTCCACTATTGGATTAAAGCTGAATCAGTAAATTACTTAAATATCTTTTTTATAATTTTATAGCAAATTCCTAACATACCCTTATTTATATTAGCAGTATACTGTACCATAAAAGTTCTCTATTTATCCTCCGGTTCACCGAAATCTGCCAAAAGCACGCACGTTAGCAACTTTTCTTGTTATTGTTAGAGGGTTGGTGGATGCAGATGCTCTCTCTTGTTTTTTTTTCTTTTGACAGGAAGATGCGTGTGACCTGTGGCAATGTCTGTATAGAAAAGTAGCCATTTTCTTGCGTGTAGGTTGTTCTGTTGGAAAAGATTTGGTGAGAAGATCTTGGGCATCGCATCTTTAGAATTGATTATGTAATTAAACATATCATGTAGGAGATCCTTAGAGTTGGCATCCCTATCACGCCATCTAAGGCAAATGCAGAATTTGAGTTCGGCTGGAAACAATTGAAGTTTGAGGAGAGCGATGTTCTTCTGTCTAGTGTTTGTCACAGTAATTGTGTTCAATTAATATGCGTGTACCAACTAGCTGTCCATTTCTTTGCATGGAAAGAAGAATCTGTTTTTTTATGTTTTTCTGCCCTCTTGCCATTTTCATGCTATAGACATGTAAACTCATCCGCCTTTCTGGAAATGCTCTAGATGTTCAGAGCCAATAAGAGAATGTACTCAAATTAGTCTGCCTTTCTATACTTATCCCATTTAGTTTGGGATAATAGTGATACTCTAGGTGTTCAGAGCCAATTAGAGGATGTACTCGGATTGTCACTCAGAAATCGTTTGGTAGCATTCACCATACTTTTAGTAGCAAATTTGTTGTTAAATTCTGCTGAAGGTTCCATTATTTTAGGTCTCTCTGATAATGAAGTTATCAATGATCAAATCCTCAATATGTCCTTTTCTTCAAACTCTAAAATAAGCTATATTTCCTGTAGTTGTGGAGTCGAAGGATGGAACCATCTCGGTTGCTTCTGCATTTGCTGGTCACCATGAAGGTAAGAGTACTAAATAGTTGGGCCTTTAATCTTTTTGGTTCGGCACTTCCTTCTGTACAGAACTACAGCCTTAACTTATTGACAGGAGTTCAAGTATTGCATATTGACCAGTGAAGTTTTACAGCCTAATTTTCGCTATTTGGTTGATTTGGTGCACTTTTAAGGTCTTCCAGAAAAACTACTAACTTGAGTTTTGGAAATTTGCAGTTGTACAAGACAGGGACCACAAATTCTTGACAAAAGCAGTTGAAGAAGCATATCGAGGAGTTGACTGCGGTGATGGAGGTCCCTTTGGAGCAGTCGTTGTCCATAATGATGAAGTAGTAGCCAGCTGCCATAACATGGTTCTGAAGCATACTGATCCAACTGCACATGCTGAAGTGACTGCAATAAGAGAGGTAAATTGCTTTAACTATCACTCTCAGTCTTTCAGCTATTTGCAGAATATGTGGTGATTAAATTCTATAGTAAATTCACAAAACCATGGATACTTTGAGAAAAGTGTCATAACACTATAGATGTAAGCTACTTTATCACAAAACTGTTGGTTTAGCACCAAACTCATGGCATCTGCAATGTGGGAATTGGGTGGGGATTGTGTTCATAAGCCCCCTGAGGCATCAAATATTGTGTGTGTGTGTGGGGGGGGGGGGGGGGGGGTTTGATGTTGAATTCAAGCTTCGGGGAGCCACAGGGTTGCAAATGGTCACAAGGAATAAAAAAAAATCATTTCTCTTCTGTGATTGATTTCTTGGTTTTTCCTTGATGTTATCTTTGAGTTGTTTTCCGCACCATTTTTGAATAGCTATGCAAATTGTCTCTGTTGATATTTCAGGCTTGCAAAAAGCTTGGAAAAATTGAGCTCTCAGATTGTGAAATTTACGCTTCTTGCGAGCCATGCCCAATGTGCTTTGGTGCAGTTCATCTCTCCCGGATCAAGGTTCATCCTTCAATTCTCCCTAGAATAACCTCGTTACAAATATCTAACAATGTTATCTAACACCACTGCTAATTCTGCACTACAGAGGCTGGTGTACGGAGCCAAGGCAGAAGCTGCCATCGCCATTGGATTTGATGACTTCATTGCAGACGCTCTGAGAGGCACTGGGTACTACCAGAAGGCCAACATGGAGATCAAGAAGGCTGACGGCAACGGTGCCCTGATCGCAGAGCAAGTCTTTGAGAAGACCAAGGAGAAGTTTCAGATGTACTAGTGTGCAGGATAGAGTTTCAGATATGCCAAAGTCCCCCCCGATGATCTAGGGAGGAACGAAACAATAATGTTCAGCTTTTCCATTATTTCTGAAACTGCCGATTCAAATTGTATTTTCATCCTGATAGCATCTCAATTGCCTACATGTTAATATCATTCAAAGATTGCCTACAGAACCAACGGAAACTCAGAGAATATTATACTTTGCATGCCTATTTCCTCTTAAACTATGGAAACGAAAAGCAATGGATGCTAATTAAACATGTTGATCGAAAGCGACCGTTTATAGCTAAATAGTACGGAAATGACCCAAGAGTTGGGTGGCATCAGATTTGTAAAATCCTACTGATACTAAAAGAATAGAATACTCAACTATGTATTGTTTCTGAAACTATCAACTCAAATGTGTATTTATTTACATTCTGATAACATTCAATTTTTGTAGATACAACCAGGTCGTTATGTGCTCTTGCATGAACGTTTAGTTGATACAATAAACCTTCTTATTGAATTTTCATAGATCGACTTTCTGGAATTTTGCTAAAGATTGAAATTCCTTGTTTTTCAGGTTGTCAGTAATGGTTCCATTACACTGGTGCCTAAATAGTTCTCAATTAGTCAATTACATCCATGAAGTACACTTGGAATATAGTACTATCTCTGAAATTGTACATATTATTTTGAGTTTTATTTGTGTAATTCAAATCTTTGTTAAATTTATGAATTTGATCTGTAGCAGACTAGCAGTGTAGCACCCCTTATCCAGTAGCAGTTATTGCACATTAATAGAAATTGTTACATTGTAGTGGTAACTCTCTTCTACACTCCTTTGAAGTTATAAGCATAAATTGCTTTTATTTCAAGTAAGAATCCAAATAAACAGGATATTGCAATAATAACATCACACCAACAGTTATCTCCACAAAGCTATATACACGAATACACGAGGCAAACCTTAAGGCGAAACTGAAAGTCTTCAACAATCACTTACAACAATAATAAAAATCTACAAGGACTGTCGATGATTGGTGCGTCTAACTGTATAGAGAAGTGAACTTGACAAAAGGATTTTGTAACCGGGTAGCTCCTGATTTATGTGGCTGCTGTGCTGCTGGCACTGCATAGCTATTACCATCATAGCATACTTGGCCTGGCCCAGGGCTGGGTCTAAGTTGCTCACATATCTCTGGAGATACAGAATTTGAGTACCCTTCAACGCGTGAACAATTCCAGGGACCAGCAGATTTGCTACTGAGGGACACATTTGATAAGCAAATGTTGCTGAAGATATCCCCCTGGATGCCCTGCAACATTCCTGCAGTACCAATGTTGACCCCCACAACATTTTTTATTGTTATGTTGCTTATGACTGGGAGTGCATTCTTGTCATAGTTGTCATCAGGATGTTCCCCATAATTTCCAGTGATCCTGATGGCTATTGAGACATTGTCCATGCTCACATCAGCTATGTATATGTTCTTCACATACCCACCGCGCCCTGGGGCAGTCTTGATTCTGATCCCATGCACTGAGTTGATGAAGCGAAGGCCCTCAGCTCGAACCTCCGATATGCCACCTGACATTTCGCTTCCAAAGGCTATTCCCGCACTGTTCCTTGTCTGTCCCGTGATGTTGCGGATGCTAATGTTGGTGCTGGGATGGGCAAAAGAAATGCCATACTCATCCCAGCCACTCTTTATGACGACAATGTCATCTCCGTTTCTGATGTAACAATCTTCGATACACACGTTTGTGGATGAGTCTGGATGGCATTGAAGTTGTGTTAGCAGAAGTTGTTGAAATCTGCTAAATGGATGCACACGTACCAAACAAGAAAAAAGGGAAGCCAAATAGTACAGAGCAAGGACTACTCTAAAAGTCATGCATTAAAGTGATCGTTTTATCTACTGGTGCATGACTGCATGGTACATTTGAACATTTGAGGTGGTATAGAGCCTAAAGATGAACTGGTGTGCTCCATGATTTGAATTGTTAGTTCCGTCTTATATCTGTTCACATTAAGTTTGTTTTTTTACTAAGGTAAGGAGAAAAGTTCTGTACATTCCATCAGACAGTAACTATTTTGGTTCAAGGTTAACTGCTAAGTTAAACGAAATTACATGAAAAATATTGTAGAAACACTCAGAATTTAGGTCATGATCAACTCAGAAATCAAGCACACCTGGATCAATGCCATCAGTGTTTGGTGAACTGATAGGTGCTAGGATCGTCAGATGCTGGACAAGAACTTGGCTGATTATTTAGAAAAAGCAATCAAGATAAGAAATAGGCACAACCACAAGAGCTGGTACTCTATTAATAATGAAGTAGAGATGTAGATAAACTAACCTGCAGTATACAGGATGAATATTCCAAAATGGTGCATTCATGAAGGTTAAATTGGAAATGACAACTCTGTTAGAGTACATCAGTTCAAGAAGAGGGGGCCTGGTATAATTTAATGTGTGATTGTGAAACCAGTTCCACCAAATTTCTCCTTGGCCATCAATAGTACCATTAGCACCTGCAGAGAGCACAGCAATATGAAATGCATTAATACAAGTAGACTACAAATACAAGAGTACACATCATATAAATATGATACTTACTAACCAGTTATTACAACATCAGTAAGATTGGATCCAAAAATAAGACTCTGGTGCCTTTTACCAGGGAGTTCTCTGCCACGCCCATAAGATGGCAGAGGATCAATAACTGGCCAGTCAGATGAATCCTGCAAAAGACTTCTTATGAAGATCACAACTGTAATACTTCTTTCACTGTTTGTTCTAGTGTAAGGTCTTTACATGTTGGAACATGAGAGCCAGTTACTGTAAGTTTCAAGAAATTATTTTTAGGAAAGATGTTATGAATATAAAACATTCATGCTATTCTACAATTTTGTTAGTATAAATTATGTAAAATACCATAAAGTTGAGTGCTCTGTTTTTGTTAAATTTCATGAGGCAATAATTAATAAATCACTTCTGTGAAACAATACATAAAGCTGTCTTACTTGAGAACCGATTATTACAGCATCAGCGTCTAGCGATACAGTGAGATGACTGATAAGATTAAAGCTCCCGGTCAACCACCTTCCAGCAGGCACAAAGAGCTCTGCCCCGCCCTTATCAGCAAATGAGCTGAGATAAAATATTGCATTCCAAAACGCTTTTGTATTAAGAGTAACACCATCGCCAACAGCACCAAACTCAGTAATTGAGACACTGTGTGGCCGATGCACGCTTGCTGTCAAGTCGTTGCAGTACATGCCAGATGAAGTGGCCCATTGAGTCCCAGCAAAAATGGTTGCATAAACCAAAAGGGCTTGAAGTGCCTATAAAAAATTCCAGCAGATGGACATAAAAAATGTTGTTCATGAACTGAATCGGAATAATGCATTTTTAAGGAAAACTAATTAAAATGAAACATAGTTCAGAAACAGATTCATGCCTTTTCAGGGGTGACCTTGTTTATTTTGCCCATTCATGTTTGCACAAAGAAGTCGTTTTAGTTCAAGATATCTATCAGTATTTTCATTACAATGGGTTGGACCAGAAGTTCGGGCATTATCAACCGTGATTTCACAATGTGCCAATGCTGACTTCTAAGTTCTAACAAGGTGGCACCGTCTTCTGCAATGTCGGAATCCATACTATAGGGAAAGGAAGCACGGGTAAAAGCAAAGCATGAACCTCCTTTTTTTAAGATGAAAGATCGTTCGATCCGGCTTTATATGAAGAAATCCCAAACAGTAAGAATGTCTCAGCATGCGCCTCCTCCACTAGGAGAAAATGTCTCGCACATCATCCTCGGAGAAATTTTGCGAAAGGGAAGTGGCCAGATTGTAATTACATAAGTCCCACTTGATCCCATTGAAGGAGACAGAGGTCTCCATCAGAAAGACAAAGACAGCAGTCCACTTCTCCCTTGAGGCACCCATTAGTCAGTCCATTACAGTGCCCGACCTTAGAAGAACTGAATTCTCAGCCAAGTACCAAATAGTACAAAATGATTGTTGGATCAGTGTTAATTCATATACAAATCTGTAGCTCAATTCAGCAAAATTCAGCGAGCAGAGAGCCCTTTTACCACCACATTAGAGCTCATGACCAAAGCAGGACATTGCTACAAGGTAATCAAACAAGAAATTGCCAACTTACAGATGTGGATCCGCTCATCATCTTCGTAGCAATGAGTGAACAACGCCCTGTCAGTCAGTTCTTCCCCCCTCCCTCTCCTCCTGTCGTCCTCCCCGCCTGCCAACAGAGCAACACCACAACAGAGCAGCCGGCCAGCTCATAGCAGAGAGACCCCCCCCCCCAAAGAAAAGATCGAGCTGCAACAATCACCACCACAAGGCCGCCACTAGCCCAGGGTCACCATGGACGGAATCAATCAAGAAAGAGGACAGGACAGAAAAACGCAAACGCAAGAAGAGAAACCATACGAGACGCTGCTTCCCCGACTTCTTGGACCGCGAACGCCGCGGCGGTGGCGATGGCCCCACTCCTCACCACATCCGGCTCCGCTCAAAGCGAAAGCAGCGACGGCAGTGGCGGCAGGCCGGCGGCGGAGCGGCAACAACAGTAGTAGGGCTGGACACAGCGACAATCACGTGGTTACTTGTTACTTTTCTAGGGAGGAGGGGCAGGGAGTGCCCTGTGGGTTCATCGATTGGTCTGGTCGGTTAGAACCTGGTGGGATGGAATATAGGACCCGACGGCCACTGCTTCTTGGTTCCGTCAAAGCAATAATTAAATTAAGCTGACGGCCAACCCTGAGCCATTCCGACTTGGGGTGTTGTGTCGCGGGTGTGCTCACGATTCATCCCACTTGTGTGCCAGCCCTTTTTGTTTCGCCAGTCAGTGGATTCATCGTTATAATTATACTTATTATATATTTAAAAATAATTTATAGATAAAACTTTTATATACGTGTTTACAATGATTTGAACGTAAATGATAAAAAAATTAAAATCAATTTTAAAATTAAATTGCTTATAAGCGAAAACGAGAGGTAAGGCCAATTTACAGCGTCAAACGGACTGACTGACTTACATCATCTGCTCGTCTCCCACCGTTCTTGGTGAGCTTTGGCCCAATCTCCTTTCCCATATCCATAGCTTGGTACATTCTGGAGCTTAATCCGTAGTTAATAAGTTCTTGATTTACTGGAGTTGTAGTATGCTTTAACTTAGCTTCAGACTGCTACGTTCAAGACACAAGGATCTTGACTGCAATTCTGTTCCTTTGTGTCAGACCGTACTTACAGTTGTTGCTTTGCAGTATGTTGATCTGCACCGTGCGATTTTTTAATCAAATATTCTTTGATTTTGGCAGCATTCAAGATGAAGCAAATGGAAGCCAGAACTTTCGGTCATTCCAGACTGAATTTTATCAGACTGAAGACTGAAGAACAGTACCATCTGTAGTTATTGTCTCGACCTTTTGCAATATTTGCGGGTGCAAAGTCTACTTAACTTTCGTTGAGAGCAGTAAAATTCAAATTGTGTTGATTTGGGAAATTCAGAGATAATAGATTTGTCCTTTGACAGAGAGAAGTAAAGTACGGAGTATCATCAAGCAGACATGGCTTTTGGGCAAAGGTACTTCTTGTGATGGTTGGGCCAACCTAAGCCAGAGAAAAGAAGGGAGAGTATATAGGGCAAATTTGGAAGGAGGGAGAGAGTGAAATATGGGCTGGATTTCTCCAAAATTGAGTCCAATAATGGTGCTAAGAAGAGTTCAATGATTTTATTTACAGAAAGTTGGATAAATGGATAATAAGAAGGACGTCCAACAACATTATTTTGAACAATTTTACTCACTTTAGAGTTTAGAGTTTTGAATTTTATAAAATCACCTCTAATTTTTAGAAAAAAAGACTTTATAGGGTTTTAAAGAATCCAGTACAACTCAAGAAGGCGAGATGGCTTGGACTAGCATTGCTATGCTTACCGTCGCCTCGTCCGGGCCTAAACGTCTGCAGTTTCATTGTTAGATATACTTACATTACTTGTGAGTAGGCCTTATTGTTGAAGAATGGTTAAGCTTATGAGCTAGCATTTTCCGCCGTACATTTAAAATAATATTTCACTCCAAATTTTCGTAACTAGATTATGTCCTGAAGGGGCTTGCTTAGAGCTGACGATGATGAAGTTGTAGTAGCTCTTTTTTTCCCCTACTAGAGTGGCTTTTAAGTGTCATGATTTGAGAACATCATCTTGTCTTATTTCATACTGCCTCTTTTAGAAAAAATACGTGGAACTGTTAACTTTAGTTAACATGATATTTAACCATTCATCTAACTTAGAAAAATATATACATATATTGTTTAATTTGTTTATTTGTCAAATCTTGTTTTCATTAGCGGTATTTTAAACATGCGTTATATTTTTCTATATTTACACTAAAATTTTGAATATTAATCAAACGTCATGTCCAATTTTCTCAATTGATTGTTGATGAGGAGTAATTAAGTCCTAGAATTTTTTTATTTTTGTTAGCAAAAACGTGCAATACATGTGTCTAGATATTTAGGTGATATTTATTGGTCACTGCAAATATCGGCAGTTCGGCATGTACAGATACTTAAACTTTATATACCCTTCACCCTAAAATATTTTTACTTTTAGTGTTTAAAAGAGCATCAACAACTGAATTAACTTAAAAAGATCTGATAGAATTTTTTTTACGAAACGAAGATTAATGAAAATCTGAAATCTACAGGAATGGGCCTAACTGGATTTTTCTTAAAAAGAGGTGTAACATGCATAAGGAAGTCAAGCCCCCATGCGAGCACACCCAAATTGTTTTAATACCCAAAGTCAATGAAAATTAAAAAATTAAAAGTTTATTATTTTGTCAAACTAGTGGGTAAACCGATAACCCGATGATTCGACTGGTGAACTATTGACAGTTCAATAATTGATCAACATTTAACAACTATACTAATGGGTGTTGGAAATACCCACTTCTCACTAACCGGAACGATTGATAAATGGTAATATAATATTTTTATCTCTTTCCTTAGTGTCGGTGAAAATTTTAAATTTTGCTCTATTTTGCCATTAATAGAGTAACAAAACATATCTATCATTATCAATTTAAGAGCAAATCAGGAAAAAAGGTACTTTAATAAACTAAGAACCAAAGGTGCCACAATATACCTACGTATAAATTGGATTAATCGCACATAATAAATAAAGAATTCAACAGATATTGATCGCTACTATGGAGTATATATTATATATATTAATAATAATTAAACTGATAAAAAAATTGTCTATACACAGTAAAAACAAGCTCTAGAGTCTAGACTACGGCAGGAAGGGAAGATGCGCATATAATCAGCATCCGCATGCCATTTCTACTCTTCACTGGCACTGACATGTTGGCCCACCTCCCCCCTTCTCGCCGCGTCACCTACCTACCCCATCGGTCGATCCACCCATATGCACACGCATGATCCAACCCAACCCCTCCCCCATTTCACTATTCCCGACGGCCGTTGCCACGCACCGTCGACCTACCCGCGCTCCGCCGCACCCCCTAAACACGTCGAAATTTCCACGTGGCGCGATCCCATTGGCCTAGCCCCTCGTCCACCGCTCCCCATTGGCCGCCGCCCGTGGCCCACCCTGCCCACCGTGGACGCCACGCTTACCGTCACCTCCTCCGGGCCCGCACGTCAGTGGGACGGGTACGGCGCGGTGAGCCCACCGGGTGGGTGAGCGGAAGCACCCCTAAACCCACCCGCTCCGCGACGATATTAAGCCAGCCGCTCGCGCTCGCGCATCCGCCGCCGCTGTCGATTCGAGAGGGGTTTTGGGATCGGATCGGAAGCATCTAGAAGTTTCCGCGGGGATGGCGATCCGCGCGAGGTCCTCCTCGTCCTACGCCGTCGCGGCGGCGCTCGCGCTCGCGCTGGCGTCCGTAGCCGCGGTCGCCGGCGAGGTCTTCTTCCAGGAGAAGTTCGAAGGTGATTGGGCCGTCTCGATCTGATCCGGTTTGTTTGTGTTGTGCGGGGTCTCGGCTTGGATGTAGTGGGGAGGGGCGGGTGCGCGTCGCGTGGAGGTGTAACTTGGTAATGGGTTTGTTCGGATCTGTGGGGTTTTGGGATTTTTTTTTCTGGGGTTTAGACGTGTTGGAGGCGTGCTGGTTGTTAGGGATCTGGAGAGTTAGGCGCTGAATTGGGTGCTGCTCGTGGTTTGGCTCGCCATTTTTGGATGGTGGCTGCTGTGATATGGAGGATCTGATTGATCTGACATGCATTGGCTCGTGGGGATCTAGTTGCGTCGTCTACTGCAAGCGTGCGCTGTGACGCTTTGTCGATCTGCTTTGTGTGAGTTAGTTATGGATTTTTGCCAGGTTTTGGAAAAAAACGTGGTTGTTGGGTTGACTCGAATCGAAAAGTCTTAGGTTTGTTTTGTATATGGTCCGCAGGCCAGGACACTTCATCTTAGGGCGTTGTTGGTATTCCGCTGTATAATGTGATGAATTTTACTTCACTTTCTTTTGCGAAATGGGAAAATTTAGAGTCCATGCTTGGTGGTGTTTTGTGTTTGAACTGTATGCTTATATGTTTTGTTTAATTTTGATGTCTCACCCAAATATGATTAAATGCTTAAGATCTGCCTATGTTAGTGCTAGATTAGTTGCATACTAGTGAGAATTGGCAGCTTATGATGGTTACCATTTGTCATGTCCTTTAGAATGTGATCTGTCACTTATCTGCATATGGCATTATGAACCTGGTGCATTTCGTGCTTCAGTTTTTGGGCCTAAAGTTTAATAGTTACATACTGTATGTCTGGTGATCCATAATTAGGACGTGGAAACCTGCATTGCTAATGTCGCCTGTCGAAATTTGTCTGTACTGATATTTAAAGGCATCTCTGAGCAGATAATGAATTTGCGTGGCCATTTGCTGGTTCTGCATATGATGTACTGAACATGGAGTTTCGTGTTATCTAAATAGATTCTGTTGTGTGCACAGATGGATGGGAAAGTCGGTGGGTCAAGTCAGATTGGAAGAGGGATGAAAACATGGCTGGTGAATGGAACCACACATCTGGGAAGTGGAATGGGGATCCTGAGGACAAAGGTGAATTAGAAGACCCCATACACCTCATTCCCATACACCTCATTCAGCTCATTCAGAAATTAACCTTGATGATTTTTATGCTACCAGTTACTGAAATACGTTTTTGTTGCAGGTATCCAAACCTCTGAGGACTACAGGTTCTATGCTATTTCAGCAGAGTACCCTGAATTCAGCAACAAGGACAAGACCCTGGTGCTGCAGTTCTCTGTAAAGCACGAGCAGAAGCTTGACTGCGGTGGTGGATATGTCAAGTTGCTTGGTGGTGATGTTGACCAGAAGAAATTTGGTGGGGACACACCGTACAGGTAATTATTTTTTAAATTACTTGTTCTAATGCTTGCTAGTCTCATGATTAGTAGTTATCTAACTTATACTTTTGAATTCAGCATTATGTTTGGACCAGACATCTGTGGTTACAGCACCAAGAAGGTTCATACTATCCTTACTAAGAATGACAAGAACCATTTGATCAAGAAGGATGTGCCCTGTGAGACTGATCAACTGTCTCACGTGTACACTTTGATCATCCGTCCTGATGCTACATACACCATTCTCATTGACAATGTTGAGAAGCAATCTGGCAGCATCTATGAGCACTGGGATATTCTTCCTCCGAAACAAATCAAGGACTCAGAGGCTAAGAAGGTACATTTTTGCATATTCCTAGCTTTTTTGGATTGCTTGCTTTTGTGCATTCAAGTATTAAGATAGTGCCTTATGGTTGCAGCCAGAGGACTGGGATGACAAGGAATACATTCCTGATCCCGAGGACAAGAAGCCAGAAGTAATATTTCCTTTGTTACTATATCTTGTAAAAATGTACACTAGCTTCATATATTGCATGAATAAGGAACTGGAGCCTTATCTGAACTGAATTGAAAACGTTTACACTATGTTGTACACTCTTGTAATAGTAAATCTGAATTGATTATAAGTGATGTTAGAAACTAGAAAGAAACTACATGTCATTTGTTGTGTAATGATTTGTGATATGCTATTTCCAGGGATACGATGATATTCCCAAGGAAATCCCTGACCCTGATGCAAAGAAGGTACTTAATTGTTATGTCACTTTATGTTATATATGATGAGCGACATTCTAGGTTTTTAAATTCTTTGACGGGTTTTCTGCAGCCTGAGGACTGGGATGATGAGGAAGATGGTGAATGGACTGCCCCAACCATTCCGAACCCTGAGTACAAGGGACCATGGAAGCAAAAGGTATGACTATTCTGTTTACTGATGCAGAAACACTTTAAATCAGAATTGTGTTTCTGGTTTCTGACATTAACATGTTTCATTTTCCAGAAAATCAAGAACCCTAATTACCAAGGCAAATGGAAGGCACCTATGATTGACAACCCAGGTACATTTACCTTTAATCGAACAACTTGGTATTACACATTATTCAGATATTGATCTGTGCATTCTGAACTCTTCCTTTGCTGTTCACAGACTTCAAGGATGACCCATACATCTATGCTTTTGACAGCCTGAAGTACATTGGCATTGAGTTGTGGCAGGTTGGTGCGGAACACTATTTGGCCTGCATAGCAAGACACAGAATTAGATATGAACTTATGCCTTCTCTCTTCTATCAACAGGTCAAATCAGGTACTCTGTTTGACAACTTTCTTATTACCGACGATCCTGAGTTGGCCAAGACATTCGCAGAGGAGACATGGGGCAAGCACAAGGATGTCTGTTGTCCTTCACCTAGCTTTTATTGTGTAATAATTTTGTTGTTGACCCAACATGCCCTAACGTTAGTGAATCTTGCAGGCTGAGAAGGCTGCTTTTGATGAGGCAGAGAAAAAGAAGGAAGAGGAGGTAAATTCCTTCACCATATAATACTCTTGTATGAGGGTTGATGGATGTATAAAATTGTCCTTGTCATGGCATTCCGGTTTGTGCTCCATTTTACTGTGTTTGCTATACATTTTGGTTTTTGTTGGCATTTTGGTCTTTGCTATACTGATCATTCGCTGATGATCAGTGAACCATCACTTCCACTGGCCCTATTTCCCAAGTTAGAAAATTTATTATAATATAATGTTATCAAAACGTTTAACTCACTGTACCACATGGCTCTATTTGTATTTTTGTGGTATGTCTTCTGATTGTTACACCAGCATAGCTTTAAGCAACTGAAATATTCTCCTTTGCTGAATTGCCATTACTCGTGGTGATCGTGGATGCAATTTGCTCATTATTGATTATCAATGTCTTGTTAACAGGAAGCTGCCAAGGCCGGTGAGGACGATGATGATTTAGATGTAAGATTTTCATCTGTTCTTCCTCCGAGCTTTATGATTTCCTTTTGGTTTTGATCTAAACCTCAGTATCATTTATATTTCACAGGAGGATGATGCTGAAGATGAGGACAAGGCCAAAGACGAGAAGGCTGACTCTGATGCAGAGGATGGCAAGGATTCTGATGATGAGAAGCATGTACGTTACCCCACTATTGCCTAGTTTTTTTAGTAGTCTTCCTGATTTTGGTGAAGCATTTCTTCCTATTAAGAACCTCTGCTGTGTCCTGATCTCTTGTACTGCCCTTTTCAGGATGAGCTCTAAGATGGTGAGGATGAATAATAGAGGCTGCCTTCGCGATGATGCCAGGATTTGTTAGTTCTCCCATTATTATGAAGTTCCCTTTTTCGTGATCAGAAACTTGACAAAAAGTACACTATGTAGATTAGCATTGCGGAGGGACGTTGATTTGGTCTTTTGTAGCTATCTGTAGTGTCATTTTTCCACCACAAGAAAAGCAGATAGCTTAATTGATCAAGAGAAACCTTTTGCCCAATTGTTCTGCATCCTGCTGTGCTGTTGTCATATGTGCGGCTCCTGCTTCTATTTCGCATTGTTTGCAGTCGTGAAAAGTGGTTTCGGTATTAGGCAGTCGGCACCTGGCACTGTCAGGCTACATTTTGCGTGGGTACAACGCAAGCGCAATTCCGGGTTCCTTGTCGTGGGATGTCGAATGTTGTCGATGAGGTGGGCAGATGAGAAGGGCTCTGACCATGCCGGGCAAATGGATGTTACGGATCTGCTAGATGTTTTGAAAATTTGTTCTGGAAGTTCTGACGGCAGAGGTCCGTGGTGGGTCAATTTGCCAGTGTTTTGTGGTTCATGAAGGAATGTTGTTTTCGGATGGATCCGATATAGAAAACCAAGGCAATATTCATGAGAGCATTTGTGGTTCACGAAAGGATGTTCTTGTTTTCCGATGGAAAAACCAAGAGCATTATTCACGAGAGCTTTTGTGAAGACACTGCCACACCAAAAGGAGAAACACAATTCATAACACTAATCTATGTGGAAAAATGTGACTGGTTGCAACGCTGCAACATAGCTAGAAAAAGAAAGGATCGAACGAATATATACCGGATATGGCCGGAAATAGCTAGAAAGCAAGATCGAACGGATATATACCGGAAAGAAGATCGAACGAATATATACTGGATATAGCCGGAAAATAGCTAGAAAGCAAGATCGAACGAACATATACCGGAAAGAAGTGAGCATGGCAACAAGCTTGCCCGCCGTCAAGCCATGTTGCTCTAGGCCTCAAGCCATGGTCGTGTCTTACCCACCATGAGGTCATCAGTCAGTCTTAAGAGCTTGTTCTGCTTTACGCTATCAGCCTCATTGACAACAGTCAATTCGTGCAATCCGTCCTAGTCACATGGATCACAATAAATGAACGTAACAGTCAATCTAAGAGCTTGTTCTGCTTTATCCACACTATCAGCCTCATTGACAACAGTCAATCCGTGCAACCCATCTTAGCCATATGGATCCGTCGCAAACTTGCAATAAACGAAGTTGGCCTGCCTAGCCTAGCAGCGGCTCCCGGCCGAGCTGCCCCATCAGCTCGAAGAACCTCGAGCGCTGCTCTCAAGCAGCAGTTCCACTATCGTATTCACTGAATTTCTGCTGGTCTAATCAAACCACCAGTTTCTGCTCTTTGCAAATGAAAACTGAAAGCATCAGTAGCATCATCTTTTTTAAAATGAAATATCAGGAATGTTTGACTACAGTGATGCACGGCCTTGAGGTTTCTCCTTGAACTCATTAAACCAGCATCACACGCGTACAAGGCACAGCACGTTCCAGCCTGCTCGGCAACAGAAGAACAAACACCCACCGCAAAAACAGCACCCGAGCCAGCAATGCTAACAAAAACGCATCCTGCAAAGGTTCTGCAACTCACTGCAGTTTAACACAGCATAACGAACATCAGAGGAAAGCCAAATTTTCAGTACATGAAAACACTTCTAGTAGTTGTGATGTTCAACAATGACGAAAACAAAGTTAAAAGATATACAGAACCAAATAGGTACACCAAGCAGAAAAAGTTGCATTCTAAAGCACAACCCATCCAAAGTAATGGTACTAAGTACTAACAATAAGTGATGGAATGTTTCTCAGTACGCTTGCAAAAACGTGCGGCAGACTCTTACAAAATGCAAATATGCAAGAAAACTGAAGCTGTCACACAATCTTCCTACTGCTCAACCTTCTTCACCTCTTCTGATGACTCGGGTTTTGTTGGCTCGACCTTCATCACCTCTTCCCATTGACCATCTGATGCTTGCTTCCACAGTGTAATGTTGTTCTCACCAGCAGCTACAGACAATATGTTTCCAGTCAAGGACCAGGAAACCCTCCAAACAGGAGATCCAAAGTCATGCATGACCTTTCCCTCCCACCTATCTCCAACTTTCCCTCTGGTCCAAATCACAACCTTACCATCTTGAGAAGCACTGGCGATGGTTGACTTAGCTGAGCCCAACACTGGTGCCCATGCAACATCTCTCACACAGTCTGTGTGCACATCTGACGGAAGAGCGCTCTCTAGTTTCCAGCCACCATTGACAAATCCCCAGACCTTAACAACTGAGTCAAAACCACCAGAGATAAGCTTATACACAAGTTCCCCTGAACCAGCCAGAGAACCAAGTGCTGTTGCTGGAGCCCAGAAGATTGCTGTCACACCAACAGGGTGAGCTCGCTCAATCCTTGCAGTATCCCATCCCCCATCAGCTCGCATAGTCATGACAGAAATTGTTCCATCAGAAGACCCACATGCGAGACAAAGACCAACCTCATAAGGTGCCCAAGCGATGGAGTTGACAGAGGACTTGTGGTCAGTAAATACATGGGCTTGAGACCAGTGGCCTCCAGCACCCTCCTTCCAAATGATCACACACCCATCATAGCTGCAGGATGCAAGGATAGTACCATACTTAGGATGGGCCCATGCAACACGCCACACAGGGCCATAGTGCCCACTGAGTGTTGCAAGGAGCTGGGATGGGGCAGATTTGCCGGCAATGCTGGAAATCTTGACAGTGGAGTCCGAGGAGGCAGTCGCAAGGCGTTTGCCATAGTAGTCAATAGCTGAATCATGGACCATGTCCTTGTGGTCCAACTCTATTTTCTTTGACAACATGGTTCCAAGCTGAACTGTGCCGCAGCCTCTAAATCTTCCTTCACAATTCTGCACATGATTAAATAAAAGTTTCAGCACCAATTCATGGGCATAGCAGCCTAAATGTGCAAATTGGGTAATAGAATCCCACCCCAAGCGCCCTAAAGGGTTGACAAGGACCAAGCAATTGTGACCTCACAAACTCAATATTAAAGCAGCTGGTACTGCAATCTAAACACCATTTTTTTCTTACTCCCAATGAGACAGAAAGGGAAAGAAACAGAACAATGCTTGTACAGTGGTACATACATGTAGAAGGCTATGTAGGACCGAACTCCTAATGCACATACAAGAACATCGATAGTAAAAGCTGGTGGCTTCAAAAGAATGACAAATCAACTACATCCTAACCTCATGAATGAATTATATAACAAGACATTGGATTAATTGACTTAAAAATAAGGTTACAATTTTACAACCCAAAACACGTTACAGAATGGAATTGAATTTGTTGAACAGAAACACATTTAGTCAGGCATGGAAAGAACAAAAATTGATAGGCCTGTGATCTAATAAAAAACAAACAAAAAATTATAGCCCTCCTTATTCACAGCTCCAAATCTATTCATTCAATTCTGATTCTTCATTCTTCTATTGCACAGACTGTCAACACCAGCTCCAAATCTGTTCATTCAATTCTGATTCTTCTATTAGACAGACTGCCTACAGCTAAGGTTCAATACGCAATCAACGTCCACAAAACTCCAAAAGGAGTTGGGGGTGATCTGGTTACACCCATCCCCTCACTCCACGAGATCTTCCGCCCTCATAGCTTTTGGGGAACAAACTATCTACTATCTCTTATTAGTACTAGGATGAAGCTGGCAAAGGGAAAAGCTTCCAGATCTAGAAGAGAAGCAGCTAGGGTTAACGAAAGCAAATTCGAGAAAAAAAAAGTATGGGCAGAGAGAGATGAGAAAGGATGCGCGCGCGTAACGGATGGATGCTCACCAGCCAGCCAGCGAGGATGCGACGGAAGCAGCAGGCACCGCTGCTCGCGGGATGGAGGAGATCGGCCGGCGCGGGCGGGCGGGCGAACTGGCGAGTAGATCCTCTCGACTAGAAGAGGTCGCACCGGAGCCGTAAGGAAGACGCGCTGCGGTGTGGTCACTTTATTGCTCAGCGCTTTTGGGCTGGATGCTACGCCCGTCTGGGCTTTTGATGTAGACCGAGGTTTCTTAGCCTGCTGCGACCCGAATGGCAGCTTTTAAGCTAGGAAAAGTTCATGTGGCCACCCTCACCTATTAGCAAAGTCCGATTGTTATCCCCACTGCAAAACCGGGTATATCGCATTCCCTAGGTATTAAAACCAGTGCAAAAATGACTCTCTCCTGTTTTAAGAGTGGTTTCAACTGACCTAACAGTTCAGTCATCAAAGAAATTAAAAAAATAGATATAAAGCCCACACGTAAGTGACCACCTCTCATATTTATGGAGCCCACATGTCTTCCTCCTTCACACCATGGTCGTCAATGCGTTTGGTTCTAGGGAAGCCTCCTTCATAAAGCCCTCTCCACCATGCCGTCACCCACAAGAGGCGGCAATTCTAACACGTTGTTATGGTGCTTGCCCTTTATGGCATTGTCCGACGTGAGGACACCCTCGCACTGCCCTGCGACTTAGGGTTGAGGCTGCACATAATAATGGTGGTGGGCTTGTTGCAACAGGTTGTTGGTAAAGTTGTGGCACAACTCAGGGTTGAGCTACGGGGCAAAGGAGGCTCGTCCACTATAGCTCTCTCTCCTCCTCATATCCCTCTATCTTCTACTCAAAGGAATCAGCTTGATATATGGATGCACGTCGTCTTTCGCCATCTTACTACGCCATCGGCTTCATGCCACTTCGGTGAGGACTTCCTCTCAACCTCCCTTTGTCTTCTTTTGCCATGGATGCTAGCCATGGTCACTTCTCCACTCTAGATCCATTCCACCGCTGCTACCCTCACCCATAACTCCTTAACCTTTTCCAACATAAAAAACGACTTCCTAATTACTGGGAACGTGAGATGACACCGTTGAAAAGTCGAGATCCCAAACAGAGCTCGCTGTCATCTCTTCTTTCTCCATCAGGATCGAGCACTTGACGACCGCGTTCCTACTACTTCCATGGTCTTCTTCACTAGCAGCCACCACCTATGGATGATCCTTCGATGTACCCACTGTTCCATCATCGAAACGCCAGCGCCCAAGCCCCGTATCCTCTAGTCTCCTTGGCTCCTCCGCTGAGAGCCGTCGTTGTTGACCAAGAGAGAGATGGATAAGAGGGAGAGAGGGAGGAGGAAGATATGTGGGCTCTATAAAAGATGAAAGGTACCCACTTACATATAAGCCACATGTCTATTCTTTTAATTTCTTTGTTGATTGGGTTGCTATATAGACGCCATATAAGCCAAAACTACTCTCAAAACAGTCGATGGAGTCATTTTACACTGTTTTAATACTTAAAGAAGATGATATATTTGATTTTACTGTTAAGGGATAAGAATTGGACTCGGCCAATAATTGAGAGTTGAAATAAAAAATTTTTTCCTTTAAGCTACTGCCTATTTGTCTTGTAATAGTTAGGTTCTTTACAGTGCTCACCTAGGTTTAAAATTTTTTTCCTTTAAGCTACTGCCTATTTGTCTTGTAATAGTTAGGTTCTTTACAGTGCTCACCTAGGTTTAAGTTCTAGATAGCAACATAAATACTTGGATTTATAACTAATTATTTTTTTAGCGTAGATAACATGTTCATTTACAACGAGACATCTACGATGATTTTATCAATCTTAAAATGATATTTTAGTCCATTTATAGAGATAGGTTATACTCTGTGTATTTAGGATAGGGTATATGCGTATGTTAGCACGTGTAAAATGCGTTTGTAAAATATTTTGTAAAATAAATTAGAAGAGGGGTAACTCGTAGTTGAGTGGTACCGTAACAAGTGGTGCCATACATCTCGGTCATTCCAGCTGCTATTAACCGGAATGACCACTGGTACTGGGACCGGAATGGTAAGCAACTTATAGTCTCCGGTCAGGTTCCGATTTTTCTAGTTTTTTTAGCCCCTTACGTTGTTTGCCGCGTGGCTTGTTCATTTTCTTTGTGATTTTTTCTTCTGGCTTGACCGGCTGGTTCCTTGCTTGGGTGACGTATCCGGTGCTTGAGTTTGATGGTCGAGGTTTTCCGCTCGGTGTCCGCGTGCGTGCCGGTCACTGTTTTTCGCTGCTGTGATTTGGTTAGCCGGTTCTATCTCCCGCCGACGCTAGCTGCTTCTGCCTGCATGCATTTTCTGCGTGCCGCCATGCAGCTTTCACGTGCTTGGCTCGTTCTTTTTCCTTTCTTCTACGTGGCTCGTTTCATACCGTTTGGTTCTTTTATTTCTTGTTTTTCTTCTTTTTTCCTTTGCTCAGCTATTTAAGCTTCATCCTTCCGTTGGTTCTTCACATACTCCCCCGCAAATCACATTGAATTCGTTTTTATTCTGTTCATTTTCGTTATGCCTTCAATCTTTGGTTGTTAGGTTGGGCCGTGTTGCATACGGTGTCGTTCTCGTTTCGGCGTTGGTTCATTTTCTATTCTGACCTCCTATAGGCATTAATCTATAAAAAATTAAGTGTGAGTATAATAACTCTAATAAATTTATGATTAAGCTGTGAGAAGAATTAAAGTTTATTTTAAACATTTTAATTTTTTTTAGTTTAAGAGGGGCTAAAACAGTACTTAGTACTCAAAGATCAATTTTTTTTTAAGTTAAAATACACATTTACCTGCCTTTGGGTAGAAGGTTTTGGTCTCAGTGGATGGGAGGTATTTTTTAACAGATTGCATAGTCATCTGGATAATACGTATATATATACGCCGGTTTCGTCCTAGGCCAAATATGTGTTTTTATTTCCTTTTAATTTTCCATGTTTATTTAAGTATTAATGCCCCTATTATCTGGTGTTCCACAGGATATATTTTCTGGCCTCTCTCTCCAGGGGAAAAAATTCTGTCCCTCACTTTACTTGAAAATTCTCTCCCTCACTTCTACTTGTTCCTCCGTTGTTTTCTCTAAAGAAAATGCCGATTTTCTCAAAGTATGGCTTTTTCACTTTTTTTAGGATTTATCATATTTTCTTTATTCTATCCCTCCCCCCTCCCGCTAGGCCCCTACAGTTACGATATTTGTTTTCCCCTATTTTCCCCTAATTGTTGATCAGCAATGTGGTATATTAGTTCTCCTTATCCTTGGTAGCATGCATATTTTTATTTATTTTATCACTTACCGTTTAGCCTTTTTATATATATACTTGCTAATAACCGTGGTTCTTTTTGCTTGTGTAGCTTCTTATCCTGGTCGTTCTTATTATGGAGGTCCTGATTGCTGTTGTCCTAGATACTGTGCTGTGTTTTGGTAGTACGAAAGGACATGAACACCAGAACGAGCCCTGCCCTGGAGGGCCTGCTGCACCGACTATGTGAAGGGATGCAAACTGACCACTCGGCGGCTTCGTTCGGTATAGCAGTTGGCTGTGACAACTTTACGGAAGTAAAATGAGACAAACAATTAAGTATTAATTATTATAAATTTTAAAAATAGATTTATTTGATTTTAAAAAACTTCTAGTTTAAAAACATGTTAATAAAAAACAACAAAGTCGCCATCTAAACTCACTACCAATGGGGCTTAATCTTACAATGCAAGATACATGCTAATAATCTTATAACGTAAGGCACGTATACTCATCAATCGCTACACATACACGGACTACGCATGCACGGACTGTTTAATTGGTGCCTGAGAGACGTGCCTGACAAAAAATGAAGCCTGCACTAGCCTAAAATTTTGAAGATTTTTGCCTGCTCAGGCAGATTAGCAACTTCTTGTTTGGTTGCAATCATATGCCTGAGGAGAATAATACATGTCATTATTTGATAATTACACTCAAGAAACAATATTAATAGGCTTCATTAACGTGGAAAACAAATAAAATATGCTCCTACGTTTTGTCCATTAGTGTACATCAAAACTAGAAAAGAAACAAGAGTAAAGAAATGATATAGGGCCTACTAGGTCACGACTATGTTATCTTTTAACCAAAGGTTTCCTGAATCAGGCGTTGGATTTTCTAGGCTGAGACAGGCAAACTAGTGTGCAGGGTGCGTCAATCCAGGCCACCCATGAAGCGACCCCAGGACGTCAACCAAACAAAGTATTAGGCAGGTGCCAGGGAAGCGTCAGGCCAGGCAAAAACATCTCAAGGCTCCAACCAAACAGATCCTAAGCACTCATCCGATCTGGCACACACGCAGCTCTAAGCAACTTTTCCTTCCAAACGAAGCCACAATACTGAACAAAGACAACACACGATTTCACTTTAATTCAATCCCACGTAGACAAATCACAGTTATTACGCGCACACCAAATTAGAACTAATGAGCAAGTAACAACCTATACTTTTCACACTTGTAACCGCGCGGTGTCACGCCGCGGGAACCTGTCTAGTTGCATATTGTTTTGGGTAGCACAATGGCACATTTGAGAAGTAGAAGCAACGTAGATCAAGTTTTTGCTAAATGCAAGGTGAGGCGCCGTGGAGAATAAACAGTGATAAAAGCATCAGCAGGTAATCTAGAAGGTTTAAGCAATGTACCGATAGATTGTCTAGTTTTTCTAACGCAAATCCTCATTTTGGTGCAGGTCATATTTCATAAATCACCAGGCTTTCTTGGATGACCTTTTACGACTTTGTCGCGTAGGATCGGCATGATTCTAACAATTGACAGCCTCCTTGTCTTTCCATTGCCAACGAGTCTATCAACTCAGCCGTATTTGTTCATGTTAGTCCCCAAGTGATATAGCTGTGCGGTTACGTGTATAGCCTCGGCTACCTATATATATTGATACATTAACAGAGAATACAATCAACAATTCCTATATTTTCATGGTATCAGAGCGGTTTCAATCCGCTATCTTTCTGCAACCAAAAACGTCACCGCTGTTGCTGCCGTCGCTGATCTCCTTCTCCGCCACTACTGTGCGAGAGACTACCGAGATCTGACGCCCTCAATGCCGCCATTTCTGAACTAGCACCTATCGCCGATCCCACTGCCACCACCGGTGCCGACTGCACGTCATCGGGAGTGTCGCTGGTCTCATCGCCAGCACTGTCGATCTGATCGCCTACCTCGTAGCCGTCCTCGTCACCGGGTGTGGTTGCCGATCCAATCCTATCTGTGCTTCTACACCAGCATCCATCGTCGATTCGATCGCCACCACTAGGTGTCACCGGTCTTATCACCCGCGCCGCCGTCGATCAGATCGCTGCTTATTGCCGATCCGATCGGCTCTCCGTTGCCAACCAGATCGCCCGTCGATCCGATTTGATCGGATCCATCGATCAACCCGATCGGATCCTGCCTATTGCCGATCCGATCGGCCTCCAAACTGATCGGCTGCTCATCGGCTAGCCGATCTCTACTGTCGATCTAATCCATCCAATCTGATCGGCTGCTCATCGGCCACCCGATCAGATCGGCTGCTCATCAGCCATCCGATCTGATCGACTGCTCATCGACTTCCGAACTGATCGGCTGCTCGATTTCTACTGCCGATCTGTTCCATCCGATCTGATCGGCTGCTCATCGGCCATCCGATCTGCCCATTGCCGATCCGATCGGCTGCTCATCGGCCATCCGATCACTAATTCAATCGGCCGATCGGCTACCGATTCGACTCTGATCGGCTGATCCATCCGATCTGATCTCCAATCCGATCGACCGATCGGCTATCTCTCCGAGATCTTCGATCCGATCGGGCGATTGGCTGTCCCTTCGAGATCTTCGATCCGGCCTGATCGGCTGCCGATCGGCTGTCGTGCCTCCTATGGCTGGCGACAACACTGGCGCTGCTACTTTCGAAAAACGCTGTCTCACGGCCGATCCTTCTCACGCTGACGAAGCTCTGGACGCGTACGAGCAGCTCTCTGGGCGCAAGCCACCGCCGTCGTCAACAGCAAGGCGCTCATCCCTATCGTCCTCGACAAGGCCACGGACTCCTACACTAAGTGACGCTGCATGTTTCTGTTTGCGTCGAGGCACGGCGGACACGGCGCGAACACGTCGGATCGCCTGGGAGGTCTGCTTAGCTCCAATGCAGGCCAATCAGCTTTTTTCTGCATGGCTTGAGGTGCGCGCGCCAGGGGCCGTGGGGTTCGATCGACTCCGGCGCGTCCATACGGGTGTGGACGTGCCAGTCAATTTGACCCTGCAATTGACAAGGAAGTGAGACGAGCGTGTCCAATATAGGCGCTCGCTATCGGCTGGCTGCCGATAGGATCGGGATGCTCTTCGATCGACTGGGGAGCCGATGTGGACAGGTGTCGATGAGGGATCAATCGCAGAGCCGATGGAGGAACCAGGATGTACTCAGGAGATAGCTAGGTGCATAAGATCCCTCCGGATAGCCGAACAGTGATTCATCGGCTGGAAAAACCGATGAAGACGCATGTGGCCTAGGTAAGGAATAGTATAAGAAGGCATGGGCTGCAAAGCCGATGCCGCTCCAGATATGATAGCACGAGACCCGTCACCCACCGTGACAGCGCCATCAACACCGAACCTTGAAGATCGGACCTAACCGAGACAGTACGAGGCCGGGGCCAGCGGCGATGATAGGGAGGACGCCGGATCGGCTATGCCGTAGCAAGGATAGGAATGAACCCATGGGCTAGATGAGCCAATGAGGGGACGCCTCTCTGAAGGCAGGTGCGTATCGGCTAGGAGACCGATACGCTTGGCGTTACGCATCAAGGGACACCTCTGAAGGCTGATGCATATCGGCCGAGGGACCGATGCGCTGGGCGTGAAGCTCAGAGCATGGATAACTCATCGGCTAGTACTCCAATGATACGCTGTGCAGAAGACTATAGGCCTGAAGCTCGATCTACCGTCGGCAGCCCTGTAGGTCGAACCTAACCAATGCAACACGAGATTGACGATGGTAGAGGGAGCTTAACAGGCCGATAGGTCTAGCATGGATGGGATGCGATACGTCTGATCGGCCTAAGTAGTCGGACCTAACCGATGCAGCCTCAGACAGAGCAGGACATATCGGGATGATGGCGGGACTTACCCCTTCGTCGAAGATCGGACTTAACCGATGCAGCCTCGCGTCGAGAGCCAGAACCCGTCGGTAGAACCTAGATGTACTAGGGTGGCGATGCGCCGAGATTGTATATTGATCAAGGGATCCTTTACATGTTTCCAGGGGGTCTATATTTATACCCTGGATTTACAGACAAAGTCCGACGTGTCTACGACCATCGGACATTATTTTCTAGTAAGAACAAAGGAAAATATTACTAAAGAAGTTAACTAACCAGCTAAACCTTCCTAATTAAGTAAGGTTACAATTCACAAAAACAAGCATTCTGCCGTGGAGTCCACGGCTCTTCCGTAAACCCAGTTTCATCTGAATAATCTTCCAATTTGTAACCGAGTCTTCCTTCGCTGTAACCTGATCGGCTTCTCCATTGTAGATATCGAACCTTCTTTTACTCAAGCCGATCCTTTTCCTTCCTTTCCTTGGGCTTCTCGGACCTGACCCCGATTGGATAATCCCCTGTCTTCAAGCCGATCCAATCTTCTACTAATCTGATCGGCTTTTCTACAGTCCTGATCGGCTTTGTCTTAGTATCTCCATTGGCCGATGACTGCATTAAACTCTCCATTGGACCTCTCAGCCGATCGGTTTTAGCACCATCGGATCGTTCAGATTTTGGCGTTAACAGTTTCTCACTATCCTTGGAAAATATGCCCTTACCCGCCACGTCCTCGATGATGACGCGTTCCCCGTGAGCTCAACGTGGCTCTAGGTGTTCTGCTGCGTCCTCACGTGGGTGTACGGCACCGTCTCCAGTGACCTGCAGTAGTCACTGATGATGCGGCCCGGACGTGCCCGTAATGCGTTGTGCTATCTCGAGGATGAATTCCTCGGCCAGAAGGAGTCTTGTGCCCTTCTCCTCGAGACGCGGTTCCACACATTTCGTGAGGACTCCCTGAGCATCACCGACTACTGTTATCGTCTTGAATCCATGGCTGCCTCCCTCGCTGAATTTGGTGACCCTATCAGCGACTGGCAGATGGTCCTCATGCTTCTCCACGGCCTCAGTGGCAAGTTTCGTCATATGGTGTCCATTCTCAAGATGCACTGGCCGTTTTCAACATTTACGGAAGCACGCACTCATCGGCTGTTGGAGGAGCTAGAGATCGACGCTCGTCCTCCATCCCCGCCAGCCGCTCTCGTCACTGCGACATCGCGTCCAGCAGCCCTAGGTGCCATAGCTGCTCCTCGTCCGGGGGCGCCTCCTCCTCCGCGCCTAGCTGCACCAACCGGAGGCCAGCGCAACGTCCACCGTCGTGCCCGAGGTGGACGCGGCAATTCTACTAGTGGCAGCTCTCCAGCGTCCTCTGTTGGAGCGGCCCTAGGTGGACAGGGCGGCGTTCCTCCCGAAACGACTGTGTACCCGTCGTTTGCCCACCCTTGGGCTAGCACCGTGTGCATGTGGCCATACGACAGTCCGGCTGTCCTCTGCCGCCACAGCCTGCGTTCCACGCAGCCCTGCACTATGGCGGTTTTGGTGCTCTTCCCAGCACCTATGGCGGCACATACGGTGCCCCATCGTCCCCGTACAACATGTACTACGGGGGAGCTACACTGCCGGGCTTCCAAGTGCTCTCACGGGCGGGCTTCCAGGCGCCCTCACCGACGTACCAAGCGGCATCTTGGCCGTCTAGTCATGGAGGTTGGCACCAGGACTCCTTACACGATGTCACTTTATTTTATCGCATTGGCAAAGACTATCCATATCCTATGTACCTAACCCTTCTAGGGGATTCTATGTTAGAAAGCGTGAATATTTATTTCATTCCATTAAAAATAAGAAGCCAATTCTGTTCGTAAGAAGAAAGAGAAGCAGATCTATTCTATACTCGATAAGTGCCAATATGCAATGGGCAGCTTGGCTTATTTGGAAAAAACGAAGAATAGATCCCTATCTCTTTTTGTTTAGTATTCGAATCACCCATTCTTTTCGGATATGTAATTATTGTAATAATTGTTGGAGACTCAAATGATGGATATGCAAGCATGATAACTTATATGCTTTTCTATATCTCCATGAATCTAGGAACTTTTGCTTGCATTGTATTATTTGGTCTACGTACCAGAACTGATAACATTCGAGATTATGCAGGATTATACACGAAAGATCCTTTTTTGGCTCTCTTTAGCCCTATGTCTCTTATCCCTAGGAGGCCTTCCTCCACTAGCAGGTTTCTTCGGAAAACTCTATCTATTCTGGTGTGGATGGCAAGCAGGCCTAATAAAGGGTTAATTCGTTCTTGATAGCCATTTCCTTAACAAGTGAATGGGAACATACTCTGGATCGGAATCCGAAGAAAGTACTACTTGCTCATTTCCACCAATTTCAAGTCCTTATTATGATTCCTTTTATGAGGAAAAATATCTAATGCCTTAGATTCCCTCACTCTTTCAACACCATGACACTCAACCAACCGGCCTCTGAGTGGTATGCTGATACGGGTGCCGGTTACCACATGACCTCGGACGCTGGTATACTCTCCACCATTTCCCCACTCTCTTCATCTACTCCTCCATCTATCGTTGTGGGCAATGGTGCTTTACTTCCTGTCACCGCCACTGTATCCTATCATTTTTCCTTACCGTACCGTGATCTTACTCTTAATAATGTTCTGGTATCCCCTAATATTATTAAGAATTTAATTTCTATTCGTTGGTTTACCATCGACAATAATTGTTCCATTGAGTTTGATCCATTTGGTCTTTCTGTGAAAGATCTACAAACTAGGAACGTGATCACTAGGTGCAATAGTTCCGGTGACCTCTACCCATTTTTTGCACCATCTACCAGCACCTCCACGTTCGTTGCCACCCCCACCTCCCTTTGGCATCGCCGTCTCGGTCATCTTGGGCGTGATGTTCTGTTCAAACTTCTTAGGTCCAATGTTATTTCCTGCAATAAAGATGATATCGATCATTTATGTCATGAGTGTCAACTCGATCGTCATATACGTCTACCTTTCGGTTCATCTACCTCTCGTGCTACTCACAACTTTGATTTAATCCATTGTGATCTATAGGCCTCTCTAATTGTTAGTGTGTCAGGATACAAATATTATCTTGTTATTCTTGATGACTGCTCTCACTACATTTGGACTTTTCCCCTTCGTCTCAAATCCAAGACATTTTCCACTATTTCTACCTTTTTTGCGTATGTTCGCACACAGTTTGGCACCACCGTCAAGAGCATCCAGTGCGACAATGGCCGTGAATTCGATAATTCCTAGGCCCGCACGTTTTTTCTCTCCTACAATGTTGCCCTCCGTATGTCGTGCCCATACACTTCTCAACAAAATGGTAAAGTAGAGCGTTCTATTCGTACCATCAATAACTGTCTGCGTTCCCTTTTGTTTCAGGCGAGTCTCCCTCCAGCTTACTGGGTTGAGACCCTTCACACTGCCACATATCTTATGAACCGCCTCTCTACCACAACACTCGCCTCCTCCACACCATATTCCGTTCTCTTCTCTATCCCGTCCTCCTATGATCATCTCAAAGTTTTTGGTTACGCCTGTTACCTCAATATGTCCTCTACAGCGCCCCACAAACTTGCTCCTTGTTCTTCTCTACGCGTGTTCCTCGGCTACTCCTCGGAGCACAAAAGCTATCGATGCCTCGAGCTTCGATTGAACCACATTCTTATTTTCAGACATGTTGTTTTTGATGAATCCTTCTTCCCTTTCTCTGACATGTCTACCACACCCATGGCACCCTCCACCCTAGATTTTCTTGTCGATGATCATGATCTTACCACTTCAGTTCCTAGAGCCTCTTTTCTGCGTGCAGGTACAACAGCTTCCTCAGCGGCACACCCTATGCCCGAGGCCCCACTTGCGCCATCGAGTCTTGGTGCAGGGCCGTGGTAGCCCGAGTCCACGTCATCTGGTGCCGCTGCCCCTATGCACCCCGCATAGGTCGCTGCTAGCGGTGCCCCACCAACCACGAGTGTTGCCGGTCCTGCTGCCCCTGCTGCTTGCGCACAAGTTGTTGCCAGCGGTACCGGCCGCACAGCTGTCACTCGACCAACTGTCATCCCTCCGGTGACCAATGCGCACTCTATGCGCACACGTGGTAAAGATGACATTGTGCAGCCCGTGGATCGCCTCAATCTCCACGCTGTACCCATGTCGCCTCTTCCTTGCTTCATTCGTGATGCCTTGTTAGATCCTAATTGGTGATCTACTATGCAGGCTGAGTATGACGTTTTGATTGCCAACGACACATGGAGTCTTGTGCCTCGCCCTCCTGGCGTCAATGTTGTGACTGAAAAGTGGATTTATCGTCACAAGTTGCTCGCCGATGGGTCTCTGGATCGTTACAAGGCTCGCTGGGTTCTACAGGGTTTCACATAACGGCCCGGTGTTGACTATGATGAGACTTTCAGTCCAGTTGTCAAGCCTGTGACAGTTCACGTGGTTCTCTCTCTGGCATTATCTCAGAACTGGCCCATTCATCAGCTGGATGTGAAGAATGCATTTCTCCATGGCACTGTCACTGAGACAGTGTACTGCGTGCAACCTTTTAGATTTACAGATTCTTCTCGCTCAGATTTTGTCTGTCGGCTCAACAAGTCCTTATATGGTTTGAAGCAGGCTCCTTGTGCTTGGCATCACAGGTTCGCCTCTTACCTTGTGTCACTTGGATTTGTTAAAACAAAGTCAGATACTTCTCTCTTCATATATTACCGCGGTTCAGACACAGCCTACTTACTGCTCTATGTTGATGATATTGTCCTTATCGCCTACTCTGCTGGATTACTCAAGAATATCATTGAGGCTCTCCGGCGTGAGTTTGCTATAATGGATATGGGTCAGCTGTATCATTTTCTAGTCATTTCTGTGACCCGCTCTGCAGATGGTCTGTTCCTTTCTCAGCGGTAGTACAGTCAAGATATTTTGGAGCGTGTTGGGATGAGTGCGTGCAAGCCGTGCAGCACGTCTGTTGATCTCCACTCCAAATTATCTGCTGACGGACCGCCTGTCGCTGATGCTACACAGTACCACAGTCTCGCCAGCGCTCTGCAGTATCTGACTTTCACCCGATTAGACATTACCTTTGCAGTTCAGCAGATCTGCCTCTATATGCATGATCCTTGAGAGCCGCACCTCGCTGCTCTCAAGCAGATCCTGCGCTACCTACAGGGCACCCTGTCTCTTGGGTTGACCATGCGCCGATCTTCGCTTGCAGATCTTGTTGTTTACACAGATGCCGACTGAGCTGGCTATCCTGACACTGGCCGGTCGACCTCTAGGTATGCAGTATTTCTCGGAGATAACTTGGTGTCCTGATCTTCCAAGCGTCAGCATACGATCTCTAGATTGAGTGCTGAAGCTGAATATTATATTGTGGTAAATGGTGTTGCTGAAGCTACCTGACTGCGCCAGCTACTCCTTGAGCTTCGCCATCCCCTTCGACGTGCCACCTTGGTCTATTGTGACAATATTAGTGCTGTATATCTCTCCAGCAACCCGGTGCAGCATAAGCGGATGAAACATGTTGAGATTGATCTTCATTTCGTTCGAGAGAATGCTGTTCTTGGTCACGTTCGGGTCTTACATGTTCTTATGACATCGCAGTACGCCGATGTCTTTACCAAGGGCCTTCCTACCTCACTATTTCAGAAGTTTCGATCTAGGCTGAATGTTAGCAATGCTCTCGATTAGGCTGCGGGGAAGTGTTAGTCTACTTTAATCCGCGTGTGTAGCTGTGTGGTTACGTGTATAAGCCACCCCGGCTGCCTATATACTGATATATTAACCAGGAATATAATCAACAATTTCCACATTTTCAGTTCATATTATTTTTCTTTGCTAATATGGTCCAGCAAATTATAAACTCCGAGCTGTCAGCTAAGGAAAATTGGTTATGATGATTGGATAAAATCAGGCACCGGATGACAAAAATGTACGATCAGTTCCTAAGCTTTTGCATGCGTTATCTAGGGCCATCTACTCTTAAAATACACATAACTTGATTTAGGTCTGCCTCGATCCATCTATTATTCTACGTGGCACTGACATGATTGCCACCACACAAAAGTTCTCTTTTTGTCTTTTTTTTCTCCTCTTGCCTTATATTTTTCTTATCTTTTTTCTTCCTTTCATTTTCTCCTATTCCTTTGCATGGATCAAGTACGCAAGGGTATTTTCTCCTCTTCCTTCGCATGGGTCAAGTACGCAAGGACAAGGATGGCAGTGACCAACGAGTCAATGACACACTTGCCTTCGATCCGGCTAGCGTGAAGTTGGTTGCAGTTGTGGTGGAGTAGATCAGGAGGATGACCTCTCAAGCGCGTTGGCGAAGAAGAAGCTGCAAAGTAGGGAAATTAGTGATGCGGAGCTGGGTGGCGGAGCTACGGTTGGGGATGATGCTGCTGCATGAACTCTCAACAGTGTGCGTTTACGAGGACATCTCCCTAGAACACTTTTGGCGTCGCTCGCCACTATCCCGAGATCAGAGAGGTGCTCCATCTATGATCTAGAAGGTGCTCTGAAATGCTGCTAATACTTTGATCTTGGTCTCAAGCTCCCCTGTCCATATCTAGGCTTTAACATTGAGAGCGCTAGCGAGTGCTTGAAAGCATTGAGGGTGCCAAGGAGAGGTCAAGCCTCTAGAACATGGCTTTGGTGACCTCTATGTTCCCACAACCTCCACCGTCCACGCTATGGTGTTGCTGAGCCTGATTCCTCTCTCACATTAAGGTGATGGCGAAGCAGAGAGGCAGCAGAGGCCCAAGCCACTTGTCGTCATCCCCTTCCTCTCGGCGACACCATGTGCACAGGCGCATGATGGTAGCCATTATAACCTGGACAGACGCTAGCTGTGGAAAAAAAACAGAGGAGAAAAAAAGGAAAAAAGAGAAAAAAGAAAAAGAAAATTTAATGAGTTGGCCCCAATTGTCATTTAGTGTAGAGTTAGTAGCTTTCTTCGATTATAAAGGGTTGTGATAATTTACAAACAAAATGACACTTTAATAAGTTCTAAAACACATTGTATTTTTAGAGTACAGAATACTAGATGATAAAGACCAACCATAAGCTTCACTCTAATTATTATTACTATTATCTCAAATTAAACCAAATAAAAGAAGCATTATTACTATTATCTCAAATTAAACCAAATAAAAGAAGCATTATTACTATTATCTCAAATTAAACCAAATAAAAGAAGCATGACTATTACAACACACCATACGTCAAAACTCTCAGCATGGACTGTTTTTTTTTTCTTTTTTGAAATCTAAAAACACATTTGCAGAAGCTAGTTTCTTTGTTCTACATTTCTCCACTGATATTTATTCCTCGTAACAAAAGTTTACCTACAACACAAGGTTTACTGGAGACGTTACAAATTAGCTGTCTGGCGTTAAGCTGACGACTGATACAGAAGTTCAGAAGTGTAAACACTACGTGACACGAGTATACGTCAACATATAGTGTTACAGGTAGCCCGGCTCAGCCGACAACAGAAAAACGCACAACCATTTACAAAGGAGTAAGCTGCTTGTTATCTCCATACGGTGTTGTAGTGTGTAAGGAAGAACTGGAAGTCCGGATGATGCACTTGCTGGACCCGGAGCCAGTCGTCCGCCGCCTGCATCAGTGAGGCTGCGAGCTGCTGCTCTTGAGGCCCATTCGACAACCAAACAGAACTCCGCAATTTGTACGGTGCCAGTCCAAAGACGGGCAATGTTAGCTTACCAGCTGCATTGATGCCCCCAGAAGGGGGGCAGGCTGGTGTACTAGGGTCGGCATCTGCATGAGGCACATGCAATAATTATTTGGAAGAGATGAAGCTGTGTTGATATATTTTGTAAGCCAACTGGCACAATATAGCACTTACCCCTGCAAGGTGTCGCTGTTGATAGGTAATGAAATGTCAAGAAGCATGCATCGAGATCCTTGAGCGTTGGTCCAGTAGGGATTCTATATATCGGGTACCTGAAATTGTAAGCCCCAGGATGAAACCAATATATAGAATCATAGCAACACTTAATTTCTAGTATTGCTCTTCTACACAAGTTTTATTAACTGATATTTAGGCCCTGCTCGGCTTAGACAGATGCTGTAGTGAATCTGCAATTCATTCTATGCTACTGGTACAGTAGCTGCAGCTGCGTTGCAGCCACAGCTAGAACCACCCAGCAAGGCCTTAGCTTAGTCAGTGCCCCTTTGTATCAGCTGATATACCAGCACAAAATCAGTATGCATCCGTTTGGGCCAGCACAGAAAGTGTTATGAATCTGGCTATTGCAAATCAGCATTCTTTTTCATTCAAAGATAAAGATACCACTCAGGAAAAGAAGATCAAGCACTACGGATATGGAGCTAAATCTTGTGAAAATATCGATGGTGATAATTAAACAAAAAGATCAACTTGGTGCAGTTTACAGAAGTTAGATAATTATTTGCACATGTTATAAAGATACTAGCAAATGTCCATGCTTTGATATGGATAAATGAAAATATATTGTAATATTGCCTAAAATAAATAATAAAAAATTAAAAAATGTGTTGCCCATCCTTTTTCTATAGGTAATATTCATCTTAATTTGATTTTATATATGGATCCATTTAGATTTGATTGTTTCTTAATATTAAGAAGTTCAAGAGGTAATTTGCAAATTTTACAATGTGAGTAGGGTGGGATGGCAGATTCACTGCCACCACCACTACCTTATTTTTAAGTAGTATAGATAGTGTGGAAATTATCCTTAGGAAGAATACAAATCTCTTAAGCATACCAAGGCCACAGATGCTACTGATAAAATGACACTGTAAATTACATGAAGAATCTGAAGTATGAAGGATATACCATGCAACAGACATCCAGCTGGTGGGCATAAGATCACAGCTTCTGATTGACATTAATTCCAGAAATTTACTTGCAAGAATTGATACCTGATGGGACATTTATAATAAGCATAAAAGCAGTACATACATATAGCAAATGTTCCTTTCATTTTTTACTTTTGTCAAGTAAGGGAGGGGAGGCTTGCCTTGTCTGTCAAAGGTTCTCTACCATAAGGTGGATCCTTCTCAAGATACTCGAATAATGGACGAGTGGATAGCAAATGTGATTCAACATCCTCCCTTTGAAAGCCACCATTCTCCAAACCTCTTACTTTGTCACCATCAGTTCCACTGCTACTTTCGCTGCTAGTATCCATAGATTCCTCATCACTTTCCTCCCAAGGATGCCTTAAGTAAGTGAGAAAATTAACTAAGAGAATTTCTGAACTACGAAAATCGCAGCAGAAAAAAAGGATAAATCCACACTGGAAAGTGTGTACCAATGCTCTCAACATCATTTTTATTTCCATACAACTCTTCAATGTCTTTATTTGGAACAATGTTATACAACAGTTATCACCACCAGGGTTTCTTTTGGTTTTTTCCTTGAATGAAGGTTTACAGTGATAATTTTATTTACAGTCAATTAGCCCTAATTAGATTCAGATTTTCTACAAGTTCAGTAAATACTACCCAAATCAATCAATATTCAATAATACCTGCAGGGTGGTAGTTATAGTTCCAACATGGTCCAACAGGAAAACTGGCAAACTGGGATTTCAGAGTACCGATCACTACACATTATTGAGAAATCTTGTATTATTGACAGACTAAACTGGTGACAGCTCAAAATCACACCATTGACAGCAAGTGGCACTGCCTACAGATAACAATCACATAAAACACATTTCTCTACAAGGAAATTCAAAGCATTAGCCTCACTCAGCATACAATGCCAACAGTAGAATCAACAACAAAATGTGCAGGCAGCTTTGTGTGCAAAAATTAGTTGTGATTTGCATCCCCAACACAACAGAAGAACTCATGGATTAACTAAATACACATAGTCAAAGGCAAGCAAAATAATAATAATAAACCCATAAGTACATTCTCTCAGCTCTCAGTTCTATTGGTTGTCTAACCAAATCAAAACCTTTTCTCTTGAGTGGTCCCACTTTTAAGTAACCACGGCTAGAAGAATGAAAAAAAAAAAGATCTCAAATGCTTACTATACTAAGGCAGTATGAAGCTTTATTATTCCTTTAAAAATGATCTGTTACTGTCATGATTCTCAAATTATCCACATTACAGCAGAGAAAAGTGGGATCTTCACCTCAAGAATTCACCAAGAGACAAATGATTTTATTTTCATTCATATGATTATCCCAGAAAAATTAACAATGCACAGACAAGCTGAAGGAGAGTGGAGAAAAATAAGTAACATAAAGGCCATGAAAAACTAGAACATATTGTTACCTGATCCTGGTTGAAAGCTTTGATGGGTCTGCATAGAGCTGTATAGCAGAGAGATACGGCACATAATATTGTATGACAGAGTCCTTGCCATTTAAAACAAGGGGTACACCAGCCCCGTAAAAACTCCACTCATTGAAAGCTTCCCAGAGATCTCCAAGACAGAAATACGGTGGTGAATTCACAGCATCACCACTCCTCCATCCTCTTATGCTTGTCTGCATAACATAATAATGCCATTATCCTTCAGTATAACCAAACTAAGGTGAAATTGGCAACCATAACTGAGTGTTTTTTCTTTCATATTTATAATAGCAATGTAGCAGCATTTTGTCCTTATAATGCCAACGCTACTCTCCCGAAACCATAAGTGGCGAACCAAACACAACAAATAGGTTGGGTTTTTTTGGTAATCTGAATCATCACAATTGAGAGCTCATTCTGATCCACTACCAATCTGATTCAAAAGGGTTGCATCCTTTGTATAATACAACAAAAACTGATCTTTTGCCCTTACAGTTCTTGCCAGTTCCAGCAAATTTTTTCTATAAAAAGTCACCTCAGACAAGTACGTTTCTACATTGTTGAAAGCACTAAAAATCATGTATTATCAATAATGTGGTGGCTGTAATGCACCACCGGTTTACCATTCCAATAGCAGTACAAGAACCTTACACATCTGAAGCAGCCAAGCAGGTAAATAATATGACCATCTATCTTGGACTAACCTTCTGATTTGCTAGAGCTTCTTAGAAATTTTACTTGAAACTAGGTAAAGACACATGAAAGTATGTTCCTAATCACAATTCAAAACCTTCCCCAATGACAACAAAATCAAAATACAACTAATGGGCAAAAATTGAACAATTTGCACCTTTTCTGCTACAAATGTTTGTCGAGACATCTCAGTGCGGTAAAATTAAACAGGCATGACACTATTCCAGTCCGCAAGAGCAAAAGCAAGCACGCGGCCATTTTTGCCAATGACGGAGGACAAGTCAGAGTCTCACCTTGGGCAAGTACTGGACGGGCACGGAGGGCGTGGTGGAGCTGAGGAACCTCTCCAGATTCCCCGCCTCTTCCGTCGTCCGCGCTGGCTCCGGTGCCGATGCCACTGCCGCCACAGGAGCAGGTACCACCTCCACCGGCGGCTTCTTCGCGGCTGGCGACGCCGGCTTCGACGGCACCGACGGGGAGACACCGGCGTCCACCCGCCTCTCCGCTTCCTTCTGCGGGGCCGCCTCCGCCGGAGCCGGAGGCGGCGGCTTCTGCCTCGCTGTCCTGTGAGTCGGCGACGGCAAAGACGGGCGTTGCCCCTGCAGCCGCTGCTGTTGCAGGAGCAGCATCTGCTGGCGCCGGACGTGAGGCGGGCTATAAAACCGCTCGTTTAATATGAAGCTGCGGGACGACGACGGCGGCGACGGCGACGACGACGACGACGACGCGGCGGCGCCGGACGGGCCGACCATGGCGGCGGTAGGGTGCGGGTTGGGACTAGGGTTTTGAGGGTTGGCGCGGGGTGGGATCTTAAGCGGGAGGGAGGGAAGGGGGGCGGAGGCGGCGCGGGCGGAGGAATTAGGAAAGGAGAGGGGTCCGTCGGTTAATTTCTCCGAGCCCTCTCGCTCACCGCGCTGCGGCCTGCGGCTGGGTTTTTCTCTCTCTTCTTGGCACGCTCGGCCTCTGCTACATGCACCAAATCGACCAAAAAGATAGAGGATTACGTCGAAGTTTTTCACTTTTTATTCCTCTTTGGTACGATATATTCCAGGGCAAGATGATGTCTTGCTGATCTGCTTCATTCCAGAGCTATTCCTTTGTCTTTCTGTTTTATTCTCGTCTTTTTCCTAGCACTCCCAGGGCAAGAAATTACTTCTTCAGTGCTTAGTTTAAAAATAGATTTACCTTAAAAAAACTCCCTCCATCAACCATATAAGCATTTAAATTTGTCAAAAAAATATAAGTATTCCTATGTTATTATATGTCTCAAAATCACTTTCTATTTTAATTTCTTCTCATCTTACTAACTTCCATCAATAACCATGTCTCATTAATCATGCATAACATGGTTTTTTTCCTTAACCTTTGTTTATATTATTAGATAGGGTGAGTATTTTCATAATATTATAAACTTATTAGATTTTATAAATTTATTTAGATATTCAACTGATAGCTAAGTTCCAAATTTTTAACAAATCTTGTCTAATTTACTGTGACATAGAAGCACGATAGAATAAGCTTGTCATTTTCCCAAATAGAAGCACCACATGCTTAAGATATAATGCAGAATCGTGTTACATGTGTTTTCTCTAGGTTTTGAAAGTCATACAATATGATTGTGTTATGATCTACCATGTATGTGCCAAATTAATGTTTTACTAAAAATTATTTAATCCGCTCGCATTCTCTATGCGTATAGGGTGATATGTGCACCCTACTCGAGTTTAATTTTATCACCTTAGGTCCAAGAGGCCGTTAAACAAATCAACCTCACTAGACCATTAACATGTCCGGGCTGTTTCTTCTTCTTGCCTTCTTCCGTTTTGCGGCTGATGTTTTTTTTCCATAGTAAATTCTACTTAGGCCTGTTGTTTTAACTTACGAGCCAGCTTATAAACCTAAAAGCCAAAGCCTAAACAAACCAGAAACTTTTTTATTTAGCTTTTTTTAAGCCATAAACCATGCACTCTTGCACTATTAAGCTCAATATACAAAATAAACAATAGCAGGGTTGTAGCGGATCCCTGTCGGCATAGTGGACAGCAGATAGCAGACGATATAGCGGACGCTACATTTCAATAGTGGAATATGAAAAAAAACCCAAAATACATGTTGAAAGTATAAATTGTAGAGTAGTGATTAATTTACTCAAAAATATCATTTGGACAGCATATTAGTCATGGAAACGTAAGTCCAAAATTTTAAAAAAACTATTTGTTTATAAACATGTATCAAAAAGTAGCAGCTATGCTTTGGCCGCAATAGTGGCTGCTATTTTACATATAGCGCATGTTTCTTTTGCTATTTTTGCAGCGGCCGGTATTGCTTTAGCTGCTATTTTACCCATAGCGCATGCAATATTTCCTTCACTGTAATTTCGTCCCCGCTATCTCTATTGCGGCCGTAATAGCGGCTGCTACAACAGCTATTTCATACCATAATAGCCAAACACTATGTTTGAGAAGTATTTTTTTTATTTATGTAGATTAGAGGAGGACTTTACACTCAGACTAAAGGCTTAAAAGTCGCTAGCTTAGGAAACCGTAAAAGCCAAAAAATTAACTTAAAAATCTAAGCCAATAAACTTAATGGACCTTAACCTTATGTACAAACTGGAAATTAGCACTGTTATGTTCGATAAGATGAATAGGGCTAAAGAGTACAGCTCAGATCTATTCACGTCTTAAAATTATACTACCTCCATTTCTTCTATTTTAAAATATGAGGATTTTTAGTTTATTAAGCAAATATTAAGACTAGATAAAAAATTCCCTTTTAGTTATTTCAGTAATCAAATTTTAAAATTTTAATTACTTAGATTCTCTTTCTAAATATCTGATTGGCTCTAAAATCATTGGAATGATTGGAATAATAAAAATTGGGGTAGGAATGCTTATATTGTGGTATAACAAAATTTAAATATTATATTTTGAAATGGATGGAATAAAACAAATAATAAATGATGCCTATATAGTTCAATTCATGTAACAACCTAGCCCATTTAAAACATGTTGTGATATGGTTTAGACCAAAGTGACTTAGATGTGGTAGTGGTGGTGATGATTTTGTACTAAGCTTAGATGGATAAGAGGATGGTTATAAGCCTTAATAACCCTTTTTATATGAATGGATAATCAAAGAACTGCTGTGTAAAATGGAGTTTGGAGGCAAAGGTGTTACGATTCAAGTATAGGCATCATTGTGCCAATTTGGTGTTTACTCAAAAGTAATCAAATGTATTGATCTACTTCCATTCCCTATCTAAGGCTGATGAGGGTTAGATCCTGTAGACCTTAAAAAATTGTAAACCATTAGCATATTTTTTATCTACCATTTTAAATTGTACTTAATTATATTAGAACAAATTGCAAACAACAATTGATAAGATGTTGAACAGGATACTATATGTGTGTGGAGAGTACATCTCAGATCCATGTACGGACTTCTTTAGATTCGCTATGCCTTGGTCAAAGCAACTAATAAAATGATGCGTAGTCAAGCAAGCATTGAGAGCATTTCGTGTTGAAACAAACAAAAAGATAGGACTCCTAGTTGATCACTAACCCCCAAAGAAAATAAAAAAGAAAGGAAAATGGCACCATACAACTCGTAGTTGAGGTTATCCGGATAAGATTTCCACCTATTGGAAGCTACTACGACAATTTTCCGACTATTTCTTGTTATCCCCACCACGCTGGAGACGGCTAGCAAAATGTCCACGCTGCTACCGTCTACCTAATATCAGCCGTCCATTCGACCTGGCCACCGATCGGACGGCTCATAACCGCCCTCGCGGAGTGATCTTTTCTTTCTTTCTAGAAGCATCATGCGACGTGGAGAATATTCGCAGTGAGCTCTGCTTGCTGCTTGGCCTACCGCTCTGGGTCCGGTCGTTTCCATCCAGGTAGGCTGACAGGTGGGGCCTCCTTTCGGGTGGTCCACGTGGAGTCCACCTGTCAGTGAACCGTTCGCTGGCGGTGACGACCGTGTCCCATGTGACGGACAACGCGCGGTTCGCGGACGGGCCAACGACTGATACGAGTGGGGCCCAGAGCTGACGTGGTGTCTCGCTGAGCAGTGGGTCCGACTAGGCAGGGAACAGATCTGGTCCTGTCAGCCACGCGCACGAGCTAGTGACTGGTACTGGCTGGTAGACACTGGTCACGTGGCGTGCAAATTGCAAGGCCCACGCTACTAACACGAGCACTTTTGTGTTGTCTGTTCTTTTTTTTTTGTCTTTGATATGGTTTTTTTTCAAAATATATGTTGTTTGCAGAAATATAACATTTTTTTTACAAAATTACAGAAATATACATGTGTCACCCTACACCATAATTGTCGTCCATAGGCAACACAATAGTTGTGATAGTGAGAGTATCCCATCTAACCCATACGCTTATATATCCACTCGTCTGCTTCTCTATTGCCATCATCCTTACTGAATCTCCTTTTTTATTGTCATCAATAAAAAATGGTATGATGGAACAAAGCATGCTGACCTACAACCAATGGTGAGAGTGGGGCATATACTCTTACGACTTGTTAACTTGTTAATCTTAATGAGCTAAAAGTCTAACTCGACTTAGCTCTTGAGTTAGCATGTTAAGTTTGTTAGCCTTGTTAATAAGTTTTACCTTCATCTTTTATTTATTATTTTATCATACATTAAGATAATGATAAATACTAATAATGAATACACTAATACTAATGTAATTAAAAAACTAAATGCTAATTAAGAATCCTTAAGTATATGAAATATGATGATCTGTTGTGCTAATGAGCTAAATGAGTAGCTCACAAGCTAAAAGCCTAGCTTGACTTACTCATTATGACTATGAATTTAAGCTGAGCCATAAGCTTTGACCTTTTTATCCACTCCTAGAGGCTGCGCGGCGAGGACCCGTCTAGATGGAGTTGGAGATGTGCCACCTCGCCAAGGCACCCTATCCGTTAGCATGGAACCCTAGATGCCACAATGATTCCTTGCCATAGTCGTAGGTGGACAAGGAAATCGGCAATAGCTGCCTGATGCCCTCAATTGGGATGAGATCAAAAGAGGGAAGGGAAAAGAAAGCAAGGCATACACTACCAACGTGGGCTAAAGCATGGGCTTAGGTCCAAAATACCCTTCAAATTTTTTTGAAGAGGACATTTTGAGGTCTATTCTAAAATTCACTATAGTGACCAGTCATATGTACACCTTGTCTAACCTATCTCAATCTCCAATGACTCCTTACTGTCACCAGGACCCAAAAGGGTGAAAACCTTAGTTCGGTGTCTGGCACCCCATCTCTAAAATCCATCGTCAATGACACTCCTGCCTATAAATTAATGTTATCATCATCTTCCCTATACCAAACTCCCTCACCCCCTCAATTTTTGCTAAGAGAACACTATTGAATCGCCATCGGTGCCATCCCACAGGCTAATGATATGTGTCATCTCCTATTTTGCCTTTGACTCGGCTTTCCAATGTACCGTCATCTCGAGCCACCTCAGCATGATCTAAGCCCATTGGAGGATTCTCCACGCCTTCATTAGGGCTTGCTAGTCACTTCCCTAATGCTACCAAGCCTCTAGACCATAGTCCCCTATGGACCATCCACTTAAGCTTAGCCTCCTTGGGCTTCTTTAGGCCAAGCTTCCACCACTATCGGCGCTCATAGAACCCTCTCTCCTTGAGTTCTGTTGGAGTTGCGGCACCATGAGTGTCGTTGCCTATGCGCCATGCCATAGGGAAAGATGGCATGCCACCCCATTGTTGGGTGACTAGATCCTTCTTGCTCGGCTGTTTGGCAAGACCACACATTGCCACTCTTTCACATGGGGGACAAGGCGCTTGTCGCTCATTGGAATGAGGTATGGTTATATAAATATTTTCAAAAATAGGTTATTAATGCAAAATCAAGGAAAAAAGAATATTTTAGAAAAGTCATCATTTATGTGTTTACTTTTATAGGTTTTTCCATTAGTGTTATGAGAATATTTTTATGAAACACAATATAAATGTAGAAACTCTTATACATACATATATGCACAACCATCCCTATAAACACGCAAACATGAATCTTTCCCAGAAGGTTATGAACTTATATCCTATATCCTAAGAATTGATAAAGTCCCCATAGGTATCTTGCCCATATTAGAAGGACAATAGCCGTACAGGGGTATGTATAACACCCTAAGGAACCTTTAGCTCAGATCTCAATGTTACGAGAATTATTTTTTCCATGAAATCTTATAAAATCATTTTATTTCTCCAAATAAAGGTAATACTTTTTCTCAGAAAAAAACGGAGCTACACTTTTCTCGACATGAAGGGTAATCCCCATTTTTGAAATGTAAATACTTGTTTTTCCTTTGGAATTACACTCATCATAGTGACATCGTGTTTTCCCAAGAGCCGGATGCAACAAATTTGATTGACTCAAAAGTAAGCAATAAGATAAAAAAAGATTTGCCGCTGATTATTTTTTAAAAAATTCTGAGCAATAGCAAGTCATTTCAGATGTTGTTTGGGCTATCTGAGACATTCTTTATCCTAATTCCTTGCACAGATGACAGCTGCCGCTTTGCACTACCGGGCTCTGCAAGACACACGGCCCAATCGGCTAAGCTGCAAATATCTCACGCAACATGGACATAAATTTTCCAAACCTGATGCTCCAGTTCAATTACTGAAACGGTGAAACTTGTTCTAACAAAAAAAAAAAAAAACCGAAACTTCTTCCTGGAAGAGAGAGAGAGAGAGAGAGAGAGAGTCCATCAAGTCCATCACTCGAACAATTTCAACTGAGATGTAAACTGACTACTGGTAGCCAGTGCAGCTTCAACACCACAATAACCTTGTTCTGGGCGGAGACAGGTCAAAGGAAGAAAATAACTGAAAGATCCCATTGTTGCAGTAGAAATTCGTCACAAACGCCAGGCACAGAATGCTAGGGCCGACTTTGACATACGTCGAATGCCATGGATTTTCTCACTATTGGGTCGACATGGAGAGTGATCAGATTTTGTACCTCCATTCCTGCTCTCCTTCTCCTTAGGCGACCCGGGCCTGGGCAACATAGCTAGGGCCGACTTTAGGTGCTGGTATTGGAAGTTTGGAACATGGTCACATAGGATGCATTTGCACTAACATTAGTAACATGGCCACATGTTTGGCAACCGTGAATGCGTGAGCTACCTGTCGTTCTGTAAGCAGCATGTGGCTACAACTACATACGCATCTGGAGAACGATCCATGGAAGTCACGGAGAAGAGGAGACGTATTTCCCGAGTAGATATGCGTGTGCGAGAAGCGCCGCCCGCGCTGGGGTCAACGAACGCGCGCGCGTACGTGTACGCACCATGGATCCATCCATCTAATCCATCCTCCATCGCCACCGACGAAATCCCACAAACCCGGATCCGAGGCCACCACATTACTTGTACCACGCCGCCCCGCACATCTTCCCGTGTCAGATCGCACGACGACGACGAGACAAGCACTCTCCTATATAGCAGCAGTGATCACTGATCAGTACACACGCTACTTACAGCCTCGCGGGCATGGCGCTGGTCTCGTCGCTGCACGCCTTCCTCCTCGTTGTGGCCGGCTTGCTCTTGGCCTCGCCGTCGCAGGCCGCGGCGCAGCAGCTGGTGCAGCAGTTCTACTACTACTCGCCCCCGCCGCCGTCCGGAGGCGGAGGCGGCGGATCTTTTTCCTACCCTCCGCCGTCAGTGCCTTGCAACAGCGAGACGACGACGCCGGCCGCGCCCTCGCTGCCGGGCGTCTACAACTACAGCGCGCCGGGCGGCAGCGGCGGCGGGCAGCTCGCGTTCTTGTCCGGGTCATCTCCGTCGTCCCGTCTGCCGAGCGGCGGTGGGTGGCGCCATCTGCAGTTGCTTGCTTGTGCTGCCGCTTCTCTGCTCCTCGTGTAGTGGTATGAATTAGTCGCTTGCATTGCTACCGCCGATCGAGGTCATGATCCATGTGTGTAAGTGTTCTCTGTAATATTAGCTATAAAGTCAAGATACAAATGTCTCGGATCGAGGAGTTAATTATTTAGTCAAGGCACATGTATTAGTAAAGTCGTCGTCGATCGACTGGAATTTTAAGCATATTAACCGGTACGGGGTCTTTTACGAGTGGAGAGGGGTCATAGAGAATGAAATGGAGGACTGAAACTTGATCTTAAAGCTGAAGCACCTTGATGGTACTCCATTGAATCATAAGTGACAACTTCTAAATTTCTCAAAAGACTATAAGATATAAAATAATGATGATAATTTAGATTATGTGACGAATAATTGACATAATATATTTTATTATTATTAAAGTAAAAATATCGTGTTTAAATTAAATTTACAAAATCATCGAATAATATCAGTCATATCGATGAACATTATGCAGTCAGACTGATGAACATCGCTCGATCCAACCAGTAAATAGTATTCGGTCCGACTGTAGGTGTGAGAACAGTGAGACTAGGAAGCCAGATTGTTAGACTGGTGGTATCTAGAAAAGAGTCAGTTTCAAATTAATTTCTTGGTTTACAATGTTTATTTATGTTTATGACTTTTAGATGGTTTTTATACATAAGATTTTCTGTTATGTTCTAAAGTCAAGTTAGATGAAAATTTATGCTCGGATATAGTGTGTTTGGTTATTCATATGCATGTGTTACTTAAAGTCTTGAGAGTATTACTGATGATGGATCGTGACTAGACTTAGAATAATTTAAGCTCCAAATGGTCAAGGAGATCTATGGGATACTAAAACTAGAGAATAATGTAAGTGGAGGTGAAGTTTTTATATGTCATACAAAAGTGACTATGTGTGTTGCAAAAGCGGAGTCAAATTTGAAAAGAGTCAAAGTTTGGAAAGAGTAAAGTTCACATTTAGTTTATATAAGTTGGATACTTGTACAAGAGAGTTGTCTATTTGATAAGAACTCTTTGTTCTAGTTGAATTTGTGGCTATGGATAGCCACATCTAAGAGAATAAATAGAGAGGGTGGCTAGGCCCTAAGGGTAATCCGAAAAGCAAAAAAATTGTGATTGAAAGAATTGAGAGTTGAGAATTTTTTGTATTAGAGTTTCGTAAGAAACTAGCGAGGGATGCCGTGGCCGGATCTTTGAACAAATAAAGATCATAGTCAATCATTAATGCGTTAATGATTTCTTTTGGTTCCATAAGTTTTATGTTATTTTTTAGCTTTGGCAGTAACTTATGATTCTTTATTTGGTTGTGATTTTGTTTAAGTTAATCCATCCAAAAACTTTCTAATACTTGATAGATTAAATCTAGAAAGTTTCATTGATTGTTTTTTATTTATTTGAATTTGCCCGAGTTTTAGGTTTTGTTTAGATTTACTGAAATTTTTGAGATAGCTAACATTCGAGGGTGTTTTATTTGTTTTGCAAATCTCTCAAGTAGAGTTGTTACTTAGTTTTTATATATATTTTTAGTCTTATTAAGTTTGAGCTTGATCCAACGGTTAATGATGTTTTCGTTCGGTTAGACCATCAAGTGATCCGCAGTTGAACCGGTTTGGTCTAGGTCAAATCGACTCCAGTAGGTCGGATAGGCTACTAGATGTTTGTTTTATTAGCTTAAGAGGTTAGGGTGTGTTTTGATCTTTTAAAGTTTGATTATGTGTCTTTCGCTAACGCATTCTACCATTCAATCCCTTCTAATATGCTTGGTTCTTATATTCAATCCTACAAGTGATGTCAGAGCCTTGTTTTCTCTATTTGAGCTTAACGATCTTGAGATTTAGCCATGACTGATTTTTGACCAGGCTACATGTTTTTGATGGAGTTGATTTTTAATTTTGGAAACAAAAGATGAAATCTTATATTACGATCAAGGTCATGATATTTGGCAAAAAAGTTTCAAACCTCGTTACTATTTTGCCACAAACAAGGTTGAATTTGAAAACAATGGTAAAGCTTGCAACATGATTTTAAGTGGTGTTTCTTGCTTAGATTTTGATTGGATTTCTCATCTTAAAAACGTGTATGAGATGTGGAAGGCTCTAAGTGATTTTCACCAATGATCTTTCAACATCAAGAAAATATATAAAAATGTTTTCAAGAAGGATTATATGAAATTTGAGATGAAACAAGAAGAAGCTTTAAATGAGTATTTTGCCCTCTTTAACAAAGTTTTGAGCAATCTTCATTCTGTTTATGATTCTTTTGATATTAACTATTCTCAATCGGAAGTTGCTTAGTATCTTTTGAATAGTCTTGACATATCGTTTTGGGAAATGAAAATTATATCAATTAAATTATCAATCAACATGATAATTTTGACTTTGGATTCTCTTTATACCAAACTTAAGACACATGAGATAAATATTCTTTCTCGTTAAATTGATTCTAAATCTATTACTTTAGTATCTTCTTTTAGTTTGTCTATTGATGCTTATTTGCCATTGTCTTTTACTACTTTTATTGCCATATCCGATGAATAACTCGAGAAAATATATGAGAAAAACTTGGTTTTACTTTCTAATAGAATTTCTCGAGCTTTGTATAATGTGAAAAATAGAAAATGAGGTGGCCCTATTCGGTGCTTTGGGTGTGGTGAGTTGAACCACATTCGTTTCAATTGTCATAACTTCAAAAAGTTAATTAAAAAAGAGGAGGAAGACAAGAAGAACAAGAAGAAAAGCAAAAGGAAGAACGCAAGCAAAATCTTATACGTCAGCTGCTAGAAGCTTTTGAATATGATAAAGAATTAAAGGTTAAAGAAGAAGAGAGTATTGGTAAAGGTAAGCATTTAACGGGCTTAACTCTCATGGCTCATGGTAGATCTAGCTATGATATAGATGAATCTGACAATGATAATGAAAAAGTTAATCTGACTTATGATGAATTAGAACATTTTGCTTTCAATTTATTGATAAACTTAATGTATATTCTAAGAGGTTTAAAAGATGTGATTATACTGTTGAGATTTTAAATGCTAAAATTTGCTATAATAAAATATTTGATTTCTGACGATGATTCTTGTAAATGTTGTGAAGTTTTATTTTTTTAATTTCTACTTTAAGATATGTTAATAGTGATAATTGTTTGAGATTGGAGTCTTACATTTATAAAAATGAAAGGCCTGGCTCTTTTTTCTCTTGGAATTACTTTCCACAATCATATTGCTAATGAGTTATTTTTAACAAAAAAGCTTTTGAAAAAAATATTGTTTTTTATGCAAGTTTGATATTTAATATTTTGAGTGTTAAAAGGTTAAAACAACAAAAATGTGTTTTGGTTTCTAAAAATTGCTTAATATAGTGTCTAATGAGATGTAGATTTAGTTTTTATGGTGAGGCTTTTAAAAATAAGAGGATGTAGTTTTTATTTAGAGTTGTCAAGGATGAGTGCTCTCTTTTAAAAAAAAATAACATGATGCCAAAAGTTCTTTCACTCTCATCTGATCTAGGACATGTCTACAAAATAAGATAGTAGTGCAACAAACAAAAACCAATAGTTTGAGTCTTTTGATGATGCATGCTTGTATGGTACAGACAATACAACATTCTTCTCTTTCTCTTTCCTTCTTTCCACATCGTGTGTTATTCTTTAATATGATAAATACACTTGTACAATCTTTTTCTCTTTCTCTTTCCTTCCTTTTTCTTGAGTCATGTCTTATGATACACACCTGGTATCATTAATGTGACATCTAAAGGTGTTTAAGCGAATGAGCACCTTACTTGGGATAACTTATTTAGCAGTCATCCTTAAAATATACAAGATATAAAATAACAAGGAATCAACTCACATGACGTGGAGCCAAAAATTAGTAAGGGGGTTTCTATTTGAGGAAAGTACACTATGCATTAATTCTAAAAAAATGAGCTGTACACTCAGCATATAGGGAAAACTATTTGGCTTCTCATGTTCCAAAACATTATGAAGGTTTTGGTATCTAAGGTGCAATAACAAAAATACTTTTAAAGACTAATTTCTATGTGCCTTTTATGTTGATATCTGACTGTAAATAACACCAATCAAGTAGTGAAAACATAACAATAGTGATGCCTCACAAAGTCATTGTGGAAAAGGACTCTTTTCCTTAGAGCATTGAAATTTACTCGTTGAAAACAAGAGAAGTGCAGTAGAACAACAAAATAAAAGTGAGGTGTAGTTTGATTGCATAAAAACATGTGCAGTTTATGGGCCAACATGTTATGTGCATGCCTTTATAAATACTTCTATAGCACTTTTGAAAATACTCCTTTGCCAAGGAGATATATATTGGAAAAAACACAAAAATAGATGCTGCAAAAATCTTCTCAAGAACATTGTGGCAAGGTTGTCCTTAGCAAATACAAAACCATTTTTATGCTCTTGAAACATCCCAAATAATTCCCACACACTAGTTACCTTCCAAGAATCAAAGATGACCAAATAACATAGGATATATAAAACATTGTGATTTCCACCGAATATTAGAAATACTGTTTAGTATTAGTATAGTTAGACCTTTTAATAGAAAATGCATAAAAAACTGAGTAGGTTAGTATGTTTCAAAAGTTTATAATTAGTTAATTTGTAGCATCACGGAGAAGGAGGAAAACCCATCAAATGAAAGAACATAAATGAAGCAAATTTTATAACCTCACAATTAAAACCATATAAGAACATTTGGTTCAAATGAAAGAAGATAGCTGTCATAAAAAGTAAAAGCCAACTATTCTTCATAAGTGAAAATTCTACATAAAAGATGTGAGCAGTGGAGCACAATAACCTAACATATTGTTCAAGATGAAACATAACTGTTCAACATTCACTTATAAGTAAACTATTCAAATAAATTGTTCGGATATATTTGAATATACCAGATATCATCTCTTACAATATAACACTTTGTTTAACTACAAGCAAGACACATACTTTGGAATATGTAAAGCTAAGTCAAATTAGATATTGCATAGTCACTTTTTTGGTTTGATTATGACAAGTTTCATATAGAGTTGAGAACAACATAGGAGCTCTACTACTTGTGCTTGGTCAAATTTGGGTGGTCCTTGAAAGGTAAATCGATTGGATAGCAGCTTTTTTCACATCGTCTTCCTATTGTTGGCTTTGTGTTGGCATTGGTTCTGACTGGCATCCCTCCATCATCATCCTCACCCCAAAATCCACCTCCTCAACCCTCTTATTCTTTTTTCTCAATCCCCTCCAAAGTGGAGCCTCATTTATACTCGTCTTTCTCTTTTTGTTGTTGCCTCCCTTAATTTCTAACTCAAGGGCATCCAATCCCTTTCTCTGATATCGGATCTTACAAGCATTGCACAAAGACTAGATAGACATACCGTAATTAAAAAAATATTTAGAATTGCCCCTAAATCAACAAGCTCTCACCAACTTATAGATTCTATATCCAGATGATTTATAGATCTATTCTTTACCTTGGGGGGCCGTTGCGCCATACTAATGTTTTGTTGTTTTGGCTATGGGAATAGATCCTTGGATTGTTTAGATCTAAAAGGACAACCTAGAACAACAAAACACCAAGATGATCGCATGAGTTTGTGATCATTATATCATGGAGGCTTACATTGTGGAGGGAGGACTTGGGTTCCATTGAAGATAGCATAAGATCTTGAGCAGGGCCTGGCTCTATTGTTTCTATGTGTATCTATATTCAGGGAGAAGGTGGGGGTGGATATTTTAGCAGGTTTTAAAGTTTTGATTTCGCACATTGAATAAAAAAGGAAACTGTGAGAAATTGAGTGCAATTGTGTATACATCGATATGTGCGATGTGTTGAGGTCATTTAAGATGTTTTAGATGTTTAATATGTTCTAAATTATATTATGCACTAATTAAGATGTAAAACTATCACAAGTAAGCATTTGTTTCATGCCCAACCTTCTACGATTTTTTTGCTGAAAAAAGGCCTTTGGCTTAGTAGCTTGGAGTTATCACCAAAGTAGCTTTTGTTTTAGCTCACATGTTGGCCCTTTTCTAGTAAGACTCATCTGTGAAAAGTGCAATGACCAATAAAGAATAATCAAACACTTGCGATTTTTTTCCATTAGGGAATTTCCATATTTTCAACCTCCTCAAATCAATTAAGTTATTATGTTGGTTCTTGAATTGTTGGAGCTATTGTTTTATATATAGCTTATTTTTTATATATCACACTTATCCCCCAATAATTTAATAAATGTTTAATCTCAAACAATACACTATATCAATATGTTTTTTATTTGACCATTGAAAGAATCTAAGTCTCTAATTCAAGTTTTTAGCAATTAATGACAATATAATAATCATAACTAATCATGTTTGCAAAATGTGCAAGGATTAGTGTTCTGATGATCATGTGCACTACAATGATTTTCATTTCAAATTGAGAGATAGTGCAGTCGCAAAAAGGTAATAGAATATTAAAGATCTTAATTCACTAGTTTATTGCATCCATGGAGTTTGATGAAATGTGGAAATAGTTTAGGTTTTACTTGTTTTTGCACCATACTATAAACAAGGAATGAAACAATTAGCTTGATGGCGAAAGAGCTAGAAAACTAGGTGTGATGCACACTAGGTCATCTAGCTTCTAGAACAAGTACTAATACTTATTAGTTTAAAGTGGAAAACAGCTAAGAATGAAAATCATCAATTTGCACCAAAGGCTAAATTGACTGAACAATCTAGTGGTGATTTTTTTGGGAGAAGGGCGGCAATTCATTGATCAAACGACATCAGTACAAAGTATCTCCTGGATGCAATCCAGGATTACAGCTCGGTAGACGTTACAAGTGGAGAGCTTAGCATTTTGAGCTAAAGTATGTGCCGCCATATTCTAGAAACGATTAACATACATCAAAATCAGCTGCAATCTTCTTGATATCTTCAATCAGATAGCCAACACCGGAGCGGTCCTTCACTGGAGATTGGATACGCTGGATGACAGGGAAGCAAGCTGAAGCCAACATCACATTGTTGAAATTTTCTTCTCTCGCTAAAGATAATGCATGTCTGATAGCTATCGCCTCAGCCAATTCAGACTGCACCACATCAGGGATAAGTTCATTACAGGCGACCAAGCATTTACCTGTGAGGTCCCTGATCAGTGTGTGCACGCCCATACACCGGGAGGTGTGGAAGAGAGCAGAATCAGTATTAATCAGAAGAACCCCAACGGCGGTGGACACCATCTTGGAATCGAAGGAGGGTTATCACACCTGTGGTCGCTCGAAGATTTAGAATAATGTTGCAAAATCATGTCAACATAAGCCAAAATGTTTGTGACCAACTGACAAGGATGCACAGGCTTGGTGTTATTTTTCGCGTTGTTCTTTGCCTCCCATATGTGCTAAAAACTGACTGCCAGCACCGTGTTATGGATGCCAGAGCCCTGTCTCAAGAAGTTGATGATCCATTGTCTCATATTCCTAAACCCTCTCCTGCCCAGCTTGAGATCGAATTTCTCTCTAACTTCCTCCCAAACCATGGAGGCCAAAGGTCAGAACAAGAAGATGTGTTCAATCATGTCATACATATTGCAAAAAAATGCATCCTTCAGTAGCTGGGATGTGATGAATTAAAGCTAGAAACCAGTGGGCAGGCAGTCATGCACTACTCGTCAAAGGTTTATTTTTATTTTTCCCACTACATTGACCTTCTAGATCATCTTCATGTTCTTCTTGTTCTCTTGCAAAGCAGAGGGCAGACCCCTTTCATTATTGCTCTGATTGTCAAGGAAAATTTCAGAGCGTGCCAAGTTGTAAGCAGAGCGCACTGAGCATAATCCTAGCTTATCATGGGGCCCAGACGCAAAATCCTCGACACCGTGGCAACTAATGGGGATCTGCAGTATTTCATTAGCTACCTCCACATCAAACAGGGATCTTACCATGTCCATGTCCCAACTGTTGATTTCAACATCCATCAAGCAACGCACTGTGGCATCCTCAGGGTTAGGGAACAGAGGCTTCACCATACTTGCCTGGACACCCAGGATCCAATTATCTACGGTGATTTTAATTGTTCTTCCATCACCTATCCCCCATCTTACCCCCTTCTTCAACAACTACCTCCCAAAAACAATGATGTGCCATGTGAAGGAGGATGACCTTGGTTGATCTGCAGACCAGAAGGTAGATTTAGGGAAGTAACTTCCCTTTAGTACCCTTGAGCACAAGGAGTCGGGGTCTGTGAGGAGGTGTCAACATTGTTGCCTAACGTTGCTTGATAGAAGGTGAAAAAAATCCCTAAATCACATCCCTCCAGGGGGTTTTGGCGTTGAGAGCCATTCCCAAGATCTCCAGTGCATCTTCTTTTTACTATCTTGAAAACCCTATCAATGGTCAGCGATACTAGGCTTCATTTTCTAGAAGATCGTCACTAGAATTTTGAAACAACTCATGACGTAATTTGGAATGGCCTGAGCCACCACCTTCAGCATTATCTCCTTGCCGGCCCTTGAGAGAGGCCTATCTGTCCAGCCATTGATTCTTTTCCAAACTCTATCCGGTAGGAACTTGAATGATTTTGTAGCTACCAAGCATATTTCAGTAGGCATGCCAAGGTAGGAGCCTTGCATAATTTCATTAGAAACTTCCAAGCAAGCCTTCACCGAGCTTTTGACAGGTTCAGGACAGCGGTTACAAAAAAGGTAGAAAACTTTTGACGATTAATCTTTTATCCTGACACACTACAAAAGCCTTACAGAGTGTACTTAAGCGTTTGAACACTCCTTTGGTCACTCCTCGCAAAAAGAATTCTATCGTCTCGAAATAGCAAATGAGAGATGGGCATTGCACTCCATTTTTAATTCCTTGAAGGTCCCCCACAACCACCTTCCTATGCAGCAAGCATGGCATACCCTGGGTGCAAAGGAGGAAAATATAGGGGCTTATAGGGTAGCCCTCCATTGATTCTGACAGCATATCTCACTGAGGTGACACTACACATCACGCTTTTGATCTAGTCCTAGGCAAAACCAAGCCTTGTTAGGCAGTCAAAAAGATAGGTCCATTCACCTTCATCAAATCAATCTTGTGGGCAAAGAAAGATTTCTTATTGCGACCTGGTACAAACGCACTTTGAAATTCAGACACAATGTCAGGAAGAAATGGCTTGAGCCGGTTCGCTAAAACTTTTAATGCAATCTTACACAAGACATTGCATAAACTGTTCATGCAAAATTTAGAGAGATGATCTGCATTATTTACCTTGGGAATGAGGACGATAACAAAGTCGCATAAACCCTCTGGGACCTCCTCCCCTGACAAGAAGACCCTCACCGCATTACAGATATCCTCCCTTAGGAAATTCCAAAGTGTTTGGTAGAACAAAGCTGGGAACCCATCCAGGTCGACGCATTGGTATGGCCCATTTGAAACCAAACATCTTTTATCTCCCCATTTGAATACAGTTTGCACAGCTCCTCATTGACCCATGCCTCTACTTTATTTGGGATTGCCTCAAGTACTTCATCCATTGAAACACATGGTTTGGAAGTGAACAAGTTCTCTTAGAACTTTTCAGCCATGTTTTTTATAACTTCTTTATTATCACATTTGGTGCCATGATCGCACACAAGGATCTTGATTCTGTTGGTCTGCCTTCTTGCCGAAGCTCCAGCATGGAAAAAAGACAATATTGTGGTTACCCTCCCAAAGCCATTCAACTCTTGATCTTTGCCGTGCCATTATTTCTTCCTTTTCAAAATGTTCACGGAGTTGCTGCTCAATCGCTCTCTCCTCTTGAATCATAGCATCATTAACCACTAAGGCTCGTAGGGATTTCAACTTCCCCTCTAATTTGCAGATCTTCCTGTGTACTGATCCGAAGGACACCTTACTCCAATCTTGCAAGGAAACAGAAGATGTCGAAGGCTGCTCCATGTTGCCTTCAAGGCCCACGAGCCATCACCATCTGCCCTTCATGATTTTTCCACAATCTCTTTGTAATCATCTACCCGGAGCCAAGCTGCTTCAAATTTGAAGCCCTGCTGAATAGGAACTTTCCTTTGTTGTTTGTTTGCTGTCGCTCAAACCGATGGAGATGGCATAGCGGTCTGATGACGTTGTTATCACATTTTCAACCAAACAGCCCTTAAACTGCCTATAGAATTCCCCGTTTGCCACAGCTCAATCAAGCCAAACTTTGATATTGTTCTAGGCATCTTGCCTGTTGGTCCAAGTAAACTTAGGCCCAACAAAACCAATGTCAATAAGACCACACTCATCCAAGTAGTTTCTGAATTGCTGCATCTGGGATTCCATACGATACCATGACCCCAGGTGCTCAATGAGGACAACACCTCATTGAAATAACCCCAACATAGCCACGGTCCTCTCCACTAATTCAGTAACCGATAGAGGAGATTCCAAAACACATGCCATAGTTCGCGCTTGGGTTCTCCATAAACAAAGGTTATCTGCCACGGGGGGAGCTCCTTTGTGGAAACCAACACATCGATGCAATGGGAATTGTATCGTCAGATGGAAATATGAAGGATGTCATCCAATACAAGGCGAGGCCTCCACTCAAACCCTCAGAATTAACAACAATGGAGCCCGAGAACCCCAAAGACCACATCAAGTTCCTAGCTTGTTTGTCCTTCATCTTCAATTCCGAAACGACGATGAGGGAGGGTCGAAAAGACTTCACTAACCATCGAAGTTCACCTATTGTCACGACCGACCCCAAGCCACGATAATTCCAGTAGATGATACTCATTGCGTATGGTGGGACTGCTCGTTAGTCCCCGCCAGATCAGCCGATCGTGGTTGCAGCACCCTTTGCTTCTTCTTTAAGTCACTGTCACCCTCCATCTCTTTCTCCCCTGCCATGGAGGAGGAAAAAAGCGTATACTTCAATGGATCAAAATGCTGATGTGGTTATTAATGTTTTAATAGACAATCTGTTTTCATGTTTAGAACGAAAAATCAACTTTACCAAAGTGCAAAAGGGTAACATGATAAAATTACAAACGAGTTGAAGATGCACAGACCTCTAGCTGCTGCATCAATGGTGTACTGTGTCTTTAATTTTTTTTGAGAAATTATATTAGCTATATGCTACTGACCCAAGTCAAGTAAGAGTGTTGCTTCTGATTAGTCTCATTTTGTACATCATAACAGAGAATACTAGTGATCTGCAAAACAAGACAGCTAATATTAGCATGTCTGCCTTGGTCTGATTTTTGCTTGTTATATTTAATTGAAAATGAAACCTGCGTAGATGCACTAAACTATTATTAAGATGTGATTCGAGGTAATAGTACTGTATAGTACTTTTTTTAAAAAAGTAACATGTCCTGGACATGGGTACTACGTCCAATACATGATTTTGACAGTTTGACCACTATATTTCTTTTACAGAATATGCATATGTAAAAACAACTATTTTAGTAGGGATATATTTGATGGAAAATTCATCTAAATATATCAATTTTCTTTTATATACCACCAGTCAAAATTAAGAGGAAAATTAGGTGCACAGTTCCTCAAACATTATACATTTATGGAGGTATTATTTCTAATATCAATCATATATGTATATTTTTCATAATAATAGCAACGGAAAACATAAAGTATGCTGATGAATTAACCTAACCACGTAGATTTGCAACCAAAAGAAATACAACACCACTCAACACCAAAACCACATAAACATAGAACATAGAAATGCAACATTTGTCACACAAGGCACATTCCCCTCTCCTAAAACCAAGGTCAGCCCATGCTTATGCAGGGCAGGGAGAACAAGTCCTGACCACCCACCATGCCATGCAACCGCGAGCACCATATTTAACCCCATACAACCCTCTCCATTTCGCCCTCAACTGCTGCAAGAAAACACCAGGAACATCAGGGACACCGACCATGGCGATGTTTCGCTCCCTAGCCGCTCTCTTCCTCGCCGTCCTCGTCTCAGCGGCGCCCGTGGTGAACGCCGCCGCGGCCGTGGACAACCTCCAGGACGCGTGCAACAAGACGCTGTTCCCCAAGGTGTGCATCCAGGCGCTGACGACCAACCCGGAGAGCCGGACGGCGAGCGCGCGGCGGCTGGCGGAGCTGTCCGTGTACGTGGCGGCGGAGGTGGGCACGGCGGTGGCGGCGTTCGCGCACCACGAGCTGAACGGCGTGAAGGAGGACAGCCTGTTCAAGTGCGTGGACAGCTGCTCCGACGACATCGAGGAGGCGGTGGCGCACCTGAGCGCGCTCACCCGGGAGCTCACCGACGCCAAGTTCCTGGAGGTCAAGGCGTGGCTGTCGGCGACGCTCGGCGGCTCGTCCACCTGTGAGGACACCTGCAAGGACGCCCCCATCAGCGAGATCAAGAACGCCGTCGTCACCAAGAGCCTCGAGTTCGAGAAGCTGCTCCGCGTCACGCTCGACCTCATCTCCGAGGCCTCCGGCTCCATGTCCGCCGCCGTCGCCGTGCCGCCCACCGCCTGGGACGCCAGCCCGCCGTCGCCCTCCGATTCCTTCGGCTCCGCCAGCTCGCCGGGGCCGTCGCCCTCCGAGTGGTCGTCGTCCTACGGCGGCGCCAGCGCTCCGGGACCGAACCCATCCGACGACGTCGGTGCCGCCGCAGGCCCTGGACCGGCCGCCGCCGACGGGCCGACAACCGCCTACACCGACGTGTCGTCTCCGTCCCCATCGATCGCCAACTCGCCGTTATCCGGCTCGGCGAACGCGCCTGATTCCGGGGGTTACGCGGATTTGGCGCCCGGCGCCAGTCCACCGGAGGCCGACGCGACAGCGTGAGCGACGGCGCATGCATGCATGGCTACACAGATTTTCTTCTTCCTAACACATTTGATTCTTGAGTCCTCAAATAAATCGATGATGCTAATGAAGGTCCATTGATATAAGTAAAATGGTCCGTGGAAGGAAAAAAAATGTTAGTATGGGACATGAGGATATATTTGGGTCAAAGATAAAATTGGGGAGGAAATCAAGAAATGAGGCCCATATAGGAGAGATGGCATGTGGCCCCGAATTGGGAGATTTTTACTGTCATAACAGGTCATATATTGTTAAATGTTGTATTGGTTTTGTTTTCAACCTTCTCAAACATAGGGTCATTTTAAATTATGACATTGGCGTTAGCATGGCAATGTGCCATAATGTTAAAAAATAGTTTTGAATTTCAAAAAGTAGCAAATTACTTTAACAAGTTCATAAACAAATGAACTTCTATGAACAAAGTGAAATTAGCCAAGAGAAGCAATGCACTTAAATATGAACGCAACCAATATTTTATAAGAAAATAAATTTCATTCTGATTGAGACAAAAAAAATTATCTAGGTTACGAATCCTATAGTGTGCATACTTTTCTGAATGAATACCTTTCTCATTCAGTATCTTTGAAAATTATTTGTTAAGTTGCTAAATTATTTCAAACAATTTGGAAAAAGTCGCAATTGCATAGTGCACTGTTTGAAACCTAATCAAATTAGGTATGTAGTAGTATATACTCCCTTGTTTAGCAAAATATTTTAGGTCAAAATATTCCCTATTGGTCAATTTTTGAATTTTGAATTGGATTGATTCCATTTCTAAGCACCTGATTGGTTTAGAAATCATTGCAATGATGGAAATCATGAAAATTGGTGTAGAAATATTTATAGTATGGTATAAAATTTAAATCCTAGATATGCTTATATTTTAAAATGGAGGTAATAGAAATGCATAAGTTATTTGATGCCATGGTTCTTAAGGCATCACCTTGGTGTTAAGTGCCATAGGGAGGCAAAGCATTACGGTCACCTGGCCTTCCACATGCCTTATCTCCAAACATTATGAGAAATTAGATGCAGGAGCACAAGGAGTCGATCAACGACAAGGAGGGGTTGCATAGCACGAAAACATGGCCATGATAAATAATTGAGTTGATATAGGCAGGCATGGAGAAGATCTAGGTGACGCATTGATAGTAACAGAGGGATTGCTTGTATCAGCAGGAGGAGGAAAATAAGATAGTTCTTGTCTTGTTCGTGGGTGGTGGTTAGGGACTTACTAAGGATGAAATGATGGGAGGGATTCGGGCAGGGAGGTAAAGTAGAGATCAATGGTTCTTTTAGATGAGGTAGAAATTCAATGGTTGAGAAAGCTTTAGAAAAATAGCAGCCCACAAGGGTCAATCGACCCATGAAGAGAGATTATTAGGTATACTTCTTAGATGTCATCGTCTCCAACCTCCATCCTCTAGAACTCTCTCTCTCCCTAGCTCTCTCCTACAGTCATATTCCTCTTCCTCTCCCTATCAGTCTCTCTCTCTAGCACTTTTAGTCTCCTCCTCCTTACTTCTACCTGCGCACTCTCTTTCTCTATCTTTCATTCTAGTACTTCTTCCCTCTACCAGCTGAAGCACTATTTCTAGCTTATACATCTTTGTATAGCATTGTAGGATCAAAGATGTCTTAGAGGGGTACATAAGAATCCTAGTTAACATGGTAAAATTAAAGCTTATAAAACTTATACTAGACTAAGTGTCTAGGTTTTATAATCTATATAGCCTTTCCTAATAATTCTACTATTTCTATGAAAGAAACACATGGAACTGAAAATAAATCGCAAGAAAAGTAATGCAAAGGGAAAATACATAAGCAAGTTTTTTTCGAGTTATTGGAGATCAGGAATCTCCACTAATCATCATTGGAGTACTCTACGCAAAAGTGTTTTTAGTTATGAAGTCCAAAGGTGCTCTCATATAGATGACTCTTTTCTACTCTAGAAGGTGAATTCTGAAACTTTTTACAACACCACTAGGTCTCCCACAATCTTCCGAGAGATCACTATAAATGCCTTTGAAACCATTTAGGCATACCAAGTTGTCAAGAGTAACAAAAGATGCTCCTCACTTGAAACACTAAGCATAAAACTCTTGGTGGGTGCATACTTGACTACTAGAGACTTAAGAACAAGCACTAAACTTGAGAAAAAAACGAAGCAAATTAACACAAATGGACTCTTGAACTTACACAAGATTGCAACCACCACAGTGTTACTAGAGAAGACCCTTGCTTCTTCACTGCCTCCACCACCTCTAGCTTCTACCATCTATCTTCCCTTTTGTAATTAATGCCAAAGGAGGAGAGCTTAGATATATAGGCTTAGTGGTTTTTGGACTCTTTTGCGATAGTTGGTTCTTGGGATGATAAAACTATTTTTGTGCATCAAATCCGATTCTTAAGGCGGTAAGGCAACCAAGCCCCCACCTTAACGCCAAGGCGAATAAGACATTAGGCAAGGTGACACTTGAATCTAAGTATGATTGAAAGAGGATTAGGGTTCCAATTATGATCCCTTGAATATATTACGGTCAAAGATCGGCCACAATGAAAAGATGGATTCACAATGAGTCGTGGTATGTCAAAACACATTCAAGGTATTGGGTGAATGCGATAGATATATGTTCCTTTATATTTAAAAAGAATGTACTATAAAGAAAGGAGTTTGGTGTAGTAGCTTGATATTCTAAGTGTTAAAGTCTAGGTGTGGTGCACACTAGGTGTCTAGCCTCTTTAAAACAAGTGCTAAACCTCCCAAAAGTTTTGAGCAAAAGTCATTGTTTTTGTATCCTTTGTTTGTTTTGAAACAAGTGTGGGTCAGACAATTTTGATGGTACCAGACAATCCAACCTAGCACGTGTCCAATTGGTTGTTACAGCTATATTGAACAATCTGGATCGATGTCAAACTATCTGGGTCAATAGTGATCACATAGTCTTGTGTTGATCATATAGGATCAAGTGTTATGTTGAACAATCTAGAGGTGATCAGACTGTCCGGCTAGTTCAATGTCTTGAATGGTCATGTATTGATAGGACAAAAGAATTAAACAGGTTGAACAATCCTACATTGATCGAGTAGTCCAGTCATGTTGTGACTGGCTTGAGCCGGACAGTCTGGAGTAGGGGTGAAAGTAGGTTGGGTTCGGATGGATCTAGCCCTTTCCATATCCTAACCCATGTTTTGAAATCGGAATCGGGTCAGACATAGATATTATTGAATATGAATACAAGCCAGATAATATAAGCCATAAATATGGAACAACGACGTACCAAAACAGATACGAACACTATCGGATATGAATACTTATGCAGATATCAACTTAAAGTAACAACCATATATATCCCATAGACAAAATCCATTCAACTATTCTATATTTCCATATGATCTTCTGGCAAGCACAACATTGCCTATGTTAAAGTATACAGCACCATATTGTAAGGTAAAAGGCAAATATTTTTAAGGGCGGCATGACAAAGATTCACTATAAGAAGATAGGTTGGTTTACTCTCTAAAATAAATTGACTAAAACAAGATCCATATATGTCTTTCACATTCACATGCACATACACAAGCAGAGCCCATAGCAAAAGGTCTATTTTAAGAGGTAAAGCTTGCTTTCAACATATTATTTTTCATTTCTAGTTGTAACACAACAACTTAGAAATAATACCAAAGTAGTAGCATTAGTAGGCATACATCATTACATATCACCATAAAAGTTCTCACAAACAAAAGACCAGCATATCACCAACTATAAGCCTCAATCACCATCCACTGCCTGATCCTAAAAACAAAAGAAAATTTAGATTAATACAATATTTGCAATTATGATACTAGCAGCTCCTTGGCTCTCTCAAAATCCAAAATGAAACCAACTGATAATTTATTCAAAGATTATAGGTCTCAAAGATAATCGTTTTTTTACGCAAAAAAGAACACATTAATATTTAACTAACCTCTTCATTCATGTTTGTATTGGAACAAACTTTATCCTCTAGATTTTATTATCTGGTCCTTAAATTTAGAAAATAATAAAATGAAAATGCACAAATGTTTACCTTGATGATCTTATTCAGTCCTTGATATAAACTAAAACCTCAATGATCACAGGATCTAAAGAACTACTAGCACTAAAAGTTGATTCTAAAGCAACTGTAGACTTGAACAACCATTACATCAAAGCAAGTGTTAATAAGATAGGGAAAGTCACTTGGTTGCTCTTCTACCATGACATTATGTTAAATTGTGCACTTTCACTTGTTGGATCAAACCAAAGAATTGGTTCTCTTTCCTATAGACCATCAATTCATTTATATCCTCTTCCTTAGTCCTAGCTGCATCATCATACAAGAATTTCTAAATGTCATCAAGATCCAAATTAATTTTACCATGTGGCTGAGAATTTTCACTTGGTCCTAAAGTAGTAGGATTCAAAGTTTTAGTTGTAATATAACTCTTGTAAGCCTAGAATAATTTGTTAATAGTAGCCAAGACACAGTTAAGTTCATTTTCACACTTCTCATAGTAGATCTTGTTTAGAAAATATTTCATTAGCTTTTGCTTATATCTAGGATCAAAAAAGCAAGCCACAACAAGAGCTAGATTGGACTTGTCCCAATATTTATTATATTTGATTTACATAGCCATAGCCATAGAAGCAATGGAGACATCAACACTTGCACACCATTCTCAAACTGCTAACTTAATCTCAAAATAATTCCACCAAAACAAGTTTGTTGTTGGATATAGACAACCAAAAAATAACATGGTGGCATCATTGAATTTCTTCAAATACTTGCATAGTGATTCAATCATATCCCATTCATCAACACATGGAGCACACTTTTCATATCTTCCCTCATCTAAGAACAAAAGCCTTTTAAAAGATTTCCTATAGTAAATAGCTAATTTCAACGTGTCATATGTGGAGTTCCATCTTGCAGGCACATCAAATGGAAGCCTATATTTGTTATCCAAGTCACATTTTACTGGATTTTTCTAAAATTCCTCCCATTGTAATATAAAATTATTCACAATACCAATAGTAGCCCTAATATTCTCAACCGTATATGCAATTATTTTCAATCCATCTTGAGCAACAAGGTTTAATATGTGACATAAACATCTCATATGAAAGAAAGCACATCACGTATCAATGGGGGAACTTACTAATGTTATGAAGTTTATTAAGATCTGCCACAACTTTTCTATCACATTTATCATTTGATGAAGCATTGTCTAGTGTGAGAGTAAATAACTTTTACTCAATATTCGTAGGCATTACTCCCTTGACAAATGCATTGGCTAGCCTAGTTCATGTATGCTTCCCACCAATTTTCATCAATCCAATGAGTAGTGATGCACATATAAACTTTATTCTGATTTGATGTCCATATATCCATGGTTGTAGAAATTTGATTAGAAATAGATTTCAGTTCATCGTACAACACTCTCTTTTTAGCTTCAAACAACTATAATATCTCTTTCCTAGTGGTAATGCGAGACTTAATGCAAAACTAGGGCAAAGAGACTTGATGGATTCAACCAAAAAAACTCATGCTCAATCATACAAAATGGATATTCATGAATAATAACAGTTATATAGAACTTTTCTAAGCTTTCTTTAAGATCATACCTAAAAGTCTAAACATCACCCTTCAACTCAAGTTCTTGCTATCCATGTTTCAATGAGTGAATGCGGTTCAAATGATTTTATAAGTGTTTTGTACCATTTATTGTCTCTGCACTAAACACTCTACCATTTTTTTTGCATTTGGCTTTAAGTTGCTTCCATAACACACTAGTAATTTATTCTTGACATTTTCATTGTACTTACTGAAATATTCCTAAACCTTTGAGGTATACTTCTTTTGCCTCTTTACTACAAGTTCAACTTCTCCAGTGAATGCTCTATCATCTTCATCAGGAATAACAACAGGTTCCACACCTCCACCTTCACCCCTAGTGCCCGTGGTTGCCTCATGTGGTACCAATGCATTCTTTGCCGACCTTTTTGGTGCCGACGCCAAGTGACCAGTGCCAATAGCTATGGTACCAGTCATAGATGCACTTGTGCTAGCATCATCACTAGCCATATTTATCCTACAACCGAACATCAAAAGTAAAATGAGCAAATCATTGCTAGAAAAATTAACTCTTTAGAGCCTATAAATTAGACCATTTCTTGATAATAATAACTATAATCATTTTAGCTAATTAGAAATTTAGAATGATTATAATACTAGCAAAATATTACAATGTAGATACAAATCACAAACTTGAGAAGTCCCATCTATTAGGTAGTTTCTTGCTTACATAGTTATACATGATGAGCTACTCCTAGTAGTGACTATAGTTTGTTGGGCAAGGTGCATACATGATGAACTACAGCCTTAGGTTCCTAGAAGGAAAAGATAGTCATGCGAATAGCAACATATAGGAATGGAAATGATCAATGAGAACAGGGATGAACCAACACACAATAGCAAATCATTTATCAACCATCAAACATAGGTACATAGATCATAAACCAATGATCTTTGTCTAACCTATGATGAGATATAGACTTCCAAAGTAGATGAGGATGTGAGCAATGGCCTTTGTTGCTGGCTTTGAGGAACCAAAGCCCAAAGGAGGCAAGGTTCAAGGGGTTAAGGGAGCAAGGGGTATTGTGGCGCCCTTCTCCCATTAACCAATATATATGTCAACATGAGTGAAATGCTTTTACCTGCATACTGGTTCTAAACCTAAGAATTGAGTTGGTAACAACAGGATATAGGTGGATCATTATCAAACCCTATTTTATTTATTGATAAAATCTATACATAGGTTGTAGCTATGAACAGACCTCAGGCTTGAAATGCTACACCAAGCAAAAGACGACAGTAGAATCAAAGCTAGGCCTAAACCTACAAGCATGGCTTGGGTTCTAGATCGAAACCATGAAAGTCCTCGTACGTGATTTGCTCCTAAAGAAACTCCTCTATGGTTGGGTCGTCGTCGTACTGCTTTTCTAGGTAGGGGCTAATAATGGTAAGGGTGAGTATATGAGGTACTCAACAAGTCACGAGTTTAAGGTGGCATGCAAAAATTAATAAGAGGGGTTTAGTTTAGTTTAGTAATCCAGTGTGTTTTTAAATTACCTTTACAAATTCTAACCGTACTCTTTAAATTATTGGATACAGACTCACACCTCAATCCATTTCGTGAATTTCCTGATAACAAGTCACCACATTTACCAGAAAGAAACTCGTGTCTCAACCCATTCCACACTCGTGTCTCAACCCATTCCACGAGTCGTCTTGTAATGACTTTCCTTAAATCCGATTCGGAGCGTACAATGCCAAACGATACCTCCATTTATGTACTTTAAATTTCTTTTCCTTTCTCAATCACAACTTAACTTGATCTTATCTAACTCTATTTCTAGTGGCAAGTGACACTTCAGGTCACATAGTCCTGTTTCAAACCACTTAGTTCTTTCACCAGCCATGTAGGCTAGTTTTGGTAACGATTCTTATACCACAACAATTTTTTTCACAAAACTTTTCCAAATACATGAGTAAGTTCGAGGGATCATTTCTCATACACCCATGATCGTAGGTACAGCTATTCGAATATATTATAACATTTACAAAGAGTGCAAGCTTTAACCACACGATGCGAGTTTACTCCAAACACCCAATACGTATTGATAAGATATGAATGGTGAGGGGAGATTTGCAACAAGACCTTTCCAAAGCATTGTCATGATTAATGCAACTCCTCAAAAGATCGATTATTATATGCCATGCGGAAGTCTGTCACACAAGTAGTGACTACCTATGACTAGGTTTTAAAAAGTCATTTTATTTCACAAAGCTCCCGACCATGAGTGTCGATATTTCAAACTGTTTTTAAAACCCATTTTTATCACATCGATAGGTTTTAAATGATAGAGTGTTATGATACTCATGCTTTGATGAGCACGAGATAATAATAGGGCGATAAGGATGTAGCATCATCAACAAACAAGAAAGGTAGGTGCAACAAGTGGATTCAAGGACTAACAGATCGACTAACGATTCGTGGCCGATATCGTGTACCTAAGTATGCATAGTTCATAAATAAAATAATTTTTAATATAAAATATGGGATCAATATGATTAAAGGGTGACTTACCTTAGTCTTGTTATTGGTTCTCTTCAATGAATTCTTCGATTGGTAGCTCCTCAGCGTTGGCTACTACACAATATAAAACACTAACACATGAAAAGAAATAAAATTAGAACCTAATATATATATATATCAGTGACATTAGATGGATCTCATTTTAAGAAAAATTTAGAGAGTTGAACGGGCTTAAATGGAGCTACAATTAAAAAGATATGAATTTTGAAAGATTAAATTATTTTTTGAATAATAGAAAAGGGATTAAATATTTTCTAAAAAATAAAATATTTAAAACAAAGACAGATAGGTGGGGCCAAGACAAGAGAGGTAACTTAGACTTTTATTTCTATGGTATGTGGGTTAATGGGCACAAGCGGATGTTGTTGGGCTATGTAATAGGGCTAAGGGGCTTTGGGCTAAGCGCGGGAAAAAGGCCAAAGGCCCATGGACTTCATCGATGTATGGGGTGGCCAAGTATGCGGCCTAGCCGACGAGACCTTTGTGAGGCACGGGTAGCAACCACGGCTGCCATGTCGCCAGGCAGAATCAATGGCTGGTGGCGACCGGTAGCATTCTAGCAAATACCAATGAACCAGCATAATTGGTTGTCGTGGTGCTAACGAGAGGAGGGAGGTGAAGTGAGTGAATGGCTCAAATGCGTTCGGGTAGGCCGTAATGGGGTCTGTGGCATATGGCAATGGAGCTCTAGCGAGGATGCGTCATTTGGTCACTACCGACAACCAAATGGGCGATGAAGTGACTAGGTTTTTAGGATTAGTTTGAGGCAGTGTGAAAACTAGAAGAGAGTGGTAGGGGGAATTGGGAAGAGCTACCTTAGAGAATGAGAGGAATGGAAAGGCAATGGTGCTCAGCTAAGAGAGAAAGAGGAGGACGAGGGTGGTCGAGGCTAGAGTGAGCTAAGAGAGTGCGGTAGAGCGAGAGGATCCTTGGTCTATTTATAGGAGAGGGCTGGCGCTAAGCGACACTCGTGAGAGGCAATGCGTGTGGTTCGAGCTCTCTAGGCCGAGGCAACATGGGTCTCACGGCGCAAGAGTGGCACTACAATGATCGTGACGACCGAAGCAAAAGAAGCAAATGTGGGCGACATGATGGCAAAGACAAGATGGGATGGAAAGAGCTCACGAGCTTATCAGACCTGGACAGAACGAATGACATCCTTGTGGCTCAACGTGGGGTAGCATAGTGCGACACGAGGTGGTATCGCGTGGCTTGGCACCATGATGTTGTTGGTAGAAGAGGAGGAAGAGTGGTGGACATGACTATTGGTGACACGACTTGACGAACGCAATGGTAGTGAGTGTGGGACAGTGTGGGGGCAATGCAACATGGGTGATGGGCACGTGGCTCGCCGAGTGTGGCAATTGTGTTTTGGAGCGATAGTGGCAATCGTAGGGCTATGAAAAGGGATAAGGGTAGGACGAGGGAGCAATACTGACGTAGCACTTTTTATAGTGACATAAAGGAAACATATATTTATCGCATTTACCTAACAACTTAAATATATTTTGACATACTAAGGCTTCTTATGAAATCCGTCTTCATCACGACCGATCTTTGACTGTAATATGTTCGACGGATCATCGGAACCCTAATCCTCTTTAAATCATACTTATATAAAATAATTAGTCTGATAATTATATTGTTACTAATCACCAAAATCACAATACTTTAGTTGTGCGTCAGCCAGTTACAATTATTTTAATTGTGCGTCAGCCAGGATTTAAACTTATGTGTCAACCAATTTAATCCAGTAGCTTTAAACTCGTAAGAAAAGACAAGCAATTTACTCCAAAACCACTTTAAATTTGGCCAAAGATCAAAAATCACATGGCATTGAAGTCTCAGAGTTGGTAAATAATATGCCTTTTTTCAAATTTTATAGTTGATTTTTAAGTACACCTCTTTCCAAATATGAATGAAACGACATAGGACTAGAGAAACCGCTAAAGGACGTTTCTCCTGCACGGAAACGTAAATTCTGCATACAAGCGACCACTGGATAACGGGGAATCCCGTCAAACACCATGCACTGTCCACACACGCCCATCCTGCCGTGGCTAGCCTCGCCGGCGGCGGTCCCTTCCGTGCGCCGGGCGCCGCCGCTCCCCACTTCTCGGCCTATACTATTCCCACTACCCGCCTCTTCCTTCTACCCCTGGAGCAACTGCACGAAGAGCGGGCTCCCGCCGAGGGGGCAATTCGCTACCGCTGCTGACATCCACCTCGGGGATCCGCTCCCTGAGCGCGATCCACTACTCGTTGCCGCGCTCTGGGCAGCCCGCTTCCGCGACGGGGAGTCCCTCCGCCCAGGTCAGCTGCTCTGCTTCTGTCGCCGACTATTCCGTCGGAACCGTCACAGCGCGCACTGCGCATTACCTGTTCGACGAATTGAGTGGGAGATGCTTTTGTCACCCCGTATGTGAAGTCATAAATAAATAAATAAACAGTAATGCTCATATTATTGCAAATTCAATTGCCGATTATTGCAAATTATTTGTTCTGCTTGCCACTTGCGCAACACCTGTTCTCAAGTCTGCCTGCCAATTCTAATGATTCTCAGTATTATTATGATTGCAGATCCTCTTTTTATTGATCCATACGCGGCTGTTCTACTTTCACTTGATGTGGCAAGTGAAGATAAAGATTCTATAGCTTTACATTTAATGCCATGTGCAGAACACTATAGGCTGGTGACCAGATATATTGATGACAAATTGCAACATTTTATAAGTAATTCAGATGATCTTAAACAGGTACTGAAATTTAACTAAATGTTATGGTGAATCTGTCTGCATAATCTGTGGAGAATTTTCTGGCTTATTCCTAATAGATTGTTCTGTTGACAGATGGAATGGACACTCGTCCTTACAGGCTGAGCTGGCCAAGGTTGTCTGTTGTGTATGATGTATCATCTGGAAGAGTCTTCAGCACAGCATCTAAGCAACTCAGAGGTATCATCATGTTTTATGCTATCACAAAATGGTTTTAAGGAACTGGTGCATTTGTCTGACATTTCTTAGATGCCAGTCCTGACTGTCCAGAAATTTGAAAAAGAAAGCTCTCTCAGTTGAGATTAAAGGCAATATTTATCAGTGATTCGTTTTTTTGTTTTTTTATTCTTCTACTGCTCCATGTGTATTTTGTACAGATGGAGGATTAATGGATAATTACTGTTTAGAACCTTAATTCTTTGGTACAACAGAAGAGAGATGGGGTATGGGGAAAGGTACAATATCTGGTGATCTGATCGTAATGAGAGGACATAAAGGAGGAAGACGGACATTGAAAAAACATGTTATTATTACTCATTGCTTGCCTCTAATAAGTCTTCTTTTTGCCTTATATAGGGCTGGCTGCTGGCCCTAACAACTAAAAACCGAGCTTAGCATATTCTGAAGATATAGTTCCAACTTAAAGTTAAAGATACTATGCTGCTAACAAAGATAACTAACTTTCTTTTGGTGGGGAAACAAGATAACTAACTTATCCCTAAGATTAGCCAGCTGTTAACGCCAGAATTTGATTCAGCCTGTAAACAGAATCGGCCGATGGAAATACTGATCGGCTCGTGGGACAAAACCGATCGGTACTATAGAGAAGCCGATCAAATTAGTAGAAGATTGGATTGGTTTGAATTATCCAATGGGGTTAGGTCCGAGAAGCCCAAGGAAAGGTTGGAAAAGAATTGACTTGAGTGAAAAGAGGTCCGATTGCTACAGGAAGGGAGCCGATCGGGTGGAACAAGGAAAGATTCGGTCTAAAAATAGAAGATTATCCAAATAAGACCAAGTTTGTGGAGGAGCTATGGGGTTCACGGCAGGGTACTATCTTTAGTTAAATTGTATCCTGTATAGTTAGGAAGTTTTAGTTTAGTTAACTGCTTTAGAGATTTTTTCTGTTATTTTTGTTAAGAGATAACGTCCGATGGTGATTGTAAACGCATCGGACTCTGTAAACCCAGGGTATAAATATAGATCCTCTGGAAACATGTAACAGCTATCTCTCGATCAATATACAACTTCGGCGCATCGCCACCCTAGTTTATCTAGGTGTTTACCGGCGGGTTCTGGTTCTCGACGCGAGCCTGCATCAGTTAAGTCCGATCTCCGGCAAAAGGGTAAGTCTCGCCACTATCTCGATATGTTCTGCTCCGTCTAAGGTTGCATTTGTTAGGTTCGATCTCTTAGGCCGGTCAGATGTATCGCATCACGTCCGTGCAGGGCCTATCGGCCTATTAAGCTCCCTCTACCATCTTCAATTTCGTGCTGCATCGGTTAGGTTCGACCTACGGGGCTACCGACGGTAGATCGAGCTTCATGTTTATAGTTTTTTGCACGGCGTATCATCGGAATGCTAGCCGATGAGTTATCCATGCTCTGAGCTTCACGCCCAGTGCATCGCCCTCTCGGCCAATACGCATCAGCCTTTAGAGGTGTCCCTTGATGCATAACGCTAAACGCATCAGTTTTCCAGCCGATACGCACCCGCCTTCAGAGAGGCGTCCTCTCATTGGCTCATCTAGCCAATGGGTTCGTTCTTGTCTTTCCTTCAGCACAGCCGATCCGGCGTCCTCCGTATCATCGCTGTTGGCCTCGGCCTTACACTATCTCAGTTAGCTCCGATCTTCGAAGTTCAGTGTTAATGGCGCTGTCACGGCGGGCGACAGGTCTTGTGCTGTCATATCCGGAGCGGCATCGGCTTTGCAGCCCATGCCTTTTAATACTATTCCTTGCCAATCCGCATGTGCCTTCATCGGTTTTTCTAACCAATGAACGACTGCTACCGCTTCCGTCGACTATCCGGAGGGATTCTGTGCGCTTTGCTATGCTCTGAGTACACCTCGGTTCCTTCATCGGCTCTGCGGCCGATCCCTCGTCGACACCTGTCCACGCCTTCATCGGCTTCCCAGTCGATTGAAGAGCTTCCCGATTCCTATCAGCAAATAGCCGATAGCGAAGGGCTTTCCGGACGCAGCCGATGGCCATCCCGATCCTATCGACAGCCAGCCGATAGTGAGCGCCTGCATCGGCCCACCATCCGACGGACCTGTTCGTCTCATCTCCTTGTCAATTACAAGGTCAAATTGACTGGTACGCCCGCACCCGTATCGTCGCGCCGGAGCCGATCGAACCCCACGGCCTCCGGCGCGCGTACCTCGAGCCACGGGAGAAGCCGACTGGCCTGCACTGGAGCTATGCAGACCTCCCAGGCGTCAGCGTGTTTGCGCCGGGGCGCGTGAGGGATCTCGGTGCGAACACCAGCCCTTGTCCAAGTGCTGTGGGAACATTTGCTGCGTTGTGTTGTGTGCATTAGCTAGCTGGCCAAGATGTGTAAACACACGAGATAACAATCATATAGCAATTAGCAGCCTCCATGTTATCCATCTTTTTGTATTTCTCGAATTAATATGATGAGCTTTTCAAGGGTTGCCACAAACTCATGTACATCTATACTTCCTTTGAAAACAAGGTAATGGTGTGAATCTGCCAACCCACCACACTGTATTTTTATGAGTTGCTCCCTGAACAGACCTTCTATATGCTGCTTTCTTCTAAAATCACAATTTAATATAGAAAGGTGCAAGCTGATCAATTTTCATGTATAAACATAGCATGGGAGTTAACTTTATAATATTAGCATGTGCAAACACTGTCAAATGTTCCTTGTAACTCAAAAGTGAAGGCCATGTTCGATGCAAGAATCAGCATTTATTTGTTTTTTGACAGTATTAGAGTATGTATGGTTCATTTTCATCCATAATAAATGCATAGGTATTAGGTAGTTAGCTAATCTTTCTTGTTTTTAAAAAAATCTTATGATGTGACAGGAGCCGGTGCAAAAGTATCACAGAATTGTGTTTTACTTCATACTTCTTCAGAGTCTCCTGACTTACAAGAGGGCTTGTACAAAAATGGCTTCAATGGGAATAGGCCAAGCTTGTGGGTACTGCAGGTAGCTTACTCCACTATTTCCATCTACACAAAACTTTGCTAGTAATCATTCAGTTTCTTGTTTTATTCCCCTTTCCAATTAATCAAATCTGTACATGGATTTGTTGTTAAGGGTTTTTCTGGTAATGTGATATTGCATTTGATTTATTTAACATGATGTTGGATAAATATAAATTATTGTTATGGATGGGAAAATTTCACATTCTGTGGTAGCTTAGGCAGCGCATGTGTCATTGATACATGTTGATCTGCGAAAGGGGAATGTGAGTAGCAGAGAACAAAGAGGTCCGTACTATATATTGCTCAAGAGTAGAATGAGTTGAAAGTAGGGGTGCAAATGTGCAATAGGATCAGATACACCCCAATTCCCAGTCATTGACCAGCCTCATTCCAATTGAATATGGGATCCAGGCCAAATATTTTCTTGTTTATAGTTTGAGTAAGATACCTTTCATTGGATTTGGGAGAAGGCTGTCCTTCACATTATCTGGGGTTTTTTATCAGATGGTTCTGAATAATTCTTTTCTAATACAAAGATATTAGACAATTGGTATATGTGATGCTTGATTTCTGTAAAAATATATCCACTTTGATCTGTTTATTGACAATTTCAAGATGATAGCTTCCAGTATGAGATTTGGAGATGTTATGACCAGCGAAACTTACGTTACTGCATGTTAGCCATGCAATGCAACATGTGTTATGGTTTGGGCGAACTAGTATTTTATGTTTACACAGCTTAATCTAAACTGACGATGTGGGAGTAAAAAGCAGGATGTTACAATATGACCTCCATCTCATGTGACATCCAACTAATATTCACCACTGTAGTCTGTTTCTTTGACTGATATACATGTCCCATTCCATTTGAAAAAAAAAATATGACAGGACTTGGAATGAATGGTAAATGTGATAGGATTTCACCCCTAACTACTGTTGTGACTTGGAGGAGAACAAGGCTTCGCAGGTGGTAGTGGTGCTCAACGAGAGGCTGAGGTCTGTAGCCTCACCTCCCCGGAGCCATAATGACAACCAGAGAGGTTGACAAAAATGTGTCTTGCTTTCCTTCATTCATCCATCAAGTTCTCCTTTTAAAGGGATTGCAGCATAACAAACCCTTATCAAAGTGCTGATCTTAACAATAACAGTAACAAGCAAATCCTAAAGGAAAACTACTTTATCTAAATTGACAAGCTAATCCTTGAACTAATCCTGACGAAACTGAAACTAAGACGTTGTTCAGCCTGTTTGCTGCTCCTTCCCGCATCTATGCCTGGCGAAGGGGATTCCCCACATAACAGCTACAAGCATGGTCCTGTCAGAGATTGTACTAGAAAAAACTGAACCCATCTGATTTACTGACCAGGTGACCACCAAAGGATCTGAGAACCAGACGCATTTGACCTTGGGTGGGTTTTTGTCAAACTGTATAACCCAGAGTCCCAGATGGATTTTCTTAAGCCAGCAGCTCATGTTTTTTGGTCAGTTGGTTGGCTTCATCTGTTGATGTAACAGTGCTAGGTTTATCTTCACTAAACAAACCAAGGTAGAGGATAAAAGGTAGTATAATTAAGATTGTATTTCTTGGTACATGTGATATTTGATTTGGTTGAGAATAGGCTTAGTTCCACCGGAAATTGCATTATGTCTACCACACCACACAAGACCCAAGTCCTCAGCCAGGTCTGATAGCACTAGCAACAAGTGGTCTCTATCGCAGAATGGTGGGTTTGGAGGAAGAGAGGAGTTTTTTGGAGGAATATGGATTTTTTTTCCCTCATATTCTTGATGGAGTTTTATTTGCTTTAGTTTGACTAGCTGACTAGTAGCTCTGATGATGCCACTAAAATTTGCACTGATATTAATTTTTGCCATCCATTTGGAAACTACATTTTGTGTCATGAATTTGTTTTGGCATTGCAGGGTTTACCTCTGTTCACTTTTAAAAGCTTGGAGGACCTTTTGCTTGTCGTAGGCAATTTAGCAATGAAAGGGAGTATCTTTATAGGAGAGGTGCCACGTTTTACACAGTGGATTGCAGCAGCAGACATGGTTGGCTAAGTTCATACTACAAAATTTTCATTTATTTTTTCTAATTGGCTCATCAGTAACAATCCCGTTCTCCTACATTGCACAGGCCTCTGAGCAAGACAGGCTGGAAAACCTTTTCTTTGCTCAGGGTTTTCGTGTCAGCTTTGTTCACTACGAGGAAGTGGCAAAGGATGTTGGCTTATGTCTAGACTCTTTATCAGAAATACATGGTAGAGCTCTTTTTATTGCAGAACAGCTGCGTTTCTCAGATGCTCAGGTAATGAAACAACTCTATTCCTTCTACCTGAATTCTCACTTCGATAATTCTGGGGGTGGCATGAGCGGGAAAATTAAAGATATCATTCTCACATCTGGACCTTGCCTATAACCTTCTGATTGCAATGTCTTGAGTGATTGGACAACCAAGATACCTGTTCAGTGTTTTCCTTTAAAAAAAACAAGGTTAGTGGGCCCTCATGTCATTATTGTCCTAGGAAGGAAAAAGAGATGAGCGAATGGCTTCACTTCATGAAACTTCCACACAAGACCATTGAAACTGAAATTGTGAATCAGCCAACTGATCACCATTCCCATGTTATGTAGGAACATCTGTATGCTTATTTTCGTCACTTCTAGAATACACTTAGCCTTTTTGTAACCCTTAATTTAATTTTGTTACTTGTGCCAATTAAATATCGTAGAAACTTTCCAGGTCTATATAGAAGAAATCTAGCTGTAAACATACTTCAATTGATTCAATGCATATTGGTAATATTCTACTGGCAGTACATACCTGTTTATTTGCTTTTATTTTGTCAAAACTAATGTAAAAGCACCCAGATTATCTGGTTTGCATGATAAATCGCCCAAAGTCCAAATCATTTGATATAAGCCTTTCAAAGCTTCACTGTTCATCCTGTGCCATTTAGCCTTTCTACATTTGATTTTGTTGATATGAGACCCTCTACTGTCTTATTTTGTTCATCAAGGTCCTTCATTACTAAAAATTTTGTAATGAGAGCTTTCCAAGTAATTTATCTATGACCTGCACTTTAAATTTAAGGTAATTAGACTAGGGTAATGAGAGCTCTTTTTATTGGTGTTGGACTGTTGGTAACGTCTTTTGGAGAAAGATACATCTAGTCTATAATTTACTAGAACAATTATCATTTGCTAGTCCACAGTTGCACAAATTTGTTGGCGCCCCTGCTTTGTTAATCATATAGGCATGAGACCTCAATAGTCAATAGTTGAGGTTTTATAGTGCAGTTATGTTTATTTCTTCTCTGGCTTGATAGATGGAGAGCTTCCGGGTGCATTTTGAAAGAATAGAGGAGGATGCTGATGAAGACGGGTTTGAGGAACTTTAGTCCGGGTGTATTTTGAAAGAATAGAGGAGGATGCTGATGAAGACGGGTTTGAGGAACTTTAGTCCAATATATGTTGCTCGATGCCTCTAGAAAAATGATGCTCAATGCAATTGAAACTTGCCATTGCTTTTGACTTGTGTGGAAATATACCCCAGAAAGAGAGCTTGTAAATGTATGCATTAGATTCTATCCTTCAAAAAATGTATGCATTAGATTTTTGCCAAGTGTCCTCACGGATACTTGTAATCATCAATTGTTGAGCATCTATAATTGTTGGCGGCATGTTTTCTGCCACCATTTAAACATCTATGGTTGTGTGTAAGACTGCTGGGAACCTGGCATGTCTGATTGCTATATATTTATCAATGTTGGTTGTGTTATATGGTGAAGTATAGCTGAAATGAACGAGTGTGGAGCTTTTTTTTTTTTTTGCCTGCATGTCACTCAAATAGGCAAAATAGAAAAGGAGAAAATGACCAAGGGATGTCTATTTTACTTTACTCATTGCTCTCGATGTCTCAAGCACTACCCAAGTAATGAGCCGATAGAAGTCTGACGTGGGATGATCAGTTCAACTTAATCCTCCCCATGGCCTGTCCAGTAGCTGGGCCATCTTACAGTTTTACTTATGAAAAAGAAATTTAAAAAATCTTACATTTTTACTTATGGAAAAGAAATTTAAAAAAATCTTACATTTGAAATTAAAAAAAAATCTTACAGTTTTACTTATGAAAAAGAAAATTAAAAAAATCCGTTGCCAGGACCCTAGCCCGGGTCTCTCGGGCGAGGCTAACCAGCTAGACTACAACGGTTTTCTGAGTTAGTGCGAAACAAAATATTATTACACGTATGACACGACAAATAAATGCTTTCTTTCATGGACGCGGGACACCGACTCGGATTACTGGAGCAAAAATTCGTAGTGAAACAAAACTGTGGCTGCCTGCCAACTCCGAGCCGGAGTACAACACGCCGGCCGGCCGGCCTCTATATCTTCCACCCAGGCGGCGCCCCACAACCACCACCGGACTAAAACCCTCGTGATCGCGACTCGCAAATACGCATCCCCAGTCACGCTCACGCGGTGCCGACCGGAGCGGAGCAGAGGAGAGCGGACACCACCAGCTAGCAACCGGCCGGTGAGGTGATCATGGCGCTGCACGTCGGCTTCCTGGCCGTCGTCGCCGTCGTCCTCAAGAAGACGGCCAAGGCCCACATCGCCGGCCAGCCAGAGCATATCGAGCGGCGCCGCGGGGTGCGGAGGGCATGGAGGGGTCATAGGATTTGAAGGGCCAAACTTAATTTGGTGAGATCGGTCGTCATGCCTGGCTACCCGAAATAACCAAACTGACCGAACCTGGCCCAACTAGCCAACTCCCATCCCGTCCATACAGAAGCCCTATTAGGTAAGCCCATCACACATGCTAATCCTCGACTCACACGATAGGCGACGACCCTACAACCAGAGAAGAACAATTGACACAGCGGGACAACACCCACGCTGGGCCGCCGCCGCCCGTCGACGATAGGGTTAGAGGATGAGCCCCTCGCTCCCTCCGGCCTCTGGCGCTTCGTGTATGGCCGAGGTGAGCACAGGAAGGTGTCTCTGGGGTGGGCTGCAACTTGCTTCGTTGCTGCCTGATGCCTGCACGGCACAGCTGCAAGTGTTCGGTCAGGTTGGGCAGGACCGAACACCGGACCGAAAGTTCGGTTAATCGAACTGTCGGTTCAAGAATTCTTGTTGCTGTGATCAGTTTCTTGTTTCAAAAGACCAAACTTTAAAGGGACCGAAATAACTGGACGGAAGTTTCGGTCTAGACCGAATGCCCACCCCAACCGGTGGTTTCGCTGTTGTCAGTGTCTCGCTGACTCCTCTTTTTTCACGTTTTTTGTTTCGACAATTATTTTCTTTACTTGATGTAATATTTGGTGCTGATTATAAATTCCGGTTGGTGCAATCAAATAAAACTTTATAGTACATTCCTATTCCATATCTGACTCCCCAAACACACTACTATCAGAACCATTTTTAACCGCATGAAATTAAAACCATTTTAACATATGGATGGGCTGCTTGCCTCTAACTAAATGATTATAAAAATAAAGCATTTTTACTAGTGGTAGGCTGCCCACCTAAAAAAATGATTTCTATAGATAGGCGGTGAAAAGTACATCTAAGCCACCTAGATGATAAAAAATTAAAGAGATAATATGTTATGATTGAGAATATGATAATAATATGTGTTTTGGTTAAAATAAGACCCATAAAGATTAAAACAGAAGAAATGATTTAAAATGATAAAAATATAATTTTATTATTTCTTTCTTAATATAAACTGATCAAGTTTAATCGGTTCAAAAAAAATGATCAATTAAATTTTTGTATAGATGAACAAACACTCACACCATGTACACCTGAGGTTTTGATTTTCTCTCCCAATGTCTTGAATGTTTATGTCTAGTCTTTATGAAACTTGTAGATAAGTTTTTTTAAATAGAAAAATCAGCTGAGAGTCTCTAGACTCGGAATCTTTGAATTGAGCTTTCTATTTGGCAGAGAAACTTATCCGGAATTTTTAGAGGTTTAGACTGGATACTCTAAATCTTCTCTTTTAAAGCTAAGTGTTGTTCGAAGTCTCTAGACCCTTTGGGCGAAATCTCTGGACTAAGTTCTCTGTCTAGGCCGAAAGGGCTATCTAGAGTCTCTGGACATTTTGTATGAATAATCTTGAATTTAAATTCTGTGAGTAACAGTTAGTTTCAAGATATATGTGTTTTTAACCCCACCAATCCCCTCTTTGAGAGGTGGGCTGCTCGTTCTAGAAGTTCCCCCTTCAATCTCTTAGATGTTGAGTCTAATCCACCCTTTAAGTATGTTTTTTGATGATTTATGAGAGAGTGAAATTTGAGATTTGGATGAGCACTTATGGATCGACGCCAGTGTAGAGACAAGCTTGTTACTCTTAGAGAATTACCTCTTAGACGACTAAGCGTTGCCCGCAAGAATTTAACATGTGAATTATTCAAGATGTTTATGAAGGTATTTCTCAGCTCCACAAGAAAAGACATAAATTAGTGAATTTCTGAGTTCTTCTTTAAAGATTGGTTTAGTAGAGCAATCTCTATAGAAAATGGGAGCACAGTTTCTAGTGAAGACCTCAGTGGTCGCCTTAGATTAGGTGCTACGTTTTGCTGAGAGTTTAGAGGTCAAACTAGTCTATAGAGTTGAACTTGGTGAAACAAGACATCGAATAAGATCCGAATCTTTGGAGCTCTTCAACGGAGACATAGAATATATTGATCCAAAGTTTGATGAAAAATTACTTGTCTCTTAGTGTCCCGTTACCTATTTTATTTTTTGTTATTTTGTTTCCTTTTATCCTCCTCAACTCTCAGGGTTGACATCATTTGAGTGTCATTTGAATATTATAAAGTAGGTCTGAAATCTTCGGACCTTATATCTGGAGTCTCTAGACAAGTCTCTTTGTCTAATAGAGAGGTTGATCTGGATACTCCAAACATTAGAACCAAATACTTCGGAGAGAGTTTTAATTTTCACTAATAGTTTATTTCAAGTTCAAAAGTGTGCACATTTAGCCCCCTCTATGTGACTTAATATCCTTTCAGACATGTGCTTAGTGTCTGTATATAAAAATAGATTTTCATAGGCAGTCAAGTTAAGATGATTGTGTGAGAAAATAGATTTTTGACTTTCTAGTTTTTGAACTTTATAGACAAAAAAAAGGCACAAAAAAATTTTGAATTTTAAAAGCCATATATACTATCCCGCGTATGTGCGTGTGATAATGAGGATTCGAACCCAAGAGCTCACTCTTCACATGAAGCTTATTTACTATCTCACATATCAAGCAATTGAAAATGCTATTGTTTTGATTTCATCTCTTAAAAACTTATAATGCTTGTTTGATGCTCAGAATGATTTTGAATGATAAGATCATCAACTATAGGTTGTAGAACTCATCAAGCTCAACAACTTTAATATAGAGCATATCTCCATATAGATTTGAGATTTTGTTAAAATATATTAAGATTTTCTAATGAAAAAGTTATCGACTACCAAGTATTTTTACTGTTTAATCTTTTATCTAAGAAAGATAGGACTTTGATTTGAATAAATAATAGGAGTGATAAGAACCATTTGATTGCCATTTAAAGGATGACAAAAGTAACTAAAGTTTTTGAAATTTTTGAAAATTGTGGTCACTTGAAAGTTTCAATACCAATGGCCAGTGTCTAGATTTTAAATGGCAAAATGGACTAGTTTTTGCTAACTTTTCACATAACACCACATAAGTTAACGCTTGTTTGCACTTTAAACCAATGATAGCTTTTGGGTTGCACAGGATGGCTCTCAGCCCAATTATGAAAATTTGGGATTCATTGCGATTATCCGAATTACCCCCTGAACTATAGAACTAGATATTTTACATCTCGAGCTCTTTAATCCGAATGACTCACCCCTAACTCAATCCATAGTAGTTTTGGTCACACATAGCAATATTTTGAGTGCTATGGTAGTCCAATTAGAGAAAATTAATAAAATTGGTAGGGCCCACCTATCAATGCCCTTGTTCTCCTTACTCTCTTCTCCCCTTTGTTGAGCTCACAAGGTTGCTCCTCGTCTCTCTTGGATTGAGTTAGCACTTGTCTAGATTGTCTCCTGCCACCGATAGCTTGCCTAGCCCTAGGCTTGACCTCAATGGGATATCCCACCACCGCCATCGCTAGCTTGCCTAGCATTGTGGTCTCTCGTCCGGCAACCTCCTCCTATTCCTCCCATCCTGCATGGCCAAAGATGCAGTGGTGGCTCTTCAAGCTCTAAATCCACATACTTGTGCCACCATCGGATGGGCCTCTATTAATTTTTCCCATTAATAGACAAGCAAATATGTAAATTAACAAGATAGTTGGATGTTTGTAATTTCATAATATGCTATCCTTTTTTTATTACCAGTAGCATATTTGTGAAAAAAGATACTGCTGAAATTCACCTTATATATCATGGCAATATCCTAAATGATTTGTATTTATGATTAGCATGAGAGAGTATGCTTTATAAAAAGAAGTAAAGGGCATAAATCTTAATCGCTCACTAATTATTCAATATGATTTAATCAAACTAAAGTCGACAATGTATAAAAAACATTGGGTTTTACGTACAACGCCATCAAGGATTTGCCACATCTTCATAGTCTTACCAACTTAACAATAAACATGAGCACGATGGGTGGGCATATCGTTGGAGCAAGCATAGCCAGCCTCCTCGCAAAGTGAAATAGAATCCAATGCCTCTCCATTTGCATTGGGGAATGGGTAAGTTCATGATCTTATATTTTTCACATTTTTCTTGGTCATATGGTATTTGCAGACAAGTTATAAATTCTACAAGATGTGTTGCAAACTCTAATTGATAAGATATTTTTTGAGTTAATTGATAAGATATTTGATATTGTTATATATATGTAGCACTATGTTTGTTAGATCCTAATTGTTTGTGTTTCTAGCCATAGGGCTGGGAGTACCCAAAGGTCTCATTGGAGCACCTTAGGAAGGTAGAGATCCAAGAGTTTGTACCGTTCAATGATCAAAAAAATCTCATGAGACTATTGCTCTGAAGTACACCAACTCTCAAGAAGATAACTGTAGAGCTAGACTATTCTATTATCTAAAGGAATGGAGATACTCATAAGAGGAAAGCGAAGATCAACAGGATGATTGTGAAAAGATGTATTTTGATATCAGTGATATAGCGGGTTGTGAACCCTGCTTAGAAGGTCCAAAGGATGGGTTAAATGGAGCCACTAAATTTGAGTAGACAAAAGAGAAGCAGATAGCCATGCAAAGGGGATCATGGGAAAACACTATCTTTTTGTTAATTGTCATGCTATAAGAATATACATATGTATATGTATGAGTTTAAAGACTTGTGACGTAAGGATTCTATTTCTGTGTACAAGGTAAAATCATACATAATTTATTTATGGGATATTGGGATTTGAGGGCTTGTTGGTATTTTTACCCTCTAATGCGATTGAAATAGTAAAACCCGATATGGCTCTGATATTGGACAAACTCTTTTGTCATGCTAACACTGAGGGTGAGAGCTTTTAATATGTGTACCTTCTCACAGAATCTTCAACTGTAGAAGTCAGAAACTAAACAAACGTATTTTTTTAGATTTTCATCGGCCAGGAGCTTGTCCAAACGATAAAAAGTGGATAAGTCAATAGTTTTATAGATTCAAATTGTATAGTGTAGAATGTGTACATTGATTATGAACCTCCGAACGTATATAAGGGGGTCGGATCTATATATATAGAGTCCAGGCCAGTGGTCTGTCTAACACCCCCGCAGTCACAGCGGGAGAGGAACGGACGCAGAGACTGGACCGAAAACTGGTGAACAAATGCGTGCGCAGGCCTTTGGTCATTATATCGGCAAACTGATATGCCGATGGAATATGGAGCACCCGAACCTGTCCTAATGCAACCTTGTCACGGACAAAATGGATATCGATCTCCATGTGCTTGGTGCGTCGGTGATGGACCGGGTTGGCGGTCATGTAGACAGCACTGACATTATCGCAGTAGACGACGGTCGCGGTAGAGAGGGGTGCACGGAGCTCCTAGAGAAGTTGGCGAAGCCAGTAGCACTCGGCGACGGCGCGGTACTCGGCTTCAGCGCTGAACCGGGATATTGTAGTCTAGCGTTTTGAGGACCAGGATACGAGAGTGTCACCGAGGTAAACGCAGTAGCCGGACGTAGAGCGTCGAGAGTCGGGGCAGCCTGCCCAGTTCGCGTCGGAGTATGTGGTGAGGGAGTCGATGGGATTGGAGCTGAGATGCAGCCTGCTAGAGAGGGTGTCCTTCATGTAGCGTAGGATGCGCTTGAGCAGCGTGAGGTGAGGTTTGCGCGGAGCGAGCATGAAGAGACACACTTACTGGACAGCGTACGTGAGGTCGGGTCGGGTGAGTGTGAGGTATTGGAGAGCCCCGGCAAGACTCCGATAGTAAGAGGGATCAGCAACGAGGGCGCCATCAGCAGTGGAGAGTTTGGCTCGAGTGTCAACTGGGGTGGCCGTAGGGTGACAGTTGGCCATGCCCGCACGCTGGAGGAGGTCGATGGCGTACTAGCGTTGGGAAAGAAAGAGCCCGTGGATGGAACAGGTTACGGAGATGCCAAGGAAATGGTGGAGAGGACCAAGATCGGTCATGGCGAACTCAGAGTGGAGTCGGGTCATGATCTGGTCGAGAAGAGATGTCGAAGACGCTGTGAGGACAATGTCATCGACATAGAGAAGTAGATAGGCAGTGGCGGAGCCGATATGGAAAGTGAACAGGGAACTATCGGACGCAGAGGCCACGAAGCCGATGTGTCGAAGATAGGTAGCAAAGCGCTAGTATCAGGCACGAGGGGCTTGTTTGAGGCTGTAGAGAGAGTGTTGAAGGAGACAGACGTCGTCGGGACGAGAAGGGTCGACGAAGCCTGGGGGCTACTGGCAGTAGACTGTTTCCGTCAGGTGACCGTGAAGAAAGGCGTTCTTCACGTCTAGTTGATGGATCAGATAGGAGCGAGAGGCAGCCAAGGTGAGGACGACTCGGATGGTGGCGGGTTTGACAACGGGATTGAAGGTCTCGTCGTAGTCGACACCGGATCGTTAGGAGAAACCCCGGACTACCCAGTGAGCCTTGTGACGGGAAAGAGAGCCATCGGCATGGAATTTGTGTTTGAAAATCCACTTACCGGTCACAATGTTGGCACCGGGAGGTCGGGGAACGAGGCGCCAGGTCTCGTTGTCCATTAGGGCCTTGTACTCGTCGGCCATGGCCGCGCGCCACTAAGGGTCAGCTAGGGCTGAGCGAGAAGTCGTCGGGATGGGCGAGATAGAGATGTGGACGGCGGAGAGACCATAGCGCTGAGTGGGGCGGAGAGACTCGGTCAGGGAGCGGGTGACCATGTGAGAGGTAGAGGGAACTGGAGTCAATGGGGTGCGGGAGTAATGGGAAAAACTGGTCGGGTGGGGGCATCATCGGCTCTGAGTCGGCGACTATAGACAAGAGGAAATGGAGGAATTATATCGGCCTGAGCCGATGAGGTCGGGTGGGCCGAGTATTACGATCGGTCTGATAGAGATGGATCAACCGACAGGGTGGGGGAAGCCGATGGAAAGTGAGGAGCCGATGGAAGTAGAGTGTCCGATGGAGAGGGAATGGTATCGGCTGAAGGATAAATAGGATCGGTATCGGCCGATGGAGGTGGGTCCGATGGGGGTCCGACGGTGGGGACATCGGACCGAGTAGTGGTAGAATATGTGATGGGTAAATCCTCAGCAGTGGCTGATGAGGGGGCCGATGGAGAGGGCAGTGAAGGAGACCTGGTCGGTACAGTGTTGGTGAGTAGGAAGTCGAGATCACTAGAGGATGATCTCGGATGAAGGAGACCGAAGGGAAAACATGTCTCGTCAAAAATGACATGACGAGAGACGAGAACCCGTCGGGTGGAAAGGTCGAGGCATCGGTATCCCCTGTGAGAGGTGGGATAGTTGAGGAGAATACAGGCGGTGGAGCGGGGAGCGAGTTTGTGGGAAGCTGTGGCGGTGAGATTTGGGTAGCAGAGGCACCCGAAAACGCAAAGGTGGGAGTAGTCGGGCGCCGTGCGGTAGAGAAGGGCATAGGGAATGTTGTTATGAACGGAGGAGCATGGGCGCCGATTGAGAAGGTACGTCGTAGTAGCCAGAGCTTCGGCCCAATAAGTGACGGGTAAGTGGGCGTGAAGTAGCATGGTGCGACTGATGTTGCTGAGGGTGCAAAGGAGGCGCTCGGCTTTGCCATTCTGAGGAGAGGTGTAGGGGCAGGAGAACCGGAGATGGATGCTCTGCGAGATGAGGAGATTTGTAACGGTATGGTTGACGAATTCCGTACCGTTATCGGCTTGTAAAGCCTTAATGGGGAGGTTGAACTGAGTGGATACGTACGTGACAAAGTGAGTGAGGTGAGAGGCGATCTCGGATTTGTGGATGAGCGAGAAGGTCCAGCAATAGTGTGTGTAATCGTCAAGTATAGCGAGATAGTACTGATTACCGGAGACACTTTTAACTGGGGACGTCCATACATCACAATGTATAAGTTCAAATGGACGCGAGGTACAGGAGAGAGAACTAGAAAAGGGCAAACGCACATGTTTGCCAAGTTGATATGAGTGGCAAACTGTAGAGCTGCTGTGAGTACATCGGATGGAGGCGCTGCGATGGAGGGTGGCGACAGCATCGGGGCCAGGGTGGCCGAGGCGAAGGTGCCAAAGGTTGGTGGAGAGGGCGACGCTGGCGTGTGGGGTGGACGGCGCAGCGGGAATGGTGTAGACGTCTCCACCACTATTGCAGCGAAGGATCTGTCGCCGGGTTGGGATATCCTTCACAGAGAAACCAGACGCGTCAAATTCAATGGAGCAGTGATTGTCTCGTGTGAATTGACGAACAGATATAAGATTGTGAATAAGAGAAGGGACGATAAGAACATTGCGTAGGGGGAGGTTAGTGGTGGATGTAGACAGAGAGGAGTCACCGCGGCATTGGACAGGAAGAGAGTGACCATTGCCGATGGTGACAAAAGGGGAGGAAGAGGGGTGACAGGAGCGAAATATACCGGCTGATGACGCCATGTGTGAAGACGCCCCAGAGTTTAGCACCCAAGGGTGCTGTGGTTGGAGCGTCATCTGGTTGAGGGCAGCGACGAGGCCAGACTGGTTCCAGGAGGAAGCCAACTGGGTGGTTGGGGTCGGTAGCATTGGCTGAGGCGGCAGAACGGGAGCCGATGCCAGGTGAGCTTGGGGATGGGCGCCGAGAACTCCGGGTTGCCAGCCGATGGGGCTGCGTGGCTAGGGCTAGGGCGCCCAGGGGTTATAGCAGAGCCACGGACCCATGGGACCGGCAGGGTGGGTATGGACCGAGGTAGGTCGTGGTGGTGTCGGACGCTGCCAGGTCCTGCCTTTGCCTTTGCCCTTACCTTTCCCGGTGCGGGCTGTGTTGCTGTGGCCAGAGCCAGGGCCACCAGGACCACGGGAGAAAGGGGCAGCGCAAGAAGCTCGGCAGCCATTATCAGCTGCGGCAAGAAGAGCGGTGTGGGCCACTGTCTTCTCATCGTTGGCCAGACGGAGTTCTTTAAAAACTAGCATGTCATGAGCCCAGACGAACGATGGAAGAGGTGTGGCATTGGTGATGTCATCGGCGATGTTGGAGAAGCGGGGATTGAGGCCTCGCAGAAGGGCGAGGACGAGTTGAGAGTCGGCCACAGGGTGGCCGACGTCCCGGAGAGCAGCAGCCTTGACTTTGAGGCGCTGACAGTACGAGGAGACAGAGGAGTCGCCTTATACCATGGAGTGGAACCCGTTGAGGAGGAAGATGGCGTGAGGCTGCTTGTTGGCCAGGAAGATCCGCTCGATGGCCACCCAGAGGTTCCAGGCGGTGGGGTCAGTATCGTCCATGGCGAGGTCGAGGACAGAGTCGTCGACCGAGCCGAGCAGCCAGCTGTGCACGCAGCACTCGGCGATGTCCCACTAAGAATCATCGGGGCGAGGTGGAGCGGAGCCATCAATATGGGACCGGAGGCCAAATTTTCCACAGAGGGATTTGAAGAAGAAAACCCACTTGAAATAATTGGCGTTAAGGTCAAGGGAGATAGGAACGTGAGATTTCACGTTCACAGCAGCGTAGGGAGGGGAGAAGATCGACGAGGTGGTGCCCGAGGTGTGGTTTGAGGCACCGAGGGCCGGAGCAGATTTGGCGACTGGGAGAGTGCCGGAGCTGAGAGCGGACTCGGTGGCCATGACGGGAGAACGGGAGCAAAGAGCCGATGGGAGAAAGAAGCCGATGAGAGGGAGAAGTCGATGAAAGGACGTATCGGTCGATCAAGGATGTGAGAAGCCGATGGAAATTGGGCCGGCCAGCCGATAGGGAGTGGTTGGCCAATGGAGAGTAGGCAGCAGAGTAGGTGAGACAGAGTGGGTGGGTCAAAGAGTGGTTGGGTCACGGACGTGCGAGGATTCACGTCCGTGAAGAGAAGATTCACGTCCGTGGACTCGTGGAAGCCAAGGAGTGGGGCGGACGCGAAAAAGGTAGAGAGTGGCCGGACACGAAGTAAATATGTTCGCGTCCGGGAGGCACGGATTCGTGTCCGTGGACACGTGGACACGTTGGACTGGCTCGGACGTGAGGGGAGAAGGTTCGCGTCCGAGAGCCGTTGAGTGTGTTGGAAAGGGCGAGAACCGAGGGAGGTTTCCAGCCGATGGAGACGACGAGCACGGAGGTGCGCCGGCGTCAGAGAAGGAAAGATGCACGAAACAAGAGGAAGAACGGAGACGGATGCGAGGCGAGACGAGGAGGCGGATCGAGACCGTCGCCTGGTCGCGCGGAGGTGGGACGAAGAAAAGAAGGTGACTGCGGGAGAGACGGGGAGAAGAAGAAATGGAGGCGAGAGAGCGAGGAGAGTACCAGAAAGAGAGTCAGCGACGGAAAGAAGACGTCGACGATGAAGAGGAAAGGGTCGGCTCGTCAGAGGGAGAAGCTAGCGTGCCAGGATGTTTAGACTCGCTCTTATACCATGTAGAATATGTACAGTGACTATGAACCCCCGAACGTATACAAGAAGGTCGGGTATATATATACAGCTCAGGCCAGTGGTCTATGCTACAAAGTTGAGAAGTGGACACGTGGATGAGAACACGTAGCATCGGAGCATCCAGGATGTTTCTCTAGCTGCGTCCAATGAGATGATGAAGTTGATCTAGGTGAGTGGTAGGAAGAAATTATGTTTTCATAGTATAGTCATATATATGAAATGCATAGTTTTGGGGAGGTGCGTCTAAGCAGCTACAGGCCAACAGTACATAGCGGTGTCTGCCGTCGTGGGCCCTTCTCGCCGCGCCGCCATCTCCTCTTCCGCCCCCTCCCGCAGATCGTCCTCGCCAGCTTCTCACCCTTCCTCTCCACCACGGCCTCGCCGTGTCCCCCGAGCGAGCGCTGAAATCGCAGCCGGCTCCGGTGCAATCGATGACCGCCGGCGTCCTCGGCAAAATCTCCGGCCGGCAGAGTTAGCGACCATCACCTCGCTGCGTCTTCTCGCGCAGAATCGGCGTCCGTCGACCGAGCCGGCCGGCGGCACGCCCATCACCTGGTATGGATGCTCGTGCCTCAGTCTATCGGGATGTTCCAGATCAGAGCCAAGATTGCTCCATTGCTTCCTCACTCCTTTCCACCATTCTTACGCCCCCATGTCTGCTTAGAGGCTAATGCTTGCTTCTATTTTTATTACTGTGTCAACTTGGTTTAAGGCAGACAGTTATGCATCTCTAATTAGGGGTTCTTTACAGTAACTGCGTGATCCTCTTTCTTTTTCCGCTTTGCAGATCATCATGTTCTTGCACTTTTTAGTTGGATTTAGAAGGTTCTGAGGTAATTATGCACTTCTTCCCCTCTATTAAAAAATAAACAAATGTTTCATCAGCCCTTTGGTACCATGACTATGGTAAAATTTGCAGACCGAGAACCTGCTGCCTTACGTCTATTTGTAGTTCTAATTTTCCTTCTTTTTATGGCACGTACAAGTGCTCGCCAAGCAATCTGAATTTTTGTACATGATGTAACATGTTCAAAATTTCTATATAGGTGTCATATTGTTTAGCAGATGCATTCTTTTATGCCTCATCACCTACAAGCCTCTGCCTCACTGTTCACCTCATAAATATCTATCGGCATGTCATGTGTTTATCTTAAACACCTAAAGCAGACTTGTGATTACTTTATGTACATATATAGTTAACTTGCTTCGTGTCCCTCAGCAGCATTTGTGCTTCAGTTCACTGCTGAATGCTCTCATTATATACACAAACCTATCAAACTATATATTTCATATGATTCACAGGATGCACTTTGTAGATTTCTGCTTGCTTTCAGCTATGCATTATCCACAAATTCTTATAATATTTATGCTGGAATTTGACAGCTACATCCTTTTTTAGGTGCTACTTGATCTATCTTCTCTGGATCCAACATAGACATAGACGGCAAATGTCATCTTACATACCTCCAGGTTAGTAGCGTATTCTGTTGCATGCAAAGTGCAAGACCTAGCTCTATTATGGTGGTTAATTTTTGTTCATCAGCTGTGTACCTCAAACTTATGTTTCTATTGTATTAACTTCTTTTTCCCAGACCTGGCTGCCACTGGTCAAGTTAACCCAGTGCGACGTGGACATGCGTGAACTATCGATGGTGCCTTCCCTGTTGGTTTTCAGTTGCCATCGAGGCGATCTGTGCGCTCTCGCTTATCCAACGAAGCTACTGGTATAGTTATTCTGATATTTTTATTTTCCCTATTCGTGGACGCTACATTAGTACTTGATTATTGCACCTAATCACTTCCTTTTTGGGAATATCATTGATTTAACTTTCTATCTTATAAGTAACCTTCTCCCGGTACATAAGACGTACATCCTATATAAGTATCACCTTTTATGTAGCCTCTGATGTTATTTCTGTGTCTCCTCCAGAACCAACTTCTAATGGACGACGTTGGCGCAGACAACAAGTCTCATGCAGACAGCCTCCAGGTCACTATTGTGTTAAGCTACATTTAGCATGGAATCTTTCTATTATACGGTGACTGATTCATTACAACACAATATGCTTGATATATATGTTTTTCTTAATTAATTTTATCTTAGATGGCATTGACACTACTGAAATTGATTTTTTGCCACTTCAACAAGTACAAGCTAGCAATGCTGACCTTCCTATTGATTTCCATTTGTCATCTAGGCATTCTATGCGTCATCGCCTGTCTAACCATCCAATTGGTATGCTAATTGCAAGGTTTGTTTTTCACTATCCATATATGCGGCCTTCTCTATTTCACTGCTCTATCTCATATTTATCAAGCCATATATTAGTTAGATGCATTTTCCTTCTTAAATTGCTGACTCCACCATACTCTGTATGCATCTGTTCAGCACCACCTTCATGACATCACTAGCTTACTGTTTAGCAACATGTATGCCACATTAAACCATTAATCTTAACTGATTTAGTTCATGTGTTTCCCAGTAGATCTCTCATGATCTATATGTTTCGTAAACAACATGCAACCCATGATGTATTTTTCCCTGCTCTTCTCTAATAAGCTCATATTATGGACGCTCATGCTATTGTTTCATTTACTAATCAGAATTCCCACAACCGGATGTTGCTCAATCACACCAAAAGCGTAGAGCACACATATTAGCATCATCCACAGCAAAGCGTAGCCGTGATGACGTACCATCATTGAGGGGTGATGCTAGCAGTAAGTGTGACATGTATCTTGCTTGCTTCCAGTTATACGCATATGGTTGTTTCTCATTATATTAGCATTCCACCACAGGTTCAACACACCCAAAGGAGGCCATATCAACTCCATGTAGTGGTCATAGCCGTAAGTCTATCCTTAATTCCTACATTTTCATTTGTGTTCATCATATCACTCTGTGCTCATTGGACATTGCTGTTGATGACATATACATCCGCTTGCTAATCGTAGACTAATTCATGAACAAAGCTCAAATGACAGTTCCACGTGCTAAGGCTATATTGCCACTGTTCATCCGGATGCTCGAAAATGCAGCTACAACCAATGTACTTGGCTTTCTAGCCTATTATACTAGCTACACACTGCCTATGTAGCTAACAAAAAAAATGCTTTGTGGTTATTAAGTACTATCAAAAAAATGCTTTGTGGTTATTAGGTACTATCTTCTCACCTTGTACGTGTCGCTACTGCAGGGCATTTTTTTGTATGAGGAACGCATTAGGCAGCAATGGAACACCACATCACATGTGTACAACAAGTGCTGTAGAGAAGGAAGTGTCATTTTACCCCCAACAGGCCACCTCCAGAACCATTATATAGCCTTCTCACAACGGTTGATCCATATCTATCGGCACATTACTTTGAACATGTTAGGTATTATAATTCTTTGCTTTCACATCAATGGGTGTTCATGTTATTAATTCTATCAATGATGGGTTTGGAGCATACATTTTCAAGATAAGTGGACAGTTATACCATCGTATTGGCTCTCTATTGCCAATAGAAGGCCAACGACCAGAATATACCCAGCTATATATCTTTGACACTCATAATGAGCTAATGAATAGACTCCTAGCAGGGACCTACAAAAATAGTTCCTTTCAGCCCAATGCAGTAATTGTTGCTGGCCTAATACAAATGTAGGATGTCCATAACCCAATAGTCCAGCTATTTAGGATAGCCCGTGATAGACTTCCTACCAATACTGATGATCGGTAACACATAACATTGTTTGGAAGTCCTGCTAAGTATGGCGATGTGTTTATTGCTCCTGTGGCATCAGAGGTTGTCGGCTTGGTTGTTGGTGATTTGGGTGCATGTGATGGTGGTTGTGATTTGGTGATGGAAGACCAAGCTGGCAGCCTACGCATGCTTGAAGACAAGTATTGTAAGTTTATAACAATGCAATATTCTATTATGTTCCCCTATAGAGAGGACGGTTACCATGATAATTTGACATATCGTCAATGTCGTCGATTAGATTCCATCAAGCGTAAGAATGTTACTATGATGGAGTATTATGCCTACAGGCTGCATGATAGAGCAGATGATTTCAACACTGATGCATTGTAAGAGGGACTCAGGCCTAGGTGATTGATGCCTATTGCTGTATGGAAGAATTGATATTAAATCATTACAAAAGCAAGTCATTTCAGTAAAGATATAGATCAGCAACATTCAATGAAATTCATGATACAATTAAAAAGGGCATCACAAGAGGGTTACAAGCTAGGCAGAGAATTATATTACCATCTTCATACATAGGAGGACTATGAAATTTATATCAAAACTACCTTCACTGCGTAGCAGTTTGTCGGAAATATGGATGCTCTGATTTGTTCATGACATACACATCAAATCCCATGTGGAAAGAAATAACCGAGGCTCTGGCTTTAATTCCTGGGCAAAACTCATCTGATAGACCTAACATTATTAATCGTGTGTTCCATATGAAATTAATTATTTTCATGAATGACATCACAAGTTTTTTTTTGCCCAATCCTTGTAGGTGATTCAACAACCCTTTGTACTCTAATGCTCTTACTTCCTCATTATACACTTATATTTATATTTTTAGTTTCTTTAATCTTTCCATAGTTGTGTATACAGTTGAGTTTCAAAAACATGGGCTCCCACATGTTCATATTATACTTTGGCTAGACAAAAAGGGTCCAACAACCGCTCAAATTGACAAGTCCGTATCAGGGCAGCTATGTAATCCATCCATTGTTAAAATTAGTTACGAGACTATCCCAAGATTTAAGAAACATGGTCCTTGTTGAACCAAAAATCCTATGTAGTCTAGCTGGTTAGGTTACTCAGCTCACCCACGAGACCCGTGTTCGAGTCCCGGCAACCGATTTTTTTTATTTTTGTTTTACTTTAGCAAAATTCACAGCACATACACACCCTTTTTTTTTGCCAAAATTCGCCCCACATACAATTTTTAAAATTCACACCACATAATACAACTTGTTACCAAAGTTCACCCCACATACGATTTTTATCAGAAGTAAAGAGGAGGTAAAACAGAGTGCAAAAACAAATAACATGATTATGGATTCTATTATTTGTTTCCTCCCATACCCTATCTGTACTCCACATATTCTCTCCTCTTGAAATTTGAGGTAGTATTATTGCCTGCAATATACACAACAAAAATCATACGCATACCCTTCTTGGAAAGGGGAAATTTCTTCAAAGAATATTTTGAGGGACAGATTTGATCCAGATTGAGCAAACTCACCAGCTGGGAAAACCACAAGCAGTCAATGCTTGACCTTACGTAGTCAGAAAGCCAGCTACCAATTCTCTACTCCCCTTGCAAGATGCACGTACAGCCTGACCCAATAACAAAATGGACGTTCAGAGGAATGTCAAAGCAGCCCAGCCCCATTGTCGTATGATCGTATCAAGCCAATGCGCCTGCAAAGAAATGTAAGTGGAGATAAATGTTCAGAAGAAATTTCAATTGGACCATATTTTTTAAACTGAGATCCATTCCGGTCATATCAGTACTGGATTTTCTATATCAAAATCAAACCAATCTTGAATTGGAAGGGAATAGTAAAAGAATGCCCTCAGATAACTTCAGAATAAAAAACAATACAAACGGCTAGAACAGGATCACCTTAGCCCACTTCAGAAACAAGAATAGTTTGAAAATCTAGAACTGAACTGCAGTCATTTGGAGCCACGGTAAGCATGATCTCAATCAAAAATGTGTTGTGCACATTTGATCCCTCATGACTCGCTTAATAAAAAATGCTTGTATGAATATACTAAATATAAAGACAATAAGAAATTACAGCAGCGGTGTATCTTAGGCTCGATGGAATTTCTGGTCAGCAAGTTACCAATCTCAATTTTTATCACCATTGATGCAGCTTCAACTCTAGTCATCTCATCTTGTGCTTGGTAAAAAGGAAATTTTCACCAAGGCAACCAATATATATGATGTCTAGAGGAGCACACCACAATATGCTTTGGCTAACTTTCATCATTCCAGGTGGATAAATGGTTAAACATTGCTCATATATTTAAAAGGCTAAAAACAAGGTACTGTGATAGCTACAGAACAGTTGACAATTAAAATTCAAAGAGATAAAAAGTGTATATCCAGATTAAAACTTCTGTGGCTATTCTGTTTCGTAGAGAGCTAAACTTCAAAAAAAGAATGTATGTTATAAAACAGGGTAGCACAAGAACTTTGAAAACCAAAATCAATGACCTAGCCAATAATCATTTGTCAGACCAAGATGCAGCACACAATTACCTGGTTACCTACAGTCTGTAGAGGAGTTTGGTTCAACTTGTAAGTCAGCATACTGAACCTTCTGTGCTCATAAGCTCATTTATAGATACAAATCATTCAGCCAACAGTTCTGACGCTATCCAATGAGTAATGAAACGAATTTGATTGAAATCATACTTCTTGTCACCGTTAAGTTCTGAGAGTTTGATCTTTATCAACATCGAGGGAAACACAGAACAATCGAGGGAAACACAGAACAAAGTTCTCTTCCCAAGCAGCATAACAATAGTCAAATATTGAATTGCTGCCACTGAAACAAGATCAATCAGATCAAAAATTCATTTCTCAGGGTACACCTTAAAGCACTATCCTCAATACTACAATGATCTCGAAGCATGTTGGGACTTGGCAATCTCCCTCAAAACTGCACCTACAATAGCAGCTTGCTCTAGACATTCAGATTTGTTTAAAGCATCTAAAAGACTAATGCATGCCTTTACATTAATTCTGCACCCCCTCAAACAAGTTTCTTCAAATACCTGATATGCCTCCATTGCTCTATTTGCATTGCTCATTCCCTCTATAAGAGCATTGAAACTTGCAGCGTCAGGGATTCCACCATTGGCTTTAAACCTTTCAAAGAGGCTGTAAGCATCTGTTATGTTTCCTACCTTTGCAAGCCCGGAGATCATGGTTGTGTAAGTGACCACATTAGGGACCAAGCCCTGTTTCTGCATATCTTGCCAGAACACAAAAGCTTTATTGTACTTCTGTACGCGGCAAAGGCCATTTATAAGAATGCTGTATGTATAAGTGTTTGGTGGACATTTCATTTCCTTCATTGACTGGACACAGACAAGGGCCTCATTTATTTCTTCAGCTTTCACTAAAGCATCCATGAGGCTATTCCATGTGTACACATTTGGAGTCAAACCCTTCTTCATCATTTCTTCTAAAATTAAATAAGTTTCATCTATCCTACCAACCTTCCCAAAGCCATCTATGAAAGAGCTGTACAAAACAACATTCAATTCTATTCCTTTCGACTTTGCTTCTTCAAAAAGCATGTAAGCCTCATCCAACCTATCAATCTTTGCGAGACCATCAACAATTGCTCCATATGTAGCAATTGTTGGTTGTACATGCTTTTCCTTCATCTCCTCAAGAACTTCATAGGCTTTGTCCACCTTCCCAGATTTGCAAAACCCATCAACAACAGCACTACAAGCACGAGCATCAAGAGCAAAACCTGGCTGCTTCATGGCATGAAAAATTTTGGATGTTTCCCTAGCCTGGCCAGCTTTTGTGAGACCATGAATCAAAATGGAATAACTTCGGACATCAGGAAGAAACCCATAACTCTTGATGTCCTCAAAAATCGTTTTTCCCTTTTCAATCTCACCTGCCTTGAAAACACAATCCATATATGTATTAAGAAGGGTAAGATCAGGCTGGCATCCTCGACGGATCATCTCTTTGAAGATTTTGTGCCCATCTTCCTTCCTTCCATGCATGAAGAAATTCCTAATCAAAGAGGTGTAAACAACAGGGTTAGCACTGTGTCCTGCATCCAACATTTTCTCAAATAGTCTATAAGCCTCATCAACCTGTCCTTTCTTTCCTAAACCATCAACAAGTGAACAGTATGTCACAGAATCAGGATTGCAACCTCTCTGGCTTGCGCTTTCAAATATCTTATAGGCCTCCTCAAGCTTCCTTGCCTTGCATAACCTATCCACCATTATATTCACAGTTAACAAATTTGGAAACAAACTAGCAAGCTCCATCAACCCTACCACCAAAGCAAAGCATATCTATGATGATGTTATATGTTGAGGTATTTGGCTCTGCGTCCTTCTTCATGACCTCAAACAAGCTTAGAGCCTCATCAACCTTCCTCCTCTTACCAAGGCAAGTGAGGATCGAATTAAATGACACGACAGATGGAATACAACCTCTCCTTCAACCTTTCAAAAAGCTTATATGCATCTTCAAACCGCCCAACAGATCCATATCCCATAATCATCGTATTATACGCATATGCACAAGACACAGATCTTTCTGCCTCCATCTGCGCAAACAGCCCTCAGCCTCACCTAACCTTCCTGCCTTGCAGAGCACCCAAATCATGCTCGTGTATGACACATCATCCGGCTTCAGACCCTGTGCCATCAGCTCATGGAAGAACTTCCATGCCATGTCCACATTGCCAGCCTTCCCAAAACAATCAATACACACATTGTACAAGATGATGTCCGGTTCCAGGCAGCTCCCCTTCACCTCACCCACCAGCGCAAGCGCGCCGGCTACTTGCCCCTCGCGCGCCAGCGTCCGCACCTGTGTAGTGAACAGAGGCACCCCCACCTCGTACCCAACCTCCTGCATCTGGCGCAGCAGCTCCAGCGCGCGCTCTGGCCGCCGCGCCTCAGCCAGCGCGCCGATCAGCACCGTGTACGCCGAGAAGGCCGGCCGGAACTTGAGCCGCCGCATGACGCCGATCGCATGCAAGGCGTCGTCGAGGCGGCGGGCGCGGACGAGCGCGGCAACGAGGTCGGCGCACGCGGGGTTGGGGAGGCCGTACCCGAGGACGGACATCTCCTCGAGGACCTTCTCCAGTGCGGCGAGGTCGTGGTGGAGGAACGGGAGGACGGCGTTCTGGGCGTCGGCGGGAAGCGGGTGCGGGGACGAGGAGGAGGCGAGGAGGAAGAACGGGGCGGCGAGGGAGGGGGTCCAGGATGGGGAGGCGGAGAGGAGACGGAGCAGCTCGCCGGCGGGGGAGACGGGGGGGGGGGGTGAGCGGCTGGGGCGCTGGCGGAGAGGAGGCAAGACGTAGACGTTCGGAGGATGCTTAGGGCAGCGAGGAGCCGCCGCCGCCGCCAATTGGGGAGAGAGTGGTAAAACCCTAGACGGTTTTGGGTAGTGGGGAATGAGAAACTCCCGGGCTTCGCGTTTGGCTTTGGTTTGTGTTTTGAAAATCAAACCAGACATGAGCTTTTTTTCTTTTAACGAAAGGCGCATTGCCGATATCATTAAATACGGAGAAAAGTTTATACTTGTAGAAAAAGATTTATAGCTAGAAATTCGTTTTTTTAAACAAATTACATACACATGTAGAAAAAAAAACTACCCATACACGAGAAAAAGGGAATGGGATGCCTAAGACAGCGTCAAGGCTAAGAAAGGCTGGCGTTGGTTTCTCTTCTTTCGGAACTCCCCACGTTGCGAGCAGAATGAGTGAGTATACTCCTTTACTTTGGCATTTCTTGCGCATTTGCCAGCGTCTCCCCCAACTTGTGTACTGTTCTGCTCGGCTTTTAGGATGCCAGTGTTAATTCCTTACAGTTTTAGATTTTGAACATAAACATCAACACCTCACCTATGTTCAATGACTTGGCAAAAAGTTTCTCAATAATAGCACAAATATATATAAACTGATAAGGAATCCCATTTGTACTCCTAAGAGTATGTACTCCCACCTCCTTATTGAATACTCCGTTAGCATCCAATTTAGGATTTGAGCCGGCGGAAAGAACGAATGACCGTTTTCTGCTAATGCACCTGAGTCCGATTTTGGTGCAGCCGCTTTATATTCAAAGTAATTATTCAATGAACTAAGAAATACTTCTCTTTCTTGCTTAAGTATATACTTGTTTTTTAGTTCGTGTCCACTTCTTTCGTTTACTTGGTATATACGTTCGCCCTTTTTTTAAGGTTTTTGAGGGAGTATTCGTTCCCTATGATTTTTCACGATGAGCGTATGCGTACATGTAATTGAGCATATACCTCAATGTGCGATTCAGTTTAATCAGCTGAAATAAAGTATATACTACATTTAATTTAGTAGTAGTATATACTATTTAGTTAAGTTAGTAGCAGTATATACTATTTTAAATTTAGTAGTAGTACATACTTTTTTTTCTTACTAGCAGTATGTACTATTTTTAAAGTTTAAGCAGTTGAAATGAAGTATATACAATTTTTAATTTAGTAGTACTGTTAGTGTATACTATTTTTTTAGTTGCAGTATATACTATTTTTAAAGTTAGTTACTGTATATACTATCTTTAGTTAGTTAGTTGTAGTATATGCTATTTTTAAGTTAGTATTGGTATATGTACTGTAGTTTTCTAGTTGTAGGTTCGGGGTTGCTACATTATGAATGAGAACGAACTAGGAGTGTCACCGTGAAATGAAGTATCTGTCACTGTATCTAAAAGAAGTATCTGTATCTGTCACTGTATCTAAAAAAAGTATCTGTCAGTGATGAACATTCAGAAACAAAATCACTGGTAAAGAAGTATCGAGCGCTGCTACATTCAGAATTATGGAAAATAAATTTGATGCTCTAGCAGCATACTGAATTCTGAATGGACAATACCGGTACTTTTCCCCGATCAAAACAAGCAATGCAAGTATCCTTTTCGGAAGCCAAAACCAGGAAATCAAGAACGAAACATAATAATCATGGACAATTAAATCAGCATAACGAAAACCATGGATTAATTCAGTAAAGTAGACGCTGGATGCGCCTCGTAGAACGAATACAGAATCTCTGAATCCCCGCGTTGACAGATCGGTTCTCCAGATTGTTTCTCCATGCCGGCACATCCCGCTGAAGGAGGCCATGGCAGGGGACGAGGATGCCGCCTGATAGATCAACGCCGTCACCTGGGGATCGCCGCCGCACGGGCCTGACGGTGGGTCGACGCCGTCGCAACACGACCAGACAAGCTGGCCGATGGATCGGTGCCGTTGCTGCCTGGACGCTGCCCGGCAAGTGCCGCGATCGACGATGGCGCCAGAAGCAAGATCTAAGCATCCGAACAAACAACAGCCGGCAAATCATTTTTGGGAACGAATGCACTGCTGCATGCTATAGAGATCTAACAGGAAATAAAAAGGGAACTCTGGATCTGCAAGAAAAGTAAATAAAAATAACAAGGATTATAACGTCGCTGGATAGACACGATGGATCGACAACGACACCTGGGAATCGTCTGAGATGCAGGAAGACGCCGCCGCCGCCGCCGCCGCCTGGGTTTGTATTTCGCATCATCTCGTTAGATCCGTCTCGAAACGATCGGCGGCCAGTTGGGTGTACGGGATAAAAAGCGCTCGTTACGGATTTCACGCGATTAATTTAGCACCACCCGATAGCATGAGGGAGGCAATCGGGTAGGGTCGGATGGAAGCAGGAGTACGTACTCCACTCCGAGGTAGTATCTTTGTTCAGCTACGAATAAAAGCGCTCGTTTTTGAGGGATAATCTTTGTTCAGCTACGATTCTATTTGGACCTACAAATTCTTGTCCTATTTTATAATTCAAACACCCCTACAGCTACCTCCAGCTATAGTTTCCTTCAGAAACACAAAACAATCATCAAAACCAGAGCCAGCAGCCAAAAGACGGGAGAGAGAAAAGGTGGAGCAATCAGTACAACCACGTCAAACTAAACAAAGGACGAGGGACTTGAGTTGACAGAGAGAGTGAGAAAAATAGGCAACCAGAAAAGCCAGCCGCTGCACGCTCCACTCCTACTGCTACTCCAGCGCACACCTCTCTGAACAAACCCTCTCGATACTCTCCCCCCGCACCAAGAAATCACGGAATCCGCGCTGCCCTCCTCCTCGATCCCTCCCCACCCTCGCGTCCCAATCCCAATCCAGGAGCCCCGAGATCCGCTCTTCCGCGGCCGCGTATAGGGCAGCAAGCCATTCGCCGGATCCCACCCCATGGCGTCGCCGCCGCCGCCGCCGCAGTCGGGGAAGGAGGGCGGCGGCGGCGGCGGCGGCGGCGGCGGCGGCAAGGGGGAGTGGCTGATCTACGCGTTCGTGGCGCGCGGCACGGCGGTGCTGGCGGAGTACACCGAGTTCACCGGCAACTTCCCGGCGCTCGCGGTGCAGTGCCTACAGCGGCTCCCTGCGTCGGGTGGCTCCGGCGGCGGAGCGCCGGCGTGGTTCAGCTACGCGTGCGACCGACACACCTTCAACTTCCTCCTCCACCGCGGCTACGGTGAGATAGTACAGCGCGATATCGGCCAATGCCTTTGATCTGTCGCGGTTTCATCAGCGGTGTTCTTTCAGTGAGTTCTTAGGTAGTAGTGAAGTTTCGATCTTGGTAGCTGCAGTATCTAAACCAGTTGTAGATCATAACTAGGCATGTCTTCTGTATTAATTAATTTGCTGCGATAAATTCAAAACCTTTAAGGCCGCAGACTTGTCGAATCGAAACAAATTTACATGAGGAGCTAAATTTAGAAGGTAATGTTACCATGCTCCAGAAGGAGAAACAACCCAATGTGTTCTTTTTAGAAAATGATTAAAACCAGGCTTCTCAAAGAACCCAATGTTACTGTATCGTGGTATAGACGGGATCAGTTTGCAGAACCAATTACCGGGAAAGGTGCATATGAAAAATGGCAGCAGCAATCAGTGATAAGGATATGGATAAATGCTTTGAATCAGTGGTATGGAATGGTATGGATTTCAATGTATAGAGGACAATTTGCTCTTCAGTTGTGCTGGGTGCATAGTGGGATATTAGTACAAGGAATCACACCTAACTCACTCGCCTCTAATAAACAACTGACCATGAGAGACTAACCCTGCTGTTGCAATACTGCTCTCTTTGTTGCCACCATCATTATGTCCTTCTCATTCCCTGATTATGGAAACTTATGGATGTGAGGACTGAGGAGGCCTTCCTATTCTCACATTAACAAATAAAATGCCATCATCCTATTGCCACAAAAGGTTTACTTCTCAATAATCTACCATGGTTGTCCATAGTCTTGCATGGACCATTTGATACTGAACTATGTACTGTTATGTTGGAGTCCTGGAGATTGGAATATAACTTTTTCACTTGATAAATATAATATCCAGATGTCTACATAGTCATGGTTACATCTTTTCCCTATGCACATTTTGTAGGCTATTGCGTAGTTGCGAAGGAATCTGCCCCAAAGAATATCTCAGTGGCTTTTCTAGAAAGGTTGAAAGATGACTTCATGAAGAGATATGGAGGTGGTAAAGCCGATACAGCTCTTGCAAAAAGTCTTAATAAAGAATACGGGTATGTCTGTTATGAGTACTCCAGATAATTACAAAGAATGCAATTTTGTTTTGCACAAAAAATTGAGCATTCTTACTGCAGACCAGTCATAAAGCAGCACATGCAGTATGTTCTTGATCATTCAGAAGAAATAGAGAAAACTTTGAAAGTGCAGGCCCAAGTTTCCGAAGTTAAAAATATCATGTTGGAAAACATAGAGAAGGTATACTTCACTCATCTTTGTATTTGAAGAGCAGATGATGCTTCTGACTTTTGTATTGTTTTGTTCATAAATTTAATGGGTAAACCATGAATGCTTGATTAAGTGGATACAAATATACATTGAATTGCTTCTGGTTTAGAATACTCAGTGTTATGTGAGTGTCATATTAATACAGAAAACATTGTTTCCATGATAAAAAAAGTACATATCTTCAGTAAAAAGATCAGGATATGCAAGCAAATTAACTTTTAATGCAGTCATAGTACTACAGTTGAACTATCTGAGTGAGTGCAAATTAAATTGCAATTATTTTCCCTCCGTTATTTACTGAGTTAATGGGTTTCCTATTTAAATAGGTCATGTAAGTGGTTTGATGTTTGCATCCTCTCTCACAGATAAACTCAAGTACGCTTGTTTAGTTTCTTTGAGGCAAACTTGTACATAATTTACCAGTGAAAAGAAAATTAATTTATGGTATGGTTTCATGCTAGTAGGATAGCAAGAGTACAAGACAACACACAATATTATTGTAGCTTTGTGTAATTGTCAACGGTTTAGCAGTTTTGGTGATGTCTTGAATTAAGCTATAGTTATGCATTATTAACGTCTGTTCATTTGTGGTATTTTCAGACTTTGGGTCGTGGAGAAAAATTGAGTGAACTTCAAGACAAGACTTCCGATCTACGAAGTCAGGTACCCAAAGCCATCTGTTATATTTGCTGTTTTGCCATGATCCTATGGCATGCATAACATCACATTTCTTTTATTTAATTCAGGCCCAGGAATTCAAAACACAGGGTGTGAAAATTCGTAGGAAGACATGGTTGCAGAACATGAAAATCAAACTGGTGGTTCTTGGAATCCTTTTGCTTCTTGTAATAATTGTGTGGGTGTCGGTTTGTCAAGGGTTTGACTGCACCAAGCACTGAAAGATACTAATATTCTACTGTCGGTATAACACAGCTATATAATAGCTTTGGAGACGTGAATGTGTGTCGGTGAAATCAAGTGTACCTATCAAGACATCACCAAAACAGCTAAACCGTTGACAATTCCACAATGCTACCATAATATTGTGTTGTCTGGCTTGATTCTGCTGCACATTTAGCGCGATGCAAATGTAAAGTTGAGTTGGTGTCGCTGTTATTCAAACTGTGCGACCAACATTATATGAACTAGTAATAGATGGTTGCTTGTTGATTGAGTTAATTGGTCCTAACCCCCACCCCCAAAGAAATGAATATTATGTTGCTGTTAAGGGTATGTGAAAACACACGAACAGAAAAAAAATGTACGAATGAAATAGCATGTCTATTAAATTTCTATAGAAATTAAAAACAACAAAGTTTTAAAACTACTGTTTAATTGACACGAATTGACACGAAGCAAAAAAGAAAGCATAAGGTAGGACCTTATTCTTATTTTTTTTCAAAAATCTCTATAGAATTATCTAATTTATAGGAATTTTGAAGGAAAGGTTACAATCCGAAGACAGCTATATAATTTTTTTCTCATAGGATTAAAATCCTGTAACTTCTTATAAATTAAAGGGCTTATTAGATCACGGTAACCTCATTTGGTGGTATAATATTAAGATAGGTTGTTCGATTGGTTCGTTACTTAAATCCGTCTGTGTTTTTCTTTAGATCAAGGTTGGCTCATTCATTTAAACGGAGTTTTAGTGTTTACAAGGTCCTGAATACAACCAGGAATAAATACCAGTACACCAAGTAAGAAGCAAGCTCGCTCGATCTAGCCAACAAATGCGCCACCTTATTAGCACTATGGGTTACTTGAATAAAAGAAATAAAATTACTTGTCAGCGATTTGATATCAGCAACAATAGAACCCGCTGTGGATCTGGCAGCAGCATTCAACTTCTTGATTAGGGTCAAACAATCAGACTGAAAGAACAACTTGTGGAAACCTTCCTCCAAGCAAGAACAACAACATTTCCGTAATGCCCGTGCTTTAGCAATCTCTGGCACAATGATATGTTAGCACAAACCAAACCAATCGGCGGTGGAGCCACTTTGGAATCTACTTGGGGTCTACACACTTTAATAGCCAGGTTGATTTCGGACAATGCATCATGATTATATCCATGTACATATGAATCCTCTTAATTGTTGTCCTTCGACAAGCTTTACCTTCAGAGTTCTCAATTTTGGACACCATTGTGGGCCTCCCATATATGCCAGCATACAACCACTACAATAACAACTCAAGTTTCATTGCATCCATCCAAAAGATAAAAATGCCATTCCTTTAAATTTCTCATGTGCTTTTGACGTAGTTGAATACCAAATTGATGCTTTATGGGATCCCAAACAGTTGAGGCAAATTGACACTTCAAGAAATAGAGCTCTACCCTCTCAAAAATGGATTTTGAAGATTTTGAATGTTGTATCTGGTGCATAGAAAGCATTTACTATATTCAACTCCCACTGACATGTTTCATAGTTAAGCAAAGCATCCACAATTTGATATGCAGACAATGAGAGAATGGGTGCCACTAGACCAAGAATTCCATTAGCAACCCACTTGTTAAGATAGATTTAAACAAATTTACCATTCCCAATTCCCCACATCATCGCTTGTTCTAATAATTTTTTACCATGCAAAATGCTTGCATCAAGTATAAGAAGTTGAGCAAGGACAACTAGCATGCCAGAAATCAGCGAAGGGAAAGTAATGTTCTTTAAGAACTATTGCATAGAAAGATTCTGGTTCTATAAGACACCAACCTTGATGGCCTAGATTGAACAAAGGGAGATCTCTAAAATCACCGCCAACGTGTTTGCGTGACCAAAGTTGGTTCCACTCCTTCTAATGCATTTTATTTTTACCATTTCCAACTCTCCATCAAGCATCAGCAACATACTTTCTCATCTTTTCACAAGCTGTGACCAAAGGTTGAAAGCAACTCATAACAAAGGTTGGTATTGCTTGAATGACAACTTTCAGCAGTATCTCCTTTCCTGCCCTAGACAATGGACGATTAGTCCACCTGTTAATTCTCTTCCACACCCTTTTCGACAAGAACTTGAAGGTATTTGAAGGAGACCGCACTACATTAGTTGGCTTTCCAAAATAAGTATTTTTCATAGCGTCATTCTGAATATCAAGACATGCCAAATCGGATCCCTTGTATTTTTAAGATAGAACCAACAAAAACAATGGACTTCAAATAATTCACCTTTTGCCCTAAACCATCATAATAAAGTTTGAGAGTAGACTTAAGGACAAAACACAATAAATTCATATCGGCATTACTATGTACTACTGTAGGATCAAGATATCGACTAAAGATGGTAAATAGATGATTTTAAACTAAATAACATATAATCACACTAACTAACTAATTATGTTTTACAAGTTTAGGGTGATATGGACATAAGTTATTTTAGAAATGTAAATTGTACAAGTAAATTATAATAATTAAAGGGGATAAGAGACAATCAAATATTTCATCCGATATTTAGAAGCTTGCCAGCTTTCTACTTACTGTTGAGATGAGCATAACTTTACTGTTCAAACCACCAAACCTTCAAATCCCTTCATCAAGAGATGTGTAAGGTGAGAGCTGGTCCAGTGAGCTCCAAACTACTCACAAATCAACGCTGGGTCTCCTTCATGATCTCCTTGGAGGGATCATTGAGCCACAAGCCCTCTAAGTCGACTAGGAGGCGGCAACCTCCAAGAGTAATAAGTATAAACCAAGACTTAGAAATAATAAAGTACCACACTAGCTCAAACAATGATGAAATGCAGTTAGCTTGACTAAAATAATCCTCAAACACCCACAAATGAAGGGAAGAAGTTCAAGAGGTGTGAGAGTGAATGCAATGGCTCTAGAGAATTCAATGTAGTGCCAAGAGATACCTACCCACCAAAACTAGTCATTCAGGATGAAATCCCCCAACTCTAGGCACTACCGATCCAACCGCCATAGAGTGGCCGGTCCATCTAGCGGCCATGGCAACAGTTCAAAATAGAGCCATTGCCACACATTTTATGTGCCAATTGATCTGACCAATGACAAGTGCCCAGTTCAATCGACACTCCCAACCACTGAGCAATACTATTATGTAAACATCCAATCCAACTAGTCAGGGTGGCCAATCCGACTGGTGTGCGCCAAGGCTGCCTCCAGGCGGTTCTGTAAAGTCTCGGTCCAACCAACCAAGGCAACCAATCCGACCGGCGTGCCTAATAGCTACAACTAGACCATTCTGGTGATATGTTGTCTGACTAGCCTTTACTAGAACGCAAGATCAAAACCCCAAACCAAAGAGCACTCTCATACATATATTTTAACGTGACATTTTGATTACTTCTTCGTCGAGATTACCACCCCTCTTAATAACATGGTAAAGCTAGAAAGAAAACCAAGCAATCGATCACCCAACACCTAGATCATTAAAAACAAAACGCTAGATTTATCACTTTCACTTCGTTGCTTTGTGTCATCAATTTGAATTAGTGGTCACACATCATACGAACCTAACTCAAATGATAACACTCAAATAAAGTAGTTAGTTTGAATGTCATTAATTACTAAAACTAACAACGGGGTATAGATACTTTAGCTACTACCATAGCAAAATATGGTGAAAAGCCAATAATTATGTGCATTTTGTTATGATAAATCCACGAGCTCAAGACCTTTTGGAAAAAGTCTAACATTATCTTCAATACACAAAGCATCTTAACTTCACATCATGAATTGAGACTATGTGTCTTGCATTATTTATAGTTAGTTAATGTAAATAAATTAACCTTCTAAATATGCCTGCAGAGAAAAAATGTATCAAGAAAATGCCTTTACACACTAGTTGAACTTGAATGTCTAAAAAAATATCCCTCCCAAATAATTTGCACATATTACTAAAGTAGTGTCTCTAAGAAACATCTCTAGACTACAAAACTCATTTTAGAGCTGTTTTGATTATTTCAAATTGTCTCTTTAAAAATGTCTCTGCATATGATTTTTGTTGTATTGTAAATTCATGAATTAGAAAAGGAATATGAAAATTATGAACGTATTATTATTTTAAAATATTGCCAAAAGTACTCACTATTCCACTAAAACTTTGAGAATCAATACTTGATGCCGTAATGTCCATCCTGTGACTCTAGTGAAATGACCATGATATCGTCTAGAGGGGGTCAATAGACTATTCTAAAAATTACACAACTTTGAAGCGAATTAAAAAGATTAGAATTTTCGAAACACCCATCAGAACTTTCGATGTATTGGAATTTCTGAAATGACAATCGAAATATCCGGTAATTATAGGAGTAAAAACACTAAGTATAAACATAAAATAAACAACATCTATATGAATCAAAAGATGACAAATAAAATATCTAAGTAAGATATAAAGTCACCAATTAAATCAACTAAGAACACAAGTAAATTGTGTAAAAACAAGCTCAATCACAATATGAACAAGGCAAGAACGAGTAACCAAGGGAGGACACGTGTGATTTGTTTTTTGAAGTTTGGATCCACCAACTCTACATTTACATTGAGGGGCCATAAAGGCTAGGTCTCATTCAACCATTTTTTCTCTCGAGATTGCATAAATGCACTTCTTGATTTCACTTAGAGGCAAAATTGAAGTCTTCACAAACCTTTTATGGTACACCATAACCTTGGATACTCACTAGCGACGTTGGTCTGTAAGAGTAACGAACACAAACACATATTTACTTGCTATGAACTAAAGTACTCAAATTAAAGCAATGAAGCTCACTTGCTCTCAACCTTCTCAATCTCTCAATCCAACTTTCTCTTCTTCTCAAATCTCTCTCATAAAGAGTTACCACTAAGTTATGGGAATGTAGAAGGCTATTTGGCTTTGGATGTGTCTATGTCTTGCCCAAAAATAGCAGCTACTTAAGGTGGGGGTGGAGGGGATTAAATACCCAAGCCCCTCAAAACTATTGTTATGCACATATTGGATATTCCAAGATCACATCAAAATTCTCTATATTTTTCTCAATAGAATTGCTTGCGACCATATCGAAAATTTTGATGCTTATATCGGGATTTCCAACCTTCATCAAAACTTTTGAGATTCATATTAGAACTTCAATATTTTTTCAACAAAAGCAAACATGGCCATATCGGAAGTTCTGACACTCACATAAGAATTTCCAACCATATCAAAATTTCCGATATCACTCACCAAAACATTCATAATTCTTTGCTCGGAATTTTCATTTTTGATGATCTTGGACTTAGAGGGCTACCCAATCCAACCTAATTCTAGGTCTAAAACCACTCAAAGGGAGGTTTAAAACTTGGGTTTCTTTCAATATAGCACTAGGAAATGTCACTTTGTGCACTGAGACATACACATACGTATCGACGTTGCATCCATTAATAATACGATATTCTTATACTCAAATGTAAATAGGAAGAGAAGTTTACCAATAAGAATGTCTTCATGCCATCTTTCATTCTTTGTCTTGAAAGATATCAACACTAAAACCTTTTCACCATATATTATTAAATTGATTGATGTGGGTTACTTATAGCTTCAAATGGCCTTGTAGGTCTATCACAACAAATCCTTCACTTGCCTTTCACCATCAGATTTGGTCTTTTGGTGCCAAGCCACTTGCTTGCCCTTCACCACTGCATGGTCTATCATGGCTGAGTATTGCTTGTTTTTCACCGTCTTTGCCATAGTAGCCACTTTGTACCCCACAATTTTAATATCTTCATTTTATTATTCTTGATATCTTTAGATGTAAAGATCTCACTTAAGTATCAACACCTTTTTTAATTCTTATGATCTATTTATCTTATTCAACTCAATGAAATTGTTAGTCCCAATAATTCAGTTGTTGACCTCCACTTATTGACTAACTGATCATATATATATAATGATATGAATAAATCGATGAGTATTAATAGCCACCACAAGTGTCATATACTCACATGTATGATCAAATGCAAAGATCTCAATTAAATGTAAGTAATTAAATTGGATCAAATATATGTATCTATAGGATTTGTTCACCATAAATATATGTATATAAAATATTCGCTAGAAGCAAGTGTATACATATTTAGAGATGAATCAATAGGAATTTATCCTATACAACAATAGAAAGCATTTATAAAAAATATAGACATAACAATAAATACATACCTTCATTATATTTATGTTCTCGAGACTAAATAAGATAAGATTTGAATAAAATATTAGTCTCAGATGTATATGTTAGTAACATGGAAATAGTATATATGAACACATCAATATATACATAGAGAAAAAGAGTGATACTTAGCATGACCTCTATACATTTTGTCTTTGTTAAGATTAATGTCCACTATCAATTATATTTGTATCTCAACTCATATAAATTTTGAGAATGAACTATTTACCAACTCATGAAAAAGGTTAGCCATAAAACTAGTTTATTATAAATCACCAAAACAATAATTATAAATTATTGATTATGGATCCTTTAATCTTTTTCTTTTTGTGATGGATGGTAACCTAAAGTAAAACATATAGAGTTTGAGTGAATGATATAGAATGAGTGCCCCTAAAATGTGCATACATATGAACATAGAGAAAAATATATGCATATACTTAATGAAAGGCAATTAAGGAGTTCATTATATATTCTAGATCCCTAAGAGAGATAACTTTAGAATAATAAGAATTTATCACATATCTCTCATCATTTCTATTTTCATATCCGTATGAGACAAGATAAAAAAATACCCATAAAAATATTAGTATCATATAATTGAATTTGTCATTGTAGGATCAAGATGCCAACTTAAGGGGGTAAATAGGCGATATTAAAAATTTCCTATAATACGCAAAGTTATCTAAATTGCTATGACATGGTGAAGGAGGGTCTAACTAAACAACTATATTAAGTTTTGTATATCTAGGGTGATAAGGGCTCAAAAAGTCTCTATAAATATAAATTGCACAAAAATAAATGCAATAAGTAAATGAGATAAGAGACAATGCCTTTTTTACCGAAGGTTCAGAAACTTACCAGTTTACTACTTCACCGCTTAAATTATCAAGTCTCTAAATCCCTTCGTTAAGGGATTAGCAAGATAGGAGTTAGCCTTGAAGAGGTCTACCTAAACCTCAATCATTAGGGTAGTTCTTCTTTCACTCTGAAGGTAGTGAACTCCAAACCACTCACAAACACGTCGGATCTTCTCCATAATCTTTTTAGAGAGATCCCCGAGAATCACCTCCTCCAAGTCTTCTAGGAGGCGGCAACCTCCAAAAGTAACAAGTGGTAACCAATGCTTGAAGAAGATTAAGTGCCACACTAGCTCAATAATGATGTAATGTACTTAACTTGGCTAAAACAACCCTTAAATACCCTCAAAATTAGAGAGAAAGCTTAAGAGGTGTAAGAGTAAAGGCAATGGTTTATATAGAATAGATGCAAGGCCAAGAGAGACCTCTTGTTGCTGGTGGGTGAGTATTTATACCCACACCAATAAAAAATAGTTGTTAGGGGCAGAAACCCCTACTTCTGCATATGGCTGGTTCGACCGCAGTTGAGGAGACGATCCGACCGGACTTCCTGCTAGCGGTTTGAAAAAGAACCAAGCGAGTATTAAATGCGCCTATTTCGGTCTGACCAAGGGCAAAACTCTGGTGCGACTATACCTAGGCCCGGACCAACTGTCCTAATTCCCGGACTGACCGACATCTTCGAAAACCTTTTTGTAAATTGCTGGTCCAGTCATTGGTCCCGGTCCGACCGAGTGATAAAGCAGCGCTCAAAACCCTTTCTAGAAGATCGCGGTCTCACCCTTTCCAAGCTTGCCAGAGCTCAAAACTTCTTTGAAAACTCCCGCTCAAACCAACCCCAATGTCCGGTCTGACCGACTCTCACTAGAACGCTTTTTCTAACTTAAAAAACTTTATACAATTAATCTAACGTGGTATTTTGATCGACTCTTTGTAATTGTTATTGACAAAGCTAGAAAAATAAACCTAACACGATCACTCAACATCTCGATCGATATAAAAAACAATAAATATTTATTCACTTTGCCACCTTATTGCTTATCAATTTTAATCAATGGTCAAATTACTTGCCTTGCCTGATCTTCATACGTAACTAACTTAATTATAATATTTAAATGTAATCATTAGTACATAATTTATACTCGTCATTAATTTCTATAAACGTCATTAACATGAAACCAATTTAATGACACTTAAAACTTTAGTGGTCATTTAGCCGTACAAACTCAAAACACCTGAGTTGAAGGACCAAACACATAATTATTATTGATCTGCGACAAATGATATGATTTGAGTATAAGTGATGGTTCTTTCTTGGGATATCCTAATTGCAGTTGGAAATAACTTCACGACATCCTGACGACCTCACGGATTTAATGGTTGTAAATTAAGAACAAATAACTGTTAAATACATCAGCTAATATTTATTTGGCTTACTTAAGGACATGAATGCTATGTTTGGATTGTTTACAATTGGTGAGAGCATACCATCGTAATTCACGAATAGGACAATCTTTTTGCCTTGAGCATTTGATTTTATTTATCAAATGAAACATTTTGCCTGCCATAATAAAAAAGGAGAAAATACTTTGAAATTATTTTAGAAGCCTAACAATAAGTGTTAGGAGGGGCTTGTGCCCCCACATCAAGAGGGGACGTGTAATGTAACTTAATTAATAAATATATTTAGGTTGCACCTTTTACTTAATTTAGGGTAGTTTCAAGAATACCTTCAGTGTTGAAGATATGTTCAACATTGGAATACCAATGAATAAAGCATAGTCCCGATAACTACACCACATCATTGATTTCCCCCACTTACAGTTCTATTAAATTTTGCCGTACAACTGATAGCCTCTAGAAATCTGACACTTAATGTGTCAACTTTGTTGAGCATGCACGTCCATATATAATGTGCTTGTAGGTATAAACACTATTTGTCTCAGTGCCCAATCTTGTAAATAAATTCACTACCTATTAAACTTCTGTTGTTTAATTTTGGTATAAGAAAAGTCTATACACAATGATATGATATAATAAATATCAAACTGAAGCTTCTCACTAGCAATTTAAAGGTTGCATTAGTCATAATATATAATGGCATGGATACTGGAAGCACATACCAACTGCATGTCCTTTAGGGCCTGGTTGATGGATCCTTTGCCGTTAGTGATGTTGCCATGACATTGCCCAGCTACAAACATCTCCTCACTTACTGAGTATAGTAAATAGAGTATGGGTGAAGGATACATTTACATTAAATGGTAGTGTTTTTTAATAATAAATTCATGTGTTTTCTATAACGGTTGTTTAATGTGTAGTTTTTTTGCTTTCACAGTTATAACTTCACAAATCTATCAATAATCCCACGTCACATCTTACTTAATAGGAGAAATGACATCAAGCATCTGCATTGTTATGAACATGGCTAATCTTAGCTTGTTGAACTTCAAAATAATTATCCAAAAAAACATTGTAAAATTAGTAGCAAAAGATATGGAGGATCTCTCCTCCTCATTGTCAGTGACAAGTACAAGGACAATAGCTAGTTGTGACACCGACAATGGCCGTGAGTTTGACCGGCTACCTGGTGGCAGCCGGCTGGCAGGGTTGCAACAACAGTTGGCTAGAAAATGCATCGTCCTCCTACAAGCAATAGAAGAGATGCAATCCCGCCGTGCTTGGCACATGAAAAACAAACTCACGGAAGGAAACCATTTAAAAAAAATCCCTTTAATTTGTATGGAGCATCTGCCCTACATGAACTTTATATGATTTGCCTTTCCTTTCAACTGAATTATTTTGCTCCTGTTTCATGTAAATTCCTTTCAAAACAGATTATTTGCCCATGTTGAATTCACATGATTACTTATTTGTCCACGATGTGTCAATGTGGACCTTTTCAAAATTACTTAGTTTACATAAAATTTTAAAACCAACAACACACCTTTTCAAAATATTTCGCTCATATTAAATATATTAAAATTTACTTAATATAAAAAATGATTTGCTAGATTTAAGATGCTTAAAGATCTGTAATTTTCCAGCTATGTAAAATTGCACATAACTAGGCCTAAATTGCAGTGCTTTTAGTTTACTTCAACTACAAATTTGTTGTTGTATATGTTTTTACTTTATTTTTATTTAAGTTTAAATATTTCTATATGCAGGTAGTTCATATTATTGTCATAAACTATAATAACATCTATCGGATGTGAAGAAAACAAGTTCATTTTAGCCGAATCGGTAGAGCAAGAGAATAACTTTTAAAAACACGGAATAAGAGATCCTGAAACATATGCAATACATTATATTCAATTGAAACATAGAAAATTTGGGCAGCTTGCAGTCATCCACTTAACACATCCTATCAACGGGCCTGCTTATATGTTTAGGTTAGAATAATTTTATATATGAATATGTAATTAGAAGGAATTTTGTTTAAATAAGTGATAGACAGATTAATGAGAACTATTGTGAAAGTGATCACCTGAAATTTAAATACTTCCATAGATAAAAGAAATTGTAGTAAATCATCCACCTGGACAAGCACACGGCCAGATAACTAGCGGACCTAACGGGTTAAACCAAATTTACTCTCTCAGAAGTGCTTTCTTGAGCTTTTCTGAAAGAAAAAAAAAGAGAGATTTCTGGAGCATGTCACGTCCCACGTGCAGTACAGCTGGATATCCAAAACCAGATACGGCTAACACTATGCAACACAACATCCCTTTCCTCTCTTTTTTCAAAAAAAGAAAAACCATCCCCACCCCTTTCCTCTCCTCCTCGTATCCCAATTTCCGAATAAATTTCAACCCTAAAAATCCAAAATTAAATCCCTTTCTTTTTATTTCTTCCAAGTTACAACCCTCCTCGATTCTCTCTCTCCCCCACGCACCGCCAAAATTTGCCAATCGACTCCCCTCGAATCGAATCCCCCCATCCTCCCGATCCGTCCTCCAAACCCTAGACAGGAGAAGGGAGCCGTCATTAGTGTTAGGGCTTCCTCATCCTGCTCCTCTACCCGAGGCGGCGTTTCGCGGCCATGGCCCACGGCGGCGGCGGGAGGGCGAAGGTGACGCCCAACCTGGCGATGGACGAGGAGGGCACGCGGGTGCTCAACCTCACCGTGCTCCAGCGCCTCGACCCCGCCGTCGAGGACATCCTCATCACCGCCGGTCACGTCACGCTCTACGACTTCGACACCAACCTCAACCAGTGGGTAAGACGCTGCCGTCTTTTTTGTTTCTTTTTTTTTTTCGATTCGTGGCTGGGTCCTGCTTCATGTTGATGGATTTAGCCTGATTTGTGTGCCCGTGTTGTCCTTGCAGAGCCGGAAGGACGTGGAGGGGTCGCTCTTCGTCGTCAAGAGGTGCGTTCCCCCTGCCTAATGTGTTTGATTTGGTTCCGTATCTTCGTTGATTTAGTTATCGGTTACTTACATACCGGAAAAGTGGATTTGGTAGTGCCATTTGATTAGAAGTATGAACGCAATATCATGCAGAATCTAATGCTCCTAAACGTATTGGGAGGTTGGTAATTTAAACTCCTAAACGTAGATATTGCAATCGTTTGTTGATTTTGCTTCTCTTGGTGCATTACATGGCCAACTATGTTTTGTTCAAGAGCACAATTATATTGATGCTAATTTCGATTTTAGAAAATTGCCAGAAAAGGTTGAAAACCTTGGCACCAGATAGTGCTGTTGTGCAACTGTATTCTGCCAACATGACAACATTTACACTTCATGGCACAGTTTTGTCAGCATATTTAGTTTTGAATGCGTTTTAGTGCTTAGGGGTTTAAGGTTTAAGTGTCCCCATTTCAGAAAACAGGTGATGAAACTGTCTGGAAATACAAAAAAAAAAAAGAAAAAGAAAAAGAAAAAGAAAAAGAAAAAGAAAAAGAAAAGCATCCCTGGTACCTAAATCATGAAAGGAAAGCAATACCACTGAGTCCATATGCACTGACTGCTCATTTTTATACGGTATATCATGGATATCCCACATTGTTCAAATGATTGGGTACACTTTGAATGGTGCAATGTTCACCTTTTGCAAATGCGGTTGCAGGAACTGACATTTTGCTTATCCAGATGTTTTTTCTCTTAATCTTCAGATAATGCAAATGTGTTAATGTAGTACCAATGAATCACGTATTAGTTGTGTTGAATGCTATCACATTTTGCAATGCAGGAATTCACAGCCCAGATTCCAGTTTGTTGTCATGAATCGGCGTAATACTGGTACGCTGCATGTAAATTTTCTTGGTTTTCTTAGACTTGAACGAAATTTCTGTAATTTTCTATGTAGTATATTCAACCTTTTTTAAAACCTGTGCATGAAAATGATCATCTCAGTATCTAACATGTCATTCATGATTGTCATTATCGATGTGCAGTCAGGAACTTGTATCAGCTTATTTCTTAATTATTATTCAGTGAATTATAGTTAAACCTCAATGCTAGCAGCTCCCTGATGGGCTTCATTACAAAACAGTAGATATTTAGGAGAAATTTCATCTCACAAATCACAAACTTTTAGGGTCAAGCAGCATTTCAGGAGCTTTTTCTTCACATTCTTCTATGTTGTTTTCTTAGTATTTCGCTGCCTTCATCTTATCAACAGATAATCTAGTTGAAGATCTCCTGGGAGATTTTGAATACCAGCTCCAGGTTCCCTATATAATGTACCGCAATGCTGCACAAGAAGTTATTGGTATTTGGTTTTATAATTCCCAGGAATGTGAAGAAGTTGCAAATCTTTTTAGCAGGTAAATTTGTAGTTCCTACAAATAATGCTCCTTTTACTTGTCTTTGTAGATCATGCTCCTGGTTTCTTGTTGTAGATTGTTCAATTCATGTATCTTGCTGCTTATATATGTATAATGACCTGAAATATCATCTGAAATGTGTATATTGAATTATGTCAACATAAGTTATCCTTATAGTCATCACTTTCTAATACCAACACCAATTTGTTGATTCATATGACTAAAAATTCAGCACAAAGGGTTAAACCATGCAACATGATTGTGTGAAATGTTGAGTGTCTATGGATCACTGAAATAAGGACATGTGACAGTAGTAATGAATCATAGCCTCATAGGAATGATAATATGTTAGGGATTAAATATTTTGGTCTGCAGTAGTACTGACATGATAGTTGCTTATACAAATGCTAACAAAAAAATCCATCTTTCTATGGCATATCTTGTAATTTTCTATTATGAGATAATGTGTAGTTTGCATGCCAAATATGTCAGGGCCAGCTTGCTTTTGGTGTCCTTGGAATTAGTATTACAGTAATTGGCTTGATTAACTGTTATACCTGAATGGTAGAAAAAAGTAATTTTGATAACTACCACAATGTAAACAGAACCTCTTTGTGTCAGTATATCACGCTTCCAGTTTATTTTGCTTTTATTATATAGTTAAGATTGTTAATTAGTTATGCATCAATTATATGACATTTAGAAAGTTAAAATTATCGTGGATGATAGGTTCAGTAAAGAATATTTTACTATCTTTGCTTGCTGTTAGCACTTTTAACATCTCATTGATAAACCTGCTTTAAACTTTCATTCTCACTTCATAAGTCAAGGCTTCGCTCTTTCTTATACTATTTTTTCTCATCCTGATCTTTTGTGTGATTGTGCAGGATATTGAATGCATTCTCCAAGGTAACTCCGAAGCCAAAGGTTTCCTCTATTAAAAGGTACTTGAATGTGTGTTTTGTGCTACATTTGTTGATTTGATTGATGAAGTAGTGCTGCTCAACATGACATGATATGAAATATTACTTTGTTATGGACCTTGCAAGAATATTTGTTGGTTTATCAAACAAGTGTTAAAATGCTTCTCTTTAGAGAGTTGAACATTTTCTAGTACTTGAGATTTCAGATAATGGTGGTCGAATATTTTAATCAGAAAATATGTACAGTACAAGTTACTGAAGGCATGCATACTGTTATCTGAATGGATTCCATTATGTTATGTTGCACACACCTTGGTGCCTTTTGCATGACACAATTTTGCACTCAAATTAGCATGTCATCAATTTAAAATGAGATTAACATGACTCGTGTCTATTACTTTTTGTTCATTTAATATTTTATCTTACTGCTGTATTATAAACCATTCACTTAAAAACTCTATTTTGTTAATTTTAAATGGGATATTTCCATAAACTAAGTATTATTATTTTAATGGTATTATACTGTTATCGATCTTATTGCAGTGAATTTGAAGAGCTGGAAGCAGCACCTGCTTTGGTTGAAGGTACACTAGAGCCTCAGACATCGAATATCATACCAGTTACTACCCATGTCCAGGAGGATCCCTTATCTGCATTCTTCAGTGTACGTAAAGTTTGAAACTAGCCTTTTTCTCTTCAGCTTTACTTTTTCTTATGATCTCTTCATCTCCATTCTGTTTTAGCTTATTAGCAATTGAAGTTTTCTGTAATTTCCTCAAGATAGAAGTATAGAACTTTGTATTTTTAATCTATAAGAAAATTTGGGTCTCTTGGAACAGGGAGCTTTAAATGTTGGCAGCAGCTCTGGTGTAGCAGTTACAGGACAGAATCAATCTTTTGGTTCTATTCCTTTATCTTCACATGCACCAACAAGTACCAGTATATCGCAGCCTCCTGCTGTGCACCATTTGCACCCTTCTCAAACTTCATCAGTATCTGGGATAGCCCCTGATGTTCATGGTGGAACTGGTGCTGTGGTCAACAGGTCAGCAAGTCTTCTAAATCCATCGCTTTTTTCACCACTGACATCTTCGCAGACAACAATGGCTCGCACCAATTCGGTGGTACCAACTGCTCCACCTCAACATCCTCGTATCGCTCAGCAGCCACAGAGTGCTCCCTTGCTTCAGCCTTTCCCGTTACCTACAGCATCACCTTCACCACCATATGGAACTCCATTACTTCAACCATTTCCTCCACCAAATCCATCCCCATCTCTTGCATCAGCAACAGTCTATGGCCTGGTATTATCCAGAGAAAAAGTCAGGGATGCATTACTTAGACTTGTTGAGGTATGTTGCAATAGCAATTTATGCATATTTCATGACTTATCTTTGTTGGATTACAGAGTTAAATATTTTATGAATTGAGTCTAGGCTTCAATTGAGGCAATCTGCAGGGACTGATGCTCTCATTAAATCATAGGATGGTTCCCTGTTCTATTGTCTTGTGCATAATTCCAAATGTACTTGTATTTATAGTAATGATGTCTCTCTTAGTTACACCAAATGTACTAGTATTTGTAGTAATGTCTCTCTTAGTTACAACTTACTACCTCGTCTCAAAATATACCTACCTTTCCAGTTCAATTGGTATATTTTGAGACGGAGGTAGTGCAAGCCTGTGATGTTTTATGCCTTTATTTGCTAGCTGCATTCTTGCATCCTGGAGGTAGGAAATTATTAACGGTTATGTCTGTTCTTTGTTATGCCAGAGTGATGAATTCATCGATTTAGTCTACCGGGAGATTGTGAAAGGATAAAATTATCATTCAAGATAACCATAGTTCCAACAAGCTTGGTTTATGTTTTAGACTAGGGACTTTTATCATCTTTTGTTAAGTTATTCAAGTTGCAAGACATGCTACTGTATATTTGTTGGTCAAGTCCATAGGTGCACCATCCCCCATTGGCGGAGTCAGTATTTTAGTGCCATTTACATATCTGTAAAGACGAACTGAATCTATCTGTGCTTTGGAATATATTGTGTTATGTCCTTGGTGCAGAAAAGTTTTGCTCGAGATATATTTGTATCCTTTGGTCACATAATCCATGTGAATTGTGAGCCAGTTTCGTTTCTACTGGGATGATCGAGTCCACCAGCGGGGTTATGTTTTCTTTCAGCAGTTACCATACAATTCACATGGCTCACAAGTTAATACGGGAGCTCTCATTTGATTTAATCATAAATTTCTACCTGAAAAGCATTGCAAAAACGGGTACTGGGCTATTGGCACCTTTATTTTGCTACTTGTCGATATACTATGCTATTGACAGCTCCATTCACAAAAAAAGGAAGTAAACACAACTTTTACCAAGGCAAGGCAATATAGCCGAATATGCCAAAATAATACCAAAGTGGAATCTACATAAACTGACTCATTCTGATACAAGAGACTATCCTCAAGGCTTCAATTTCATCATCCTTATGAAGTCACAAGAATACTTGCAGTTACATACTTGCGGAAACACAATCATTCCAATAAAAATGGACGCATATTTATGTTATTTTTACTAGTGCCAATTTAACTTTGTCTAGCTGCTATGCTATGCAGTGGAATCTGCCCCTCGTGCAAAATCTTCTACTAAATCTATATTACTTCTCTGCTTCCAATCCAGAAAGAAAACATGAGCATTTGAAACGTCACTGAAAGCCTTACCCTCTGGAAGGCACAAATATTATTATTCTTTTTTTTTACAAAAATTACACTATTTTCTGTGAAATTCATATTAAATTGCTGCATTTTAGGGAGAAGGAGGCGTTAGTTCAAAGACGTAGACGCGTGCTTGCTCAAGTACTCTACGGCGATGGCTGAATGCAAGGCAGCTCCTGCCGGAAGGACGTCCTCGTCGATGACGAAGTAGTGGGGGTGCAGCGGGCGCACCTTCTGCATAGTTGTCTGGTTGCCGACGCCGATCATGAAGAATGCCGCTGGGAACCTCTGCGCCCATTAATGGCACGCCCACCTTGACACCGTCTTCTCCAAGCACGGCCACCGCCCTGGCATGGCCGTACATTTCTTTGTCATTCACGGTGGCTGGGTACGGGATGTGTTCTTCCTCCATGAAGTCAACAGTCACGGTGCACCGGTGCACAGTAGCGTGTGCTTCTACAATCTGCCAGAGAATCATCATGTCATGAACTGATCATTTTCAGTTAACAGGCTACATGGACAGTGGAGGTTGTAAACTTTGGAAGGACCATTTGTCTAATTCAGATGAAGCCGGCTTCAGATAGGCGGGAGAAGAAAGAATGCTTCTTTGATCATGTTACCTCTTTGATCCTCTTCTTAAGGTATGAGAGGCCTTCTATTGTCAAGCTCCTGAACGTGCCACTGAAAGATACGGACTCTAGGTTGACATTGTAAGCATCGCCTGCTTTCATGAATGTCAGAGATCACCTGACAGTAGCAAAAGGACATAATGATGTTATTTACTGCCAAGGAACACATCTGATGAACAAACTATGACATAAGTTGACGTAAGGCAGGCTGGAAATTGAGAGTATATGTGATGCAAGTAAAGTACTACAAGGGAACACATACCACAGCCTCAAGAGGATCGATTTACTGGGATACAATCTGCTGGAGGCTGATGATGACAGAGGATGCAGTGAGGATGGGGTCAACAGCGTTATGCGGGCTTGTGGCATGACCACCCTTTCCAGTGATCCTTGCAAGAAACCGGCCTGATGATGCAAGAAATGGCCCTGGCCTGGATGCAACAACACTTACTGGAATGCTTGGATTGACATGCAAGCCAAAAATGGTTGACACATCATCCAGAACACCTTCTAAAATGTGGAGTGAGCCAGCATAACCTTCCTCTGCTGGTTGGAAAACGAGCTTCACCGTACCCTAAAAGGAAACATGAAAGACCCACATTAGCAAATATGATTATAGATTGAGATCCTGTGTTTGGGAGATTACAGGAATCTTGTCAATGGATTGATGCTGTATCAACTCAAGTTACTTATGGACAAGGAAGCCAATCTGTACACATTAAGTGATTGTCATTATTGTCAGTTGTCACCCTAGGATTTTCTACTCAAGTGATCATATTGTATAATGATTCTAATTTTTTGTTTCCTCGCAAGGATTAAGCTCGAGTTGACAAGTTTTGGTCAATGGACAATGGTCACATAGTACCTTGAGGTCATCCTTCCAAGATCGAAGTAGCTTAGCAGCTCCTAGAAGCACTGTTGTGTGAGCATCATGCCGACAAGCATGCATCTTTCCGCTTTCCTCGCTCTTGTATTCCCAATCTACCAATTCCTTCCAAACGGTGAGCACAACGAGAAAGCAAAAATGTTAATAACATAAGAAGGTACTTACAAAATATGAAGTGTGTAGTTAACCAGATATTAGATTGAGACGAAGAGTGCTTGTTGCGCAAAGCTATGGAATACATTTAGAGCAAGGTTAAATCTCCTTTACAATATCCGGAAAAAATTAATCACGATGACACATTTGTTCCAACATCATGTTATTCAATCAAGTATATAGTGTTTTAGAAAGCATACAATCAAAATTCCCTATCTTTTAGCTTTAACATAGAAAGCCAATTTAGGTTGATTATACGAAAAGTATCAATCATGATATTTCACAATATATATAGATCTTTTAATTCTTTAGTTACCTATATCCATATAAAACAGTGTAGGGATACATATAAGGAGACTATACCATCGTTGAGAACACAATATATTCTTGATTAGATGGAGTAATTATTTTCTCACTTGTTAGCGATAATATCATGGTAGATTGACCTTAATTTGCAGGAAACATTGCACTTAAAACATGTTTCCGTTTGTTTAGAAGACACAAGTGCAGACAATACCAATGTAGAATACTATTTTCCTACCGTCCTTTGTTTCTCACATGTGTTCTGAACAACTGGTTGGTATAGGTAGTTTTACATCTCAATTAAATAGGAGTAACCAGCACCTGGCATCCAAACAGATAACACAATGACAACGAAATACAAAAGCTGTATATTCTTATCTCTTTAAAAAAATGCAAAAACTGTAGCACCTCACAGAGTAAATGCATTAGGATAGGCAATGCAAGATAGCCCTAAGCAGAGGCCACTGATAAACAATTTGCCTTATCTTGTTATTAATGCCTTCTGTTACCCATTTGTCAATGTTTTGTTGGGTCATCCGTTATTAGTGACTATATTATGCGAACTAACAGCCACGGTTATGCTAGAAATGCGAGAAGTTTGGAACAACAATTGACTAATTTTACTACAGAAAGCAATCTTTGATCGATTATGGCAAGCTCCATTTCAGTAAGCTGAAGTCAATGGATTACCAACCAATTAGATTTGACCTAATAATTTGAAACAAGCTGAATGTAATTAAATACACAGGAAATTAAATTATCGCCACAGCCCAAATTAGCCAGGAGTCCATTCATCTTTTCCCAAGAGAATCCACTCGAGATCAATCAATCACACGATCCTAATCGAGAGTAGGCGCGCGTACCTGCAGGGGGAGCGCGTCCATGTCCGCCCTGAGCGCGAAGACGGGGCCGGGCCTCGCGCCGCCGCCGATGGTGGCGACGACGCCGGTCCGTGCGACGGTCCACTGGTAGGGCACCCCGATCGCGTCGAGCTCGCTGGTGCGGCGCTCCTCGAAGGTCAGCTCGGGGCGCCGGTGGATGCTCCGCCGCAGGCCGCGCAGCCACGCCGCGGACAGGAGGCCGCCGCCGCCTCCCCGGGGGCGTCGCATCCGCCGCGAGCGGCGAGGGATGGGACAAGAAGAGGAGGAGGAGGAGGAGAGACGAGGAGGCGGCCATGGCCATGGTGAGTAGCTTGGTTGTTCCAGTGTTTTCTCTTTTTTTCGTTTTCTTTCCTGAGAAGTTGTTATACTTATACTGAGAGCACAGGCCAGGCCCACAGACTCACAGAGGCAGAGGAAAACAGTACTCTTTTCGTTTGCATATATACTCTGTACTTTTTGTTCTTTGGGATATGTTCTGTACTTGATACTTTTGACATTTTTTTTCACAGATACTGGTACTTATTACGCCAGCTATTATTTAGGTGTGATTAAGGTTAAGGAGAGAAAGACATTATTGATGGATTGGGATGGAAGGGTATTTATATATAAAATAGAAATAAATTTAAATGAGAGGTGAATAATGAGATAAATAGTAGAAATAATTATATTTATAGATAGAGAGTACTGTAATATTTATAATTCTAATAGCATACTAGTGCATTACAATAGGACCATATCATTAGAGATGGGTTGCACACGTTGATAGACAAAGAGGATGATTTCGTTAACCAGTAGCTTGTTTTTTTATGGGTTTATCCGTAGGGCGTGCTGCGCATGAGAGGGACAGGAGAGGAGGATGATTGCGATTTTAAGTAGTAGAAATAAAGTTTCATTTTACCCTTGAGGCTATCTATAGAAAAGTCCGGAGTACAAAATAAGCTCATTTGAAATAGACAATTGGACAGATGGTGAATAATTGCTAAAGGGATGAATTAAATATTTTATATTATAAAGTTAACAAATAGTCTAGAATATGCTATCAAAACAATATTGATGTAAAATGTTCTCAGAGAAATCATGCTGTTCAAAGCGTAGCACAAATAACCAGTTCCTGTAATCTAAAAAGAATGGGTGTTGAAAAATTGAACTAGCCTTAATCCATTGCATACCAAATATTACATTGGAGTATTTGGTCATCCTCTATTCCTCTTGTATTCTCTGTGCACCAATCAAAACTGCCAAGTAAATGCAAATTTAGGGAGTACTGATTTATGTAAAAAAATTGTACAATATATACAGTATGTTGCTAGTGATTTGCAGCTCCCTTTCCATTGTAAGACACCTACTCCAATATTCCTTGCAACTTTAAAGTAACTGTGTCCATAATATTGTGGTTTTCATCCATAAGATGTCATGGTGGCATTATAGCACATACTCCTATGAGGACATCTCTTTTAGCATACTTTTAGTAGTTAATCGAAAGGTATAATACACCTTGTGTCACAAAAGACTACAAAGCAAAGCCACGAATCATCATTGCACAATTATCATATTGTATTGGTTACCATGAATAACATTTGTTACACTACACCCATCCTTATAATTATCATATCAGTAATTTTGTTAGCACATAATTTACCCATCAAACTTGACCGATTTCTTAGGGCTTTTGGTCATCTAGACCAACCAAGAGCCATCCACAATACAGAGAGGCTAATGTTAAAATTTCTAAAGCCAGAGGATGTTTGAAGACAATTATAGCAAAACACAAAGGAATATAATAAGAGCATCCGTAGTGTTGTATTTAGAGGGGTCCTAACAGGAGAAAGAGATAGGACCAGTTCTATATTGCACACGTTTTCTCAACTGGTTCTGGTTTAGTGTCAGATGCTATGCAAAGGGCTAAACTCCATAGGAAAGAGAGCACGTAGGCCCCTTGTCAGAGCAACGCTAGGAGAGAGTCAGATGGAGAAAAATAATTCATAGAGGTTATTTTATTAAGCTAGGCTGCACCATAGCAACACTGGTCGATTCTAAATACTGCAGCAGTTTTCAGCGAAGGGCTGTCCTTCATGTGGATCTCACCTTAGGACCCCCTCCAAGAAATATACACTCGACATGCTCTAAGAACCCTTCTTGTCAAATTAGAATCAAGAAGAAAGATGATGAGAGCTATTTTATAAATCAAAGTGGGCCCATAGTTTTTGAAATGAGAAATGAGAGATGCTAAGCCCATTGTACTCCCTCCTATCATTATTATTTGTCATTTTCTGGCAACAAAAGGGTACTATGTGAGCGTCATGTATTTTCGTTCGAATGGAGTAATAAACTTTGAGAAACTAGCAACCGCTTACATAGCAGTAAAATAAATAATAGCCTTTCTAACATTGCATATGTCCTCGTAGCATGGGCAGTGTGCTATCTTGCCCGTGAACCAAGCATACTCCGGTACGTGCTTGGGAATTTTGCTACTACAACACCAATGATTGGGCCTGTTTGGGATAAGGTTGGATGTGATATGCCATGTTTTTGAGGATGAAATTATCAAATCTAATTGTTTGGTTATATGGATGAGATGAGCTAACGTTTTGTTTGGTTGCTAGGTTGAGAGTGAAAGTGTATCTAGATCTCTTAATTTATTTTAGTGATTAATACCATTATAATTGGAACAGACTAATCTTGTTTGGATAAATGATTTGAATTGCATCCAAAAGTTTGTACGGTGAGTTGAAAATGGTGAGAAGATTAAAACAAACTGTATAAAACCGTGCACTCTTGTTATTTTCTTTTGATAAGATGTCATAATGCCACACATAATAATTGCTCTAAGTCTGTGTTCATCGATCACTCTTTAAAGGCATTATCTTTGGTTTAGATTGGAATATCTGCTGGAATATCCGATCTCTTAAAATTTTTGGAATATTATACAAGTCGAGCCTCTTGACAACTTTATTTGAAACTATCGGAATTTCTGATCTCGGATCAGAATTTTTGATAGTAACTCAGTTTACTATCTTGATTTAATTCCTTCCTTCATTAGAATTTCTGATTGGCCAGAATTTCTGAGATTTTATGTAACTAGGCTCACTATCTCGTTTTATTTTCTAGATCAGAAATTCCGATTCATTCTTTGATAGTGATCTAGGATTGTTTGAAAATATTAGTTGGGTGCTTTTACATGGTTCGAAATTTCAAATAGAAGGCTGATATTCCCTCTTAACAGGGAGAATTTGGAGTCTCCTATTTAAACCCCATACCAACCCCTAAGATTAGCCATTCATTTTATTCTCAAACAAGCTTTTGACTAGAACTTTACGAAAGGATCTTGATGTCACCTAGAGGGTGAATAGATGTTCCTGAAAAACATTCATAGTAGAATAAAACTTTCCTCTTAAGTATCCAAACCAAAAGATCGGAGTATCCGGACAAGGTCCTCTGGAGTATCCGGTCAAAATGGGTAGAGTATCCAAACGAAATTCCTTCAAAATATCCGATCAAAATGGCTGTAGTGTCTAGATAGTGAGTCTAGTTATTCCAGTTCTTTTTTACTGCGTCTAAAACATACTTGAAAGAGACACCTTTGAATATAGGGGAGGAAAGAGGTGATCCAAATAAATAGTAAATGATTAAAGTATACAAGTGAGAGGACATAGACAAAATATTTGTATCTTAAAGTTCGGATCCTAAAGATCCTACATCTTTGTTGAGAGACTCCAAGGAGTCAAATCTCTCTTGATCGTAAGCTTCACCAAACAAGCACCAAGGATGAAGATTTGGCCTTTAAGCAAAACTCTATTCCTAAGTGACCACCGAGATCCACACACTTAGACAATGAGCTACTACCTTCGGTAAAGCTTGCTCTACCAAGCAACCTCTAAGCACAATTTTGGTTCTCACTCAATTAGCTCTTTTCTTATGGAGGTGAGGATGAATCTTCACAAACTTTCAAAGACTCAGCATAACCTTAGGAGTTCACCTGCAATTCCTAGCCATCTAGCAGCAAAGGATAGAGTGAGTGGAAGGGCTTAAATACCCGAGCCCCTAGGCATTACTCATAAATTCAAAGTCCGAAGTATTCAGTCAAAACTACCAGAGACTTCTGAGAAGCTTCTTTGTATGACTAGCAAGGTCGGTCCGGAGTATCTGGCCAAAACCTTCGAAGACTCTGAATAAACTTCTCTATCTAACCAGCAAAGTCGGTCCGGAGTATCCGGAGTATCGATTACTCACAAATAGCACCCCATAAAAACAGACATAACTCCTTGCTCCGGAGACCATTTTTGACGATCTCAGGCACTGTGGAAAGCTTATTGAGAGGGCTACCCAACCCAACCAAGAACAAACTCTAAAACCTCTCAAAGTATAGGTTAAGGCTAGGATATCTCTTAAGGAAACACTTAGAAGGTTCACTTTGAGCTCTGAAACATAAACAAACACATCAACGTTACATCGTTTTTAATAGTACGATATTTCTATATTCAAAAGGAAATAGAAAAGCTATACTATTAGTAACACATTCATGCCATCTTCTTGCTTTACCTTGAGGGTTGTCAATGTCAACTTCATCTCACCATCGAGACTATTCACCTATATCTCATTAAACACATTAGTCCCAAATCAATTTTACCTTTGCCTTGATCTATGCCTCATATTATCTTGATCTTCGGCACTCTATCTTGCATTCTTCAAATGATTAATGCAGATCTTCCTCAACTTCACATGGTGTTGCACGGTCCATCGACGTGATGCTTTCACTCGTCCTTCACCATCGTATTAGTCTATCGGCACTAAAATCTTCGCTTGCCCTTTACCACCGCATGGTTTATCGTGGCCAAGCATTGCTTTCTCTTTACTGTCTTACCATACAAAGCCAGTTCGCTCTTCACATCTTCAATATCTTCTCTTCACTAACATATCTATTAATATCCTTATTTTAATGCCAGAACTCAACTTAGTCAATCCAACTCATGGAAATAGTTAGTCATAATATATGTTATTATTAATCACCAAAACTTCCTATAACATATGGTTATGAGACTTGATCTTTCACTTTATGGTTCTTGTGCTTTTGATTCTTGAGCTCTTTTTCTCATTCAATTTCCCTTCTCGTGCTTTGTGTGCTTCACTTGGATTTCATGTGAGTAGGTGGATTATGTTTTGGAGACCTAGTGTGGTTGTTCTCTCTTGGATCTTGACCACTAGGGTTGACTCCAAGTGTGGCATTTGTTATTGTTGGAGATTGATAACTCCTACTTGGCTAGGTGTCGTTCCTAAGCAACCAACTAGCTTATGGTGAGCCAAAAAAAGATTGTGAAGGTCGAATCTCACCTCCGCAAGGAAAGAGATACCATTGGTGGAAGAAGAGCACATTTATGCAGTCTCAAGAAGATAAGGTTGGAAAACATTTGGCTCTTTGTGAGCTCCTCAACAAAGAGTAGAATCCCATCAAAGATTTGAACTTTGGTCATCGTGCAAACTTGGTGAAAGTCCTCTACATTTCTTGGTATCCTGCTTTGCTACTTGTTGCCGCTACTAGATAGTTGGTATTTGAGCTTTGACTTGCTATTTTGTGATCGATATAGCTATATTAGGTTGTGGCTTGCTTGGATGCGCTTGTGAGCATTAGAAATTCCGTCATAATTTTTTATGAGCACTAGAATATCTGATCCATATCGTAATATCTAACTAGCTTCCGTTTTTCGCTTTTGTATTAATTTGTAATTTGGCTATTCACCTCCTTCTAGGCCTCAAATGATCCATTCAATTGGTATCATAGCCTAATCTCCATATTAGACCTAACTATTTGGAGAGATCATGGTGGATGATACGAAGGATTTAGGCAATGTTGATGACAGCAACAAGAACAGTGCCACCATACCTTATGATTATAACAATGCTCCATCCTCATCTTATGTTACCATATATAGTGACAAAGCTCCATACTTCAATAGTTGCGACTATATCACTTGAAAGCATAAGATGAAAAATGCATTTGAAGTCTATTAACCCTTATATTTGGAGGATAGTCGAAAAAGGATATGTTTTACATAATCCGGAGAATCCCACCACTGAGGATGACAACAACGAACACAAGAGTGCTCAAGCTGCTAATGCCCTTCTTAGCACCTTGAGTGGAAGTGAGTTCAACCGGGTTGATGGGATTGAGAGTGCCAATGAGATATGTGATACACTATGCAACATCCATGAAGGTACCAATGGTGTTTGTGAGTCAAGGGTTGAGATCTTGAAGGGCCAATTCAAGCAGTTTATGATGGAGGATGAGAGCTCAAGTGACATGTATGCTCACTTGAGTAAGATCATCTATGAGATCAAGGGACTTAGAAGCTAGGACATGACATATTTTGTTGTAGTGAAGATTCTTCGTGCAATAACTCCAAGGAACTCTACCTTGGTGATGCTCATCCGGGAGAAGGTGATTGACTATGCTAACCAAGTCTCAAGCTCCAAGAAGTGAGACATCGCCTTGAAGGCTAAGAAAAAGCTAGACAAGCTCCAAGGCTGATGAAGATGAAGAGAACAAGGATCGGACCGATGAAGAGATGGCTCTCTTTGCCAAGAGGTTTGACAAGTATCTCAAGAAGAATGGATTTTTCAAAGGGAGTTCCTCCAAGACCTCTTCCTGCAAGTCAAGAGGAAAACATTCGGTAAGAAGATGATATGAGTGTGGGAAATCCGGGCATTACATCGCCGATTGCCCCAAAGGTAAAGAATAAAAGAAGAAAGAGAAGAAGAGCAAGCGCAAGCATGGCAAATGAGAAGACAAGGGGCTTGCTCACATTAGGGAAGAGTGGCACTCTGATTGCTTCGGCGTCGACTCAAAAAATGATGGAGTGGCCACCATTACATTCAAGACTTCTCTACCTCCATTACCTAAGCTCTTCAACTACACAAGCGAAGATGACACTCCCATGTGCCTCATGGCCAAGGATTGCATTGTATCATCTCCTCTTAAGTCTCTCAATGTTGATTTTACTAGTGATGATGAGTTGCATGATGATACTTTAGTTGATGAGGGATTACTTAAGAAGCTAAGTAAAGACTCTTTGTCTAACATGTGTAATATGATTGACACAATCGAGGAACAAGAAGTCACTCTTGAGAGGTAAGAAGCCTTATTCATCCAAGAAACGAAGAGAAACCTTGATATCAAGAGTGAGCTTACTAAGAAGAGAGAAAGATGCGAGGCTTTGGCACAGTTTTATAAGCAAGCCAAAGACTCACATGCTAGTCTCAAGGTTAAAAATGAACAACTTCAAGTGAGAGTTGATGGCTTGGAGAAAGCACACCTCTTGCTTGAAGAAAAAATTGAGACATTTAGAAATAGCTCCTCTCTCCCTAGCAAGGCCTCTAGTTCTAAGGTTGAGCCAAGTAGAGGCACATTCTTAAGATGTAGAGATGTTGATGTTGAAGCTTTTGCTACTAACCTTATGTCTTTCCAAGTTTTGCCTTCCTAAAATGAGAAGCTAATGAGACTTCTCCACAATGGACTTCTAAATGCCATATTGGTAGTAATGCCCTAAAGAAGTTTCTTGGTTATCAATGTGGCAACTATAACCACGAGAGACTCGGTTACATTTTTCCACACAAAGGAAAGGTGGACAAGAGTGTGATGCTCAAGAAGACCAATGGTCTAAGCAACTTTTTTAAGGCTAAAAGTATCCTTCCTTTTGATCATGTTTCACATATTACTTTTGATGTCTCTTATGTTCTTAGGAAGAATGCTAGTGGCAATGTTGTTGCCAAGTATGTTGGCCCCAGGGGTAAGAATATTTTCATTGAGTCGTGTGGGTTCCAAAGACCCTTGTCACTAACATAAGAGGATCTAAGCAAGCATGGGTACCTAAGACTAGAAATTGATATCCTATAGGAATATGTCTCCAACGAGAAGAGTTGGATGATTGATAGCGGTTGTACCAACCACATGACCGGAGAAGAGTCTATGTTCTCATCTTTTAATACAAGTGGATTATCACAAGAGAACATAGTCTTTGGTGATAATGGTAAAGGAAAGGTAATGGGGCTAGATAAAGTCACCATTACTAATAATCTATCAATTTCTAATGTTCTTCTTGTTAAGTCTTTAAATTATAATCTTCTATCCATTTTGCAATTGTGATATATGGGATTCGATTGCCTTTTTACCATTATTGATGTGATTGTTTTTAGGTGAGATGATTCCTCCAGAGTCTTCAAAGATGTTCTTAAGGGAAAGTTCTACCTAGTTGGCTTTTCATTGGATAGTACTCAACTTGAGAAATGCTTGATGGCTAAGACCAACATGGGATGGCTTTGGCATTGGAGGCTAGCACATGTTGGAATGAGAAATCTTTATAATCTCCTAAAAGAGGATCACATTCTTGGACTAACAAATGGTGTTCATTTTAAAAATGATAGAATTTGTAGTGCATGTTAAGCAGGAAAACAAATCGAGGCACATCATCCCGCAAAGAACATGATGATGGCTACAAAACCACTTGAGCTTCTCTACATGGATCTCGTAGGTTTGATTGCTTATATAAGTTTTAGAGGTAACAAATATTGTCTCATTGTTAAGGATGATTATTCTTACTATGCTTAGGTATTCTTTTTGCATGACAAGAGTGTGACACAAGCAATCTTCAAGAAATTTGCAAGAAGAGCCCGAAATGAGTTTGATGTGAACATCAAAAATATCCAAAGTGATAATGGTGATGAGTTTAAGAACACTCACATCAAAGAATATCTAGATAAACAAGGGATAAATCATGAATTCTCGGCCCCCTACTCCCCTCAACAAAATGGAGTAGCTAAGAGGAAAAATCGGACGCTTGTGGAAATACCGCACACTATGCTAGATGAGTACAAGACTTCAGATAGCTTGTGGGCCAAATCCATTAATATTGGCCTTAACAAGCTTCTCAAGAAGACTTCATATGAACTTCTTACTGATAACAAACCAAACATATCAAATTTTTGTATCTTTGGAAGCAAGTGCTTTATTCTCAACATGAAGGCTAGATCCTATAAGTTCACCCTCAAGGTGGATGAAGGATTCTTGCTTAGCTATGGGTTGAATGAATGCGCATACCACGTTTTCAACAAGGTTTCTGGTGTTGTTGAGATCGTGCATGATGTAACATTCAACAAAACTAATGACCCTCAAGTAGAGCAAGTTGATTCACATGTGCTAGATGGGAAGAAAATCCAAATAAGACAATCAAGAGGTTGCCAATTGGAGATATTTAACCTCAAGAGCCTCAAGTTGCTCTAAGTGAACCATCTCAATCTACACGATTTAAGCCACAAACCTCGACCCAAGACTAAGATTCTTCACTAACATGGCTTGATCAAGATAAAAGTGTTGGAGATGACTCTGCTCCTCCAACAAATCTTGCACATCCAAGAATCTATCAAACTATGTAAAGAGATCACCCCAAGAACATCCTAGGAGACATCAATAGAGGAGTATGCACTTGATCTCGAGTTGTAAATTTTTGTTAACATCACTCTTTTGTGTCTTCTATTGAACCACTAAGGATAGAAGAAGCACTCAAGTATCCTTATTGGGTGATTGCGATGCAAGAGGAACTTAAAAACTTCACAAGAAATTAAGTGTGGTCTCTAGTAGCAAGACCAAGGCAAAATGTGACTAGGACAAAATGGGTCTTTCACAACAAACAAAATGAGCATGGTGTGGTCATCCGCAACAAAGTACGGTTAGTGAAACAAGGATTCACACAAATCAAGGGACTCAATTTTGGTAGAACCTTCGCACCAGTTGCAAGGCTTAAGGTAATTTGTATTCTTTTAGCTTTTGCAAATAACCATAATTTTAAGCTCTACCAAATGGACGTGAAGAGTGCATTCCTCAATGGTCCAATCAATAAAGAAGTCTATGTAAAGCAATCGACAGACTTTGAAGACCCTAAGTATCCTTACTATGACTATAAGCTTCACAAGATGCTCTATGAGCTCAAATAAGCCCCTAAAGTTTGGTATGAATACTTTCATGATTTTCTTGTCAAGAATGGTTTTGAAATTGGAAAGGCTAATATTACTCTTTTCACTAAGAAGTTCAATGATAATATATTTGTGTGCCAAATATATATCAACGACATAATATTTGGCTTCACTAATCCTTCTTTTAGTAATGAGTTTAGTAGAATGATGATGAAAAGATTTGAGATGTCCATGATGGGGGGAATTAAAGTTCTTTTTAGAACTTCAAATCAAGCAACTCAAGGAAGAGACGTTCATATGTCAAACAAAGTATCTCAAGGACATACTCAAAAGATTTGACATGGAGAACGCCAAGTCCATTCAAACCTCCATGCCATGAAATGGGCACCTCGACCTTAATGAGCAAGGTAAAGATATCGAACAAAAGGTATATCGCTCCATCATTGGTTTCTTACTTTATCTTTGTGTATCTAGTCCTAATATCACGTTTAGTGTTTGTATATGTGCTCATTTTTAAGCCGCTCTAAAAGAGTGTCACTTGGTGGCTGTTAAGAGAATTATTCAATATTTGGTTCATACCCCAACTCTTTGCCTTTGGTATCCTAAAGGAGTGAGGTTTGATCTCATTGGTTATGCCAATGTGAATTATACCGGTTGTAAGGTGAATATGAAGAGCACTTTGGGTACTTACCAATTCTTATGTAGCTCCCTTATTTTTTGGTCCTCCAAGAAGCAAAACTTCATTGTCCTATCCACCGTCAAGGTGGAATATATTTTGGCGGGGAGTTGTTATGCTCAATTACTTTAGATTAAGCAAACTTTGAAAAACTATAGCCTAAATGTGATTAAAGTGCCTCTTCTATGTGATAACGAGAGTGCCATCAAATTAATCAACAATCTTGTACAACACTCACGCACCAAGCACATTGATATCCATCATCATTTATTGAGAGATCATTACACAAGAGGTGACATAGTGATTCAACATGTGTGCATCAACAAACAATTGGCAGATATCTTTACTAAGCCCTTAGATGAGCGTAGGTTTTATGAATTGAGGAATGAGCTTAATATCTTGGATTCTCGAAATGTGGATTGATTTGGAGCATGCATTGTTTTGCTTAGTGTAAGGCTCAACACATTGTGATGGAATGGTCATTTAATTGATAAATGATAACTAGTCATATTTCTTTAGTGTACATAAGATAAAACAATGTGACTTGGGATGAATTCTAAATGAATTTTGTTCTTGCACAAAATCTATGGGTTCATACATTCCCCTCCTCAGGGTAAATCATCTTGTCTCTTGGTGATTTATTCCATTTTTATCCATCTAATCATCTCACATTGGTTTTGGTTTTGACTTGTTTGCATGCGAATCACATGTGAAATTGTTGCTCAAATGTTCAGTTGGCCATCTAGATAAATTTCCTCACTCTATTTCCAATCCAATCTCCAAGTTCTTAACTTTCTACCAATTTATGGTTAGAATATGTGACATTAAGGTTGGAATATCTAATGCATGGCATCCCTAGAACTGGAAGCCTGACATGGGTCAGAATATCTGATGTTTATAACGAAATATCCAATCCCTTGTATTCATTTGACAATTTCTAGGTAGTCAGGGTCAAAAATTTGGATCGCCCATCAGAATTTCCAACATGGGCATGGCATGAGGACTTAACCTCCTTGGAGGTAAGGTTATTTTACCCCTCCCCTATTCTCTTTCATCTCTCCTATTCTCTTTCATCTCTCCTATTCTCCACCAAAACCCTAAAAATCGCCTCCACCACAAATCCTCATTTCTTGAGACTTTGATCCCATGAAAGGTGATTCTTTCTCCATCAAAAACTCTAGGGTTGGATCCTCTTATCGTTTCATCAATCATTGCTGGCTCCATTGAAGGCATTCTATTCTTTTCCTCTTCTTTTCATCCATTGCAAATCCTTCAAATTCCTTCGATGAAAATGTTGGTCCTATGGTCTAGATATTGAGATTAGAATTCCTTCGAATTCCCTTGGATCATTGTGTAGAAATTGTGTTATTACATCTAGGGTTAGAAGGATTGAAATTTCTGATCAACTGGATTGGAAATTCTGACTAACATCGAAATATCCAACCCATTGATAGAAAATTCCAATGCTTTTAGTCCTGACTCAGTACTCTTGTTATTTCTATCTCTATCTCTCGTCATCTAATTCTTGTATACCCCTAATCATTACTGTTTCTTCATGAAAAAGTGACTTTTCAAGGATCAAGTTTATTCTCGGAAGGCAAAAGCAATGACTAGAGTTAAGAGCAAACACATTGACCGTTCTACTGTCCGGAAAGTGTCAAAGTGCCATCTTTCTTAGGATGCTCAAGTTGTCAATGTGTCTTAGGGAGGCACCTTGCCCCCAAGGCGAAGCACACAAGTAGCAGTGGGGTGGGGGGTGGTCCTCTAGTGGTTCTTGTATTATTGAGCATTTTGACTCTCCTCTAGAGCACATTGATGAGGAAGTGGATATAGAAGGAGGTGAGGGAAACAATGAAGAAGAGGAGATTGCAGCAGAAGAAGCTAAGGATGAGCAACAACTTGGGAGGGAAATTGGTCCCTTCTTTATGCATCCTCCACAGCTAGATCCCGCTTATGCTAGGAGGGTCACAAAGTGGAACAAGAATTGGACTGACCTAGCTAAAGAAAGGAAGAAAGATCCCTATAAGTACGATCAACTCTCCTCTGACAGAAGGTTTTGGAATTATTTTCAGTGAGATTACTATGAAACCGTCCTTCCAAAGAAGGGCTTAATTTTGATGCAATCAGCTAGCTGGGATTACATGAAGAAAAAGCATGACTCTGTTATGGATGAGGTGATTGCTGCTTGTGAGAGGATGAAAATTGACAAAATTATGTCATTGCAGTACTCATGGAGTAAGGAAATCATTGCTCGGTTCTGTGCCACTCTTTATTTTGAGCCCAACTGCTTCAAGACTATCCACTAGATGACAAATAGAGAGCGATACTCAGTCTACTACAATAGGTTTGTTGGCATTCTTGATTTTCTAGTGCAAGCTAGGCAAAACAAAGAAAAGATTTATGATGATAAAATGTTGGAGACTCGTAACCTTAGGGCTCTTGTATGATCAAGTGTTTCCTTTCTATGAGCTTGGTGAAACAGCGAGGCTTCTTCCATTCTAGAACTATCTTAACAAGCTCTTTAGGAAGACCCTCACTCCCATGTCTAGTGATGAAAGTCATATCCTCTCATACACTCACAATATGCTATAAAGGATGAAGGAGAATCCCTAGGTGTTTGATATTTTTGACTTCATTCGAGAGGAGATCCGTCTTATTCACATCACTCCAAATCGAGGCATGGTTTATGGTCCCTACATTATGAAGATGATTGAAGCCATCATAGGGAAGACTTTTCGTAGGGAGGTAGAGCACACAAGGCTTCAAATCCATTTTATTCTAGGATCCTCCTCCACACCTCCACGACAAACTACTAGAACCTCCACTCAAGACGAATCCTGTAGAACCATGACTCAATCTTCATCCTCTTCACCTCTTTGTGCTCTCAAGTCTCTTTTCTCCATATGCAAGAATACTTCCATGAGAGTGCAAAGGGAGAGGAATGCAAGAAAGAAGGGCACTCCACCTCAAGGAAATTCAAAGGAAGATTGAGATTCCTTGCTCTCTGCTAGGCTTAGAAGTTGATAGTGAGGTGGAGGTTTATGAAGGCCCTTTTGCTATTGTGTCCCCTCCTTCTATTGATGATAGAGGAAAAGGACTGGCTATCGAAGAAGATGATAGCGAAGATGATTATGGGGATGATGAGAAAGACAATGACAAGTGACTCTATGTCTCCTTTTTGTGCCTTGATGATAAAGGGGGAGACAAAATCTATCTATCCTTGTTTTTAGGTGTGGTCGGTTGAACTTGATGGCATTTTATGTGTGCTTGTGAGACTTTGTTGATTTTAAATTAGTGCTTAAAGTTGTTTAATTTCTATTTAAGACTATGTGTTGGAATGCCTGTAATAATGAATTATTTAATTAGTGTTGTTTTTAATATCTTACCATGAGTTGAAGCCCTAAACATGCCATATGCATCCTAAATTTTAAAAGTCATATGGAATTCTTGATCTTGTGAATGGATGCTAAGTTTGTGGGGGAGCTGAGCTCTCTCCGTATGCCACTTATGCATACAATTAGGAAGAGTTCAACCAATTATTAGTATTTCATTTGTATTTCAATTGTGTTGTTGTTGATATTAAAAGTACATATTAATACCAACATAATTATAACGGACTAATTTTATTTGGATAAATGATTTGAAGTTAACTTAATATCACATAGTGATGGTTTTATTTTTTTTCTTCACCGTGGACATTGACTATTTTATAAATAAAATTAATAGGGAGTAGCTTAGGACAAGTGATTTAAGCAATTAATGTAGTAAAATATTTTTAAAGAAAATATATATTTAGAGTGCTGGATAGAAAATGCGTAGAGATATCCGGTGAATTAGCTGAAAATAAAACGAGGCCTAGATTGAAGAGGTACCAAGACAATGAAGAGAAAAGAAAAGAAAAGTTTTACGTGGCATTTCTTAACGCTGATTGGAGAACCGTACGCTAGTCATGCTCTCTTGAATCCGGATCAAAGCCATATGAATTAATGTTTTACGTACTCCATTGCTAATTTATGCCAGCGGAATTTTATTTAATAAAAATTCCAAAGTACTGTCACGTATCGCAATCACACTCGTAATAAGAGGGCAGCAAACTTTGCCAAAGGTTGCCAATATGGAAATATTTTCTATAGTTTTCGCCATTGATACTACCACGTATTAAATTGCATGCAGATATCTTCCCGGCTCAGCTTCTATTGGATCACGAGAAGTCGTGCTTGTTCAGGTACTCGATCGCGACGGCGGCGTGGAGCGCCGCCGCGACCGGCAGCGCGCGCTCGTCGAGGACGAAGTACGGCGAGTGCAACAGCTTCACGGGCTCCATGGTGGTCTCGTTGCCGACGCCGATGAAGAAGAAGGCGCCGGGCGCCCGCCGCGCGTAGAAGACGAAGTCCTCGCCGCTCATTGTCTGGGCGGCGACCCTGACGTTGGCCTCGCCGAGCATTGCCTAGGCCACCTCCTTGGCGTGGGCGTACATGCCGTCCTCGTTGACGGTGGCCGGGTACGGCCGAAGCTCCTTCTCCACGAAGTCGACGGTGGCGGTTCAGCGGTTCACGCCGACCTGGCCTTCGATGATCTTCCAAATTACAAGCACCGTCATCAATCACCAGTTTCACCATGGTTAATTAATCTATGTAGTAAATTTTGTCAAGAGTAACATACGTAACACTGATTTTTTTTAGATTACATTAAATAAAAGAAAATCACAACCCTGTTATCATATAAAATAGACATAAAGACCTACTGAAATAAAAAAAAAGAGATCCCAAATTTTGACATATTGCAAGAGATGTTAGCAGACGAGCGTAACTATAAATCGCTTATCAACTCCGATACACACAACAGAATATAAATGCGCATTGGCAATTATCTACATTTTTCTAGTAGATCCTCAAAGCGGTATCCCCAAACAAATTGATGACCCAGACTCTAAAAACTGGTATTATCCATTGGAATACCGACAAAATAAAATTTTCTAGATCTTGAGCTTTATGTAAAATAAACCCTTACTCGCAGCCAAATCTCGCGGGAAGGTCCGACCGGACCGAGCGGAGTACCAACCAGGGAGAGATAGTGGCTCGATCATGCGAAGACTAAAAAATCTGCTTAGCTTTAGTTCAGGTTCTTAAGCTTCGAGGTTCGAGAACGTGCCAGTCAATTTGACCTTGTAATTAATAAGTAGGTGAGACGAATGAGTCAGTCTGACGATAGATTGATACAAGCTCTCACTATCGGCTGGCCGTCGATAGGATTGAGTTGGTCATCGGCCGCATCCTGATGGCTTCTGCTATCGGCTGGTCTCCAATAGAGATTGGGATGCTCTTCCATCGACTGAGGAACTGATAAAGACATAGGCAGATGTCGATAGATGTGATGGCTTCGGGTGAAGCGAAAGTGAGATCCTGATCCATCGGTTGAAGAGCCGATGGGGACATAAAAGGGTATTTAAAGGATAGCAAAGCACGTGAAATCCCTCTTGGTTACTGACAGAAGCTGTAGCGCTTTAGCATCGGTTAAACAGTCGATGGAGACGTGAGATAGACGCATGGAACAGATTAGAGGACCTATGGACTAAAGAGCCGATGACGCTTCGTGGCATCCGACTCGCGAAGTAGGGCCCGATCCCCCGTGAAGCCACGAGGGCCTACGATCGCGGTAACGGCGTCGTTAGGACCAGCCTCGATACATCGGACCAAACCGAGACAGTATGAGGCCAGGGACTAATGATACAGAGACACGGAGGCTTAAACCGAATGTGACAACGAGGGAGGAAAGAGGCGAGGTTATTAGCTACCTACTGACCGAACGTCCGATGAAGGCCTACACTTAAACCCATCAGCCGCACAAGCCGACGAGGAACAAGACCCGCTAGATCTCGACGCCGACCACGTCAGACGCGAGCCCTAGAAGATCGAATCAAACTGAGACAGTACCAGGAAGAGTTCGACGTGTGCGGATCGACCTCTAGAGGATCGATCATTAGACGATACGCGAGACGGATGTGGGGCCTGCGTTAAGGATAACTCGTCGGCTACTCACTTCGACGAGACGCCGCACGAAGACCCGCTAGGGTGCCGGCTCGAACCTCCACTGCTGATCTCGTAGGTCGAGTCTAACTGATGCAGCATGAGATTGTAGACGGAGGAAGTAAACCGACGCGCCGACGTGCCTCGCATGAATATGATGAGGTATGCTCGATCCAACTAAGAGGTCAAACCTAACCGATGCAGTCTTAGACGGAACAGAGCATAAAATAAGAAGATATCTCTGAAAGTATGCATATATCGACCGAAAGGCCGATGCACTAGGTGTGACGGTTGATGGAAGTCTTCTGAAGACATGCACATATCGGCTAACTCATCGGCTAAGCACTCTCATGAAACGCCGGACAGAGACATACAAGCGTATGGCTCAATCTACTGTTGGCAACCTCGTAGATCGAATCTAACCGATGCAGCACGGGACGGATGATGGTAAAGAGCTTGGTAAACTGATATACCTCACACGAATATAACGCGGTACACTCGATCTGACTAAAAGGTCGAACCTAACTGATGTAATATTAGACAAAGTAAGATATATCGTGATAGTGGCGGGACTTACCCCTTCATCAGAGATTGAACTTAACCGATATAGTCCCGTGTTGAGAGCTAGACCCCGCCGATAAAAACCTAGACAAGCTAAGATGGTGATGCGCCAAAATTATATTAATCGAGAGATGATTTACAAGCTTCCAGAGGTCTATATTTATATCCTGAAATTGTAGAGTCTGATATAGTTATAATAACTATCAGACGTGACTGCTCCCATGCTCCTGAAGGTGCCTCCCAACGACGCTGATTCAGGAATAATATTGTAAGTTGCACCTCCTCCCAGCATTGTGACAGACATCACCTGAAATTAATCCACAGCAAACCGGGTGATCCACAAGCAATTAATTTTAGATTTCACAGAGTCACGACAGCAAATTGTCACACAATGACAGTATAAGATTAGTGCTACTATATACGCATAATTAATGCATACAAAGATGCAATTGGAGCAAAATTAAATTTGGTCACATTACAGCAGCCTCAAGAGGGTCGGTTTCCCGGGACACAAGCTGCTGGAGACTGAGGACTGCGGAGGACACGGCCACGACAGGGTCGACGGCGTCGTTGGGGACGCCGGCGTGGCCGCCTTTTCCGGTGACCTTTGCGGTGAACCGCGCCGCCGCTGACATGAACGGTCTCGGCCGGGATGCCACGACGCCGACGGGGAGGTTCGGAATAACATGGAGGCCGAAGATGGAGGAGACGTCGTCCAGGAGACCTGATTGCACGACGTGATAGGCCCCGGCGTGGCCTTCTTCAGTTGGCTGGAACAACAGCTTGACAGTGCCCTGAAAATGGAAGAAAGAGCAGCAAAAACAAAAAATGAATAAAAAAAGAGGAGGCCCGAACCGAAATTTCTGGAACTTCGGTTGTTTGAGATTTGAACAGATCTCTGTGGAATTTAAATATATGTATGCTAAATTCAAACAAATTCTAAAGTACCCATAGGTAGGCCCGAAATTTCAGAAATTTTGTTTTGAAGCTTTGAACCCTCAGCAAGAAACACATGGATTCACCTCTGTCACTCCTAGGTAGGCTTCAATCACGTTATTTTCAGATAAAATAATACTATATATTACTGAATTGATTATGTTGAACCAGATTGAGTGATGACCGATGAACCTGCAATCAGGAGAACCAGCGAAAATTTAAATTTAACCATTTTTTGCTTCAAATCTCTCAAAAGTTATTTGGTTCGATGCATATGTATTGTTTCATTTAAATGCAATACAACCCTTTGTATATATCATTTCTCTGTATGCACTTCACTATACATGTTTTTTGACAGTCTTCAGTTGGGACAAACAAATATCTGAACTGAATTCCATTTCACCATCGAATATATAATTAAGCCCATGATTGGAAGAACTTGGTTTTGCAGAAGATTAACATCAACTAATCTTTCCGAGATTGAAGTAACTTAGCAGCTCCTAAAAGCGTTGTCACATGAGCATTTAGTCCACAGGCATGCACTTTCCATTCTGCTGGCTCTTGTATTCCCAATCTACCAGCTCCTGCCAAAGGGCAACAGCATCATTGTCAATGAAAAGAAAGAGTAGGTGCTAACTATTTGAAGTCAGATACTAGCAACAAGCAACAGAATATGATCCTTGTAATGCAAAAATGAAACAGTATTCTGAGTGTCAGATACAGCCATTCAAGTTAGCTGTCGAATATCATTTGCAAATCTGACACTTGAAACGATCAAAATGCAATTCATCATTTGTATGTCCAATTGCAATTCTCACTCTTACTATATCAAATTTGATTAGAACGATGCTTATTTCTTTTGCTAGAATAATTGCATCTGAATCATGGTCGCACAACTCTGACACTACAGGTACCAGAAATTTATTCTCTTGACATCTCTTCTGTCTGATGATGTATATTCTCTTTTATATTACTTTAAATAAGACATTTTGTTCAAACATTGTTGGAGTCATGTTCACTGTCTGCTAATGACTGTTTCGCTTGGTTTTTATCATGCGTCAAGATAATAACTATAAACAATACTGATGGCAGGGAGTTTCTGTTTGGCCGATGCAATGATTTTTTTAGGTAGTCACTTCAAGTCCTTGTCATCTTTAAAGTCAGAATATGATTCAATCTTGGCATGTTTAAAGTCGAACAAACCAATAAAAAGAATTCTCAAGTAAAAGCGATAAGCAGACACTGAACATAGCTCCAATCCAACAGTGTTTGCATCATAAAACCCAAGTGAAACAAACATTAGCATAAAACAATTCAATCTTGGCATGTTTCAAATCGAAACAAACCAATGAAAGGGACTCCCTTAACCATTTCTCTGCCTTTTCATTTTCACAAATTAGGATTCGTCGACAGATCCTCTCGCTAATGATATATAACCCAAACTAACACTACTTACGGGAAATTAATCAAGTTAAGATTTTTCTAAAATCAGTAGTCACACCCTATTATACTCTTCTTAATCTAATATATTTCTATTTTCTCAAGAGAAAAGCAAGCGCCTACTGTTTAACATATACTTTTTAGATAATTGAAATGGTACGTACTGTCTAACATATCATTTGAAATTAATGTTCGATTATTCACTAAGCACCATATATACAACGATCGATGCAAAGTAAAATCCTTCCAAATTAGCTTTTATCGATAATGAAAATCAACCCAGTCTCTACCTTAAGATATATCCAGCATGCTCTGAAATTAGCTGATCATACAAGCAGATTAACTGTTGGAGTGTCCAAAGTCCAAACGAAGGATGCAACAATCAAAGCTAGGCAAAAGAATTTTTACAAATTGCAGTACATCGCCAACCTACCGGCAGGGGGTGCGCGTCCATGTCGGCGCGGAGCGCGACGACGGGGCTGGCGCCGCCGCCGCCGTCGATGGTCTCGATAACTCCCGTCCGGGTGACTGGACACGCGTAGGGGACGCCGAGGGCATCTAGCTCGGCGCGCACGAGCTCGCTCTCCCGCACCTCCTGGAACGCCAGCTCCGGCCGCTGGTGGATATGCGCCGCCGCAGGCCGGACAGCCACTCTGCGAACCCCAGCGCGCCAGCCGCGGCCAGCAGCTCGTCGCCGAGGGCCTTCAGCGTCGGCGACACCGGCGCCGGCGAGGCGATCGTCGTCGTCGGGTGGGCGAACAGGAGGATGACGGCGATCAAGGGGAGGCGGAGGAGGCGAGCAGAAGCATACGACGGCGCCATCGAAGCGTGCTCCGGGCTCCGGCAAGATCGAGCAGACGGCGTGGCCGGCAGAGCGTGGACGTCCTATCCGATTTGATTGTGACGTTGCGAGGCCCGCGCGTGAGCGAATCCCGACCGTCCATCGCTTACATCGCGTGAGCGAAATTTTATGTTCGCTTACACGTAGATGGGCTGGGTTAGAGGCGCATCCGAACGACCCGTGAACCCTAGTCGACTTAGGATTGTGGGTTTGCATACGAGGCCTTGTACACAAATATTTTTTTTCTTTGCGGAACATAAAGTAAAATATTTTGTTTTGATCAATTATGACGTGACTTGTTGAGGGGTTAATTTTGTATTTCTTTTTTCAAACAAGAAAAAAGTCTAAATTACCCCACAATTTGAATTAATTTTGTATTTCTAGATCACCGAACTTTTTAAACCAATAGAATTATATCATTATTCTATTCGAAGCAGTTTTAATCCTAAACAACGGGCATGTGGCACACAACTCAACAAAAGAATACAATAAATCCATAGGACCCACTTATCAGTGATATCTCATTTCTCCCCTCTTTTCCTTTCTTCACCTTTTCTTCATCTCCTGCTCTCTACCCCGTGAGAGGAGGCAACAACATCATACAAAGGCGGCAATGGTTGTAGCGATGATGCCATTGGTGGTCTTGAGGTAGGTTGATGTAGGCGACATAGCCATGGATCTTAGGAAGGAGGCAGCAAGTGCTATGAGCTAATGGAGGAAGACGATGGCCTGTACCCATTCCCTACCTCCACGTGTCATCTTAGGTTGTAGTGACGGCCACAACTAGATAGGGTGTCCTTCTCAATGCCATTGTTCCATAGCACACTAAGTTGATCCTACTCCCCTTCCCATTGCCGCTCCCATCGGCTACTGATACGAGGACACCCGACCTTCTCAATGTAGGATCTAGGATACACCGTGCAACTTGACGAACTAAATGAACAACACACTATATGTACAACGTACCTTTCACCACAAATTCGCAAAACCGCACATAAGAGATAATCCACTCGACCACGCAAAAGTGGATTTACTAATCCCTCAATTTCCTGTAAGGAAAAAGAAAGAACAATTTAGGACATAAACTTCTAATTCCCCTCCCTAGTTTTGGCGATGGCAGCACAAACCCTAGGAGAAGAACAAGAGTAATTTTTTGCTACGAAAATATTATAGATTAAACGTGGTCTAACCTCCTAGGTCGTGTACAAAGGCTTATATAGCCATTACATGGGTTAGAACTAGGAATCAAATACAACATATATAAAAATCTACTAGGACTTTTGTTGGTGTGTCACAACCTTTGTGGTGAAACCTAAAGGAACAAGTCTCCTGGCCCTATACATCACGTGGACCATGAAGGTAGCTTTTCAATAAGTACTCATGTTTAAAACGGACTCCGAGTGAGAGGTAAACAATCATTTTAGTCCATATATATGCATGCTAACCCAAACCAAATCCGAATTGAATCTTTTCCTTTTTTTTTCATACTCATTATTTTGGAAGACTTAAATCAGTGGGAGAGTTGTAGATTGACTTCTTTCCAAACATATATGGACCTTCCAATAGTCGAACCCCATCCAAAGCATGCAAAGTCCACTTTTCATTTTCAATGCCATTGCTCGCGTGTCACTCAGGCTACCTACCCAGGCAACATGTGTTTAACTGGTAATTTCCATTGATAGAAAGCTCTGAACGATATACCATTTAATCCGTTAGAAAATAGAGTTGATTGGTTTTCCAAATATGTAAGCCACACACACTAACAGCCTTCATCTCAATATAAAATTCGCCATGAACTTCATCCAACAACTGATCTTCTTCACGTGCACCACTATTTGCCTCACCTCCCACTACACCCATATGTTTGTGCATGCCTAAAATACACTTCTCTCACTTATGAAAACAATCAAGCGACAAATGTTATGTAACATTAATTTCTCTTGTATTCTATAAATAGATTACGAGAGAAATCTTATGTGTTATCCGCATCGCACAATTAAACGTGTACTACTCGTACATATCATACTCACATCATTACACATAAATATGATTGGACGCACACAACTCACGTGCTAAAGCATGAACATATCAATGTACTCATTTAACATGTACTCTATATATGCACTTAAAAAACTAGAGGACACTAGTGCCAAATCTACGATTTTAACAAAAGAGCATTGATCGGTGAGCCAGATACCAAACCCCACCACCTAGCCATATGGCCACAGGCCAACTTTCATACGAACATTGTATAGGCTGAAATTGGTGCTTCTGGCAATATTTTTTAAGCTGAGGGGCTTTATATGCAAAGTAGTTATTTTGACTTTTTTTCTCAAGCTGAACCAGGCAAGGAAACGTTTGTTCTTGAGTAGTAGAGAATTTTACGGTTAGGAATTACGAAGAAAAATGGATGGGTGCCACTAAATGCACATGCCTATATTTGGTTTTGCTTTATGCACTAGGAATCTCGTCTGACTCAGACATCACTCTTAGGCGCTTGAAATTACTCTTAGACGTTCGATTTTGAGCGCCTGCGGCCGGATTAACCTACTTGAGTGAGAACCCCTAGGCCAGGGCAGCAATCAAACACACTCTTCCAAGCTTGTCTACCACTTTATATTGATTCACCTCTACAATAGAGATCGTCCCACCATTGTCCGTGGTTTAATTTCCTCTACGTGGTTTTCTACGTAAAACTGAAAGTTAAACATGACTGAGGCTTATTTAATTTAAAATCTGATTTATCCTATCTTATTTGATAAAGTAGTAATAGGCTTTAAAATGTATACCAACATTACATAAGAGCTAACACATGTACAGTATATAGCTGCATGATATGATGCTAGTTGTTAGACAGACCATTGGTCTGGACTGACCCGATCCCCTTGTATACGTTCGGGGGAGATTCATAGTCACTGTACACATTCTATATGCTATCAGAGCGAGTCCATCCCAGCGCGCTAGCTTCTCCCTCCAGCGAGTCGACCCTTTTCTCCTCCTCGTCGACGTCTTCTTTCCGTCGCTGACTCTCTTCCCGGTACTCTCCTCGCTCTCTCGTCTCCTTTTCTTCTTCTCCCCGTCTCTCCCGTAGTCACCTTCTTTTCTCCGTTTCACCTCTGCGCGACCAGGCGACGGTCTCGATCCGCCTCCTCATCCCGCCTTGTACCTGTCTCCGCTCTTCCTCTTGTTTCGTGCATCTCTCCTTCTCTGACGCCGGCGCACCTCCGCACTCGTCGTCTCCATCGGCTGGAAACCTCCCTCGGTTCTCGCCCTTTTCGACACGCTCAAAGGCTCTCGGACGCGAACCTTCTCCCCTCACGTCCGAGCCAGTCCAACGTGTCCATGTGTCCACAGACACGAATCCCTGCCTCCCAGACACGAACATATTCTCTTCGTGTCCGGCCACACCCTGCTTTTTTCGTGTCCGCCTCACTCCTTGGCCTCCACGAGTCCACGGACGTGAATCCTCGCATGTCCATGACCCAACCACTCTCTGACCCACCCACTCTGTCCTTACCTACTCCGCTGCCTAGTCCCCATCGGCCAACCACTCCTCATCGGCTGGCCACCCCTCACCTACTCCGCTGCCTACTCCCCATCGGCCAACCACTCCTCATCGGCTGGTCGGCCCATTTCTCATTGGCTTCTCACATCCTTGATCGGCCGATCCGTCCTCTCATCGGCTCCCCCTCCCATCGGCTTCTTTCTCCCATCGGCTCTTTGCTCCCATTCTCCCGTCATGGCCACCGAGTCCGCTCTCAGCTCCGGCACTCTCCCAGTCGCCGAATCTGCTCCGGCTCTCGGTGCCTCAGACCATACCTCGGGCACCACCTCGCCGATCTTCTCGCCTCCCTACGCTGCCGTGAACGTGAAATCTCACGTTCCTATCTTCCTTGACCTTAACGCCAATTATTCTAAGTGGGTTTTCTTCTTCAAATCCCTTTGTGGAAAATTCGGCCTTCGGTCCCATATTGATGGCTCCGCTCCACCTCGCCCCGATGATCCTTAGTGGGACATCGCCGAGTGCTGCGTGCGCAGCTGGCTGCTCAGCTCGGTTGACGACTCTGTCCTCGACTTCGCCATGGATGATACCGACCCCACCGCCTGGGACCTCTGGGTGGCCATCGAGCAGATCTTCCTGGCCAACAAGCAGCTTCGCGTCATCTTCCTCCTCAACGAGTTCCACTCCATGGTACAACGCGACTCCTCTATCTCCTCGTACTGTCAGCGCCTCAAAGTCAAGGCTGCTACTCTCCGGGACGTCGGCCACCCTGTGGCCGACTCTCAACTCGTCCTCGCCCTTCTACGAGGCCTCAATCCCCGCTTCTCCAACACCGTCGATGACATCGCCAACGCCACACCTCTTCCATCGTTCGCTCGAGTTCATGACATGCTAGTTCTTAAAGAACTCCGTCTGGCTAATGATGAGAAGATAGTGGCCCACACCGCTCTTCTTATCGCAGCCGATAATGGCTGCCGAGCTTCTTGCGCTTCCCGCGGTCCTGGTGGCCATGACTCCGGCCACAGCAACATAGCCCGTACCGGGAAAGGCGAGGGCAAAGGCAAAGGTAGGACCTGGCAGGGTCCGACGCCACCACGACCTACCTCGGTCCCTATCCACCCTGCCGGTCCCACGGGTCCATGGCTCTGCTACAACCCCTGGGCGCCCCAGCCCCAGCCACGCAGCCCCATCAGCTGGCAACCCGGAGTTCTCGGCACCCATCCCTAGGCTCACCTGGCATCGGCTCCCGTTCTGCCGTCTCAGCCAATGCTACCGACCCCAACCACCCAGTCGGTTCCCTCTTGGAACCAGGCTGGCCTCGTCGCTGCCCTCAACCAGATGACGCTCCAACCACAGCACCCTTGGAGACAACCACTATCTTATCGTCCCTTCTATTATTCACAATCTTATATCTGTTTGCCAATTCACACGAGACAACCACTGCTCCATTGAATTTGACGCGTCTGGTTTCTCTGTGAAGGATATCCCAACCCGGTGACAGATCCTTCGCTGCAATAGTGGCGGAGACCTCTACACCATTCCCGCTGTGTCGTCCACCCCACACGCCAGCGTCGCCCTCTCCACCAACCTTTGGCACCTTCGCCTCGGCCACCCCGGCCCCGACGCTGTCGCCACCCTCCGTCGCAGCGCCTCTATCCGATGTACTCACAGCAGCTCCACAGTTTGCCACTCATGTCAACTTGGCAAATATGTGCGTCTGCCCTTTTTTGGTTCTCTCTCCTGTACCTCGCGTCCATTTGAACTTATACATTGTGATGTATGGACGTCCCCAGTTAAAAGTGTCTCCGGTAATCAGTATTATCTCGCTATACTTGACGATTACACACACTATTGCTGGATCTTCTCGCTCATCCACAAATCCGAGGTCGCCTCTCAACTCACTCACTTCATCACGTACGTATCCACTCAGTTCAACCTCCCCATCAAGGCTTTACAAGCCGATAACGGTACGAAATTCGTCAACCATACTGTTACAAACCTTCTCACCTTGCAGGGCATCCATCTCTGGCTCTCCTGCCCCTACACCTCTCCTCAGAACGGTAAAGCCGAGCGCCTCCTTCGCACCCTCAACAACATCAGTCGTACCATGCTACTTCACGCCCACTTACCTGCCACTTATTGGACCGAAGCTCTGGCTACTGCGATGTACCTTCTCAATCGGCGCCCATGCTCCTCCGTTCATAACAACGTTCTCTATGTCCTTCTCTACCGCACGACGCCCAACTACTCCCACCTTCGTATTTTCGGGTGCCTCTGCTACCCAAATCTCACCGCCACAGCTTCCCATAAACTCGCTCCCTGTTCCACCGCCTGTATTCTCCTCGGCTATTCCACCTCTCACAAGGGATACCAATGCCTCGACCTTTCCACCCGACGGGTCCTCGTCTCTCGTCACGTCATTTTTGACGAGACATGTTTTCCTTTCGGTCTCCTTTATCCGAGATCCTCCTCTAGTGATCTCGACTTCCTCCTCACCAACACCGTGCCGACCAGGTCTTCTCCACTGCCCTCTCCATCGGTCCCCTCATTGGCCACTACTGAGGATTTACCCATCACATCGGACCCCCATCGGACCCACCTCCATCGGTCGATACCGATCCTATTTATCTTTCAGCCGATACCGTTCCCTCTCCATCAGACACCCCACTTCCATCGGCTCCTCACTCTCCATCGGCTCCCCTACCCTATCGGTTGTTCCATCTCTATCGGACAGATCGGAATACTCGGTCCACCCGATCTCGTCGGCTCAGGTCAATCTAATTCCTCCTTTTCCTCTTGTCTACAGTCGCCGACTCGGAGCCGATGACGGCCCCACCCATCCAGTTCTTCCCATTACTCCCGCACCCCCATCGGCTCTAATTCCCTCCACCTCTCACATGGTCACCCGTTCCCAGACCGGGTCTCTCCGCCCCACTCTACGCTACGGTCTCTCCGCAGTCCACAGCTCTATCTCGCCCATCCCGGCGACTTCTCGCTCAGCCCTGGCCGACCCTCAGTGGCGCGCAGCCATGGCCGACGAGTACAAGGCCCTAATGGACAACGAGACCTGGCGTCTCGTTCCCTGACCTCCCAGCGCCAACATTGTGATCGGTAAGTGGATTTTCAAACATAAATTCCACACCGATGGCTCCCTTGCCCGTCACAAGGCTCGCTGGGTAGTCCGGGATTTCTTCCAATGACCCGGTGTCGACTACGACGAGACCTTCAGTCCCGTTGTCAAACCCACCACCATCCGAGTCGTCCTCACGTTGGCTGCCTCTCACTCCTGGCCGATCCATCAACTAGACGTGAAGAACGCCTTTCTTCACGGCCACCTGATGGAAACAGTCTACTGCCAGCAACCCCCAGGCTTCGTCGACCCTTCTCATCCCGACGACGTCTGTCTTCTTCAACGCTCTCTCTACGGCCTCAAACAAGCCCCTCGTGCCTGGTACCAGCGCTTTGTTGCCTATCTTCGGCACATCGACTTCGTGGCCTCTGCGTCCGATAGTTCCCTATTCACTTTCCATATCGGCTCCACCACTGCCTATCTACTTCTCTATATCGATGATATTGTCCTCACAGCGTTTTCGACATCTCTCCTTGACCAGATCATGGCCCGACTCTACTCTGAGTTTGCCATGACCGATCTTGGTCCTCTCCACCATTTCCTTGGCATCTTCATAACCCGTTCCATCCACGGGCTCTTCCTTTCCCAACGCTAGTACGCCATCGACCTCCTCCAGCGTGCGGGCATGGCCGACTGTCACCCCATGGCCACCCTAATCGACACTCGAGCCAAACTCTCCGTCGCCGATGGCGCCCTCATTGCCGATCCCTCTCACTATTGGAGTCTTGCCGGGGCTCTCCAATACCTCACATTCACCCAACCCGACCTCACGTACGCTGTTTAGCAAGTGTGCCTCTTCATGCACGCTCCGCGCGAACCTCACCTCGCGCTGCTCAAGCGCATCCTACGCTACGTGAAGGGCACCCTCTCCAGCGGGCTGCATCTCAGCTTCAGCCCTATCGACTCCCTCACCGCGTACTCCGACGCGGACTGGGCAAGCTGCCCCGACTCTCGATGCTCTATATTCGGCTGCTGCGTTTACCTCGGTGACACTCTCGTATCATGGTCCTCAAAACGCCAGACTACAATGTCCCGCTCCAGCGCTGAAGCCGAGTACCGCGCCGTCGCCCACACCGTCACCGAGTGCTGCTGGCTTCGCCAGCTTCTCCAAGAGCTCCGTGCACCCCTCTCCACCGCGACCGTCATCTACTGCGACAATGTCAGTGCCGTCTACATGACCGCCAACCCGGTCCATCACCGACGCACCAAGCACATCAAGATCGATATCCATTTTGTCCGTAACAAGATTGCATTAGGACAGGTTCGGGTGCTCCATGTACCATCGGTACATCAATTTACCGATATAATGACCAAAGGCCTGCCCACGCCTTTGTTCATCAGTTTTCGGTCCAGTCTCTACGTCCGTTCCTCTCCTTCTACGACTACAGAAGGTGTTAGACAGACCACTAGTCTAGGCTGTATATATATATAGACCCAAGCCCTGTACGCTAGTAAATATCCTAAGCATATCTTACGCACATGCGAGCAAATGATCTCTCTTTCACTTACGCATGCTCGCGGAGGTAGTCGATAGCGACGGCGGCATGGAGGGCGGCGCCGACGGGGAGCGCGTCCTCGTCGACGACGAAGTATGGGGAGTGCGTCGTGTGGGCCCTGGCGATGGTCGTGTTGCCGACGCCGACGGTGAAGAAGGCGCTCGGCATCCTCCGCCCGTAGAACCCGAAGTCCTCGGAGCCCATCAGCTGCGGCGCCACGCGGACCGCCGCCCGCCCGAGCAGCCGCTCCGCCGCCGCCCTCGCGTGGGCGTACATCCCTTCGTCGTTCACCACCGCCGGGTATGGCCGCATCGACTCCTCCATGAAGTCCACCGCCGCAGCGCACCGGTGCACGTCCGCCTGCTCTTCCACGATCTGATCAAATTTCGAACAGAACTATATATTCAGTCTTGGAATTCAGACAAAAAAAGATAGTGAATTCATTCTTGAGGATTCTGTATGTTGTCACTAGAAATGTAATGAAGTGATTATGTATATCAAACATGAAAAAAGGGGCAAATTTCAAGCAAAAAGGTGGATTTTAAATTAATTTCTTTGGAAGTGATGTTCATCGAAAGGGGATTCAAAAATTCAAAATTTTGCAAATGCTTTTAATTACCTCTTTGATCCTCATCTTCAGATATGATAAACCTTCATCAGTCATGCTCCTCATGGTGCCACCAAAGGCCAGAGACTCAGGAATAACATTGTGAGCTTCCCCACCTTTCACTAATGTGACAGACACCACCTGAAAGATCAATGGCACTGATCTTTTCAACAAATTGACACAAATTTTTATTTTTTTCACACTGAAAATTTTGAAGAAAAAGTTCAGTCTGAAAATGAAGCACTAGGAAATCAAGGATTTTTAAGCAGATCATAATCACATACTGCACCCTGAAGGGGATCGATTTCACGGGCGACAATCTGCTGAAGACTGACGATGGCAGCGGATGCAGCGACAACAGGATCAATGGCATTATGGGGGAATGCAGCGTGACCACCTCTTCCGGTGACTGTTGCCAAGAACCTGCCTGATGTTGCAGCAAAGGGCCCTGGCTTGGATGCAACCACACCCACTGGAAGTGCTGGATCAACATGCATGCCGAACATCGCCGACACGTCGTCGAGAATGCCTTCCTGAAGAACATAGTAGGCCCCTCCCCTGCCTTCCTCTGCTGGCTGGAACACCAGCTTTACAGTGCCCTGGTGATCAAGAGTTCAAGACAAGAACTGCACAAGTTAATTGCAAACCCTGAATGCATAGCTAGACTAGACTAGTGAGCTGAAAGCAGGATCAGTCGTTAGGATATAAATTAATAAATTCTGGCCATATTACAGTGAATTTCACCATGGTACAATGGGTTTTTAAGACGATAAAATCTGATAAAAAAACGTACATTGAGTTCATTCTTGCGTTGTTGAAGTAGCTTAGCTGCTCCCAGAAGCATTGCAGTGTGAGCATCATGGCCACAAGCATGCATTTTCCCGTCTTCTTGGCTCTTGTGTTCCCAATCTACCAATTCCTACCAAAGGGAGATATTATAAAATTATAAGATTAGTATGCCAAAAAAAAAGCAGAGAATAGTAACCTTTTCCCAAATGATAATGAAAGCACATCAAGATGTCATACTCCAGATATTAAAATATATGGACAAGGGCACAAGGCCCATGGCCTCTACACCATTACAAGTACAACAGACAACAGTACGATATCTCCAGTTTAAATGAATGCTATTAACACAAAATTTTTGGATATCTATATGCATCTCTTTAATGATTTGATCTATGTTGTGGTTTGTCATTTGTGATTATTCCACCATGTGCATGTCATGTGCCTTTATGTTCTGGAAAGAAGAATTTGTGTGCCATATACCAGAACGTACAAAATAAAACAGTGGGCTTTCGAAGAGCATTTTTTTCCCCTGAGAGGGAGCCCCGTTTAATTGGTCGAACACTCGATCTACTCTATTAACCCTTTCTTAAGGTCAACTATATTAATTTGGAGTCTGACTTATATCTTCCAGAATGTATATATAAAAACAAATTACATCATTCTTCCATTTTAGGAATTCTTGGAACGCTTAACTGAAAAAACTCGGGAATGACAAAAACATTGGAATAGAATGTCACGCTCAAGCCCATTAAAATCTTATAGGAATAAGAAACACAGAAACATAGGAAATTCGTTTAGACAACATACAGAAAAAAAACACAGTAACTTACAGTTAAAGAAAGAAAAAAAATGAAGAGACTTACTTTCCTCCAAAATTTATCTAGAATAGCCTATTTTGGCATTCCATATACGAATTTCAAATGAATTTGTAGGGATCAATTCTTTGTTCCAAAGGGTTTTACAGAAAATTTTCTAATAGGATTCAAATCCTCTACAATTACTTTTGTTTTCCTTTGTTCCAAAAGAAGCCTTAGAAAGTAGAACCATAGGTATGGTGGCAGAGTCAGTGTATAACTTCACCTATATAGTTTAATTCTGATGTCCATGGATATGGCAATGGAGTTATAGGAGTTATACTTTCATTGTAACAAAAAGAGAGAAGGAGCATAAAGGATGATGCAACCTACATATATGTTATCATACAAGATTACATTATAACCGTACAATTCTTACATCTACAAAATTATATCATATTCATCTAACAAGATGGTTACTCCAATAGTGCATGAAGCCTCCATACATGTAATCTTTTAAGTAAATTTTATATAACCCATGTTTTATTATCAAACTTACAAAAACCACATGTATTATTACTTGTAACGCATAACCACATGTTTTATATGGCTTACGAGTTTCATAAAACCCCACCATTATTTAAATCTCAATTAATTTTAGCACATTTCAAAACAATATTATTTAAAGAAGTGAAGAGTATCAACCACCATAATCAAGAAATGAATAATTAAAAATTTTCATAGATGATTTATATTTTAAAATTTCAGTTAAATCCATGCTCTCTACCTATAAACTTGGGGTTACATGAGTTCCGTCATATTCTATTAGTTACATAAGTTATGTCCTGTTACACAAAACTGATGCAAACTGAAATAGATGAGTAGACATTCAGTGTGAAAAATCCTCCAAATAATTATTTCTAATGGCCAAACTGGAATTGTCTTCAAGCTCTTCATCATATATCAGAACAATAAAAAATTAAAAAAAATTGTGAACTGCCAGTAGTAGCCCGTGGCATCGTCCCCAAAACGAAATCCTGGCCGTCCAAATGGCACGTGAGGCACTGGATCCGACGGGAAGCGTGCGACACGTGTCATGCATGGGAGAGAACAGAAAGCGGATCACATGATCAACCTGCACGGGGAGCGCGTCCATGTCCGCCCGGAGCGCGACGACGGGGCCATCGCCGCCGCCGCTGCCGGCGATCGTGGCGACGACGCCAGTCCGCGCGACGGGCCACTGGTAGAGTACTCCGATCGCGTCGAGCTCGGCGCGCACGAGCTCGCCGGTGCGGACCTCCTGGAACGCCAGCTCGGGCCGCCGGTGGATGCGCCTCCGCACGCCGCGCACCCACTCGGCCAGCCCCGGCTCGCGCGCCGAGGCGAGCAGGTGGCCGTCCCCCGCCGCGAAGGCCAGAGTGAGGCAGCAGAAGGAGGAGGTGAAGACGAGTAGTAGGAGGGGGAGGCGAGTGGTGGGGGACGAAGCCGCCGCCGCCATGGCCGGAGGATGACGCGCGGTTCGTTCGCGTGGTAAGTTGGTTGGATGTGCACATGCAGTTCGAGGGGGGTGAGTCGCTTCCTCGGACCCCTTTTCGCTTCGGCTCCCGAGCGATTCCTTAAAAGGAAAAGGACGTGCAGCGAACGCCGTTACCAGAAAAGGAGGGGGAAGGTTGGTGACTAATGCTAGGCTAATCAAGTGAAAGTTTAATCGCAAGGAGTAATTAGCCAGATTTGAGGTATGGTACGTCGCTATATACTGTTATTAATTTCTTCATATATATATATTCTGTACTCCTAGGGAGTATGCACTCCTGCTTCCCATCCACCGCCCATGAGCGCACGGCGTCGATCGAGTACGTGCGGTCGTTTCTTGTTAGATCTATTGCTTGCAAAAAAAAGGATTTATCCCGTGCTAATTTCCAACCTGCCACCAATAATTTCCAGACGGGCCAAAGGAGGCCTCGCGCGACACGAACGCAGGCGCAGGCGGCGGCGACTGACGGCGCAGTCCATCGTCCAACTAAACGACGGTGTCATTTCGCGGGCTTGTAACCGTGACAGCGTCGGTCCATCGGCAGGCGATTGATCCATCCTTCGTCCGAAGCCTGGACGGTTCCTTTATTTTTTGTTTTTGTTTGCCTTTTCTGGTAGATTGAGAGTTCCTTGTTTTGGTTTGGGATGCATTCGTTTTCAGGGTGATTGAATGTATCGTTTAGTTCCTTCTATGATTAAGCTCCTAATTTCTTCGTTTGCACGTGCACGATTCCAATACCACTGGAGTACTAACTAAAAAGCTATACTACTACTAACTTAAAAAATAGTATATATGTATATACTTTTTTAAGAATATCTTATACATAAGATGTCCTTAATGATAAAATGACATGTCACATACGAGGAAGTGTGAAGTGCCAAAAGTGCTAACTACTTAATTTGGAATACACACATCGGATCAACTTGCCAGGAAGTATTGGAAAGTGACTTTTTTTTCCCTGTTGAGAAGCACCTTTAATTACGGTGGCTTAGATGATGTATTATTTTGTTCGAGGCGATGGACCGCATCGAAATCGGTAGCTCAGACGATGTATTTTGTCGTTGTAAATCGTTACCATTTATGTTCAGCTGCTTGCGTAAAAAGCTATGTAGAAATGTTATTGTTTACTCCAGTATACTCTTTAGTATAATTTTGCTTGAAATTTTTATATGCCACTATACATAAGCTAACATGTGTTTGGTTCATGGGATGACACATGTCAAAGCCCACTTTTAAGCTTGTCTGGTTTAGGGACAGATGAACGAAATCATCCCTGAAAAAGAATATTCTCCTCGGATCCAACCATTCCAACCCATTTCTCTGTCACACTTTCATATGGCCCATTCCTCAAAAATATGATTATCACAACTCTCATATCAAACAGATAGCTATAACCATTCATCCCTAAAATAGGAAAGGGCCTAACCCATCCCACTCCATCCTCAAACCAAACACATGCTATAAAGGGTGCACCCTCTCCGTTGTGCTCAATGTGCAAACAACCCCACATATATCCAATACTTGTCACCAACACCATACTAGCTAGACATGCCTTTTAAAAGACATACAGAACTCACTATATACTACAACATATACGTCGTACTTATAAAGTAGTACATAGGCGCCAGACTTTCTCAACGTTAAATCTTGATAAAACTCAATGAAATAGTTGAACAACGTGTAACCCGTGTAGCTCAATTTTCACTAAGATTTTTACAAAATCACACACAATAAAACGGTCCACTTGACAAAAAAAAGTGAATGAATTGCTCCCTAAATCCCTTGAAGCAAAAGCAAGAACAATGGGCAACAACTCTCAATTCCTCTTTCTAGTTGGCAACGGCAAGACAGCCTAGGAGAAGAATAAGAACATATTTGCTATACATTTTATTTAGAATAACCATGATCTCCCATATTTAACATCAACTCTTGTCTCAAGCATTGCGTCTAATGGCCATAGGGACGATGAGGCCTACCGTAACAAAATCTAGGGACACAAGCATTAGGGATGCCCTCACCGGATCTACCTTGCAACGAGCACTCAAATACTCCATCTATCATAACTACAACTAACGTGAAGACCAAGGAAAAAAAATTTAATTAGGGATTAGGGACTTGATGGTGGAGGATTTAAAACAATTCGAATTTAGGGGAGAGGGAGGTCAGTCAATGCATGCACCCATGTTTAATCACTTCCTCGTATGAATCACACCATGCATGCACGCCCTGTAGACATAGAAAAAAAATAGTTACGATGAAATGAGTATATATAATTTGGTATACTGTTTTTAAAATCATGTGCCATTTGATAGACTTAACAAGCTTTCAAAATACATATAAGTTCCTTTGAGTCTATACATAATTCACTCTAAACTTCACAAATAGAATAACCACCGATCTTAATCTATCCACTTATTTATATATGCCAAAAGTTCAACTGTCCCACATCCAAAAACTCTAAATTTAATGGAGTAACAAATATTATGTAGCATTAAATTCCTAAATTTATATTTCTCATATATTGTTAGACCTACGTGTATCTACACCGTAAGTTAACTTTTTTAGCATACGAAAACAATCAAGTGATAAAATAAAAAATTACTTACATGCATTTGAGAGAAACGGATTAATCTATATGTGTTAATCCACATGTATAAAAAAAATTTAAGATATATCTATATCAACATATATATAAGGCTGATATAAAATAGGTCGTTCTTATAAAAACATTCAAATCTGGAGTGTTTTAATTTAAACAATTTTAAATCAATTAACTAAACTAGTATAACGCACGATATATGGATATATAAACGTAGCGTAGGAATAAAAATCAGATAAAAATTAATTTATTTTAAGAGAAAATTTGAACTTAACTACGAAGGAGGGAGTACGTGCATCGTACAAACTGCACGAAGTCTCCACGCGGTTTTATGTGTTGCAGTGAGTTTCGTTACGTCACCGGGCCCTCCTTCCCAACCAACCAACCAAGTCGTCGTCTTCCTCCCAACACCTGCTCTAACTCGTCTCGTCTCCTCTCTCCCCACCTACAAGCAGCTGCCCCCACTCTCCTCCTACTCCGTTCCGTTCCCCCTCCTCTCTCTCCCACGTCCGTCCCCCTTTACCTCTCCGCCTACCCCACCACCGTTGCCCCGGCCTGTCCTCACCTCCCCTCTGCCCGGTGGGGATCCACATCCTCCCCGCGCCGCCCTACCGGCGGAGATCCGGTGAGGGGCATTCTTGGTAACTCCTTACTGGATTCGACCGGGCTGCGGGGATGAACACGAGGTCGGTGGTGCTCGTTTTCCTCCTGCTCGTGCTCGTCATCACGTCGCAGTTCGAGTGGAAGCAGCAGATCGGGGACGCCGTCGACCCCGCCGATGCGCGCCGGAGGCAGCAGGCGTTCGCCAAGGAGGACGCCGTCAAGGAGAAGGTGAGCCACCGCCGTTGGGAGCAAATCCTTCTTGTTGTTCAGCTGCCTCCGGTTCTTTCTAGTTGTTCCGTGGGCGCCACCAAGATTGGCGAGTTGGGTGCACGCGTTCTTTCACTTTTTTGGATAGAAGCAACCTGTCACCAAATCATCGGTCACATTTGATGCTACTGTGTATTTTCTCCTCTAATTGAAGTCAATTAGCTTATAACTTGTTATGATACGATCTGAACTAATTCAGATGCAGTTTTAATTCGGGATCAACATTAGAAATTAGGCAAAACGTAGTGGCTGTGAAGTGATCTTTGAATTTTCGATCGAAAGGACTATCTATTGAACCCATCAACAGGAGGATCCTATTTTTTGCGCCGGTTTATTTAGACCTGTTTTCTTTGGCAGTCAACTGTTTAAGAACTTAGGATTGTGTGAGCATAATTAGGGATGTTCTCTTGGCTAGAAAGATAATAGTGATGACAGGACACACCAACTATCAGGACCTTTTCATGAAAAAGAAAATTTTCTTCTGTTTAAAGCATCAGAAAACCTTGCATCTCCAATTATAAGATCTGGCTCCTGAGGTTGAGGTGTGCAGAAAAGTACACCCATTTAGTCTATGCCGAAGTTATATACTAATCACCAATTTCTTTTATCTTTTGTGTTCAGAGTTAGGTCTTTAATTAAATTTTGGGCAACTTCAACTTGGATTGGAAACATTTTTTGTTAACCAGGCCAGGCTGCTATTTCCTAAGTGGTATACTGGTGATTCCCACAGTCATTTCAGATTGTAGATAACGAGATACTGAATGTCCATACACAGTAGGATCTCAGCTTCTGGTTTGTGCATGGACATGGTTCCAAAAATAAAACTATAAAAGAAGAAGAACTTGTTGGCAAATATGCTCTCAGAAAGAAATATGCACAAAGATGATCATGTTGGCAATATTAAAATTCTACAAATGCACATGTTTTCTTCTTTTTGTCCAGTGCACATATGATAATTTTTCTGCAAGTACACATGTACCTAGGTCTTGAACAACTGCCTACATCCATTGTTCTGTAAATTCTTAAGCACACAAGTCTGTGTTTTGGTAATATAGGTATAGATTCTTCTAGGAATATATTTTCTGTTCCTGTTACTGATGTACTACATATGTCATTCACTATCAAGAATAGGATCTAGATGTGCATGAATTCTACCTATCCCACATATAACTTTGACCAGTCCACATGTTTCTGTGAATTTGGAGCTTATCATAAATTCTGCGGAGGAAATTAAGTCCTGATAATCATGTATTGCCAGTATAATAATTTGTGAAATCCTTGGGACAAGCACATCAAAATATCAGAATAATTTTGGTTTTGCTTAGGGAAAGCATGTTTCAAAGAAAGTTGGTATTAGATTAAGCATTTTGGCTCAATCAATTGATATCTTGAATCTTGATTATGATGTGTAAATTGAATATATTTAGTTCTGATTACTATAATATTGTGTTCTATTGTGACTTCTGCTCCATTTAACATTTAATTTTGCTGACTATTATTCACTTATTTTCTAGCATGTCCTTTTCCATTTGGCAAGTGAAGATCAATATGTGTGAATATCCTTCACAGTTTGGGCCATGTCATGGTAGTCCATTCTTTCAAACAACCATGTAGGGGGAAGTTGCTGGACTAGATTACTTCTAGCAAATGATTGTCGCTAGTGATATTTGTATTTAAAATGCTGAAATATGTCTAGGAAAGATTAACCAAAATGCTAATTGGGAACATGAGAACTTGATCTATTAGATCTGCTAAATTGGTTGTAAAAGAGGTGACAAGTAATGAAGGACTTTATTTTTTTATAGCAAACCTTGATGTAATATGCAAGATTTGACTATGCTGGTGTCTGTTGTTTGGATATGTTCTTCAGTCTTGTTCTATACTGGCTTTAAGGGCATGATTCTTTCCATAGCTTCGTCACTATAAACCCCTTTATTTTCTCATTGAAGATTTACTGATTTACATGCTATATTGCTCTCTGCAGATAATATTATCTCAAGAGAAAAATATTCAACAGCTTAATGAGCTTATTGAGAGCCTTCAGCGGCAGCTGCTGCATTGCCGTGGTAGCAACAATACTGTCCACACCAGTACAGTTGCTCAAACGGAAGTTAGTGAGGTGGATGGGCAGGAAATCATTGATGATTGATGATAAATAATACCTTGCCAGGTTCTTCACTGATTCTAGTACAGAAACCAAAGAACAACGGCTGATCAGGCAGCATATTCTACAAATGCCGTCTAATAGGGTACCAAATCACACTGTATTGTACACTTGCTACTAGTGCTTTTCTGGTAAGATTGTAGAGAGCTGTAACTTGTAATATGCTGGTTTTAGGTCACGGCCACTAATTCAATTGAAAAGTTACTTGATGATTCTTTTGTTGTGATTGATGGATGTCTCTGCCCCAAAAGACTAAATCCTTGTGCATAATTGCAGTATCATTTCTATATTGTACCCTTGAATGCATCAGATTCAGTTAGCTAGGTCGCTGTCGGATATTGAGTCCATGTTCTATGGAACATCGACTTCTTGTGCCTCTTAAAATTCTTGAACTTTTTTGTCAGCTGGTGAACAACTTTTCACATACTAAAATGCAGAGTGGCAGAGAAGCAAACGAATCTTATTTTCATGAGATGAATAATAACCGTGTATTTCTGGTAGGGAATTTTGTTGCATCCCTTGTTCTATGTATGTATTGATTGTTCTGCTTTGTGAAGTTTAGAATATGTTGCCTACTTGCCTTCATTTCTAGCACTTCGGACCAAAAGCTTATTTAAATTATTTGGAAAAGGAGTATCATCCATTTCAGCGCTATTGATTTATAAATTATAATTTACAAAGAAAAGATGTAGTAAAGGTGCTTTTGGTTTATTATATATAAATACCCATTTTTATTACAAAAAGGTCCATTTTATCCATCCTGAGTTTTTATGAAAGTCTAAAAATCAACTCTAAACTTTAAAACCTTGCACAGTCAACCTTGGCCAATATTTAGAGTTGTTTTACAAGGTGTGGTGTTGATTGGCAGTATGTTCAAGTCCAAAAGATTTTTTATTTTTAAAATTAAATGACATTAACTTTTTAAAATACTCACTCCATTTCATATTACAAGACGTTTTGGGTTTGTGTCAAATCACACTTGTTTTTTTTAAAGTTTGACTAAGTTTATGTTTTAGTAACACTTATAATACTAAATTAGTACATTGGATGTATTTTATAATACATTTGTTTTGTATTGAAAATATTGATACTCTTTCCTATAAAACTAGTTAATTTTTTTTTAAAAAAATTATTTAGGATAAAAGTAAAAAAAACCGTAACATGGTATTTATAGATTATTCATAAAACGAGTAAAAGATTATCCAACACATAAAAGAATTTACGTAATGAGAAAAAAAATAGAGAAACATGCTTTCTTTCTGGAATAGCAATTAACAAAAAAAGCTTTCCCAGTGGATTTTTTTATTTACATTATTTCCCAAGGGTGCCATCTGCAAGAAATGTGGTTTATCACAACGTCTAAAGTCTTCTTCAACTGGACCTGTCTGTATTTCTCCCCCTAATCTATCATATTAGTATTAGACCGGGAAAAAAATTTAATTGTGTTGACACTGTGCCACCATATCACGACTCGATAATGATACAACAGTTGGGTCTAAAAATTAGCCAACTGCTATGCTGAGACTACAATAATTATTCCTTTGCACGAAAGTTAATTACTTGCTTCAAAGGAGAAAGAAAAATGCCTAGCATATAAAGCTGAGGGTGTCGTGCTGCCTTGTGCTGATGTGCATGTACAGGTTGTTCGATCCCTACACATGCATCATAAGCCCACCTTTCTTTTGCCTGTCACAAACATTTTGGACGCTTTATTCTCACAATTCCTCTCCCTGTTTACAAGTAAGCAACAAAACGTGGCTCATAGTGTCAAGGAGACTCTGTCCCAAAGAAAAGAATTGTAGTGACGATGTTCTAAAACCACATCGAACACATGAATTTTACATAAATTCTTGTAGGAATTTAAAATGAAACGGTTTAATTACCATGTAAGGTTTGTAAAATTTCCAAATTTTAGACTAGCCTGGTTGGTTTTGCGCCCAATAAATTATGAGCTTTTTTTTTTTTTTGCGAGTACAACTCGACTCATGCGCACATTCACGCTCACACCCATCCAAATGGGTATGTTCTATAACACATCTATACAAGATTGAATGCTTAGCGTCATATATTGTGGGCACGCACTTTGGCCACTAAGCGCATCCATTTGAGCATGCACCTATGTTTAGCGTCATAGGCATTTTGTGAGTAGCACATCTCAGCTAAATTTTACCTCTCACCTCTTTCTCAAGCATCCATATACTCTATTTCTGATGTAACATGTGTGACATCATAATGACCACCAAAGAATAAGAAAATTAAACAAAATACATTGGGATCTACATTTTTGAAACGAATATCGGTTGAAATTTCAAACACAAATTAAACAAAGATATCGCAAAACAAATAATCAATGCCGCAATGCACACACACCAACATAATCAAAGAAAGAAGAGAGAGGGAGAGAGTCCGTCGTCGTCGTCGTCGTTGGCTGATGATTATCTCTGTCTAGCCGCAGTTCTTCTCCGGCTTGGCGAGATTGCACTTGACCATCTGGAACGCCACCGCCGTCGTGCCCGGAGGCGCGAGCTGAAGCTTGAGCGGGCACGTCCCCTCGATCTTGCATTTGGTGATGCGCGCCGTGTACCGCACCTCGCCGGCGATCGCCACCTCCACGTCGAACGTCCCGTTGGCGCTCTTTTTCCTGTACTCGACGATGCCGGCGTTGCTCAGCGTCGGCACGAACGCGCTCTCGCTGCCGGAAGACAGCCGGTGCACCACCGTCTTCCTGGGCCCGACCTTGTCGCCCTTGTCGGCGAGCTGGATCCGCTCGAACGGCTGGCCGTCGAACTTGTACTCGACGCCCATCTTCTTGGTGTTCTTGGCAGCCAACGCCCAGTTGGGGTTGTGGACGACCAGCGTCAGCGTGAGGTTGTAGGCGAACGACGACGTCGCCGCCGACAGGTTGAACCGCGTCAGCGAGGCGTCGTCGACGACGAAGGTGGGTTGGCGGACGAAGCCGACCGCGGCGAAGAGCACGGCGAAGGTGAGGGCGCCGAAGATGATGCCGAACACGATGAGGCCTCCTTCGGAGCCCCGCAGCAGCACTCCTCGCACATTGTCAAACGCCGCTGCCGCCGCCGCGAGGTTGACTTGCCTAGCTAGCCTAGGGTTGAGAGCTTGGCTGACGACGGGGAGGTCGGCGTCGAACACAACGACAGGGTGGTCGATGGGTCGTTGTATATTGAGGAAAAAGAGCAAAATTACATGACAAGCCTTGTGAGCTTTATACGATCAAGCTGCGAGCAGGCAAGAATATTGGGATGGGATATGCTATGCTAAGTGGTGGACATCTTGTTCTGCTTATTGGAGTCATCCCTCCTCCCACCACCCGTTGGTTCCTCTGTGCTATGCACTCACTGTTGTCCTAAGGCCTTCCCCCACTGCACAGCTCTGTCCTCGTTCTCACCGCACGGTGTTACATCCGGTGAGATTTGTCATTGACGTTGAGCAAATCAAATCATCCGTTCTCTTTTACTTCCTCCACTTTAAAAACAAGTGTCAACATTATACAATTTCGATTACCAAGCTGTTGTTAAGCCGACTCGGTCCCACTAGACGTGCCAAAAGATGTCTGGTCCAATGCATTTAAACACGAAAAGAACAAAAAAAAAATCTACTTAACTTCAGTGTAATTTCTTAAGTTATTTGATGTCTTTGGGTTGTTAGGGTTTAGGATGTACCAATCAATTTAATATCTAATTGATAAGAAAAATATATAAAGTTAAGATCATCGAGCCAATTAGCCGCTAAACCAATACGGGCTCCTGCTATCGATTGAATATGTCGATATAGATAGTCATCAACTATAAATCCGATGCAAACACATAAATATAATATAAACAATTAAACTGATGGGCTAGCTGAATTGATGTAAGAAACAAAACTTACTAGATTACGATGCTAGCCCTATTAAAAACAATCTTGATAGATTACGATGCTAGCCCTATTAAAAATAATCTTGATAGATTGGATCAAATTGAGACAATATAACATTGGGTCTAATAAAACCAGATTGATCACTAGCAAGCTGATCGTAGACAATCTATGTATATCCGTTCATAAGCCGATATGTTAAGCTTAAAACTTCATGTAAAGAAAACTTATTGGCTGGCTACTCGGATATATAAAACCCACCGACTTAGCCTCAATCTATTATCAGCAGTCTAAAAATTCATATCTAATCAATACAGCACGAGACTGACGATGATAAGAGAACCTCGATAAGTCAATAGATCTCACGTAAACGTGATATGATACATCTAATTAGACTAAAATGTTGTACTCAACTGATACAGTCTTAGATAAAGTAGATATACTAAGATAATGATAGGACTTACTCCTTTATCGGAGATCAGACTTAATCGATATACCCCCGTGTCGAGAGCCAGAACCTACCGGTAAAAACCTAGAAAAACTAGGATAGCGAAGCAACGAAGTTGTATTGATCTGTGTAGATGATTTACAAGGTTCCTATGGGTTTGTATTTATACCCTAGAATTACACGAGTCCGAGATGGTTACAAACAATCTTAGGATATTATTTTTTAAACAGAAAAAGAAACTATCTAAGAAGATAACAAAATTAACTACTTATGCCTGATTATAAGAGATATCTTATAGATACAAAGCCACTCTGCCGTGATTTTCACGCTTCCTTCCTAAATTCGGTCTCATCTGGATAATTTTTTATCTATCAACTGAACCGAATCCATTTTAATCTATCCGACCGGCTCTTTCATTATTCGAGACTATCAACATTTCCATCTATTCGATTGGCTTCTTCATCTATCAATCGGCTTCTTAACCAAATCTATTTGCGGGCTTAACAAATTTTGATGTTAATAGCTATATAACACAACTTAAAAAAAGTTAGCATCGATGGATTGGTAACCGACTGCAATATTTATATATATATATACAATATATTTGTATGTATGGGTAAGGTTGACATGAAGATGCAGACAAAAAAGTAAGGGGACATAGATTTTTATACAGGTTCAGACCCCTTAAAGTTAATAGCCTTACTCCTGTTTGAACATACAACCTCTATTATTTCAATCTTACAAGTATAAAGTATGAGAAAGAAACCCTAATCTAATATACCATAACATCGGTATAGAGCTCAGATATGATGGTGGACGATTAGTAGTAATCGGGCTTTTTCAATATTGACTTAATAAAATTGGACAAGTGGCTTGTGTTCTATCTTAGCTTCTTAGGCTTGCCTCTCCCTCTCTCGGAGTCTTGTATTTATACCTTTGGTTGCCCTTTTGTATAAGTAGAATTAGAGAAACAAATATCGATACAATCTAAGAATACAATCTAAGTAGTTTTGACTAGGTATAAATATGATTATGTATCTCTTTTCTTCTTAGGAACATCTTTCTTGTCTGCTCCGGACTCTATCTATACACATAAAGTTGGTTTCCATATAGAATATAGTATGTGGTATTTTGTCGAGTTAGAATGCCGATAGTAGCCTACAAGCTCTAGTTAGATGAAGACGCCACCTAATTCAATTGACTCAGAGAATCAACCTATTGGAGTAAAAAACATAGTATAATTTTTACTGACTAGGTCAGGTCCAATTTCTTTTATTCTTCTATCCGAGTAGCTTGTCAATATAGCTAGCGTTGAAATATGAGTAGAGTTCAGAACTTTGTTCATCTAAATATGTGAATGACATCTCGGTGGTAAACCCACTTATTTTGTTTATTCGTTTTTTACCTAAAATACTTGAATAAATTTGTTAGAAAACATTTAAGCCCCCAAGCAACGTCCGGAAGCTCCATTTAGGTATTAAATATAAGCAAGTAAATGTATACATAAAACACCTAATAAAAATATTGTACCTAGTTGTAATTTGTCTATAACCATAAACTTCTACTTTCTCTTACCCTAAACATCTTTAGGTTGTCTTTCCTATACATCTCATTTCGATAACAAACACTTTGAGCATTTCTGACGATACCGGATCATTATCTTACGGTTGTATAATCAAAACGAGATATTTCAGACAATGTCCTTTGTCATTTAGAGAATAAGAAATTTTAAGTTTAACTAAGTACTTGGACAATATATACATATCCCATAAATTGGAAATATAAAAGCCCCTATCGGCCCTTACTACTCGGGTAAATTAGAGTGATATCTAACATGCGAGTTATCAAAGAGCACAGATATAGAAAAAATAAATTTGCTAACATAGGTAATACCAAGGCACATAATATGAATATATACATAAAAACTTATAATATGTCACCCATCCTCGTCGACCATTATGTACGTGTCTAGCTAGAGTACTCACATCATCTTAGAGCTAATGAGGCTTGAAGTTGCTGGTCCAACACACGTCTAATCAAGAATAGAGTTCCAACTAGTGGGCTCAATTGGACTAACGTATGTCTTGCCATTGAGTTATAGAGTCATTGTGCTAAGCTTTATTTGGTCAAGATTAGATGTTGACCAACAGAAAGCTTCTGTCCAACCTCCGCCCTACTCGATATGGTCTCAAACATCTTGTTTCATCATTTAATTTTTCTAAAATAAACTACTTAGAACAAAGTGTTAAATAACAAGCCCCATGCAATGCTTAGGAGTAACATAAGCTAAAAATTAAAAAAGTTTTTTTTAATAATTTATATACTTTCTCTAGCCCCAACTATCTTTTCATAAAAGTAGTTTATGAGTAGACAGTTCGAGTAGGAAAAAAACATAAGAATTGCCACTATCCTATTATTGCCTGATGCCTTTAACCACAATCTTGGATGTATTAGCAGCTGCTTAGGCCGAGGTAAATCTTGTGGTGAAGAAATAGTCATTTTGGAAGTTTAGGCAATTGACCTAAACAAATCTGTATGTGTGGTAGGCTCTTTTCGCTCAACCTGGTCCCACGAAGACTAGCGGCATAGTTAGGTCTCGACCACTAGCTAGGTGGGAGACCCTTTTCGTCTAACTTGGTCTCACAAAGACCAATAGTGTAGTTGGGTTTTTACTACTGTTTAGGTAGGAGGCCCTTTTCGCCCGATCTAGTCCTACAACGACCAGTGATGTAGTTAGGTCTCGACCACTTGTATAAGTGCTTGGATTGGTTACTTGATGTGTATCTCATGTGGCCAGCACGGTTCACATTTATTTAATCAATTCACATGCATATCAGAAGGTTGTGGTTTTCTTCAAGTTTCTCATTGGAAATGTCTTCCCGAATGTATTACCTATTTTTCATGTATGCCTACATTACCAAGCTATGACATGCTCAGTGTCATCGCCGTTTGAGGCCTCTGCTTGTAGCATTGTAATAGATGTAATAGGCAGCACCTTAGGTCCTCCTTATATATGCAAATCACGTCTTCACCGTTATCCCGACTAGTCGGAGTGGGTGGTGTGAAAATCTTCTCAATAAACAAACTGGGTGATTAAGCTAGCAAATTTTAAGAGACATGGTCAATAACAAAGCAATGGTATGCACGGTATCATCGATGTTTGAAGTCTCTGCTTGAATTCATTATGATAGATAATATAAACTTGACCTCAGGCCCTCCATTTATAAGTGGAGTACCTCCCTCATCCATGTTCTAACTAGACAAATGTGGTGCCTCTCTCCCATTAACTAATAAGTAGGTCAACAGGAATGGGACACTTATACATGCATACTAGTATCAGTCCAGGAGTTTAGCTGATACCAATATGACATAGGATGATAATCACCCAACCTCATTTTATATATTGATAAAGTTTAATACATAGGTTACAGCTGTGAATAGACCTCTAACTTACAACACTATACTAAGCAAAAGACGACAGCAGAAGCAAAACTAGACCTAAACCCACAAGCAGGGCTTGGATCCTAGATCGAAACCCTAAAAGTTTTTGTATGCCGCTTGCTCTTGAAGGAACTCCTCCAAGATTGGGTCTTTATTGTACTATTTTTTGAGTAGTGGTAGTAATAGTAAGAGTGATTACACGAGATACTTAGTAAGTCATAGGAATTAATGTGGCATGCAAGGGTTATCAAGAGAGGTTTGGTTTTGTGTTGCAATCAAATGTGTTTTTAAAAATCATCTTTGTAAATTCTAAGTGTGCTCTTTAAGTTATCGAAAAGAGGCTCATACCTCAATCCATTTTGTGAGTTGCTTGAAAACAACTCACCATATTTATTCGGAAGATACTCGAGTCTCAACCCATTCCACATGTCACTTTGCAATGAATTGTCTCTATTCTGATTTGGAGCGTACGGTCCTAGACTATACAACCATTTTTGTGCTTTCGCTTTATTTTTATTTCTCAATCACATCTCAACTTCATCATATCCAACTGTATTTCCAATGCCAAGCAATACTCCAGGTCACACAATCCTGTTTTAAACCACTCAGGTCTTTCACCAGCCGCATAGGATGGTTTTGGTAACGATTTGCCATACCACAACAACTTTTTCCATAAAACTTTTTCAATTACAATACTACGCTAGAGGGATCACTCCTCATCCATGCATGACCATGAGCATAACTGAACATATTATAACCTTTGCAAAGGGTGCGTGCTTTATCCACACGACGTGAGTTTAGTCTAAACACATAGTACGTATTGATCAAATATGCATGGTGAGGGGAGATATGTGACGCATTTTAGAAGCATTTCTAGGATAACCAGTTGTCAACTAAATAGGTCCCAGACCAAGTTCCGAGCAAATTCTGGACTCCACATACTTAGAGTACCACAAGCGTATCCTAGATGTCACCTCGATAACTTCAAGGCCATACTTTAATATGGTTAGTGAAACTTCTCAAGTGATTGGTCCTTATATGCCATACGTAAGTTAGGCCACACAGGTGGTGACTACCCATGTCAAATTTTTATAAAGCCATTTTATTTCGCAAAGCTCCTAGTATTTCAAACCATTTTTAAAACCTATTTTATTCCATCGACGTTTTAAGTGATAGAAGTATTGTCGATAGTCATGCTTTAATGAGCATAAGCACCAGGATGACAAAAATTCCACAAGGATATAGAGTCATCAACTAACTAGGAAGCTATGTGCAATATGTGAGTTTAACACCTATCAGATCGATTAGCGATTCGCGGTCAGTATCGTATACCTAAGCATACATAGTTCACAAATAAAATAAATTTTAATTTTAAAAAAATATGGGTTCGACATAATCAAGGGGTGACTTGGCTTGGTCTTAGTCTTCTTTGACAAACTCCTCAACTAGAGGCTCCTTAGCATTTACTACTACGCAGTACAAAATATTAATATTAGATGGATCTCAATTTTAGAAAAAATTTTGAGAGTGGAACGAAGTTTTAGTTAAAAAGATATGAATTCTAGAAGATTAAATCATTTTATAGATTATAGAAAAAGAATTAAATATTTTTTAGAAAAGAAAAGTTTTAAAACATAGGATGATAAGTGAGGTCAAGGCAAGAGAGGCACATTAGACATTTATTTATCTTGCGAGTAGGTTAATGGGCTCAAGCGAGTGTTAGTTGGCCTAAGAAAATGAGGCTGACGCCTTTCGGCTATGTAGGCCAGCCCAAAACCTGGCTGGACCGAGGCGAGCATGCTGCATCAGCACAGTGGACCCATTTTGACGTGGCTACCAAGTAGCAGCCACGTAATCGCTAAGTGAGAAGTGAAGACTAAAGAGGAAATCGACAACCGGCGAATCTCGACAGTGGCCAGCCAAACGATAGCGAATCTTGACGAGGGACGGCCATAGGAGCATTGAGTAAAGGAGGGAGAGAAAGATGGACAACTCTGATTAGGGCTAAATGATGGGAGATGGATGACGACAAGTGATGGCGTACTTCGGTGGTAGTGCGTCATTTGGTCATCGACGACGACCAAATGTGCGAAGGACGTGTCTTGGTTTAGGTTTGGTTGGAGGTGATTTTGAGATAGGAAGAGAGCTAAGGAAAACACTCGCAGTGCTACCTTGAAAAACAAGGAAAGTGGCAATAATAATGAAGCCTAGCAAAGAGATGGAAAGAGGAAGGGGAGGTGGTGGCGGTGTGAGAGCTCGAAGGGAGTCCGAATGGTACGAGGTGAGGCAGAGGCCTCCATGGCCTTCCATAGGCGCGTAGGTGCACATGGCAACAATGGAGACACGCTGTGTGGCACACTACAACATGCGAGCGTCGGGTGACTTGTAGCACAGCGTGAGGCGGCAAAGCATGGTGCAGCACCATGATGGTTCCGGTTGGAGTGAGGGGAAGAGAGAGTGCGGGCAACATGATAACATGGATAGGATAGGATGGAACGGAGGAAGTGCATGTGCTTGCCAAGGCCCAGACAGAGTGGATGCCGTCACGACATGTCACGAGATGTCATAGAGCGGTGTGAGGTGGCATCGCATGGAATGACACCATAATGATGCCAGCCAAAGAAGAGGAAGAGAGTTGGATGCAGCTACCGGTGATACGACACAATGAACGCGATGGAAGCGGGCGTGGGGTAGCATAGGGGCTATGCAGCATGATCGACGGGACGCACGGCTTATTGAATGCGGTGACCCCATTCCGGGGTGACAGTTGTGCCTATCAAGCTCATGCTAGTCGACGAGGGTGGTGTGAGGTGAACGAGGCTGGCGCAGCAGAGAGGCATGGTCACGCGAGACAGCAGATGACGTGTTCTTTGTCATATTTTCTCGAGGACGTGGCGAGTGTGGGAGCTGCATTAGAGGTATGGGATGGTCGTGCCTCGACTTGTTGGGTGGTTGTCCGCATCTCAGTTGATGGGTAGGTCCGACCTATCGGCCAGCGCGCTGAAGTCACCGATGTGTGCGGTGACAGCGAGCAAGCGGGAAGTATGTGAGAGCGAGGAAACGGGCCATGGGCTATATAGTACTAGGCCATATGGAGGGTGAAGTAGGCCATGCAGACCAAAAGAGGAAAATGGTGGCCCAAATGAATACCAGTCTATTCAAATGTCCAGAAATATTCTGGAAAGAAAAAAATTGAAGGTTTGAATTTAAATTTAAATTTAATATTTGAACTCAGAGAATTTTAGGAAATGTTTAGAAGTGATTCTAGGTTTGGAGATAATTTGAGATCCACACGTTGGCATACTCTTCAAGAAATCAAAAACAACCAAATTTTACAAATATTTTTTTATTCAAATAGTTTTTCTCAGGCATAAAAACATGAGCGTTACAACAATATAGACAAGGTTGACATAATCTTAATAAATATGGTACCGGTCAATGTTATGAAATATGCCATTGTTTTTTTTAGCTCAAATAGTTTCCTAAAAAATATGATGTTATATAGATACATACCGGATGTATCTACAAAATTTGTATATTAATTCAAGAATTAACCTTACTAATTACCTGATCTAGGCTTTGATACTTCTTGATAGATCAATCTTTACCACCATAGGTACTCATGTCCTGGCGTCGGCCACGTAAGTATAGCGATGCTATCATCGGCAGACTAACCCAATGATTTTCCTCTTTACGGTTGGCCAGTTGGTCTTGTTTAGGCCAATAACTCTTGATTTGAACTTATCAACATTCTAACGTCCTTAGCTTCTTCAAGACTTGATCAACATCAGGCAATCCATCTTGTAGGCTTAGATCTCTAGATGTATCGTGATGTTTTTCATTGTTCAATGCACGTGCCCAACCCACACATATGTTGATATACATTTGCATGCATAAGTATGTATGGTCAAAGTAGACCTGTAAGTATATTGTATATATATGTACAGGGCATATTGCAGATTACTTGGTGCATATAATTTTAGACCTCGGTGACTTTACGTCAACGTCATGAGATGGTGAGTGGAGGCTCTTGATGCCAACCCACATCGTTGATGTAGAATAGCATCTTGATTGGACATAGCATCATGATCGATCAGTTTGATTTGGTTAGATATTTGGCAGCAGACATCAGTTCAGGCGTAGTGGGCCTGTGCCCTCTAGGGGCATCATGGTCAACAATTTTGAGCCGATGTCTTCCACAGTAGCAATATCTTAAAGCATGTATATTGATTCTAATGGAGTTGATGAAAATGAAGACAGAGACAATTCCAATTTAAAGGAGAACAAACTTTAGTCACGTCATATCTCTAGCCCCAAAGTCATCATAACAACTCTCATTGAAAATATCCGTCTTTTGACTCTATGTCTTTGTGAATCCTCTAAATATTAATGTCTTCTACCTAGTGCACTATTGTCAATGGATTGATAGCCTATCGTAGTATCCATATATATACAGTATATTTGTACATTAGACGTAAGCCCGATATAAAGATGAAAACAAAGATGCAAGAAGACATGGATTTTTATAGGTTCAGACCCCTTATAGGTAATGGCCTTATTCCTGTTTGGTCAGGTGGGCTGCACTATATCAATCTTATGAGTGTAAAATATGAGGAAAAAACCCTAATCTAGTTTATCATAACATTAGCATAAAGCTTAGACACGATGGTTAGTAGTTAGGAGTAGTCATGCTTCTTTAATATTGGTATTGACTTGATGAGATTAAACAAATGGCTTTAGTTCTGTTTTAGCTTCTTAGGCTTGCCTCTGCCTTCTTGTGCTTTTGTCAAAGTAGAACTAGGAAATATAGATACGATCCAAGTATTCCTCACTAGATCTAACTAAAACTCTATATCTCTTTTCTTCTTGGGATATTTTTTTATTTACTCTAAATTCTGTATAATTAATTTCTATATAAAATAATATGATAGTCCGTTGGTTATATATATATATGTATGAATACTAATACGAGAGCTCTTTAGTGAGCGAATTACGGAAGCTGTTGTTGTGACAAACTTGAATATGTACCCAAAATATATATATTATATTATTTTTATGATCAAAATACCTCATGTTGACCGCACGAATTCTAAAATGAGTTGTTTTTTCCTAAAGAACATGGGAAGTATCGCCTTAAGCCTTTAGGTTGAAATTAGAAATTCAACGTATTATCGAAGAGCTCACGGTCACGGGGTACGAAGTGTGAATTATGTGAATCGGAAGGTCCATGCGTCTTAATACCTGGCAATGCAACTCAAGCTCTATGCTTGATGTACCAAGCCTAAGGCAGTATTGGGAGGCGCTAATAGACAATAATCCACCTCAAATACAATTTCATAAAAAAAACCTTTCTTCTATTGCATTGTTTTTAGATATTAATTAAATTTATTTTCTAAAATACCAATTTATTATATTAATCAAGTAGATCATTTATTTCGTTTCATCTGGGTTTGGTTAGTTTAGAACATCCTCATTACATAATATAATCACTCTATACATTAATACAAATCCCTAGAAAGTTGCAAGTTTTACAAATTCAATTGTTATAAAGCAGATACATTTTCTATGATCTATCTTATTATATTACTATTTTGTGAGGAGTCAATGACGAAGCCAACTCCCATGCTAGTCAGATAGCCGCTCGGGCTCCATTGCAATTGTCTTCACTGCTAAATGCTCTGTTACTGCTATCGACGTCTAGAAAAAGTGATCGCCATATGAATCGTCAGCCACCTAGACTAGAGGTGCCAGTGGCTCCACCACTGTGAGTATACCTTGTGCGGGTTTGCTACTCGTCTATCAACGTATTTTTGGGAAAATCACACGATTTTCTAGCTTTACAATTTTCTTTGAGATTCATGCTACTGCTTCGTCTCCAGCGAGCTTTAGTAAACTCTGACAATCTTTAACTTAAGCAGAGGACCTCTTGATTATGTTGGTGAGAGATAAGATGGGTTAGGGACAAGAAAGTGGATGGTGTTCCCTGATTAAATGGATGATCGGGACGATAGTGACTCAGCGACGGGCTAGTGGTCATGGTGGGGCAGCTGAGGTCTCAGCCACACAAGAGGCAGACAGTGGACTGAACAAAGAAAACTCATATTAGGGTGGTTAGGTGGCTTCGACTCATATTAGGGTGGTTAGGAGGCGAAGCCAATGGCGTCTCTAGTAGCGAGAGAGCCATTAGAAACATAAAAGAAGATGGGACGAAGGCATACTCGCCATTGCTTGAAAGAAGGTAGGGCGAGGAGAAGGGAAAAAAGGGAGGAAGGAGGCCTCGTCGGTGTTATTGGTGGCTTCTAGGAATGGCGAGGCTAACAGGTGGCCTCGTTAGGGCAGGACGAGAAGAGGCGGTGGTGGCACTTGTATTAGTCACATTTAGCGATAAAGAACACGAGAAGAGAGAAGAAGATAAGGTTAAGGTATTATAGCTGTAGGAATCTTGATGTGATCTAAGGATAAAAATCATGTGATTTGGATAGGAGAAATCTAACGAGGGTAACGTATAGATAGTCAGTCACTCCGTGGTATTCCTTGTCATGCTATGGGACTGAAGCTGCTATTCTATTATCATCATCTAACATTATTATTGGTAATGTAATGCTAGTTGCATCAGTCCACGCTAGCATCCCTAGTATAACAATGTTGCCTTGTTCAAGCAAAAATAGTTCTCAGATCTGCACAAAAATAGTACTCAGGTTTGCAGATAAGTTAAAAAAATGTTTTTAGAAAATAGGTCAGGGAGAAAATTAAAGCTTAGTCTTCTATTTTTTTTCTTACTCTTTTAGCTTTTTTTCTTTCTCAATTTTAAGGCTAGAGTTTAAAAACTTGTGTAATTTTGTTATGGATATCTATATGTAGATATAGAGATCGGATTGCTATGCGTTACTCAACTATCAAGGATAAAAGGTGAAACACAGCATAAAGAACCCAAAAAACCTCGAAACACGGAGTGCTAAAGCAAATCTGGTTTACTTTACAGAGTAAAGAACAGAAAAAGGAGAAATTCCCCTTCCACCATCAGAGAATTGAATCGAATCATACACTGCAATTCCTTCAAATCCACCAATAATTCAGAAAGGAATTGAATCACAAACCAATCAATCGCATAGTCACCCGCTAGCTAGCAGTTCTTGTCGGCGGCGGCGAGCTTGCACTTGACCTTCTGGAAGACGACGGCGGGCGTGCCCGGCGGCGCGAGCTGCAGCTTGAGCGGGCACGACGCGGTGAGCTTGCACTTGGTGTAGTGCGCCTGGTACCTGACCTCGCCGGAGAGCGTCACCTCCACCTCGAACACCCCCGTCGCGTTCTCCTTCTTGAACTCGGTGACACCGGCATTCCCCAGCGCCGCATAAGCGTTGTCAGAGCCGGAGGAGAGGTGGTACACCCGAGTCTTCCCGGCAGGGTGCTTCTCCCCCTTGTCGGCGAGCTTGACGCGCTCAAACTGCTGGCCGTCGAAGCTGTACCCGGCCTCCAGCTCCTTGGTGTTCTTGATGCTCATGGCCCAGTTCTTGTTGCGGACGGCGAGAGTGAGTGAGAGGTTGTAGGCGAGAGCCGTGACCGCCGGCGGGGCCGACAGGTTGAACCGCGTCAGGGACGCGGACTCCACGGTGACAGAGATGTGGCGGATGAAACCGTAGGCGGCGACGAGCACGGCGAGGAGGACGACGGCTGCGACGATGAGGAGGCAAACGCCGCAGTAGAAGATGGTCTCCCGCGTGTCGTAGCTGAGGCAACCGCAGCAGCAGCGGTCGCAGCGCGCGTCGTAGCAGTCGTAGCACCCGCACTCGCAGCAGCAGCGGCACATGGCAGCTCAGCTTCTCAGTAAGATTGGATCTTGGAGTGGTGATTGGTCGGAGGACGGAGGAAGAAGCTGAGCTACTACTAACACAGTAAGCAACTATTATTAATCGGGAATTCTAAATTCATGGAGGCAATGAATGAAGTGAAATTTCTTGCAATTTTTTTCTCAATTCGGAGCCTAGCTGCTGCTGATTGTGAATTTGTGATTGGTCAGATGCATCACGGCCAAAATTTATTCTCTTTTCTTTCTCTGGAATTTATCTTGGCATATTTCAGAAGGGGATACGGTGTCCCAGTACAGGAGTAAAAGCAGTAGATGGGGTGCTTTCTTTGATAACGCGTTGCAGTTCATTTTCCGCCGTTGGATCGCAATGGGACGGCTTAGATCTGCTGCAAGGTGTCTCGTTGGGTCAACGCGTCAAGTCGTCGGGTCATTGATGGCTACTTGCTTGCATTACACGACTTTTTTATATATTAGCTTTTTAACTTATTTTATAAAAACACCCTTAAAAAATTACCCTTTTTTCACTAGTAATATTGACATCATTGACACTATCTTTATAGCCCTAGATGATATGGGAGGAGTCAACGTCAAAGTCTCTAGCGTTAACCCCACTCACATATAAACCCACGCTCATAATTTTAATTTCTAAATTTTATATTATTTTTTACTATATTTCTATCTTTAAATTTACTACGACTATATCATACTTAAATTTATATATGTCTAAGTCCTAAATTTTAATATATCATTGTATATTAATTTTTGCTATTTCTACAACAATATAAATTTAATATACTAACTTCTTAAATTTATTATGCTTATAGTAAAATTAAATTTTAAGTTTGCTATGCCTATAACATAATTAAATTTTCTTATAAATTTGTTTATAGATTGACTAATTACTATTTTTTTACGCTTATACATTTGTTTTAATTTTTTATAAACTTTTAAATTTTATTATACCATACATACATATTAGTTTTTACTATGCCTATGCATATATCATAATTCAAACTTCTTAAATTTACTACGTCTATATAATAATCAAATTTTTCTATGATTTACTATGTCTAAAATTCACATTATTTCAATTATTTATAAGCCAATCACATTGTTTGGAAGGGAATATAAGAAATTCAAAATTCAAAAATTGATCACTAAAGTGACAAAAAAAATTCTAACTTTAGTATTTGCTAAAGAAATGCTTAGGGAGTAACAAATATGTTGCTTTTTTAATAAAGCAATCCAATCCATTCACGTTGATTTTAATTCCCAATTTAACATGAATTAATATACAAAACCATAAAGAAAGATTCTAATTCACTTTGTTTTCAACAAAAAAATAATTACGTCCTTCCAAACTAACAACAATGTAGTCAAAAGAGGTTTTTTTTGAGAAAATGAGTTTTAAAAACATAGAACAAATAATCCATGCCAATAATCTGATTAATTAGCTGAAAAGAATGAGGTCTAATTAAACCAACTAGGCAACCACCATATTTGTGTTGGTTAAATAGAATTTCTGCTTTTTGGAACAATTAGTCGTAAGCAACTAATTAATGTATGCATCCAAATTTATAAAAATCAATTCATTCCATTCACTTTGATTTGACATGCCAATTGAGGATGAATTAATTAATATACAAAAGCATAAAGAAAGAATCTAACACACTTTGGTCCAACAATAATATAACCACAACCTTCCAAACTAATGGCTAGTTAGCTGTCGCTCCCCTGAGTAGGAGACTGCAGCTAATTACATTACTACTTGGTGCAATATGGGTAAAATTAATAAATCACATCACACACACAAGTAGTACTAATTAACTAACACTACTTGCAAATTATTTAAACACAATTGCACAAATATCCAAAATAATTAAACAGCAACAGCCAGCTTGACACACGCTAGCTAGCTAGCAGTTCTTCTCTGCCTTTGCGAGCTTGCACTTGACCTTCTCGAACACCAGCGCCGCCGGCGCCTGGCCTGGCGGCGCGAGCTGCAGCTTGAGCTTGCACGTGGCCTCGATCTTGCACTTGGTGATGCGCGCCGTGTAGCTCACCTTGCCGGTGACCGCCACCTCCACCTCGAACGCCCCCGTCGCGTTCTCCTTCTTGAAGTCGGCGACGCCGGCGTTCCCTAGAGACGTGGGTGCGGCGTCGCTCCCGGACGAGAGGTGGTACACCACCGTCTTCTGGGCCCCGTTCTTCTCGCCCTTGTCGGCGAGCTGGACGCGCTCGAACTGCTGGCCGTCGAACTTGTAGGCGGCTTCGAGCGGGTCCACGTTCTTCATGGACATGGCCCAATTCCGGTTGCGGACGACGAGGACGAGCGAGAGGTTGTAGGCGAGCGCGGTGGTGGGCGCGGTGACGAGGGCGAGGCGGGTGAGGGAGGCATCGTCGACGGTGACGGAGGGCTGGACGACGAAGCCGAAGGCGACGACGAGGACGACGATGAGCACGATGGCGAGGAGGATGACGATGCAGAGGACGCACCACCAGAAGTCCTTCCAGCTGTAGCAGCACTCGCCGCAGCCCTCATCGAACGCGCCCATGGATGCTACCTTCTTGCAGCTTACTTGTGAGAGTGAGGGATTTGTGAATTTGAGTTGCGCAGGCTGAGTTATTTGTTTATATATAGAGTACCCCCTTCGTTCCCAATGTTCTATATTATAACACATTTTTGATTTTTTTAAGCTAAACTTTCTTATATTTAACCAAATTTATAAAAATATATAGTAATATTTATAACATTAAATTACTTTCTTTAAATCTAAATATATTTGATACTATATTTATTCTATACTAATAATATTACTATATTTTTTATAAATTTAGTCTAATATAAATAAATTTAACTTTGAAAAAATAAAAACGTACAAAAGGAGAGTATTTTTTTAAGGAGAATTAGAGAAGGCTTGACTTCATGCCATGAGGCTGGTAGGATAAAATTATTGTGTCCACCAATAATATAAAATAAAACTAGACACTTGCCAGTACCTGTTTTTTATCTTGACCTGTGCCATCTTAGTCGTTGTTTTGTTTTTCCATGACATAAATGGATGATGTCCTACGGAACGTGATACTCTCATATATTTGACACAGTTAATTTTAAGATCGTATTTAGATATTTGTTTATTAAAAAATTTTGATATAATTATAAAAAATATAAGTTATGCTTAAATAATCTTTAATAATATAAACCAGCTACAACAAACTACTTACATATAGTTTTCTAGATGATAAAGATGGTCAAATATAATGTCTAAATGTAAACGTGAAGTTAACTACTTCAAATATTTATAATCAGTGGAGTAACCGAATTGGCCTAAAAAATCTTAACTTGTTAATGAATAAAAATGTTAGCATTTGATATGTCAAAATGAGATTAGCAATTTGCCTTTAAAATACTACTTTAATACATGTATATTTTTAAAAATATATGATTAGAAAAGGCAATAGTCAAATATATATGTTTTGAAAAACGTGCATGTATGGATACTCTCGAGGATGACGAGTGAAAAATAATGGTGCGTCTTAGAGATTTAGAAAAAAAAAACAGGTGACATGAGAAATGAAGGTTGAAATTTAGAAAAAAAACAACATGCGAAATGAAGGTTGCAAGATGCTTTAGGATCAACTGCTAACATTTGGCACAATCCAGCATCGAGTAATTTTGTGTAATAGGAATAGTTATACAACTTTTTTAAAAAAATCTAAAATCTTTCAAATATAAAAATAATATAATTATAGTGTAATTATATTAAAATATTAGCGTAATACAAAATTGCTAAAAAAATGCGATAGAGCAAATGGTTACCAACGGTGGGTATGTAAAGGGGGCATTGTGGGTTCAATCCTTTCACCTGCTCGGATTTTTTGACCAGCTAGAATCTCAGAACAGATTCCACGGTCGAAAAATCGTAAGTTTTTCGGTATAACAGATAACCTCGATAACCTCTGTATATGAGTTTCAAGAGAATAAGACAAAAACGATGAAGATTAGATTGAACAAATAAACAAAATAAAATTAGTTTAGGTTATTATGGCCTGTATACTAGAAACTAGTGTAAGGAGGTAGCAATGTTACAGATGCTGCCTCGTAATTGAAGAATAGCTGACATAGACAAAAATTAATTTTTATTAAACTTGTTCCAAGTATAATAATATCTGAAGTAATAGCCTCAAGAATGTAACATAGGTTAGATGAGAGATGGGACGAGGGGGAGGGGAGTTTTCTCATGCAAGAGGCAAGAAGTACAGGAGCTTTAAGAGAGTGAAATAAGAGAAGGCTGGATACAGAGCAAAAGAATAAAATAAAATTGGTGTAGTGTGTTGATGAGTAAATCTCAAGTACAATATTCTTCAGATGTATATGGTATATGGCACTGCCTATAGATTACATAAAATAGAACAAGGTGGGTAAAAACTCTAATCAGTCTACTCAACTAAATCGATGAGATAGATCTTAGTAATGTAATCTATGGTGGATTGTAGAGCTCCCGAGCCCTCCCCGCCTATTTCTTAAAGATGATGGAATTATAATTTTTTGTATGCACATTAATTAATAATATATTTTAAATTTAACTTAATTTTGGTAGATGAAGTCGTACGCCCGACGATTACAGTCATTTTGTGCAACTAAACTTTACGTCTAGTCTGTGACTGCAATGGGACGAGGGGCAGAGTCATTCTTTTTTGAGGGAGAATTTTGTTAAAAAACGAGTTGCTAGCTAGCGATCGTGCGAAATGGATAGGTCATACTCTTTAATTTACTCGTCATGAAATACAATACGAAAATTGAGAGGTCAAGTTGCGTGAGAGCGTGTCCGCGCGCGTTGGACGCGGCTTCAACGCGGTGAAAGGGCCAGAGAGAATTCCTGGTAAGTCAACAGAAAAGCTTTAATTTCTCCCCCTTTTTTTCTTCATCATTTTTTTTGCAAAAAAAAGAAAAATACACTCCAAGTGACTATTTTATTTTGTATTGCACAGAATACTTAATACACCACTACACTCATAGAATTTGTGGTGCATGTTTCTATTTTACTTGTTGCTTATGACTTATAACATCGAATTTCTGATCATTCAATTATGTTTAAAATTTAGCAAGAACCAGTCCTGCGACTTACGCGCGCCAACAAGCAGCGTATGCTAAGTATTCTGCGTGAGCTTCTCTTTAGCGGTTTTGGTAGTTTGCTCAGGCTCACTGGTGTGTGGCAAGAGGTGGAAATGCTGGTTGATCGCCAGTATTGGATGGTGCCAATAAATTTTTTTATTAGGTTTTTGTCGAAGATATTGAAAATTTCTAAATGCACCGCTACAGAAAAGCTCACGTCAGATCGATAAGTCGTGTATGCGTGCCGCTGACACCTACCGATTAGCGCTAATTGTTACGCTTGGAGTTAAACTTTTACGAGCGATAAATAAATAGTTGAGTTGACAGTTTAGATTTTGACTTGAAAACTTTAAACTTTGAATTGGAAGTTTCAAAATTGTAGTAAAAAGTTTTCTTCAATTTTTCAAATTTCAAAATGAGGCTTTCTGTCGAAAAAGTCACTATTACAAAATTTTACTCAAACTTTAAAAATGTTAAAAGATGACTAAAAATAGTATAAAATTCAATATTTTTAGCTGTCTTTATCGAAAAAGGCCAACTAATAGGCTTTACATGTGATACCTTGCGTAAATATAAAAGCCCATCAAATGTCAAGGCCCGAGAAATCTGTGAGCATGTTTGTACGCAATCTTTTTTCTTTTAACGCAAGGGCGTGCCAGGAGCTCCGCAAATTCATCAAGAAAAATTATCGTGCGATCAAGTGGTAACACATATATTTGTCCCAAATTCAAAACATCATCATCCTCATTGTTTTGCTTATGATAATAATAAGTTAAAAATTAATTTTTAAAACATGATTTTGAAGTTGATCTAGAGATTTTTCTCATCACAATTTATTTTATAACATTTGCTTTTGAATAGCAAAAAAACATATATATAAATATTTATCTATAAATTATTTTTTATTTAGTAATAAGCCAAATAAATAGGCATCAACGTAAGCGAAACTATGGGCTGCATAGCTGGTACTAGCTATACATAGATACCCTAAACATACGCGTCAAAATATTGCAATCTAATTTTCAGGTCACTTTATTCCCTTGCCGTTGGATTGCAAATCAAAGACAGATGTTGTAACCACAAAATTAACTATAAAATGTCAATGGTAAATTTGACTCCCTCAACTATACACCGAGATTGACTCATCTTACTCAGCCACAAAATCAGATATATTATCTTCCTTATCTATCCATATTGATTTATTTTGCCCTCCCTAGTTGTTTCATCCTATGTGGTGACTATATGGCACGTTGATCCAATTTTTATTCTATATGGTATTATTGTCGATGAGAATAACATAAAAAATAAAGGCCTACAAAGGTGGGTTTTTTTCCTCCTCTTTCCAATCCACTATCGCATCACTGGCAACATCAATAGTGAACCAACAGCGAAATCACTAAACCTTCTTTCAACTCCGCGCTCATCCCGACGTAGTGGAAGAGCTCGTGTCAATGTACCACATGCTAGAGCCACTACCCATCCTAACTCTCCTTGCTCCCTACCTCTTGCGTCACGCCACCTCCCCTAGGGATAGAAGAAGCGAGGAGAGACGAAAGCTTAGGGCAGAGAAGGTGAGAAGGCCCATTGGCTTCCTAGCTCGTGTTCGCCATCTTTTGGTTGTCAACCTCTTAGCTCAAGTTGTCCTATGCGACGGTGGCGACAGGAATGTCAAATTTGGGCATAGAGCATGGGGGTGGCTAGCCAAGGTTGGTGGCTAGAGAATGATGAAAATGGCTAGCAAAGATGAGGTGTCAGCAGTGGCTAGTAGGCATGCCATCGAAAAGCTCATCATCACCATTGAGTCAAGCCCACCAGCTTAGCCCACTGCTGCTACTCCCATCGATGGCTCCCTACCACCACTACTTGAGCTTGATAGTGCTTCTCTAGCTGATAGATAGGCACCGCCCTATGGGCTACGACTCCGAGCTGTAGCCACGATATCGAGCTCAAGCATCGTACCCATCGCGTGCCACCTCGTTGAGCTTGAGCTCCAACACCACCACTCAAGCCGCCATTGGGACAAGTCGACCATGTCATGGCCATCTCAGTGTTGATGTTGGCAAGGGGATGAGGGGTAGGGGGTAAAGCTATCGTTGTTGGAGTTGGATGATAAGCTCGTCAGGAAAGTGGGGAATGGGGAATGACTAGAGGAAAGAGAGAGGAGGGATGAAGGGGATAGGACCATAGGTAAGGCACACTAATTTTTGTTTTTTTTTTCTAATGTAATACCATATAAGCATGTCACGTAGGTGCCATGTGAATAAAGACCAAGACAATACCACATATATGGCATATAAAATGAAACCACCATATTGTCCAAGGAAATAAAATAAAGTGATTTTGATAATTAAGAGAGTATACATGTCTGATTTTACGATTAAGGGTGGTCAAACTCAAGGCATAGTTGAGGGAGTTAATGGACTTTTTCCAATGTTAATTGATCTGTTGAAAGCCCGTTAAGCGCGTGAGAAGGCAAAAATACCAAAAAGGGGCTTTTGTGGGCTTCTATCTATGGGTTGTTTGTGGACTTACATCAGCTTTTGTCGACTTTGTGGGCTTTTATGGGCTCTGTTATATGAGATTTGCTAGTTGGGCTCTCGTGTGTAATTAATTACATGTATTGGGCTTATATGGATTTGGGCCTCGGCATCAAAACACAAATAAATTTTGTAGAATAATAAAAAAGGGAGCATGATCCATCTATACCCCTGTCGGACACAAGATTTGATAGCAAGATTGCGTCTCCCCACCCTGATGATCAAACACAAACCTACTAGAGTAAAAAGAGGAAGAACACAGCAAGAAAAGATGGAAAAATCGCACATGATTTCAGATGAAGAAAAACAAGCAAATCAACACACGTGAAACCAAACAAATCAACAAAAAGAACAACTGCTCACCTGTTTCTCCCCCTGATATGCTCTTCTTCGTTTTTTTTCTCATCATCTGCTTCCACAAAGGCCTATTTCTCCTCCCAGATTTTCTTCGAACTCAACTTTGTCTATGTAGAAAAATTGACAAGCTGGGTTAATATTGGCAAGCTCTGATCTATATAGGCTTTCTAACCTCAAATTTTGTATTTACAAGAAAATTGTAGCAGTTTTACCTTATGTGTGAGTTGAAAAAGGTCTTTTACGAGATGTCACAGCTAAATTCACTTGCATCCCCAGAAAATCAGCTGACATGTCAAAAGGAGCTCACCCTGACTACTTCAGGAGCATTAGGTGAATCATCATAGACATAGGTAGCCGGCGTACAACGTTTTTTTGTTTCCACATACAAACATTTCATGAAGCAAAATGAAAAGGCCAAAGAAAATCAGCATATATTTGCACTACATTGCACATGCATAAACATTTTGCACTACATTGCAATATTTATTGCACTATCTTTTGTGCTGAAAATATCAAAATTAACAAGCAGAATATCCGTACTTTATTATGGGATTAAAAAAATCTTATTACATGCTCTAGGGAAAATACTAAAAAAATATTATTGGATTGCTATGAGCCTCTTTATTTTTTAACCGGATTTTCACTTTACACATTATTAGTGCGTATGCGTAGGCCAACATGAGAGTGCTAAGAAATATTTCTACAAAGACTTTAATAATTTGGTTAGAATTGTACCTAGTAACGAGAAACTTTTTATAGAAGGAGATCTTAATGATCATATAAGTGCAACAGATACAAGTTTTAAGACGGCACATGAAGGTTTTGGATATGGTGGTAGGAATCAGAAGGGAGAGAAAATCTTAGACTTTGCTATAGTTTTTGATCTGGTGATAGCCAACACTTTCTTTAGAAAAAGACAATCTCATTTAATAACTTTTAGTAGCAGCCAATACTCTAGTTAGATTAACATTGTACTTATGAGAAGAGGAAATAAACGAGCATATGTGGAATATAAGAAGATACATGGAGTGACCGACTTTCACTTTTTAGTGCATGCTCGTAGGAATAAACAAGTTAAATTTATAAGAACCAAGTGGTGGAAGTTAGAAAGGGAGACATCAAATATCTTTATCGAAGAGGACTTTTGGAAAGAAAAAGATAATGTAAATAACATATAGAAAAAGATGGCAATATGCATACGGAAGATTACTTCAAAAATATTTAGAGTGACCAATGGGAGTGATGCAAAACTAAAGATACTTTGTGGTGGAACGAAGACGTACAAAGAGTTATTAAAGAGAAAAAGAATGTTATAAACGCTTGTATCATGATAGAAGTGAGGAAATATAGAGAAGTACAAGATGATAAAAAATACTGCAAAACGGGCTATGGTGAGACAAAGGGACAGGTTTTCGAAGATCTGTATCAACATTTGAGTATGAAACAAGGAGAGAAGGATATCTATAGAATGGTGAGAGCTTGTGATAGGAAGACGAGTGACTTCAACCAAGTTAAGTGTATTAAGGATGAGAATGAACAACTTTTGGTGAAGGAGAATGAGATTAGACATAGATGGTAAGAGCATTTTGACAATATGTTCAATGGTGGAACGAGGGCACCACCGTCCAGTTAGATGACTATTCGGATGACACTAATAAGAGTTTTGTGCGGAGGATCCAAAAATCCGAGGTTAGAGATGTTTTGAAAAAGATGAAAGAGGGTAAGGCAATGAGCCCTGATGGTATTCCAATCAAAGTGTAGAGATGTCTCGGGATATAGTTATAGTATGGTTAACTATGTTGTTTAACAATATTTTTCAATCGAACATGATGCCTAAGGAGTGGAGGAGAAATATATTGGTACCAATATACAAGAATAAGGAAGATATCCAAAGTTGTACTAATTACTAGGGAATTAATTATCGAACACTGTTTAAGAGAAATGACATGAATATCTATGAACCAATTTGGTTTCATGCCCGAAAGATCAACCGTAGAAATAATTTTCTTAATAAGACATGTTATGAAGGTATTTAGAGAGCAGAAAAATGACCTACATATGATTTTTATTGACTTAGAGAAGGCTTATAACAAGATACTAAGAAATATTATGTGGTGAGCTTTGGATAAATATAAAGTCCCAATAAAGTATGTATCTCTTATCAAGTATATGTACAACAATGCTATGAGTAGTGTTCTAACAAATAATGGTAACACATGTTACTTTCCGATTAAAATAGGACTACATCAGGGATCAGCCTTGAGCCTATACCTCTTTGCCTTGGTAATGGATGAGGTTACAAGAAACATATAAGAGGATATCCCTTTATGTATGCTCTTTGTGGATGATGCAGTGTTAGTTGATGAGAGCCGAGCAGAAGTAAATAGAAAACTAGAGTTGTAACAGTAAACTCTTGAGTCTAAAGGTTTTTAAGCAGAACTAAAATTAAATACTTGATGTGTGATTTTGGAACTATTACATACAAGGAGAGAGATGTGAGTTTATGAGGCTAAGTAAAGCTTAAGAAGTACACCTTTTAATATCTAGGATCGATGTTACAGATAGATAGGATATTAACGTGGATGTTAGCTATAAAATTAAAGTGGACTAGTTGAAGTGGCGCTAAGCATCTAGCATCTTTTATGATAAGAGGATACCGCAGAAGCTAAAAGGTAAGTTTTATAAAACGACGATGAATGTTGGCCTATAAAAAGACATCATATTTAGTAGTTGAGTGTTGTAGAAATGTGTATGCTACGCTGGATTTGTGATTATACAAAAATGGATTTGAGTCCGGAATGAGAATATATGTAATCGACTAGGGATAGCACCAATTGAAGAAAAACTTGTCTAACATCGGTTGAGATGGTTTGGCCATATCTAAAGGAGACACTAGAGGTGCCAGTACACTGTAGAATCCTAAATCAAGATAATAATGTAAAGAGATGTAGAGAAAGAACAAAATTAATATGGAGAGATACGATAAGAAGAGACTTGAAAGAGTGGGATATAGCTGAAGATCTATATTTGAAAGGAATACTTGAAAAATAGCTATTGATATGACTGAATAGTGATTTAAAGGCTCTTATTAGGTTTCAACTCTAGTCTACCACAACTTGCTTGGGACTGAAAAACTATATTGTTGTTGTTTAACTTTAATTAATTGTAAAGATTATTATCATCTGGTCACAGCTCCAAACCCAACTGCCCTTGTCTCTCTTGTTGAATAAAGAACTGCGTATGGAGTACTACTCCTCATTCTCTTTTGCAGACACAGGAAGCCCCAAATCATTCTTGCAAAAAGTAGTAGAGTGAGCAAGGATGTTGCCCTACAAATCGGATTTCATCTCTCTCTCCTCCCTATCCATTTCTCTCCTTACTAGTCTCCTCTTTCATCCGATGCTAGCCCAGCAGGTGACGCGTGAGATAGGGGTACCATCAGTGATGAGTGAGGCATCAAGCAGTGGAGACCTCGATCCAACTTCGTTGATTTGGATGTGCCTCCATCAACCTTGATCTGTCTCCAATGCCCAGGCTCAATCCACAATCGGCCCATGCCAGCGAGCCTTACTACCTCCCTCGGTGCTTTTCGTGGCCGCTGTGTAGGCACGTGGAGTAACAGCAACTCCGAGTGGGATCTGCAACACCTTTGCGAGTGCCACGGCGTCCCTCGACCACAGCAGACATGAGCTTCTCCATGACCTTGGCCACGGTTTGCTCGAGTGTGCCCTCTGGGAAGATGAGCTTGGAGATAGGGAGGAGATTGTCCTCGATTGCCTCACACCGTGGAGGATGGGGACATGGATGTGGCACCTAGCACCGGCACCAGCACCTGCACCTGTGGTGGCAGCGGGTTAGGGGCTCATCAGTGAGAAACTAGCTGGGGCATTGTACTTCGATGGAGATGCGATGGTTAGATGTGGGATTGGGAATTAGTAACCATTTAAATTTTAGAACAATATGGTTTTACTAACATTACGAGGCCCACATGACAGAGATAGGTGTGGTGGTGGCATATTTACCACCACCGCCACTACTAACATTTAAAGTAGTATAGATATGTAATTTGGAAAAATCGTTAGAGTAAATTTTGGGAAACTACAACTTTATTAACAAAACTATCAACTAACTGCAACATTAGTGAGCCATTTCAAATAGTTGTAACAATAGTGCATGCAATTATTGCAAAACTGCAATTCCGTCACCACCCCAACATTACTGACAACATGGGTCTGAGATACCACCTACCTAAGGCAAAGCACCTGCCTAGGGTGAGATGGCATGACACATGTATTGTCCATGGTAATGTAGCAAGATGCCATGTAAGTTGTCACCTTGGTCGACCACACACTAGGTGAAAAACCTAGCCAAGGAGAGGGAGGCAGGCGCTCACCCTAGTCTCGCTCCTGTATTCTGTTCCCCTTGTTACACAATCAGTGGTGGAAAGAGGTGACAACACTTGTCTCGGCCACAGTGAGATGATGAGGGAGGGTAGGTCAAATCAACAATAGAACTATTAGGGTCTACCACTAATCAATGTGAGCCTCTATCTATTTGTTTACTTTATCTTCAACCTAAACTTCTATATTCATGTTGGTTGTGTAATGGGCATTATATTATTAATTTATCATGACTATCATATTGTAGTCATGGACATTATATTGTGGACACTATAACCTTTATAGTTGTTCATATCATATTATCTATTGTTGTGAAATGTGAGATTGTGGACCTGTTATGATTCCTAATAGTAAAAATTTATATAGCAAAGGTCGTGTCGAATTTTCCAATATTTCATGAATATGGTAGTTTTATATGTTCTAATTGTCCACCACATCTTCTTGTAATTATCATCAAATTCCCCTTATTTTTATTTTCTTTTTCATGTTTTTCCATCAATTACATTTTTTTTCAGCAAACATGTCATGGTAACGCCACTTGCCGTGCAGTTCCCATGTCAAACCTTGTGGTAACCACGTCCAAACCATGAGCTAACCGTGTGGCTTGAAAATTTTGAATTCAAATTTTAAAATCGAATTTTGCACAGTTTTCAGTGGTTACCGTGGTCACCATAATCCCTTGAGGGGTCAGTAACCCCCACTCCAAAAAAAGAGTATGGAAACCCTAGCCGGTAAAAGACTTAAAAAATGAAAATAAAAATTTGAAAAAAAATAATATCATATATGGAAATGATAACATATAGGCGAAGTAATCCTTAGTATGTATTTCTCACCTATCGATTTAGCTCCTTCTAACATATCAAGTCACGGAGACTAGACTTTGTTTCAAGCTTTTCTATCACAACTCTTTTGTGAGTTGTTCATTTATTCCTCTTCTCAATCCATAATAGCGTCGAACATGAGCAGTGGTCCTCTGTTGGGCCTAAATTGGCTTGATGAATAGTCCTTTGGTTGGCCCATCTCATTTTTTGCATTTGTCAATTTTTATTTTATTTTCACTTTGGCTCAAGAATATGATGTTAATTTCGTCATTTTGTCCTTTCTTTACCGGATAGCACTACAATTTAAGTACTACTTTTAGGAATTTTTTAGGAATTTTTCTTTTTTTTAGATTTGAATTCAAATGAATTTTTTTTAGAATCTTGGCGGCCAGCCAGCATGGCACTTGCTCTGAGACCTCTAGGTACACAATGCTTCTTCAACATCTAGCTGCTCAATAGTTTTAGAATAATCAAGCGGATCAGTGTCCTTGCTGTTGAAATGCGGTGCGGCCCTCGATCAGAACAATTTGGTTCTAGAAAATTAGTTGACATCTATTCAAATTCGTACATTCTACTGCTTTTCGAGCTCCCCTACTACAGCAGTGAAAGGGAAGTAAAAAGGGAGATGTACTGCTTAGGGATTACGTTATCGCTGATAGCGATTCCAATAAACCTAATTTTTATGATTACCGTTAGGGTCAATAAAATTTACTATCGATAAAAAAATTTAGGGTTTTTTAATTATCTATCTGAATATGTATTTAACTAATAGTTATTAGGTTCGATTTTTCTTCTCTTTTTTTTATTTCTGTATATGGGCTATAAAAGTATAATATCATCACAATTATAGATTATATATATATATATGTTATTTTTCAGATAAATTAGTTTATATACTATCTATGTGATTTTCTGAATAAATTTTGTCTAAGTTTTTTTAAAAATTTTCAAAATATTTTGTGTATCGCCGATAGAATTTCGATAAATCTGATTATGTATTGTGTTACGGTCACCCTCCAATATTTTTTGGTTACCAGTAATTTAAACCCTGATACTGCTACGCAGTTGCCGCTGTGTTAGACCCTGGTGTTGTCGCTGTTTACCTAGACTCCTGCCGCTGCCATATGTAGACATGAATGTAATTTAGTCTATAAAAAATTTGGTATTTAACTAGAAAAGGCATGGCACGCACACGATGCAAGGCTCAAGAGCACTCGTGTATTAGGAATCCACACACTCAGCAGCGTCAACGTCCTTCTTGGAGGCTCACGTAGGCTGGTGGCTGCATACCTGAGTAGATTGCAACGGACCGGGTTAGGCTAAGTGGCTACATACCTGAGCACTACCTCCGTCCCAAAAAAGACTTCGAGCCTGTTTGGCTGCTCCCCAATGAAGAATTTGCCTGGCCTGATGCAACTCGTCACTCGATTAGCCTGAGCCAGGCGGCCAAATTCGGTGGCCTGAGCTCCCGGCGCAGTAGCGATGAGGGTCATCATCGTAATCTCCCCAAAAGCAGCTATGGTGATGACGTGAACACCGAAAGACGCAGGAAGAGCCGCTGCCGCCGTCGCGTGAAGCCCCGGCTCCTGCCGCTGTCCTCGCGCCAAGCAGCAGCCACCGACGCCGCCGCCGTCGACCAGCACCACAGTCATAGGAAGAAATATATATAAAATACATGCTTCATGAAACAGGAGAATTTGACAAAGGATGAAATTTGGATAATTTTTTTTATTTTTATGATTAATTGACAAAAGTTCTAACAAATTTGATCGATTCTTTAAAATAGTTAATTTTGTAATCTTATTAAAATATTAAAAAAATTAGTAGAATTCTTTCTTTTTAAAAAAGGGGATAGTTTTTTTTTTTACTTTTGTGATTTTTAAGTCATTTGGGCATTTTGGATATCTCTTTTGTTTTTATTTTTCATAATTACCAATTTACATTTTAGAGATCTTGCTAATATGTTCATAAAAGAAGAGATTATTGAATTATTGTCATGATTAATATTTTAAGATGAATAATTGGTTTTGTAAATAATTTAATTAATGAAAATTGGTTTATAAATATTTTATGGTGTTGTGTGAGTGTGTGTGATTAAGCGTGATATCTGTGCTTAAAAATGGTTGATTTGTTTATTTATATATAGGTGACATAAGTTCAACCTTACTCAATAACGATAATCGGGACTACGCTTAGGGAAAAGCGAATATCCAGCATGTTCAGAACGTAATATGACAAAGTTAGACTAGAGTAAGAAAGCCTTAGTCTGCATCTGTCAATAACAGAACATTTATGAAGAGCTAAAATCTAGAATAGTAAAAAATATCAGGTAACGAAGTTGAGCACAAAGTGGTACATGATGGATAAACATCATATAGAAGAATTTTGTAATGGGTTTCATAATTTGTGTTTACAAAAAATTTTGTAACGGACTTCAAAAAAATTATGAATAAATTTAGAATGGGATTAAGAAAGAAAATTGAATTAGAAAATTATAAAAGGTGTGGAATATGAGATATTAAGTCATATTAGAAATATGAGTTATATATCAAATTGATGAATATGAGTAATAGTTCCATTTCTACTTAGATTTTGAGTATAAATAGATAATGGATTGAGGCCTATAACTTTTAAAGAGAAAAAACTAGTTTTAAGAGAGATTATTACTTGTATGATATATCTTGTTATAATAAAACTAATATATTTTTAATAGTTTTATCGAGTTGCGTATTTTATTTATGAATAGTTAGATTGACGGTAAGACGGTGGATGGATCAGCGACATCATGACGGTTGAAACGACAATAGTACAACGATCGGAATAGTGACATATGGGTAATCCAATGGATGGTATACGTTTTTTTTAATTTTTGAAAAAGATTTGTTTTTGGTAATTCTACGATACAGAATGGTTTTTATGTAATGATTCTGTTCAATGTACCAACATGCAACTCAAGCTTATAGATAGCAAGGGCAACACTGCATTCCAGACACTACTTTCCAGAACAAGCACCATAGAGCTGTATCTTAATACCTTCTGACTTCTGAGAGCATCTGAAATAGTCCGGATAAGAACGTGAAACGATCACGCTATATATTACTACACTTCTCTTCCCTTGTGAGTGTGGATGACGCAGTTGGACCTCGGGTAGGAGACACAGGTGAGAACATAGCCATCGGCCTGCTGGGCATCTTCGAGGTACGAACCCATATGATTGATCAACAACACCATCCTATCTTGCCAGCCAAGGGAAAGCCAGGGGCGGGTACATCATAATTCAAAGGTATTCAAAGGTTTTCAGATTAATATATAAGATTTTTGATAAAAAAAATTTAATATATGCTAGTTATTTCATATATGTATTAAAAAATAGAAAAAAAGTCTCAATCAAACAAAAAATAAATAAACCATCTTATTGACGGTTCCCTCCCCCTCTTTTGGGCCATTTCCTATATTGTATTGGGCTTATTGAAGGCCCAAATTTATCAATTACCCATTCTCCTACATTCAAACAACCTTGGCCTCACCAAGACAAACCCTAGGCAGAAAAGCGCGGACGCATGGCGAGCCGGTGCATAGGCACAGGCAGCGGTGGGCAAGGTAGGCGAGGTTAGACGGGTGGTGCAAGGGCCAAGGGAAGTGGGGCAAGTCGGTAGCATTGTCTCCCTCATCTCATCTCCTGCTGGATCAGCGAACCCACCTCTATCTCCTGCCCGCTTCACCTCCCACAAGTATCAATGGCTAGGGCTCCTCCTTCCTTCAGGTATCTCTTAGCCCTGCTCTGTCCTCAGGTCTGCTCAAGTGTTCAACAATTGGAGACTTCCAGTGTACCTAATCCTTTATTTGTTGTGAATTTAGATCTTGTTAGTTTGAATAGATTAGAACTAGAAGGGAAGTAATCCTGTAGTGTTGAATTTGTAGGTCTGAAATTGACTTCTAGTGGAAATGTGGAATTTTTATATCTCAATTTTTAGAGTAGATCACTACTTCCAAAAAGAGGTCCTGCTGTTGATTTGAATATTTAGGTCTGATCAATATTTAGGTCTAAATTTTTACTTCAATAGACTTCCAGTGGCATTTAGGACAGCTTGCAATTGGTCAGAAATCTAGAGACATTAATCCCATATTGTTGAATTTCTAGGTCTGAAATATGAAATATGAAGAGAAAGAAATGTCTTGCAGTTGATTTGAAGGATTTTTTTTAAAAAAAGAGCTGCATTTATATTTTTAATATGTTGAATAATTGTTAGTACTTTCATATGTTAAACAATTTTAATTTATAGTTAATTCTATAGATATATGAAATTACGCTCAATTATATGTTATATTTACTATATGTTATATAATTAACTATGTGATATTATACCTATCAAATATTATATTAGACGTTTGGTTGAAATTTTTTTACCTCTTTAAATTTCGAATACTCAACCTTAAAATAGTGAGCCCGCCCCTAGGTGGATCAATTGCCAGCGTGGCACGAGTATGGCAGGAGTCCAGGATGTAGGCGTCACCTGGGGCGTCAAACTTGTGCTCGACCCTTTTTAGCGAGACGAGCTTCACCTTATAGAGATCCACTGCAACTCCAGGCCCTCAGGGTATGGATGATCGTGGAACTTCGGTTGGAGTAACTCACATTGGTGGAAGACCTTGGCGTTGCAGCCATGGAAGGCTGCCTTATGATGTTGTTTCCGAGGGGGCAGGAATTCATGAATTTGCATGTCGACATCTTGAAGCCTGGCCCTAAGTTCAGATATGGCGTGAAATAGGTTAGCTCAGTGACATGTTTTCCTAACAAGAATGAAATTTCAGTCAATGTGGTGGCAATAGAAAGCAGGAGAGAGAACTAGCAGTAACAACAACAAGTATTTCGGTTAGAATTAAAACTTTTTAAATCATCTTTATTTACTTTTTATTACATCATACTATAAAAATTCCGATCTTTTCATCTCTTCTCATTATTATTATCTTAACCAGGATATACTAATATCTTTAGAGGTTTTTGATGTTAAATAATCTTTTGTTTCTATCCCTAACCGATCATATATAAATTCAACATAACATATATATTTCTACAATACTTAACTATTAAATATGTCATTCTTTTTAGACCAATATCCTATCCCATACAATATAACAGGTCTAATCGATGTTTTATAAAACTTGACTTTTAATTTCTATAAAACCTTCTTACAATAAAAAATATCAGATACTTTATGTCATTTCATCTACCCCACTTTAATTCTATGGCTAACATCTGTATTAATATCTCCACCCATCTATAACATCAATCCTAAATATTAAAATGTATCCTTTTTCGACACAACTTTACCTTCTAAACTCATATCTCATTCCTTATGTGTAATGATACCAAAGTCATATATTAAATATTCAATTTTAGTTCTGCTAACTCTAAAATCTTTGAACTTACCACCACAACTCTAGTTTTCTATTTACCCTCACCCAGCTTTTATCAATTGATATTACATCATCTCTAAATAGTATACAACAAGAGATATTCCCTCCTTATAATCTCAACCATTACTAAGAAAAAGAGATATAGGTCAAGATTGATCCCTGATATAGTCCTATTTTAATCAAAATATCATTTATTCGAATACAAATTATAACATTATTGTATATATCCTTATGATAGCAATATATTTTATTAAAACTTTAAACTCACCACATAACATTTATTGGTATTTTGTTATAAGTCTTCTCTATATCAATAAAAACTATATATAGATACTTCTTATACTTTCTAAACCGCTCTATAATTTATCTTATTAAGAAAATTGCTTCTATGTTTGACCTTCCAAATTGGTTTATATAGATCACGTCGTTCTTTTCAAACGGTGCACGATAACTCTCTCCTATAGCTTTATAATGTGGCTTATCAACTTAATTTCCCCGTAATTAGTACAACTTTAGATATATATCTTATTCTTGTAGATTGGTACCAATATATTGCTCTTCCACTCCTCATACATCATGTTTGATTCAAAAATACTTGGTTAGCTATACTATAGCTATATCCCCGAGAAATCTTCACATCTTAATTAGAATACCATCAAGATACATCGTATTACCCCCTTTCATTCTTTTCAATAATTCTCTAACCTCATATTCTTGAATCCTTCGCACAAAGCGACTATTGATGTCATCCGACAAGTCGTCCAACTATATGGTGGTGTTCTCGTTCCCACCATTGAACAAATTATCAAAATCATCTTACCATCTATATCTAATCTCATCCTCCTTCATCAAGAATTGTTTTCTCTTATCCTTAATACACTTAACTTGGTTAAAGTCTCTCATCTTTCTATCACAAGCTATAGCCATTCTATAGATGTCATTCTCTACTTTCTTCATACTTAGACATTGATAAAGATCCTTAAAAGCCCAACCCTTTGTCTTACTCACAGCTTGTTTTACGGTCTTTTTTGACAACTTGTACTTCTTCATATTGTCCACACTCTTGTCATGACACAGACATTTATAATATTTTTTTCTTCTCCTTAATAGCTCTTTGCATGTCTTTGATCCACCATCAAGTATCTTTAGTTTTACATCCACTCTCTTTAGTCACTCCAATCACCTCTAAAGCAATCTTCCGAATGCATATTGACATTTTCTCTTATATGTTATTTGCATTGTCTTCTTTCTTCTAAGAGACCTCTTCGATAACTCTTTCCTTGAAAACATTTGATATTTCCCCTTCCAACTTTCACCACTTGGTTCTTACAATTTTAACTTGTTTGTCCCTATGAGCATGCATCAGAAAGCGAAAGTCGGTTACCACCAACCTATGTTAAGAAAATATATATTCTCTAGATATCACCTTACAATCCACATATGCTTATTTATTCTCTCTTCTTATAAGGACAATATTAATCTGGTTAGAGTGTTGGTCGCTACTAAAAGTCACTAAAGGGGATTGTATTTTACTAAAGAAAGTGTTGGCTATTATCAGATAAAAACTATAACAAAGTCTAAGATTTCCTTTCCCTCCTAATTCCTACCAGCATACCCAAAACCTCTATATGGCGTCTCAAAACCTATACATGTTGTAGCTAGGCCATTAAGATCCCCTTCTATAAAAAAAATTTTGCTACTAGGTAGCGCTCTAACCAAGTCATTTGTCATTTAAGTCTTCCTTACAAATATCTCTTACCACTCTCATCCTAGCTACTTAAGTGTCATACACGTTAATTACGTTTAAGATTTTATCACTAATAATAAGTTTAACTAAGATGATCATATCCTCTTGCCTTCTTATCTTCATCACACCATTCTTAAGACTCTTATCAATTAGAATTTCTACTCTATTTCTATTTGAATTTATCCCTGTGTATCAGACCTTGAAACCAGTATTGTCCATCTCCTTTACCTTCTGATCTTTCTATTTAGTCTCTTGAACGTACAAAATATTTACATGTCTCCTAACCGCTATCTTGACTAGCTTTTTTAACTTAACTGTAAGATACCCTACATTCTAACTAACTAAATGGATCCTAGTTGACTCGACTAGCTTTCTTACTCTTCGTACTCACCGAGTCAGATATGAACACTCTTACTTATTTTTTACTATACCCGGGCATTGATATGACGTGCCACTAAAGATGAGACAATCTGATACTTGCTCACTTAATATCATGGCCAGATCACGACATGACGCGTCATGAAGCTGATGACTTAGCATTTACCCATTTAACACCATACCCGGTTTTTGATATGGCACGTTGCTAAGAGAGTTTTGTCTTAATGAGATTCTCTTGGGTTTTATCTCTATAAGAGTAGTTAAATTTTTACGTTGCCTTGTTAAGTCTAACACAACCCTACTCATTTATCAGAACTTGGGAGTTGAGAAAATTACAATTTACTACCATATAATTTATATTTTCAGATTACAAAATTATGCAATTCCACTTCCACACAGGTGCTCTTCCTACTCAACTCTACCAGAACTGACCCATACATCATGTATGTCACAGTGTGCACATACTGCAAAACTTCAGTTTCAATGTTTACTTTAAAAACATATAAGAAATCTAGACTGCATCAATTACATGTCGATGTGTTTGATTTTAACAGCTACTAAATAAGAATAAAATGACCACAAACATATCACAATTACAATTGTTCTATGATAAACTCCAAAAGGAAAGATATAACTAGGACATATATGTGAAATCAGGGGAACCTGAATGAAAGGAACAGAGAATGGAAAATGAAGGATATAAACTACACAAGACATCCAATACATAGAAATTCAAATTGCTGGCTCAACAGAGCTGTTTAGTTAATTCGAGTGAAACTTGACTCAGTAAACATATGCTAATGCTTAAGACTGTTAAATTTCTGATTAGTTTTTACAACAGAATAAAATTACAGTTCACCAGTCTTAACGCTGGATCAAAGTGTCCAATCCAAATACAAGAGTGAATGACAGGGGTGGGTGGTGTATGTAACAACACATAGTCCGTACTTTGATTAATATTCTCCAACTGAAAGCATAAAATGCACTAAATACCATCAAACTAGACCAACGTTAGACTGCTAGCTCTAGAACAGTAGAATCAAACATCGAGTTTTCATGTAATAAACAGTAAACTCGGTGGAACCATTAAATTTAATGAGGAACGCTAGTGGAGAACTGGATCTTGAGAACAATATGATGAAATTCCCCTGTTCTATGACTTATTCAAAGAAACATGTACTGTACCCTAGTTATAATTGTTAAGAGAAAAGGCATCACCACTACAACAGGCACGCCCGCACAGAAAAAGACCATCCTCTGAACTATTTATAACAGTGACATTAGTGATATATACCAATAGTATTTTTACTAATGAAATATTTGCGACCGTTGCCTTCATAAAAAGAGGATAATTACTTTCTGGAAGCAGTTTGAAAGAGGGAACAATGTGATACTCTACCACTCACTCAAAAACCCAGCAAAATGACCAATTTTAACCACTCTTCCACATTGTTCTTTATTTCTTTATAATGGGGACTGTATTTCCCTTATCAGAAATCAGGAATCAGTTTAACAAGGAGCACAAGAAAAATTGTGATCAGCTTTGACAATAACTCTCGATCAACTGGTGGAAACCTTTCTTCTTCTGTGGATTGATTAAAACGTTAATTAATCGAGATAAACAACTGCCTGACAAAGGGCACTACTCTTTTTTTTTCTGAAAGATCAAGAACCCCTCTACGGCTCTACCTCTACTTATTTGATCCGAAAATGGGGAGTGAATGCAAAAGTCGAGAGCCTCAGCCAGATTCATCCAGGAAAGGGCGTCGATCCCCACGGCATTCAGACTGACTGGAGTTGTGGCACCAACGGAAGCATCATCGTAACCATAGAAAACCCTCGTTGCATTCCCACTCCCAACCCCAAACGAAACATGGCTCGTCCATTCAGTAAGGGAGCCAAGGGAGCGCCAAGAAGGCGGTGGTTACCACCGCGGAGGGATCGACGGGGAGTTCGGCCAGAGGAGGAGGCGATACGGCGACGGCGGAGAACGAGACTGTCGTGCGCCGAAACGGGCTCCACCAGTGTAAGTTTGGGATTGGTTGGGTTGGTATAGGCAATGAGGCTACGTTTTGGGCCGGGCCGTCACTGGGTTAAACACGTGCTTATACTTTGCTGGTCTCTTCCGCTTGGTATGAAGTATCGCATTGGAATTGAGAGGAAAAAATAATCTAATTTGCCAAGAATTTAATTTAACTAGTTATAGTTTGTATACCTCGTGATGATTTTCAGGTCAATTTCTCATGCAAAACAGATGCCCAATAGATGGCAACGAGAAACAATCTTGTTTTACAATGTGCTAGTTTGTTGTGGCATCGACAATACATAGCATATCTGGTAAAGTTTTTCTAAAAAAAGTTGTCAGCATCGGCATCGAATTCTCTTATATATTTTCTCCAATATGAAAACTACTACATTAGCATGGTTTAACTCAAGCCGCAAATATTTTCCATATTAATTATATATTTACATAGTGGATGGTTAGTAGACAAATATAATAGAGGAAAGTGTTTATGTAAACATTTATGATTTTATGTATGATTTGTCAATTTAGTAGATAAAAACTATTGCAAATGATTGCTTCCCTCTACAGTGCATCCTTATTTTCCGTAAAGTCAATATTTAAAAATTTTGACTAATAATTGAGCTAATAAAAAATGTGTTTTATCTAATTCATGTACTATTAGTCGAAAATATTTTCACATGATGTTAATTCTTTAGTTATTAATAATATGTTATAATAGAAATTAATAGTCAAAGAAAGAATAAAGCTAAATACCATATAAAATGTTAATACATCTTATATACGTAGGAAGTCTTTGACATCTTTCAATCAGAGGAAGGCTTAGACATTGATTTGTTAAGCTTTCAATGCCCATCTCTGCTAGTACTTTCCCTCCCTCCTCCCACCACGCACAGTATATCATTTCTTTCGTACCTATGTAACTCCAATATTTTATGTCAACCAATTTCTAATCGGATTATGGATTTTAGCCTAACTCGTTGTAATGAACAGCCATGTTAGTAGTATTAGAAGGAGCAGACTAATAGTTTTGACAGAGAGAGACGTGCAGATATACATACATTGTTTACAATGTACTACCTAGCACTAAGATGTCATGTTGTGTTTACATCATGTGTTAATGCTAAGATGTTTACAAAATATCTGTTGAGAAGTAACCCATATCACAATAAAGTGATGACTGCTAACTGGATTACAGGAGATATATGGAATTTGTAAATTGTGGATTTGTAATTTAAAAAGTAAAGTGAAATGAAAGCTCCAACAAGAGGGGAGGTTGGTAGGACTGGAGGATTCCCATTACATAACAGAGGCAATTTTCTTTGTCACCACTGGAGGGGAGCGGTGGGATCTCCTCGGCTGAATCCAACAGTTGCCATCACCTCCTTGCATTTATCTTTTGCCGTTGCCTACCGCCATGGGAGCACTTGGGGAGGAACACCTCGTAGTGCAAGTGGATCATGTCATGGCTGACAAGGCTATCTTTGTGTTTTGTTGGTGTTTTCATAAACATTCGACTAGCAACCTCTATAATAATTAATTATAGCTTCTTTAAAACAAATAATGAATTTTATTATTAAAAATAATAGAATGGCCAATGTAACTATACAATTACGCTCACGCTTAGCCGCATCATATCCAACCGTCTCCAATATTTATTGTTTATGAGGTTATAACCCAATAAGCCATAACAAAACAGTTGAGAGGATGTATAGCTACTAGGGCTATACCTAATAAATTTGAGACTCCGGTGCAAAATACAAAATAAACCTCTAAAGTTTTAAAATATGGCATAACCAAAGTATATTTTTATTTAAATATAAAACTCCTATTTGTAAAATATATGAAATATTAATTTTAAATAGTAAAGATAGTACTGAAGCAGATATCATGTTCTACTTTAAAAAAACATCATCATTTTGATATTTGTTTAAATGAAATCTTCAATTACATCCTCCCACTGAATGGCCCTGGGTGCTACTTATTAGCAAAGATTTATATGTATCAGTCTAGAGCTAACTACTTAATTTTATGAGAGAGAAGATATAAGTTGGAGACAATCGGAATAATGTGGTTCTTGGACCCCGGAGGTTTGGACTTTGGAGTTTGCTGTGCTGCAGACGAGCAGATGGGAATAGGGGATCATAGATGATGTTGAGAAAATCTCCCGGAGAAAGGGAGAATTGCCAGCAAGGGGGAAAGACCTCGGTGGGCATCCGACGGTCGGGAACTCGCCCTTCCTCAGAACCAACGGTGGATCCGGCCTCGCAGTTTCTATAGCCTCGCTCCGTCGGGCACACGCACGTGCCCACCACGCGCGGTTGACTCCCTTCCCTTCCGCTCTCGCCGTCGCCGGCCGCCGCCTCCTCCTACCTCTCGTCGCCTTCGCCCTCTCCCCTTCCACCCCCACCACCACGCCGGCGAGCGATCGTTCCCTCCTTACTCCCACCGCCCGAAACCCTAGGGATGGCAGCGATCGCCTTGCGCGTCGCGTCGCGGCGGGGCGGAGTCGGGGCCATGGCCATGGACGGCGCCACGGCGGAGCTGCACGAGTCCCACCGCCTTACGGGGCACACCGACCGGGTGTGGTCCCTCGCGTGGAACCCCTCCCCCGGCGCCGGAGCCAGCCCCATCCTCGCCTCCTGCAGCGGCGACAAGTCCGTCCGGATCTGGAAGCGCGCCCCCGACGGCGCATGGCACTGCACGGTAATCCACTGATCCCTTCCTCGCTAGGAAGCCCGTTCACTAGAGCTGCTGCAGCTGCAGCTGCAAGGCGAGGGTGAATGGTGATTGACCTTGGCCGCGTGTTTTTTTTTGTTGGCTAGGATGTGCTGGAGGAAACGCACAACCGCACGGTTCGGTCGTGCGCCTGGTCCCCCGACGGGAAGCTGCTGGCCACCGCGAGCTTCGATTCCACCACCGCGATATGGGAGTTTTCCGGCGGCGACTTCGAGTGCGTCGCCACCTTGGAGGTGAAAATGACTTGATTTTTCACATACGGATTGGTATTAAAACTGTTTATCGTTGGTTGCACATTGTGATCGTTGGTTGTGCCTGGTTGACTTTATTTGTTCTGTGGTGGGGTGTTCAGGGGCATGAGAATGAGGTGAAGAGTGTGTCGTGGAGCGCGTCTGGGTCGCTGCTCGCGACGTGCAGCCGGGACAAGGCTGTGTGGATATGGGAGATGCAGCCAGGAAACGAATACGAGTGTGTCGCCGTGCTGCAGGGGCACACTCAGGATGTTAAGATGGTGCAGTGGCACCCTATCCTTGATCTTCTGGTTTCTGTCAGCTACGACAATTCAATAAGAGTATGAACTTTATTAATTTCAAACAAATGCCTAAATCACACACAAGCATTTTCTTGCTATTTTCCTATGCTTTGTTCATTAATTCGGTAGTGTTCAAGTGTAATAATGGTTGATTTCGAATTTTCCGTGATGAAGGTCTGGGCTGATGATAGCGATGATGAGTGGCACTGTGTGCAGACACTAACTGAAGCTGATAACTGGTAACTAGCCTTGTTATCCTGTGGCCCTTTTTTCATCCCATGTTTGATAAATCTGGTATAATTTGTTTGACTTATTTAACATGTAATAGCATGCACCAATGTATAATGTTTCCAAATCACCAAATTTCAGCTGGCATAATGCTCTTCAGTACAGAAAAAAAATTTAACTTTGCCATTGTTTCATTGTTTGACTTTCCCTACTTTTCTTTCTCCATTAGACATTAGTTATTTGATATTTCATGCTGTTTCTACTTTGCTACAGCATTGTTTTGGCTTCCATGTCACAATAATGTGTTTGTGTTATCTTGCAATTGACGATTTGGGATCTTCTTCAACTTTCCTTGGATAATAACTAATAAGATCAATTTTCTGCTATCCTGCTTTGTAATTATTTAAATGTACATTTTTTTTCTCCTTTTCATTGTTCACTTCAATTGTTGATGAACTCTTTTTTCTCATTTGGCATGATAATTCTTATATATTTTTTCCTAGTTTCAGTGCTCGACTGATTGTTGTATTTTTTTCCTTGCCTGATTGATCCTGTTCTTTCTTAATTCCAGTGGTCACTCATCAACAGTATGGGCATTATCTTTTAATCAGAAAGGTGATAGTATGGTCACATGCAGGTCTGTTTTATCATAGCTACTATCTGTTTTAAATGATATTCAAGGCCTCAATGGAATGTGGGTTTTCCCTGGCTTCTTGTCGGCTGTGAAATTCCTGCGTTCCAAACAGGTCACCCGAGAAGTTACTAATGTCGTACAGCTGTTACTCAGTGATGACCGTACATTGAAAATATGGGACACAAGTGCTGATTTGTCTCAACCAAAAACTGGTGACAGCCATGAATCATGGTAAGAATGTGCTATTAGTACCTATTTTCTTTACTTGGTTCATTCTTCAATTTATTGACTCATATTTTCTGTATAAAGTTTGATAACTTTGAAGTATCACAGCTCTACCTAAAAGCTAAGCCTAAAACTTAGTTATTAACAGTCTATGCCACTACTACAGTAAACCTATTAATTCCAATACGACTTTTATTAATCTTATTGTTGCAATTTACATTTTTGTATTCTCTAGTCTAGTCCTGTGAGGCTGTGATCAATGTACACCAGTAAATGACGATGGGCATGTCCTTCACAGAACAGTAATTGTTTGATCTCCTGCTAGTATACATTCTTAGTTATCGCACAACTTGCTAATTTAGCTGTACTCTATTTTGGTGCTATGAGGTAAAGATCTAATATTAGCGTTAAATCAGGGTCGAGTTAACTTCTGCCCTGCTTTATGCTGGAGTGAACCATAGCCATCCCCATGTATGGTGGCTAATTGCTTTTGGTTATAGCTAAGACATACTTTCTACCATGCATCACTGAATGATAATGAGCAATTCTCCTAGTTCTCTTGATACCACTGCTACATCACAGCAGTTAAGAAAAGTGACAAAAATGTCCCTTTTCCATACCATGTCTCCTTAACAGGATAGTTGTTAATGTCCCTTTTCCATACCATGTTTCCTTAACAGGATAGTTGTTACTTGATTTCAGGCGACATCTTTCTACTCTCACAGGTTATCATGGTCGAACCATTTTTTCAGTCCATTGGTCAAGGTGAGTTGATCTCCAAGCACCAAGATATCCTTGATACACATGAATTTAATTCATAGAGAACTAACAAGTACACTCTATTCCTCAGCTAAACTGTGAACATGATTTATCAACGAGTAAATTTCCGAAACCCCAGGTTATGGGGGCACTAGTAACACCATTTTCACAAAACCACAGGTTCTTGGGCTGTTGCAAGCCCTGTTGTATCTGGAGCCCACTAAACTGTCAAAGCAACTCAACTCTCACCATAGGGTTCCAGTTTGACATCCCAAAATTGTCAATATAAGGAAATTCATGGAAATATGGATTTTTTTAAAACGTTTCTTTTGTTCATAGCATGCTGGGTTTTTACCCATCTGATTTGGTTGCAAATAATAGTGTGCCAGAAATAGCAATAATAGCTCTCAACGATGTTAGTGGCAAAATGATTGAATGAATAAGAGAAAGCAGGAAGTTAAACTAAAGCACAAGTCCACATTATGCTTGGAGGTCAGTAGATAAATTCAAGCCAAATAACAGGACCTGTGGTTTGCTAAATTCTTGAAACCATGGTTTTGTGTGACTAATGCCTCAATACGTTGGAATTTTTGAAATTCACTCTATTAATTCAGTACGTCAATATAAATTTTGTAATTATTAGTTTCTTGATTCTACTTGAGAGCGCTATATGATCATTAAAAGGATGTGCTCATTGTGTTTATGTTAATAAACTTAATACACATCAAGATTCCTATTCAAGCAAAAAGGGTTGTTTAAAGTACTAAACCTTCAGTCCAACATGCTGTTGAAAGATATTTTTTCTTTCTTTTTTTTTGCCTATTCTGATTTTTTATGTGTATCTTCAAGTACCATTGCTGCATTCTTAAATGTTGGATGGAAGAATTTGAACTGCCAAAATTCTGTGGGCACTGATAGTAGTTTATTCATCTGATGCACTTTCTTCTTATCAAATCATTATAATCGTCCAATGTCTTTACCACAGACCGCAGTCCATATGAATCAAGATGTTAAAATGAATACAATAGTGTATTTTACTATTCTTTGACATTTTCCTGTTCATCTTGGCATGGCAGCGAGGATATTATAGCCAGTGGTGCAGGTGATGATGCAATCTGCTTATTTACTGAGGACAAGAGTAGTATGGTATCTTACCCTTCCTAGACATTCATATTCTCTACATTTTTGGTATTTGAATTCTGTGCTTAGCCGGCCTGTTCATCAAAGTTGTATCTTGGTAAATAATCAATACTGGAATGCAATGTTCTGATAGGGACTCCAGCAAAATGTTGAGTGTCTTCCATAAACTGTTGTGAAATGTGAACATGACCAATGGATAAACTGTTGTTTCATTTTTTGGTAACTAGTACTGACACTTAGCTGCTATTTGTTTAGAGTATTGGCAAATTATGTATGGCTATTTTCTCCAAAAAAACTGTACAACTATCATTTCCCATTACCATAATGCATATGCATTTTCCAGCATAAGATATATCAGTGTCAATGAAGGTGTTTTAGAAAAAGTAAAGAAAGGATACACGGTGTTTGTTTGAAATTCTGAAGGCTACCTTCAATACTGCAGGTTGAGGGGCCTTCGTACAGATTAATATTAAAGAAAGAGAAGGCGCATGACATGGATATAAACTGTGTCTGCTGGTGTCCTCAGGTAATGCCAGGGAATTATCAACAAAAAAATGTATGTTAAGTTGCCGTAATGGAATACTTATGTTTCTACCGATTACTACCTTTGTGGTTCTGTTTATCTTTTAACTTAAGATAAATGTACTAATCTTCTCAAATATTTTTAGGACCCGAGGATGTTGGCATCAGCAAGTGATGATGGCACAGTGAAATTGTGGGAGCTGAGGGGCAATGCACTGGATTGAATTTTGTTCTGTTTACTGTAATATAATTGTAGTTCTAGGTTTGTGAACGAATGAGGCACCACCTTTGGGTTTCTGTTTTTCTGAACAATACTCCATTAATACTTCTATCATGAACTTGCGTGGTGATTGTCTTTTAACAAATTTTCCATGCAAGCTATGTGCATCTGGCATCCCCAGCCATTACATGAAATTGCTTGTGTACATTATGCAACAAGGGAAGTGTGGTCGTAACATTTCTACAAATAATTTATTTAACATTGTGTCACTCTCATGTAGTTCCAAATGCTAATAAAATTTACAAGATTTGGTTGAACACCTTTTCCCTGCCAGTTGTAGAGAACAATTTGACAATGTGGCTGCCTCCTGCATGGGGTAGGTGCATCTAATTTTGATTGCTTCCTTTGGTGTTAAGAGTGCATTTTCTTGGCTAATTGATGGCAATCTTTTCTCAGCCTGTTTGAGTTCATAGTCAAAACTCAGGAACAAGAACATTGTGTTAATTTGTTTTCTATTTAAGTGAGGAAGCATATTTGATTGCATGACTTCACCCGCGGAAGTTCAAATCATTGTTTTCGCATATAGGCAAACGTTATGTGGTAGCTAAGTTTGACATTCCAGTTTGATGCTTACCCTCAAACGTGCAACACATTAACACCAGTAGTCCAGTACCAGCAGCACATTTGGGAGTGTTGTACACAGTATGCTTTGTGTTCTTATATCATTGTGCATATATTAGATTTTGAGTTCAATTTTTGCACGGTTCTATATGTCATATTGTTGGACATCTCTAAGGCCTCTTTTGGTTTGTATGAAAAACATATAAATTTTGTAGTGTTCCAATCCTATAGAAAAAAAATCCTGAAGAGGCATTTGACACAAAAGAATGCCTATGTTTCCTTTTAAATTTCTATAAAATAGCAATCCTATGGAGATTTTGGAGAAAATTTTTCATGAGATCATAACAATCCTATCTTTTATTTCTTACAATTGTGTTGGAACCAAACAGCTCTTTTGAAGTTTTTCTATGTTTATGTTTTTTCTTTCCATAGGATTGGAGAAAGCATACCACTTGATTTATGTGTATTTTCTATTCTTGTGTTTTGAGTCTCCTCCTTTTGAAAGTGGCCCAAAAGTTTTCACAATTTTCTTTTGCACATCTGAATTTATTTGTGCCTAAAGCAGCATGATACTACCATTGCACCTGTTCTCTAAATTTCTGTATCACGTCCATAAACTAGTTTAATTAACCTGTGCAAATTAATTGCACATCTAGATTCTGAATAATCATACTAACCTTGAATCAGTTAAGAATTAGGCTTGATCTCCTTGATCGAGGAAAAAAATAACAATATATACATCTTCACTTCAAAATATGTTTTTGAGAAACGGAGTTAAAAGATCTGAGGTGCTACTGGCGCATATCATTAAGGAGGAGATTGCCCAATGGGAATTAACTGAGGAATGATTAGTTTCTTCGTACTCTTCTTCTCAATTGAATAGGCAGAGCTCCTGCCGTTTTTCTTACAGAAAATTTTGACGACGCCATCACACCTTTCAACCGATCGATACAGTATACTACTAGTACGCTAGATTTTTTCAAAACACACACGCACACACACACATAAAACTCTAGGTCACAGGGAGATGTGCACAAACTGGTTACCCTCGCTTCCATTCAACCAGAATCCGAGCTGCCTAAGTATGTGGTCATAAGTTCTTAAGGGGAGATGTACTTGTCTAAAAGGCATATGGGAATTCTAAAGACGTGAATAGATCTTAATCAAAGAGAAGCATTGTTGAAGCGAGTATGACTAAGGTGTTAATTTAATACTATACTGACTAGATATCCAAGACCGCTTCAATCGAAGTTTCCAAGTCTCGTCCTAAAGGAAGACTTTTAGAGATTTGCACAATCGGATGAAAAAATCATGCTAGATCGCATCGCTTATGACAAAGCCCACTCCAACATATGACAGAAGTTGTGCCATACTTTGATGAGTATTTATCGAAAATCTGACAAGAAGACATCGACCGACCAGATAGTTGGGTCAACAAAAGAGCACAATTCTCGTTTCTATGAATAGTTCAAGAATTGTATTGGTACAACAACCAGCACCACAAGTGAAATACTTAAACAGTTGCCGGCATGTCCTTCATAGGATGTTCACATTAGGTAAGGATATAATATCAATGGATATACCTTTTACACTACCAAGCAAGATAACAAAAGCTCTATACAAAATAACAGGTCTACACAGAGATATTTTAGGATCAACATATGTTTAGTTCATACAAGGATGAACTATTTGCGAGTACATGTTATTAGGGAAGACAAAAGAAAATTTGTCTCAGTTGACAACATTGTGGATCAGGATGATTAAAACCAAAATGTCCACGTAGGCCAAGACATAGATCTAGAAGAGCAAATATAAGACAATGTTGTGTATGTATGTTATGATCATCTAGAAGGTTTATATGTATAATTTAAGCCTTGTAAAATTCTAAACAAGTTAATGATCTTAATATAACATATAATGGGATGTACGACAGTTTCCAAAATGTGATTATATTTGGTAATGTTTTCCTCCAACATTTTGCCCCCACATAATAATACAATTGGATACGAAGCTTAGTACCTTCAAAAAAGGGTCAAATATGGTCAACCATGTATGTGACGGGTGGTAATACCCATCATAGTTAATAGACATCTGTGTTGGGTGGTTGCTACCACCCATCACAGATGACCCATATCTATGGTGGGTGGTGGTTACCAACCGGTATAGACATGTTGACCCTATCCGACCTATATTAGGGTTATGATTGAAACATAGTTCACTCCGTACTCAATACACACTTACTCCACCGCCACCAACGCATCATCGTTGACCCCCTTAGCCACCATCGTCTCGTCATTGTCACCCCCTCCCCTGGCTTCATTGACCCTGACCGGGCACCACAACCACCACCTCCATCCAAGCACCACCATCGCCGCCCTCCACTACTACCCCGACCTTCTTCACATGGTTCTGAGTTCCACCACTACCTTACCTCCTCAATTTTGATGCCTCTATAATTATGAATGAAATTTTGATGCATATGAGACCTTCTCTATTATAATTATGACTTAGGTTTTTTTATATTTCTGATTAGGAATTTTTATTTTTTTACATTTCTGATTAGGAATTTTTATATGTATGATTTAGAAGCATTTATATTTGTGATTATAAATTTTTTATAGTTGTGACTTAGGAATGTTTATATTTGTTTCTCCTCAATTTTTATATTTGTGATTAGGATTTTTTATATGTAGACTTAGTAATTTTTTTATTTATGGTTTAGGATTGTTTGAATATCTTAATTAGGATCGGTAAATTAGGAATTTTGGGCAAGACTTAAGTTCTATATATACCTAGAAATAATTTCGATATATACCTAGAAATGTTAGATCATCTACCTTCAACCCCTTTGGTTGGAAATAGTGGAACCACATCCACCTAAAACCCTTGGACCCAAAATAAACTCCTGAACACGAAGTTATCTGTCACATAGGTAGACGACACTAAAAGACCTATTATCCAAGAAGTGTGATCGCAAAGTTTGCAAACTCCTGCGAAATCCTCGCAAGTTGAAAAATTGGAATCCTTTACTCCGATTTCAACCACGTTCTAGAGACAGAGAAAATAGAAGCGAGGGAATGGTTGGAGGACTACTATGACTACCCACCCTATAATATTTATCGTTTTAGACAAAACTAAGATCAAACTTTTAAAATTTTGAATATAAATAACTTTTAAAATATTAACTTTTGAAATATGGAGAATATATATATAGATTAATCTTGAAATGTACTTTCATAAATTCATGTGTTTGTTGATATGCAAAACAACGCTGGCTGACAAAAAAGGGCAAAAAAGAGGGACACAAGTCTCACCTAAACACGCTTAACTTCAGAGTTTTAATGGGATCCGATACTTTAGTGCCAGCATGATCGCATCCATGTGCCGCCGCCCCTCTTATGCCCGTCCTGCATGGCCTTAGGTCAGCCTACCAACTGAAACGTGACACAACTTGCCCCCACGCTTCCCTTTTGTTTATGGACACGCTATTATTTTTTCCATTCCTATGTGTGCAACTGCCACTCTTTTCTTCAACACTTCTTCTTTAACAAACAAGAACTTCAAATCCATGTGCTTTGCATCCTTTGACTACTTGTCATTCTTTGAGAAGTAAACTCCCAGGGGCTTAGATATTGTGCCAATAAGACCAAATTTTGACACGAAATTCCACAGCCATAATGCTTGAATTGTGGCATCAAAACACGCCACAAATTTAGCCTCCATAGTGGAAGTAGCAATGATGGACTGCTTTGCACTTTTCCAAGAGACTGCTCCTCTAGCTAACAAAAACATATAGCCAAATGTAGATTTTCTTGAATCAACACATCCAGCATAGTACGAATCAGAGTAGCCCAGAACTTCAAGCTAATTCGATCTTCTGTATGTCAGCATATAATCTTTGGTGCCTTGTAAATACTGAAGGATTTTCTTTGAAGCTTTCCAATGATCCATTCCAGGATTACTTTGATATCGGCCCAGCATTCCTACAACAAAACTGATATCCGATCTAGTATATGTAGAGGCATACATTAAACTCCCAACAAATTATGCATATGGAATTGATTCCATAGATTTTCATTCCATATCATTTTTGAGGCATTGCATTTCACTAAATTTATCCCCTTTCTGTATTGAAACTATTCCTATGGAGCATTCATCCATTCAAAATCTGTCTAAAACTTTGTCAATATATCCTTTCTAGGATAAGACTAGTACACCTTGCTTTCTGTCACGGAATATTTCTATACTTAAGACATAGGATGCTTCTCCTATATTTTCATTTCAAAATTTTTAGAAGTATTTCTTGACATCATACAACAAAGACCATTCATTAGTAGCAAGAAGAATATCATCAACATATAGGGCTAATATAATGAACTTGCTCCCACTACTCTTTATGTAGATACACTGATGAACGGTGTTTTCTACAAATCCATAAGATGTAATGGTATTATTAAACATAATATACCATTGATAGGAAACATGTTTCTGCCCATATATTGACTTATTTAATTTGCACATCAAATTTTCTTTACCTAGAGTTATGAAACCTTCTGGTTGATCCATATAAACTTCCTCCTCTAAATCACTATTTAGAAAGGCTATCTTTATATCCATCTAGTGAAACTCTAGGTCCAAATGCAAAACCATTACCAAAATAATTCTGTTCTGTCAATGCCATCCTTTTGAGTGTAATCTTTGGCGACAAGTCTGGACTTAAACCTTTCAATATTGCCTTTTGAGTCACGCTTGGTCTTAAAATCTATTTACACCCAACTCATTTTGCTCCTTGAGGCAATTCAACTAATTCTCAAACTTTGTTGTCATCTATAGATTTCATCTCTTCTTTCATTGCATTAAACCACTTTTTAGAATCATTACATTCCATGGCTTATTTAAATGAGATTGGATCTTTATCAATACTCAAATCACATTCTTATTCAACAAAGTATACCACGTAGTCATCTAAAAATGGCAGATCCTTTCTGCCACTTAATCCTATGCAATGTGGTTTCCTCCTGTTGAACATTTTCCTTTTGAATTTAAATATTAATTGGTTCTTGATGTGGTAGAACATTAGGAGTTCTATTGTTTCCAATAAAACCCTCTCGGATTTCTTTGATATCCACATTTCATGGATTATCACTCCCACTAATTTGACCATTCTCAATCAACCAAGCATTACCAGACTCTACTATTTTTGTTCTGTGGTTAGGATAGAAAAATATGTACCATTTAGATATGTTAGAATAGACCATGAAATTACCACTAATGGTTCTTGCATTGAGTTTATTTTCATATGGATTAGATATCCTCACTTCTGTTGGGTAACCCCACACATAAAGATATCTTAAAATGGGTTTCCTTCTTTATAAGGAGTCTTAGGAACTAGAACCCTGTTAAGTAAATATGTTGTAGTCTTTAATGAATGCATCTACAAAGACAATGATACAGAACTATAACTTAGCATACTCCTAACCATTTTCATTAGAGTATGATTTTGCCTTTCTGCCACACTGTTCTATTGAGGTGTTCTTGGTATAGTATATTATGCGCAAATGCCTTTACTTTACTTTCAAGGTACTTTGCAAATAGAGACATTGTTCCTCTTCAGCGAAATTTCCATAATATTCACTGACTCTATCAAATCTCACAACTTTAACTTTTTCTATCATGTTACCATTCTATCTCAGTAATGAATATCTCCGATACATCTACTAATTGGGACTTTTCGTGCAATAAGTATAGATAATAATAACATAAAAGGTAATCAATAAAGGAGATAAATTAATTTTCAGCACTCCAAGTTGGAACATTGAAAGGGCCACATTAACTATAATGGTGGTCGTGCCGGATCCCGGCGCGAGCACGCCGATGCCTGTGAGGTCTACTTACTTCCAGTGCATGCCGGTCGGCTTCTTTCTATGGCTCGAGATACGTGCGCTAGGGGCCATGGGGTTCGATCGGCTCCGTCATGATGGTGAGGGTGCGGGCATGCCAGTCAACTTGACCCTGCAATTGACAAGGAGGTGTGGCAAACAGGTCAGTCGGACAACGGGCCGATACGAGCGCTCGCTCTTGGCTGACTGCCGATAGGATCGGGTTGGTCATCGGCTGGTCACCGATAGGAATCAGGGTGCCCTTTCATTGGCTGGGGAGCTGATGAAGATGTAGGTGGATGTCGACGAAGGATACGATGCCTCCGGGTGTAGCGGACACGAAACCCCGATGAAGGCACAGGATTGTACACAGAGGGTAGCAAGGCGTGCGGGATCCCTCTTGGTGGTCGTTCATCGGCTGGAAAGCCAATGAAGGCATATGCGAAGTAGCGAGGAATCGTATAAAAGGGACCGGGTGCAAAACCGATGCCGCTCCGGATATGGCAGCATGAGACTCGTCGCCCGCCGTGATGACGCCGCTAACGCCGAATCTCAAAGATCGGACCTAATCGAGACAGTACGAGACCAAGGCTAGCGGTAACGGGACAGTGGATGGCGGATCGGACGTGCTAAAGCAAGGGCGAAGCGAATCCATCAGCTAGCTGAGCCGATGAGTGGACGTCTCTCTGAATATAGGCACGCATCGGCTTGAAGGCCGATGCGCTTGGTGTGGTGCTCAAGGAAAGTCTCTGAAGACTGGTATGTATCGACCGAAGAGCCGATGCGCTGGGAGCTCAACGTATCGATAACTCATCGGCTAATACTCTGATGAAGTGCCGTACAAAGACCTATAGGCCTAAAGCTCATTCTACCGTCAACTGCCTCGTAGGTCAAACCTAACAGATGCAGCATGAGACCGACGATGGAGGAGAGAGCTTGATAGACCGATAGACCCTGCATGGATGTGATGCAATACATCCGATCGGCCTAAGAGGTTGAACCTAATCGATGCAACCTTAGACAGAACGAGACATATCGAGATAGTGGTGGGACTTACCCCTTCGCCGGAGATCGGACCTAACCGATATAGCCCCGCGTCGAGAGCCAGACCCCACTAGTAGAAACCTAGATAAACTAGGGTGATGATGCACCAAGGTTGTATTGATCTCAGAATTGATCATTACATATTTCCAAGGGGTCCATATTTATGCTCTAGGTTTATATAGTCCGACGCATTTACAATAACTATTGGACATTACTTCCTAACAAAAATAAAGAAAAATATCTCTAAAGAAGTTAACTAACTAAATCTTCTTATCCATATAAGATAGGATAGGCTACCCTGCCGTGAAACACGGCTCCTACTCAAACTCGGTCTTATCTGGATAGTCTTCTATTTCAAGACCGAGTCTTCCCTTGCTTTAATCCGATCAACTTCTTCCCTATAGTGATCGGACACCTCTTCAGCCGATCGGCCTTTTCCAATCCATCATTGGACTGTCCAAATTTTGGCGTTAAAGTATGGCCCCCAATTTCAAAGTATGAGGACTCATGCTTCGAAATTCTCTTTCTCAGGCCTCCAATGCTTTGACATCTCCTCTTTTCCCAATAATCGGCTCTCGTAAGCCGATACCACATGCGTCAGATGTGCTAAACTGTCGAACTCTTGGGAAGAAAATTTCCACCTGATGTGACTCGACAACCCTTGGAATGCCAAATCAGCTAACTATTCATTGCTCAGAATAAGACTATAATATCGGCTTCTGATGTCCTAGAAACGTTGGATGTATTCTAGAACTGACTTATTTGGCCTTTGTCTAACCGATGTCAAATCTGACAGTCTCATTTCTTGAATCCCAGCAAAGAAATATTTATAGAATTACTGCTCTAGATCGGACCATCCTTTAATCGAGTTCGGTGGTAACAAAGAGAACCAGGTGAAAGCCGATCCAGAGAGGGACAATGGAAAGAAACGGACTCTAAGAGCTTCCTCAGCCGATGCTTCTCTACATTGTGCTAAGAATCGGCAGATGTGATCCATTATAGATATATTGTCTTGCCCTGAGAACTTAGAGAAATTTGGTATCATGTATCGGTGAGGTAATGGAACTCTATCAAATCATTCTGGATACGAGTGCTGATACATAATTGTTTAATCTTTAGGCTTAATACCAAATTGCTCTTTCACCATGTCCACAATTCTAGTTAACCAATCCTTCTCACTTAGAATATCTCTCTGATCATGTGGAGGTGGATATGGTACCCGATTCTGTCTGCGATACTCTCCATAATAATTATTCTGAAAGAACTCTAGAGGTACCTCCTGCCGCGATCTTGTGTTGGTGGATACATATTTGCTGAAAGGTCCATCTTGTTTTGCCAAGTTTCCTGAGATAACTTCGTCTCTATCGGCAAAGGTACATGATCTTGATCAGGCTCTTGAGCTGATGATTCTTGTATCATCTTCTTAATCAGATCCTGTAGTGTATGCATCCATACTCCCGATGGATTACTGAATGCTTGATAAAATGCTTCGTTGTACATCTCTTGCAATGGCTTGGGAGAATTCATCGGTGATAAATGGCTGTGCTTTTTGAATCGGCCCTTGTTTAGTCATACTGAAGGATTCCAAATAGAGCTTCTGAAAGTTGTCCATGTTCTGCTCTAGATGCTGCCTCTGGTCTTCATTCAGATCCTCCATGGTAACTATAGTATCCTCATCGGCTTCTTCTTCGGATGAATATGCCTTAGAATCAACCTTTTCTTTAGACATATTGACAACAAGATGCCCTGGGTTGATGAGTAAAAAATTCTAACTTCTAATCAGGCAATTGTATAATCCCGCTGGTTGATAAATATAATTATATCACACCAGCCGATAAAGGATCTTCAGTTGATGAATGATCTTCAGGTTTCTCCAACCGATGAATGAAATCCCATCCAATCGGCTAATGAATGAAGATTTCTATACCACCGGCCAATGAACGAAGTATGGTTCTTATCGATCGATGAATGAAACCTTCAGTCCCACCAGGTGTACCAAAAAATATGTTCACGCCGGATTCCGGCACGAGCACATCGACGCCTGGGAGGTCTGCTTAGCTCCAGTGCAGGCCGGTCGGCTTCTCTCCGTGGCTCGAGGTACGCGCGCCGAGGACCGTGGGGTTCGGTCAGCTTCGGCATGACGGTGCAGGTGCAGGCGTGTCAGTCAACTTGACCCTGCAATTAACAAGGATGTGAGGCAAATAGGTCAGTCGGACGATGGGCCGATACGAGCGCTCGCTATCGGCTGGCTGCCGATAGGATCGGGTTGGTCATTGACCGCGTCCGGATGGCTCCTGCTATCGGCCGGTCGCCGATAGGAATCAGAGCGCCCTTCCATCGGCTGGGGAGCCAATGAAGGTGTAAGCGGATGTTGATGAAGGATACGATGTCTCCGGGTGTAGAGGACGCGATGCCCGGATCCATCGGCCGCAGAGCCGATAGAGGCACAGGATTATACACAGAGGGTAGCAAGGCGCGCGGGATCCCTCCTGGTGGTCGTTCATCGGCTGAAAAGCCGATGAAGGCATATGCGAAGTAGCGAGGAATCGTATAAAAGGGATCGACTACAAAGCCAATGCCGCTCCGGATATGGCAGTACGAGACCCGTCACCCGCTATGACAATGCTGCTAATGCCAAATCTCGAAGATCGGACATAACTGAGACAGTACGAGACTGAGGCCAGCGGCAACAGGACAGTGGACGCTGGATCGGACATAATGAAGCAAGGGCGAAGCGAACCCATTGGCTAGCTGAGCCGATGAGTGAACGCCTCTTTGAAGACAGACGCGCATCTGCTGGAAGGCCGATGCGCTTAGCGTAGCGCTCAAGGGAAGTCTCTGAAGACTGGTGCGTATCGGCCGAAGAGTCAATGCGCTGAGCGTGACGCTCAACGTATGGATAACTCATCGGTTAACACTCTGATGAAACGCCGTACAGAGACCTATAGGCCTAAAGCTCATTTTACCATCGGCTGTCTCGTAGGTCGAACTTAACCGATGCAGCACGAGACCGATGATGGCGGAGAGAGCTTGATAGACCGATAGACCCTACATGGATGTGATGCGATACATCCGATCGGCCTAACTGGTCGAACCTAACCGATACAGCCTTAAACAGAACGAGACATATCGAGATTGTGGCGGTTCTTACCTCTTCACCGGAGATCGGACCTAACCGATGCAGCCCCGTGTCGAGAGCCAGACCCTGCTTGTAGAAACCTAGATAAACTAGGATAGCGATGCGCCGAGGTTATATTGATCTTAGGATTGATCATTATATATTTTTAGGGATCTATATTTATACCCTAGGTTTATAGAGTTCAACGCGTTTACAACAACTATCGGATATTACTTACTAACAAAAATAAAGGAAAATATCTCTAAAAAAGTTAACTAACTAAATCTTTCTATCCATATAAGATAGGATAGACTTCCCTGCCGTGAACCACAGCTCCTTCTCAAATTCAGTGATAATCTTCTATTTTGAAACCAAGTCTTCTCTTGCTTTAATCCGATCGGCTTCTTCACTGTAGCGATCGGACACCTTTTCAACCGATCGGTCTTTTCTAATCCATCATCGGGCTGTCCAAATTTTTGCGTTAACAAATAGTTCACTATTTCTTGTGGTTGAAAACTTTGAAATATGTGAAGTTTGCTTTCCTTTAATACAATCCACACATATATCCCAATCATCAATATCCAATTGAGACAAAATTTTATTTTTAATAAGCCTCATTATTCTTTCCATGGATACGTGACCAAGTCTTTGATGCCATAAGAAAGCAGAACACTCATTCTACATACTATGTTTATTACTAATAATTTGCTCTATAAAATTATTCCATCAATAATTCTATGTACTACGCATCAAACTTTTCATCAAGATTGAAATGATACAAATCATCCATTAAAACAACAGATCCATAACGGTGCTTATTCTTACATAAGGAAAACATACCACTTCCAATCTTACACTTAAACCTATTCTATCCAACTTGCTTATAGAAGCTAAGCACACTCGGAATATATAGGCACTTTTCTAAGTCTAAGTAGAAACCATTATTCAGGATCAAATGGTATGTCTTTCAATTTGTGCCGTCATTCTATTCCCAATGTATAAGACATTTTTAGTTCCTTTTATGGGTTGGAATGAAAGAGATCCCTGAGAAATATGTGCAACATGCGCAATAGTGTCATGATCTTACCACCAAGTATTACTTTACAGAAATGATACTTCCATCCCTTGTGGATTTGGCCATCACTATCCTTTATGGGCACATAACTCTCCTTCTAACCCTTCTTCTTTCCTAGTTTACCCTTATTATTGTTTACTCCATCATGAACAGTAAAATGAACAGAGTGCTCTTTTATTTTCTTTAATCTTCCTTCCTCTTGAATCATCATTGCTTTAATTTCCTAAAGGTTCCATTTGTCTTTAATGGTGTTGTAGTTCACCTAGAACTGACTAAATTCAGGAGGAAAATAGTTCATAATAAATTGCACTAGGAAAGAGTCACTCAGATCCATTACTATTGACTTTAACTTTACCATCAGTCACATGATGATAAATAGGACATGGCCAACCAAATTTCTTGGCCATCAGTTCACTCATCAGGCTTCCCACAATGGACTCACAATGTCCGATTGAGAGTCCTTGATTTTGATCATGAACTCCCTTGCATTTTTAGTCTTGGGCATTGTTGGCTTGATATTGTCAGCAATCATCATTGGCATTAAATTCAAGCTGTGTCTTTTAAATCTTTGTTAAGTCTCATATGTTAAACTTCTCTTCATCAGTTTAGTTCTGTGGGTTGTTCTTCCATCATCAATGTCAAGTCCAAATACCCAGTTGAAACTGAATCTGTTTAGCCCATTCGGCAAAGTTTAACCCCATTGAACTTCATAAAGTAGCTACTCTGGGCAGACAGTTGGATACAAGCTGCAATCATTAAGTATGCTCATTAATAAGCAAGCAGTAAAAAATATGTAATTGTGTATAAAAGAACATCTTTAAATGATTCTTAAATATAACACTGTTTAGAAGTGATACTTATGTACTTTTATGGATGATTAAATAGTTATCTTTGAATAGACAAAAATATTTATCAAGCCGTGTCATCAATCCCTTAATTTTACATAATTATTTTGTAGTGGCCCACCTTTGGGTAACCTCATAACAAAATAATTAGTAACTTTAATGTCATTCCTTTTCTATCAAATCAAAACATGCACAATTAAATAACTCAAGAAAGCTGGCTTGTCACCAAATATTTAATTTGCATCAAGTAATCAATAATTTTTTCTTGATGCAAATATATTAGTGACTGTACATGCACATATGGCAGCAATAGTACTTGCACAGAGTGCACTTGCTGACATCCATCAGTGCATTGAGAAAATCATATACACATGCACCCATTCATGCGCACAGGACATTCAAGCGCATAGTGCAAACACTATCCAATAAAATATTCAGAAAAAGCATTTATGCCAAAATAACAGTACATGATCTCCTTCAATATAATAGAAAATACCATAATGGGTTATTTAACCCTTTTATATTCAAATCCAATTCGGAGATCATGAATGAACAGTAGCAAACCTTTAATTAGGAAAAGTTCAATCCCAACAAATCATTCAGATAAAGAACCAAACTATAATGTAACCAAGAGTATTGCTATAACCTTGCTCTGATATTAATTATAAGAAAATCTTTAAATGCAGAACTTTTACAATACTATTACCTTGTTCCATAATGAACAATCATAGAACAAATTGTTTCTCCTTCTCTCAGCCTTTCTTTCATTATTCTCTTGATGGATAGAGAATTTAAGAGTACATTGTTTTGCCACCTTTAAACCAGCTGAAGTGGTGCTGTGTAATGATGAGTGATAACAAGCCACACAAGGTTACAGGCGTTGGCACTATTCAAATCAAGATGTTTAATGATCATGTCAAAACAAAATAAGATATGTAGCATATTTCTAGCTTGAAGAAAAATATCATCTCTTTATGTACTTTTGATCATAAAGGGTAGAAATACTACGTAAGAGATGGAGTTTTAAAAGTAGCAAAAAAAAAACTCTATTATTATGATAAAAGCTAATATTAAATCTGCCAACTTATACCATCTATAGGTACTATAATATTAGAAAATGTTGCTCTAATTTTTTTATTTACTATCTGATTTTGATGCTACTAACCTTAGGCATATGCATCTTGGGTATATGAGTAATTGTGGTAGAATTGAGCCAGAGAGAATTACTAGATGGAGAAAGCATCAGGAGACTATCTTTGGCAAGCATAATATCGTAACGTCAATACATTCTATAGATATTAGAAAAGTTATTCTTTATTATATATATTTTGATTTACGTGGCCTGCTTGTAAGGCATCTTCAGTCAGTTCTTGTTATATGATGACTTCCATTGATGATTTTTTTAGAAAAGTTAGACTTATTTTTTAAGCATAATCAAGCATTTTCTATGTTTAAAGAGTGGATACTATAGTTGAAAGATAGAAAAAAAATAAGGTAAAGATACTTTGTATAGGCAATGGGATAGAGTTCTATTCTAATCAATTTAAATCATATTACAAGTTTGAAGGCATTATTAAGCGCTACACTGTTTCTCATACAACACAACAAAACGACATAGATAGGCATATGAATAGGACAATTATAGCAAAGACCCATTGCATGTTGTCAAATGCAGTGTTGTCTAGACAGTTTTGGGTGGAAACTGATTCCATAGCTTGTTTATCTTATTAATTGATCACCAAGAACTATCATTGATTAGAAGACTCTAATTGAGATATGGTTTGGTTCATTAGCAAATTATTCATACTTAAAAGTATTTGATTGTATTGTTTATACTTATGTTGATAATGGTAAATTAGAGTCTAGAGCTGTTAAGTATATATTTCTTGGTTATCCATCTAGTGTGAAAGATTATAAGTTTTGGTTTTCTAAAACTAAAAAGTAGAAACATTATCTTTTATGAATTAGTTACATTGCAAGACAATCATTCTACTAATGCTCTTGTTTAGAACCCGCAAAAAGTAAATATGAAGGTGGCACACGTAGGCAGTTCATGTCCTACACTAGAAAAGGAAAATATTGCTATTAGCCAACATCCACTACTTATTAAAGATTGAAATTCTTCTACTATTGAGCAGCCACCACAACCTTTCATTGCACTTGACAGAGGAAAGAGGAATCTTAAATGCTCTATAGGATGGATTGAAGAAGCAAACATAAATTAAAGGTAATGAAGAACCTTATTCATATTCTTAGGTTACTATTTCTAATTATTGCAATAAGTGAATAGTTGCTATACATGATAAGATGGGGTCACTCAAAAAAAATTGTACTTGGAAACTAATGAAATTGCCAAAAGAGAAGAAACATGTCCATTGCAAGTGAATTTTTAAAAGAAATAAATGTATATCTCCAAGTGAAAAGACAAGTTATAAACTAAGTTTAGTTACTAAAGGTTATAGCCATATTCTAGCTATTGATTTTAATGATGCCTTTTTCCTTATTGTGAAGCATAGTTTAATTTACACTTTACTTAGTATTGTTGTAGTGCATGATTATGAACTATAGTAATTAGATTTTAAAACTATATTTTTACAACGGGCATTAGAGAAGGATATCTATATGGAGCAACATGAATATTTTGTTTACTAAAAAAGAAAACATTGTCTGTAGAATGAAAAAGTATCTTCATAGGTTGAAGCAATCACATAGATAATAGTACAAGAGATTTGACTCTTTTGTGCTTTCTCAGAATTTTGGAACATCAAATTTTGATAGCTGTGTTTATCTGAAACATGTTAATGGATTAGCTTTATATTTGCTTTCTTATGTTAATGATATGTTGATTCCTACAAAAGACAAATTAGAGATTGCAATGTTCAAGACATAATTGAGTAGTGAGTTTGAGATAAAAGATTTCGGCGCAAATAAGAAAATTCTCGGTATGAAAAAAATTAAAGAAAGATAGTGGCAAATTATATCTTAGTTAGAAAAGTTATATTGAGAAAGTTCTTAGTCACTTTAATATGCATATTGCAAAACCAGTGAGTAATTTTTAGCTACACATTTTAGACCATCTTCATATTTATGTCCGTAATCATATTATGATGTTGAGAACATGTAAAGTGAAACTTGAAAGACTTGAAATAAAAATATCTAGAGTTCCATGTTTAGACAACAATGAGTCACACAGAGGGGGGTGAATATGTATACCTAAAATCCTAAAAAAAACTCACAACGGAAACAAAAACTCCCTATGAAGTATTCAGTCCTAATGTTCAATGACTCAGGTCAAGATTCATTGCTAGACAGCGAGGTTTGGCTAGACACTTCGGCCCTAGGGTCAAAATATTCTGGCCCCTCTTCACTACCTCATAAAAGATATAGAGTGGAGTGAGCAATCTCTAGATAGAAAGGGATATGGTAGGTGATCTAAAGATAATAAATAAATGCAAGAAGCAATATGCAAGAAAATACATGATTTTTCACCGAAGTTCGGATTAAAATATCCTATGTTTTCGTTGAAAGACTCCAAGGAGCCGAATCATTTTTTATCCTAAGCCAAACTAAGCTCGAAACTAGGAAGATGTCCAGTCTTTAAGTTCTCATCAAAGCTAGTATAAAGTCCAAGGTAACCACCAAGGTCTCTACTAGGACACGATGCTACCATCTTCAATAAAACTTGATCTAACAAAACCAATCCATAAGAATGAGTTTGGTATCTACTATAGTTACCTCTTTCCTTATAGAGATGAGAAATACTTTCACAAACTTTCCCGGCCAATTCACAATCTCGAATCCTCGCGGGCGACACCTAGCCGTCTAGGAGAACCTCTAAGAGTAACAAATATAGATTCTCACTAAGTGTCGATCCACAAGTGCTCAATCCAATCCCTAACCCTCTGACTCATTAGCTCCAATAGATCATTCACAAATAGGTGGATTTGGTAGAGAAATCAAGAGTGAAATGACGACAACCCTAGAAAGGCTATGGAGAGTAGGGATGAAATAAATGAGTAGCCTCACACCCAAGTGAGGGTTGGTGGATCTAAAACAAAGCCCTTGCAAAATAAGTTGTTATTCAAATATTCAAACTCTTGAGTATATGTCCCTATGGCTGGAGACTCTGGACACACTTGAATTCGGAGTAGATAAGCTAGTTCAGAGTATCTAGCCAAAGCCTTTGGAAACTCCAAATAAGCCTTACTATGAGATAGAGAAAATTCTACGGATACTCTGCCACTTAAAGATAGAAACACTGGACGACTTTAACTATCAGGCACGGAAACTTGCCAAAAATGTGTCCGGTGACTTAGACAATATCTGGAAGCCTCTCTATAGAAAAACCAAAACCAGAGGTGCACGTGGTGCAAGTGTTCACTCAAGAAAAATAAATGGATCTAATTGAGTATTTGCTCTCTAACTCGGGCAAATATTTGTACTCTTGATAGTACGCTATTCCTAGAACTTAAGAAAAATAAAATACATCTAGAGCACAAATTGAGTCCTCTTTGATACCTTTCTTTTGTAGTAGGAGCTATTTTTCATCAACTTATTTTTGTCGAAGACTAACTTTTGCACTTTAGCTCATTAAAATACATTAGTCCCCTAACTTTCTTGTCATCTATTATACAAAAACCACTTGGGGGCCTAGATGCACTTTTAATCTCTCTCTTTTGGTGATTCATGATAATACTCATAGGATTCACAAAAAGATAATAGAAAGATTGAGGTTTTGGTTGAAAGAAGATAGGAAAGGATCCCCTAAATATGTGCTTAATAATGAATAAATGAAGTTAGGCATATGCACATTTTAAGGCGAATCATGAGAACACCCCCTATTTTCTCATATGTACAAGATTATATAACAAGTGAAATGGAGATGCATATGACATTTCATATCACTAAAAAAGAGATAATAAAGCAAGCACCAATCAAACATGTATCTTGTCACATTGTAGGAATATAAATGCAATAAAAGATAAAATAACAATCATTACATTGCAGACAAATATAATAGTTATTACATGTCTATAAGAATTTGAAGGAGGTCAAGAGTATGTAGTCCTAAAGTACAGAGACTTCGATCAGAGCCTTTTGCCAGAGTTCAAAAGCAATAGAAATTTAAAATTTGAGCCCCCGTACTACTCCCTTTTGGCATCAAAACACAAAAAGGCAAAATATCACAGGTAAAGGAGGATAAACTCGAAGCGGTGGCATCATCATCATCGTTGTTGTCGCCATCATCTCCATCATCACCATGTCATCCTTGGTGTCCTCATCGTTGGTCCCTTCAAGGCTAGAGTTTGAATGGATGTCCATACTGATGTTGAAGGTCTCGATGAAGGGTTGGACTTGAGTGCCTTGGACCACCTCCAGTCTTCCTCGATAAAAGGATCAACCATAATTAGTGCCTCACAATTGAGAGACACCTAGAAGTTTTGAGATCGAAGGTAGTCTTTTTGGTGTTGCTTTATGCGATGAACAGTCACTGCACTGTAGGAGCAAAGGGAGAACATGAACTTCAAGGCTTTCTTAAAGGCGGAGTCGGGGTTTAGAGGAGCATGAGCACAAGAAGAGGATGCACCTGCAATGAAAGACTAGAGATGGCTTCCACAAGACTCATGATGTAGGGAGCATAAGTCGGCGAGCGAAGTCCATCAATTGTAATCCCATACATCTCTACCCAAATGAACTTCAGCACACTAAACATAGATTTGGTGGGACGAATGGAGGCTAAGAAGATCAACATCAGAAGGGTCAACCTCCAAGACTTGAGCGAAGCGATGGATGATGGCTTGGTAGGGTTAGCCATTAGGCATCCACTTAATCTCTAGTTATTAACACTGGAATTTGATTTAGCCTGTAAACAGGATCGGCCGATGAAAAATACTGATCGGCTCATGGGGTGAAGCAGATTGATATTGTAGAAGAGCCAATCAAGTGGGTGGAAGAAGGATTCAGTTTGTTTGAAGACAAAAAGTTATCCAGATGGAACCGAGTCCAAAGAGGAATAATGAGGATAACAACAGGTTGGATGTTTGTATAGAATGTATTACATAGGCTAATCAAGTTTGAGTAGCTTTACAATTTCTTAGAGATTAGTTTCGTTTTATATTCTTACGAAATAACATTCAGTGGTTGCTATAACCGCGTCGAACTCTGTAATCACAGAGTATAAATGTAGACCCCTTAGAAGCTTGTAATCATCGATCAATCCAATAAACCTTCGGCGCATCGCCACCCTAGCTCATCTAGGTTTATACCGGTGGGTTTTGGCTCTCAATGCGGGATTGCATCGGTTAAGTTTGATCTTTGATGAAGGGGTAAGTCCCGCCACTATCCTGGTATGCTCTACTCTGTCTAAGGCTACATTGTTCAGGTTTGACCTCTTGGTTGGATCGAGCGTACCACATCACGTCCACGTGAGGCTCGCCGGCACAATGGTCTTTCTCCATCGTCCATGTCTCGTGTTGCATCAATTAGGTTCGACCTACGAGATCAGTGGTGTTGGTTCGAGTCGGCGCCAAGGCGGGTCTTCACGCGACGTCTCGTCAGAGTGAGTAGCCAACGAGTTAACCTCAACGCAAGCCTCACATCCATCTCGCGTATCATCTAACGATCAATCCGCTAGAGATCAATCCAGACAAATCGGATGCGGCCTGGTGCTGTCTCGGTTCGGTCCGATCTATTAGGGTTCGCGTCTGACGTGGCCGGTGTCGAGATCTAGAGGGTTTCGTTCCCCATTAGCTCGAACAGCTAATAGGTTTAGATGTAGCCCTGCGTTGGATGTTCGGTCGGTAGGTAGCCGATGTCCTCACCTTTTTCCTCCCTTGTCGTTACGTTCAGTCTAAGCCTCCGTTGTCTTCGCGCTGTTAGCCCTGGCCTCATACTATCTTGGTTCGGTCCGATCTATCTAGGTTGGTCCTAGCGGTGCCATTACCACGGTCGCTGGTCCTCGTGGCTTCGTGGGGGGTTGGGCCCCGCTCAGCGCTTTGGATGCCACAGAGCATCATCGGCTCTTTGGTCGATAGCTCCTCTAATCTGTTCTACGTGTCTATCTCTCATGCCTCCATCGGTTGTTCAGCCGATGCTCGAGCACTGCCTTATCTACTAGCACTCAGCCGATAGAGTGAGATGGACAGGCCCATCTGCTGACCGGCTTGCGGGTCTCATCCTTTCTCCTTGTGGTCGTGCTAGATCTCGCGTACGCAGTGCGACCACACCGATGCCTAAGAGGTCTGCTTAGCTCTAGTGCAGGTCTGTCGACTTCTCTCCATGACTCAAGGTACGCGCGCCTAGACCTAGGAGGTTCATTTATCTCCAGCGTAGGTCCCTCTGCTCGCTCTCTGGTCCCTCCATCGCGACGGTGTTGGTATGGGTGTGCTAGTCAATTTGACCTTGCAATTGATTAGGAGGTGAGGTGAACGGGTTAGTCGGACGATGGACTAATACGAGCTCTCGCTGTCGGCTAGCCGTCGATAGGATCGAGTTGGTCATCGGCCGTGTCCGGATGGCTCCTGCTATCGGCTGATCGCTAATAGGGACTAGGACGCTCTTCCATCGGCTAGGGAGCCGATGAAGGCGTAGACGAATGTTGACGAAGGATGTGATGGCTCCGGGTGTAGCGAAATCGAGATCCTGGACCATCGGTCATAGAGTCGATGGAGGCACCAAAGGGTATTCAAAGAATAGCAAAGCACGTGGGATCTCTCCTGGTTGCCGACGAAAGCTGTAGCACTCGTTCATTAGCTGGAAATCCGATGAAGGCATATGTGAATTGGCAAGGAATCTTATAAAAGATACATTGACTACAAAACCATTGCCGCTCCAAATATGGTGGACGATAAACAAGGAGCGGGGCCCAATCGTCCCATAACACGAGACCTGTCGCCCACCATGACGACACCGCTAGCACCGTTCTTGAAGGATTAGACCTAACCAAGACGGTAAGAGACCGAGGCCAATGGCAATGGGACGGCGAACACCAGATCGGTTGTGCTGAAGGAAGGACGGAGCGAACCCATCAGCTAGCTGAGCCGATGAGAAGACATCTCTGAAGATATGCATGCATCGACCGGAAGGCCGATGCACTAGGCATAACGTTCGATGGAAGTCTCTGAAGACAGGTGCATATCGGCTAAGGAGCCGATAAGTTGGGCATGTTGCTCAAGGTATAGATAACTCATCAGCTAACTACTCCGATAAAACGCTGGGCAGAGACCTACAAGCCTATGGCCCAATTTACTATCGGTAGCCTCGTAGGTCGAACCTAATCGATACAACATGAGACCGACGACGACAGAGAGAGCTTGGTAAACCAATAGATCTCGTACGGACATGATGCGATACACTCGATATGACTAAGAGGTCGAGCCTAACCGATGCAGCCTTAGACAGAGCAAGATATACTGGGATAGTGGTAGGACTTACCCTTCGCTGGAGATCGAACATAACCGATGCAGCCCCACGTCGAGAGCCAGAACCCTTTGGTAAAAACCTAGATAAACTAGGGTGGTGATGCGCCGAAGTTATATTGATCGAACGATGTCTTACAGGCTTCCAGAGGGTCTATATTTATACCTTGCCACTACAGAGTCCGACGCGGTTACAACAATCATCGAACGTTATTTCCCAAAAATATAAAAGAAAAATATCTCTAAGGAAGTTAACTGAACTAACTAAACCTTCCTATCAATATAAGATATGATTTACATAGATAAATTATCTTACCGTGAGTTTCACGGCTCCTCCTCAAACTCGGCCTCATTTGGATAGTCTTTTATAATTGGACCGAATCTTTCCTCGCTTCATTCGATTTGCTTCTTCCCTGTAGCAATCGGACTCTTCTTTACTAGACCGATCATCTTTCCAATCTATCCGTAGGCTTACCAAATTTTGGCGTTAACACATTATCAATTGTATGGTCAAATTGACTGCCACGCCCTCGGACCTCTAAGCTTGACCTGCACTGGAGCTAAGTAGATCTCCTAGGCCTTCGCGTGACTAAGCCGCAGTCTTTCCCCGATTGGACCTCCATTCGGCTCGGTCGGACCATCCCTCCCGTGAGTTCTGGCGGCGAGCACTAGCTCTCCTGTCTCTAAAATCTGGAAGAAGAGAGTAGCCCATAACTGACTTAATATCTCCTCAAACCAATCATATTCAAGAGCCATGAGGTGTTTGAGACACTTGGCCTTGCACACCTGCATAACATCATTAACGACTAGATTGTCCCTCTCCTTCATCATCACCTTGTTGATCCACTGCATATCCACAAAGGGCTTTGGATGCTCCATGATCACACTGTTGTAGTAATCCTGATGGAACCAAGTGGTGAAGCAGGGATCCTTGACATTTGGGCATTCAATGCTCCCGGGGTCCTCAAGCCGGTCTTTCTTGTGTTAAGCAACATTCTTCTTATAGTCCAACACTGTACTTGCACCTTCAAAGGCCAAGTCTTGGTTGCTGAAGATAGGAGATTTCTAGCGAAAGAGCTTGATACCAGTAATAGTGTTTGAGCCAGGCTGAGGATGGGGAGCTAGATAGGTGCTAGGTAAACCAATGAAGACACCCAAAGTTGGAATTTTGCTTGTGTCACAAGTTTCCTCAAAGCCATGATCTTGCGTTTGAGCGGCCTTCTTTTTCTTGGCAGCCTTTTTGGTGTGAGGGGCCTTGGCCTTGGCCTTGTCGGGTTGAGAGGCTCAACGGGGATTTCGATGGGTGATGGTACCTTGAGAAGTACCATCTTGATGAGCACCCCCTTGGTTGTCATCACTTGACAATCCACTTAGAACACGAGTGTGCTTGACGTGCACCACGATGATATCACCTTGAGAAAGAATCACATGAATCAAGGTATTAAAGTAGACTCATAGAGCAAATGTCTAGAGTAGAATAGGACCGAAGTATTCGAACTTAATGTCTGAAGTCTCTGGTCAATGCTTCCTATTAGGCGGGAAGCTGATCTAGAGAGTTTTGTCACCATGGCCGATGACTCCAATCTTGCAAAGAGAACCGCAGGGGAATCACAAAATCTAGCCAAAAAATGCAATGTAGTTTGTAGATCAAGTTCCTAGGATAGTATAGGACTATCCTAGTACAAGATTTCTTCCTAGGTCCAAGTATTGAGATATCAATCAAAGAAGTCAAAAACCCTAGGATAAGATAGTACATTGAGCCTAAATACGATGATCGTAGGATGGATTTGGAGTCTTTGCACACCAAGGAGTGAGGAGAGATGAAAAGAATTGAAATCCATCTATGGGGATTCAAACCGCTCCATGAGGATTGAGTGGAGGGATAAAAAGAAACAGTGAAGGCGGCGATGGCAGTTACTAGGCCTTTATACTCGCAGAGGTCTAGATATTTCAAAGGTCAAGGGTGGAGACTCTAAATAGAGCAGAAAATGAGACAGTGAAGGTGGAGCACAATATTTGAAGATAAGGTTCAGAGGCTCCGGTTCAAAGAGTCAAGGAGGGTTAGACATATAATATATGAGAACCTCTATGTGATCAACCAATATCTAACATTACATAACAATGATCATATCAAGTTTCCATAGGTTAACATACAAATTTTTGAAAAAAAAAGCACACAAAGTTTTCAATTTTTTTTTGATTTTTAAATTTTTGTAATGTTTAAACTCAAAATTTGTGTCAAGAACTACACTTGGTAAAGTGAGATCTTTTAACATTAGAACTCATATTTTATGTATATTTTTGAGATTTATGCTTGCTATTAACTAAATAAACACTTTATCCCAAAATTTGGTGCTCCTTAAGAGATGTTTTGATAATTAAGAATATTTATCTCATTTCTCAACTCCACAAACCCCCGCTCCTCTAAATGCTTGGTAAAGATATCGGTAAGTTGTTTGTCGGTTGAGACATGGCTTAGGCAAATCTCACCTTTGACTTTATGGTCTCTTAGGAATGGTGGTGGATATCGATATGTTTGGTTCTTGAGCGTTGAATAGGATTATTGGTAATTTTGATGGCACTCTCATTGTCACATAGTAGTGGGATGTGTGCCATGTTATACCCAAAGTCATGGAGGGTTTGTTTAATCCAAAGGAGTATGGCACAATAACTTTTGGCGGTTATGTATTCGGCTTTAGCCATGAATAAGGTTGTGGAGTTTTGTTTCTTGGAGAACAAAGAGACAAATGATCTCCCAAGGAATTGATAAATTTTGGAAGTGCTTTTCCTATACACTCTGCAACCGGAATAGCCAATTAAGTTAATGTTTGAGCCTTTAGAGTACCACAACCCTAGATTTGGAGTATGAACCAAATATATTAAGATTCTTTTGATAGCCACCAAATGACATTATCTTGGTGGGGCTTGAAAATAAGTACATATACAAACACTAAGCATAAAGCTTTTGATCTATGGGTTTACCTTTCTCACCTAAGTCGAGATGCACGTTTGTTGGGATTGTAGTCTTGATGGGTTTCGCCTCATACATGTCAAACTTCTTAAGCATATCATTGAGCTACTTTGTTTGTGAAATGGAAGTTCATGCCTTCAATTGCTTGATTAGAAACCCAAAGAAAAACTTGAGCTCACCCATCATCAACATCTCAAATCGCTTAGTCAACATCCTACTAAACTCATCACTAAACTCTTTGTTAGTAGAACAAAATATTATGCTATCGACAAATATTTGGCATATAAAGAAATCATCTTTAAATTTCTTAGTTGTTAACACCAAAATTTGGTAAACCCCACAGATAGGATTGCAGAGCCAATTAGCTTATGGAAAGAGTCTGATTAATACAGGGAAAGAGCCGATCGGATAGATTGAGAATAGATTCGGTTCAGTCAAAAATGGAAGTTTATCCAGATGAGACCAGGTTTGAGGAGCCGTGGAAGCCACGGTAGAATACTTTTATTTCTATAGAATATATCTTATAAGATATGCAAGTTTAATTAGTTTTGTTAATTTCTTAAAGATAGTTTCCTTTTTATGTTTAGGAAATAATATCCGAAAGTTGTTTATAACCGCGTCTAACTCTTGTAACTCTAGAGTATAAATATAGACCACCTGAGACCTTGTAAATTATCTCTCAATCAATACAACTTTAGCGCATTGCCACCCTAGTTCATCTAAGTTTTTACCTACGGGTTATGGCTCTTGACCCAAAGCTATATCGGTTAAGTCTGATCTTCAACAAAGGAATAATCCTCATCACTATCTTGGTGTATCCATTCAACCTAAGGTTGTATTGGTAAGGTCCGATCGGATGTATCACATCACGTTCACGTGGTTCTATTGGTTTATCAAGCTTTCTCTACTACCATTAGTCTCGTGTTGTATCGGTTAGGTTTGACCTACAAGACCGCTGATAGTAGATTGAGCCGTAGGTCGATAGATCTTTATACAAATGTTTCATAGGAGCGACTAACCAATGAGTTATCTACACATTAAACCTCACACCTAGTATATTGGATTCTCAGAAGATATACATATATCTTTGGAGAATTTCTCTCATCGGCTTACTAGCCAATGGATTCGCCCGTTCCTTCTGTCCGCGTGTCTAATCTAGCCTCTCATATCTTTGGAAGATCAGATCTTGTTCCTTACTATTCATCACATATTTTATTTAGAGTGCTATCAGTTTTGTAGCTGATGTGTCCTTTATCTTATTCCTTGCTATCCACATATGCCTTCATTGGCTTTCTAATCGAGGAATGAGCACTATAGCCTCTATTAGCAACCAGCCAATAGAAGGATTACACATATTAATCATCAACCACTATATTCTAGAGCACCATCGGTTCTATAGCCGATGTGTTTTTCATTTCCTTCATCGCCATCTGCCTACGCCTTCATTGGTTTTCTAGCCGATGGACGAGTACTTTAGCCCCTATCGACAATCAGCCGATAGCAGGAGTGCATCAGATGCAACCGATGACTATCTCAACTCTATTGGCGACTAGCTGATAGCACGAGTTTGTATCGGTCTATCGGCCAATTGACTCATCGGTTTATCTCCTTGTCAATTGCAGTGTCAAATTGACTAGCACGCCCAGAACTCCAGCAACTCCGACGAAGGGACCTCAAAGCCAAATGACTTACATTGGAGCAAAGCATATCTCCTAGGTCACAGTGTGTTCGCGTGCCATCGGATCAGATCTCCGTTAGCTAACGTTCGCACTCCCTCTCGGCGCTTGGTCCGCGCGTGCGTGAACATTTGTAAAGAGAGTTGTATTTGTTTTTCCTCTCTCCAAGTTGTTTTTGAGTAGAAAACTACGAAGGCATTCATACCAAACTCTAGCGGCTTGCTTGAGCCCATAGAGCACCTTGTAGAGCTTGTAAACATGTTGTGGATGCTTGGGGTCCTCAAAGCTTTGGGGTTGTTCCATGTACACACGCTCATCGATCAAACCATTGAGAAAAACACTCTTTATGTCTATTTTATATAGCTTCAAATTATAATTAATAGCAAAGCTAATAGAATAAAAATGAATTTAATGCGTGCAACGAGTGTAAAGAAATCACCAAAGTCAAGACCTTTGACTTGGATAAATCCCTTTGCAACTAACCAAACTTTATTGTGAGTGACGACCCCATGTTCAACTTGTTTGTTGCAGAACACCCATTTTGTTCCAATGACATTGGTGTTAGGTCTTTCCACTAGAATCTACACCACATTGTGAGTAAAGTTGTTAATTTCCTCTTGCATGGCTATCATCAAATCGGCATCCTCGAGCGCCTCTTCAATCTTTATAGGCTCCAAAGAAAACACACAAGAGTAACTCGTACAAAAGTAAGTAACTCAAAAGCGAGTAGTTATCCTCTTTCTAATATTGCCAAGGATGTTGTTGATAGGGTGATCAATTTTTTGGTGGATTCATGGACGGTGCACCAAGGAGGCATGAGCATACTCAATGTCTCTTTGCTTCATTGTGCCCTTGGCATCGATCCCATCCACACGTACTTGACCATACTACTTAACGTCATCACGAGATGTCTCCGAAACTTGCTCATACCATTTCTTAGGTCTACTCGATCCTTTACTTTAAGTCACATGACTTTAAGTTATTGATATGTGAGTCTATAGCAAAGTGGATCCACATGTCAGTGACGGTAAAATCACCTGCCTTAAGACAGAAGATCCAATTCCAGGCCATGCACCCATCCATTCATTGGTCTCATTGACAAAAGTTGTGTAAGAAATGTGCCATGATTGACAACACTATCCATAGATGCAGTTTCAATTGCTAACAAAACCAAAAAAAATATGAGAGCGAGATGTTGACAAAGTGTCGGCACCTTGGCGATGGTGGGCTATTGCAAAATACGAACACACGCACACGTGGTCTCACGCTATCATGTGCGCATCGCACCGAAAGGGAGGGAAAGGAAAGGAAAATGCATGGAGACCAGACAGACACTACTACAAATCTGCCAATCAGTGATGAAACTATCTGTGATGGCTCGAATTGCCCCATTGCAAGTGACCTCAACTCTGATGGGTTAAAATAAGATCCATTAGAGATGAGGCTAGATGATACAACCCGTCATAGGTGATATGTCATCTATGACAGGTTAATGTCTAGACCTGACATAAGCACTTTATCGAGTCTAGAAGGTTGCTCCTCACAAATAAGTGGTCATGTGTGACGAATGTTAATTTATTATTCATCATATATGAACACTTTTATCTGTAATAGGTTGAAAATGTTACCCATCACAGGTAACGAGATAATCTTATCTCTTTGATCTTATCTCCCTCATTCGACACTCCTAGCTAAGCTTCAACCTTCTCTCTCGCTAGCTTCTCTTTGCCTCACTACTGGCCCACTGCCCCCTCTGCCTCGAGCACCCGCGCGCCGACCTCCGCTGCCATCTCTAGCTCTAGCCACCGCGTTCTTCTCCACCACAAGTGTTGGCCGCCACCTCGAGCACCCCAAGCGTAGGCCCGTTTTTCTCCCGTCCATCAAGTTTGCCGTTGGTGTGATCTGGTGCATTCGTCCATGGTGAGCTCTATGATGATGGCTCAGTGGTGCAAGGTGGTTGCGGTGAACATGATGCACCAAATCCTATCGTATGCCCCAGATTTAGTGCATAGAAGCAATTATGCTCTATATTATTTTTCTTTTTTTTTTCTTCATGACTTAGGACGGATGTAGAGGCTGGTGGAGCACAACGGTAACTTGATAAACGGTGTTTATGATTTTTCCTATGATATTCTTTTTAGGACTTGGTTTTTATTTTTTTTATATATTTGGATTTTTTTCAAGCTCTAGTCTCAAATTGTTCTTGCGAGAGGATGTTCTACCAATAGAGCTCTAGTGGAGGAGAGCTGGATGAGGGCGAGGGGCACTAAAGGCACTGACACTAAGGTTGTGCTGCAACCATCTTTGCTGTGAAAACAATTACCCAGATGGCTTCTTTCTATGCATGCTTTGTGTTGGGAAAAAAATATGGAATAAAATTTAGGATAAAGCAGGTAATGAGTAGGTTGCCGGTACAGAGGGAATGCAACATTTTTGTTTTTTTCATCGGTAATGCACACCCACGACAGATGACAATGTGTGAAATATTATTTTTTACATCATCTAGAATTATAACCGGTGATGGATACATATGACAAGCCTTAATTATAACCCCTCCCAGATATCTATCATCATTCACCACTTATTTTTTAAGTTTGAGACTGTCACTGTTCCCCAATAGTGGGGCCAGCTTTACTCCTGCTCCTCCTGTGAATGGGACCCCCTCGCCCACGGGCGGCTGCTGTTGCTGCTGAGTACTGCTGCTCTCACGTTGGCTCGCACTTGATTAGTTTGATCTTGCTCGCTCTGTTACCGGATCACATCATCAGAGTATGCATGTACTTCTTTTTTCTTCATGCATGTTCAGTTTCTTAACTTGAATCCTTTAAGTTCTGATATTTAAATCTTATTCAATATAAAAATTTCTATTATTATGCATATTACTATTTATCTTATCAATCATTTTTAATTTAAATTTCTTTTCATTTTACTCCCACCTATCATCTTATATCTACTCATTCCTTATTTATTAAGGCACAACAATATCTTTTCTCTTTCTCTTTAATCTTTATTAAACAATTTAGAAATGATTATATTTTAAAATATAGGATGCAGTAGGAGGAGGGGTAAGGTTGTTAGTATCCGATCCATATCGTAGCATCTTACGATACTACGGTACTACCAAACCAACTCAATATTGATTTTATTTAGTATCTAATTTTTTAGTATTATGATATTACTATGTACTTCTGCACAATTCTATCAAATCTTGAGGTAATATCCGAGGGACCACCATTGAGCGCTGGGTATATTCTGCTTTGCAACTAGGAAACGTGGTTAGTCCACGGCAATGTTTATGTGTTTCTTTAATCAAGTGGCCGGATGCCAACTGATCATACAGAGGAGGATTACACGCACATGTTGCAAGCCAATCTTGCCGGCTGTCGCCTCGCGTCGCTACCGCTTTTGCCAGCCGTTCATGACGACGTACTCCATGGGAGAACCGATGTAGCCGTGCGTGGGGTTGCTAGTAGAATCCTCAAGCACAGGCGAAACGAACCCAAAAATATGATGATGTCCAATTAAGACAGGCTCGTTAATTCGTTCAACTCGTGGCCACCTTGGATCGGTTCATTGTATTTTCCTAGCGAGCCAAACTGATGTTTCAGCCAGTTAGCGTTAACGAGCTTATTGAAGTAAATACAAAAGACAACAGACATCAGACCATAGGCCAACTTGACGGAATGGTGGCCCAGGAGACGGGCGCACAGGCACCACATAGCCCAAGCTGGGTGTAGGCCTAAACAAAACATTTCCGTTTCCGCAAAACCCCTAGCGTCTGATCGGTTTCTTATCTCAGTCTCCATTCTCCAGCCGGCGCTGTCGACTGCTGTTGCTTCAGGCCAAACACCCTCTTCCTCTAGTCCTCCTATTCCACGGTCGCACTCGTCGGCGCACTCCCTACGCCCACTCATCGGCGTCAGCCTCATGCTCCACACCCGCTCAGCTGCGCGTCCTTTGTTCATCAGCCATAGAGGAGCAAGAGCAGCGATCTCAGCCGGCAAGATGAGCCCTGTATCCAATGTGCTCTCCAAGTAAAGCATATGCTAATGCTTAGCACGATTGCTAAATGGCACGTATACGCTACCAACACATACTTTTATCGGACGATCGTTCGATTAATTATCCCTTATTAACCCTGAGCCCATCACCGCGCCCACAGCTTCACCGATCTCTCACACTTCACTTATATGCCAACAAGCAACACACGACACCACCGACGATCCCACCGACTATTCGTAAGTCGCTACCCTCGCTTGCTGTCAAAACACCACGGCCAGCTTCATTTCTTTAATAACTTTTCCACCTCACTAATCATCATCACCAAATCAATCAATCACCACCCCCGTAATAACAAGTCAATCTCCATCTTAGCTTAGCCCCGTTAGTTAGCCTTCCCCCCCTCCCCCGGCCCCACCCACCAGGCATTCCACCAACCCCTTTCTCTCTCTCAAAACACTTGCCGTTTCCGCCGAAAACACACCGACACTTCCTCTCTTCTCTTCTCACAAAAAAAAAAGAAAAATAAAAAGAAGCTAGCAACGCGGTGGCTGCGCTTCGCTGCTCCCTCTCGCATTATTATACCCACCACCTCACTTCCCCCGTTCCCTCCTCCCCACGCGGCGCACCAGCTAAGCTAGCGCATGTGGTGACCCTCGCCGCCGCCTCCGTTGAGAGGCGAGAGAGAGGTTGAGATCCGCGGCGATGGAGGCGAGCGCGGGGCTGGTGGCGGGATCGCACAACAGGAACGAGCTGGTGGTGATCCGGAGGGAAGGGGGAGGAGGGGGCGCGGGAGGGGGGAGGAGGGGAGGGGCAGCGGAGGCGAGAGCGGCGTGCCAGATATGCGGGGACGACGTCGGGGAAGGGCCCGACGGGGAGCCGTTCGTGGCGTGCAACGAGTGCGCCTTCCCCGTCTGCCGCAGCTGCTACGACTACGAGCGCCGGGAGGGGTCGCAGGCGTGCCCCCAGTGCAAGACCCGCTTCAAGCGCCTCAAGGGTGGGTCGCCTCCCTCTTCCTCCGCCGGCATTGCCTTTTCGACCTCTGCTTACTCCTCTCTGACGGCGGTGTGGCTGTGGCTGGTTTGGTTTGTGCAGGGTGCCCGCGGGTTGCCGGAGACGAGGAGGAGGACGGCGTTGACGACCTCGAGGGGGAGTTCGGCCTGCAGGGGGACGGCCGCGAGGACGACCCGCAGTACATCGCTGAGTCCATGCTGCGGACGAGCATGAGCTACGGCCGCGGCGGCAATCCGCAGCCGTTCCACCCCATCCCCAATGTGCCACTCCTCACCAACGGCCAGATGGTACGGACCAACGAGCTTCTTCTTTCTCTGATTCTGCTCCCAATTTCTCCGATCGAGCGTAATTTGGTGTTGCTGGGTTATGTCTCCCCCAGGTTGACGACATCCCGCCGGAGCAGCACGCGCTTGTGCCGTCCTACATGGGCGGCGGCGGTGGCGGCGGGAAGAGGATCCACCCGCTCCCCTTCGCAGATCCGAGCGTTCCTGGTGGGTAATTGGTTGGAATCTGGTTGTAGTTGTTAGCTCCTGCTGGTTGTGTGCTTGCTCATTGCTGTCATGGTGTTGCAGTGCAACCGAGATCCATGGACCCGTCCAAGGATCTCGCCGCCTACGGGTACGGGAGTGTGGCCTGGGCGGAGAGGATGGAGGGCTGGAAGCAGAAGCAGGAGCGGCTGCAGCAGCTCAGGATTGAGGGCGGCGGTGACTGGGATGGCGACGGTGATGCAGATCTGCCACTGTATGTGACCCAAGGCCAGCAATGTTACTTAGTTTTGGCGGATTAGGTTATTTCATTAGTACCCTGTTGCTACAATTTGTGGTTACAGATATTAAATGACGCCAGCTGCTTCCACGTTTGCTTATAGTTTCTTAAAATTGATAGCGGCTAGAGTAACAGTAATCAAATACCCAGTCTCTTTCATTATCTAAAGAAACCCAGTCTCATTTGACGGACCCCTAAAAAGGACCTTACTGTGCCAATGGTGTCATTTACAACTTTTGCTGGTAACTATAAGGCTATTTCCTGAAGGATGCACATAAACATATAGCTGGACAGATCCCAGAAAACAAATTCAACTATTTGTATTATGCTGTAGATTATTGCAAAAAAAGAAAAGAGAGTAAAGAGTAACATTGACAAATTAGATGGTAGTTACCTTTACTGAATTATTTTCGTTATGTGTTGGCTACTTCACTATATGTGAATGTGATCTAGATTTGCATTGAGCTTGGTTAGTTTTATGTCATGGCTATTTTTGTGTGTGTCATCATTGGAGTTATATCTTCCATTCTGTATAATGAATAGAAGCAATAGGTTTTGATTAAACTATTTTGTAAAGTAAGCTTTGTTACTAGACTCTGATTGTAAAGTGTTTCTTTAATTTGTTCACCAGAATGGATGAAGCTCGACAGCCACTGTCCCGAAAAGTTCCAATTCCTTCTAGCCGAATTAATCCCTATAGGATGATTATAATTATTCGGTTGGTGGTTTTGGGGTTCTTCTTCCACTACCGAGTGATGCATCCAGTGAATGATGCATTTGCTTTATGGCTCATCTCTGTAATATGTGAAATCTGGTTTGCCATGTCTTGGATTCTTGATCAATTCCCAAAGTGGCTTCCCATCAAGAGGGAGACATACCTGGACCGCTTGTCACTAAGGTTGGTTAAATCCCCACACCCAAAAATACTTGCGCTATCCTTTTACTGACGTTTTGAAGGTAACAAGCCTTTTGCTTGTCTTCTCAGGTTTGACAAGGAAGGTCAGCGTTCTCAACTTGCTCCAGTTGACTTCTTTGTCAGTACAGTTGATCCATCGAAGGAACCTCCCTTGGTCACAGCAAACACCGTCCTTTCTATCCTTTCTGTGGATTACCCTGTTGAAAAGGTTTCCTGCTATGTTTCTGATGATGGTGCTGCAATGCTCACATTTGAAGCGCTGTCGGAAACATCTGAATTTGCAAAGAAGTGGGTCCCTTTCTGCAAAAAGTTCAATATCGAGCCTCGAGCTCCAGAGTGGTACTTCCAGCAGAAGATAGACTACCTGAAAGATAAGGTAGCAGCGTCCTTTGTTAGGGAGAGGAGAGCAATGAAGGTAGATGTCCTCATTGTTTGTGCTTTTCTACTCGGTGTTCATTTTATATCATAGCTAGTTACACAAGTTTAATATTCATCCAGAGAGATTATGAGGAATTCAAGATAAGGATCAACGCCTTGGTTGCCAAAGCCCAAAAGGTTCCTGAGGAAGGATGGACAATGCAGGATGGAAGCCCTTGGCCAGGCAATAATGTGCGCGATCATCCTGGAATGATTCAGGTAATGCTTTTGCTTTTTTGGTGTTTTACTACATATGTTGTACCTTTTAGCATTGCCATGGTCATTTTTGTGTTACTTTAGCTCAAAATGTTCAAATTGCTGTGTCAATAGGTCTTCCTTGGTCAAAGTGGTGGCCATGATGTGGAAGGAAATGAGCTTCCTCGCTTGGTTTATGTCTCAAGAGAAAAGAGGCCAGGTTATAACCATCATAAGAAGGCTGGTGCTATGAATGCACTGGTAAAATATCCTTCACATGCTGTCTTGTATCATTTGCCATGTTGATTGTAGCCTTAGCAGCATTTTTGACATATGCTTCTCACTGTTTGTTCATTGATAGGTCCGTGTCTCTGCTGTTCTTACGAATGCCCCATACCTTTTGAACTTGGATTGTGATCACTACATCAACAATAGCAAGGCCATAAGGGAAGCAATGTGTTTTATGATGGATCCTTTGGTGGGGAAGAAAGTGTGCTATGTGCAGTTCCCTCAGAGGTTTGATGGTATTGACCGGCACGATCGATATGCTAACCGGAACGTTGTCTTTTTTGATGTAAGATTCAGGCTCTCTGGTATTAAGTCCTTGTGGTCTATATTAGCTTATTATTATGGTTCCTAATATTTACATTGTACAGATCAACATGAAAGGTCTGGATGGCATTCAAGGCCCCATCTATGTTGGTACTGGATGTGTCTTCAGACGGCAAGCTCTCTATGGTTATGATGCTCCGAAAACAAAGAAGCCTCCATCCAGAACTTGCAATTGCTGGCCCAAGTGGTGCTGCTGCTTCTGCTGTGGTAACAGGCATAAAAAGAAGACAACAAAATCTAAGCCAGCGAAAAAGAAAAGATTATTTTTCAAGAAAGCAGAAAATCAGTCTCCTGCTTATGCTCTTGGTGAAATTGAGGAAGGTGCTCCAGGTATTGTCAACCTGAACAAATGTCAAATAATATAATGCAACATGAGAAAAACGTGAGAGTAAAACTCAAATGTTTTACTGTGAGTAACATTTTGTATTTTCACTGCAGGAGCTGAGACAGACAAAGCTGGAATTGTGAATCAACAGAAGCTAGAAAAGAAATTTGGGCAGTCTTCTGTTTTTGTTGCATCAACGCTGCTTGAAAATGGTGGAACCCTGAAGAGTGCGAGCCCAGCTTCACTACTGAAGGAAGCTATACATGTTATTAGCTGTGGTTATGAAGACAAGACAGACTGGGGGAAGGAGGTATGAAACCTAGACCTGATTAAAAACTGATGGTTAATCGATTAAAGACGTTTCTCTCACCTGTAAAATCATATTTTCTTGCAGATTGGCTGGATCTATGGTTCAATTACAGAAGATATCCTAACTGGGTTTAAGATGCACTGCCATGGTTGGCGGTCTATTTACTGCATTCCAAAGCGGCCAGCATTCAAAGGTTCTGCACCTCTTAACCTTTCTGATCGTCTTCACCAGGTCCTTCGTTGGGCTCTTGGATCTGTTGAAATTTTCTTCAGCAAACATTGCCCACTTTGGTATGGGTATGGTGGTGGCCTCAAATTTTTGGAGAGATTCTCCTATATTAACTCTATCGTATATCCCTGGACATCCATTCCACTTTTGGCTTATTGTACCTTGCCTGCCATATGTTTGCTCACTGGCAAGTTTATCACTCCAGAGGTAAGCTTTGTTATGGTACATAATTTTGTGGTTGTCTGAGTTTCTCTCTGAATCTTACAACTTTTTTATTTCTACTTGCAGCTTACCAATGTTGCCAGTCTATGGTTCATGTCACTTTTCATCTGTATTTTTGTCACTGGCATCCTTGAAATGAGATGGAGTGGTGTGGCCATCGATGATTGGTGGAGAAATGAGCAGTTTTGGGTCATTGGAGGTGTTTCTTCACATCTCTTTGCTGTATTCCAAGGACTCTTGAAAGTCCTCGCTGGTGTTGATACCAGCTTCACTGTGACATCAAAGGCTGGAGATGATGAAGAGTTCTCAGAGCTATACACGTTCAAATGGACCACCTTGTTGATACCTCCAACTACACTGCTGATGTTGAACTTCATTGGGGTTGTAGCTGGAGTATCTAATGCAATCAACAATGGATATGAATCATGGGGACCTCTCTTTGGGAAGCTCTTCTTTGCATTCTGGGTGATTGTCCATCTATATCCGTTCCTCAAAGGTTTGGTTGGAAGGCAAAACAGGACACCAACAATTGTCATCGTCTGGTCCATTCTGCTGGCTTCAATCTTCTCACTTCTGTGGGTCCGGATCGATCCTTTCCTTGCGAAGAATGATGGCCCTCTTCTGGAGGAATGTGGTCTGGATTGTAACTAAGCAGCCTACACCCAATATATGTGTCAATACAAGCTTGAAGAAATTCTTTTGCAGGTGGCGAGTCATGACCAAGGTTTTAAAAATCTTTGCTGTAGATAGAAATACAGATCTCCGGCATTTCTTTTGTTCCACAGTGGTAGGCCAGCTTCATCTGTGTATTAGGATAAAATCAGGAGCTATGGCATTCTGGTGCAGTTCTACCAGAGAAGCCAATCTACTCCTGTGGTGGATCCAAGATTCATTATTTATTTGGAGGGAACTTTCATCGCTGAGCTTAATTGGTCAGAAGCTGCAGCATGTGTAAGTTACAAAGGCGTTGCCTGCCATTTGGACAGAAGGAAGATGCCAAATTATTTTAGTAAATTAAATTGAATTGAATTATGAACATTCCGGAGTTCATTTGTTCCACTCCCATACAGCTGGCTGGTAGCTGGTACATTAGCATGAACAGATTTGTAGGTGTTTTTTAAAAAAATATGGAGTAACTATGGTTGCCTTATTTTACCTTGGCTTTTATATATAGAACAAGATATAGATAGTTTTAAACTAGGACTTCTAACTTAAGTTCTATTCTATCTATAGCAAATTACAGGAGTCCATCTATCCTTGAGACATGCTCGGTTACAATCTTAGTGTAACACGTTTATAATCTCTAACACCCCCGCTCAATCTAAACTTTTCTAATCACCTTGAAGTTTGAGATTACGAATAAATGTATTCATCTTTGCAACCGGTAAGGCGTTTGTAAATCCATCCGTCAACTGATCTCCAGAAGCGATGAACCAAACGTGTAGCTGTTTTCTCATAACTCTTTCACGCACAAAGTGAAAATCAATTTCAATATGCTTTGCTCTAGCATGAAACACGGGATTAGCTGATAAGTATGTTGCACCAAGATTATCACACCAAAAAACTGAGGTGCGATGCACTTTAACCCCAAGTTCGGTCAACAGTTGCTCAAGCCATATTATTTCTGCAGTAGCATTAGCCATCGCTTTATATTCTGCTTCTGTACTAGATCTTGAAACAGTTGGCTGTTTTCTAGCACTCCATGATATAAGATTACTTCTATAAAATATTGCGAAGCCTCCAGTAGAACGCCTATCATCTGTATCACCTGCCCAATCTGCATCAGAGAAGGCACTGATGAATGACGACAATACCTTTTGAATATGCATCCTGAGTCCAATGGTGTGTTGTACATATCTAAGTATTCTTTTAACTACAGTCCAATGAACTGAGGTCGGTGCATGAAGAAATTGGCAAACTCTGTTGACAGCAAAGGATAAATCTGGTCGTGTATTTGTTAAATACTGAAGAGCACCAACTATGCTTCTGTAGCGAGTAGCATCTTCTGGACTGAGAGGAACACCATCATAGCTCGACAGCTTCTCAGATGCAGATAAAGGAGTCGTGCAGGGTTTGCAGCCGAGCATTCCAACACGCTTCAACAAGTCTTGTGCATAATTAGCTTGAGATAGAGTTATGCCATCTAACTCTTCTTTAACTTCTATACCCAAGAAGTAATGTAACTTGTCAAGATCCTTTAGTGCAAAGTCTTCTTTTAAATCAGCAAGAAGAAGAGTTGTCACCGATTCAGGTGATGAGCTTGTAACGATAATATCATCAACATAGATAAGCATATAAATAGTTGTACCACCCCTATGATATATAAAAAGAGACATGTCTGATTTTGACGGTACAAAACCTAGAGTGGATTCATCCGGTAGAACGACATAAAAAGAGACATGTCTGATTACTTCTATAAAATATTACGAAGCCTCCAGTAGAACGCCTATCATCTGTATCACCTGCCCAGTAGCAAATGTACCCCATTGGATTCATCCGGTGTGTTGTAAAAGTGCCCATCTGCGTAAACTGGTGGTGGGCGCACCTGTTTGTGCTGTGTAACCATATAGCATACAGACACGCTCTTCTCTTCACATATACAAAGAAGAAAACTTGGTGTTTCTTTTCTAATGGTGCGCCAGGGGAGCGTAGTTTGTATGCCTGTTAGGCTATTACCGCCTATGCTATTTTGTTAGTATTTCATTTGCAAACATTACTGATTGGGTGCCAAAGAGCAGCGACTAAAACCGCAACCCACTTCTATGTTCTATTATCTCTGAAAATCTGTTACTGCCTGGATGGAACAGAACAGACGATGTGTGGCAGCGTAATGGCAACGCAGATCATTCCCAAAGATCACCAGATATGTGTAGGGCCCTGAGAAAAGTGTAGTCTGAATGTAGTACGTATGTGTGATGGAAAGCGCCCAGCGAGCAGCTCCGATACGGGGACCATCCATGTAGACTGGCATGGCAAGGAGGCAGCTATGGGACAGGGCCGCACGAGACGAAGGAAGCAGCGAGGAATCGTCGATGGGAGGAAGGGGAGGCACTGGCACCGGCCAAGCTGCGTGGGGCCTGCGGCGTTTAAGGCCGCCGTGTTGCTGTGCCGGGACGACGAAGGCGAGCAGAGGAGCAGGGGTGCGGTCGTGCGGAAGCGAAGGGGGGGAGAGGGAGTGTCCGTCCCACGGGGTGGCCAGGTTCGCAGGCGGCGTGGCGTTGGAGCTGGACGCAAGCGGAGGACGGCGGCGCGCCTTTTGGACACGGACGTGTCGTGCAGTTGTAGCTGTACCCCCCTTGCTGGAGTCACGGGCGCCGCGCCGCTGCGCCTCGTCCTCGTTTGGCCCCTTCCTTGGCTGGTCGTCCCCGTGCCCTGCCGGGAATTAAATGGACCATACGCGCTCCGCTTGCATGTCAGTAATCGCGACTGTGATGATGGCATGTCTTCGTACCGAGAAAATTATTATGTTTTTTCTGTCACGCACGCCGTACTGGTATCGAGGCAGAGCCAGAAATTTGAGCTCAACTAATAGGTGGTTGTTTTTTTAAAAAAAATTACAGAGAATCTAAATATAATTTTCGAGTCAATTCTAGGGCTTAAGCCCTTAACTGTTCTAGGCCTGACTTCGCCCATGCCATTATACCTGCAGATTTGCACCCTTCCTCTCAGAGATCAAGCCAAGTAGAAATAGCAAACCTCCTAAAATTTCCATAAAAATATAAACTCACATATACAGACACAAGAAATTAAACCCTCAGCACATATTTAATGTTTTCTTATCTATACTACTTGCAAGTAGTATGGGTGAGCGGTGAATATACCGCCTCTCATTATCAACTTCTTGATTTTTTTTAAGAAAATAAATGGAGTGTTTGGGACAAAAGGCTCACCTGTCACCTGTAATTTGTAGGCATAAATATAAGAGATGAGATATGCAGAGCTTGATGGATGATAATGCTATTTTTTTGTAATGCATGGACAGTGTACTACACACTTTAGTGGGTTTCAACCCTATGGTCAGGTTAGTCCAACGACTAATAGTACGTCCGTATTTAAATTTTATTCGGTCATTGCTATACAACTTGACCATTATTTTTCTATTATCTAACAAAATTATAATATTATAAAAATACTTATAAAGAAAAATCTAGTAAAAATTTTAAAAGTTTAATCAAATAAAGTTAATAATATCATATATTTAAATATGGAGGAAGTATAAGGAGGCATGATCAATTTACATAATTACAGACGTGACACTAAATATTAGGTCTTGCCCTTTGCACAGTTACGAGTGCGCCATTTTAACACATGCTCAATGAAGTTTTATTAAAACTTTATTAGAAGCACACATTGGTGGGTGTAATATTTATAGGCATCGGTATTGGAGCCAGTAGATCCCCAATCCTACCACCACCCTGAAACTTACAATACCCTTTAGATTTTAGTCTGTTCTCATTTTAATCATATGAGTTAATTAGACTGCATTTTTATGTTTGCATAGATAATTCTTTTCTACCTAATACTTCATCAGGTCATAAATACTTATTTAGGATAAAATTTGGTTAGACTTAGACCATCAATTTATATTAAAATAAGTTTATAAATGCCACTGAGTTTGTCCTAAATCAGTGATTTGCTATTAATATTATCACTTTCTATTGTATGCCAGTGAGTTTATCAATTATTTTATAATATACCATTATGCTAGGATTTTTTTTTAAAAAATACTCATAATGCTCTTATAGACATATATAAGGATAACCATTGATTGATACCATTAAAGTTTTTAAAAAAGTTTAAAATTTTTTATGTAACCTCTCATAATCTGGAAGTTTGTGTATATGTTTCAAGATTTTTTATTTAAAATATAATCTATCCGATATATGCTACATAGAATACTTTTGTGTGTTATTATTTTTAATGTAAATCATATTTTGATATGCTATAGAAAATATTTTTGCGTTATTATGTTTTATGTAAGCAATCCTCTCTCATACACCACACAAATTAACTTTAAAAAAATAAAAATAAAAAATCTTGAGGTATACACATAAACTTCCATGTGAAAAAAAATAATTTAATTATCAACTTTTATATGTTTATAAAGGCATTTTGATTATTTTGGAAAAAAATCTCGGTCCAATGGTATATTTTAGAATAATTGGTAGACTGGTATATTATAAAAAGAAATAAAGTTAATGATAAATTGTTAAATTGAAAGAAAATTAATGGCATTAAGTAGATTCTCTTTTGTTATTATGATAACATTTTTCAAGCAAATTTACTCATACGATTTGTTTTCTAAATATCAAATATATTTATGGCAAGAGGGTGTGGTTTTTTATTCTCTCAGAATAAACATGTGTGTTGCAAGTACTTATCTGTCTATAAAATACGAAAAAACGGTTTGTCAAGGAACATACTATCGTATTTTTTTTCAACCCAAATAACACGTCATACACGTGCACGCTCGAATCGAAGTAGATGGGGTGTGAGTCATGCAAATGGTTCGACCCGACAGATGCACGTGAGCTGTATATATGCATTATGCAGCAGCAAAAGCGAATGCGAGCGTAGACATACGTGGCCGTTCTTCACCATTATGGAGGTCATGAATTCTCGCGATGGGGAAACAAAAGGCCTATGCTGCCGTGTCCCTTCACTAGCGTATGCCTAGGTGTAGGTGTAGGAGTGGATATGACTCAGCTCGATTCGTTTAAACTCGTTGCCTTAACAAGCTAACTTAGTTTAGCTCCTTAAGTTCATTAGACTGGTTAAATAGCTCTATCTTATTTATATCAATCTTTATAATTTTAAATTCTTATTTTATTATATATTAACAACGTAATAAACATTAGCTAATTATAAATAATTTACTTAAATATAATTAGTTCAGATTTAATTAAAAGACTAAACATTAAGCATGTGAATATATGGTTATTTTTGTGCTATCAAGCTAAATGAGCAGTTTTCGTTATGACTATGAGTTTGAGTTACACAGCCGATCCAAGTCAAGTTTTAAGCTTTTTTTTTCTATCCCTACCTAGGTGTGGCACGGTCAAATAATTGTAGAGTTTATGTTTTATATTTTCCATGGGTGTATTTGTTTATCTTAGGAGCATACATACAAATACAAATTTAATCAATATACTCTCTCCATCTTAAGTAATTTTTATAGTTCAAACTAGAAAATTTTACTATATTTTAGGATGAAAGTAGTATGTATATGCTGTGCTCCAAGTAGTATATGTTGCCTCCAAAAAAATTTCATGTCTTATTTGGAACCTAAGATTTCTGAAACGCAATATCGGAATAACTTTGAAGCCCTTTTGGTTTGTAGGAAAGAACATAGAATTTAAATTCTATAGAAAATTTCCAATTTTGTCAGTCAAAATAAAGGATTGAAGCACTAAAAATCATATAAAAATCCTATACAGTCGCTCAGGGTAAGGAGATTTTAGAGAAAAATTAGCATGAGATTTAATCTCATTGAAACTTTTTTGGTCTTTATCCCTCCTCTAATTCCTCCATTTTTCTTGTGTATAAATCAAACGACCATTCTTTTTTATATATATATTTATGTTTTTATTTATATTTATATCAAAATCTAACATCATGTGTTTTTTGAATCTACATTTTAAAAGAGGGTCTGAATTCCTAGAGTTTCAAAACACATGAATTCAAGAGTGTAGTTGGATGGTTTGTAAAATAAAATATAGGAATTTTGAAGGAAATTGTTTTGTGCAAGAGATACTAGAGAGAGGAATGGAGAGCGTACATAGGACTTCTCAAAAGTAAAATAAAAAAATGAGGTATAAGCCCATGCTTATATTCCTATAAAATTGAGACATAGGAAACAAATTCATACTAGAATTTTTGCCAATCACATTGCTTTATCCTAAAGAAGCTAATAGGAACATTTTCTTTGAGGATTGAAATCTCCTTAAATTGTCCGGACTTCCTTTGAAATTCCTTCAATCTATCGGATCCCTCAAGTTTGTGCAGAGTACAGCATGATACATACCAGCTGTGTTTGCAGACAGAGTGGCACTGTGACATATGTGCATCATGTGGGTCACAAACTCATCTCATTGGCTGTCACACACCAGATAAGCTTTCCTTGTATCCACCACTGCACAGTCCACACCACACCACACACGTATCATCCTCTCTGCGGCTTCTACCCCGATCGGAAGAGGAGACGACGATTAGTTAGATGACTCACTCTGTGGGCTACTATTGCTAATTGAAGGATTCAGAATGGCACCATCAGTAGCAGCTTCAGTGACTGATTTGCCGATAGCGACCAAATCGTCGTCTCAGCTTGTTGTCTCTCCTCCTCGCCTCCGTCTTGCTGTCGGCTCTTGCTCTTCTTCTCCCAGGTGTTCATGGAGCTCGTGCTCTAGATGATGTCAAAGAAGCCAAAGGTCAGTGTTAAATTTGTTAATATCTGCTCCCGTCTCTGTTTTACTAGTGTTTGATTGGATTTGCAAATGCTTGCATGGATCGCTGATGGTTAATTGCATCTGCAGAGGCCAGCATCAACCGGATGATGATGACGAAGGCCCCGGCGGCTCGGTGGCCTGTCACCGTCAGGGAAGGTGGTGGTGGTCACGGCGCCGGCATGCCAGCGGTGGCCGCTGGCACAGCGGCGGCACTGGACATGGCAGCGCCCACGGCAGGGCGGAGCCAGCCGGCCACAACACTCACAGGCGGAGCGCCGGGCCGAGACCTTGGGCTTCCCATGGCGGCGGCTTCCTGCGCCTTCATCGCCGCCGTTGCTCTGCTTCGCTTCTGAATTCTGATCCGACCTGACCTGCACCCACCGATTGATTTCGCATCTTGAATTGACTGATTGCTGTGTATATAGAAAGAATTCAAAGCGGAATATTTGTATGCTTTTGTAATCTGCAAACGTTGTTGGAAATATAGGAGATTTAATTTATTTTATAAATAAATAATAACATTAAATAAGTAAAATAATAAATATGATATGAGAAAGTTATATCGATTAAATATATGAAATATGGTTAAAACGTACCGAATTTTGTTATAGAAGGGCAACAAGATGCATTACATGCATAATGCTAGGAAGATGAGCTGGATGAACAGTGAACAGTGTGTTTTTAAAAAATCTTATTAGCGTATTCTGCCAGTGTAGAATGTCAAAGGCGAAAGTTCTAAAGAACTTTTCTGCTAGTTACCAGTACACGCAGATAGATAGAATGGAATAGACTAGGAGAGGGATGATGCAATATAAAAGATGAGATAAATTTTAAATTGTTTTTTGTTTGTTATATGGAGACGGTGGCTCGGTTTATATAGATATATCAGAACGTATGATTAGAATGACCGTATGATATTTAAACATGTAATTATGTAAAACCTATTTAAACTTTTTCAACACCGATTTATGTAGTAAAATAATTAGTAGACTATTCACGTACATGTCGAGTACACCTGCCATCTGACCATAACCAGGTCAGCTTACGTGTTACTTTAGTTTTCTCTAGAAAAGAGTTATAATGTGATGATTTATGTCTTATTTTTTTTCCGTAAGGTAAGGCTTTGTGATATTTTTAGCAATTAATTTGTATATGGGTTTCAGCCCACAATTAATTTCAACATATATGTGTGTACTTTCTAAGAAACAAGATTTTTTTGGAATGCGTTCTTGGAATCGTATAATCCAATCCATTGCTAAACTTAAAATACTAATCTTTCGTACGGAGCGCATTTAAATACGAAGCTGCCGCTATCTAGTGATATCGAGGGACTAGTCACCACCAATCGAGTCACCTGCAGCTACCATGGACGATCAGAAAACCATGACTTCTCGTCATCCTCTGCCTCTCCTCCTCCGGGCCATTTCATGGCTCGTGTGTTCTTGCAGCTGGTGATTCTGCAAATGGCAGCAACGAATTAACAGGCAAGTGATTGATTCTATCCAGATTTCTTGTCTGCATTGCTGATCTCATCTACATGGTGTCTTGTGGTCTTGTGGATGTGCAGGAGCTAAGGAGATGGGGATCGCGGCGGCGGTGGCCGTAGCAGTCCGGAGTTCTGACGGAATCATGACCGTGGCCACCACGGCCGCCGTGGCCACAAACACAAGGGCAAGAAATCCAGCGCCGCCGCCGACCACCACCCCGGGACATTGCACGGCGGTCGCTTGTTGCGGCGTCGTCCTCTCTAGTTATTTTATTTAGCTTAATGGTAGCTTCATCGATGAAGAGTTAATTAGGATTAGCTGTCTTTTGTGTTCATTCACTAATTTTTTTTCATGTTCTTAGTTGGAGCGATTTTACGATTCTCTTGATTCCTTAACACTCAAGAGATAGCAAAATTTACATTACAACCCATACCTTCTCAAAAACCGTAGGAAATCTCTGTTACTTAGTACATCATTTCTTTCTAGCTTTTCCCCTCGTGTGATTTCATATGTATGTACTGTGGGGTTCACAGTGCAGTCTCACAAATGATTAAGATTAATTAAACAGCTAATGTCTCTAAAAGACAAGATTTTGCTTTCAAATGAGAGTCACATATGGTATGGTGAATCATGTGTATTCTCTGGTAGTTTGCAATATACACACTTTCATACCTCTTGATCACGTAGCTGGAGTTATTGTTTTTTGGACAAAAGAGTACAACTTTCCGCCTCAACAACTACAACTAAGATCATATCTGTGGACACTAGAATTTTAACCATGGGGGTAATTAAGCATTACAATGAGATGAGCTAACATCGTGCTGCATTTCCCTGCCATTTTGCCAGGAAAGAACAATTACTTTCAAGTACGTAACTAATTTGATATAAAACACTAGCCTTTTGTAGTCCATTTTAAAATATACTTATGATGTACATGTGTAAAACAAAGATTTGAATGTATTTTTTCTTTTGAAACAGGTTATCCCATCTGCATTAAGAAATCAACTAATGAAACCGTTTTACAAATGTCCAATGTACAAGCTCAAGAAAAAAAGTCAAAAAAGCGACAGGCAACCTCATAGGTATATCTTGCAATCAAGCATTTGAAGAATAGCTGTTCAACTGATTCTGGCACTACACAAAACATGCTCCTCCTGGATCCTTTCCACACATTGCGGATCAGATTTTCTTTAGTGAGAATACTATTCTGCAGCATCAACCATAAGAGCACCTTAATCTTCAGAAGCAAGTTTGCTTTCCACAAATACTCATGTTATGTGTGAAAGCTGCCTGCTTGGTTTTACCTCATGGATCCGAAAAAAAATATGCTCTCGGTAGCCCGATGCCAATGAAGTTTATGTATGTGTCGAATTTACGATTGGTTGTAGCAAGAACTTTGGAAGAACAACTCCGGAACATTTTTTTATCTGTGTAAATATTCCCCTGCCTGGCCGTTGTGAAAATTCCATGCTGCATATGCACAATTTTTACTAGTCATTGTTGCTTAGGAACAACAGGTGTAAAGTTTTACACCCAAAAAAATCTGCCAGTTTTCACAGGAGTTATAATGTGTAATAGCAAAATCACTTGAAAGTAGTCATAGTGAAGAACAGTTTTTTTCAATGTTATTATAAACAAATACTGTAAACACATCCGATACACAATACAACATAACTTTGTGGTATTTAAAATTGAACTGAAATAGCCTTCAGTATGACAAAGTAAAACCTATTCATGCAGATTTGCCTCTGAAATAACACAAAATCGCGTCTGAAAAACACAAAATCAGTGTTCTAACTGACTTGTTGCGGCCGAACTAAGCTATTGCAGCCCTACTAAACCATTCCCCACTCTGATAGTTACATTCTGAATTGCTTTGGTCCTTACTGGAGCAAGAGTTCAGATCAGTCCTGGCAAAAATGAATTTCACATCATGACCCACATGCACAATTGGGCCAATACATCACATCTAAAATGTGCAATATTGTACTTAAAAAATTAAACTGCTTGGTAAAGATTTTTTTATAAGACCACCTTTTGTTGCATTGATGCATAATATGATAATGCTCTGGGGGAAAGAAAGTTGAGGATTAGAGAAAAATAATACAAAAAACATATTAGTGCTGGCTGTTACAAAATAAAGTTGGTTTCTATGGCTATGGCAGTACACGTGGAAAGCTCCTTGAAGAACTTATTCTATGTACTTTTTAGAGGATTTTAAGGGAAGGATGAAGAGTGTTGGTAGCAGAAGCAGAGGATCAGTTCTTGCTCTTGTTCTGTCTACACTACTGCATCATTAGCTCTGTTCATTGTAGCCATGGAGAGTGCAAAGAGATCCAGCCTTGCTATCTCAGTCATCCTCCTCATGCTTCTTGTTCCAACTATCCATGGAGCTCGGCATGTTGCAGCTGCCAAAGGTACAGGTATGAAGTGTTCTTAGTCGTCTCTGCATGTTCTTAGTTACAACAATTGTCAGGTTCAGGAACTTCATACTGAAATTGTTAACTGTTCTCGTTTTGCATTCATGATGCCTGTCTTGAGTATGTTTCTTACACCATAGGTCCATAGCATATGCCTTAGTTTAACTCTTTGTTTTCTATCAAACATATTATAACTCTCAATTTACTTTAAATAGTAGATATATGTTCTCCATGATGCCTGCTTAACCTGATTTCTGTTGTTCTGTTTTCACGACCGATTTGTCGTTGGACAGGGAATTCAACTATTCATCTTAACTTTCCAATACTTATAATATTAGTTTTGTGGGAAACGACATTTTTACAAACATTATGATGAATTTTTGATTATGTCAAAAGTACAAGTAACATCAGAGAATGGGTCCCGAAAAAAGAAAGACTAGAAGACAGCTGTAACCACCCTTGGCTTATTGCCATAAGTGTAGATCCGCAAGGCCTTAGGAAAATATTTGAGATTTATCTACACCATATTACTTATAAAACAATCTTAATTTCATTTTGTGTAGCCTCAAAGAAATTCTCTTCCTGTTTATCTATCTATATCTCCAGACCTTCCCTGACTAATCAACATGCATATCCACCTGAAAAATGAACCAAAATAATTGCAACGTCAAGCATGGGGCTACTAGTTGTGTTCATCGATGGACTGAAGAATTTAATGCTATATTAAAATGTTCAAACCTGGAAGAAATTTCGAGGAAAACAAAGCAGTTGATTTCCTTATTGTTAAAATATTCTTCACTCCAAATATGCCAGTAGTGAATTAACTTATTCAAATCCTATCAATGGTTTTGCTCACCTAAATACCTGAATCTCCAGTCAAAAATTAATAAACAAATCAATAAAGAAAACCTTAATGAACACTCATGTGGTGTGTAAGCGCACAGAGATCAGGCATCCAGGAAGCCCTATCAAGAACAGATTCTCTGTCCTGTCCATGTGGGGGCATATAGCATAATTATATATTATTCCCTGCGTTTCAGGACTTAATGATACTTAATTATATTCCTAATGCCTCGTGATATCACAAAGCGATCAGCCACCAATAATTTAACATGGCATCATCACGTCCTGTTTCCAAACAACAACCTGATCATGCATCCTCGATCCAGATCAAACCATAAGAAAATAGAAAAGTTAATTATTAGTTTTTTAATTTTAAGAAGAGCAATTTAAACATTTTATGGCACATAAAGTTTTCTATATAAAAGTTTTTTCGAATACAAACAATTTTTTAACTTTGTAGTAGTTAATTTATTCGTTTGTATACTTAAAGAATTGTCACAAAATCAGATAATCCATAATCCATCAAAATTTTAGAACAAAAGAACGGGGATTTCTGGTGATTAAATTTGATGTTTGTGTTGTTCTATAGAAGCCGGCGGCGAGACGGTGGCAACGGTGAGGACAGGCGCCGCCATCGGCCATGGGCTCGGTTACACAAGCCACCGGTCGCACAACCCCAACAATCCCGAGAACGGCGGCTCCGGCACGCCGGCGGTAGACCCACACAATGTCGCCGCCAGGGGCCACCACCACCACGGCGCGGCGACCAGGACGTCCGCCGGTGGCGACCCTCGCCTGACAACTTGCATGCTTCTAGGAGCGACCTTCCTGCTGGTTCTTGGCTGAAATTATTGGAGATGATATGAAAGTTTTTTCTGTTAATTTTTGTCTGATTTTTTTCTTCCTTTTGCATTTTGAAAGAGTGTGGTCATAGTTTTGTGTTGATGTGTTAATGCCAAGACATGACACAACTCATACAAGGTACATATGCCATAAGTCCATGTGAAGTTTGCGGCTTTGCGTGTGTGTTTTGCTTTGCATGTATGCAGGCATATATGAAGCTTGTTTGCATAATTAACGTGTGATGTTTAGATGATTTAGAGCATCTCCTATAGTTTTATCATTAAGATCTTCTATGTTAAAATTTATATTAAATATGTGTGTAAAATCGGTTACAAATTAGAAGTTAAGTTATAGGTGTTTAGAGTCAGACTTTGTCCTAATACTCTTTCTTAAATAGAGACTGGTTGTACCGTGACTACAACATAGGTGAGGTTATGACTTGTTGTCATTGTAATAAGTTAAAAGTTATTGACATCCTGATATAAGATGAAACGTATGTAATAAGTGCTCTAAAGACTTTATCTAAACCTCGTTAACAAATATCTCGATGTTATCGTCAAATTTTGATCCATGATGTGTTTCTATGTTTGGTTATTGTTATTAAATAATGTTGCTACATGCCGACACCCACTTTGTATTTACATTTATTCTATTTAATTTTTTTACAAGGAATTTTTAGAAACCATGTAATGCATGCAAAATTGTGTAAGAAAATGATATGTTAGTACGTGTAGTAGGTAAATATGAAAAACAACTTGATTTGAAAGTTGCAATGAAATACAACCATTGTCTTTTTTCTTATCTAGGTGCTTAAAACGGGGAAATATGTTTTTAGGTGGCGTATTTAAAAGTCATGAACAAATTCTAAGCTGCATATCGGAGTGTTCAGGACCTAATAGATCAATTTAATCTATTTTGGAATAGAGTTTAATAAAAGCACTCCCAGTGCTCCAGCTAGGATAGAGTTGATATAATAAATTTGTTGTGACATATAGGCAAAATGCTAATGTAGCACTAGAGTTAACGAGGAGAGTGGAAAGGCCTGAGACACATGAGCCAGGTGGGGCCCCAACCCAAGATGATTAGATCTAACTAAAATGCACTGGGACATGCCAATAGTTTCCTTGTCACAGACTCCTGTGTAAATATTGTGGTCCTGCGTGACTCAGGAGGTGAGTTCATCTGTGGTGCAGGCCAGTTCGTCCCGTCAGTTGGCGATGCTTGCGTTGCTGAATTGTTGGCTTGCAAGAGGGCAATAGAATTGGCCAAGGAAGCTGGGATGGATAGGCCGATCTTAGAGGCTGATAGTGTGCAGGAGTAGCAAAACTCCTTCAAGATAGAAGTCCGGACAGGTCTGGCGCAAGAAATAAAAGAGGAGCTGTACTCACACCAGGAAGCAAAAGTCTTTTGGTTCCACCGAACGGTGGATTTGGTAGCACATAAGTTAGCGCAGGGTAGCTGCTCTGATTTTTCTTCCAGTACCTGGTTTTCTTTACCTCCCTCGTTCATTGAGTCAATGATGTTTGATCGTGAGTCAAGTTAATGATATTTACAGCTTTTTTTTCTCAAAAAAAATTGTGGTCCTGTGTAAATTTTTATTGTTATTCTTTCTAGGTAGAAACTGTCTCTGATCTCATGGAGAACATAGGCCCTGGATGTTATCATAGAAGCTTATCTGACTAGAAGAAAGAGATAAACTAAATCGTGTGATTAGAGATAGAGAACGACTTGGCAATCATCACGACTTGCGCCACAAGGTACGAGATAGACTTTTGACTAGGTACCCGGGATATCTTACTGTTAATAGATTAGAAAACCTAGTAATAATCAGTTGTGTTATCGATTATGTAACCCTAACCTCTTCTCCTATATATAGAAAGCCTAACAAGCAACCATAATCAATAGGAAAAAAACAATCTATTAAAATATGACTTAGGTTATTACATCTCATTGAGGGCCTAATCTTCTATGAATTTTCTTCTCTTTAGATCAGGGTAGCAATGCTTTTAGGTGATCTAGTGGTATAATCTTAGAAGACATTTAAATAAAACAATACCTTAGGAGATATGACTTGTTTGTTCAGTGTAACGTATTAGTATGATATTATAATCTTTGTTAATGATTTTTTTTAAAAAAAATCATGATTATTTGAATGCCAGGCAAGAGAAGAGTTTATGCGACTTAAAGTTGTATATTGACGTTCTCCTATTGCTCTGCATCCTCTTAGGGATGAAGCCATCCAAGATAGCTATAGTCATTCTAAGATCAGGTGGGTGAAGAATTTTTTTTGTCAACTATATCTGAGTTAATAAAGAATTGTGTATTCAGAGTCATTCTAAGATCAGGTGGGTGAAGAATTTTTTTTGTCAACTATATCTGAGTTAATAAAGAATTGTGTATTCAGAGTCATTCTAAGATCAGGTGGGTGAAGAATTTTTTTTGTCAACTATATCTGAGTTAATAAAGAATTGTGTATTGAGAGGATGTGTGGTTGGACCAAAAGGCTTAGGAGTTTGCTTCCAACGACGTGGAGGGAGGTTTTTGGCTCCTATATGCTATTGGACTGGATCTACGACGCTGCACGCTCTACGGGTTCATGTAGCAGACGGAACCACATAATTTTCCACCTCGTCTTCCCATAAACACCAGTGCACTGCCTTTTCAGATCTTCTGAAAATTCTCCTCCTGCCTTCCAACCCGATTCAGATCTACAACAGCGACATTTCTTTTCTTTCAATTGCATACTTATTAACCCTACCAACAAGAACTCAGTTGGCTTGGCATGAAACGTAGGGATATGTAGTGTCTTGTTGCTTTGTACTGCCTTCTATCAAATAAAAACTGGCCGGTGTGTGTTTAAAGGTACATATGCCATGGGTATTATAGTCTTTCCTATCCCTTGTACACTCTTTATATACTATTTGAGCCTTAGAACTACTATACCAACAAATGTAATACACGCTATACCACCATGTGCGGTAGTAAAAAAAAAAAACTTTCAGTTTCAGTACAACATAAGGGTAAATTTTTACTTATCGTAGTATATTGGGTATACCAAAGTTTTACCTACTGCACAGTGATATATATTATAAAATGCTGTAGGGCATGCTTTAACTCTACTACTTTGAGCCTGATTCAAGAATACAATTTATTTTCCAAATTCTCTATGACTCTAATATGGTTTGAAAGCCCATGTAACGAACCCTAAGCCCTCAGTGCCCATCCCGCTGGCATGCCAGCTTGCTGAGCAACATTCTCTACATCTTCCTCGTCCGGATCGGATCCAGCTGCGCGATTCACGGCAAGTCGCCATGATTTGTCCATTACCGTGTGAGTCTGTCAGCCTTTGTCTTTGGCCTATCCTATCAGTATGTCACCGCGATTTGTCACCCTTTGTTAGATGCGGGCCCTGTCTATGCAACTGAAGGCCACAGGACTGAGTGCATTGCTCATTGCAGTCGCTCGTCGTGCTGTTGCTACTGCTCTCGTCCGGCGGCATGGGCGCTGCGTGGCTGCTCAGTCGCCTAGCTATGTGTGGCTTTGGGAGAGTCCCTCGTATCATCAAGCTTCTGCTGTGTGCTGCTACTAATTTAATACAAAATCATCTTCAGCTAGGAGACACCAAGTAAAGTTTAATAAGCTTCTATCGGAGATATTAGCAGTTTTTTTATAAGATTCAATTAAAAATAAACGATATAAATCGTGACGATGAACCAAATACTCTTAGTACAAGAGATAAACCAAGTACCATTTGAAAATAGAAAGAAGATTGGTCATACTTTCAATGGTTTCTTCTATCCTTGTCTAGAGAAGTTGGTTGATTATTGAGCAAGGCATTCAACGGACTCATGTCTTTGTGTGGTTTCTAGTGCTCTTAGTTTTTTTGACGCCATAGCTGCTGGTTGTTCTACTACCAATGTCATTAGTAATACCTCTAGTGCTCTCAGGTGCTCAGTGCTTAGTGATAGGACTGATCATCTTACTAGGCCATCGCAATAGTGGTCCTCAAGCCTGTGTTGGATTATCTTTGCCTTCCACTATTAGGTACTTCAATAGTGACCGCTTTTGATTTTGTTGCCATTTGCTAGTTTTTTCTGACCATATTTTGCTTATACTTGCTATTTAATGAAAGTGTTGTTGCTTCTATAATATCTACCCAACTAGTACCACCTTTTGCTAGCTCGTCCTACTACAAGCTTAAGTCATTTGTTTATCCATTGAGTCCATCTATATTATATGTTCAATTGGTCTAGAACATATGAATCTTTTACATTATTAGCTCCTAGTTGGAGCTACGTATGAATCTTTTACATTACTAGCTTTTAGTTGGAGCTAGTCTATCACTTTGCTAGCTTTTGTTTGAGTTAGCTTCACCATCACTATCTATCCTTATCAGAGATGTATTGTCTCTATCTCCAAAACTATGAAGAGCCCATGAAGAGCTTATGAAGGCTTCTTTTTAAGAGTAACTCTTCGACGACACCTTCAAGGATGAACTTTTGGATGTATTTTAGTGTATAAATACTTTCAATATAATGTTATTGTGTACACATTGTATTTGAGTAGTGGTTTTAAGGGTATATGTGTCATGGGCATTATAGTCTTTTATTTTTTCCATCCCTTGTGCACAATTTATATGCTCTTTATACAGTTTATTCCCTAAATTCTCTATCACTCGGACAGTTTCCACCTTCATTGTGGACTCATTGTTACTTTTTTTTTCTCTGTTTACATATTATCTACCTAAAAACCCTTGGAGAAGTACAAGATTAATTGAAGTAAGTTCCAGACTTGTGGGGAGGTAGGCCGTAGGCATACCTGCAAATGAAATCGAACTATTAACTGGTTGTACAGAAGATGATTTATTGTTGTCAGCATATGACTAGTTGAAAGATAAACATATGTAGAAGAGACCTACAACTTCTACTTATTTCAATTGATGTCTTTGATTTTTTTATGGTGCCTGAGATGTGACTCATCTAATGCTGCTTATCAAGCCAACTAATATAGATTTAAACGCGTTAACGGTAAGTAAAACTTTTAAAATCTATTACATGTATCAATATGAAGTCCATTAACTCCCGTTCCTTCAATTTCTACAGATTACCGGTTCCTTATATTGGCACATAAACAGAAGAAAAGAGAATCCATAGCCCTGTAGCTCTTGCTTATCCTGCTCTGTTTTACTCATCAATCTATTAGTTTTTCAAGAACCTGCAGCACTGGATTTATGTGTCATTTATATCTTGGGATGCACTTTTAGTGTGATGGTGGAGTTGTGATTGTATAGCTCCATTCACTAGGGTTCTAACCAGGGTTTGAATCATGGTGTTTATAATTAAATGGCTGTGTATCCATTGTTAGTATAGAGCCTGCAAGGTACTCTTATTATCTGGCAACAAGATAATCTTGTTTGGCAGAAGACATTGATATTTCTTTTCGGAGAGAGTTATATCAAAGTGGTCAGCTAGCAATGAGCAACTACAAGAAAAGTAAAAGAAAGGGGTGAGCTCTAAGCAGTCAACATCTCTTTTGTTGGTTTTGTTTGCGGGGTTAGGATAGCAACTACATAAATATAGCATGACTGCACGTGGAGAGAGTAGCCAGGTCAAGCAACGGTTACAAGAGATAGGACTCAATGCAAATGATGCTTAGCCTATACCATGGCGTTGATACACCCCTCAGGCGTAGCATGATCTTGTCAAACGCACAGACTATTTCTGAAGTCTTGGAACAACGGTGTGGGCAATCCCTTTGTCATGACGTTTGCAATTTAATGTTGAGTTGGAATTTGTAGAACTCGGGAACTGTCCGAGAGCAACTCTTTCTTTGATGAAGTAAATGTCCAGCTCCACGTGCTTGGTCCGATGATGGTGAATTGGATTCTTAGATAAATAAACAGCCGAGACATTGTTGTAGTAGATCATCGTGGCCTTGTTGATCTTGACTCGGAGTTCATTGAGCAGGTTGTGCAGCCAATAGCATTCAGCAACTGCGTTTGCCACACCCCGGTACTCAGCCTCGGTGCTGGAATGTGACATCGTTGGCTGCCACTTGGACGACCATGACACGAGTGAGTCGCCAAGATAGACACAATAGCCCGAGGTCAAACGTCGCGTGTCTGGGCAGCCAGCCTAATCTATGTTGGAGTAAGCCTTGAGCTCAGTGGAGGGTGATGCTGAGATGAAGAGGTCACTGGCGATCGTCCCACTGATGTCTCGAAGTATTTGCTTGACGAGATTCTAGTGTGCCGCATGCGGAGAATGCATGTACAAGCATGCCTGGTTGACAACATAGGCGATGTCCGGTCGCGTCAACGTCAATTACTGCAGTGCTCCTGTGATGCTGTGGTAGAATGTTGCGTCCGCCACTGGCTCGCCATCATTGACAGACAGCTTCTGCTTGACGTCAACTGGTGTGGTTGTAGGCTTGTAGTTTGCTATGTCGGTGTGATCAAGGATATCCTCCGTGTACTGGGCTTGAGTGAAGAAGAAGCTTTTGTCATCACGCCTAACCTGTACGCTGAGAAAGAACTTGAGGGCGTCAAGGTCTTTGATGGCACACTCGTGATAGTTCTTGGACGACACATTGTAGTAGCGTTATGGCTGATGCCATCAAGATGATGTCATTGACGTAGATAAGGAGATATGCCAAGGCATCGCCGCTTTTGTAGACAAATAGCGATGAGTTCGAGCCAGTGACGACGAAGCTAATGGATTGCAGGTTTGCACCTAGGCGCTGAAACCATGCCCACGGTGCCTGCTTTAGTCCATAGAGGGATTTGATGAGGAGGCAGATATGATCCGGCTGAGTTTCATCGACAAAGCCCATCGATCAGTAACAGTAGACGTGTTCCGTCAGATTACCATGGAGGAACACGTTCTTGATGTCGAGCTGGCCATTAGCGTGACGTGGCAAGGTAGAGCACTGTGCAGATGGATGGACATCGGCTTGACGACCGGAGAGAAGGTTTTCATACAGTAAAACCTTAATGTGAATTGTCGGACTTACTACCTTCAAAATTGAAATTCTGATTACTGGTGGTAGTTAATTGTACTACTTTATTTTAAACCAAATCAGTGAAAAAAATGAAGGTTTTTGTACATGTCGCTATCTCAGTCAGCAAAATTGATCATATAACAAAGACCAGGCATGTGTGTATGCTAGTGATCATTTCCCTTTGTACAACAAGAGCGGAAAAATCAGCTAGTAAATACTCTTATGATTAAATCTTTTTTTCACTGGCCAAGATTTTAGTTAGTGGAAGGGGAAACAGATCCAAAAGTAATTAATGATGTCAGCTGCAAAGTGTACCAATAAGTTCGTTCACTGGTTACTGGATCTATAGAATCCAACCGTCCGTTTCTACAGGCAGCCAAGCTGATTATTTGTAGACATCCGGTAGAGACTTCCAAGGGAACTACGAACTCAGAGCTCTCAAAGATAAAATCTGGTGAAAAAAGAAATCCCCGTGAGGGTTTGTTCAGCAAACCCAAGAACCATATGTTCTCTTCATATTGTTAGCTTGGATCGGTCCGGATTTTTGTTCAATATGATACCATTCTGATGGGATTAGACATATCGCTACCTATCCGAACTCAAAACCTGGGAGAAAGAATGCACATCGTCCCATTTGTTGGCAGACAACGTAGACATGTGAAACACCGGGAATGCGAAATGGATGGCCACCATGGTGTAGCTCTCGCAAGACATACTGGTGCAGCTAACAAGAGGGAGCAAGCTGAAATTAGCAATGTGAGACCTGAATTAAGCCACAGAATTGGGAGCCTGCTTGTCCACCTTCAACGCAAGTGGAAACCGATGGTCGAGCAGCTTCGCGATCCTGTGCTGTGCTTTTGTTTTAGCACGCAGGCATTGTCAAACTTCCAGTGCATGCCTGCCCGGCGACTCCTGCTTCAATGTGCCCTCAAGCTTCATGGCTAGCTAGTGGGCATGTGCAGCCTTGTCAATGTGGTTAAAGTGATAATAAGATCAGCTAGGCGAAGACAATTATATGTTTGATTCAACAATAAGAACTAGGTGGCGTGCACATTTGCCCAGCTTGATCTACCCAACTCTATATTATCATATCTATATCGTTCTCACAGCCTTTTAAGTTCGCCCAAGGATAGAATAACAATTTTTATATTTGGTAGTTGCTTGATTTTTTTTGTTTTATCCGTTACTCACCTAAACTTGCTCATTGTTGAATTGACAGTTTAGTACAAATGCAATGTAGCTTTTAGTTTGGTTTGATTTTTATACCCTGTACTAACTTACTAGAAAGAAACATAAGCTATGCCTCGTGCGATCTATATAACACATCCAGCCACATGGGTCTGCATGATAACAATTACTGTTTGTACTTAAAACAAAGAGCTAGACATAATTAAATCATCTTTCACCATCTACCCAGAAAATGGCCAATCATGCTTTTATTTGCTGCTGCCGCCATCCAAGCATGTTGTGTAATATGGCCAATTTGTAAAAACCCAAATATATGCAATTGCATCTTTAAGGTACAGACAATTCTAGCTTAATTACAATTAAAACAAACTACAAATTTTATTTTTCTTCCCTAATAGATAGATATCACCATAAAATCTGAACTTGGCAACCAATCCTCGATGATGCAAAGAATAAGAATAGATATCTTTGTTTACATTGATCCAACTGAAGATTGTTCAACATTGACTTGAGTCAGTATGACACATTAGTAACACTGACCAGATATTATTTGCCATTTGAGATATATTTGACGGAGGGATTTTTTTTTATAAAAAAAGAATTGGTAGCTATGGCCAGGAAAGATCAAATCACCGGCCTACAGGTGGTAGAGATGTGCTGCACACTTGCTGATTCTGAACACTATGTACATTAAAAGAGAGCAATCCATGAGAATTGGTGAAGACTGTTTTTGCGATAGAAGCTAAATATGCCCAATACGTCAGTAGAAAAGTTGGATAGGGAAGCATGATTAACTCACAAAAGCTAAAATTTGTGCGCCTCTCAAGTGGGGAGAAATGGCATGTCAGTCTATTGGCACAAAACAAAATGAGTTAACTAAAATACTTTCATTTGTATCACAAAGGCTGAACAGAACTGTAACTATTATCCCAGTAAAAAAGTAATGGTAGAAAAATGACAGATTGTGTAGCTAGTGAAATATGACAAACTAACTTATTATTCAATACTGAAAAGGAAATTATCCCTCAGCTAAGTGGTCATGCAATCCTATTGTGTTTGGTATTTTAACTGACAACCTCATTCATGAATTTTTAATGAGCTGATGACAGTGGGTAGTTTTTGGAAGCGCTCTGCGTGGCTGCTCGTTGGTCATCCACTATAGCTCGTTTTCCTCTTCAGTTAGTTATGGCACATTATCATCATTATCTTATACCATGTGTCATTTGCGTGATACCGGCTGCTATTGCTGTTAATGCACTAGAACAGAATCGTCAGTAGGTGCATATTATATCTTCTGTATTTTATCTATTTATATAGATTACTGTCATTTAGATTAAATAATATGATTCTGTTAATTTATACAATTAATGTCATGATTTATTTATGAAATAAATTAAATTTATAGTTGCTTATATTTTTAATAATCCAAAATATTTATTATAGGCAATGTGATTTTTCAATGGATGGTTTTGCCAATACACTAAGGTTGGGTAAATTTACTAGTGTATACTTAAAAAGCTAACAAATCAGGGTCACTTTATTGCTGACGGCTATAAAGTGCTTTTAGGTTAGTACTAGCAAACCTAAAGGAGTTCTCTCTATTTGAAGGAGTTCTCTCTTTTGGGTTAGTACTAGAACTCCTTCAGGTTTGTAATCTACATTATTTATGTAATTTATTTAGAGTTTTTGGTAATCGTCTCATCAAGGTGTGTATGCACATGACCGATGCTAAGGAGTTGTAGGATGCATAAATACCAAATTCGGTGCTACTAATGCTAGCAATGAATTGTATGTTGTGAAGCGGCTTCACGACTTTAGCATAGTTGACCATCGTTCTATGGTTGAATAAGTTCATAAAATACAAATCATTATTAAGGAACTCAAACTCCTTAAATGTAACCTTCCTAACAAATTTGTAGCTGCATGTATTATTACAAAACTAGTTTCTTCATGGAAAAGTTTTGTTACTACACTCAAACATAAGAGACAAGAGTACTCCGTTGAGGGGTTAATTGCATCTCTTGATATTAAGGAGAAAACTTGGGCAAAGGACACCACATCAAAGGGTGATGGTGTACAGTCTAACGCTAATGTGGTGTAGAAGCCACCAAACAAGATCAAGGGAAAGTTTATCAAAGCCCAATGGACCACCAACTTCAAGAAAAAGATGAATAACCACAACAACAATAATGAGCAAGATGATAGAACTTTCTTTGTGTGTGGTTTTATCACTTAGCTAAGAAGTGTCTATAGAGAGGGCACTTGTAGGATAGACTTCCAAGTTTGTTAATGTGACCATTGGCAACACTGGTGAAGGAATTGAGTATGGAAATTTACCTATTATTCTTTTAGTTAATCAATACACTAATTGGTGGATTGATACAAGGCCAATACATATGTTTGTACTGACATCTCATAGTTTTATTCTTATCAGGTCACTCAGGATTCCTCTGTCCTAATAGGAAATGAGTTACATGCCATTGTTTATGGTATTGACATGGTAGATCTGAAGTTTACTTTAAAAAAATTTGTACAGTTGAATAACATGTAACATGTCCTACTATCGACAAGAATCTCATAGTGGCTTCTATCAATGTAGAGATGGATTTAAGTTGGTGTTTGTGTCTAAAAATATAGTCATGTCTAAACATGAATATTTTATTGGTAAAGACTATGAGTACGAAGGCTTGTTCTACTTTTCCCTTTCTGCTTTTTGCAATAAGTCTATGAACCATATTTGTGGCAGTGTGGACGATGAGGCTAATGTTTGACACCCATATTTATGTCATATTAATTTTGGTTTGATGTCTTGGCTTTTCAAAAATGAGTTTAATTCCAATGTTTTCTATTGTTAAAGGTTTTACTTGCCATAGTTGTGTGCAATCAAAGCAACCTCGCAAGTCTCACAAGACTGTTGAGAAGAGAAACCTAACACCATTATAACTCCTACATTTAGATCTTTGTAAAATGAATGGGGTGTTGACAATGGGTTAAAAAAATGATATTTCATGACATTGATTGATGATGCTACTAGATTTTGCTATGTACATCTATTGAAAACGAAAGATGGGGCCTTAGACTATTTTAAAATCTATAAGGCAGAAGATAAAAATTAGCTTGATAGAAAGATAAAGAAACATAGCTCAGATCATGGTGGGAGTTTTTCTCAAATAAATTTAACTTATGCTGTGAGAAATATGGTATCATACATAAGATGATGCCTCCCTATTCTTCTAAATCTAATAGGATAGCCGAAAAAAGAATTGCATGCAGACTGACTTGGTGAATACCATGTTACATACCGTGGGACTATTGAGGCTTGGTGGGGCCAGGCGTTGCTAACATTGAATCATATTTTGAATAGAGTTCCTAACATAAATAAGGAAAAAACTCCATACAAGGTATAAATTGAAAGAAAACAATCACTTTCTTATGCATATGGGGGTGCTTAGTGAAAGTCAATATACCAATAATAAAGAAGCGCAAACTTGGACCTAACACTATGCATTGTATATTTCTGGGATATGCTTTGTATAGCATTGTCTATAGATTTTTAATAGTCAAATTTGAGTTACCTGACATGCATGTTGCTATAATTATGGAGTCACATGATGTTACATTCTTTGAGAGCATTTTTCTAACAAAGGATACGTATGACACTTCTAATCAATCTTCTAAAACAATTTTTAATTTAATCACACCACTAGAATAATCTAAATATACACATGAATATATTACTGAGGAGGATGACAGTAAAGCTTCTTAGAGGAGTAAGAGATAAATGATTGCTAAGTCCTTGAGTGATGATTTCACTGTGTATCTCGTAGATGATACTCCTAAGTCTATTTCAAAAACTTTTGCATCTCCTAATGCAAACTACTGGAAGGAGGCTATCCGTAGTGAGATATATTCCATTATCGCTAACGGGACTGAGAGGTGAGAGAACGACCTTGTAGGTGTAAACCTATGGGGTGTAAGTGGGTGTTCAAAAATAAGCTTTGGTCTGATAGTACAATTGAAAAGTAGAAGTCTTGGCTTGTGGCTAAGGACTATACTCAGCCAAAAGGCAAAGATTTCTTTAATACTTACTAACCTATTGCTAGACTAACTATATTTTAAGTACTACTTTTCTTGGCTAACTCACATGGTGTTCTCATTCATCAAATAGAGGTTAAGACAACTTTTCTAATGAAGAGCTAGATGAGGAAATTTATATGTAACAACCTAACAGGTTCGTAGTAAAAGGTCAAGAAGGCAATGTGTTTTAGCTGTTAAATTCTTGGTATGGTCTGAAACTAACTCCTAAGAAGTGGAATGATAAATTTGATAGAGCACTAACATTTGTGGGCTACGTAGTCAATAAGGTAGATAAATATATATACTATTGCTATAGTAGAGGTGAAAGAGTTATTATGTACTTGTATGTTGATGACATACAAATTTTTATGACAACCATTAAGGTGATTAATGAAGTTAAATCATTCTTGTGTCAGAATTTTGATATGGAGGATTTGGGAGTAGCTAATATCATTCTAAACATTATGCTCATTAGAGGTGAAAATGTGATTACACTTTTACAGTCTTATTATGTGGAGAAGATCTTGAGTGACTTTGACTACTTTGATCGCAAGCCTTCTCCAACATCTTATAATCATAACTTATTGCTTTGCAATAACAAGATAATTGCTAGGAATCAATTAGAGTACTCCTAGATCATTGGCTCACCTATGTACCAAGTTAGCATGAGTAGGCCTAACATCTGCTTTGTTGTGAGCAAATGAGCTGATTTACTTCTAATATGGGAGATGATCTTTGGCGTGCACTTGATAGAGTCATGCACTATCTGAAAGTTATAATGAATTTTGGACCTCACTATACTAGGTACCCGACGGTACTAGAGGGTTACGATGATTACAACTAGATCTCTGATGTGGTTGAGATCAACGGCACTAGTGGTTATGTTTTCACAGTAGGTGGTGCTGTTGTTTCATAGAGATCTTGCAAACAGACTATCTTAACAAGGTTAACAATGGAAGAAGGGTTTACGACAATGGATACTGCTTCTATAGAGGCAAAATGTTGTATGATCTATTAATGGATTTGCCTGTGATTGAAAAACTGGCATCAGCTATCATTATGAACTATGACAATCAAAGTGTGATTGCTAAGGTCAATGGTTCTAACGATAATATGAAATCATTTAGGCATGTGAGGAGATAATTGAAGTCTATCAGAAAATTGAGGAACTTTGAAGTTATAACATTGGATTACATCCAAATAGCTAGAAACCCGATAGATCCCCTTATAAAAGGACTATCATAGAATATGATAGATAATACATCGAGGAAGATGGAAATTATACTCATGTGTGTTATACTATGGTGGTAACCCAACCTATGTGATTGGAGATCCTATGAATTAGGCCTTAGAAAAAAAACCATTAGTTAACTGGAATAAAGTACACTTTTAGAACCATTTCTATGTGAAGATGCATGTACTCTTAAACTGAAAGGTAGGTTAGCAATGCTTTAATGTATTCTGTTGTTATTAAATAGCAAAGATACTATCCTGTAGAGTATTTTTAAAAAAACATATCGTTATGAGTTTGGCTGTTATTCATAGTCTATAGAGTATTTAGGTGAATCTCTTATGAATCTCATTAATAGACTAGGGAGTTTGACTTGTAGGCTCCAACTGAGGTGTTGGCTATTATGGCATACTATCAGTCAAGTCTATGAGTAAAACCTACTTGTACAAAACTTGTAATTTAGGACATAGTCCATTGTTCAAGCTATAAGTAAGTGTAGCCTAATGACCTACATGGATACTCAACCTTAGCTAGCCTCTTTTAAAACACTGGTATATAAATAATACATTAGAGAATGACAAATCTCTTTAGGATTTAGAGATTTGATAGGGGATTGTTGGAATTTGTAAATGGACTAAGGCCCATACGAAGAATTATTCCTAAAAAAGCTCAAAGGCCTACCACATAGGAAGGGTTGCGTGTGAACCTTTAGTAACACCTTACAAGTTCTAGGAGATAAAGATTTGCTTATAAGAGTGGGTGCTCTCCTAGCCATTTAAGTCATGCATAGTGGAGAGAACTAGAGGAACACATGCTTGCTCATCTCACCTTATTTGGCCAGGTCAGGCAGTGCACATATGTGACATGTGTGTGAATGATTTACCAAATTTGAGCCCTTATGCTTGTACAGATGTGGCTTTTTTTAAAATTTTATTTTGTTGCATCTAACGGTTGATTCGTTTTTTATGTTGAAGTGGTGTGGAGTCTGGATAGGTTACGCGTGACTTGTCTAGTCCGGTTACACATTATGGACATTGTGTAGGCCTCCTGATCACACATCCTGATATCTTTATAAGTGCCGAATCGCCGCCTCAACTCAACACAGGTGAAAATAATCTAGGATTTTACCACCTTCTTTGTGTTGCACAGTCTCATGTCACCTATTCCATCCTACTCATCGGTGTGAACCAGTGGATTGGAAGAGCAAGTCTATAAAACCATACCCTCGTGAAGTCGAAGAGGGTGAATAAGATTTTTGGAAAGTAGACCATACCGCATGTCATTCACACAATACCGGTTGCTGCTGCTATTAACGCTCTAGGATAGAACCGTCGGTATGTGTGCACCATGTCTTCCGTATTTTAATTTATTTATGTAATAAAATAAATCACATTATTTAGTGTTATTGATAATCGTATGGTTTGTAATCTACATAAATTACAAACCTAAAGGAGTTCTAAATAAATTTATTTATTTGTTCCATCAAGATTGTGCAGGATCGATCTTTCACCTCACTTGTCTTAAGACCAAGAACAACTAAGACACAAATCAGAAATCGTTGATGTCGTAGGCAAAAGAACAATTTTTATGGACACCTATGGAAATAGTAAGAACTAAATAATTGCCATGGCAGCAAGATATTTCGTATGGAAATAGGACATTATGGTTACATAGTGTAGCATTGCAGTGCTTGGTATGCTAATGTGACCATATCTATTATTATCATATATCGTACAATGAGAACATATAGTCGATGACACTGCTCATATTGGTGGTGCATGCACCCATGTGTAATTAGGGAAAAACTAATGTATATAAACAACCCATCACAGAATGAGGAAGCACGTCTAGAATTTCTCATAGGATCTCTTTTCAAAAAAAAAAAAGAAGAAAAACTGAAAACAATCTACCTGCAGCTTTGTTGCGCAACCTTTCATGTGGGTCATAACTTAGCTGACAAATCATTCATGAATATGCTTGATACTTGTATCTTGTACATGTAAATTGGATGACCCAGAAATTATAATTTTCAGACAGGTTGTACTTTATCACAGGTTGAGACAGCATATATTTGACAATTGATATCATGATGAATTAAGCCTAAATGATTTTAATGAAATAGAGAAACATTACTCTGGAAGTTTGGATACCTCTATACAATTCAAATGCAAGCACCAGCAGTTGCTCCAAGCGAGAAGTCATGTTGATTTTCCAAAAGCATGGCCATCGAATAGCTTGTCGCTAATACAAATATTGCACGACTGTAATATTGTGCAATTAAGAACATGAGGAACCAAAACATAGTTGATAGGAAAATTTAATATGGTAACTTGAAGCAAATATGAAAGTACTGGATTGAGGAGCTGATACGCCTTTGTCTCTCATCTATTAATTCATCCCCCTCGTTGGCAAATCAGCGCTGCTGCGGTGCTACGCGAGCGTGTTCCCTATCTGATCTGTCGTCCCGTGTGCATGTTGTCCCCACGATTTGGTTTCGTGACTTTCGTACCGTGCGCCATGATTTGGTTTCGGCGCCAGCAGCGAGATCGTCCGTCTAGCCATGCTAAACGGCTGATGCCTAACGGCCTCCATCTTATACGTATTTGTATGTTGGATCAATCCATTTGTGCCGGTGGTATATAGTTGTTAGAGTTTCAATCGGGATTGCTCAAGGCAACAGGTAGCAGTAGATTCCTATTACTACCTCACGACAGTAGCCCTTTCTCGGACGGTATTGGTATGTGACGCATGCACTCTTATGATGAAATTTGCAACGTAAAAAACATTTGTTCCAAATTTTATTGATTTAATAGATTTCATCATGGAATTTAGTATTGAAATCGACTTACTGATTTTCCCCTCAATTTAATTATTCCATTGTTGTGTCTGATATGGACTCATTTATAATATTTTATGTTTTAATCTGAATTTTATATATTTATAAATTATATTTCTATGGACTCACCTTAAATCAATTGCTATTTTTTCCTTTTCTTCTTCTATTAATATGGGAATTTTTTAGATGTCCCTTTTCTATTACTCACGGCTTGATTTACTTGTGGTATAGATAGGTAGAATAAAATGATATATAGGTTATTCAATTATTTAGAACTATAACATTCATAAACATTAAAAATGAAGAATACAACTATTTTTCAGTTTTGATCTATGAATCGTCGAGCTTGTTTTTTTAATTGTATCCATATACAATTATGTGCAGATCATGCGGTGTCTTGTCCCCAATGTTTCTTTGTTACCTCATCTTCCTTTTCTAAAAATCTCTCTGTTCATCAATGTTCCTATTGGATGCTTGCCGTATGCGCTTACAGTTATCGTAATTTTTTTTATTTGCCATGGGGAATTATCACACAATTTTGTATTTGTCCCTATTGTATTATTGGCAAGAAAATTTCCTATCAACTGGAATTACCTGCCAGACTCTTCGATGTTGATAATGTGTTACATGTTTCCCAGTTAAAAGAAGTGCTTCCATGTCTTAGAAAAGCCCCACTGAAAATGATCAAGAGAACTTGACCTATGAGGAATGACAATTCTGAATCCTCAAAGAGAAGAAACCATGACAGAACATAGTCAAGCTTTACAACGTACAGTGAAGCAATCACTCGGAAGATGAACCCACGTGAGAACGTAAAGATCATCTTTGAGCCTAGTACTCGGAGTTGTTTGTCTAGCATCAAAATCTCAAGACAAAATTCTTAGATACAGTGAAGCAATCACTCGAAAGATGAACCCACGTGAGAATGTGAAGATCATCTTTGAGCCAAGTACTCGGAGTTGTTTGCCTAGCATCAAAATCTCAGGACGAAATTCTTTTAAGGATAGGTTTATAGCACCCTAATTTTTGCTGCTGATTAATAACTTAGTTTGAGTACAAATTTATTTTTCAAAATGTGGTTCTTATTTGAATTCTGCCATCCATGTTAATGGGATCTTTATTTTATCCATCCAAATTTCTTCCAAAACTTTCCCCTCTAAATTTAGAAACCATCTGAATTCAAATTTGAGTTTAAACTAAATCCAAACTCCCATCTATTTTAAAATCTAGAAATTCCCTGAAAATTTTGAAGCATTACTATTCATTTGGGCCAACTCCACTCCCTCTCCTTTGTTAGCCCATCCTAGCCAACCTTCTTTGCCCTCAATCTTGTTAGTGATATCCTAGAGGATGTTATATATATCATAAAATATGCTTATAATATATTAATTTGTTTCTTAAAATATATATTATCATTGACTTATTCACGAAAATCCTAATGTCAGATGTTGTTATTTTTAAATGATCCCTGATCATATCATATGAGGACAAATATGATTATAAGATCATCGTATATATTGATTAATAATTATGTCTCATAAATCATAATATAAAAATACCAAATCGATAATATAGACATATGTTAATAATATATTGGATAGAGCTGTCATAAGATGCTGTAAAGATTTTATGTGTCATCAATTAATCTTAAAGTGTTTATAGAGTCCTTAGACTTGAGATCATTTTGGTTCTAACACATATATATAGTAGCTTATTTTGAGACTACCAAACACTACTCTATAACAAGGTTGATTTTGCAATGAAATATGTAGTGTGATGTGAGTGATCAATTTGGCTCTCCTATAGGAGTGATATCTTTAGGCCTCTTGATGTAATGAATTATGAAAGTACATGGTTATGCCAAGGTGATTAAGGAGTCAATCACAAGTTTATAATTCATAATAGGATCGAGAGAGTAATTGAGCTATTAAGAGAATGACATAAATCTCTCCTTAAGCTCAATCGATATCGTAAGGCTAATAGAGTTGGAATACTCATGGCCTAAGGGTTCTAATGATCATACACTCTCCTACCAAGGAGATTAAGTCAGATCAATTGTGCCCAAAGGTTAGCTTGATAACAGAAGGGGTCAGTTTTATGACCAACCCCATTATCCTAGATTCACAAGAGTTGGACTTGATTCTAGGTATGATTGGTTAGCTTAGCATAAAGGACAAATAGACTGTGCCACAAGGACTATAACCCTACAAGGACCAACTAGAGAAGAAGTGATGTTCACCCTTTCGAAAAACTATAAAAGCCAACCAGTCCTAAATAGCCTATAATCCTTTCCTTTAGAAGCAGTGCCTATAGTGAAGGAATATCTAGACATCTTTCCAAAAGAGTTGCTCAGAATGCCACCTGATAGGGAGGTTGAATTATCCATCGATCTAGTACCCAGTATGGCTCCAATATCAAAGAGACCTTATGGGATAGCACTAAGGAATTAGCAAAACTTAAGAAACAAATAGAAGAGTTAGAAGCTCTGGGTTATGTGTGACCAAGCATATCACCATGGGGAGCCCCAATGGTTCTAGTTGAGAAAAAGGATAAAACCAAGAGAATGTGTGTGAATTATAGAGCAATGAATGAATTGATAATCAAGAATAAGTACCCCTTACCTTGGATTGAAGATCTATTTGATCAGCTACAAGAAGCCAAAGTGTTATGCAAGATTGACCTAAGATTGGGATATTATTAACAAAATATTGGACCAAAAGGCATACTCAATACTGTCTTTTTGATCCGATATGACTTGTATGTGTATACGGTGATGTCCTTTGAACCCACTAATGCTCCAGCCTTCTTTATAAGCCTCATGAACAAAATATTCACGGAATATATAAACAAGTTTGTCGTTGTATTCATACATGACATCCTCATCTATTCGAAGGATGAGCTGGAGCATGTGGAACACCTTAGTCTAGTTTTAGGAATGTTAAGGGAGAATCAATTGTATGCAAGTACTCAAAGTGTGAGTTTTGGTTGGACAAGGTAGATTTTCTAGGACACATCATTTCTACCTGTGGTGTATAAGTGGATCTAGGAAAAGTGAAAGAAGTTGTTGATTGGGAAGCCCCAACCATGGTTATTGAGATCATAAGTTTTCTTGGTTTGCTCGATTAATGTAGAAGGTTCATTGAAGGATTTTCAAAGATACCCAAGCCAATGACTAAATTATTAAAGAAGGAATTGAAGTTTGAATGGACAAGGAGCATGTGAGAAGAGTTTTCAAGAATTAAAGAGGTTGACCACCTCCTCTATCTTGACCCTCCTAGATATAAGGAAAGACTTTGAGATATACTATGATGTATCCCATAAAGGTTTAGGATGTGTGCTTATACAAGAAGAAAGAGTTGTTGCTTATTCCTCAAGGCAGCTAAGGCCTCATGAGATGAACTATCCCATGCATGATCTGGATTTAGCAACGATAATGCATTCCCTCAAGATATGGTGGCACTACATGATCAAAAATCGGTGTGAAGTTTACACCAACCCCAAAAGTTTGAAGTACATCTTCACACAGACTGAGCTCAATCATAGACAAAGAAAATGGCTAGAGCTGATAAAGGACTATGACTTAGTGATACATTACCACCCAAGCAAGGCAAATGTAGTCGTTGATGCCCTAAGTCAAAAGACTCATTGCAATGTTGCCTTGGTTTTGCCACACCACCTAGAGTTATGTAGACAAATAGAGAAGCTAAGGGTAAACATGGTTAGACCAGGAACCTTAGCAACTTTAGTGATTCAACCAACCTTGAATGATCAGATCCTTGAAGCCTAAAGAGGAGACAAAGAAATCAAGATTATAAAGAAGAACATGGAGGAGGATAAGGCTATAGGTTACTTGGTAGATGAGAAGGGCAAAGGTACAAAGATGTATCAAGATATTAAGAGTCATTATTGGTGGTCTGGAAGGAAGAGAAATATTGCTGAGTATGTTGCCATTTGTGATATTTGTCAAAGAGTGAAAGTAGACCATCCAAAACTTACTAGATTGTTGCCACCCCTGAAGATCCTAGAATGGAAGTGAGAAGAAATAGAACTAGACTTCATATCTAGATTTCCAAGAACATCTGTACACTATGACTCTATTTGGGTAATAGTAGACTAGTTGACTAAAGTTGCCTACTTTATCCCTGTCAAGACCACATATTTGGGCAAAAAGTTATAGCCGAGTTGTATACGACCAAAGTCATCTATCAACATAGTGCCCTAAAGAATATTGTGTCTAATTGAGGTACTTAGGTTACCTCTCATTTCTAGTAGAAGTTGCATGAAGCCATGGGCACCAACCTCAACTTTAGCAATGCCTATCACCCCAGTCAGATGGACAGACAGAAAGAGTAAACCAAATACTAGAAGACATGCTGAGAGCATGTGACTTGGATTTTGCAAGCACTTAGGATCTCTTTTTACCCTATGCAATGTTCTCTTACAACAATAGCTACCAAGTCAGCATATAGATGGGCTCCTAATAAAGTCCTGTATGAACATAAGTGCAGAACCCCACTTTGCTAGATAGTCGTAGGTGAGAAGTAGATATTTGGACTAGACATTTTGAAGGAAGCAAAAGAACACATCAAAGTGATTAGGGGGGCATCTAAGGGTAGCTTAGATGAGGCAGAAGAACCATGTAGATAATTGGAGAAGAGACCTCGACTTCTAAGTAGGTGGCCACGTGTACCTTCAGATATAACCACTAAAAAGATTTGGAATGGCTGAAAAGCGAGCATCTAGTTTTAGTGGCACTTATCACATTACTGCTAGATGTGGAGAATTTGCCTATCAACTAAAATTTCTTGCTAACTCTCCAACATACACAATTTGTTCCACGTGTCCTAGTTAAGGAAGTGCCTCCGTGTCTCAGAAGAGTCCCACTAGAGGTGATCAACGTGCAAGAGAACTTGACCTACGAGGAATGACCAATCTGAATCCTTGAAGAGAAGGAATGATGTACAAGATGGAAGACAGTCAAGTTTTACAAGGAGCGGTGGAGCAATCACTTGGATGACAAAGCCACATGGGAATGTGAAGAACATCTTCGAACCGAGTACCCAGAGTTGTTTGCCTAGCCGTGGAAATCAGGGATGACATTCTTTAAGGAGGGTATGTTTGTAACACCGTGATTTTTGCCATGATATTTGCTTCTAATTAAAAACTTTGTTTGAGTACAAATTTATTTTTTGAAATTTGGTTAATTTTGAATTTTGTCATCTATGCTAATTGGATCTCAATTTTATCCATCAAAATTTCTTCCAAAATTTTCCCATCTAAATTTAGAAACCATGTGAATTCAAATTTGAGTTCAAACTCAATCCAAGCTTCCATCTATTTTCAAATCCAAAAATTCCCTAAAAATTGTGAAACATTACTATTCATTTGGGCCAACTTCTCTCCCATTAGGCCAGCCAGCCAACCCTCTCACCCAGTGTGTGACCACCACAGTCACCCTCACATGAGCGTTGTGTGATAGCCGTCTCGCCAGACCCATTAGTCAGCCCATATATCTCTCCCTGAGCTAGCCGTGCACGCACACTACATGCTCAACACAATGCCGAGCTAGGCTTAGCCTATTGTATGCCATGCGTGCGTGTGTGCTGACATCGATGCCAAGCCACCTACACGCGCTGCCTCTACCACCGCTATTGCCATCATCTGCGCCAATGTCGAGTCACGTTAGAGTCACACGCGAGACAAGCACATCATCGCTACCCACCACAAATCATGCTAGCCGGCCTGCTCTGCCCCCACCTAGGGGCTTGCACACCAAGCTAGCCTTGATGGCTAGTGCACACTGAACCACCTATGTGTTGTGCTAGCCTTTCTCCCCCCACCGCCGTAGCTTTCTGCGCCTTGCTTGCCAAATGGTTTTTTACACCATAAATTGTGGGACATTTGAACCTTCCCCACATATCACACAACAAAATCTTTTAGACAAAATATCAAAGGCACGTCCCGGTAAAGTGTGAGCCACTTACCTTACTAAAACTAAAACCAGTCATTTTCTACTTTTGCTTTTCCTCAACTGTTTGTCCCACTTAAAAGCAATTAACCAGATATATTGTCACAAGAAAGGAAAAAAACATGAATGTAACTTCATGCTGGTTTATTCTCCTTTCTCCAACCATAGCTCGTGCTCGTCAAGTGATCTATGTAGTACACATACATCAAGCGCAATGGAGGAAAATGGGTACATTCAAGTGCATGACCATGACTAATCTGCAAAAATAAAAGTGATATGAATGTGCTACTATGGTACTGCCTTCCCAGTACTTATGGATTTTCCTTCAAAATTATTAAAGGAAATGTATTATTCAACACCAAACACAACCATGATATGCAATCAGGAAAAAGCCATGATCGCAAAGCTAACCTTGAAGTAATTTAAATCTTCATCAGTCTTGAGGGAAGCTTCATATTTCAAAGAGCAAAGACCAAGATCAAAGCCACTGTACATAAATAAAAAACAATAGTACTTTGGACAGCCCACTAACCTAAGTAGAAATTAGAAGGATACAGATCAATCTTGCCATTGTATAGATATGCCCATGATAAGAATATCTTTCCGATAATTAAAACTTACACACTAGAGTAATTAATACGATTCAAAAGAGTAGCATAATTTTTATAAGAAACATAATGAAATCTATCTTTATTTTCACAATTAGAGCATGAAAGAAGCCTATGAGTAGCAAGATTATCTTTTAGTTGAGTAATTTTAATATCAACATCCTTTAGCTTTAACTTAATAGAATTGTAACTGTCACAATAATCAGATTTTGTAACTACACAAAAATGTTTATAATTTTTCTCTTTTTCAAGATTAAGTTACTTCAAAGTAGAAGCATATATATCTCTTAAAAAAAGTAAATTCAGCATAAACTAAGTCACATGATTTGCAATAATCATCTATAGGCTCAAAGTTTTAAGTCTTATAATTTTAGCATTTAATTATTCAACTAAAACATCTTGTTTCTTGATCTTTTTATCTTTCTTTTCTAATAAAATACCTAGTTTTTCAATAGCACAAGCTAAATCATCATAAGAAGGTTCTACCCCATTATCACTGTCATTGTCGATATCACTATTGGTAATACTTCTACTATTTACCATCATACATATATCAATTATTCTTTTCTTGCCTTTAGAAGCAGTATCATCATTACTGTTGATGTCCACATCACTTAGATTTACCTGTTTAAGAGTAGAAACAACATGGTGTACTACCATCTTATTTTAGTATTCCTTCCTTTTATTCCTTTTGAATGTTCGCTTCTTGTTACTTTCTACCTTGTCTTCTTTCTCATCTTTATCCCAGAAATTCTTGCTAAGAATTTTGGACATTTAAGACGAAAGTGATTAAGCAAACCGCATTCAAAACATCTTCGAGATTCTCCACTATTTATTCTTTTTCTAGATTGAGCATTCTGCAATGCTCTTGGGAAGTGTGTGGAGAGGAGTACCAAATTGTTTTCATATAGTTGTTCTAGCTTTTCAGGTAGTTGTTCTAGTTGTTCATTGGTTAGTAAATACAGAAAAGAGAAAGCATATCTAGATGAAGAATTATTACAAGTAGAGTTGCTCGTATAGGAAGCTAAAACTATTGATTTATTAGCAATATTTTTTCTAAAAAAATATCTAGCTCATTAGTTTTCAATTTAGACTAAAGTACATCTAAAGTAAATGTACTCATGGCAATACATTCTCTAATTAATATTATCTTCATTTCCCATATAGATATATCTAAAGCTCCTATCAATTGACTAGAATTTTTAACCTCAGAATATATAATATTAACAAAATGCAAGTTGCTAAAAATCTTATTAAAATGAGCAAAGAAATCATCAGTAGATTCATCAAGTTTCATGTCAAAATGCATGTATTTCTTTTTTATACATATCCTGACGTATCTGTTTTACCGTATTTGATAATTTATGGTAATCACAAATTGTTTTTCATATCTCATATGCTGACCTTAAGATACACAACACGATTAAAGTCACTTCTTCCTAACCCTTGAATAATCAAATTTCTCACCTTATTGTTAGGCTCCATATGCGATAGATTCATTGCTATCACTTCATGGTTTTTAAAAACTTGATATGGATTATAGATCATATATAGTAAATCCTTGAGGTTGAATATATGATTTTATCTTTCCCTTCCAATACATAAAATCAACACCATCGGAAACACAATGTTTCATGGAGTATATATTTGTTGACATATTTCCTAATTACCAGTTTAGATCAATTAGAAAAAAAATAAAATAACCTTGCTCTGATATCACTTGTAGAATTAATTCACTTTAAGAAATTGCAGAAGAAAAAAAATTAAAATTTAATAATTTTCATTAATCACAAAAATTAAAAAACTATGTTTTCGAAACTAGACAGAACACTATTTTATTACTAAACAGATTATAGCTATAGATCTATAACTTCGATTGATCTTGAAATTTTTCAAAATAAACAAGACAAAATTTACAAACAGACTCAATTAGAATTATCTCAATCGGACTTCTAGTCAAGATATTAACAGAATAAAATTAATGAACAGAAGGTTGACTGAAATTAATTAATACATGATATCTGAAAATAAATAACTGATCACAAAGAAATCAAACGAAAACCGAGAGAAAACAAATTGATCTAAAATCAAATGCTAGATATGAAAAAAAAAAGAGAATAATTTTCATACTAATCTTCAACAAACTTGACCTTTATTCTCAAAGTTACACTTACAAAATTTGTGAAAAAACTCTCTCAATTTTTTGTATCTCAATCCCTAACATTGAAATTTATTTGTATCAAAAAAATCCCCCAAAAAAGACCTAAATACCCCTAAGATTTCGTAATCACTACTTTGACCGTTCGATCTGAAATGGATGCTCTAGATTGTACCACATCATCGGTTGTATAGATGGCTATAAAGTCCAACTCGTATCTATAGAGAATCCGGCCTAGTCACTATTCTAGTTTATTCGCTCCAATTAGAACGCGCCATGTCGTCTTCGGATCTCCTGCAGTCGTACGTGGATGCGCTTCCGTGTGTAACACATCACCCCCATTAGCCCTACCTATTAGTCACCGAGTCTCCACCACGCCTACATGCGTGCTCGCTGATAGGCCTAGCTTGTTTGTCAGTCACAGCGCCTCTCCGCGCATACACCCGCGCTCGTTGACAGGCCTAGCCACTTGTTAACTACACCGCTGCCGCTACGTGCGCCCGTGCCCACTTACAAGCCGGTCCCATCTATCAGCCTCTACGTTGCCGCTACACGTGTGCACTCATTACCGCTGACAATCTAGTACTACCTATTCTCACTGGTTTTGCTAGGTCGTCGTTGCGCCGTGGCCTACTAGGCCGCTAAAAATTTAATCGGTTACTGTTCTGAATTTACAAAATTATTTTCTCAATTTTGGATGTCTTTAAATTTTTTTTGCAATTTTTCTTCTATTTTTTAAATTTAATTGCTATATATGAATAAAAAAATATAAATAATATAGCATAGATTCCTATACACAATATATTTTTTATAAATAATTTTAAATAAAACCAATTAAATAATATCAATTTTAATATTAAATATTTTTTGCCAGTTTCAACCTAAACTTTTTTACCAGTTTTCCTTAAACCAATATTTCATCATTATTATTTAAACAGTGGTGGGCAGCTGATGCTGCTAAAGCAGCAGGTGATGGGGTTCAAGGTCAAGGAGGAGGCAGCCGCGAAGGAGGCAAGAGGCGCAGATAAAGCTGAAGAAGCTCGAGAAGCTGGAAATGGACGTGGTTGAACTGAGGAAGAACATGGAGCTGTTGTATGAGAAGAGGGACCTCATTGTTAAGCTGGATGCAGCGCAAGGGAAAATAACAGCGGTACCACATTAGTATTTCCAATCTGTAATTATATGAAGTGTTAATTGTTAACAATCTCAAAATGCAAAAGAAAAAAATCAAAGGAACTGAAATTTGAACATAACTTTTTCTATAAATACACATTCAGAACTTTTGGCCGGAGCCACATCCTACCAGGAATTTCGGATTGTGAACCTAAATTATATGCTTCTAAGTTATTTACATTTACACGAACACCTTAAATAAATTTGCAGCAGCAGCTCTTGTTATGATCACTTTTTTATTGTTTTATACTTTCATGGGGCAGTCAGACTGTTACTTGTCCTACATTTGTAATCCTCTGTCCTCTATTGGACACATGTCGGCTCTTTTGATTTTCCGTTTTCTTTTGTTCTCACTAGGAAAAATTAGTACTAAACGATATGCTTCTCGATTTTTATTTCGCCTTTTCCCTTGGAATTTAATCAATCAGTTTCATGATGAGGAGTCAGATTTTGGACTTGCATCTAACGTTATAGATCAGCACTGAATATTTATCCACTGGCCAAGAAATTGCACACACTAGCAATGCCGTACTTGCAAAATTCCATGCTATTCACTAAAGCTTTGCTAGAATGAGAGCCACCCTTATTTTTCAAAACCACATCAGAATCTGACATTCATTTATCAGAAAAGGGAACAATGCAACCTACTAATATTAGATATTATTTCTTGCAGTGTACTTTTCCAGAATAGTCTAATTATACGGCATATATTATCGTGCAGAGTGATGTAGCTGCCCATGCAAGAGAGATCAATAAACTAAGGCATGCAAATGAAGACCTGACAAAGCAAGTGGAAGGCCTACAGCTGAACAGATTCAGTGAAGTAGAACTGGTTTACCTTGGATGGGTTAATGCTTGTCTAAGATATGAGCCCCGTGACTACCGGACACCATCCGAGAAAATCTCTACTCGTGACCTCAACAAGACCCTTAGCCCAAAGTCGCAGCAGAAGGCCAAAATGCTAATGCTGGAATATGCAGGATCAGAACGAGATCGAGGTGACGCTGACCTTGAAAGTGCTTCTTCCGCAACTTCTTCGCCAAGAAGCGAAGATTTTGACACTGTTTCAGTTGACAGCTCTTCTAGCAAATACAGCTTCCTAGGCAAAAAGGTCCAATCTGATGCAAAAGTTGAAGAAGCGGGGCAGGAGCAAGGAGGACAGTAGCAGCTTAGGATCACCAACGCAGTTTTTGACCAGTGGCTCTCCAAAGAGGCTCAGTGGCAGCCAGAAACCAAAAGGGCCCCTAGAAGCTCTCATGCTCAGAAATGCTGGAGATGGCATGGGCATTATAACATTTGGAAAGAGGGAGCAAGATCCCAGTGATGTCATGGATGAGGTGAATGTTGCATCCTGATTATAAAGATAGGCATAAACTCACGACAGAGCGGGAGAAGGAGATAAAAGAGAAGGCAGAGAAAGCCAGAGTGCAAAGATGTGGCGGCGGTGTTGGCCCTTTCACTCCCTGCAAAACTTGCTCAAATAAAGGAGAAAGCTCCAACTGCTAAGGCTGAATCTGGTGACCAATCTAGTGATAACCAGAACAACCCTCTAGTGGTGACACAGCTCAAACTTGCAAATATTGAAAATAGAGCTCCAAGAGTCCTTCGTCCACCGCCGGCACCATCAGCCACCACTGCATCAGCAGCTGTCAACACCGCAAGTGGGGCACCTCCAACGCCGCCACGACCACCAGATGCACCTCCTCCTCCACCCCCGCCACCTGGAAAACTCGGTGGCTCACCGCCGCTGCCACCACGGCCTGGTTCCCTACCTAGGAACCTTGCTGGTGGTGACAAGGTGCACCGTGCACCAGAGGTTGTAGAGTTTTATCAGTGTCTGATGAAGCATGAAGCCAAGGACACAACTTCTCTGGGATAAATGACATCAAGTGTTTCTGATGTGAGAAGCAACATGATCGAAGAGATTGAGAACAGATCGGCATTCGTCTTAGCTGTAAGTTTTTTCCTTTTTCAGATCATATTACCTTTCATAAATATATACTATCAAATCACTGCAGTCTTTTTTTTTTGTTATAGACTAGTATTAACTTGAGAAGTCGTGACTTTTATTTACAAAAAAATTGAATCTTTCAGGTCAAAGCTGATGTGTAGACACAAGGAGACTTTGTCGAGACTCTAGCAAATGATGTGAGGGCAGCAAAGTTTGTAAATATCGACGATGTTGTTGCATTTGTAAATTGGCTTGATGAGGAACTATCCTTCTTGGTAAGCTACCTCACTAATTTTTAAGTGCAACATATGACAAAGTAATAAGGTTCTACTGAAAATGGGTCAATTGACCTTTTTAGGTTAATGAGCGAGCAGTACTGAAGCACTTCGATTGGCCAGAGAGCAAAACTGATGCACTAAGAGGAGCAGCCTTTGAGTACCAAGATCTGCTCATTTGTCGATGATCCAAAACTTCCATGTGAAGAAGCTCTGAAGAAGATGTATTCCTTGCTTGAAAAGTAAGATAGCATCTCTTCTGAACTAGTCATCCCCCAAATTCCACGGTTCTTCAGAATGGGATAATAAGAATATTTTGTCAAGCCCAAACATCTTTAACAAACATAAGCATCTCTTGTTCATGTTAGAAGTGGAGCAGAGTGTTTATGCACTACTTCGGACTAGAGACATAGCCATATCTCGCTACAGGGACTATGGAATACCAGTGGATTGGCCGTCTGATTCAGGAGTAGTTGGCAAGGTTAACACTATCCCATGTCTATTGTTACATTTTTAGACCCTTGCAGCATTGCAGCTAATCTAAATCCAAATTTCATCTTGTATGTTGGGAATAAATCAAATTGGCATCTGTTCAGTTGGCCAAGAAGTACATGAAGAGGGTTGCAACAGAGCTTGACGCATTGCAGGGCACTGACAAAGACCCAAACAGAGAGTTTTTGCTTCTCCAGGGTGTCAGATTTGCATTCAGAGTTCATCAGGTATAGAACACGCCAACTATCTATATAATGGTGTTGATGAATTAGAATGGTAATGAACAACTTATTTTTAAATACTCTACAGTTTGCCGGAGGCTTCGACGCCGAAAGCATGAAGTCTTTCGAACAGTTAAGGAGCAAGATGAGTACACAGATATCTTCTCCACAAATATCTGATGTATAGCTTGAACCATGCATTGAACATTTTGAGTGGTTTCGTTGTTCGAAATGAATGATTAGTTGAATAGCTAAATTGTAGAAATAGGGAATTGTAAATCCCAATGTTGTCCCAATCAGAATATATACGGCAAGAAAGGACTACAAGTGTACAGGTTAATACATGTATACTAAGAATGGACTATAACATGTATTTATAGGTCTTAAAACTTATTTTACTTTTTTCATCTTAAAATATCAGAATAGTATTAAATTAGACACAATTCAATGAATATGAATATGGATGAGATACATCCGTTTAGATTTTAGATTTATAGTAATTATTCTCATATTTTCAAATGGAGGAACTAAAATATAAGCACATAATACTACTTTTCACCAACCACATCTTTCTTTTTTTTCTTGAACTTGTCTTCAACTATCCTCCACTTCCAAAAGTGAAACTTGAAGGGCCCTTTGAATCAAAACATTTGTGTAGGAATTTGGTAGAATTCAAATCCTTTAGAAAAAATTTCTACGTAGCCTTTGAAATAAAGGATTGGAGTTTGTTAAATTCTATGAAATTCATAAAAAAAATGGCTCAATGCATATGAATTTTAAAAAAATTTTAGTAAAAGCTATAACTTTTGAGAATTTTCCTTTGAGTCTATCTCTCTTATTTAATTCATATGTTTGTCATATGGTGGTTATTTCTATATTTTTTTCTATGTTTTGTAATCTTCTGTTTTACTGTAAGTACTTCAACAAAGATTATGTGTTTTTTTATATATTTCCTTGTTTTACAATTCCTGCGTTTTAAAGGGCTCGAAGGAAATGCGGATAAACAAACGGACAGAAATGAAAATCCAAATAAAAAGAAGCTGAGAATATGCAAAGATAAAAGGAATTGAGAAACAAAATGGAAATCGAGGAGAAAGGGTCTTACCGTGATGTCCTCTTCAGCTTTAACACAAATGAACCGCCCACGTCAACCGCACTTTTTTACGATGCCGAATCCTCTTCTTGATTGCATCAATTGCTTGTCTTCTCTAATCGGGCAGGCAGTTATCTATGCACTTTTTACGAACACAAAAGCGAGGAGCCTCGTGGGTTAAAATTGTGCATCGAAAGGTCATGGTCAAATTCAGATCCAAGTACATCCCAGGTCAAAATGGCACACACCTTAAAGATCAGTCTAGAACGTCCCTGTTTCACTCAAGTCTAAGACCGATTAAATGCTAGGTCAACTATCGATTTGATGCATAGAGATATACGCGCGAAAAAGACTAGTATTCAGAAACGGAACTGATATCATTGATTCCTCGAACGACCCATGCAGCTAATTAACTTCCAATAATCTAAACTTGGCAGTCTCCAAATCACTGTTTAACAATCAACCGTTGTATCATTCTCGATCAAGTTGCTCTGAGATACGCGCATAGAAGATTGTGTCAGAGAATCATCTCGCAATGGAAAAATTTATCGTTCGTTGCTTCCACAATCAACAAGTAATTAAGAACTTGCAGCCACACAGTCTAAACCGGGTAGCCACGGTATCATGTGTAAGACCTGCCTAAATCCACCCTATATATGTCCGCTCTCACGTAGGGCCTTCTCACCGTAAAATAGATATAAGCTGACGATCCCTTACCTAAACTTCAATATTAACTTCTAAGGACGCTAAACCAATACTACAAGCATTTTTGGACCATTTGTGAACCAGTGGCTCATCGGCAAATGCACAATAGAACTTCGATATTATTGTAGTATTGAAAATAGAATTTTATTAGTAAATATGTAACGTAGTATAGTTATAGTTGCCCGGGCTCCAAAAATTTTGTGGCTCCACCACTGACATCAACCATGCAACGCTCCCACTATAAGCTACACCGGGCTGGGATGTTACATCATGCGCCCACACAAGAGACACGGTAAGCTATCACATCTTCACCACCCTTTCTTCTTGAGGAGCTGGAGAAGTATCTCGTTGAAGGTGTCGACTGGGCCAGGCAGGCAGAAGTGGAGGCAGTCGGAGAACATCTTCTCCGGCACGCCGTGCGCGAACGGGTTCCGGTTCATGTACGCGCCGGGGTGCCCGTCCGGCCTCATCGACGCCAGCTTCGTCACGTCCAGCACCTCGATCCTCACCTCGCCGCCACCGCCGTGCCTCGCCTGCGCGGCTGCCGCCTCGTTGTAGACGACGTCCCTCACCTCCTTGAAGACCCATTCCAGCTCCTTCTCCCCTTCTTTGCACGGCTCCATCTTCGTGCACGCCGTGGCGCTCTCCACTGTGTTAGGATTCTGGTCTGGCGAGAGGAAGACGATGAATGCACACGAATATGAAGCTGCAAAACCGGATTGTTTTTTCTGTTTATTGCTCGGAATATATCATAAAGGAAATATCACAACTAATCGAAAGAATCACAGAATCAATCTACTTTTTAAGGATAGAAACAATCTAATCACGAAATCAATCTACTTCCTAAGGAAAGAAACAATCTAATCTCCTAAGCCCAATTTACACAAGATTCTTCATGCCGATTCCACCACGGAGCTCTTGGAACCGACTACGACCGAGCGCCTTCGTGAGAGTGAGAATGTCGCCTAGCTGTAGTTCAGTGCCGACGAACTCGATGTCGATTAGCTTCCTATCGTAGCATTTCCGGATAAAGTGGAACTTCACGTCTATGTGCTTGCTCTGATCATGATGCACAGGATTCATCATCAGCGCGATGGCAGACTTGTCCACCTTGAGCGTGGGTGCAAGTACTGCTGAAGGAGGGCTCGACGCCCATGCGCGTGGAGCTTGATAGAGACCGTAGAGTGCTTTGTGGAGCTGAAGTACCTTGTGTTTGTGCTTGTCGTCGACGAAGCCATGAGGTTGTTAGACGTAGACTTTCTTCTGGAGCTCTCCGTTCAAGAACGTCCACTTGACGTCCATGTGGTGGATGCCCCTGCTGTAATGCGCCACTATGGCGAGCAGTAATCGCACTGATTCCAGCTGGGCGACCGAGGCAAAGACCTCCTCAAAATCGATGCCAAAGCGTTGCACATAGCCCTTAGCGACTAGGTGAGTCTTATACTTCATGATGTCGCCGTTTTCATCGTGCTTGACCTTGTACACCCACTTCAAACCAATGGCTCGGTGCTTGCGCGGAAGCTCAACCAGCGACCAAGTTTTGTTGTCTTGGATCAACTTCATCTCCTCCATCGCAGCAACCCAGTTCGGGTCACCATCCGCTTCTTTTAGCATTTTGGGGTCCTCCACACTAACGGCATGCAGCTCGGCCTCCACTATGTCACGAACCGCCAGCCCTGGCATAACATCTGTGTCAAGGATGTTGTCCACCGTATGGTATCGGTGCTCCTCCTCTTCATCGTCATTAGCATCCAGATTTGGATCGGCACTAAGCGGCGTCGCGAACTCGACCTGCGTTCTGGCTCCTGGTGGCGGTGAGATCAGTGAAACATGTGGCGGGGAGTTCGGTGTAGACACTGGTAGGGAAGCCAGCAAGCGTGGCTCAAGGGACGTCGGCTCTGGGGCCGACATCTCGACATGTTAGCACCGCAGCTCGTAGTCACCCTCGACGGTGAAGGGGTGCTCGTTGATGGCAGCCGCGGCATCTCCCCAGTCCTGGCGCGCACCCTCATCAAAGGTGGCATCGCGAGAGACATGGACATGCTCGGCGACGGGGTCATAGAAGTGGTATGCCTTTATCCGTCCTCGTAGCCGATGAAGATGACTTTCAGTCCACGATCGTCGAGCTTGCTGAGGTGTAGACAGATACGCTTGATGTAGGCAACGCACCCGAACACCGTGAGGAAGTGCATGGGTGGTTTCTTCCCATACCACGCCTGGTACGGGGTTATTCTGGTGAGCATGCTGGTGGGCGCCCGGTTGAGGAGGAACACGGCGGTATGCACCGCCTTCTCCCCAGAAGTGGTCAGGTATGCCCCGCGCGCAAGATGCTATGAGCTGTCGACACGATCATCTAATTCTAGCATTCCACAACGCCATTTTGTTGTGGTGAGTATGGCGCGAAGTGATGACGTTGGATGCCTTCCCTTACACAATATTCACCAAACTTGACTAAGGTGAACTCACCACCATTGTTGGTCTGGAGTACCTTCAGCTTCTTACCGGTTTTACATTCGACGCAAACTTGAAATGCCATGATCGCCACCGGTGCATTCGCCTTTGAGCGCAGAAGCGTGAGCCACATAAAGCGATTCATGTCATCGATGAGCAGCAAGAAGTAGGCATTCCCGAGTGGTGTTGGTGGCGAGATTGGGCCACAGAGGTCACCGTGGACCAGTTCGAGCTCCTCTTGAGCCCGAAACTTGGCGGCCTTAGGAAACGACGACTGCTTCTGCTTTGCCAGGACGTAGTCCTCACAGACCTGGTCCGCGTGCTCGATCGCCGGCAGACCACGCACCATGTCTGCATGCCCAAGCTTGTGCAGTGCCTAGAAGTTAAGGTGTTCATACCGCTCATGTCAGTGCCATGCGACATCCTTGAAACATGCAGTAAGGCATACTGGAGCGGCGATGTTCATGTCAAGGAAGTAGAGCCGGCTCAGTGATCGGTGCACCTTCGCCAGTAGTTGCCACTGCAGGTCGTAGAGGCACAGTATGCCCGACTCGATCTCGACCTTGAACCCATCCTTATTGAACTGGCCGAGGCTGATGATGTTGGTGGTGAGGCATGGGATATAGTAGACCCCATCTAGTCGACGGCACTCGTCAGACTTGCAGGCGAAGAGAACGGTGCCCTTGCCTTCGATGTCGACCACGGACCCATCACCGAATATGACCGTGCCAGTCACCCTGGTGTTGAGCTCGACGAAGACTGTCCACGTCCCCGTCATGTGGTTCATCGCCCTAGTGTCCAGTACCCAGCGGCGTGGCCCCACGGCTTGCTTCTCTCCCTCATTGAGGTGGAGGAGAACCTTCCATTCGACGAGGTGGACTCGAACTTGTGGCTTGACGACAGGCGGCGCAGACCTGGGATAGGAGCATGACATGGGCGGCTCAGTTACCTCGGTGTCCGCGGCGATGTACATGAGTGCGTGCTCATCTTCTTCTATCTGCGCGACATGGGTTGCCCCCTTCTTCCCACGACAATCCTTGGCCTAGCGGCCAGTCTTGCCATAGTTCTTGCAACGATCGCCGGTTGGTGGCCGGTTGCCATAGGTGTTCCCGGTGCCCGCGTTCTGGCCGTCTCGGCCGTCATGTGACAAGGATCCGGCGCTGCCGCATCCACATCCGCGGCGCTTTCCATAGCCGTTAGATCCTGATCTGCTCCCTGAGCCCTCCTATTCAAGGTGGGCTTTGCAACGGGCCTCCTAGTCCTCCTCGCAGAGCATCAGACGTCGGTGACCTCCTTGGGCTTGGAACGTTCCTCGAACACTTGCAACCGTCCGATGACTTCTTCAATCGTCACTTCGTTCAGATTGAGAAACATCTTGAGGGAGACAGCGGCTTGGGCTAGCCGATTAGGGACCACCTGTAGCAACTTCTTTACTACCTCGGCGTCGGAGATGTTGTCGCCGAGGGAGCGGAGGTTGGCGGCGAGCGTGGTGATGCGGACGCCGAATTCGTTGATGGTCTCCCCTTCCTTGAAGGTGAGGTTCCCGAACTCTCGACGAAGCTGCTGTGCGCTGGCGTCGTGTGCGTGTTCGTCGCCGATCCGCAGGTTCTTGACTGCCTCCTATGCCTCCTTCACCATACGCTTGATGGCTAGGGTGCCCCAGAGCTGAGATGGTACTGAGCGCGGGAGACCGGCCATCACCTGTCGATCGTCGTGGTACTCATCTTCGCAGGCGTCGTCGGCGATGCCATGGCGGACGGCATCTCAGACACGAATGGTTTGAAAATTAACCACCACCCACTCCAAATAATTCGTCTGGGTTAGCATTGGCCAAGCGACATTCGCGGACAGCCGCTCAACGATGCGCTCAATCACGGTCCGGCGTCCTGGCTACCCGATGGTCGGCGACGGTTGTTGGAGCGGCCACGGCAACATGGTGGAAAACGCGACGATCCTGGTTCCTTCTTCTCGCCAGAGCCACCACCGGGTAGCACTTTCCTAGGTGGTGATTTTGACATGGCAACGGTAGGACCCCGCTCTGATACCAAATATTAGGATTTCGTTCCGGTGAGAGAAAGACCATGAACACACACAAACACGAACTGGGCGTAGTTCTTGGTGCTAAAAAACGGTTTGTTTTTTCTGTTTATTGCTGTATCTATTTAAAGAGAATAGAGAAAATCACGGAATCAATCTAATTCCTACTAATCACGAAATCTTCCTAAGGATAGACTTACTATAACACACCGGTCTGCCTTCGAAGTGAGATGGCGAGAAGGTGGCCAGCACCAGGGTTCCTGGCCGTCGGCTGGAGCTCAGCAGCCGCTCCATTGCCGGCCGGTAGGCCAGGTGGAGTGGCCACGCGTAGCCGATCTTCGTGTAGTTGCTGAACTCCTGTGGAGCTTTATGAACGCCGAACACCTCGTTGCCATTGTAGTAGATGGCCCCGTTGTGAAGCAAGTGGCCGGAGGCGAGCATCTCCAAGTCGATGGTGTCGGCGTCGGCCGCCCACCGGTCGCCGGGCTCGTCGAGGTGCACGTTGTTGTAGGGGACGCTGTCGTCCTCCTGCTTGCCCTTGCCCCTGACGAGGAACGGCGCCCAGTAGTACGACACCTACACGCCGTACAATGGGAACAAGTAGCGCCAGAGGTTGTACTTGCCCGGGTCGCCGTCGGCCCGGTACTGGAGGCGGTAGGGGAACGCCGTGCTGACGAGGCAGACGAGGGACTGCGCCTGGTTCCGCGCCATAGAGTCGCCGATGAAGGCGACGTGCTTGCCGCGCACCATCGAGAGGAACGACCTGGCGTCCACTGCACTCCAAATTGTCTATAGACGGTCCCAGCTGCCGACTCGATACAGTAATGTAGTTTGGCTGGTGCACTGTAGTATTTGGCATTCACCCATCAAGACATTATCTATGTCTCTATATGTATGATCCTCACGAGCCACATCTTGCTGCTCTCAAACAGCTACTACGTTAGCTATAGGGTACTCTTTCTCTTTGCTTGACTCTACGCCGCTCTTTACCTGCTGAGCTTATTGTTTACTCCGATGTCAACGGGGCTGACTGTCCCGATACTCACAAATCGACCTTTGATTATAGTGTTTTTAGGGATAATTTGGTATCCTGATCCTCCAAGCTTCAGCATACAGTCTCTCGATCGAGTGTAGAGGCTGAATATTGAGTTGTGATTAATAGTGTCGCTAAAACTACTTGACTACACCAACTACTCATGGAGCTTCGGCACCCATATCACTAAGCCACATTGGTCTACTATGATAATATTAGTGATGTTTATCTCTTCTGCAAGCCAGTCATGTTGAAATTAATCTTTATTTTCGGAAGCGAGTCGCTCTCAGCCACATTCGGGTACTTCATGTTCCTACCACATCCTAATACACCAACATCTTACCAAGCGACTTCCCACCTTTGTGTTCCAGGGGTTTTGATTCAGTCTGAATATTCGTCGAGCTCCCGATTAGACTAGAAGGAAGTGTTAGAATGATATAATTATAGTTAATTCCTTAATTGTGTGGCTGTAATCTTGCGCCTAGATAGTTGGCTTGTATGCTATCCCAGCTGTCTATATTACTCCTATACACAATATGTCCCCGACAGTGTCTATGGCATGCTAGAGTGGCATGAAATAATTACATCGTGCTAACAAATAAGCCTGGCAGCATGTTGGCGGCAGCGAAGCTTTACAAAGAGTTGTTTATCGTTGGATCTGGGGGTTTCGGGAAGACAACAATGGCCAACGAGATATATCGCAAGCTTGATGGTAAATTTCAGTGCTAGGCTTTATCCATCTCTCAGAAGCCTGATATGAAGATGACTTCATCAGAGGTATCGAGACGTGGGATGATAGAGTTTTAATCACAAAGCTTAGAGAATTGCTGCAAAGATAAGAGGTAGCTCTAAACCCCATTGGACAATTTTCTATGGTGTTCTTTATAAATAGTAGAATTAATGTACACCATCAATATTTTCTCATTCATCTGATTATGTATATTTATACTACCATCTTACAACAATTTTTTTAAGTGATAGTAGCTAGAAATCATAAATCAACTTAGATCACTTCTACTACCCCTCAACGTGTATCTAGATAGGCTCTGCTTAGATAAATGATTGTAAAAGACAAAATTAAAAATTAATAATTTTTCTTAATCACAAAACCTAAAAACTAAGTTTTTTAAACTAAACACCATTTTGTTACTAAACAAATTATAAACAGATTATAGCGATAGAGGTGTAACTCCAAAATTGACAAAATTTATAAACAAATTAGTTACCGAAATTAATTAAACCTTTTATAAGACGAGATCAAAAATAATTAACCAATCAAAATTTAGAAAAAACTAAAAAAACATACTAGTTAAAATTTAGATCACACAAATCAAATCAAAACCAGAGAAAATAATTTAATTCAAAATCAGTATGAAAAAAGACAGAATAATTCCCACGCAAATTTGAGACAAACTCTACCTTTATTTCTAAAATTATACTTACAAAAATTAAAAAAAACTTATGTCTTAATTGCTTACATCGCTCTGTTTATAAAAAAATCATAAAGAAAAAGAATTAAATACTCATAGGTTATTTATTTTCAGCCGTTCGATTTAAATTGGACTCTTCGGATTACACCACATCATCAGTTATAGAAAAGTCTATAAAGTCTGACTCCTATACATAGAGATTTTAGCTTGGTCACTATTCTAGTGCATCCGCATCAATCATAACATGACACGTTGTCTCCGGATCTCCTATGGCCGCATGCGCGCATGTGACATGTTGCTCATATCGGCCACACCTATCAGTCACCGGGTCTCCACTATGCCAACGTTTATGTTTGCTAATAGACCTGACCTATTGTAGCGTCTCTTCATGTCCACACCCACATTCACTAACAAGCTTGGCCCGCCTATTAACCACATTACGCCTATGCCCACTAACAACACGGTCTTGTCTATCCCCCTCTACGCCACCACCACACGTGCACTTGCGCTCGCTAACAATCTAGTTCCACCTATTAGTCTACGCTTTCTTCATAAGGCCGTCATTGCGTCGTGGGCTATCAGGACGTTTCCATGTATTGTTTCATTAGGCCAGCCTATTACTGTGTGGACCACCAAAAAATCTATCCATTACTGTTCTAAATTCAGTAAATTATTTTCCCAATTTTTCTGTGAAATTCATTCAAATTTTTTTTAGCAATTATTCATCTATTTCCTAAATTTAATCCTGCAATCAAATAAATAAAAAAATTCTTCGACACAGATTTTTTAACCTCATCTATATCAACTCACACACAGCTCATCCTATATTTTTACAAATAATTTTAAATACAAACCAATTAAATAATACTAATTTTAATATAAACTATTTTTTTCTAATTTCAATATAAATGATTTTATCAATTTTGTTTAAACCAATTTTTCATCATTATTATTTATCACTGTTTTGGCATGTCATTAACACATAAATTATTAAATAAAACATATAATATTTAGATTAAATTAAATAACGTTAACCATGTTTTGATCAAATATATGTACCAAATGTTTCACCCTAATAACCTTAACATACAAGCAACTCTAATAATTTATAGAGCTAGAAAAACCAAGATCCAAGAAAAACTTGGAGTTGAAACTATGCTAAATAGGGCCTTAAAAACATAACTTAATTTCTTTTCTTTTCTAGTAGCAACACTGTTAAAGGACACTCTAAAGACAACACTTTAGAAATAAGCCAGTCTAGAGATGAGGGTAATATGCCACACTAGAGTGACATGGGTTTATACATGCCCTCTCTACTCCCCATTACTCCCCATCCGTTGATCCTCTACGATATTGCCTATGTATTGATAGAAAATGACATGTGGACTAGAGAACCCCACCACCTTTGATACTTGGGACTAGAAGGCCATTCCAAGATTGATCTTTTCACTATGCTGCAATTTACAATTTTGCCCGACTCATAGCTGCCTCTCTTTGTCATCTGTCGCCTCTCTTTCACGTCTTCATGCAGGATGAATGAAAGACTCAAACAGATAGTGGTTGATTTGTTACAAACCCTTTGATAAAACTATTGACCCCCTCGTTTGTACATGACTCTCATTCTTTATAATTTTATAAAATGAACTACTGGTCTGGCCTAGCAGTATGTTCTTTAAAAAAAGCAACAAACTACAAATTTAGCATTGAATTTATCCTGATACCAATTACTTCTTTATTGAGGACATATATCTAACCATATGTAATAAATAACTGATCATGTGTTCTATAATTGTTTTTGTGATTTTATTAGTACTAATATTTTTTATTTTGCAAATATTTGATTACGTACCTCATCGTAATTGATGATGTATGGTCTGCATCTGCATGGACAGATATCAAGTGTTCTTTTTCAAAGAATAATTATTGTAGTAGAATTATAACTACTACACGTAATATTAGTGTTGCAAAATCATGCTACTGCAATGGTGACGACTGTATCTATGAGATGAAACCTCTTAGCTTTGTTCACTCTAAAAGGTTATTCCTTCGAAGAAATTTTGGTCCCCAATGTCTCTGTCCTCAACAATTGCTTGATATTACAAATGACTTTCTTGGAAAGTGTGGAGGTTTACCATTGGCAATTATTAACATGGCTTGTCTGTTGGCAACTAAGCCACTTATAAGGGAAGAGTGGGATAAAGTTCGAAATTCAATTGGTTTTGAACCGGATAGACATTTTTATCTAGAAGGAATGAAAAACATACTATTACTTATAGCTACAATGATCTTCCACACCATCTGAAGACATGTTTGCTATACATGAGCATATTTCCAGAGGATCGTGAAACTGGGAGAGATCGCTTAGTCAAACACTGGATAGCAGAAGGCTTCATCTGTGAAGAGCGGGGAGGACTAAGACTTCAAGAGGCTGCCGAGAGCTTACTTCAACGAGCTCATCAACAGGAATGTGCTACAACCAGTGGACATTGGATATGATGGCAAGGCTCGTGCTTGTTCCATTCCTGACATGATGCTTGAGCTTGTAATTGCGAAGGCAACCGAAGAAAATTTTGTTACTCTGGTAAGTGGCCAATCATCCATAGGAAACACTCGTGGAAATGTCCGATGACTTTCCGTCCAATACTCAAGCCAGCAGGAACTAATTCTGGGCAAAGCTGCAAGTCATGCTCGATCTCTAACTGTCTTTGGTCACGTCATGTGCTTGTCGCTACATGAGTTCGATGTTTTACGGGTTCTGGACCTTGAAAATTGTACAGGGTTACACGAGGAAGATGTGAACAACATAGACAAATTATTCCAGCTAAAGTATTTGAGCCTCAGAAGTACATGGATACAAGGACTACTCCATCGACTACTTCTAGTGGAGTTGCCTGCTGGTGTTATTCAGCTAACAAAACTACTCGATCGACTAGCTGGAATATACAAGAGTGGGCCCATGAAGATTCCTGAGGGGATAAGGAATATGAGGATGTTACAGGTGCTGTCAGGCTTTAATATTTGCAAAAGCTCAACAAGTGCAGTGGAGGATCTTGGGGGCCTGACAGATCTGAAGGAGCTCGATTGTGCAGATAGAAGGCACACACCCCCAAGACTACAAGGAGCACAAAGATGTTTTCCTGGCCTCACTACGCAAGCTTGGTGGCTTCAAACTCCAGTCTCTGTGCATTTATACTATGGATTCCAGTCCCACCGAGTTGTTGAACCTTTGGGACCCCATTCCCAGCTTCCGTCAAAGGTTCCGGATGACCATCAGCTACAATCTTCCGAGCATGCCGACGTGGATGGCACAACTCACCAGCATTGCTTACCTTAAACTTAATATGTCAGAAGTAGCACAGCACGATCTGTCTACCCTAGGAGCATTGCATGTCTTGCTGTCTCTAGAGTTACGGTCAAGACCAGGCCCAAAAGAAAGGATATATTACTTTCGAGAAAGGGGCTATGCCTGTGGTGGAAAGTCTTAGAGTACCCTTCAGTATATCAACGGCTAAAGTCAATCACTTTTATTTTGGCATTGGTCACCTTCCACTTCTCAAAAAACTCAGAGTTGACATTGACTACGTGGGTAAAGATTCTCTTGGCTTTATGGATGCAAAGAATGCAATCAATAATGAAATTGATTCCCATCCCAGATGTCCAACAGTTACATTTGCAACAAGTGCTAATTGGTGATAATAATACCAGTTATGATCGAAATGCTAGAAAAAATAACGCGTGAGCATGTGTGTCGCATGTACTGTCTATCGTAGAATTTCACAACAAACGTTGTGTTTTTCTTATTGATGATTGTGTCATATTAATTTGTGTGTGATGATTGACTTCTTGAGGGCTTTCTAGATCTAGTGTGCTCGTGTAACACCCCAGCAACCACGTTAACACTGCAAAACCCACAGAATTTCGGCAGCAATCCTTTGAACAAAGTACAACGGAAGCCACAATATATAGGTTTAAGGATGCATAACAGGAAGAAACACACACCAAAACTTAAGCGTTGTAGCAAAAATAGCCAACATCTTAAGGCACTTAAGTTTCAGCCTCCATGCATCAAAGCAAACATAGTTTTAGTAACTCTACGTAACATTGACTGATAAACACATTACATCACCACTACTTTATTAATAGGGGTGATCATAAAAATTGTTGAAGTGTGGCTACTCTGATTCCTTCAAGCAAGCATGCATCCTCATCCAGGAAAAATTATAAAGAGGTGTGAAATAAAATCTCAGCAAGTAAATTGCTTTAGCATGTTATTTAAACTACAAGTTCATTATACATTGATACGAAAGAAACACATACTAGATATAAAAAAAATTATAAACCTTGTGCAACAAGATTAAATCACATTCTCATATCTTGAGAGGCATTCACTTCTCAACATCCGCTTCCAAGGTATATACTTCAATTAAATACTGCAAGGTGCAGACGCGATACAAATGTATGCTTATTGCCTTTACACCCAACAATGTATAAAACTGTACCGTACCTTTCCTCGGGCAACGTATGGCGCGCACCGGTACAAGTGGAGGCTAGAAAACGGAGAAATTTTCTTCATATTCAATGAAATGCAAATAAATGCATATGTCTATCTGCCATTACCACATTACCTCACCTCATTATTATCCATATAAACCACAACAATCAACTCTCTAAAATACCAAAATTCAAAAAACCGTTTTCTGTGTCGATGCAACGGCGGTTACCGTATGGTAACTGCCAAAACCACGTAAATTCACACTTCAATTCAAACTTTTGAGCACCGTGTGGTAATGGCGGTGCATTGAAACAAAGAAGAAAAAATTGCAAAAAAAATATAAAACATAGTAAAAATCCTAGAAAATTGTGAAAAATTCAGGAAAATTGTAGAAAGATCTAGACATGGCATATATTTGTTGGAATAACTTTTAGTATATTTTTTAAGTAGAAATCATATTCCAACCCATGCATGTTTTTTTACCTTTTTTTTCACTTTCGGTGGAGCCCTAAAATATGAAGTAAACTTTGTTTATCAAATAGCAATGCAAATTGGATACTACTTATAGAAATTTATTTCGATTTTTCAGCATTTTTTTAAATTTAAATTTAGATAAAATTAATCAAACCATACTGCCCAGTTACCTGTTATACCCAGTGGTAAGGTCCAGTTGCCTCGGTAACTGACGGTTTTATGAACCATCCTGATACCAACAGCATAAGGCATGATAACCACATATAGAGAATAAACAGACTTCACTTCTTGTAAGAATAATTAATCAAGCTAAACATTATTAAGTTCATTCATCTTAATAGGTCGTATTGTATGAGACATGGTTATAAACTTTTGATTAAGGCGTAGGTAGAATACCTAAGAAGATAAAGCTGCAGTGAGTTAGTTGCTACCTTTACTTGCCCCCAAACAATGCGATACAAGCTCTAAGTGCGGTTCAAAGCACTACCACCTGTTACCATAGCATACACTCAGCATACATATTCATAAGAGCATATACAAGAAGTAGTTAAAGCGCTCCTACTCCCCGAAATGATACAAACAAGAAAAACAGCAATTCACATTCATTTGGTTGTGGCTGCGCTGCTTGTCTTTTTCGTAACATTAAATCTACTACAGCAAAGATATAAAACAACCACATCACTGAAAACTAGAGATCAAGGGCTACACTTTCATGCAGACAACATGATTTAATCAGGTTAATAAAGTTGCCTACTCCTTCACTCAAAAGTTAAAACAGCACTCTGAAAGCAAAAAAAAAAACAAAGAAAGAAAAGAAAGACAGACCTCTTCATTTTTCGCTGTAATTAAAATACTCATAAAAAAAATCTTCCATTTACAAAGAAGATGTAAAGCTCCACGATATACAACTTTGCAGTTGTAACGTTGTGCACTAGAAGCCTCTAAAATTTCCAAATTAAGCCCGCAATAAGACTGAACTTTCCTGACGACGAAAAACAGTAGCTCGAAGAAAAGAACATAGCTGGAGCTATACTCGTAATCTGACAACGAGACTTACATATTTCGAATGCTTAAGAGAAGCACGTCAGTTCCACAAAATAGTTTATCTAGATATTTGATTGTCTAGTAGGTCTAATTGCGGAACAAACTTATACTGTCCAGTTTCCTGTCAGAGAAGTTCAGTCAACTTTGAGAATCGATTTCTCTGAAACTACAGTGTACCAAAAGAAAGATAGAAAAGTTATACTCTTCAATATGATCTTTTTCATAATTTAACACTTCATCAAGGGGATCTAATCACGTGATCTACAGAAACAGAACAGCTGCTGATTTCCAGTATATACACATTGGATGGTCGATTTGTCGATTCGCACCTCCAACCTGTCCTCCTCTAGCCCCGACCATAATCTAAAGTGGTCACTACCACAAAACTGGTCATCACTGTCAGCTTATCACTGCCGGTTTGGTGTGAACAAGCAGTAATAGAGTATCACTGTTGATTCAAACCAAAGTGAACCGGCGGTGATGTATCATTCTTGGTCTATGTTTTCAACCGGCATCAGTTTTATGAACAGGCAGTGATAAAAGGCAAGTTTCATTGTTGGTTTATGTGATGAACCAGCACAAATACTTAATTTTTTTAATAGATAATTGATAGTATTCCGGCCTCTATATTTATAGATAGATATACACAGCCAAAAGAGTTCTTAAACTCTAAGCCTCAAAAACTGAGGAGCATAAGAAACAAGAAGAAAAGCTAGGAGAGCTAGAAGATTGAACTTCAAACTTTCCCAAAGCCCTTACTTCAAACTTATCTGTTTTTCTTCCAACTTTCATTGAACATATCAAACCAACTATCCATCACTCATGGAGGTCCCCACCAAAATGCGAGAGGTAGGAAAAAGGAGATGTAGATAGTCCGTCAAGCCATCTCTATTTATTATCCCGAGTCCAGCTGTGGGCGCTAAGGAAGGAGCTAGTCCCCCTAGCCAAAAGTCCATTGTCACCGCCACTGTTGTGGATTTCCTTCACTGACACGTGGCTGTGGTCAGCGGGGCAGCCAGCAAGGGTGACACGGTGGAGGCAGCCACGATGGTGCCCAAATATTCATTTGAATTTTACATGCCCAAGTTTTTAATTTGTTCAAAGAAGAACTTCAGATGGAGACGTGCTCTGTATGAAAGTTGTGGATCTCAATGAGATCTACAACTTTGTTGTTGATGTTTTTCTCATTTAGATTCATGTAGAGTGTCAACTATGAATTACAGGTTGTAAACGAGAAAAGTAAAAAGAATAGCATGCAGTTTTCCAACAAGAAGGGTGATGTAGGTGACAAGGGTGGAGTGTGAGGTATTTAGTTTCAATCCAACATCCACACATATTTGAATTTCATAAAAAAATATGTGACTGGTAGTGGTACTGGTATAGATGCATATTAAAAACTAAAATATATTTTGAACTTTTTTGTTTTTAAAAATTTAAAAACTAAGACACCATTATCACTGTAGGGTTCCAAATAACACGCGCATAATAAGCTACACTTACAATCAAAAAAATATCGCTCCATAGAATAATTCCAAAAGTTTAGAATAGGTGTATGATTTTCTTTTTGAGGTTGAATGAATATGGAATTTAATTCAACAGGAAAAGGGGATTTTTTGGATTGTTTTTTTACAAAAAATCGGATGCTCTCAGTTGAACAAAAGATGGCCGGTATTCCATGGGTGCTGGCAGTGGAGGACAGCGTTTCCCAAATGGGAGGCCCTGATTTGGGGTCTAGAGGAAGAGGAGACTTCGTACCCATGGTCAGAGACAACGAATAGAAGATGACAGCAGTGGCGAGCGAGGCAGCGGCACTCCAGTGAGCTTCTTGTGGGGCGCAACAACCTAGGAGCATCTGTGGAGCAAGGGGAGCCTATGGTGGAGGCGGTTTTAGTCAGGAACGTGCGAGGCGGCGACGCACCGTGGGCTGGCAGTGGTCGAGCAGAGCACGACGGCATGGAGGTGGCACTAGCGAGGCTCCAGCGGCTATCTCATGCAGGAAGGAGAGGGGACAGTGGAGTTTTTTATGGAGAAGATGATGATCACTTCAATTTTGGACGAGAGAAAGCGGACACGGCTACTCACTCTGACCAAGCATCACACTAAATCAATTCCATCATATTCTCTCCACTTAAAACTGATCTGATCAAAACAAGTTATATCATCTTATATATATTTATTACAGTAGGGAATTTATATGATTTGTTTCTTCTTGCTCATTTGTTCATGTTAAATTTACATGTTTCCAATTGACGTGGACGGTATTACCTCATTTACTTATATGTACATATGCCCTCATGATAAATAGCATAGAGTCAATTAATGCAAGAAATGAACTGACCCCAGCTGTTAGCAAGTTGCAAACACAAAACTTTGAAGGCTGATGTCTAATAGACCATCTAAGGGACAAGGATGATCGCTGAGAAAAGGGAGGTACCAACATTTTCAAACTCTGCACAAAATACATTTTACTCTTTTATAGTAACCGAAGTGTATAAAACCTCTTTACAAGTTTAAGGCCACTCATATATATACATGACTATGTTTCAACCTCCTTAAAAGTTTAAGGGCCACCCATACATACATATATATATATATATATACATGATTATGAATTTAATAATTTGGTGATTTCTGTAGTGGAAAGAGCTCATTGGCAGAACTTGCGTAACTAGAAGAACTTAGTGTGATACTGTAATACCCCATGCTTCAACTAACTAATTTTAGAGAAATAATTAAAAGGTAGAAATGATTTTTTTTATTTTTAAACCACTACTTGATGGACAATAGAAAAACCGTGGATGCGTAGAGCTAGTCTGAGTTAAGCTAAATAGACTACATATATCTGTTGTAATGAAAGTTCGTATAAAATCGTGACATGTGGTTTGATTTGAACAATTAGATGATAATTAACATTTTTCTTATCCTTTCCAATTAAAAATAATGATAAAAGGAGATAGAGGAGGGGATCGTGCAGGAGCCCCAGCCCAAACCTTCTGCATCGTTTTGCGATCTCCTCTAGCGCCCCAAGCCCTAGCCGCCTCTGCCAGTCCCGCCACCATGCCGATGCCGCCGTAGCCACTACTTGTTGCTTCCACTGCTGGGTTTTGCAGCTGCCGGTGATCCACCGCTGCTTTGTGCTGGCCAGCTTGCTGATGCCCTGCCTTGCTACGCCTTGCCTCCACTGCTGCTCATGAGCCTTTGCTGTTGCTGCGTTGCTGCTACCAGCCAGAAAATCGAAGAGAAGAGGAAGAAGCAAGAGGAAGAAAATAGAAGGGAATTGGGGGATGTAGGTGGATTCACGAATTTCTTCGGATTGATCTCAAATTGAGTTCTCTCGCTGCAAGGGTAACCATAAATTAGTCCCTAGCTATATCTTTTTTAAATAGAAATTGATTTTGATGGCCTTTATCTTGAATTTAACGTTTAGACAGTAGGATGAAGCATTCTTTTCAAATCTGTTATTAATCTATTAGGAATCACGTTTTGAGGCCTAAATAAAAGTTTTATATTTTTTTAATATTATTCTAATGACAGTGGTTTTGTCCAATGAAATAGTGGTTTAAGAGCAATCGCTAAAATAAGGCTGCTATCTCGGTCAAAAACTGGCTCATCAGTTCTTCATTCTAAAATATGGATTTACATAAGCAGAATTAGATTTTACTCATAACATGAAAGTTTTTTTGTAGATGCTCCAGACGTATTTACCTACAATATTTGATTAAGTGGCTTAAATGTTATGATATAGACAATGAGAGGATATGATTTAGTCCTTTCACTGATATTTCTAGCTTTTAAGTTATTATAATTTATATGAAGTAATCTGTGGCGGTATATAGTAATTAACATTGAGAGTGTCAGATTTTGAGTAGGTTTAGAGGATTCAGTATTTACCTGAATTCTCTTTATGGACCGAGTAAACTCACGGGATCTTCTTGATAAAAAAAGATTTGTGTATCAAAAAATGCCCAACTTTCATGCTCTACGTGTATGAGGAATGTCAGAGAAACTAGAGATCATGTTTTCTTCTTCGTGTTTCCCTTTAGCACTGCTTGCTGGCGATCTAATGGTTTTTTCTGCAATGTTGATCTGGAGCTCAACCAAATGATGTTAGCGCAGCGAAGTTCTTTTGGTGTGTCCTGTTTCGTGGAAAACTTTTCTGTTGCAGCATGGCAAATCTGGAAGCAAAGAAATAACTTCATCTTTAACAATGTTCAGCCTACAGTGGCTTCTTGGAGCATTCTGTTTAAAGCATAACTAAGTGTTCATTTGCTTAGACTTAGAGATAGAGATAAACCTTTTCTTCAATCATGGATTAACTCTTTATAATACTCCTTTAATAAAACTTTGTAAATATTAAATTATAAATATACCGTATGGGCCACATGTGAAATAAAAATCGATAAAATTTTGATTTATATTAAAATTAGTAAAATTAATTTATATTAAAATTGGCATGACATAATTAAATTATATTAAAATTATTCAATATAAAGTATGATGAGCGTGTGTACACTGATATAGATTAGGTTATTAAAATATATGCCTAAACAATATTTATTTTATATATGTGCAGGTATTAAAAAATAGCGACAAAATTAGAGGAATTTTAGGTGCAAATTGATAAATTCAAGTTTTGTTATAATAACAAGCCTGAATGGTAGACGTGCCAAAAGTAGAGTAGGCTAATGCAATAGGCAAACAAGATGACGTAACAGGGCCAATGGCACGGAAGCATCCTAGCAGGTGCAGGCGCGTCTGCTATGCGGCTGACAGGCAACCCTAGCGTGGCCATGTCAGCCCAATCTGCTTTCCGTCTATCCTTCGTTTTGGTAAGTAATGTAGCAAACCTTTAATTTATCAATTTTTTAAAAAAATTTCTCTAATTTTTTAGCAATTTTTCAACTATTTCTAGCGTTAAATACTAGCACACATATAAAAAAATATTTTCTAGGCACATAATCTTACAACTTGATCTATATTAGTATACACATACTCACTACACTTTATCATAAATAATTTTAATTTAACTCAATTATGCAATGCCAATTTTAATATATACCAATCTTGCCAATTTTAATATCCTTTTGATTTTTCAATCTCCTATTGATGAAAATATTGACAATAACACATATATATTGAACATAGATATTTACCTTTCAAAAAAATTTAAATTGGTAAACTCTCTATACCCTTTTACAATAGATTCATCAAGAATAAAGAAAGTTTTTTAATTTTGTATCATACCACAAATCATCAATGTAAATAAACTCGTAAACACCACACTAAAAGTAATTTTTTTCACTCTTATATCCATACACATGTAATATAAATCCAATATGATTAAAAATCAAGTGCAATTAATAATTTATTGTAAGACATGATATTGCTTCCTTAACTATTTCAACAACTTGCAATCATTAAGATGATATACTTTTATTAGTGCTAAGAACTTGATTGATTTAAGCATAATATAAATTACAAGCGTTACTATTTCAATCCGTTTAAGCTTATATCTTTTGACAATATCAAACTTAAGTTTTGTTCATACATAACTTCTTTTAAGTACAATAGTAAGTAATCTCGTAAAGAAAAAATGTGACAATGCATATTTTTTTGATCTTCCTTATATTTTTTATAGCACATAATTTTAATCTTTCTCATATTTATTATAGCATATTAGCACATTTAAAACAAGATTAAAATAGATAAGATCATTTAATTATGTCAAGATTTAGGTCAAGTTATCATTGTATTTAGCTAATCATGTAAAGACTAACACCACACATATAAAAACATGAAAACACTCACAACTTATGACTTGAACATAGCTGTAAATAATACATATGAATCATATGTAGTGCTCATTATTTCTAATATAAAATTTTCTGTACGAATAAAGAACACAAATAATATGTTACAAAAGGTTGATGCTCTTCAATAAAACATCCTCATAGAATTAATACAAAGATTTTATAAAAATATCTACCAATTGATGGTCAGTATCTACATTATGAAGTGTCACATTTCCTTTTTCAACTTGATAAAGTGAAATGTAAAATTAATATGTTTTGTTCTAGAGTGTTGTAGTGGGTTCTTAGCAATACAATTTCTAAAGTAACACCACAATTCTTAAGAACAGCTACTATCTAAAGTGTTTGAGAAAAACAACCAGCAACAACCACGTACTTATATTCATCAGTTGATTATGGTACAAAGAATTGTTTTCTAGATGACCAATAAGTGAATTATCCAAGAAGAAATAAGCACTAGAATTACTTTTCCTATCAAGTCTATACCCTCTAAAATCAACATCAAAAAAAAGCTCATAAACTAATATATAAGGATATAGATAGTCATATGTCAAAATCTTTAGTACCATAAACATATCTAAGAATCCGCTTAATTGCTTGAAGATATGAAACACGTGGAGAATCTTGAAATCATGCACATAAACATATCGCAAATTATATATCCGGTCTTAAATCAGTAAGATATAAAAGTGAATTAATCATACTCCTATGCTCCTTTTGATCAACTGACTCATCATTTTCATTAGGATCAAGTGTAGATGTTGCTTGTCATAATGGGTTTGCAATTATCTATTCTACAATGACGTAGAAGGTCCTTTGTATACTTACTTTGATGTACAAATATGTCTTTTTTTTGTTTGTTTTATTTGTAATTTCAAAAAGTACATCAATTTGCCCATCATACTCATGTCAAATTCATTGCTCATAGTTTTTGAAAATTGGAACATGTCACTCTTTCATGAAGATTACTGATGATTTGTTGAATTGAATGTCTTCTCTAAATGTGCAAAGGAGTTGTAGTTATAATAACTTCATCTTATTCAATTTGATCTTTATGCACATAGACGATGTTGAACCTTAAGAGTGCTTAGTTATTTGTTAAGTTATGGTAGGTGCTAGAACCAATTCAATTGATTGTGTGGGAGGAACCAAAACTTTACCTTCATCGTTCTCATAATCTTCATTAACAAAGATGTTCTCTCTTAAATGTATGCATATGTACCTATAACACTTAGACTAGTATCTGGCTTGGTCTCATCAAAATTAACTTCATAGGTTTATATTATTTTGTTAATTTCTAAAACTAGAATACGATAAGCTCATGAATAAGTACAATAATTAAGAAATATGCCTCAAGCCTTAACTTTATTTAAATTACCATATTTTAGAACAATAAGATAGGATTGTTGAATATTCCCACGTTGTGGAAGGGCAAAAAAACTAGTATATAAGTGGGGGAGCCTATCATCTCATTGGCTAGTTTTTAAGGTAGGAAAGACCCTTTACAATCCTATAATTGATATCAGAGCATGACTAATTTAATATCTTTGCCCTAATGGACACCAAATTATGAAGGCCAGATGGATCCTTAGTTTCTATGGTTCCATATACCTTTGGACTGTCGGTGTCCGATGAAGAGGCGGTGAATGGCTAAGGGGACATCAATATATGAAGAGAAAGATTCTTGAATAGTCTCATATTAGTTGTGGAAAGACAAGAAATCTAGTATATAAGTGGGGAGCCTCTCACCTCATTAGCTAGTTTTTAGATGGGATAAGCCCTTTATGATCCTACACCACCCTTACTGTTTCTAGTTAAAAAAAGACAAGTGAATGATAAACTTGTGTGATTGATGTGTGGTGAATGAAATGATTCACTCTATTTATATTATTTTATTATATCATTATTCATGTGATTTTACATATTATTGATTTAGGTTTCAAGCCATTGTTCCTATATAATGTATTCGTGTTTCAAGTTGATGATTGAGTTCTCGATATTATTCAAGTTTCATGATTCTGTTTATTCATAATTATGGTTGTTTTCTGATTAAATAATTTAAGTACCATGATTACTCATGGAGTGTTATTCTTGAGTACCGCTAGCTCCGTTTACTCAGCTTACCGATAATGATAAAATGATATACATATCTGCTTAGGAGGGAAACTGGTATTTCATAAAATCTGATATTTTTATTTCTATATCTACCCAGAATGAGAATTATAGTCTAATGCCATCAGTGTTTTCTTTTCAAAGAAATAAAAAGTTTTCCTATTCGTTCTTCCGTTGTTATTTATTGTGTGTATGTCTTTTTATTTCATATTAAACTTTGTATTTTTATATTCACTTTTATTTTTTATTTGGTTTTTAGGTATATAATCAGACTGGCATGCATGGTAGAAAAGTAGCGCCTCTTAATTTTATATACAAGTGTTGTAACTATTCATCGTTAGACTTGTTGTTGTTGCTTAACCCCTGTGCCCAAGATATTTATCTGTTATTTTCTTACAATTCCATTCTCATAGATATCCTGAAATACATTGAAAACGTTTTCATAAATTTAGCATGTAGTGATTTATATGTATGGTGTGGCACTTGAGGTATGTGGAAGCCTAGAGTGTTATAGATATTGAGATTACTAGTTGAACTTGCCTAACAAGCAGAACTTCTGAAACCGTTTCGCTCCTCCATTTTTCTCCTACTCAACTCAACTAGCACAAATTCAACAAGTGTTTAGATACTTCCATAAAGAAATAGTGAGCATTTACCCTTTGCTGCCTTCACCTCCATCGCGTGGAACCACCTCATCTATTCTAGCCAGTGTCTGGGCCACCTCGTCATCCAACCCCCACGCCCCCCCCGCCCCCCCCCCCACGCCCCCTTCATCGCCGTGCAATGATGGCTTTAAACTTGTAATCTTGTGCATTTTCAGTCTAGTAGATTTACTTAAGTCTTGCATTTAAGAAGTGGCTGAATTTGGTTAGGATTTAATTAGCTTTTAGCCATTTTCCAGTTGTAGACAGCGAGCTGAATCTAGGACGTGGGATGGCACGTTCGGTAGTTGGATCTAGTGAAGTCGTAGTTTGTTACGCATGTAACAATCTCCCTGCGTGGAGCTAATAAAAGAAGAAGAGAAATCAGAAAAGCTGCTGGAAGTTTGCAGCGCCATACTCTCTCTCTCTCTCTCTCTCTCTCTCTCTCTCTCTGGGGTCTGTTCTCTGAATATTTCTTTAGGTTACTGTAGCCAATTTGACGATCTTCAGTTTCTTCAGACTTAGCGACCGAGAGTGTTCTACTGACATACAAGCTCTTGATTCTTAACCATACCGTGTTTTATACCCATTTTATTTCCTAATTGACTCATTGTCTTAGTAAGTTCATATATCTAGCCTATGTCCAACTGCTCTCTATAGTATGAATACTATTGGGCGAATCTTTGTATGAATTAATTTGTAGTCTTTGGAAGAATTAATTTGACCTACATTGCTTTAGTTCTAGGCTCCTGGCGAAGGTAAGCACTAAAAGATATAATACTTCTGTAAGAATTATGTTGTTTTTGTAATATCTATATAGTATGGGAGTTTGATGTCGACCTTTTTTGGTGAAATCAGCAAAACATTTACCTCCTGATGCTGCAGTCATCTCTACTTCACTAGTTACATTAAGCAATTGCCAATCGCATGGAAAACTAGGAAACACAACGTAGCTGAAGTTCCAGGCAAGGGCTTAATATCATGGCGGATAACAATAGTGGCATGTCATTTTAGAGTGATGCAGAAATCCTAGGATAAAAAGAGATACATTAGTTGTTGATGCTTAGTAAGTCCTTTTCTTATTTCGGACAGCCGGTGATGTCGTTCGTCTAAACTTCTGGTTGCATGGCCGTTTGGTTGCCCAAGGACCCAAGCCTGTACTGGTGAGGAAGTAATATTCAATTTAAGCTCAGTTTGTGGCTGTTTCCGAGATTTGTATTGCTGTTGTTTTAGAGCAGATTGTTGTCGAATTGATTTACTGAGTGTTTTATGTGTGATTGCCTGTGATGTGTTGTTTGGAACTCATGCCGTGTGTTTGCACGCACGCGCTAGAAAGTTAACGTGTGCTAGCCTGTGCTCGATCCTTCCTGTGTGTTTTCCTTCCACTAGGCAAATCGTGCTGTCTCCATTCCGTTCCGTCCCAGTCTCCTTTTGCCTGTTTGCTCTTCTGTTCGGTTGGACAGTGTGTTGAAAAGGTTACTGGGTTTCTATTGCACTCGATCGGTAACTAACTTTCAGGTGGTTACCGAATATATGCATCCAAAACACACGGCAATTAGAAGTGCACGGGAACATAACATCACTCCCCCCACCCCACCGACGAAGATTGCAGAGTGTACCACTCGATATCATGGATAATTACCCAGTGTTTTCTTGTGCGTTGCGGTTTTTTTTTTCATCTTGCTCTCCAGTAGTGATGGTACCTAGTAGTATCATGATAAAAAGGGCATATTAAAAGCTAGTTGCCTAGTTCAACGATTGATTTGATGCATGGAGATCTACGCGCAAAAAGAATAATGGAGTATTCAGAATACAAAGCTGAGGCCAATGATTCCTCGATTGACCCATGCAGCTAATTAAGGCTTCTAAGAATCTCAATTTGTCAGTATCTAATTAACAATTAACACTTGTAATATCAGGTTGCTCTGAGATACGTGCATATAAGAGAAGATTGTGTCATAAAATCATGTCGAGCTTCGTTGCTTCAAGAACTTCCTTCCCACATCATTAAGGAAAAAAGTTTATTTCCAAGTGAAGTACTGCCCCCCCCCCCCCCCCCCCGGTGAAAGTATAAGACATTTTTTCCACAAAGTCAACGTTTGAAAATTTTGACTAATAATTAAAATAGAAATATTTGTGTTTTTTTTTGTCATGTATGTAATATCAGTGGATCCATATATAAAATATTTACATATAATATTAATATATTAATTTTATAGTTTTTGATAATATATTATGAAAAAAAATTAGTGATCAAAGTATATAATATTAGAAACTATGTAAAAAGCTAATACGTTTTATATTTTGTACAAACTAGTATGAAAAACACAGGTATTGGTAAAAATGTTTGGAGCCGAATCAATCAGTTACTGTAACTTGTCTCTCTATACCTGTCTCACACAGACGCACACACCAACTGAGCTTCATCCATGCCGTGCATTAACCACTAATCATGTGTTTAGCCACTAATCGCTACATACTAGATAATAATCACCATGTGTTACACAACACGTTCAACATACTAGTTTGGTTAAGATTAACTTCCATACAACAAAAGAATCAACACGAACAAACATGCAAGAACATGCAGCCAACCACACAGTCTACTCTAAACCGGGCATTTTCACGGCCCTCTCTTGAGCAGCTGCATGAGTATCTCGTTGAAGGTGTCGACCGGACCAGGCAAGCAGAAGTGGAGGCAGTCGGAGACCAACTTCTCCTGGACGCCGTCGGCGAACGGGCCGCGGTTCATGTACACGCCGGGGTGCCCGTCCGGCCTCATCGCCGCCAGCTTCGTCACGTCCAGCACCTCGATCCTCACAGCACTGCCGTCTCCGTCAACGACGTGCCTCGCCCTCGCGGCCTCCGCCTCATCGTAGACGATGTCCCTCGCGTCCTTCATGACCCATTCCAGCTCCTTCTCCCCCTCCCTGTATGGCTCCGTCTTCGTGCATACCCACGCCGTGGGCTTCTCCACCGGCTTGCCTTCGAAGTGAGACGGTGAGAAGGTGGCCAGCACTATGGTTCGTGGCCGTCGTCGTCCGGAGCTCAGCAGCCGCTCCATCGCCGTCCGGTACGCCGTGTGGAGGGGCCACGCGTAGCCGACTCCGGTGTAGTTGCTGAACTCCGGGGAAGCGTTATGGACGCCGATCACCTCGCTGCCATTGTAGTAGATGGCGCCGTTCAAGATCCAGTGGCCGGCGGCGAGCACCGCCACGTCGATCGTGTCGGCGTCGGCCGCCCACCGGTCGCCGGGCTCGTGGAGGTGCACGTGGTTGTAGGGGACGCTGTCGTCCTCCGACTTGCCCTTGGCCCTGACGAGGAACGGGGTCCAGTAGAAGGACACCTCCACGTCGTGCGACGGGAACGCGTAGCGCCAGAAGTTGTACTTGCCGAGGTAGCCGTCGTCCCGATGCTGGAGGCGGTAGGGGAACGCCGCGCTGAGGAGGCAGACGAGGGACTGGGCCTGGTTGCGCGCCATGGAGTCGCCGATGAAGGCGACGTGCTTGCCGCGCACCGCCGAGAGGAACGACCCGGCGTCGAATACCGGCAGGGGGCACCCCGCCGCTGCCGGCTGCCACCGCCAGTCGAGGTAGCCGGTGTCGGGCCGCCCGTTGCGGATGCAGTCATGGCTGTCCCTGGCGTTGCACACGGTGGCGTTGTACCGCCGTGCATGGCCCGGCGCCCACACCCACCTCCCCTCCGAGTAGTTGCACCTCTTCCCTCCTCTCGGCCTGCAACGCACATATATATACAACCAACAAGGTATCGATCACAACTCACAAAGGAGAGAGGTAGCTAGCTAGGGTTTGTCGCGTACGTACACTGTTGAGACGAAGGAGTAAGTGTTGTTGAGGTAGTGGAGGAGAGGAGAGAAGGCGGTGCGTTGGGTGGCGGCGGGGGCGCAGCAGAGGAGATGGAGGAGAGCCAAGGAGAGGAAGCCGCAGGCGAGCCAACCGCAGATGGGTTTGGACAGGAAGTAGCCAGGGTTCTCGCTGGATGGCTTCTGGTTGCGGTAGGCTCCCATGTCTAGCCAGCTAGCCACTGCGATATGCATGCTACTTTACATAAAGTAGACATGAGTTATTTGACCTTGGGAAGGGGTTGGAACCTTTCTAATCATCGATTATTAATTACTTAGTTGTTATCCCGTGCGTTACATGGGCTAACCTTATTGACATTGTAATATTTAAATTTTAGGCATATACAAAATATATTCGTTAGAGGGGGACCACGGAACCTATACCGTTCCAAACGTTATACCGTTTTATTGGTTATGTCTGACGTATGACTGTCTTATATTAAAAGAAAAGTCCACCTCAATTAGAATTAACTAATTACTACAAATTTAACATTAAGAAAATGCTAAGCTGAAACTCAAGATGGGAAAAACATCATATTTATTAATTTCAAATTTTAGAATTATAAATTTTGAAAAAAAAGAAATCAAGAATCAATGATATTTCTAGTGCCATGCTTATTTCGTTAGGGGGACTCCAAATTAAAACTTAAGAGTTCGTAGTATTTTAATGGCATGTCTTACTTAACACAAATTCCTAATACATTCTGTTGTTATAATGACGGTACAATTTATCTAGTCAACGGTAAGATCTTTTTTTATGAATGTGGGATCTTTCTCACTCATCTTATTTTAGTTGAGAAAAATTATAATTGGGTTTCACATAGATGGATGATTATGCTTATTCGCTTTTTATGTGAGTGATGTGAGAATGTCCTATCCGCTAGTGGTTGTATTTGGATCTATCAATAATATACATTAAAATTAAAATTATATTATAAAGCATATGTCATATTAAAATTGCACGAATGATAGTAGCCGAAACAATAAATTTACGCGTGATAGTCCATATGGTGCCAAAATTTTCAGCAACCACGTGATGGAAAAATATAGTTTGAGGCTTTAATCAATCAATGGTAAGCCCATTTGATTTGTTGAAAAAATATTGAAAGTTTGAATAATTTCAATCCTATGGAAAAATTTCCTATAAAAGACTTTGAAATAAAGGATTCAATCGTAGCCTTTCCTTTAAAATTCCAATGGATTACATAATTCTATAGACATTTTTGAGGAAAAGTAACCATAAGATCCTATCTTACGTTTTTTTTTCTTCCTATGACTCTAAATTCCAAAATTCCTGTATTTCTTCTGTGTGTCAATCAAACGACCGTTTTAAATTTTTTCTATATTTTTAATTTCTATAGAAATTTAAGTAGGCATGACATTTTATTACTATGTTTTTCTCATTCCTTTGTTTCCAATAGTATGTTTTAAAACCCTAAAACTTTTAACTAAGAATTGTTCCGATTAAATTGTATTAAGGCCAACGTGTTACATGCGCAATCAGATCGCCATGGCAGCCATGTTTGATCTAGTTAATAATTATTTCTTGATGGTAATGTAGCTTCATGTACAGTTTAGCAGTAGGATTAAGGACTCCAGAAGCAGTGATGTTTAAGCAGATAATTAGCCCAGTTGTACTAATGACAAATTAAACCAACCGAAAAGCAACGAGAAAAAAAAGGAAAAAATCGCTCTCTCGCTCTCATCCGTCGCTGCCGCCAACCCTTACTGTTGACCCTCGCCTTCGTCGTCTATCTCTCCTCACCTAGTCCTCAGCATGCCATCACTTGCCATTACTTCACTCACCACAGCTCATTACTCTTGTCACTTTGTCTGTCTTTACGGGGTCACTACTATAAAACCCATAATTCGTGAGCATCTATTACTGTGGATCTAGCACCTTTGACCGTTTTCTACCTATGAGCATTGACAAAATTTAGAACCAACACCTATATGGGTTATAGGTGCCACTTCGTGGCACAAACCGGTACCTATATGTGGGCCCACCGACATTACATGTAGGTAGGCCTACCTATGAGTGCCAGCTTTTTAAATAACCAGTACCTATATTTTAGGGGTTAGATTCTATATTCCTTATAGAATCAATGTCTTTATAGAGGCATTGGTGTCGGCTATTTGAAAAAGATGGCACCTTTGTCTAACATATAAAAAGTGTCCATCATCCACCTCGCGCTAATCAAGCAAACAAAGTGGATGTCTCTGTTCTTGCATGGCTAGCTAAAGGAGGAGAGATTTTGCCCTTTTTTCTACAAATTGTGTTTGAGATCAATGATATTTTTTTGTTGATTTAAGGTTAGTCTCTATGGATTCTACCTCTCTTTCTCTCATTTATGGATGGTTTTTTTATTGGTTGATAAATTTTAACACTTACTCTCTATAATTTAGATCTAGATTTTATTTCTCTTTTCAGTCATTATAATTGGTAAGTTCTCTCTTTTCACTTGGAGTAGACAGATCCTTTCTATCTCATATGGTAAATTGCAATTATCCTAGATTAATTTTCAGTAAATCTTGTAAATATGGTAATTTTTGGTTAATTCTTGTGATTATGTTTTAGAGATGTTGGACATGTTTAGAATAAATTTTGAATATTTTAGAGAATTTAGGTTGTCAAACCTGGTTTATTTTCCATGAAACCAAGTGCATTATTAATTAAATTTGGACTACAACATCAGTATTTTTAGATTAATTTTTCGTAAATCTAGGAGACAAGAAATTTTTGGTGGAGTTTTTTGGAGATTTTGCACACATTAAGAATAATTTTGAAGAATTATTAGAATAGTGTGAAGTCAAACAAACTTGCGCAAAAAAAATTTAATATTCTATGAATGATTCATTTTGTAGGTAGAGGTTATTTGCATGAATGGATAATAGATAGATGTACACCGAGAGGCTCAATTCTATAGAGTATGTCAGGGGAGTGACCCCATTCATCACTGCGGCGATGACGTCAAGAAAAGTGGAATAGCCAAGAATTTCTATGGTGTCGATGCATTGATTGCATGAATAAAGGACAATTTCCAACGCAACAGGCACATTTACACCTCATTACAAGGGGTTTTATGCCTAACCATATGTCCGAACAATCTTGGTGAAGAGAAGGTTGCACAAACAGAAGAAGACAACTAGGACAACCTGATTGACGGAGCAAACGATAAGCCTAATGAAGCTTATGATGAGGCTAATGAAGCTAATGATGAACATAATTTGGATCAGATGTGCTATGGGGAGAGGGGTTACATCAATGATAGGGACTTCAAAACGTTCAAAACCATCATGGAGGACTCAAAAAATCTGGTTTACAATTTGCAAGGCAGAGCACAATAGGTTGCACGTCATCCTATCCCTACTGTAGCTAAAGACTAGCCACGGTTGGTCCGACAAGAGCTTCATTGAATTGTTACAGATGTTGGGAGAAAATTTTCCAGTGGACAATATATTGCCAGACACAACGTACCAAGCTAAGAAGCTAGTTTGTCTGCTTGACATAGAAGTTCAGAAAACTCATGCATTTTAAAAATATTGTATCCTATAACGAGGCCAGTATACTGACTTGGATGTGTGTCTAGTATGCAAAGCATCTTGATACAAGGGTAGTTAATGTGATGGTAATGGTGGTATTCAGGGTGCTAGTGCGAAGAAGAAGAAACACACCCCCATTAAAGTGGGTGGTATTTCTAATTATCCCTCAACTAGAATGTTGTTTGCAAATAAGAAATATTCAAAGCTAATGCGCTAAAACAAGTAAAAGCATAAGAACGATGGAATGATAAGGCACCCTACTGATGGTTCTCAATGGAGAAAAATAGGCAAAATGTACCCAAAAAACACTTCTCATACGACATAGGAAATTTAAGATTTGACCTCAGTATAGACAGGATGAATCCTTTTGGGGACATTAGTAGCAGTCATAGCATGTGACTAGTGACACTTGTCATCTACAACCTTCCTCGCTGGTTGCGAATGAAGTGCAAGCATAGTATGATGCAAATTCTTATCCAAGGGCCCAAGCAGCCTAGAAATGATATTGATGTATATCTCAAGCCGTTGGTGGAGGACCTCCACTTGCTATGGACCAATGGTGCAAGGATGTGGGATGCATATAAACAAGAGTACTTCACCCTATAAGCAATGTTGTTCATAACATTCTAGGATTACCTTGCATAGGCAACACATCTGGCTAGACAGTTAAAGTCACAAAAGCATACTTAAAGTGCATGGCTACACAACGAGCAATTGGCTATGCAATTCTAGAAAGATAGTCTACATGAGACATCGAAGGTTTCTTCGCATGAATCACCCCTTTCACACAAATATAAGATTTTGATGAGACAGAGGATATGGAAAGGAAACCAAAGTTTAAAACCAGCAAAGAGCTTTATAATGACATGAAAAATATTATGGTTGTATTGGGCAAAGGTCAGAGTGCACATGCATTGCAATCGAATGGTGAGACACCCATGTGGAAAAAGAGATAAGTCTTCTAGGACCTACCATATTAGAAAGACTTGGATGTCTGGTATTCAATCAATGTGATGTATATTGAGAAGAATGTGCGTGACAACTTGATCGAATGTTTTCTAAACATACTCGGCAAAACAAAGGTTTCATTGAAAGCATGAAGGGACGTCCAAGACATAGGGATCAGTAAGGAACTACATCCAGAAGATAAAGGGGATGGCCACAATTACCACCCTACCCTCGCATTCTACACCCTTACTGACGCGAAAAAAATTAGCATCTTGGAATGCTTGCAGAGAATTCCACTACCACATCCAACCAGGATGCCTCTAGCTCCTAAGAGGGCATTAACCCTGTACTCCAATGCGTGTGGTGTCATCATCAAGCATAACCTAACAATCAATTACCGACACTGAAGAACTTGTGACCCTTCCTAATTTTAGTGGATGGTACCACCAAGGCTAAAGGATGTCTACTGGAACAAGCTGAAGGAATCGTTTAGCTTTCTTGAAGGATCAGAGGGGTCTCAAAGCGTTAGGCACTTTCTAGGATGCCCACAGTATTCAAAAAGTGGAAGGGCACGCTAAATAAGAAGTTCATGCAAAAAGGCATAATACCAAATTTTGACAATCCGATGTATCAAAAGTGCCACAGTTTTGGGGATGAGTTCATGGCATATCGAACTTCTAAGGATACAGCTATGAGCAAAAGAACAAGGCCAACTCCGCATAGAATCAGTTTCCTCACTATCTTGGCCCAAGCAAATATGTCAAGAATATTAGGAAATGGGACGAGAGGGAGCAAGAGTTGCATGAGAAAGGAGTAACACCTGAGATGAAAGGCTAGTGCACCCGGTTGGCACACTACATGTATGCTAGGTTTTCAACGCTCAATGACAATGGCAAGTTGGAGTCTTTTCGCCCTCAAGAACAAGAGATGAACTAGAGCCTTATCGATCTCCATTCCCAATCAAGCTCTGGCTCTTTCATCTCATCAAGGGAAAACAATGAGCTCACACTCACAGTAGGGACTCCTAAGCACCCTAGATGCATAAGAAGCATAGGACTTGTTCCATAAAAGCTTGGGTTTCTGAATGATAGGCACACGTACCGATCTTAGAAGAGAAGATCGATAGAAAAAGATAATGCAGCACATATCTCAAGGGAGGTGGATAGGCTATTGGATGAGAAATTAGCAATCACACTTGATAAATTATAGTCCCTACCACAGCCACAACCCTATTCCCAAGAGCAAGTTGCATGTCTACCGAAGTTGGTGATGTACAAAGAGACACAGGGAATTATCCCATGGACAGCATCACTACGCAAACTACGTGTAGGCTCCATGTGCCCCTGCAGCACAACATCTCTTTGACAATTGCTCGTTGTATGGCACATCCTACTTTACCAGGGCAAACAATACACAGCCAGCCATACTTCAAGGTTACGCAAGGGTCAAAGTTGAGGATGTGCTAAGCCATTACATGTCATACATTCTTAAGTATACCCCAAAAGATGGTGTTGACACTCTTGGAGACGCCGTGCACTACATTGTACTATGGTGGAAAAAGTACATTGTCTTCACATCTAACAACTCAAGTGGTGATGGTTTGAGCTCTTTAGCAAATGGTTTGGGCCCCTAAGAAGGCCCCATCAAGAAAAGAGCCCAACTCCACCGTCACCTCAACAAATGAGCCCAACTCTCACTCTGCTTCCCGAGAAGACCTCAAATCCCCCATTGCCTCCACAGAAGAGCCAAAGTCTTCCCTCCAAAGCAAAAAAATAGTAGAGCCGCTCAAGTGAATCATAGAAGTCTACCCCTCCAGCCAAGAGGGAACGACTGGAACCACAACCTCATGCCTCAGAACAATTGAAGAAGTTAATGACCAGAATCACCACTTCCTTACTTTGTCAGAAAGAGCATGAGAAAGTGACTGTGCTATGTGAGATACAAGACATTTCATTTGGAATGCAATGCCATCGTACCTTAAACATAGGTCGAACTTTGATAAAGCATAAGAGAATAAGGGAGAGCATGCCAGATCTAAGGAGATCTTCACTTCACTTGAGCAATTTAAGGCAAAAGAATTATGTAAAGGGGCTAAGCTAGAGTGCTTAGATGATCTAGAGAAACTTCAAGAGGCCAAGGTTGTAATGAAGTACAAGCAAGGAGAAAACCTAATGGACGATTTGGCAATTGCAGACCTGGGTACTCAGCGGTGTTGGGTTCATTAGTGGTACTTATAGAAGAGCACACTTGGTGACACGATAATCGGTGTGTATTAGATCGACATGGACTTTCATGGCCCTGATGGTGTGATATGGGTTCCATTTGAAGAGCTCTTCCAACTCTACCAGAAAAGAGATCTCAATATTTGTATGCTCTAGATATGGTCATTGTAAGAGCTCTGATCTTTTTCTCTAATTCCTTTGTTAGGTATCCATTCGTTATGTATTCTGCAATTAATTCCTTTCTTATGCAGACATTGCTCTTATGAATTTAAAAGAACCTACACCAAAGTTGCATGCCTAGACAAAGGGAATGTCAATTATGACATCTGTTCAAAACCGTAGGAGGTCAAAGATTTCTTTTTCAAGTCTTTGATCAAACATAAGGCAAATAATCACATACTTTTGCCCTACCTCTCTAGGTATGTGTTCTCTGTACATCTCATTTTACTTGTTGTCCATGCAACAATAAAAAGAAGTCATCATACATTCTCCTTTCTGCAGTGGAATTGGTGGATGACACTGGATCCTCCTAGCAATCAATATCGAAATTAGTAAGGTTTCTATCTTCTATAGCTAGAGAAAGCCACGAGAAGAATACCAATCCATCATGGATGAACTCAATAGGGCATACAAGAGGTACAAGTTGTCTAGGAAATCTAATGGATGACGCGCTACGGGCGCATCCTACTTCTGGGTTCATATGCACGACTATATCCTACAACAGCCTACTGGCAATAGTGAATATGTGTTCTATATCATGCGGTACATGCGATACTTCATAAATGATGACAACATCTACACTAATGCCGAGGCATAGTGACTTGTTCATAATGAACAAGAAAAAACAAACTTCTTTTCTAGTACTAAATTAGGCATATGTTCTTCTGTCGTAGAAATTGGTTCTCGAAATAAGTGATTTGTTAACCCATGTTTCCAATGCCCTCATCAAAGATATTTGTGGGTTAATCCATAACTGTGTTGTAAACCCATATGGCAATTATAGCTTATCTAAAGCACCACTAGGACTTGTGAGCCCAATCTTAGTTTTTCTGCCCTCTTGTGCTGAAATAGCTAATACTTCTAAGAAGAAGAAAATCAAGAAAACAGGAACATACTAGCTAGATGACGTAGTTTTGAGATGTTTTCTAATTTTCAAACTTGTTACATATAACATAGGTTCTGAGATGGCACTTTGTCGATAACTTTTTTTAGGGTTTTCCAATGTTGTCACTATTTTATTAATATTTCCAAATGCACTTTGCATTGAAGTCTAAATTTGTCCATAATATTTGCAAGCCTGACTTTCTAGTCAAATTATGGTAATCTTAAAAACATTGCATGCATTAGTTAAATGGAATCTAAAGCATGGCAAAGTAATTTATTTATGTGTGGCACCCCTCTTCCATTAATCAATATATCGGTCAAAAAAAGTGGAACTCTTTTACCTACATACCGGTATCAGTCCTAGGAATTCAACTAGCACTAATAGGATATAGGTGAATCATCAACAAACCTCATTTTATTTATTGATAAAGTTTAATACATAGGTTGCAGCTGTAGACAGACCTCAGGATTGCAACACTATACCAAACAAAAGATAACAGTAGAAGCAAAGCTAGACCTAACCCACAAGCACGGCTTGGGTCCTAGATTGAAACCATTAAAGTCTTTGTACGTCACTTGCTCCTAAAGGAACACCTTTATGGTTGGGTCTTCATCGTACTGCTTTTCTGGATAGGTCGTAATAATAGTAAGGGTGAGTATACGAGATACTTAGTAAGTCATGAGAATTAAGGTGGCATGAAAAGGTTAACAAGAGTGGTTTGGTCTTGTTCGGCAATTCAGTGTGTTTTTAAATCATCTTTACAAATTCTGAGTGTTCTCTTTTAAGTTATTGGATAGAGACACACCTCAATCTATTTTGTGAGTTGCCTAAAAACAAGTCACCATATTTAATGGGAAGAGACTCGCATCTCAACCCATTTCACAAGTCGCTTTGCAATAACTTGACTGGATTCTGATTCAAAGCGTATAGTCCCAGACGGTACCTCCATTTATGTGCTTTTAATTTCTTTTATTTTCTCAATCACAACTCAATTTCATCTTATCAAACTCTATTCTTAGGGCCAAGTGACACTCTGGATCAAACAAACCCATTTTAGACCACTCACGTCTTCCACCGGCCATGTAGGTTGGTTCTGGTAATGATTCCCATACCACAACAAATTTTTCCACAAATTTTTTCCAAATACAAGACTACGCTAGACGGATCACTTCTCATCCACCCATAACCATGGGCATGGCTGTTCGAACAGATTATAACCTTTGTAAAGGTTGCATACTTTACCCACACGACATGAGCTTGCTCCCAACACCCAATATGTATTGATTAAATACACATGGTGAAGGGAAGTTTACAATAAGGCATTTCTAAAGCATTCCCGGTATAGTCAGTTGTCAACTAAATGGGTCTCATACCAAGTATTAGGCAAGTCCTAGACTTCCCATACTCAGATTCAAATATTGAGTGTTGAACAGGCTCAAACGGAGCTTTGGCTAAAAAATATGAATTTTATAAGATTAAATCATTTTCTAGATTAAAGAAAAGAAATTAAATATTTTTTAGAAAAGAAAAGATTTGAATTAGAAACTGACAGGTAGGGCCAGATCGAGAGAGGTAACATAGACTTTTATTTCTCTGCTAAGTAGGTTAACGGGCTCAGGAGGTTGTTGTTAGGCTACGTAATAGGGCCGAAGGGGTTTCGGCTAAGCAGGGGAAAAAGGCCGAAGGTCTATGGGCTTCGTTGACATATGGGCTAGCCCAAATATGCGACCTAGCCTACAAGGCCTACGTGAGGCACAGGCAACTACCATGGCTGCCACATCGCCGGGCATAATCGACAACTAGCGATGACCGATGGCATTCCAGCGAACACTAATGAACCAACATGATTGGATGTTGTGGTGCTAATGAGGGGAGGATGGCGAAGTGATTGAATGGCTCGAATATGCTCGGGGAGGCCAAAATGGGGTCGACGACATGTGGCAGTAGAGCTCTAGCGAGGGTGCATCATTTATCCTCCTCCGGTGACCAAATGAACAGAGGAGTGGCTAGGTTTTGGGCTCCATTTGAGGCAGTGTGAAGACCAAAAGAGAGTGGTAGAGAGAATTGGTAAGAGCTATCTTGGAGAACAAGAAGAATAGTAATGGTAATGGCGCTCGGTGGATAGGGAAAGAGGAGTAGAGGGTGCTCAAGGCTAGAGTGAGCTAAGGGAGTGCGGTGGAGCAAGGCTATCCTCGATTGATTTATAGGTGAAGGCTAGTGCTAAGCAATGCTCGCGAGAGGTGGTGGCACATGGTCCAAGCTCTCTAGGCTAAGGTGGTATGGGTCTCGTGGCGCGAGGGCAGCACCATGATGATCATGTCAACCGGAGTGAAAAAAGCAGACGCAGGCGACACGGCGACAGCAATAGAATAGGACAGAGAGAGCCTAAGAGCGTGCCGAGAACTAGGCAGAACAGATGTCATTGCAGCGCAATGCAGGGCAGAATAGTGTGGTGTGGCACCATGATGGTGCTGGCCAGAGAAGAAGAAGAGAGGTGGACGTGGCTACTGGTGACATGACACGATGAACGTGATAGCAACGAGTGTGGGGTAGTGTTATGGCACGGCTCGATGAGCACGGCGAGCTTATTCTAGGGCTATAGCCACGGCCGTAGGGCAAGTGCGAGCGGAAGAGGGTGGTGCGAGAGGGCAATGTTGGTGCAGCACGGTCGTGTGGTCACACGAGGCAGCAAACGATGTGTCCTGTGGCGCATTTGCCCGATCTCGTGGTAAGCATGGGAGCGGCATCGGAGGTAGGGGATAGACACACCTTGGTGTGTTAGGCAGCTGTCCACTGTGCGGGCGATGGGTGTGCCATACCTGTCAGCTTGCGCATTAAGTCATAGGCACGCACGATGATGGCGAGCGAGCGGCTATGCGCAGGAGAGACAAAAACAGGTCGTGGGCTGTGTGTAGCTGGGCTAATAAAAGGGAGAAGTAGACCGTGTAGACCAGAAGAGAAAAACAATGACCAGGATGAATAATAGTTTTTTTGAGTTTTTAGGAATATTTTGAAAATAGAAGATTTAGAAGTTTGAATTTGAACTCAAATTTGATATTTGAAATCTGAATCATTGGAAGAGAATCTAGGGTAGGTTTGGAGAGAATTTAAGACCCATACGTTCATAGGCTCTTGAAGAAATCCAAAAATATCTAAATTTTTCTAATAAGTTTTTATTTAAATAGTTTTTTTCTTGGGCGTAAAAACACATGTGTTACATTATGTTTCTTGTTTTTATAACTTGTTATATTCAGAAGTAAAAAAACTTTTAGATTATCACTCTTGGTTTACTCCTAACTATTTAAATAGTGCTTGTGTTTATGTTTATGTTTAGAAAGTGCTTCTCTTCATCTAGCATTGCAATCCCACATGTTTATGTTTATGTTTATGTATATGTATATGGATGTGGATGTGAATATAGATGTAAATTTAAATGTATATGGATATGAATATCAATATGGATGTAAACATAGATGTGAATTTAGATGTATACGGATGTGGACGTGGATGTGGATGTGGATGCAAGGATTCTAGGTGATTTCTAGGTTTCTGGTCTAGGGTTTTTGGGTATATATATGTATGTATGTATGTGTGTGTTTGCTATAGGTTCCAAATAAATTCTGGAGAATTCAGGTCTTGTTTTTTTAATTTTGCTATTATAGGTACCGGTTCTTTGTATGAAACCAGCCCCAATTGTTAAGAAAAGGTGCCAGTTCTATATAGAACTAACACCTATAATAGTGCACAACAAACCCCCTAGTAATTATAGGAGCCGGTGCTTAGTTACATAATTGGCACCTATAAGACTCAGTTTTACATGTGAACCGGCATCAATAACCTGGGTCATTGTTATCACCTGCGAGATGCCAGTTGAAAATCTAGCAACCGTAAGGGATTCCCAACCGACCCTATGTGCTTTCCAGGTGTAGTAGGTGAATGCACGACCATCACTGCAATACAAGGCATTAGACATTCCGTAACAATGTGTTTTTTAACAATTAATCAAAAATTTAACACAGAATAAATTTTATTATGAACTTATTCATTTGTCAGCAGTAGTGTGTTGCTAATCACCTTATGTGATGAAAAGTAGGGCTGTCATCATAAAACTTTGTGACGTTTTTTTTTCGTTCGCCAAACATTTATGAAGTTATTTATCATCATTGATTCAACTGAAAACATCATAAATTATTCGATGCGGTGTTGTCACGTGAATAACCTGATAACATGATCCAACGTGACAGAACTTAATAATGTGGCATATGAATTGAGCCTAAAATGTTTTGAACCCAATTTCAAGAACATCTCATATGGCTGGAAAATTAGCCTCGTTTTAGTTGGCATATTTGGCCCAATTAGCTGCCATTTTTTAGCCCATTAGACAGCCCACACAAATACATATATTAAATATAACACGGTGTGTAAACAACACATTAATTTATAATAGTAGTTCACTTTAGAAATGCCATATTTCCCATTAATTGTTCAGACCAAAACCTCCCAAAGACCATAATACATTAAGTTTCACATATCCTAGGTAGCATGATTTACAGACCATAGCAAAGACTTGTTGCTAACAAACAAATTTGAATACTCATCATCATTAACTGCAGAAACAAAAATAAAGATTAATAAGCCAAGAAATATCAAATAGAGAAACAATAGCCTAACTTATTATAACTACTCATATTAGTGATTAGTTAGGACATGATTCAATAGAAATGGTATTTAATTAGGCTCCAATCGTTTCGCTTAGGCTTCTTCTTATAAGCCAAAACTTAAATTTTAAAACTTAATTTTGAAATTGATTTTGTGGTTTTTTGTCTATTTTACAACATTTATTTTTAAATTGCTATGCATATATAAATGTTTTATTTATAAATTAATTTTTAGACACTAATAAGATATTTCTCTTGTTATTCCAATAAGCAAAACGATGGGAGCCTATCCACGTGTGTGAATAATCTCCTTCATACTTATATCTATAAAAGCATCATCTCACAGCAAATTGAACATGCCATCTTTAGGATATTATCACCTGAATAAGGATACTCAATCACAATGCAATAAAAGCTAAAGTAATTATGTGCTACAAAGTCGTGGGCAATTTGAGATCTCATGTTATTCATTCAAAGCCATCATTTAAGCAAATCAAATCAATTAACCAAAACAGGAAGAGCTTGTGTAAATTATTACATTCTTTTACGTGGATGTATTTAGATTCACAGTTTTTGAGTCTTATTAAACACAAGTAAACCAAAAACTAAGAACTGAATCACAAAATAAAATAAACTTTAAACTATCTATTCCGTCTCACAATTTAACTAGTGGAAAATAACCTCACTACTCATGAAGAGTGAGAATTAAAAGATCTGGTGTAGAATTAATTCCAAAAGAGTAAATTTCACAATACTGTAATTATTTTGACAAAACTATAACTTTATTTAGATGAGTATTTCAGAAAATTACAACAGTAACAAATGATTTTATTATAAAACTGCAACTTTACCTCTCTATTTGTGTATGACATGTGGACCTGACTTACATCATCATGGGCATTGTATGTGTGTATGACAGATGGATCCAAAACTTATCAGACAAATTAAATTATAACTTTCTAATAAAATCATACTCTATTGTTGCATGTCTCTGAAATACGTAGCTAAAGTTGCAGTATACTATAACTTTGACAAAATAGTTGTAGTTATATGAAATTTACTCATTCCAAAAAGGAATGACTGTCTTCATGCTACATGCTACACATGCATACATCCCTAAAATTCTCTGAAACACATACAGTGCTAGAAAAAGATGCACAAGAACACAACTATGCACGCCTATCAATCCCAGCAGCAATACACAGAGAGAGATATCTGAGGAGGCAGCAATATAGCAGTGGTAGAGATCAACTGGGAGACATGGAGTCATGGAGGAAGTGTAGCTCGAGGAGGTGGTGTTGGAAGAGAACAAAATTATAGAAGATTTGGAGCCTTTCGAACTCACCAAGGTGACAACAACGGTATGCGAGGTGGATGCTGTTGAGGAGGAGGCACCATTGCCCAGGAAAGAGGCTGCAAACCTCCTCGCCTCATCTGCCCCTCGCACCTTGCCTCTGGATGGCCACTGTTTCCTCTTCGGTGGATATGGCACGGCCAGGGGATAGCACGGTAGGGGGAGGACAGGGAACGGTGCTGAGGCGACATGCTCGCTGGCTAGAGAGATAAATAGAGAGGGAAGAGGGGATGGGTGGGAGGTGGAGGATTCAAGGGACATAAAACCTTTTTCATCTCTCCCTGTGAGCGTGAGATTTGAAAAAAAAAAGGATGATGAGCGCTCAAGAGCTCTTTTTGTGCGGATGACCACTGGGCATTTAATTGTTACTTTAAAACTCCAGTGCTATGTTTAACCTGTAAAATACAATTACACATGTTGGGCATTTGGATGCTATTGTGTAAACTCCGGTTCTATTTTTTTAAAACTTTGGTGTTCCTAGTGTTTACATTCCGAGTGACTTTCCGTAAATAGGCTATAACTTTTGCATACTGTATTCATTTTCGACATTCATGGGGTTTTTGGAAAGCTAATAAAAAGTTACACTTGAAAATTTGGTGATCCTCAAAAGTCTAACTCAGATAGCTTGCACAAGGCTCTGTAAAATTCAACGATCCTCAACAATGTCGTTTGGGCGCTCAAAGCAGCTTACATAATGCACCTGCTTCTGCTGACTTATATATAAAGAAAACTCTCACGAAAAATGTTAGGTGAGGATGGAGGAGATGTGAGTCAAAACAATAACTATCAAGACTGTCTTGCCCAATGGGAAAAGGAGGCACCGGGAATTCGAGTTGGACCAAAAAATCTCATCAGTCACTGAATGTCGATTCGCTTCCACAGCACGCACAACGTTGCAGCACATAAAAAACAATTCCAGCCTGAAAGTTTACGCTGGAGGATGCCATCTACCATGGTAGTAGCCACACACAGTTAACCACCCCTGCGATGGAAGGAGCACCACAGTGTTGCCCTTCGGCCCTTTTCGAGGACAGATGCTGCATGAATGCTCGACTACTTCTTACATTGAGAAGTGACAGCCATGACTTCAATGACGATGAGGCAGTGCTTGGTGCCTTCAGTTAAATTTGTTAAAACTAGATTCACACAATTCTGGAGGTAACATGCTAGTTACCGCTGCTACTGATGTACTAGCAACAATAATTTAAATTCAAATGAAATTTTTATATTCAATTTGAAATCGTGTTAACTCCATCTTCTCTTGTGAGGTTATTTGTTGTTACATTTCCAAAGAAAAGGCAAAAATGATTGATACGATTTTACAATTGCATCTATTGTGTTACATTGTCACGGACTTTTGAGTTATATTTTTGTGATGCTGAGTGATTGTGCTATGATTTTTTTTCCAGCTGGCTACTGGTGCAGCGGTATGTACCAAGATTTGTGACTAAAGCTAGTATATACTTAGAACACTGCGCCTAAGCAAGAGCTTGCTTCTGTGATGCTGCTCACCATCCATTAATTTCTTCTGACACAGTAGCTCACAAAATCTGTTGCGTAATTGTGGTTTTATATCATGACGAGTGGCACGATCACTTGTAGGGTAGAACGTCATCTTGAAAGTTCAGATCTAAATAAAAAAACGTTTACCCTTTTAGCTAAATTTGGCAACTTTTTCTTCGGGATTTGGTGTGCAAGTTTGATGTTGATTTTACAAAACTATTCACGAGGCCAAGAAGTCAAATAAAAGTTCATATAGAAACTATTATTAATTGTCCAGTAGTCATCAATAATAAGAATTCATTTACATATACTCCAACTGCCATGAATTAAGGAAGGCCGGAGATGTAAACCACTTTTCTTGTGAAAAAAATGTAAAAAACCAAAAATGTAAGTTGGTGCAATGCTACTGTTAGTGATATGTCGTAGAGATAGCGTAAAGATGTTATATATATCACGTACTGTATTTATGATATAATGTACTGTATTTATGATATATTAATTTATTTCTTGAAATAGATATTATCATTATTGATTAATAAGTATAGGACTTATTCATAAGACTAATATCATATGTTACTATTTCTAAGTTATTTCTGATTATACATCATATAAAAACAAATATGATTGTAAGATCAGTATATGTATTAATTAATAATCATATCTCATAGATAATAGTATAGAGATTCAAAATCAATAATATAGACATATATTAGTGAGCATATGTTGAATAGACTTGCTATGAGATACTATAAAGATTTTATGTGTCATCGGTTAATCTCAAGTAGTGTTTATGTAAACTACTTAGACTTGAGATCATCATAATTTTTAACATACGTAGTAACTTATTTTGAGACTACTAAATACTACTTCGTAACAAGATAGTCATAAAATTAGTCTTCAAGTTTGCTCTGAAATATACAGTATAATATGAGTGATTAAGATAGAATTTATCTCTCATATGGAAGAGATATCTCTAGACCCCTCGATGTAATGAATTATAGAAGTACATGACCATACCAAGGTAATTGAGAAGTTAATCATAATTTCATAATTTATCATAAGATCAAGAGAGTCTTTAAGCTATTAAGAAAATGATATCTTACATTGAGCTCAATTGATATTGTAAAGCAAAGGAATTCATACATGAGAACATTAAAGGTTCAGCTGATATAATCTTTATGTATACTTTAGGGTTAATATATCTTGCTAGAGACTATTATTAATAGGGTGACCATAAAGACGTTTTCGGGTCGTAACCAAATATATGTAAACCTACAGGGTCGCATGTTTAACAGGTTGAAATATTTATTTGAATGTGATTCGAATAAGGGCTCAATTGAGATAAAGATCCGAGTAGACTCCTATTGAGCTACGATTCTCTAGACCCAAATGAGAAAACCTATATATAGAGAGACAGGAGGTCGAGAAGAGACACCTCGCCTTGAGAAAAAACACTAGACACTACTTTCCAAGCCAAACCCTAACCGCTTGTGAGTACTATTACACCCGTAATTGGCGTTCTAACGTCGGACGTGTGGATAATGGTGGAGGCGCTGCTCGTTGCAGCATTGATCGACATCAGGATCACGGCGATCAACTGTTTCATTTACCACCTCGACACGCAGTAGTTGGATCGGCTTCTCCAACACTACTTTCGCTACACTGCGCATCTCGTGGTAATGGTCTATAATCCCTTCTTCATATGATATACATGATAAAAAAATTAATATCTTATTCCATGCCTTCTACGATTCAGAATGAGGACCCAGCTCCGAGGGCTACTCATAAGAAGGTGAAGGAATGAAACAGGTCACCTATTTGATTTGTTGTCTTCCAAGATAATTAAAGAGACCATATGGATTTATGAGGTTCATGTGCATCTTCGTCCTTGTCAAACGTGAATTAATAAAGCAATTACTGTGAATAACCAATTACACTTAGGCACCGTTATTCAGTAGAGGTGGTTGAAGCTGCTTCCTTGTTTCTATGAATAAATTTTTCATTCTTGTAAAAAATTTATATAGAATTTTAAAAAACAAATAAATTTATTTTTTAAGTTTGTAATAAGCTAATACTTAATAAACTATGCTAATGACTCATGTCGTTTTCCGTGCGGTGAAAAATCCCACCTAACCTCCAATAACGAACAGTACATTACTTTTGGGTTTAGCCAACTTAGTGATCATCATCACCTTTAAATCATTCATATTAGGATGGCGTTGATAAGAGCGAAGGTGAATGGCCATCGCTTTCTTTTTCAAAACGACAAAAACAAATATGCAGACAAATAATATTATAAATATTCTAATATTACTTGAAACAAAAAATTAATCACTTAATACACAAAAGTCTTAAAAAACATCAGCTACAATACCACCAGAACGGACACATTACCATAGGCTACAGTAAAAACAACAAAATCACTTTCAATAAGAATCGTTAAAACTTCACCCATTCAAATTCCTTTATGTGAAAACTAATAGACATAAGTTATATATATATATATAGCCTAGGTCCAATTTTTGTAAAAAAAATATAAAAAGCAACGGATAAAATCGATGGTTCTAAGTAAATTTTAATACGAACAACAAATGCCGTGCGCTATTAAAACATCGTTGATAGATTTGCGCCAAACTTTGCAGTCATAAACTAGACTTAAGAATCTAAAAAAACATTACTCAAATCCAATGATTAGATCAAAATTTGTAAGCAATCTAAGACCAGGAAGAAACATGCTAAAACTCATCCTGTGCAAAAAAGCAAATTAAAAAATAGAGTTAAAAATGAATTTAATAAACTTTATTAATCAATTTAAGTCTTTGAAAGTGCTTAAAAAACACCCCAGCTCTCTCAACTCTTTCTGTCTCAAACCCTAAAATGTCAATCTTTATCTTTTGTTTCTCAATGTCTCTCTATCGCTTTTTCTTTACCTTTTATATCATGAAATAGAGACGGCCCAATATGACTTAGTCCAATATAACCTAATTAACTCATATGGACATATAAAAAGCTCATAATCAACTACAAACTAATCCATCAGCCTTCTAACCGATCCAATTTTATCACGTTCAAACACCCATGGATCCCATGGACACAAAACTCCCCTCCCCTGTTCCAGTGTCATTCATTATTTTCATACGACCAAGCTAGGCATAATTGATATAGATCAACTCTGACCTTAAAAACCTCATCTCTCGTTACTCACTATAATTATCTCCTAGCTTCACATGCACATTAAAGATAAAGAAAATATCTTCCAAAAACAAGTTGGTTCTAACTGGATCCATATTATAATAATAGCTTTTGCTAACTATTAATCACAAATATTACACATGATCTAACAAAATGATAGGCCCCTCTGCACTGCAACCAAGCGCCTTAGCCTCAACATCAACAATGTAAATAAAAAAAGATCAACTACCTCAGTGATAAAAAGCATGCAACTGCAGAACCAAAAGAGTAGCTAATTTCTTTTCATCTAGTATACCAGATCTCTGCAGAGGGAATTCAATTCCCTAGAGTAGAAATACAGAAGAAAACTTGAGGGCAGTAGGAAGGCAAATACCATATCCATGTTCACTAAAAGAAAATCTTGTCACATGATCCAATGAGAAAGAAAGGCATCAGGAATTCAAGCTCAGATGACAGGCACCTTCGTTACAAATCAACAAAGAGTATCTCACATCTGTAGCCCCATCTTCGGATGGTGGGGGTGTAACAGTTTTCTCTTGCCAGCTCACAAGACCAATGAACATGTGACTGTTAGTGATGCTCACCCCTACCACTCTGGGAAGCGTTGCCATCGAACCTTTCAACATAGTTTTCTAGTTGGAATACTATTGAAACATGGAATCTTCTATTACTATACAATTGTCTCCGCCTAACTTGCATTAAATATTTTCTTTCTCTTCATACAAGATTCCACGTCATCAAATAATGCAGACAGTTGGATTAGACATTGATCTTATATAGGACGGTCTGATTATAGGCTCCATGTAAACTTGTGGCATGTTCAGTTTCCTCGAACACTGCATTTAATCCACATACCAGCCCATTTAAAATCCACCTCAGCCCACCCCAGTATCAATCCTCAGCGGAATACCAACAAAGGAGTCCGCCGATTGCATCGCCACGCATCGATCTGTCTTCCTCCACCTGAAACCATCAATCACCCTCTCCACATAAAGAAACAATGCTTTGGTTCGTCTTCATGACCTTCACCTTAAAACCTTCGGTCGCATCCGCACTTCAATAAACTGAAAACATCTTGTATTCTACTAGAGGATCTCTTGATCGGTGCCCATAGGCAGCACCCTAGCAGCAGGCCACAAATCAACAGCTTGCAATTCTCCTCCCACATGTAGCATGTTTTCCATCCACGTAACTTCATCAATCCATCAATCTTCACTTAACCAGATTATTTGTTCTCTATTGTCCTTCACATTATATAAAAGATGATTTGGTTTATGTTGCCTATTGCTATGAAAGTTCGAAAGAACATTGGTGTTCCCAATATTCAGCAGAATATTGCTGGTTTAGTTTCTGTTGTTCTACACGAGGCTTCTAAGGTTTACACATGTGATCAATTCTACTCCTTTACACTGTTTTCATTTACATTTCAATCAGAATAAGTTCATCTGGTAAAAGATTTAAGACTTGGAACAATGGAAGTATGGTAATGCCCAACTTTATGTTTGTAATGCTTGAAGGACAGGCATCACATCTGAGGTATAAACATTTATCATTTGTTCGATATTTCCTTGCTGTCTTTAATTCATTAGCCTCCTTTGATTCCTTGATCATATATACACGTATTTGTAGGAGCAATTATCAAGTTATTTCCTCCAGCCAACTTCAACTTATCTAATATATATTACATAAATTATTCAACGTCATAATAGAAAGTAGTCGTATATATGCTGTGTATCCTACAGTTTAGTACTATAACTGCAATTTGCTATGAAGAATCACTGATTTTTTTATACAATTTCCGATTTGGACCCCTATTTGGATCATTATTGTATTGTGCAGAAGTTTTATGTGCTGCATTAGTTCTACTTTCCCTTTCAACAAACCCCTTTTAAGAATCTTTCACTTCCAAAACATATTATCCCTTTACTTCTGTCTGCTTTTGCAAAAAAAAGTCCATATTTTCATTCTATGATCAGTTGCTTAACTTGATGAAGAGTACTTTGGCATGCATACTAAAACTTATTTGAATGAAGTTAATTAAATGCTTTGCATGAATCCCTCAGCAACCCGCGACGTTTTCGTCTAGTACATTTTATGATATAAACTTAGGGTCAATTGTGATACATCAAAATGCAATTATATGTCCTAACGATCGATTGTTTGGATTTTGTGGTTGCTGACACTTGAATAGCATATATTTCGCACTGAAGTTAGAAACTGTAACGTCTCCAGTAAATTTCATCTTGCATGAATTAATTATACTTATGTCGCATGTCATGACGATTAACTGCAGTAACTGCATCTCCTGCTGACTTAGAGATAAATTGGAAACTTCTCCATCTCCATACTGAAGCAAGAAAAACTATCAAGCGAATTGCTAGCAGAGTAGCATTAAGGATGCATGGAGGATCTAAGTGAAAACCATAGTTATCCTGATGGTCTTGCGTAGTGGGAAAAGGAGGCACCGAAAATTTGTGTTCAACTGAAATATCTCGTCAGTTCTGAAAACAAAAACTGAAATATCTCGTCAGTCAGTTTCAGTTCATTTCGATAGCACATTATGACTTCCAGTTCATTTCCATAACTGGTGGTAGCGACGCACACCTAGCTAACGATTTTGGCAGCGGAAGAAAATTGATGGTGTTACCCTATGAGCTTTTGAGGCTTACCATGGTGCTGCCTGGGCTTCGTTGGTAGAACGAAAGCCATGGCCTCAATGACAAGGAGGAGGTGCTTGACACTGTAGCACCACTTCAACAGGGCTGATAGTGGTAACCGGCCTGTTACCGCTCCTTAGTAACGTGTTACTGATGGCACCGGAATAATTCAAATTCAACTATTTAAAATTTCATATGAAATTGTGTTAGGTCCATCTTCTATTGCAAGTTTTATGTATTATTACATTTAAAAATGGAGAAAAGGATCGAGAAAAAAAGATTCAAATACAAATTTGAAATTGTAAGTGTTACATTTCTATATATGACAAATTTCTCCCAGTGGCAGGTACCAAATTTTTCAAAACAGGCCGGTATTTACAATAGTGTGCCTAAGTAAAAAATTGCTGCTGTGGTGCTGCTGACATGCATTTCTTACAAAGCCATCAGCGCTCACAATATCTGTTGCGGATGATTTACAGCATGTAGAGTTAACTGAACAGTCGGAGTGCTCAATAGTGCAGGAATTTCTGACGAGATGAGTGTCATGGTCTCCTATAAGGTATTACATCATCTGGAAAGTTCAGATCTAAAAAAACAATCATCTTGAATGTAAATTTGCAAACTTTTTTTTTTGGACTTGGTGTGCAAGTTTGACCGTGATTGCATATCCTTCCATTCAATCATCAAGATAACTACCATAGGGCGGCTACAAGTTACCAATCCTTCCATTGCATATCAGTTAATATCTATGAATATATGCACCCTAGGTATGCCAAATTTCTCAGGCGGCTACAAGTTACCAATCCATGCGGTTTCCAACAAAACCAATATGTTGAACATTGTGCCTGAGTATGAGTTGCGAGCTGCTAATCACCCATTCTTTAATGAACCAAAAGCGCACAAGACCAAATGTTGATTGGTTCATTGCTACCCGAAAACCAAACCTATTTTTATTATTTTTCTTGGTTTGGTTGTTTGCTCTACTAACCACTTTACCGTTTGCATTTTGTAGAAACCAAATTCTTGTAAAACCGAAGAAACTGACCCAATTAAACCGAGGAAACTGAATGCCACCCCTACACGATTTCAAAAAACTACCATAGGGCAGTCAGATGGCATGTTTCAAATAGTTTTGCATGAAAGATTATACCACAAAATAATAGGAGATATTTTTTTTCTTGACATACATTAGACACATAATTGAATTGTATCTATCATTCACCCCAAAAACTTAAGCTAATGAGGAAAGAAGTGATTCATTTATACTTCAATGTTCCTCTAATATCTAAGCTCTCTCAAGCCTAAGGCATAAAATAGTAGCAGAAACGTCATTTATTTAAATTGTAGCAACTGGGATTCACATTCGAGGGGCTTGGCTCAAATTTATACCATGTTGAGTTGTTCTCGCATTGTAGAATTAGTTGGTTAGTTACTTACACTTTGAGTAATAATCCTGTATGATATTACCTCAATGATAAATAACATCAAAGTTCCCCGTACATTCATGAACAAGTTTCCATTAACATAGTTGAAGGATTGTAATATAAATATATAGAGAGGGTGCTAAGAATCCAAATTGACAAGTTCTCTCCGATAGTAATGGAAGACATCAAAAATCAGTATTCAAGTTCTAATGGACCCCTCCGTGTCAAAGAGATCACCTCTTCTTGTCCTGCATTGCCTCTTCAAACGTCACTTGTCATATGGCTCTTTGAAGTCCTCTTGGGTAGACATCAATTGTGGAGTGTTTGTAGTGCTCTTCTTTATTAGAAGACACAGAGCTAAAATGTTCTTGAGCTCTTCTTTTCATTAAGACAACTGCATCTTTCATACCACGGAGCAAAAGCAATTATGTTGAACAATAGCGAGTAGGATGTTACTTAGACATCGGAAAACATGTGGAATCATCAAATTATAATGTTAGTGTCTATTACATAGAGTTCTCCATGGAAATGTAACTTTTGCTTAGCAGACAGTTCTTTGGTATTTTAGATTTTATAAAGTTGTTCTAATATAAAATTGATAGTCAAATCTTATGTAAGTATCAAATAATTATGATGGGAAGGAGTATCAACTGACAGCGCAACTTGTATCTGCTATATCCTCTCTAGTCTGTACCACACTATTACTTAGATGAGACTAGCATTGTTGAAGAATATTAATGGCTTACTGCTTATATATGTTTTTTGGACTATATAATCCAGTTGAAAGATGTCAAGTAGGAAAGGTACCAGGAATTACCACCCTATCCATGCACTCTCCCTCAGTGTTTGTATTTTTGTTCTCAAAACAAGCTTGCTCGTGCACAATTGAGACAATGGATCTAGTTTGTCAACTATCAACATGTATACAATTGACTATAGGAGTATCCAAATTAAGTGTCAACTTGTCATGCATAGGAATGGGAGACATCAGGGACACATCTGGAATCCAAATTATATCCAAGCATTGTACCAAAACACCACAAAGAGCACAAAGCTAATGGTGTTTCCCCGAACCCACCACTACGATCCCATTGTGTACAATAGTCGTATGGATGGTTAATCGAGCTACTACTAGCTAGATCATGGATTATCACAGGTGTTCATCTCTCCCTATACCCCCAAAAAAGCATGGAGCCAACATCTGATCATTTGACATATATGTAGAGCCATTTTTTTCTTACATTTTTTTATTAGAATAACATGTATCAACATAAATCAATGAAGATCAATTTTTATTGAACAAGTGCAATTACATGGAATGATCAAATGGTGGTGCTTAACTCAACCTCAATGTTTTATGATTGCAATTAAAACACTAAGTATTATAACTTGAGGCAAATAACCATGTCTCGTAAAACCGCACCAATACGGGGACAATATAACATGTCCAACACATGTTTACTTAAATTTATTATGATGGGTGGTTTAACTCTTCATTGCTTTAAACAATATAGCTGATTTTTCAATAAAGTTGCACTACCACAGAAAACAGCTTCAATGCCGATTTTAAACTTGCATTGGGTCCTCAACTGGCACAAAACTTGTGGCACTAATAAACTCCGCTCATCAGTGCCAGTCTAGGGCCTATCACTCAAGGTTACGAGCTGAAAAAAGACCCATCCAAATCATATACCAAATATCCAAATCAATAGATACATGCCCAAATAGCCAGATCAATACCAAACGTCCAAATCAATACACATATACACACCTAGATCGATACCAAATGTCTAAATCAACATCTCACAGTTCAATGTACACACAAATCAATGTGCACAGTTCAACATCTAACAAAAGCAAAACAATATCACATATCATTATAGCACCAAAAATGAAGAACTCACCACCAATGAGGCCATCGATCTCTCTCGAGCTCCATGTTCGCTGGATCCACCACCTTCTCCTTGTCCTCCTCTACCAAGTCATCGTCATCATTGTGGTCATCATTGAACCAAACTAGGTCCACTGCCTTCTCCTGCTCACCCTTCTATTCTCCTCTCCGTCATAATGAAAGAGGCGGCGTGGGGCTAGATCTAGTAACCCCAAGCTCAAGCCCGCTGGATCCAGTAGGCCCGAATTTGGGGGCCACCAGATCTGCCCCCCATGCAGCCTCCTCCACCACGAATCGGTGATGCAGCTGGAGAGTGGGAGGCACGGAGAGAGAAGGGAGCTTGGGGGCTTGCAGCGTTGCAGTGGCTAGAAGGAGAGCTTCGCAGTGGAGGATGCAGGGCTGTAAGGTTAGAGGTGAACCAATATGGACGCCCTCGACCTCCTCACGATCGGATCTATCAGCCCATAGTGTAGTGGAGGTCAAGGGGGAGACGCAACGACCAGCAAAAAGGAAGAGAGAGATGGAGTGTCCAACGGTGAGGGAAAGAGGGAGCCACCGCTGCTTCCACCGTCGGTGGGCTCCTAAGCCTCGCCACCAGTTCCTATGAGGGCGACCGCCACAGCTGCCGCCTGGTGCACACGATAGGGAGTGAGAGTGTTGTGGGAGAGAAGGGAGAAGAGAGATAACAAGAGAGGAATTGAGAGAAAACGAGAGAGATCAAGGTTGTAGGCTTGCACGAAAAGAATAAAAGAGGGTTCGAGAGTGACCATGGCTTGGCTTGGATTTTCATAGCTCGACTCGACTTTATCAATGCTAGATCTTATAAAAAAAACTTGCAATGCTAGGTCTTTTAATAAATTATATTTGTCATCAATATTGGTTTTTTAAAAGACTCGGCATTGATTTATAGCGCGTGGGGTCTAATGGATAGGAAACTACGTCGGATTTAAGCGCTGATGAGGATGGTACTGACGATATTTTGTAGTAGTGTTAGGATTATACGAAACCTTTGGTCATAAAGCCTATAAATAAGTACAAGTTATAATACGTGAGGTTTTCTTTAACCATAAACGTGGCTCTAAAATTTACTAAAAGGGCATGCTTCTTCAAATTTAGCTTTTCCTCCATAATTATGTTAGGGGGTGATTTTACAGACGTGTTCAAATTGTTGTGGCTACCTACTGGATGATGAAGGGATTCACCTGGGCTGGGCCGATCCACCGACTCACTGGCCCAACCAACGAACTATTGGGCCGAAAGCACGTAGCGACGGCCAACGATTTGTTTGTTCCAAAATGGGTCGGTGCCCATTACAAAACTGGGCTGGCCCATACCTACGCCGCCGCTTCGACCGAGCGAGGCGCATCGTCCTCGTCCACGGCCACTGCGCGCGCCGCCGCTGACGACCGAAGCCACAGCCGCGGGAACGGACGGCCGCTTCGTTCGACGAGGTCTCGCCTTCCTCCCCCGCGAGGCTTTGGACTGGAGCATCTGCCGCCGCCGCCACCGCCACCGCCACCGCGGGCATGCACACCGGCCCGGCGAGGCCAGCGCCGCCCTCCTCCTTTTGCTCCACTGGTGATCGGCGTGGATTGGGACCTGCATTGATTCCTCTCGGTGGTAAGGACCCTAACCTGCCCTAGCTTGCTTGGATTTTTTTATTCGTTTCCTCCGCCGCGAGCAATCCCCAATCCCGTTCGATGTCCATTACCTGCACTAATACAGTAATATTACTAGTATGCTGCTGATACCGATTTGTTCCTAAGGGAAGAAGGTGGGGAATTTTGGGGGGTTCAATTGAAGTGTTGAACCCACATACCTGGATAGGATCATCATTTCCTTTTGATATTTCGAGGTGATATCATCTTCCCTGCTGGTGCCGCCCGTGGTTGAGAGCTTGATTGTTACTAGGTGCATGAGACGATGAGAAGTTGGTGGTAAAAATATTTTTTGATAATAGATTAAAACCCGGCCTCTACATCCAAACCGGATGTACACTGCCGATGATAGTAAAAATATAAATGTGATCTTGCTTTCCCCTACAGCTAAACAATGTTGTTTTAGAGGTTTAGCAGCAGTGTATTATTCTGTTAATCTTGGATGATTCAGTAGAGATGTTGTACTGATTCTCTTCATGTATCTTGTACATGAGGATTCTGTTTTCTTGGGACAATAGCAAGCCAATTCGATACTGGAAATAGAGAAATACCACCTGGTTTATTGAGTTGTCGATTTCTAGCCATATATAGACTTACATCGTTTAATATTTTCTTGGCCAGTAGAGGACTAGTCACTGCGAGCAACCAGAAAGGTAGTATGCAAATAATACTACCATGCTGGATAAGGTCACATGATTGTTTTTGGGACCCTGGTTAACAGCACTAATCACTATTCGATACCCATTACCTCTTTGTTTCTTGTTGATGCTTACTGATGGATAGTTGCATGAGATACTTTGTCTCAGGCTTTTAGAGGGCATTATGTGAAAACCAGTCATTCGACTTCTCTTATAAGCCAGTAAAATTATAGTGTGTTGTCAGTCTAAAATTCTGCTAAAATAGATAAATCAACCGCAAACTTCTCGATTTCAGGTGTGACAAGCACCTTTTTATTGAATTCTTCTGATGACATGTCCATTTGCAAGCTGCAGGAGTATCTTCTGTGCCGAAGAAATGTCTGCCTCTGAAAACCAGGCCACTCAAGCTAGCAAGGGTGACCCTCCCAGGATCAAAATACGTATACGTCTACCACTGAGAAAGAGGTTGTCTAATGGCCTGCTCACTGATAAAAAAGAAGCATCTGATGATACAAGCAATGCCCAAAGTGATAGAGTGCCTGCACAAACTAAGATCAAGATACCACGCAAGAAGCTGACAATCAAGGCAGCTCAGAGTTCCACCAGCAGCATCTCCACAAGAGGACTATGCAATGAGGCCAATAACAATACCTCAAGCAAGACACTTCTCAGTGAACCTAATTGTGACATTTCTAGCAACAAGCTACCTGAAGAAGCCAATGACAGCATCCCAAACAAGAACCTGACAATCACTGCAGCTTGGCATCACGTAAGTAGCATCTCCACAAGGGGACTGTGCAATGAGGCTAATAACAATACCTCGAACAAGACAATTCCCAGTGAACCTAATTGTGACCCTTCTAGTGACAAGCTACCTGAAGAAGCCAATGACAGCATCCCAAGCAAGAACCTGGCAATCGCTGCAGCTCGGCATCACGCAAGTAGCATCTCCACAAGAGGACTGTGCAATGAGGCTAATAGCGTTACCTCGAACAAGACAATTCCCAGTGAACCTGATTGTGACCCTTCTAGTGACAAGCTACCTGAAGAAGCCCATGTCACCATCCCAAGCAATAACCTGACAATCACTGCAACTCAGCCTCACACGAGCTCCACAAGAGGACTGTGCAATGTAGCTAAGAACAATACCTCGAGCAACACACTTCGCAATGAACCTAATTGTGACAGTTCTAGTGACAAGATACCTAAAGAAGCCAATGACAGCGTCCCAAGTGAGAACCTGGCAATCACAGCTGGAGTGTGGGAAAAGCATGTTAGCAATTACTCTGCAAAAGAGGGTCTGTGTGAAGAGGCCAATGACAATATCCCAAGCAAGGCATATCCTGCACCAATTAAGGAATTACCTGCAAAGCCTGTAGAGAGCATGCCAAGCAAGAACCTGACAACTATGGGTGTGCTGGGTAAGGAGGAAAATAACAACTCCCTGAGGCTGTTTCATGAAACTAACAACACCATCCCAAGTAAGGTAGTAGTACCTGAAAATTCTAAGAACAGCCAAAGGAGGAACCTGGCAACCACTACCATGAAGCGTGAGGAGGCTAACAATAACATTCCTACAAGAAAATTGTCTGATAAGACTAAGAACAATACCCAAAGCAATAGACCAACTAAGAACAATACCCAAAGCAATAGACCAACTGATCCAGATAGAAAGAACAACCCACAGAAGAAGCTGTGTTCATCTGCAGTACATGCTGCTCATGCTAGACAGAACAACTCTGAAATGAAGACTTTAATCTCTTTTGGCCAGGCTGCAGAACCAGTCATCAATATAGCAAACTTGGAGGTCATAAAACAGTACCAAGAGTTTGAGGAGAAGGTCAAAAGAACTGTATACCTTGATTACTTTTCTCACCAGGCTACAGAGTCAGTCATCAAAACAGCTTTGAATCAATTTGGGACTGTGAGAGAGATCAATTTTTTGGTGAACTACACCATTCCCTTTAGCATCCCACAGTCTGCGTTAGTCATAATGGAGACTGAGAAGGATGCTGTGGCTGTGGTTAATGTGCTGAATGAGTTCCCTTTTATGATGTCTGGAATGCCAAGGCCTGTAAGGGCAACACGTGCTACAGCTGAGATGTTTAATGATCGCCCCCGGAGACCTGGGAGTAAGTTAGAGTTTCGCTGGGTGGGCTCTACAGATGCTGATTATCATATTGTCAAAAAGTTAAAGTTAATGTGCAGGAGACATGAGCTGGAGAACTTGGCATTAGTCAAGGTAAAATCTCATCCTCATTGGACTGCTTTGGACGTTCCATGTTATAGATCATTTTCTGTTAAATAGCAATCGTCTTTATCATGTCCTTTTCGATGAATTTAGTGATTTTTCTTCCTGTTATGTATTTCACTCATTGTTCAGTTAGTAATCAATGGAACTTTGAGGATTGATGTTATCCTTTTAATTGCTTTGAATCCTTGTAGCATGAACTGGAAGAAGAGCATTTCCTTGCAAAACATCAGGAAGAGATTTTGAATTGCAATCAGAGGAAGCTTGAAGCTGTGGACTCCATCATGTTGTCTGGCAAGTTCAACCACTTGTCACACATTTATAGCGTCAATGTGGATCAAGTGTTTTGCAACAAGTGGCTTGTGTAAATGGCCCTCGTTCTCCACATAGCACTGGTACCTTATTGGATCTGTTTAATGTTTGTGAATTGATGTCAACGATTCACAGAATTTGAAACGTCTAATGGAGTTTGGACTTAGGACTTCGGAGTAGGAGATCAAAGCTGCCTTCTATTGCTTATATTTGGCACTGAACAATCAACTATGTATGGATGGAAATTTTGACCTTGTGAACACACTAGTACTTGTGCTCGAGAAAGTTGATGCAGAAAGTAACGCGGTGACTATTCTGTTTTTCAATTTACCCCCTTTTAACTTGAAATGAACTTGAAATCTGTACATTTTTATTCGTTATGAACTTCATTGTCTCTTGCCAAATTATTGCCATCAAGGTGTGAATGCTGGAATATGTTAAAATTACATTGAACTTTGTAACCATGCCTTCTTACCACAATTCATGGCAAATTTATTTCGTTTTATTGGAAGGTGATTGAATGACATGCATCCCAGTTTTCATACTTTTCATTCAGATGTTCATTTTTTTAATCAATGCAAATATGAAATGGATCATAATTTGCATCTACTCTTCAGATGTTCGGCATATATTAGTGGAAGTGAGGAATTCACATAGGACATAACATCTGTTGCGGAGTCCGTGACAGCAGTTGTGGATAATCACAGCTGCAAATGTTGGGTTTGCTTAACTTCGCCAACAATTGCAGTCTTCTCCGTAATTCACCAACCATTAAAGGCAAGACAATTAGCTTGATACAAAAATACAAACTATAAACTAAAAAAGAACACTGCTCTCGTATAATATACATAAATTTATCCGAAAGCTTCATTGTATTGACATCATCTGTATCTATTGCCTAATTTAAGAAGTATACTATACAAACAGCAGCTTTAGTCATCGTCAAGGTTAAAATCATCATCGGAGCCACACTCAAGGAACGAGCCAACTGACTTGCGAAGGATGATGAAGGACTTATCATCCTGACAAAAAGGAATTTGAATAATGAGACGAAATATGCTGGTTACACATAGAAAAAAAGGGTCATAATTGATGCAAACAGCTGTAAAATCTGAAATATATTCGAAATACCTTCTTCATCCTCCGCACGGATTGCTTTGCATGTGTTGTCTTCTCTGAGAACGTGTGTTCAAGTTCTGTAATCAGAGATTGTTCTTCCTGTGTTATCTTCCCCGAGAACACGTTATCAAGTTCAGTCCTCCGTAGAGATTGTTCTGCCGGTGTTATCTTCTCTGAGAAGGTGTTGTCAACTTCAGTCCTCCACGGAAATTGTTCGTCATGTGTTATCTTCCCTGAGAACGTGTTGTGAAGCTCTGTCCTAAGCAGAGATTGTTCTGCGTGTGTTATCTTCTCTAAGAGGGTGTTGTCCAGCTCTGACAACGTGGCCGTCTCCTCCTTCCCTGTTAGAAAGATTGAGTATCATAGCAAACCATCTTTCCTTGTATGAAATAGGTAAATCATCTAGTTACTTACTATGATTTTCATACTTTCGAAGCAATGCCTTCTTCTCAACTTCAACTTTGGAGAACAGATCTGTGGAGCATAACATTTAATAGGAAGATTATCAGGCTAAAGCAATTTAACAGAACGCTCTTTACTGCTACAGCATGCAAATCTTTGGAGGAGAAAGCAGCCAGCCTACAATGTGCATTTTAGCAAACAAAGCATGGAATTTCAACTAAATTTGCCCTCTAGATGCTATGATGTGAAAAGATAAGAAAGACTCCAAAAATCAATTGTACCGATAGGTAGAAACGAGAGGCACATTTCATATATTACAAAAAAAAGCAACCATTAAATATGACTTGATACACATAAGAGCGATTATATGTAGGTGTCGATTGGTTTCATGTGATCATGTATGTAAGTTTTCAAATTTCAGAATAATATTTATTTACTGCATTCATTGCAGTATGTAGGATCCATTTCAACGTACAGCACATGATGCTAGTATTTGCGGAAGTGGCAACGAGCTCTTATTTGACATGGTCTTCACAAAAAGGCTCTCATTTGACATACCTCTGAATGCATGTACGTGCACATCTTTTTGTTGACAGAATATTTCATATGTTTCTTGAAATTTGATGTACTCTTCCCTCAATGAACTGTCACACTGCTAATAGTACAAATCACATGAAATAATTCAATCTATAGATAAATAAAGAAACTAACAACTATGAATTAAATGTAATTTTAATACCTCTTTGAAAATGTTAGACAATACTTTCTGCAAATTATGTCTGCATATGCAATGGAAACAATGGTTAGCACATTTTCAGTAAAGCACTAAAGATGAATTTATTTTATTTCAGTAAGTGGATTTAAGCGTACTTGTTCATGATAAATGTAAATGGCAGGTATAAAGACTATTTCAGTCCATAAAGGATTAGTTGCGGTTCTATGGAGGAGATATTCGCAAGCAAATGCAATACCTTTCTTTCTTAAACTTCAACTTCGTATCTTCTATCATATTCTGAAAATCTGCTGCAACACTAAAGTTTGGAAAATAATATTAGCAGCATGATGTGCTTGTAACTTCACCTGAGTGAAATGATACTGACAAAAGAAGACATTTAGAGCATGCTAAAGTTCACAAAAAAATTGTGCACAAGTATGACCAAACCTGGGGCTATAAAAAAGGAAAAAAATTTCCATTACCGTTTCACAAAGAAACAAAACATTTTTACTTTTGTTTTGCACTATGCACACGCGACCAAATCATTTTCTAAATGTTTGGCATGAGGAAATATTTTAACATGCTCAAAATGTATAGATTTTGTTTGCATTGTTTTTTTACATAAGAAGATGTATTTTGTTTGAAAGGATAAAAGATGGTAAACTGGCCTAATGGAAAGCAACTGAAAAGTAATCTCTCCATTTCAATGTAGGAAAATAAAAATAGGATCCAATGGCTCATCCTAACATTGCCATGCACATTTTTCACCAGATATAAAAAAGTATGTGGCTCCCGCACATCTGTAACATAAGAATAATAGGAAGCAGCAATATCAACAGACAAGCCAAATATCCTAAACAAATCCCAGAACCAGCAAAGTCATACATTGCACTACTCTGGAAGAAACTTGCCTCGGTCCCAGATATTGACCATTCACACTGAACTGTGAGTCACTCCAAAAACAATCATTTAATCGCAAGCACAAAATGCATAGAAACGCTACCACACGTACAACGTAGCAAGTTCATCGCTAGCACAAACAGTAGTAAAATCCATAATTTCATCACTGATTCCACAGATACTATTAAGAAGTAAATTCAGCACACGTAGCATTCCCTGCAGCTGGGGTGCGAAACAGCAGCTACAGCACTTAAACTGCAGCATCTTCCAATCAAATTGGCCCGAAAGTAAAAGGTAAATTCAGGAATGTGACGGCAAGGAAACCCTCAGGATTCATCACCTGGCGATGATCTCCTCGCACATCTTCTGGCCGTCCTTGTTGGCCCCGCCCTTGATCAGCCGCAGCAGGCACACGATCTCCCTCAAATCGCTGCAACCACCACCAACAAAGCTCGATCAAGAACCGACCCCCGAAATTAAAATTCCCCAATCACTCGTAACCCAACAAATGATTCCTGAACGAGGTTGAATAGGAGGGCTTAATTAACCTGACGAAATCGCAGTCGGAGTCCGATGATCCGGAGCCGCCGTCGGAGCCGGACTCAGTCTCGGAGCATTCGGGATAGCGGGGCCTCTTCTCCGACCTTGGCGCCTCTCCCGTCGGCTCTCTCCTCCTCCTCCCGCCGCCGGGGCTCGCCGCCGTCGGCATCGCCGGCTGCGTGGGACGAGGAGCGGAAATTTGAAATTTCCAGACGAAGGAGAACGGGATGGGGCCCATGTAGCGCGAATTTCGTCGTGGGATTGATAAGCTACGGCGGCCGTTGGATGGAGTCACGGACGGCTGTGATTCGCTCTGAGTGCATGGTATAGGAGTCTGTAGTGGTCCGATGGGGTTCTAGCCCTGATCAAGTTTCGGCCAGGGATCATTACTTTCTATTTTTAAAATTTCAGATTTTTTGAATGAAATATTTCTTTTCGATAATTGAAACCGGTTAGGAATCTACATCTAGTATGTTTTGAATGGAATATATGATTGAATCTTTCCTGGATAACACTAATTTACTTATATTTTGATTTTTTTATTTGTAAATTTCACAAAACTAGAGATACTTGGACCATGCTACCACAAAACTATAGATTTAATAATAGAATTATAAAAATAATTAAAGTTTTGGGACAAATTTCATTACAAAACAATAACGTTTATAGCTCTAATATAACAGTTGGGCTAGGAATTAAAATTTGTCATAGCTCAATGGTTGCCATTGATATTGTCATCTTAATAAGCCATTGTTCTACAGTATATGATTGGACCAGTTTTTTTTCAAACATACTTGAAATGCCCTTTTAGAAACACAAAGTTAAAAATTAATTTATCCTATTATAAGTTTTAAAAAATTATAAATTTTTACCCTCCTTACATAACACGAAAATTTATGTATAAGTTTCAAGATTTTTGCATTATTATTTTTTATAAAATATAATTTATCCATTATATGCCACATAGAATATTTTATTGTGGTGTTGTTTTTAATGTAAATGATCATTCATATGCTAAAAAAATTTGCATTATTATTTTTCATATTATCTTTTGTCTCAGAAATTCCTCTCACATATACCACACAAAAATAACTTTTTAAAAAATAAAAAAATAAAAGAATCTTGAAACATATACATAAATAATGCAAGGAGACTAAAAATTTTATAATTTTTTGAAACATTGGGTTAAGCAATTATAAACCCTTATATGCATACACGGGCATTTTGAGTATTTTTAAAAAAATCAACGGCCCTTTATAGAATGTGTTAAATCGTTAAACTAAAGTCAGTGGTATAGTAGATTATCTCTTTTTTTTTCTAATTTTGTGTAGGCAAGCTGGAAGCAATATAAGTGAAATCTAGATGAGGTCCTTGCAAGTTGCAATATAGTTTCCAATCGAAGAGAATGAGAAGAAAAAGATTATTTGACTGTACGGATTCTATAATAGCAAATCTTGATCTTTACCTACTTTATCATCACTAATGCACTTCGTCTGTTGTTGGTTACCCAAATCAGAGATAAAAATTAGTAAAATATCAAGTTTTAATCTTATCTATTAACCGTAAAATCGAATATAAATGTGTGTTAATTGAGACCACGATTTTGTCCTATACGGGATCCACGAGAGTATTCGTTTCCTGTGACATCTACATGAAGCTTTTGTGGTAATTATATGCAATTACAACAATTAAAAATGGGATCACGTGTAAGTGTTAACACTAAAATTTAATAAGCCTCATAGATAGGATCAGAGAGCCGATCGAATTATAAAAAAAGATCAATTAATATAGAAAAGAGCCGATTGAATGAATAATGATGGAATCAGTTTAGTAAAAGAAAAGATTATCCAAACTATGGAAATCACAGTAAGTTAATTATATTTTTATAGAATATATCTTATAAGATATAGAAGTTTTTTTAGTTTTGTTAACTAAGTTTCCTGATTAAAAAAGAACGTCTAACCATATCGGACTCTTATAACCCAAGAGTATAAATATAGACTTCTAAAATCTTGTAAGACATCCATACAAATCAATAAACGTATAGTCACCCTAGTTCGTTTAGATTTTTTTGGTGGGTTCTAACTCTCGACGTAGGACTATATCGGTTAAGTCCGATCTTCGATAAAGGAATAAGTCCCGCCACTATCCTAATGTATCCGCTCTATCTAAGGATGCATCGGTTAAGTCTGATTGGATACATCGTATTACATTCACGTGGGTTCTATTGGCTTATCATGCTCTTCTATTGTCATCAGTCTCATACTATATCGGTTATGTTCGATGGTAGTAGATTGAGTTGTAAGCCGATAGGTCTTTACACGAATGTTTCATCGGAGTAGCCAGCTGATGAGTTATCCATACACTGAGCTCCACGCCTAGTGTATTGGCTTCTCAGCCGATCTGGTTCTGTTAAAACTAGCATCGAAACTTAGAGGGTTTTGTTCCCCCATCGGCTTAGCTAGCCGATGAGTTTAGTTATATGTCTGTATTGGACCTACAACCGATAGCAGCCAATGGGTTCACCCGTTACTTTCATCGGCACGTTAGATCTAGCTTCCGCCATCTTGGTGCTGTTAGCCTCAGCCTTATACTATCTCAATTTGATCTGATCTATCAAGGCTGGATCTAACAATATCGTCATTGGTGGTTACTGGGTCTCGTACCTTTCGAAGATTAGGTATCGCTCCTTACTATTTATCGTGTACTCTATTCGAAGCATGATTGGCTTTCTAGCCGATATATGAACGCTACAGATGCTATCAGCAACCAACCGATAACAGGGGTGCATCGGACTCAACAGATGGCTATTCTAACTCTATCGGCAACCAACCAATAGCAGGAGTCTATATCGATCGATTGACTCTATGATATAACTCTATCTGTCTTCCTTACCAATTAGAGGTCAAATTAATTAGCACGCTCACAACTACAGCAACCTGATGAAGACACCATGAAGCCGAAGGACCTACACTGGAGCCAAGCAGACCTCTCAGGTCTCGACTTGTTCGAGCGCGATTCCATCGAACCTCTATTGACGAACACAGAGGACCGATTCGGCTTGATCATATTCTTTGGCACGCCTGGTGGGATAATCGAGAGTGCACTCCAACAAACCTCAAAGCCAAAGGACTGAGTCAAGCAGATCTCCTACGCTTTCATGTGTTTGGGTACAATCGCATCGGAACTTCATCGGCTCACGCTAGCTCACCTTCTCGGCGTGCCTCTTCACCTTGTCCGATCTATCCCATGCGTGTGTGAATAGTAAGTCTCTCGAAGAAGAAAAGGAATAAAAAGTAGTGAAACGTGTAAGTCTCTCGATGCGTCGAGGTTGACAACGGCAGCACCTTGAATCCAAAGGAGAGCTTGGCAGCGGTGCGTCAAGATCGACCTTGACCAGTGTGGCGACATTAGGCATGACATGTGGAGCGGCTCCTGCACTATAGTCAACACCATGGTACGTGGCTAGGATAGGAGTTAGCCTACTTAGCTCCTTGGTGTGCTGGTATGCCCTTCTCTCTCTGCCATCAGAGGCAACATCCACATTGACAACAAGGGAGGAGGTGAATTGTGCTGAGGAGGCCATAGGCACTAGCAAGAAGCTTGAGCCATGGCTGTGCGGAGGGGAGTGTGGAAAGGAGTAGTAGGGCAGCTACGCGGTGGGCACGTGGGTGGCGTAAATCTGACGACAGCTATATCGATAGGATAGAGTAGCGAGCATGGCAATGGTGACCTGTATTTGGCCATCCTTGTTGGTGAAGTATACAGGGAGAGATGAGAGAGGATTGAGTAGAGGGTGAAGAAAGAGAGGGTGGAGAGAGAGGGAAAGAGGAAGGAAGAATGTGAGGTGGCTACTTAGATGCTGTCCCATATGGGTCTAAATGTGTTTTTTATTTTCTTTTTCTAGCATGTCACGTTAGCAAAAATTTTCTTAATACCATCGTGGGATTCAATTTACGTTGAAACATTCTCTATATCTGGTTTTTTATAGCTGAAGGATGTAAATAAAACATGACCATAATTGAGAGACATAAATGGACTTTTCCAAAAAAAAAATTTATCCTCCAGATAGATTGTAATAAGAAAGCCCAGCCAACAAAATCAGGTCGGCTATCAGGGGCCATCTTACTAGCCCATATTCCTTACTTCCCCTCCCAGTTCCGTTCGCTGAACGCCACCATCTTGACACGCTCGATAAGGTCCTCGTTGATCCTCTGCTTCAACTGCGCCACAGATGCCGCCTGCCTCCCCTACTCCCTCCTGCTCTCGCCATACGGGCCTACAACTTTATCACAGTACGTGTTCCTCTAATGGTCATTTCATATACTTTCTTAATTCTTATACACGGTTTAGAATAACTTATATTTAGAATTGGAGAATTAGAGAAAGTAATATAGTTATTACCTCTGTCTCATAATATTACTGGCTATTTAAATTTAAACTAGCAGACAGTAATATTATGGGATGGAGTAAGTATTTGTTAGCCGTTATTAGACATCATGAATATTTTTTTGCACAATAATTGTTTTAATTTATATGGTTCACAGATAACTCTTGTTAGGTTCTACGGAGTCTTTGCTTAATATACTGAACTCCTACGTACACATTATATGAGTACACATGATATGAGTGAAGCTAAACGTCACAGCAAAGATATTGATTCCTAAGCTAAGTATTATTGAGCTAAATGCTAAAAAGGACATCGGTCAATCCTAACAAACTAAGGACTGTTCCCTACTGCCAAACAAACACTCCCTCCATTCATAACATAATACGTTTTTATTTTTTTACAAAGTCTAAGTAGCAACATTTTTAATATAAAACAGTATATACAATTAAAATATATTCAATGTACTATTTAATGAAACTAAATTAAATTGATATGGTAGATATTAATATACTTTTATATTGATTTTAGAAAGTTATTATAATATAAAATGGAAGGAGTATGTGTTAACTTTAAATTCTTAGAAAGAAAATCGATTTAGGGAATAAGAGTTTGATTGCTATAGAAAAGAAGCCGATCGAACGAGAAAGTATTCAGTATAATTATAGAAGACTATCTAAATAAGCCTGAGTCTGAGTAGAAGCCGTGAAAATTATGATAGAATAATTTATCTATGTAAATCGTATCTTATTTTAATAGAAATGTTTAATTAGTTCAGTTAATTTTTTTAATATTTTTCTTTTAAGTTTTTTAAAATAACATTGGATGCCTATAAATGATCTCTCGATTAATACAACTTCAACGCATCACCACCCTGCTTTATCTATATTTTTACTGACGAGTTATGTCTCTCGATGTGGGGCTGTATCGGTTAAGTTTGATATCCTGCGAAGGAATAAGTCCCACCACTATCTCAGTATATCTTGCTTTGTCTAACACTGCATCGGTTAAGTTCGATCTCTTAGTCAGATCGAGTATACCGTACCATATCCGTACGAGATCTATCGGTTTACCAAGCTCTTTCTGTCATCGTCGGTTCCGTGTTGTAGCGGTTAGGTTCGACCTACGAGGCTACTGTAGATTTGAACCATAGGCCTATAGATCTCTACCCGGTGTTTCATTAGAGTAGTTAGCCGATGAGTTATCCATACCTTGAGCAGCACGCCTAGTATATCAGCTCCTCAGCCTATACGCACCCATCTTCAGAGACTTCCATCGAACGTCACGCCTAGTGCATCGACCTTCCGGTCGATGCATGCATACCCTTAAAGATATCTTCTTACCATACGCTCTGCCCTGTCTAAGGCTGCATCGGTTAAGTTCAAGCTCTTAGTCGAATCGAGCATACCTCATCGCATCCGCGCGAGGCACGCCGGTGCGTTAGTCTCCCTCCTTCATCCACGGTCTCGTGCTTAGTGGTTGGAGCCGGCACCCCAGCAGGTCTTCACACGACGTCTCGTCGGAGTAAGTAGCCTATGAGTTATCCTCAACACAGGCCCCACATCTATCTCACATATTGTCCAACGATCGATCCTCTATCTCACATATTATGGTTTGTGCTAACCGAGCAGCCGATTCCCTGCCACACACCGAGCAGCAAGTACGGCCAGTCAGCCCGCGCGCCGCCACCGACAAGCCGGGCCTGCGTGCGCTCTGTTCCGCCGCGTCGCCTTCGCAGATTAGCTTCCCCGCCAGCCTCCCCGTCGCTTGCCCCGCACGCCGCGAACGCGCCTACAAACAGGCCAGCCGCGCGCTCGCCCATCCTTTTCTTTTCGCCCCCTCGCTAGCACACACACAGACCTTGCTCCGTCCTCGCCCCAAAACGCCTCACTCCCAACCAGGGGATCGAGCACCAAGCTCTGTGCCGCCGGTCGAGCGCTTGGTGTGCACCCCCCGCGTCGGCTCTTCCACGTTGTGTCTCCACCCCCACTCACTGCCTGGCGCCGGTCGCCGCCGTCGCCCTGCTCAGCTCTGCCGCCTGCGCCCTGCGTGCTGCTCGAGCGAGAGAGACAGCGCGAGAGGAAGAGGAAAGAAAAGAGAAGAGTGGCACCTAGCCTAATCCACACTCCACAGCCGCCTAATCTCGTCATTCGCGCACGGTAATCATAGCCCCTAATGTCCCACCTATCCATGTTAGAAACCTTTTTCCTTTTGGAAAATAATTATAATAAATAAATACAATTCGTTCATCATACTGTTACTGAATTTCCAGGAATTAATTAATCTTTGAAAATCCACAACTAATTCAAATCAACTCCAAATTGCATAAAACTTGTGTCTAAAATTCTGTACATTCACGATATACAATCTGGCCCAAAAATGACATGCTACACTAACCTCTTTTATGCTTAATTTGTGAGACAAACCAAAAAGACCAATTAAGTCCTAGACTGAAAATGGTTCACTCAAATTTTAAATTGGGACAATAGCACACAGGTTTAAAATGCTTGCCTACACCAAAAGTAAATGTACGTGCCTTCAAAAATAGGATTACACCAATGTTATGAAAGCTATAATTTTTTTGCAATTTTTCCTGCAAAACCCTACTACTAACTTGACCTTAATTGTTTTTCTTAGAATCCAGATGATTCAGGTGATAGTGAGTGATCATGAAGGTAAGAATGCTGACTATCATGTGTCATCTATTTTGATGTGCAAACCCATTGTATATACGACACATGGTGCGTTGATTTTATTTTAATTATAGTTTATACAAGATATGTGCAGTTCTTCACTATCATTTTTCTTATGTTTCAGTTGCTTGTATAGACTGCTTACGAGAGGAAATAAAATAGAATATTACTATGATGGAATATTGACCTAAATTATCAGAAGATAAATAATATCAACTATTTAATTTTGGGGCTGCTATATCACGGTATTTCATTAAAAGTAGTGGAACGGTATAGCACTCGCGCATGTCTATCGATCCCACGTGGCCCGAGGTGCATGCTTCATTTCTACATGTGAAATTACATAAGCCTCATGCTTTCACGCCCAGTATACTTGTGAGATGCCTCGCTAGTACCAATGTACATGGGCAGGTCAAGTTCATGATGACTGAGACAGCTAGTGACAAAAAGACCTGGTTAGGCCCTCTTAGCTTGACTAGAGGTTATGTGCTGTATTGGGCCACGTGCCAGTTTGGTCAAATATTTTACTATGCCCAAGGGCTATGTACAGTGAATGGCTCATATGGATACTACTGGAGGTAACACATTTTCTATATCGCTATCAGCTACTAATGATACATATAGATATTGATGCTAATACCAACCAGGTATCAAATGATATACATATGTATAGATGATGATGATGATATGTGCAAGTACCAATGGTGATGTTTGTCATATATGTAGACCAATGATAATATATGTAGATACCGATGCTAATACTACCAGATGATACATACAAATACCGATGCTAATATATATAGTGATGATACATGAGTATCAATAATAATATCTATGGTTACTAGCAATGGTATATATTAATCATACCTACAACTACGATTAATAATATGACCAATTTACTTGGTAGTACCATCATAAAAATCACAAAGCATGTGTTATTGGCATGTAAGTCTAGGCCTCACATGTCATTCTCACATATAATATTATTTTATAACTCACTTATCTCTACGGTAATATTTTTTAAATTCTCATAATGATATCTATTATATACCAATAATAATACTTTTTAGTTATGATACCACATGTACCCTTTATCGGTATCTATATGTTTCATCACTGTTACCTAATACGAAGTAGATACAATGATATTCCCTCCATCCAAAAATAGAAGCATTTCTAGAGGTTTTTTAGGAATTAAGAAAGTATGTGAAATTAAATGGTAAAGTTTTGATTGGTTGAGAAGAAAAAATAGGTATAGAAATTAAATGGAAAATGGTTGTGATTTATTGAGATAAGGAGTTCAGTGAAGAAATAGCTATATTTTTGTGATATTTTTGAACTTATAAATAGCTACACTTTGGGACATGAGTAGATATCAATAAGTATCAAAAAATACTAATGTTCAGATATCAAATTATTATTTTTAGGCCTAGGCTGGTAGGTATGCATTAGCCTAGCTGGTGAAAACAACCATGCATACTTAGCTAGCCAACACAAGTTGCAGCCTTGCGGGACCTGCTAGGCATGCTCAAGGCTAGCTTGTGGTGGGCCTAGCTCGCTCTCCATGTGCCTACGTAGGAAGGGAGTGTGGCGCTACGCTTGCATGCAATGGTGAAAGGGCACCCAAGCGATGTGTGAGGGAGGTGTAACCGGCATATACGTGCATATTGTTCTATGCGGTATGATGTACTATAGTTTTTCCTTTAAATTTTTCATTATGTTACTGTTACCGTTTACTTTTTAGTTTGATATAGACAAAGTTGTGGAGTGTCTTGTGAAAATTTCTTTATGTTACTTTTTTTCCTTAGTACATGTTATTTTTCATGCTAGATCTATGCCTCTTGTTTAGTTAATTTATCATATTATTTAACTTGTTGTGTTAGCTAAATCCCTAGAAAAAAAACTTAAAAACTTTGTCATATCGAGGAATAACATGCTATCAATGGTATTCTTAAAGACATTGGCATGTGGTTATACAAATGCAGCTCTCACAAAAGTCATAAACTGAGCTAAGTTGAGCTCCTATCTTCAAACCAACTGGAGTTCCTATATGTATAGGGTCGTTGTGGAGTTGTGGTTGTTGTCTGTATTGGGTATCATAGGTGTATCATGTGGAAGTCAGTAACTGTAAACCTCCACCCTTAGCTAAGAGCTCTTGTCTGGTTGTTGTAGCCTTATGAATTGTTTTAGTTGGTGTTCATCTTGTGTGATGCCTATAAACATCTTATGATTAGCTGATGAACGCTATTTATTGAACATGTAAGTTGATATGTTTGTGGAATGGTTTTCGTCTTGTGGCAACCTTTGAAGGTTCATGTTGGACATTCAACAAATTAGGCAATTTCTCAGGATATTATTGGTTTATCTTTCTTTGTCTACAAATCTAGTTTGAATTAGTGGAGCAGTGTTGACACGGAGATCAACGCACCGAGATGCATGTTCGCTAATAGAGATCCGTGCCTATACACGCGAAGCCCTAGAAGATCTATTTAACTCTAGAACAGGTTCTAAACTCGAGGTTTGTGGACATACCAGTCAATTTAACCTTTTAATTAATAAGGAGATTGAAAGAATTAAGTCGATAAGTCAATCAACCGTTAGGACGATATAGACTCCTGCTATCAACTAGTTGTTGATAGGGGTTGTAGCACTTATACATCGGCTAGAAAACCGATAATAACAATAAATAAAATAAAAGATATATCAACCATATAGCAAATGATGCTCTAAATAAAATAGACGATAATTAATAAAGAACAAAGTCCGATCTTTCGAAAAGAGGAGACATAGCAATCACCAATGATCGTGCTGTTAGAACCAGCATCGGACCAAACCAAGACAATATGAGACTGAAACTAACAACACTAAAACTACAGAAGCTAGATCAGTGGTGCTAACAGAAGGAACAGATAAACTCATCGACTAGTTACAATACAAACAGGTAAACTCATCGGCTAGCTAAGTCGATGGGAGAAACGAAATCTAATAGATCACGATGCTAACTTTATTAAACACAAACTTAATAGATCGGATTTAACCGAGACAGTATAATGCTAGATCTAATAAAACCAGCTCGATCACTAGCAGATTAACCATTGACAATCTATGTATATCGGCTGAAAAGTCGATACGTTAAGCCTGAAGTTCAGTGTAAAGGTAACTAATCGTCTGACTACTTCGATGAAACATCGTGTAAAGACCCACCGACTTAAGAATCAATCTACTATCAACAGTCTAGAAGGTTAGACTTAACCGATGCAGCATAAGACTGATGACGGTAAAAGGAGCTCGATAAATTAATAGATCCTATACGAACGTGATGTGATATATCCGATCGAACTAACAGATCGTATCTAACCGATACAGTTTTAGACAGAGCAGATATATCAGAATAATAGCATGACTTACCCTTTGTCAGAGTTCGGACCTAACCGATGTAGCCCTACGTCGAGAGTTAGAACCTATCAGAAAAAACTTAGATGAACTAGTGTGACGATGTGCCAAAATTGTATTGATAATCTTTCATATTCAGCTCTTTCCTTATCTAATACCATCAATATTTTCATCTGTCAAAACGGTTTCTTCATCTATTAATTGGTCTCTTTTCATAAACTGATCGGTTCTCTATCTATCAATCAGTAGGCGATCGGATTTTCGATTCTTAACCGAATTTGCTCATAGGCTTACTAAATTTTGATGTTAACAAGTAGTTGGTCGATTTCTATTCCTATGACAGTAGCATGTTAGGCTTATATAATTTATGACTTGCAGCATCCAATGAGTAAGTTCATGTTCTTTTTTATTTTAGATTTTAGATTTTTTATTGGCTCACTTCATAAGCTTCTAAACCATGCGTTTTGAGTAAAATTTTTTATATAAGATACCCTAAATACTTTTCTAAAATAATTTTTTAAAGTTAATTCATCATTTATACTCTCAAAGTTATCACAATAACCAAATAATTCATCGATCCAAAATTTTCAGTTTTCTTAAACGGGGCCTAATTCTATTACAGCGGATATGGTAATTCTACGTACACAGATATGCTAATGCAAGAAAGTAGAAACTCTATTGTTTATTGATGTTTAGGGAGACAGAGAGTGTCATTTTCGCCAAAAAAAAGTTGTGAACCAAAAGGTTATTGTTAAAATTATGAAAGGAAAAAAATGTATTTTTGTTTGGACTTGGGATGCTTGCGAATGAATTATGAGGCAAATGTATTAATGAAACATGACACACGTAGGATCAATTTGCAATATCTTTTGCGTATTTTCTAATGCTAATTGGCGCGTGCGCGACAAGTTCGAGAAGCAACGGGTCCCATGCACATGGACAAACGTGGAAATCTGAAACTTTCAACCTCAAATTCAAAACTTTTAACTCAAATTCAAATTTTAAAACGTTCAATTCAAATATAGAAATACCTAGAATTAAAACTTTCAACTGCAATTATTTGAAACTTTCGACCCAAATTTTAAAACTTTCAACTCAAAATTCAAAACTTTTAACTGAATTTATTATTTTATAATTAAACAATCATTAAGCGCTAATGATGGTGGTTATCGCTAATAGTACCCGCTCGCCCCGCGCGCGACTTGAGAAGTCGGCCGCTTGAGTATTGAGCATGTATAGCTTAATTTGTTATGTAATGTAGCCGTTGAAAGTGAGGAATTTAGACAAAGGATACATATATGTTCAGGGAGGTGAGCATGCACATGTATATATAAGTGAATATATATAAGCATCAACTTTTGGAATGTGTTTTTGAAAAAAAAAACAATCGGAGCATGGTTTTTGTTTTGAGTCTTGTTTTTGCTTTTGAGAAGGGTGAGCTTAGACAATTTGCACGCCCGTGACGACTCCAGCAAGCAAAGCCGACACCGCGCAGCGCGGTCTCCTCCTCGACCTACTCGCCCTCTTCCCGCCAAAACCCCAAACCCTAAACCCATTGGTCCATGGACCCCGGCGCCGCCGCCGGCAATGCGCCACGTCGTCCGCCGCTGCCTCGCCGCCTCCTCCCGTAGCCCCAACAACCCACCCGCCATGCCATGCCTAGCCCCCCCCCTCCCCCCCGCTCCCCATTTCGCCGCCTTTTTCCCTCCCCTCCCCCTCTGCCCCCGCTGCTGTGGCGGCGTCCGTGAGGTTTCCGCCCAAGGCTCTTCTGGTCGGCGGCGGCTGCGGTGTCGTCGTATTCGTCAACCGCTGGCGGGTGTGGGAATGGGACGGCCTTTCCGGCGAGGGAGAGCGTGGAGCTGCTGGGGACCCTCGGGATCGGGCCCCGGAACCTGCGGAAGCTGGTGGACGGCGGTTTCGGGGACATCACGCGGCTCAAGCAGCTGTACAGGGATAAGGTATAAGGAACCGGTGAGATGCTTCTTGTTCTTGGAATAAATCATTGTTGATTAGATCACTGTAATGGAGATTGGCGTTTGTGTTTGTTTTCTTGGAGCTGGGCAATCAGGTTCTGTGCCGTTGCGGCCAACGGCACATGTGAATTTAAGGATGTTCTTCTTAATCCTTCGTGTTGATGTAGTGACAAGTAATACTTCAGTGGCAGGGGAACAAATATATTGTTGGCCTTTGTGGGAAAAATTCTCTTTCTGCGTGATGGTCTCAATGCACATGTAATGGTATTTTTTTTTTTGGGTGGGTGATATAGATGATATAAGAATCAATTCTTCAATTTTGTTATGCCCTGATGTCCACAATAGTGATGATCAAACTCCAGTTTTCCAAATGTTAGAGGCATGTGCAGTATGGCTGATTGTGGCCAGGTTTTAGTGTAGTCACAAAAAAAAAAGGTTGATCAGGGATTGTAGTATTTAGGAAGAACAAAATTGGACAAAGAGGAAGTCTTACAAAAAAGGCAAAGGAAACAAGTTGACTGTAAAACCACTGGAAGCCATCGAGTTTCCTTTCTTTTCTTTCACCCCTAGTTACTATACTAATTTTTCATGGGTAGCACTCAACACTAATTTAATCAAAAAGAGAGTCAAGGATCAGCACTGCGGTGGTTCTTGCTTAATGAAAAACATGGGGTTCCTTCTAACTTTTTCTTTGGCAGTTTTTTGGTGTAAGTGTAGATCACATTTATTGATTGTATATAGAATATAAAGATTACTTGCTATGCCGTGTATCTCTACTGTTCATTTTCTGGGCTTGTATAAGTTACTGAATTTGTACAAGTACATACCTGGTTCCATATGGTTGCTATCTGCTACAACAGGCTTATCTGTAAGGATGATGAGGTTCTTCCCTCCTTTCATTGATTTTATGTTTGGTTGATTTCCTCTGAGCATTGAAGCTTTTGGAGTATGTGAGTAGAATTATTCTGTAAACATTGATTTTTCTGCTCATGTCCTCTAATCTCAAGTAAAAGTTCTCATGGATTTCCTTGAATGATTGCAGCCTGTAGGAAGTAATAATGTGAGGATGGTTGAGTTTTTACAAAGTTCTGTCGTAATCATCCACAGGAACCATGCAGAGAGCATAACATCCTTTCCAAAAGAAAATGTGGAACAGGAACTGAAAAAGGAGAATAGGGGATCTGCTATGCAATCAACCATTGGCAAGAGAATCACCTTTTGTGTTGAGGGAAACATTAGCGTTGGGAAGTTTACATTCCTTCAGAAAATTGCTAATGAAACACTTGAACTGCGTGATCTTGTTGAGATAGTTCCTGAGCCAGTCTCAAAATGGCAGGAAGTTGGCCCAGATCACTTCAATATTTTAGGTGCATTTTATGCTGAACTACAGAGGTATGCATATACCTTCCAAAACTATGTTTTCGTAACAAGGCTTATGCAAGAAAAGGAATCTTCTGGTGGATTAAAGCCACTCAGGTTGATGGAGCATAGCATCTTCAGTGATCGAATGGTATGCATTTTTCTTTCCTTTTTGTGTTGATTTACGAGGCAATAGGCTTGTAATCAGCAACTGGACATGCCATGCACTTAGTTCAAAACTGTTCAGTTCTTCTCTATCGTTTGGATGATTTCTTATCAAATTAAATGTTTATGCAACATTCAGTCCTCAAAACCTACTCGCTGAAGTCTTTCCTGTGTTTTCTATCATTTATCGGTTAGTATTCTTTTGTATGCCTTGCAGGTTTTTGTTTGTGCTGTTGACTCTTGGTTAGAATCTATATTTGCTGACACTGAAGTTTGTCATTAGGAATTGCCAACTAAAATACCTCCTTGCCTCTATGTAGATTGCTTCTTCATGCAGCACAAGTGAAAATTCTGATTCTTTACCTTAATCATTCTAGAATCTCCATGTAAAGAGGCAACAATATTATGTAATCTATCTATGTCATTTGCTGTTTGTATGACTCACATGATGTCCTGGTGGCACCATGGCACATTGGTACTCCACATGTTAGTTGTACTGTATGCTCATTTTAACATGCACTTTGTAACTTTAGGCAATAGACAATGCATGTTGCAAATTATTACGAATTGTTTGGATCATATGCACTTTAATGTAAAGCTACTTCACCATGTACATAAACAATTTTTTTTAATAAAAACTTGTAAGTTGCAATGTGTTAAGAATTGTTTGGATAATATGCACTTTATAATGTAAGGCTACTTCACCATATGCATAAACATTTTTTTTATAAACTTAGAAGTTGTAAATTGTTAAAAATTCTTTAGAAGCGAGAAATCGCCAAAATTTCTCAGCATTGAATGGATTGTTGGATTATATATTTGCATTGTGAATTCTGGCTTGCGGCCAAAATGTTATTTCACTATCCAAAGTGGTCCAGTCACTCTAAACTTAAGAGCTTGCATTGAATGTCTTGGTATCTTCTCTCAGTGTTCATTTGCATTCTGTGCTTTGTGCATTCACTGCTCATTGTCTCCATCTGTTTTCAGTCTATAAGTTAGAATAGCCACTAATAGCCATATGTTTGTGATGCAAAAAAAAGGCTATATGTTTGTGAACTGAATAGGTCAAAGCAAAAATTACATTGTCTAGCAGAGAACACCAGTATGCTATTTTGTATTTACTTGAGGTCTGACAATGTAGTATGTTCATTTTAATCCATTGGCTATGAAAAACAATATTGCTTTTAGTTTGACTTATACAATAGCACATTCTTGCCTGATTAATATACTTTCCGAAAGATCTTGAAACTATAAGTTTAAGATTAGATTTATGATATTCTATTAGAAACTGTTCATACTGATTCTACAAAAAGAATTAACTTTTCTACAATCATTCCTGATTCCATTCTAAGAAGGGAACGGAGAAACTATATTATGATATCCGTTCCAAGTTGTGTCGTTCAACCATGTTAATGTTGATCTGGAGGACTTAAGGATTTTGAAGGCTAACCACTTTGAACAACAATTTTATGTTTGAAGTTTTAGTGCCTCTTTTTGTGACAGAATTACTGTTCACTATTTTTTTTTGATCTATGCATTCCTTTTTACGTAACCTTTGCACTCTTAGCTAATATCATATCTTGATATCATAAAAGTTTTGCACAATCCACACTGATTTAGTTTTCTCCCTCCATAAAGGTTCGCTCTGCAAGTTGCTGAATTTTTTGAGTTTGTCAAGAGAATGAAGGAAGCTTCATCAAATGGAAACATCAATGACAGGAAGTTCAACAATCAGCAAATTGCTTCCTTGCCCAGGGGATCTGTTCCTTCCTGACACCATTCGCTTATCAGAATCTAGGCTAGAATCTGACTCTTTAGGGAACGAACCATCTCTTTGTTGTTACGGGGGCAAATAGTTGTAGGCAATAGGCATTCTAATCTTCTGCAGTTCATATGATCGTTGTAAAAGCAGCTCATATACTCCCAAGCATTCGTAGATACTAACTTCAACTACATCAGCTCAGTTCATTTCTTAGTATTTGTGAAATTATCTGAGTTGGAGAACATAGATGTATTTTCCAAAACTGTTATCTTAATTAATTTGTAATCTTCTAAATTATCCACAAGATGGATGCATGCTAGAGGTAGGATTTACTTCAGCCATTGATTATCTGTAGGTTGTTTTTATATTTGTGGAAAACAGTTATTGACGTGTTTGAGCTTTTGAGTTTCAACTCTAGCTCATCCTAACTTTGAAATTGAAAAGTCTTGTTGTTATCGTCGTCGTTGTTTTTATGGTTGTGGCATTGTGTTAAAATTCCATCTGATTTGTGATCCACATCCTACAATGTGTTATAACTGATGCAGATGATTGTGGCGTTGTGTTAAAATTTCGTTTGATTTGTGGTCCACATCCTACAATGTGTTGTAACTGATGCAAAACGAGTCAAGAGTTCTGAACTTTTTGAAAGGCATCGACAGATTGTGCAATCCAATCTTCACATGAACACAAAAAACAAAGCGGGCTTTGGAGTTAAGTCAGGTTCACGAAAGATGCTTACAAGCAAACTTAACTGCCATTTATTGGCTTTTCAGCTTGCTTCCAATGAGTAATGTACTGAGTGATAATTTTCAGGTCTTCAGCTGCTGCACATGAAAAGCAGAAGCTGACAGGACGCGAAACTCTTTTTTCCTTTATATATATTGAAACGTCTATCACATATAATTGCTTTTAGAAGGAGAAAAAAAATACAAATCTGACGACTTCTCGTATTTTTTTTACTGCAGGTGACCAAAATTCTCTGGTTGGCATTATGACCTCTTGTGAAGAAACAAGGATCAAACTTACCAGAAAGATCATGGCAAGTTCTAATAATTTTGTACTGTTTGCACTTACTGCACACTTCGACACAAATGAGAGCACTGTTTACAACACATTACTCCCCCTTTCTAAAATATAAGTATTTTTGGCTGCAAATCTAAACATTTTTCTAGAGGTATGTACGAAACCTGAAATGATTATATTTTAGATTAGAAGGAGTACTTATTTACCAAAGCAATAAATTTACTCTTTACCAGAGGTTAATTTGCTAGCTGCTGTACACATCTTAAGGATTGCAAAGAAAGAACAACGCCATGCTTTTCCTAAGAACATGCATGAAAGTGCAAAGCTGGCCACACGTCGGAATCACAAAAATTGCTCTTTGCCATCTCACACTGTGCCAAATACAAGCACAAAGGCCAGATCTCTGACAGTGTACGTATCTTCACGACCCATCACTGTACTACCCTACTACATATGGCTACCTGATCTATCATCTATTCATCTGGTCCTTTCTCTAATCCTGTCCTGACAAAGAGTTGCACAATTGCATGCATCACCCCATTCCTCTCACCATTTTGCAGGTCGCTTTTGCATTATATTCCTCAGCATCTTCTGGTCTGTCCCTACACACTTTTGTTGCTTGTTGGTATCAGTGGTCACTGAAGCCATTGATAAGTGCACTGGGTTCTTAATTAAAAACTTTGGCGGGAGGTAGACACTCCAGGACAGGCAGACAGGAACATGCATGCCATTGATCAGCTAATAGTTGGGACAAAAAATGATCTTGCATTGCATCTCTCCATGAATGATTGTTTCAGCATGCATTTGCTGCATGGCCTACTACATGCTTTACCAGACTCATACAAAACTTAAGCCTATGCAAGGTCAGATCGCCATTGTCTTTTTGTGTACCTTGATGAAGATGAAGTTAGGTATGTGGTGCAGAGATGACAACGAAGCTGCCACCGCCCAACATGCATATGTTTGGGGGAGGAGGAAGATGTGGAGCCGCAGGTAGAAACTGGCAGCACTCCTGGCAAAATCTTCGTATTAATTTCACTAGTCGGCTATTTAAATTACATATTATATACTTTACTACTTAATTTAATTGTAGTTTTAAAATTTAAATTTTGTAATTATGAAATTTATATAGTATCTGCCTTAATACATTTCTATTTTTTAATTTAATAATTCTGGAATTTACAATTAATGAATAATAAGTTGTACTTGTCATGTAGTCTTAAATTCAGTCTTTTTATAGATTAAATAACTCTAAAACACAGAATAACAAATACAGAGTTGTACTTGGTTGGTAATCTTGGCTATAGTATATGTACATAAATTCATAATTAATTAATGAGTACTGAGTTGTATGTTTTCTAATAGTTCTATAAAGTTTAAATTAATAAGTTCCAAGTTATATTTGGCTTAAAGTCTCAATTCAGCATTTTTTTAATTGAGTAATTCTGGAATTCAAAATTAGTAATTACTGAGTTGTCTATAACATGGAGATCGTATTTAAATTTGAACTATTATAACTTGGTCTCACCTAGGTGGGGGGCAAAATTTCTTATAATTATAAGACATCATGATTTTGTGGCATTAACGGTAGTACACTCTAAAATCATGTATTGCCATAGGACACTCTGGTTTGATGGCAATTTGGCTCAACTGGAGTGATCAAAATTTTAAAATGGCGTTTTTACCCCTTCCGAAGTTGCATGTTAGGATTCTATATTTTAATCTGGAATTTTGGGTCTCTCTCTAGCAAACTGAACTTTCAAAAAGTTCATTTTGTTGGTCTCCCCGAATGTTTTTTATTTTCAAAATTTTCTTTTGAATTATCAAAATTTGTTTAAAATTGGCCAAATTTTGTTTGGATTTTATTTTTCATCAAAAAATTTCGTTCTATCAGTACCGAAATGTTTTCATTTTTGCAATTTGGGATAAAAATATAACTTGGTCAAGAGTGAACTTGGCATAGGGGTAAAATTATCATTTCTAAATTTTTCCTGTCTCATTTGAGGCAAATATAAAAATAATAATCACGGTGTGTTTTAGTAAATTACCGCAAAACAGGAATGTCTCATGGCAAAGGCATGTTTTGCGAGTGTGCCACAACAAATTCCACGAAACAATGATGTCCCATGGCAAATTTTGATGCGAGGGGTTGCTTGAACTACCAATTAATATACGGATAGATAGTATCAATCACATTTTTCGAAAGAAAAAAAATTCTGAAATTAATATATATCTACTTTTGTGCAAAGGATGCTTTACTTTTTTAGACCATAGGATGCTTTTCAGTTGTAATGACATATTAAAACTTCTAGATTGAGCAGTTATACCAATGACGTTTTGAACTATGGAGGAAACTAACTAGTCAAAAATCGGTATGCTGCGTAGGATTGGTCATTTGGTTGTCGTAAGTGACTACTTGAAAGATCATTTACGTACATAAGGTTAATGGTGAAGCTAACCATTTTCAGAGAGGATACAATGCATGGTGATGTGGGCCCCAGATGTTGTAATGGCGGCAGTTGAGAGGGGGTGACCATTCCAGCCAAAAAAACCTGAAAATTAATTAAGCATCGCTTACGTGACAGTGAGCAGAAAACCTGACCCTCTTATATGGGCCAATGTCTACTTGATGCAAGTTTGACTGTCGTATATTTTTAAGGCACCTTTTATATTAGGTAATCAAACAATATTCTACAAATTTTTGCAGATCACATCATGTCGTCGTCCCTGTTAATTAGGTAATCAAACAACTAATGTTTAGTATTGAAGATAAAATACACAAAGCATGTGATCTATGACATTAGATGGATATGCTCATGAACAACAGGATCTAGCAATATACAATTATCTGTGTCGACTTTCTGACTTCTTTGCACTGATGTGTGTGATCCATGCATCACAATTAATTGTAACTGATGGGCGTCAGTGGATAATTCTCTGACCTGGTTTTAATACATAGAAGATGATGAGTACATGGAGTAATTAAATTAACACAACGACGACTACGTTAATAAATATAATTGACGAACTGATTAAAGTTGTATTTACTGGCAGCTATGGCATGTGATAAGAATGTTGCCGATGTATATACACAGGATAAATACTATACTTAAGAACATGGGGTAGCTTGCGTACAAGTGTCTTATTAATAATTAAAGGACACTGTAGATCCAAAACTACTGCACCTACACATAGGATTTTCTTTGGCATCTTGTTAGTGTCGCAGTTCAGTGGGCAACTGTGCAAGGGGAAACCATCTAGCTCCGATTAATAGAGTATAATATAATTAAATCACAGAATACTCCCTCTATCCCAGATTATAGCTATTTTCAGTGTCAAAAAAATATCCTACAAAATAAATTATCTAGACTACCACCTCCCCCACAAACCACCACTTAGTTAATTTTTAACTAATCCTATCTTCAGCCACCTTTTCATTATTCAATCACCTCTCATTTATTTAGTGAGGGCATTATACTTTTCTACTTGATCTCTAATCTCTCTAAAAAAACTAAAAATAATTATATTTTAGTACGGATGGATTAACATATAAAAAGAAATTAAGGTATGATAATAACATATTATAAATTACATATATAATAACATTAATGAGTAAAAACCGTTGCTCTCCAGGATGTTTGGGATCTAGCAGGCAGCACGGGCATCTCGTGGGAGGGTGTAATCCTGGTGATGCTGTGTTGCACATGTGCCAGTCAGACCCAGAGGTCGATTTTCGTAAACGAGAGTGTCTCCTCCTGTGAAAATCGGCCTTTGGATTATAGGCACTGCCCGCCTACAAAAAATGTTTTTGGCCGCCTATGCAAGCTCTTTTTTACTAGTGACAGAGATCTACTACACATAGAAGCTGACAGATATGAATTGAGATTGTAAAACTCTTACCGGCCAGAATATGAATTATATTCCCAGCAAACCTAACCAGTGCTAATTAATTAACATAAACATTCTTGCCACCACCTAACGAACTAAAATGAGAAAAATACATAATATTGCACACATCTATTCCTAGTTGAAGCACTATTGCACAAGTTTTCGTGAATATATATAGTCTCTAGCCTTGATCAAGTCAAGCTATCAACTTCAATCCTATTCATAGTAACAAAAGAACCAAAGTATTTTTTTTACCCAACCTAACAAGTCTCCTTTAAAAAAACCAACTATTTTAATTTTTAGGTGTTTCGAAGTCCAATAATGCCCTTAATCTATATCTTTAAGAATTCCCGGTCAGTTGGCTATCAATATATATATATATATGACCGGGCAGATTAGCATTTTTTCCAGAATATAAACATCCTGGTTGCTTGGCTAGCTCCCTTGCCTAAGTATGGGCGTTTGCACGAGTACTTATCCATTGCCTAGTTTATTTATGGTGTAACATATCCACTTATATTTAAATTATAGACTTGCCTTATTCTTTTAATAGCATGTTACATATATCCGTCAACTGCAAACCACCCTTGATTGATGACCTATAATGATTTATACGCCAACCTGCTTTTTTTGAGGTGCTAATATGAGACAGGGTTTCATAAAAAATATTTAATTATATTTATAATATTTAAAGATATGTAATGTCAAATCGTCCCAAAAATTGTAATGCGTGTTTGCAAAAATAGCAGGGACATGATAGGTGTTACACATAGCTTATCTATTCGGAAAAGATACTAATTGATACACATCTGCCTGACTCAGTGGACATGCATGTCGGAATCTAAAATTGAATATCTGAAATAATATTTAACAATCTTCAAAATACTTGTATTCAATTCAACAGTCAAATTATTTCCTATGTTTGACTTGAAAGTAAAGAAGAGCATAAACGTTCGTTTCACGTGTAGAAAAAAAAACTTGATTAGTCTGTTCACCCGTCTCTCTCCCTCAAAAACAAAAGAGTGTTGATCACTCCTGTGTTACCTCGTTAATATTTTTTTCTTTTGTGATTACTCTCATCACCATTACTACAATGATAGTAATTTAATTGATCATTACTGTGCACGAGCGAAGGGCGGCAACTTTGTAAGGAAAAAAAATGTCATCAGTTATATATATCAAAATGTAGGTTTACAGTACCAGATATATGAGTAACATTATATACATATATATATAAAAGGTTGCAAGTTGCATAATGCACTGTATATCTCTCAAGAATATCATTCATGCAATGCCCCACTTGCATTATTATTGAAAGAAATCAAACAACTACTCCAAAACTCTACTACACACTAATTAATTTGAAAGAAAAAGGTACAAGTGTATATATATATAGTATTACTAATATATTAATCAATTGCTTAATTAATTAGAATAATTAACTAAACACAGCAAAGGACGTACCCTTAATTATGTGATAAATCGTATATATAATTAGAAGGACACAAGAGCCACCTCCTCTCATATATATATATGGGGCACCCTGGGAGAGATCTGAACCATACAAGTATAAACGAACGGCTCCAATGCACGCACGTGGCTTTGCATAGAGGATCTACGTACTTACGCCTGCATAGCGTATATTCACAATGAACACGTATCACGGTACGTATCGTATACGTACGTACATCTCGTATACGTACGTACGTCTTTACCGAGGGAGCGGTATGTCGACCAGGTCCTCGCGGTACGGCAAGGGCTTGTCGGTGCCGTGGTCGGACGCAGCGTCGTCGTCGGCGGAGGCGGCCTTCTCGGCGTCGACGATGGCGAGGGAGGAGTCGGCGACGAAGGTGACGACGGAGTCCTTCCTGATGGTGAGGTAGACGACGGCGACAATGTAGACGAGCATGAGCGGGAAGACGGCGGCGCCGACGAGCACGTTGGCGTACTTGGGGAGGTCGTTGTGGATGAGCCACCCTACGAAGCTCGTGCTCAAGAAGTACATGTTGATGCCGATGATAAGTAGCCCCAGCAACCACGAGAACACTATGATCTGCAATTTTTTTTTCACAAACACACATGCTGTTAATTAACATTTATGTTACTTACATGGGTGCACCTCACGATGCAGAGGATGCAAGAACCCCGTTATCTAGAATAATATTTTTTATAGTTATGTAATAAGGAAATAAATTTACATTAGTTTTATTATAGATTAAGTTGTTTGCTATAGGTTGGAGTTATCTAGACCGAAGCATTATAATAATTAAGTGGCTGTATCGGATTATTATCCACTATCTAAAAAAATATTATAGATTTAGTGTTAACTTATTATTCTCATTAAAAACACACAAAAGTTTGTCATGTTTTCTACTGTTACTTTGTGGCGCCTGATCTACGCTTACAAATGTTCCAGTAGATACAACAATACAACGCTATATTTATATTTACATATTTACATTTACTTTCATGCGTGGAAATATATATATAGCTGAACTTGGCTCTTCGATCTCTCTAAGATCAACAAAGTACTACATGATTTTGACACATGATGCCGACGCATATACATGATTAATCTCTTGTAATACTGCATGATAGAAAATGCTGCAGAACGTACATGCATGTTGGTTGTTTGCATATATGTACGACGATCCTGTTCTATGCATTGTGGATATTATATGGTTGGACCATATATCTTGGCCCTGCTAGCTGTGCTACGTACTACTATTGCATGAGCTAGGTAGCTAGTAATTCCATTCAATTCACTGCACATCTCGATGTATATTATGTATCACTGACCAGGAACATGGTGTCCTGCTGGGTTGTTTGCATGCAGATTCAAGTTCAGGACCAGCCGGCTGGCCAACCGGCTGATCTATCATCATTTTTATTCTTTACCAACAATTATTGAAACTTTCATGAACAGATGCATAAATTATCTACTTTTAATTTGTGTATGTAGCCAAGATTAAGAAACAAACAAAGCAAGGTAATATTAATATATACACTTATAATATAGCGTACGATCTTACATAGATAGAGTTCTTGTGGGGCCCCATCTTGCTGCGGCTGCTGCTGAACTTGAGAAGAGGGATGAGAGCAAACGGCAGCTCAAACGACAGTATCATCTGCATGCACACAACACGTACGGATGCATGAGAAACAAAATTAATCATCGATCATATAAGCAAACAAGAACTAATGATCACTACTTTGATTTTGAGTTGATTTAATGAGTTACTTACTAAAGTTGGAAGCTAGTTTGGAAGGTACACTTTATTGTGGTGCTCTTTTAGTTCACAATTGAGAAAAGATAACTAGCCAGTGACATTTTGCTATCTCTAGTTAAACTTTGAAAATAATCTAAAAAAGAACGAAAAGTTAACCTCTAATTAATTAATGTATTATTAATTAATGTCACTTGCTAGCTAGTGGATACCCCACTACATACCTAGCTACATAAATCCACACACACGTGACTATTCGTCCTTGTCCAAATAAACGCATTAATCGGCCGGCGACGAGATCGGCCGCCGCTTGTTCGCCGGCGCCGCCGTATGCAGCACGCAGTTTCAGTTGATCTAGGTATGAGATGCAGCAGTAAATAATGCTCACCGAAGCGATGATGATGAGGCGGCCGGCGGCCTTGGAGCCGCCGATAATGGAGACGATGAGGCTCGGCGCGATGGCGATGGTGCGCGTCATCAGGTTCCGAAGCCACTTCCTCATCCTGATGTCCAAGAAACCCTGCCCCACAAACGCACACGCATCTGTTATTGCGGCATGATTATACACGCGAAATTGGCGAGGTAATTTTAGCAAGAAAATTTTAATTTTATAGTCATTGACGAGGTATTATATTTTTTTAGTATAATTATTTTTTATTTATATAGATACTATATATTCGAATTGCAAATATTAAACAGTAAAATACGTGCTGGTACCTATATAAGTGAGTAAAATCACTAGCGATATTTTCTAATACAATTATTTTTTATCTATAAAGATAACATATGAGTCGTAAATTAATACTAAATATGTGGTACATACAAGGGACAGTAAAATCACTGATTATTGATGAGACACCGTGAAATGGACAGAAACAAAGGGCGGAGAAATGGACAAAAAGTGGTAATTAGTGGCAGCAAGGTAGCGTCTTAATTCGACCTGACTTTAACAAAACCATTGTGAAATCCGACTAGGATCGCGAGATTACCTAATTAAAAGGAATATTATATCATTAAATATGTACGTGATGTAAACATGATTAGGTGTGCAGCCCGCAATTCGTCAGTCAACACGCCATAATTGAACTGAATAAACTATGCGGCAGCCGTTTTAATTATAGTTCAATCAATTAATTAGGAGCTTAGCTTAGTTAGCTCGTGATGTACGATAGTACAGTTAACTATAGTTACGTTAATTAATTACCTGCATGATGTACTGTCCAGCGTATGTGCCGGTAATAGTGGAGCTCTGTCCGGAGGCCAACAGTGCCACGCCGTACACGATCGCACTCGACTTGCCCAGCACGTTCTGAAGCACAAAAAAAAATTAATGTGACAATTTGACCATTAATTATCTTCTTGTTGATGGATTAATTCAGTGTTCGAATGGTTAATTAATCATTAATATTTCGTAATTAAGTAGGTACCCTGAGAAGGAAGGAGGAGGTGTCGAGGCTGAGGTCGGCGCACTTGTCGGCGTCCTCCTGGGAGATGGTCGGGGAGTAGCAGACGGTGCCGGAGACGGAGACGACGGCGATGTTGATCAGCAGCGCCACGAACAGCGCGAACCCACTCTCGTACAGGAAGAATCTGCACCCGTCCTGCCGGTACATCAAGTGGCAATACGCAAACCATGTATATATTCATTAGCTAGTCTAATTAATAATTCTTGCTCCCTTTTCAAGAAAAAATCTTGCTGGATATCTGAACAAGTAATAATTCCCTTGCTAACCTTGATTCCTCTCACTGATGCCGGTGTCTTCCTCGACAGAACCAGGGCAGAATGCAAGAACAGATTGTGCCTGAAATAGGAAATTAATTAATCAATTCATTGTATTTTGATTAATTATGTTGTTTTCAGGGATATGCATATATGTCTCAAGTTGAATAAATATAATTACGTACGGCATAATAAGAGCTCCGAGGAGGGCAATGGCGTCGCCGGTGGCGCCGTTGCCGTTGAGCCTGGGGACGAAGAGCCCCTTCGTCACCTCCTTCGCCGGCGACTTCACGATACTCAGCTCGCCGAAGAAGCATGCCGCCATCACGAACACCAGCACCGATATCAGAAACTCCAGCTTCCTCACCTATTTTTTAGTTTAACCAATTAATTAATTATGCCAACTGCAGTTGCACACATACATATCGTCCGACAAAAAAATTTCTGGAACTTATCAATGCCAGTTGATCACGTATTTGACAAGCCAACTAATTAATTTCATAGACTAATGATTATTTTAGTAATCATTTCTTTGTGTGCATGCTACGCTAATGTAATAGTAAAAAAATAACACACAAAAAATAATTTATATTTGTATATATACTCCGTATTTTTGGAGGCTAATAAGAAGGAGAGTGCTGGAGCCGGTGATGAGGACCCCGACCCACACGGGAATATGGAACAAGATGTTGAAAGCGAAGGCCGTCCCTATAACTGCACCCAACAATTAACAACATATATCAACAAGAAGATTAATTAATTATAATCACATTTGTATCTATCTATACCAACCTAGCTATCATGTGTGTGATATCTTCTTATCAACAATTTATTTAACGATGGTTAAGGTTAGTTAATCAATCGGCAAGCTGCAGCTCTGTGCAACTGCTACACCACTGTGACCTCTGCTGCTAGATAGATATTGTTTGTTATTGTTTCACACATGGGATATACGACATTATCTGATGTCATGCAAAATGGGAAATGACAAGAGGGTGACCCATCATTACCTACTAATCTGCGTAAGATGATGAATGCACACTTTGTTTAAAACCTAATCTTGATGCACATAATTGACACTTTAATGGAAAGCAACTGTGCACGTGGTCACTACACTCAGAATCTAAACAGACAAAATTATTAATTAACTTTGCCTATGTTTGTGGATTAGGAATTCCAGTATGTAGGCCAGCATACGGCTGGAGCTACATGTGCTAGATAGATTCAACTTGTTTTCTGCTACTGTCAGAGAGCTTAAACTGAATTAATTAGTGCAAAGTCAAATTGAGATGGTGACATTCAAGCTGGACTGTGTCGTTGGTAAGTAGTACGAGTAGTACCTTCTGGGATATCTGCAGCGATGACGGCCAACTCTGCAAGTAGCCACAGGAAAATCTTGACAAACTTTGGGTACTCACTCTTGCAGATCTCAGCCAGATGCCTCCCTAAGATAAAGATATATAAATTAATGCCGGCCATTAGCACTTCTTGAAAAAGTTGGTGGTTGCAGTTTAATCATCGGCGTAAGCGCCACGGTTCATGTGTCATTTAGTCACCTGTCACCACTCCAAGATTAGCTGCTAGTGATTGTATGATAAGTGCGAATATGAGACCAACTAGAATCACCCAGAGGAGCTGCAAAAACACAGGGAAAAGCACAAAGTAATATATATTTAGTTTTTTGTCTTTTTAAAATTATGTGATATATATGTGCACTGGGAACTAAAAGTGGTTGAAAAAGTTTGTCAATTTGGAGAATTTGATGGAGGAGCTAAGAAGATGAATTAATAGAGTGTAGGTCTGAGAGAGAAGGAAAGGGACGAACACCTGAAAAGGATGAAAGTTACTCATACTTTCAGTCATTCAGTGTAAAATAAAGTCGAAATGTACCTCATATCTGTGGTTGGCGCCGGCTTGCAAATCGGTTTCCACTGTTTCATTTTTTGACAATTAACAGTTACAATCCAGAGTAGTCGAAAAAAAGTTTCAGTTGAGAGAGGAGGAGATTGTCACTCACAATTGCCAGGATCCAAGTAGGCTAAGGACACCATGAATCCTGGACCAACATGGGCAAGGAACCTTTTCCATGCAGGCTCCTGTACACAATTAACCAAAGCTGAGAAAGTAACAAAAAGAAACACAGATATAATTCAGAATACAATATTCCATCAGAGTCCCAATCTTACTGCATACACACACATGAACAATGAATGCGAGGAAGTACTCTCAAGATCTATCTACATTAAGCTCTGTTCTCTTGCTTCTACAGTTAAAGTGAACTGGCCATGGCGACAGTGGAGTTACAAAGAAGCCAACTTAATTTGTAATAATTAAGCTAGCAACTGACCTTCATTAGTAGCTGATCATCTGTTTCAAACTTCTTGGTATCTTGATCATTTGTCGCATTAGCTCTCCAGCTGATGCTCCCTCTCTCACTGCTCTCTCTCTCAATCTCCATTCTCTCTCTCACTTCAGGTTAGCTAGCTTCTAGCTAGCTAGGCTATACTACTGTGCTAGCTGGGAGAGGTAGCTGTGCTAGCTGGTGGTAGTGATGAACTCTGATGCCACCCTCCTTGTCTTACTTATACACACACCATGAAAGTATGCAACCAAATTAACTTGGTGTATGCATGCGTCAATTATATTTTTTAAGACAAGAAAAAAAGAAAAAGAAAAAAATTGGGGGCCTCCGTGTACGTACGTAGTGAACGCACAATTAGAGGGGAGAGAGAGAGAGAGAGAGAGAGCGCTCCATTTGGCATCTCCATGGGCACCAAACTGCTTCCTTTCATGGAGGGGTTGTTTTAATGTTTTAATGTTTATTATACAAATGTCACGCTCACTGAATATTCAGCTGGGCTGTACCTAGGGGAGTCACAGCTTGTTTTGACCCAAAGCATGGCTAGCTTTAAGCATTTAATTGGTTAATTAACTAATTAGTCAATTAGCCTTTTGTGTTTGTGGTGCCACTGGGCCACTATTAATTTGGTGTGGATTTACATTTGGTGGTTTAATATTAGGTGCAAGATCAATGTCATTGGTTGGTAAAAAATGAGATTTTGGTCTAGCTAGCTGGCTAGGTGCTTATATTATTAACTAATTAATTAGTGTGTATTCTGCCTGTGTGCAAAACCACTTTTGAAGTACTATGTGTTCTAGAGTGGAATTGAATGGTAACGATACGTCGTGCAAAGGTTGCTGGTGACATTGTTAGTTCAATTCTAGAAGAGCAAGAATTTACTAGTTAAATAGGAACTTACATCCAACTAATCAGAGTAATTAATTTAGATCTGCACTTTATTGTACACTCAGAGAGCAACAAAGAGCTTCAGCTAAGGTAGATGTCAATACCATAGTTATGACTTATCATGCATGGATATGTATCCTTAGTTAACTAGTAACTTAATTTTATTTAAAGTTTATGGAGTGCCGTATGAGATCAGGGACTTTCTTGGCCTTCATGCGGTCGTTGGCTCTGTAATTGGACAAACAACAACAGTGGACATGATCTACGTACATGTCAAATCATGGAGTGGTGAGGCTCTTTGCCACAGTGAATGACTGAAAAGGCTATGAATTTGTGTTGTTTTCCGTAATCATGGCTAGCTATGAATTTTCTTTGAGCTGGAAAAGGCAGAGGAAGAAACAAAAGGATAGGGGAAAATGGGAGAGGAAGAGACGATGGATACGACAGAACCAAACAATAGCGATAGTGTTGTGATTATGGAAGACAGGGAACAATTAAAGCGTCCAAAGAGAAATGCTTTACAATGATCTCTACTGCTACTAAAATCAATTTGGATCGATCATCTTTTTATAATCTAATAAATTGTATCCATTCATACTTTTATCTAAATGGCTAGCTGTAGAGTATTTTTTTCTACTGGTAGTAGATCTCATAAATTAATGATTAAGATCGTTATTGTTGGCACTAATCCTGACTTGCATATCATCATTAGTCTTTCATAAGTTGCATGTAGATAGGCACGTGATATGTTCACGTTGATCCTCTAGGTAGATACATACGTGTGTCATGTAGGCTGTGGTTAGTCCTAGCTTTGCATATAGAGTTTGCCAGTGCTAGTGATCGGCACATTCGTGTGTTGCAGCACAACTAGCAACTGACTGAGTCTGAGGAATAAGAGGATTAGCGGCAAATTAGTTAGCTGCATGTAGGATTAGTGGAGCACGTCGTGGCGTGGCTCATGGTCAGCTCGGAGGAATGATTCTTGCGCGTGAGACGCCCGGATCATGCATGAGTGAGTGGCTTGTGGTCATGCGTGCGACCCGGCCATGCTGCTAGCTGTGTGCATGTACGCGAGGCTATATAAGCTGTGTAATCATCAGTTTGTTCGTGTGTGTAACAACACACAAAGCCAAAACGGCGTGCGTAATCGCTGGTGTTCATCGCCAAAATCTCTCGTGTGTGTGCACTTAAATACGCTCTCGTGTGTGTTGTGTTCGTACCTCGCGTGAGTTTGATCCTTGGTCGGAGCCATAAATTAGTACAGGCGATGTGCACTCAAATCTGCTCTCTTGTGTCTCACACTGATGCCAATGGCTGTAAATATAGTATGGTGGCCGACATCAACACGGCAGGTGTATTATGTTCACTGTTTTGCAGGCTGCTACCATGTTGGTCCAGGAGGAGAGGGCTCGCAGGCTTAGGCTACGACCGAGGCTGAGGACTGTGCAGCTGAAAGCAAGGACATCATTGTGGGAACGACGAGTTCGCCCATGACCATGGCAGGTTTGATGGACCTGCCTATACGACGACGACAGGTGCAACAGCCCCATCGACGGGCACGGTGGTCATGCCAATGTCTACGACGGCCACGGTGGCATGTTCCATGACTAAGGCAAGCGTGGTAGCTCCTGCTTTCTCAGTCTCTCTCCCATGGTGGCTCCCATCTATATTAAAGTTGCTAGGTTGCAGAGTTCAATACTAACTTAAATCGTATAAATATTATAACTTTAAGTATAACTGTAACTGATTAAATATATTTAATAAACAGAAGCTGGCCTGGCCGGCTCCCTGTGCAGCAATATGTGAAGACACAGAGGCGAGGCTGGTTCAATTGACTCAACCTCAGGAGGCTATTGCTGTACCTAAGTTGGCTGCCGTGGAAGACCAGCTTGCAGGTGCAGCAAATATGGTGTGGAGTAGAACTCCGATGGGGCTCAACTCGCAGCAGGGGTAATGGTCCCCCAAGTGCAGTGAAACATCCCATGCAAACCGGTGGATCATACATCGACACACCAAAGCGAAACACAGAAGGCAATGTAGTATGCAGATGCACCGGTGGCGAACTATACAGAGTTCCTAAAAAAAGATCCACAACCTCAACGTGTTGATGGTATCAAATTTAATATTTCTAATTCTACCTTTTCTTTTCTTTGTCAGATTTGTTGACGTGAAAATCGTCACTGATGTGTCATATGTATAAATGACTGAAATCTTTGGTTAACTCTAGATTTGAGATGTGCCAGTAATTTGACCTTCAATTCACAAAGAAGATAGAAAAAGTTAGATCTATAAAACAATCGGCCAAAAGACTAATAATTACTCAAGCTATCGGCTCTTTAGTCAATAGAGATTAGTTAGAATATATAAGTATAGTATAAAGATAATCTTATCGGCTAGAACTCCAATAAAATATTGAATAAAACCTATCGAATTATCAAGAATTACCTTATTAAAAGTAATGTAAAAGATCTAACCTAACTAAAATAATATAAGATTGAGAATAATAACATACAACTTAATAAACCGCTAAACTTTATACCAGCGTGATACACTATATTAGACTAAGAAATTAAATCAATATAGCTTTAGATAGATCCGAATGTATCAAGATAACTAGCAAATATATAAACTTAGCTAAGATATTGAACCAAACTAAGAAAATCTTAACCAAGCTAATATATTTGCTATATAACGGGAGTTACTTCTTACTAAAGATCGAACTTAACCGATGCGCCAAATTTGATCGTGTCGATCTGATTATGATATTTTACCAGACCTCTAGGTGTACATATTTATGGACATGGAATAATATTTACTAAAGAAAAAGAAAACTACTCATATATATTTATAAGAGATATTTACAAATAAAAAAGTGATTGGTAACAGATTCAAGGGGTAGATTACTTTTTCTCTAATCATAAAAACTTCTTTAAATTCAGTCTTCACTAGACAATCCCTATCAACTTAATTGGTTTTCCTCTTCTGGCCGAATCCATTAACAGCTCTTCAAAATTTTAGTGTTCATATATGCCCTCCAATTTCAGAGTGTGAGGACTCATGTTTAGAAATTATTCTCTCCAGATTTAAAACTCTGAAAATTTCTCATGGATCATTACAACCTGTTATAGCCCATTTGACCTAGGTCACATAACAATGTCTCCAATGGTCTATGGTTTTATTAGGAGATTTTTCCGATAAAAAATATTCATCTCTCTCAAAACATTACATCCGCGTACTCATTGCAGAAAACTCTTCATCTCCTCGAATCCCTTAGCGAACCTTCAATGATTCGAAGCCTCCATTCTCTTCTGCTCCGATGCAACTCGAAGCCTCCATCCCAGAGGTCATCTCTTCTTTGATTTCTTTTTTGCTCGTTGTGATTTAGGTCTGCTAGGCACTTCCCATTCCATTAATCCAATTCTTTGTTTCCCTATAAAACCTTAGGAACCAAATCCTAATCCCTATTATGGACCACCAAAATTACATCTATCTTGGTTCCATGGATAGCGAAGATCTAATAGACTTCATTAATACTGAAACCTAGCGGATTCTATTCAAAAATACTTCCATGTTCGTCGATGATTAGACCAATAGCTTTAAATACTAGACTAACAAACTCCTAGGTTGGGAAAATTGGTACCATCAGGTATCGGTTGTGAAGAGAACCCTCTAGGATGAACTGGACATTTGACACTACATCGGACTATCCATGGTAGAGATAGAGAAGAACGAGTCTCTGCTCACATCGGCTTCTTAGTTTTGGTCCAATGCTCTGAACACCTTTTTGTTTAGACTTGGGCCAATGACCCTAAACTTGATGGATATGATTATGCTAACCTATCTTAACACCACTGAATATGTTAACCCATCCACTCCCTGATCCAAGCCATGTCATCGGTTGCAAATCAAGGATGTTGGTGGCTAGTCCAAGTATATAGCGACCCATAGCAAAACATTGGGATCTATCGATGATCGGGAACTTGTGGCTTTATTGAACTTGTGGCTTGAAAGGTTTGTCTTCTGTGGTTCAATCTTGGGTCCAACGACAAATATGCAATATCTAGTAGAACAATTAGATGATCATCAGTAGATCCCCTTGGGCAAATGTCTTTTGAGGGCCACATACTTGATGTTGCATCAAGTTGGTACAAAGCTATCGACTGGTCAGCTCATTGGACACATTAGGGGTTCTTGCTTGTTTCAACCTATACACCTCTAAGGCAGTAAACACCCCTCCTCTCATACTTCGAAATTTGGGGGCATGTGTTTGCACCAAAATTTGTTAAGTCCCACAGACAAGACTGAGAGTCGATCGGCTTATGGAAAGAGTCTGATTGATACTGGGAAAGAGCTAATCGGACGGATTAAGGATAAATTCGGTTTAGTCAAAAAATAAAAAGTTATCCAAATGGGACCGACTCTAAGGAGGAGCTATGGAAAAAGTGGCATGGCACTTTTATTTATATAAAATATATATATAAAAATATATCTGGTAAGATAGGCAAGTCTAATTAGTTTTATTAACTTCTTAGAGATAGTTTTCATATATGATTAGGAAATAACATCGGGAGATTGTTTGTAACTGCGTCAGACTTTTATAACACCATGGTATAAATATAGACCACTAGGATCTTGTAAATTATCTCTCAATCAATTAACTTTAGTGCATCATCGTCCTAGTTCATCTAGGTTTTTATGGGTGGGTTTTGGCTTTTGATAAAGGGTTGCATCAGTTAAGTTGGATCTCCGATGAAGGGGTCTGTCCCATCACTATCTCGGTGCATTCTTTCTGTCTAAGGCTACATCGATTAGGTCCGATCTCTTAGTCTGATCTGGTGCATCACATCATATTTGCGTGGTTCTATCAACTTATTGAGTGTCCTCTACTGCCATCAGTCTCGTGCTACATTGGTTAGGTCTGAACTACTATACTGCTGATAGTAGATTGATCCGTAGGTCGATAGGTCTTTACGCAAATGTTTCATCGGAGCAGCTAACCGATCAGTTATCTACACATTGAGCCTTACGCCTAGTGTATCAGCTTCTCAGCTGATATACATATATCTTTAGAGAATTCTTCTCATCGGTGTAGCTAGCTGATGGGTTCACCCATTCAATCTGTCCATACTTTCGATCTAGCGTCTGTTGTCTCTATGCTATTAGCCTCAATCTCATATTGTCTCGGTTTGGTCCGATCTATCAAGGTTGTCTTTAACGATACTGTCATGGTGGTCACTAGGTCTTGTATTTTCGGACACTAGGTCTCGTATTTTCAAAAGATTGGGTCTCGCTCCATACTATTCATCACATGCTCTCTTCGGAGTGCCATCGGTTTTGTAGCTGATAGATCCTTCACCTTATTGGGAGCACCATCGCATATTCTATTCAGAGCGCCATCGGCTTTGTAGCCCATGGGCCCTTTATGTTATTCATTTCTATCTGCTTATGCCTACATCGGCTTTCTAACCGATGAACGAGCGCTATAGCCTCTATCGGCAACCAGCCAATAGGAGTATTCTGCTTACTGCTCATTGACCACTCTATTCTAGAGCGCCATTGGCTCTACTACCGATGTGCCCTTTATCTTATTCCTTGCTATCTACCTATGCCTTTATTGGTTTTCCAGCCGATAAACGAGTGTTACACCCTCTATTGATGACTAGCCGATAGGCTGAGTCCATATACGTGCTTATTGACTATTCTATTCCAGAACGCCATCGACTCTATAGCCAATGTGTCTTTTATTCACTTCATTGTCATCTCCATATGCCTTTCATTGGCTTTCCAATCGATGGATGAATAATTTAGCCCCTACAACATCCTTGGATGTAATTTTTTTCAATGGAACAATTTCTACTCATTTAGTAAAATAATCTGTTACCACCAATATGAACTTGTGTCCTTTGTTTGAATGAGGATATATTTGGCCAATTATATTAATTCCCCATCTCTAAACGGTTATGGCTTGATAATTGGGTTCATTGCCGATGCTAGGGCTCGTTGAATATTTTTAAATTTCTGACAATCTTGACATCCTTTATAATACTTGAAACAATCCTTTAGGATCATCGGCTAAAAATATCAAACCCTTCTAAGCATCCACTTTATTTTTTTACACCGATTGATGAGTTCCATAAATAACCTCATAAACTTCGCACATAACTACTTTGGCTTCTTCTAGATCTTGGCACTTTAATAAAACTCACTCAATTGTCCAATAGTATAGTTTTTCATCAAGCAAAACATATTTGGTGGTCTTATACCGAAGCTTCCTTGAAACTGATTGTGAATAATTTTGTAACTAATTTATAATTTCTTTTCTTCAGACATCAACCTCAACAACAACTAACTCAATTTCCACATTTTTTCTATCGGTCGATAACCTGAAACAACTTGTGCAAGATCATTTGCTTCTGAATTTTGCTATCTAGGAACATAACTTACCGATACAATCATAAAATCCCTTAGCAACTATTGGCAATCTTCGTGATATGGTTTCAAAATCTCATCCTTGCACTCATATTCCCCACACAACTATTTGATCACCAACAATAAATCTCCCATTATCTTTGCAACATCATCTCCAGTTTCTTCCAATAGCTTAAATCCCTTGAGCACCGCTTTATATTATGCTTGATTATTGGTGCAATAAGGTTTAATTGTAAAAACAAATTCAAGGCTTGTCCTTCGAGGTGATATGATGACTAGGCCGATGTCACACCCATGTTTACATACTAATCTATCAAACAACAAAGTGCAAGGCACTGGCTCCACATATCCCATAGAATCACCACGATATTGCACAATAAAATCGGCTATTGCTTATTCTTTTACTACTTTAGCCAATTCTTATTGTAGGTCAAACTTTGTCAAAGTAAAAATCTATTTTTGAACCCTCCCCATCAACACTGGAGTCGATAGCATGTACTTTATCACATTGGCTTTATACACTACTGTGCACTCAGCCGATAGAAGATAATGCCTCAATTTTGTGCATAAAAAATATAACAAAGGCAAAGTTTTCCACTACATGGTATCTTGTTTCAACGTCTAAAAATATTCTGCTAAGATAAAATATGATTCGTTCTTTTTCTTCAAACTCTTCAACTAAAACATATCCGATAGATTTCTCATTGATCGATAAATATAACCTGAACAACCTTTCTTTCTACAGTAGAACCAAGACAGGTGGAGAACTTATATAATTCTTAATTTCGTCAAACAACTTCTACTATTCAGCTTTCCACACAAATTATTGATTAACCAAAACTGATTTTATGATCTTATTCAACTTTTACTTCAATAACGAAGTAAAAGGCTCAATTCTCCTTAACAAATTTGAAATAAACCTCCTTATAAAATTAATTTTGTCGATCAAAGACTATAGCTTTGTTTTATCGACTGGTGGTTCTGTATCTTTGATAGATTTGATGCTTCGTTGGCTGACCTCGATGCCTCTTTCATGCGCTATGAATCCTAAAAATTGCCTACCCGATACACCACAAATGCACTGGTTGGGATTCATCCTTAGTCCATATTTCCTTGTCCTCTCTAGCACCTTTCATAGATCGGCCAGATGCCTTTCAATGCTCTTGGATTTTACCATCATATCATCTATATAAATTTTCACCAATGAACCGATAAGATCATAAAATATATAATTCATAGCTCTCTGATAAGTAGCATCGGTATTTTTTAAGTCTAAATATTATAATCATCCATTCATACAAGCCATTTGCTCTTGGACACATGAATGCATTTTTTGGAATATCTTCTTCAGCCATAAAAAAATGATTGTATCCTATATTGCCATCTATAAAGCTGATAACTTTGTGCCCCGATGCTACATCCACTAGAAGATCTGTAATCAGCATCAGATCCTTATCTTTGCATATAGCTTTGTTCAAGTCCCTAAAAGTCAACACATACTCTTAGTTATCTATTTTTCTTTTTCACCAGGATAATATTAGATATCCATTCGGCATATCAACATGGTCTAATGAAATTTGCATCATACAACCTTGTAATTTCTGTCTTAAATTCTTCATATAATTCTATCTTGAATCGCCTTGGATTCTGTTTGTATGACCGATATCCTAGCTTGATAGAGAGCCAATCTTCAACAATCGATCAGCTAAGTCATGGCATCTCATGGTACTCTCATTAATTTTCTTTCAAATTTAGGACATAATTTAACACTTATAAATGTTTGCCTTGACCTATCTCTAGGACCTATATCTAATTCTTCTAAATCATCGTCTGATATAAACCCTTGTCCCAATTTTCTATCTATATCATCTATAGTGCCCTAGAGTAATAATTGCAAACTGATTTTGTTTATCAGCTATATATCATGGTCCGTAATCTTCAGGAAATCCCCTTCCCACACACGTCTAGGCACGTAGTCAATTCCCTAAAATTTTAAAATTATTAGATCGGTTGTTGCAATGTTAACAGATCTATCAACTATCATAATTTCTACTTGATCTCCTTGCTATTGGATCAAACTTTGATGCATGGTAGTAGATACATAGTTATTTGCATGAATCTAATCCCTACCTAGTAGCAAATTATATGATATGTTTCCATCAATCACAAAAAACGTTGCCAGTAAGATCTTGCTTCTTACAGTCAACTCCACATTTAAAACCCCTTTTATCTTTGATGAATTCTCTCCAAAGTCTTTTAGTACCATATTTATTTTGATAAGATCTTTGGCGATTTTTTCAAGTTTGCTGTATGTAGTGTAAGACATCAAATTTACTATTGCCCTCATCAACAAGCATTTTTTTCATCGGCTTGCTATCAACATGACCTTTGATGTATAGTGGTCACAAATGACAATGCTTGAATTCTTCAGGTCTATCAAATATTGCTTCTTAGGGTTTCAACATTAATTGAGCTACAGATTCCATGTTCTCATCATCATTGGACAAAGACGCTTTGTATTCTATGGGTAAAATAAACACCATATTGACTAGAGCTGATGATCCTGCTTCAACGGCTTTTTCCTTAACATGCCACTCCTTCCTGGTCATTTTGTGTCAACGATTGGCCTTTTCATTCCTTCGTTGTTGTTTCACTATTTGTTCTTGGTGTCGTAATCGTTGTACCCTTCTTTTTTTATTTTTGATTAAAATTTCATTAGGACACCATTGAGGGTCTCAACCTGTTGTCCCTTATCACATTCCTCATTAATTCATTCAACAAGTTCATCATCAACCCCTTTGAATAAATCTTCATGAATAGGCCCCAAACGGTCATCAAGTGATGTTTGTTTCCTTTATTGCTGATCTAGAATAGGTACCAGCTTATGTGAGGACCTCCCATATTCAAAGCATTGTAGAATAAAAAAAAAGAGCAATCCTAATGGGGTTGATTTTGGAACACCTCTGTATAATGAAGCCCAAAGCTCTCTTTCTTAGTGCTTTTGATATTTCCCAATCAGCTGCGATGAGGTGACATTTGATTTTCCATAATTTTGATTTGTCTAATGTCCCCTCTCATTGGCTTGATCTTTTGAATATCCTGCATACACCAAATTTAATGGGAAAGGGTATCCATCTATTTTCATCGGCTTTTTCGCATCATTGAACTTAATGGTCTCTTGCTTCATAGCTGATTGAATCTATTGCCGAAACATTTTGCACTCATTTGTATGGTGAAAAATTGAATTGTGCCCGTTACAGTACTTTTTCTTCCCAAGTTCATCGGTTGATGGAATCACATGGTTTGGAGGAATATGTATTTGTTTCTCTTGAAGTAACTCATCAAAAAATTTATAAGCCTTATTTATATCAAAATTATACATTTCTTCTTTTCCTATTTCTTTGTCCATTTTGCTAAGCCGATCTCGATATTAGAATCTTTCTCCCATTTTGAATCCGATGAAAGTCCATACACTTGTGCAATTTTCCACTGAAACTTTTCTTTCCTTGCCTCTTGGAATCGGATTTAATGAGCCGATACTTTCTGCACTAAATGCACTAAGCTCTCAAACTCTTGGGAGGAAAATTTCTTCTTCATGGAAGCTAGTATTCCTTGAAAAGCCAACTTAACAATTATCTATATCTTAAATTTAAACTATAGCATATGCCACGGAATCTTCGGATGTATTATGGGACTGATTAGTCCATTGTTTGACACATCGATGTAAGATCTATCAAATGTATTTTATGAATTCCAGTGAAAAAGAATTTGTGAAATTATTTTTTCAGATTGGCCTATCCTTTGATTGAATTTGACAGTAAAGACGAAAACCATGGCTAATCCATGTAATGATAGCGAGAAAAATCTAACTCTCAAAACCTCCTCCGCTGATGCCTCTCCATATTGAGCTAAGAATTAGATGATGTGTTCTTTCGTAGATATATCATCTTGTCCTAAGAATTTAAAAAAATCTAGCACCCTATATTGGTGAGGCAATAGAAACCTATCAATCCAATAAGGGTACAAACGCTAATACATGAAGGTATGCTGCTTTGGTTTTGAACCGAGCTGTCCCATCATCACTTTGTCTATCCTTGTTGTCCAATCATCATCTCATGTATTATTCATGGGGTAGTATTGTAAAGGCAACGGTATTGGCCCTTGTGCCTAGTGATATCTTCAAACTTGACTCCAATCAGGGATCCTACCATGCTGATTTTGATGTCCTCCATAACAGGTGGTTTGATAGTTCCATTATACTACCCTCTAAATGACATTTGTCTAAGATGAATCAAACTGGAAGCCACATCTCTCTCTAGCCCATATGTTACTTGACGAACCTCTAAGGTTATCATCACTTGTGAACTAGAGACAACATGTGCTGATGTCCTTTGTAGAAGATAAATAGAGCCTTGATAAGTTTTCTGAGCAATCGATCCATCCATCTTTTTTTAATTAGATTTTATAGTGTGTTTACTAACACCCTGGATTGATTTATTAATGCATGGTGCACAGCTTCATTCACCAAATATTGGAAGGATTTCAATTGACTATTAGGTGCTTGCTGACTAGAATCTCCAACCAGAATTGTTTTTGAGAATTGCATCTTCTGTATTGGTCCTTGTCACATCATGCTGAATGATTCTAAGCACACCTTTTAAAAAATTTTCACGGATTGCTCCACCTTTTGCTTTTGTGCTTCCATTAAGTTTCCTAAGGTCATCAGAATTACGTTGTCGGTTTCAAATTCCTTCACAGATATGTTGGTTTAAAAAAGATTCTGTCCCACTAAGTGTGCTAAAGGAGCATGTTTATTCAAAAAAGATTAGTCTCACCAGGCGTGCTAAAGGAGTGTGTTCACATGAAAATAATCCAATATCCATGATGATACGTCACATGCACGAAAGCCTAGAAGTTATGCTTAGCTCTAGTGCATGTCCTTAATTTTTTAATGTTTAGGGCATGCTAGTCAATTTGAACTTCAATTGATAAGGGAGATAGAAAACAATTAGACCAATGAGCCATTCGACCAAAAGGTTGATACGGACTCAAGCTATTGGCAATCTAGCTGATAGAGATTAGTTAAGAAGTGTAAGCATGGTATAAATATAATACATCTGCTAAAACTCTGATGTAACATTAACTAAAACTGATCGACTTACCAATATTTACCTTATAAAAACAATCTAGTAGATCGGATCTAGTTGAGATAATATAAAATTGAGAATAATAAGAGAAATTTAATAAGACGATAAATTCTATACCAACATGATAGATACACTAGATTGGACTAAGAGATTGAATCAATGTAGTTTTAGATAGAACCAAATACATCAAATTAACCAGTAAATGTATAAACTTAGCTAAGATATCAGACCGAACCGAGAAAGTCTTAATCAAGCTAATACGTTTGCTATACGACAAGACTTACCTCTCGCTAGAAATAGAACTTAACTGATCCAACCAAAACCGAAGAAAGATTTCGTCAGAAACTACGTTACTTCTTCACCTAGAGGTTGCAATACGCCAAATTTAATTGTATTGATCTAATTCTAATATCTCACAAGACCCCTCGGTATATATATTTATACCCTTAGCTTTATACAAGTCTTAAGACAGATATGAGATAATATTTTCTAAAGAAAAAGAAAAGAAAACTACTCATGTTTATTCATAAGAAATATTTGCAAATAAGGAAACAATTCGTACTGGTTTTAAGGCATAGATTCATTTTTCTCTACCTATCGATTTTATTAGTTTTCCTCTTCTAACCGAATCTATTAAAAACTCTTTAAAATTTTGGTATTAACAACTTCCAAGGGTTTCTCTTGGTAAAAATGAGATAGAAATAAAGGAATCAATCCACCGAACAAAAAAATATATATAGAATTGCTGCTTTACATCCTAGTGCTAATGTATCTTTTGATGCTACATCTAGCAATGTACATGAAAACAACGATAAGTTGTTGAAGTTATCTTCTGTACAAGAGTTATATAGTGACTGGCAAGAAGAGACCGTGGTGTTAATGCCAAAATTTGGAAAGCTCAGAGAAAGGATAGAAAAAGATCGGCTGAAGTAAAAGAAGAGTTCGGTTGCTATAGGAAGGAAGCCGATTGGATGAATCAAGAAGATATTCGGTCCAACAATACAAGATTATCTAGATGAGACCGAGTTTGAGGAGGAGTCATGACACTCATGGCAGGGTATTTTATCTATGTAAATTGTATAGTATATAGGAAGGTTTAGTTAGTTTAGTTAACTTCTCTATAGATATTTTTCTTTTATATATTTTAGGAGATAACGCCCAATGGTTGTTGTAACCATGTCGGACTCTATAATGCCAGGGTATAAATATAGACTCTGGATACATATAATCAACACATCTTTCAATCAAAACTACTTCGGCGCATCACCACCTTAGTTCATCTAGGTTTCTACTGACGGGGTCTGGCTCTTGACGCGGGGCTGCATCGATTAACTTCGATCTCCAACGAAAGGGTAAGTCCTACCACTATCCCAATATGTCTCGCTCTGTTTAAGCCTGCATCGTTTAGGTTCGACCTCTTAGGCCGATCGGATGTATCGCATCACGTCCGTACAGGGTCTATCGGCCTATCAAGGTCTCTCCACTATCGTCGGTCTCATGCTGTCTCGGTTAGTTTCGACATACGAGGCTACCGATGGTAGATTAAGCTTTAGCCCTATAGATCTCTGTACGGCGTTTCATCGGAGTGTTAGCCAATGAGTTATTTATACATTGAGCGCCATGCCTAGCGTTTCATCTCCTTGGTCGATCGCACCAGTCTTTAGAGACTCCCCTCGAGCGTCACGCTAAGCGCATCGGCCTTTCAACCGATGCGCGCCTGACTTTAGAGAGACGTCCTCTCATCGGCTCAACTAGCCAATGGATTCGCTTCGCCCTTGCTATATCCGGAGCAGCATCGGTTTTACAGTCAGTGTGTCTTTTATACGATTCCTTGCCACTTTACATATGCCTTCATCGGCTGGAAAGCCGATGAACGACCGCTACAGCTTCCGTCGACTACCAGAAGGGATCCTGTGCGCTTTGATTTTAATACCCTTCGGTGCCTCCATCGGCTCTACGGCCGATGGATTAGGATCTCGCTTTCACCACACCCGGAGCCATCATATCCTTCGTCGACATCTGTGCACACCTTCATCGGCTCTCCAGCTGATGGAATAGCGTCCTGATCCCTATCGGTGACTAGCCAATAGCAGGAGCCATCCAGACACGGCCGATGACCACCTCGATCCTATCAGTGACCAGCCGATAGCGAAGTCTCATATCGGCTCATCGTAGGACTGACCCGTTCACCTCATCTCCTTGTTAATTATAGGGTCAAATTGACTGGCACGTCCGCACCCGCACCATCGCGTTGGAACCGAGCAAACCTCACGGGCCTCGCCGCGCGTACCTCGAGCTATGGAGAGAAGCGAATCGGCCTATACTGAAGTTAAGCAGACCTTCTAGACATCGTGCGAGATCCGGCACGAACACGTGGATGGCAGTGATGAGTCTTTGTGCTCACTAGTCACACCTCGAAGGAGGGAAAAACTCATGACCAAAGCCAAACAAAAAGTGGTATGTCTGGTGCTGGCTAGTCCAAAAAAAAAAAAGAATGGTAAAACACACAAAAACTGAAAGCTCTCTTTTGGAATAGCTACGCCTTTGGTGATCCTAGCAAGTATAGATTTATTTTGGAAAATGTTAAAGAACAACACTTGGATTTTATGGCCATTTTTAAGCCTAAAAAACCATCATTTACCCTAACAGGTCTTAGGAACCTATGTCATGGAAAATATTTTTTTATGGCATGGAAACCCCGGTAGGGCGATCAGGAGGTATATTCTTTTAGGGGTAAACATAGCCGTTATTGACATTGGCGAAATTTCAGGGGGGATTATGTGCAGTTTCTTCTCTGGAATATAGAGGATAGTTTCAAATGGATTTATAGTAGTGGTATCTGGTGCTGCCTTACCTGTTTTGGAAGAACAAGTCTTAACGAATTGGTTCAGACCTATGGTAATGAGTCATGACATGTATTGGTAGGGGACTTTAATATCATATCGTCCGGTCAAACCGAGAAAAGAATAATAATTGTTTGGCAAATTTTAGTATAATTTACTGTTAGATATCGAAAAAATATGCTATAACTAAGGACAGTAAAAACTAAAAACTAATAATTTAATTGAGACACCAAATCTATTATTTTATTATTTTTATCCAATTGAAGAGATAAACCAGGTCGAAAACAATAAATTTGCCCCTTAGGCTGCACACTTCATCTAAACCATCTTTTGGCTGAACCCCTCCAAAACCTTAGAGCAGCAGATAAAAGCATATTTTGTAGCTTCTCCAAAATTTTAAATTTTTTAGAATTTTCATTTTTTTGAGATTTTGAATTATACATTTTATAACTCTCAATCTCGTGTCATCGCAAGTACATAACATATATTATATTGCGTCTTCACTCTAGCGCCAGCGCTTAGTAACTTGTGACCAAAGAACATTCTCATCTTTACAAGAATTTCTCTAGAAATAATAAAATAATGGTCATGATATCCTTCAGTAAATTACCTATTTCTCTAGAGGTATTCACCAGCCGTGACATATTTTTATAATTTTCACAAGCAAATTTTATAAATTATGGCTAATGAACATTATATTCCATGCGCTAGGTTAAAAACTTGTGGCCTAACAGGCATTTTTATCTTTTTAGGAATTTCTCTCTCTAATTAACTAAAAATAATAAAATAATAGTCACGGTATCATCCAAAAAATTACCTATTTTTAGAGGAATTCATCATCCATGACACGTTTTTATGATGTCCATAATCAAATTAAACATAAACTTTGGTGTCTTAAAGTAAAATTTGCCTTATTTGCTTTGACCCCAATATAAGGCAAGACACCTACTTCAAGGAGATATAGTAACACCAAATACTATCACCTATATTACCGAACGATAAACATCGCATGTAAATGACTTTCCAGGAAGTAAGCATGTTTCCATGATTAAGGGATGGACAAATGATATCCCACAGGTGTCAAATCTAGAAAATGATATTATCACTACTGAATTTTAATAAAAGGAAGTCAAAGATGACATTCTTTAGATGGAGCATAACTTAGCCCTAGGACTAGATGGATTCCGACAGTGTTATTTTTTTTAGGTCGTCAAAGACGATCTTATGGCTATGTTTAGGGAATTTTATAGTCACGTCTCCCTTTTAATATGAGCTTTAGGATAATCATGCTATTAAAAAATGATGCAAAATGAATGCCAACAATATAGTACCATTTGTCTTTTGAATATTAATGTCAAAATTTTCTCAAAAGTTCTGATCTTGTTGCAGTCAAATGGCCAAGGTGAAAGTAAATCATTCAGAACATAGAGGAGTGACATATAAGATAACTTTCTAATGAGCTAGCAACTAACCTTCATTAATAGCTGATCATCTGCATCAAGCTTCTTGCTATCTTGATCATTTGTCACATGAGCTCTCCAGCTCGTGCTCCCTCTCTCACTGCTGTTTCTCTCAGTCTCCATTGTCTACTCTCTCTATAGGCTACTATGCTAGCTTACCTGCAGGTAAAAGATCTTCTAGAAGAAGATAATGGTGGTGATAAACTCTTATGCAACCCTCTTGTCCTACTTATACACACACCATATTGCAAGAACGGGACCAAATTAACTTGGCGTATGATGCGTCAATATAATTATATTTCTTTTAAGAAAGGAAAACAAGTAAAGAAAAAAAAGAAAAGAAAAGGAAAGAAATGTGGGCCTCCGAGTACGTACGTAGCAAACTCATAATTAGAGGAGAGAGAGCTCCATTTGGCATCTCCATGGGCACCAATATGCTTTCTTTGATGGAGGGCTTTTTTTCGATAATAAATTAAAAACCCGGCCTCTACATCCAAACAACAGGGCCCACTTTCATGGAGGATTGCCTTAATGTTTTAATGAAGTACAAATATCACATACTCACTAAATATTCAGCTTGTTTTGACCCGGAGCATGACTAGCTTCAAACATTGAATTCATTACTCCCTACGTATAAAAATAATGTAGACATATTTTTTGGAGCTTAAAGATCGAAAAGCAGAATGAGTTCACTAGAATACCCATAATGCATGCATTCATTAAATACACCTAATGCTACTACATGCATGCATGAATGCAGGGATATTGCAGTAAACATCCTATAAAAAGTGCTTCGAAAGTGTGTGCGTCATATATTGTTTTGCAAGACTGTGTAAAGTGCGGGAGTATTTGATTAATTAGCCTTTGTGTTTGTGTGTACCACTGATAATTAATTAATTAGCTTTTGTGTTTGTGTGTACACTACTATAGAAATACACATCATTACCAATTCCGATAGCCCTCAGTGCTGTTTTTGAACCGGCACTATCATATTAGCAACGATGAGAGATGGGTCAATCGGTGCCAGTACAGTTAACCCGGCACTAATGGATTTGACGAGAAAATAAACAAGCCGGCTCGATGAAGGAGCCGATTCATTGAGCAGCTCCAGACCCCTGAAGTTCACATCCACAGATCCAATCAGCCCCCAGCCCCCTTACATCAAAGAACAGGAAGAAAGTATGGGTGGAGGCGGCGGCCATGGGACAGTGAGGTCAGTGGTGGCTGGATCTAGCAGCCTGACCTGACCACCTAGGAGAGTGGAAGCCGCCGATAGTGGGTTCTTACGCCTTGCGCCGTCGTTTGCCATGTCAGCCACCGTCCTGGCCTCGTCGTTGCTGTCTGCCAGGCCTCGCTGCCAGCGTCTCGTGGATGAGAGAGGAGAGGGGAGGAAAGGAAGAAAGAGTTGAGAAGCAGGGTTATGGTGCCACTGGGCCACTATTAATTTAGTGTGTGGATTTGATTTGGTGGTTTAATATTAGGTGCAAGATCAGTGCCATTGTTTGGGGAAAAAATAGGGATTTTGGCCTATCTAACAGCTAGTTAACTAGGAACTTACATCGAACTAGCCAGAGTAATTAATTTAGATATGCAAGTACTTAGAGAGCAACAGACCTAGGTAGATGTCATTATACCATATAGTTATCATTTATAATGCACGGACATTTATGGACCATCTAAATGTTAATATGCCGATAATTAGTAAGGCGCTAACAAGAGAATCGACAGGCTAATATTATGCTAGCTAAGACGGAGTAATTAACTATCTTGCTCATCATTTAATTTGCTGCATGCATGTATGTACGCCAAATGTTAGTTCACCCTTGTTGCCGTTTTTTTACGATGATCTGCGTGGATTAATAATACGATACAATGATTAACTGCCAAATTAGGCTGACAGAATTGATTGTGTTCAATTAATTATATGCGTGCACTGTGTTAGTTAATTGAACTAGTTGATCAATGGAATTAATGCTCTTGGTAGCTAGGTTAGATGAGACAGACAAATTGTAGGGTCCACATCAAATACCTAAATTAAGTAAAATATACGTCCGATAAACTTTAATCGGGGTGTCACGTGTCTCTAAACTTATAAAATAAACATCTATATTTTTTATTTTGGTTACCACCTAAGATCTAAATTGGTGATGATACAGCTTGGACGCTGATGTAACTATTATCTACAGTGGAGAGAATTTTGAATTCACGCTCCTTAGTATCTCCAAATCAACTTTAGCTTTTCCCAAATCATCAAAATATGCATTTTTGGGTATCCACTGAATTCAGAGTTGAAGTCTTGCATCAAAAATTTTGAGAGTGATGGGGAACGATTTGAGGGCATAATGTAACAGAGGGTCTAAATATAAAATTCTCACCACCGTGGATGATCATGTCAACAGGCAACAATACATTAAATCAAGATTAAAAGCCTAAATATGTGTTTTATAGGTTTATCATCTATCAGTTCACATTTAAAACCGACCATGTAATTTGATCATTAATTAATTAAACAAGATTAGAAACTCAAATTTGTATATTTTACATTTTACAGGTTTATGATCTCTATCGGTTCACCTTTAAAAACCAAACCAACCATGTAATTTACTAATTAATGAATTATGGATACACGTGGAATAGTGGAAATGTCAAAGTTAAGGTAAATGGCAAAAACATCTGTATCGAGGTTTGACCACTTCTGTATCATTTTTGCCAGCAAATAATTAATATATATAGCATGTTATTTGAAGCTAACCAATAGCATCTGATGGGATCATATACTGTAGTGGTTCTTCATCCACAAATATAAAAGATTTTAGCACTTATTTATCTATAAAAATTTTTGGAGTGGTAGTTGTCCAATTAATCACCTCTCATTTATTTATTTTTTCTCATCTTACCTCTCAACCACCTTCTAACCACTATACCTCTTATTTAATATGGGTATTCTAGTATTTTTTTAATTCTTGATCTCAAAAAGAGCTTAAAATCTCTAATATTTGTGTACAGAGCGACATTCCTACGGACAAATGGCTGAATCCAAGTGACTAGTACGAGAGGGTTCTCATTAATGTCATTGCTCACAATTCACAGCCACAATGCAGTGATCCTCCTGTTCCACTCCTATTGCACTTATAAGGTAGAATGTCTATGATTTAATTCTTAGCGAGAACCATTTTACTAAAAAAATAAGTATATCAGAGTAAGATAGCAGAAGCAATTATAGCACAACTTATAAATTAAAACAATAATAAAATAGCTTTTGCTAAAAATTATAATAAGAAGATCTTGAACTCCTAATCATCCTTGTATCATACTGATGTAGTGAGTATTTTCTTTAACTTCTTATAGAATTCTTAAATAAATGATTAAAGAAATGATTACTTGATCTTGCTCTTGTAAGGTGAATTTTTCGACGACTATAGAGTTAGCACAACCATCTAGAGAGATATTATACATGAATGCCTAGTCTGTATCTATGAATTCAGAAGTTTTACTTGTTAAATTAGGCTGTTTGGTTTTAAAGATACATGTATTTGAATATTCTTTTGAGTTGAAGCTTAACTACTCTTTTGAACTGATAATCTTAGAGAACATTGTTCTATTATTATGGTCTTTCTTAAAAGGTCTAAACAGTAATAGTTGTCCTGGTGATATCCTAGATATTTTAGAGCTCCGGGGTGTTACAATACCATATTTAAGACTTCTGTGCTCAACTAAACAAAATACTTGTAAAGAAAAATATACCCAATATGATTTTTATGTTTTCAAACTAAACATTTTGAAAACTATTGATTATTAATATTTTAAAGTTTAATCAAATAAAGAAAATAGCGTAATATATTTAAATAGGAAGGAAGTATCATGCATAAATATGTATAAATATGTATGCTAAGTTGCTAACTAACTTTGCCCTCGATCATTAAACCGCCAGATCGTATACATAAAAATAAAAATACAGTGTTAATGTGTACTGAGCTTAGGTCAGGCTCTTTGCAGTAAAACCTATCTAGGTCGAGATCTAAATTGAAAACATACGTATTTTTTCAGTGATAGAAACCATACCAATCACCTGTAATAACTTCGTTAATTTTAATATATATATATATATTGGTGTTAAATAATAATGATAAAAATTGGTTTAAATAAAATAGGTAAAATGATTTATATTGAACTTAGCAAAATATTAAAATTATTTATAAAAAATATGGTGAGCGTGCGTGTTAACCTAGATCAGTTGTTTTTTATTTATTTGAGTGTAGTATTTAAATTCAAGAAATAGATAAAAAAATTACTTAAAAAAATTTAGAGGAATTTCGAACAAAAATTAAGAAATTAAATTTCTAAATTAGCTATAGTAACGGATTGCATTTGCTATCAGACCAAATGAACAGTATACAAGATGGACTGAAGGCTACGTGTAAACGGAACTGAAGTAAATTGAATGCTACTGAATGGAGTGGATTGTAAGCCAATAAATCAGCAGGATTGCGAAGTAGGTTGATGGCGAAAAACAGGCCAACGGCACGGGCATGTGTACGAGAGTGCGGCTGATAGGTGGATCAAACCTGTCAGCGAGCGTGGCACAGGTGTAGACAAAAATACTACAGCTAATAAGTGGGCCACGCTAGAAGACACTGTGATGACAGGGGAGGCTGAACATCGCACACGGAGGCTTGTGCACATGTACAGACGACATGGCACACTAGGTTTTGCTAACTAACTTTGCCCTCCATTAAACAGCCAGAATACATAATATAGTCTTAATGTGTACCGAGCTTAGGCCAGCTAGTCTCTTTACATTAATACCTGTTCTAAATTTAATATAGATTTATATTTATAATTAATTATTTTTTAATAATAGGAGACGTAACTGTCCTATAATAACTCCGTTAATTTTAATATATACAGGGGTCTATTTTTTAAATATTTACAGAGACAGAGGGTGTGTATCTGTAACCAATGTGTTTATAATTTGTTTTACCGATGATTGATGAGGCACCTGGAAGAATCCTGGACAAGATTATGTTAGCTAATTAACTATCTTGCTCATCGTTTAATTTGATGGATGCATGTGCACATGCTACATGTTAATTTTGCCGTTTTCGGACGACGATGTGCGTTGGTGGATGTACATGGGACAACGATGAACTGCCAAATTAGGCTGATAGAATTAATTGTGCTCAATTAATTATATCCATGCACCGTGTTAATTAACTCGTGTACACTTAGTCCATCAATGCAATTAATCCCTTCATCCTAAAATATAAAACTAAGTACTTATATTAAATACAGTAATGGATTAGACATAATAATAGATTAAACACACTCTAATACTAATCCTAGTATTAGGTTGTGTATTAGATTTTTATATATTTAGGGACAGGGGAGTAGGTTAGATGAGACAATTGTAATGTCCACTTCTTATACCTAAGTTAATTAGAGACTTGGAGAGTGTAATGTCACCACACATACGTACTCTCAGGTAAACGACACATCGAATGATACGGTTAGTGTACTTTGCCGGTTAAGAGGTTCACTTTTTGTAGCCTTTTTACCAACAATTAATATAGTATGTACTTGAGGCTATGTAAAATAAGGTGATGGGATCGATATATTCTTGTGGACAACTGGCAGAGTCAAAGCGAGTATATCATGAGGGGCCCCTCACTGTAACGTCATTGCTCACAATTCACAGCCACAAAAGGCTAGCAAAGACGAAGCAGAACTCTCATCCTGGGCCTTGTCATTTGTCAGTGCGCACGGTACGGCTGTACGGCCATTAGTTTTCTCATCACGGGTTATTCCTGTCGTCCACTATGAACATGCTTGATGGTTTCAATCTCGTCGTCGGAGATTGGGCAAGTGCTGTCGGTATGAGAGTTATATGGTATTGCAGAGCACTCGAAACAAATGGTTTTTGTTTCAGGATAAACGTGACCTTGTCCGTGGACGCCTAAGAAGTTATATAATTACTGTAGGACACCTGCAACATCTCATCATTTCTAACAATTTCAAACAAAAATGATATGAAATGATCAGAATTCCCTGGACCAAAACCAGGGCAAATAGTGAAACACCCCTACGGTCATGTGGCATGTCGGTTTGCCGTAATGTTGCTACGCTGCACGCACCTTCAAGAAAACTGTTAGGATGGGGGCCTGACAATAGGAATAAGGATGTAGCCCCCCATAGATGGGAATCATTGATTAACGGGAAAACTGTCAAGAAATTACATAAAACCTATGTGAATTATTTTCCTTCAGTCATGAATCTTCACGAAAATGAGAACATGAAAATTCAATTTTTTTAAGCTTAACCATCAGGAAAAATAGTTAGTAATGGGATTTTGTGAGGCCTCTGAAATATAAATATGCAACATGTGAGGTTTTTTAAATCCTATGTGTTCCCTATAAATGCAACCGTTTGGACACAATCTCCATGCATTAGAGGATAGGTGTACTTTCTAAAAATAATACCCGAATTAAAATTTGTGGACATTATATTAATTACTGTTACTTTATACAGACGTTCAATGATGCTACAAATTCCGCACAATTGTCGTTGAACTAAGTATAAATATACACATGGGATTCCAGAATGAATACTAATTTCAATCTCCGACATTCCTATTGGAATAATCCAAGTGAAGAAAACTTTTGCAATTTTTCTTAAACCTACAGATGCAACATTATAAGCGGTTTTGGAGATGTATGAACTTAACCAAACCAGAGAGGCTCCACATATGCAAATCATCCTAAAAAAAAGGAACAATTAGCCACATGTTTGCGTTCATATTGTTTCCAACGATGACAAAAAGGAATTTTAGTAAGACTTACTGATATGTAGTGCACATATATATGTTTTATTCTCAGCATTTCAACAAGCATAAGAATGAACTTAGAACAGAAGGAGTGTAGTACATATGCATCTTATTCACACAGAGAAAAAAGTTCAACATGTATAATTTGAACTTAGAACAGAAGGAGTGTAGTACATATGTACAATCTAACATGGCACACAACTTAATATACCTTGACCCCTCTTCAAATTGTTGTTTAATATTTGTCTAGCTTCACACATGTTCCATGCATGCTGACTAGCAATGAGCATTGCTGGTTTACAAGTACTTGAGTCTGATAAATGATCAAGAAGTAGCTAGTTAGGTGGAGAGTAATTAATTTGGTTAGGCCCACATGTCACTTATTCAGGACTAAAAATAATTTCTGGGCACTGTCAGTCACATATGACAGCTCCGAGAATACATGCATGAATGTCGCTTCACATGCTTATGTTCTCATAAGATCAGATCTAATTAAGCTACTCCAGTAACAATGTCTATTAGTTTGGCTGATATATATATATAATGTGAACAAGTTACTGGTCAAACAACTTGTAGCTTACTAACTGATCTGATCTTATGTACATCAATTCGCTAAATACATATATACAATTTAATTACTAACAAAAGTCAAAAATGCATTTGCATCCAGCTTGATGGCCGTAAAACGTGTGTTGTGTTGTATACGTGTACCCGTATAAAAATGTAGAGACAAAGCTTGTACATTAATTTCATCATTTTCATAAAAGCAACTTGGCTAAATGAAAAATGACCCATATGAACGGGCGATGAAATGCATGTAACATGCATGAATCTCGATGGAATCGAAATGTACAATAATGCTAACCGGTAAATACTAGTAGCTGGCCGGATCGGTCGTCACTCTGCAAAATAAAATAAGGAAATGGATGAAGGAGAAAATTCCGATTGGGACGATGCGATCTACGTACTCCTGGTGCAGAAGTCTTAAAAAAATTTAGCTTGTATATGAAGTAAACGGGTAAATAAACTGGAAATAAATGCCTTATGGAAATATAATTTTGGCTATGATTGTTTGAATTTTTTATTTATATAGGTTATTTTATAAAAAAAACGTCTTACCAGAGAGAAATCTAATGCGACAAATGCTAGTTGACAAGGGTTAACAGCAAGACAATAGGGAGTAGGAAATTTAGCTAAGGCCCTTTTTTTCCACGATAGAAGACCACCTGCAAAATGAACATACGAGGGAGGAGAGGCTATAGGCGGTCCCTTAGCCCTCTAGTAGGTGTTTTTTTCTCATAAGGGTTTCCTGTGTTAGACCACCCGTAGGACAAGAGAAAACTTGATAATTTTGTAGGTGACTCCTTTGACCGTTAAGAGCGTTTTTTGATGACTACCTAAATCCCTCTAAGCCATCAAAAATGCCCTAACAGAGGTCGTTTTTGTGATGTGATCAATCGAGCTCATAGTTTAGCAGCTTTAGTATCTAGCACACCATACCTATATTAACAAAGAGCTAGCACGATTATTAGAAATAAAACATAATTTATATTTCATACAACTGAATATTTTTTTATCAAATAAAATGAATAACAGTTACTATGGTCGACTTCTATCACTGGACCATTCTCTTTTTTCATATTAAGTGTATGCATATATATTGTAATATTGTATACTTTTAGTCTTACGGTACCTGTTGTTTATTTTACTTGACAAAAATGTATTATCAGTTATATGAACTGTAAATTATATTTTTATTTTAGATAATCATATTAACTTTTTTAATGTAGATATGATGTAACAGATACTAGCTATTAGACCATAACCTCGATTAGTGATAAAAAAAGGTCTTTGTTAGAGCATTTTTTGATGGCTAGAAAAGGCTCTATAGACGACCATTTTAAAAAAACACTGTAATAGAGGATGCCAAGAGAGCCGCTTGTAAAATTGCTAAACCCTCTTCATCTCTCACAAACGAGGCTAACAATTTTGTTGACGACCCCTGAAAGAGAAAAAAACGTTCTACTAGAGGGCTATATGGGGCTATCTGCAAAAACGATATGCCCCTTCTTCCTCCTCCTTGTACGCCCATTTTACATATGGCTCTTTGTTATAAAAAAAAACGCTCTCGGTTAGCATAGCAAGCTATAAATTTTTAGCTCTCTCCACCCAGTTGTTAATGTATGCCGATGTTCATCACATCGGATTTCTCGTTCTTTGGTATGATATTTTTTTAAAAAAAAACTCTTAGATAACGTTGGGAGTATACATACATAAATTTTTTAGACAGATATATTTTTTAAATATCTTAATAAATATATATATTATAAAATTAAATGATTGTTTGACCTACAACTAATAATCTGTAGAGAAATAAACAAACTAACTAAAAATAACTTACATTGTTAAAACTTTTATATGTATTATAGGCAATTCAAAAGCTTATACCAAAAAATAGACGACGATGGAAAAAAAACAAATTCAACTCTAAATTTTAAAATTTAAATTTTGGTTACAGCCGATAAACCAACAAACAAATGAGAGCAGCTTAGATAGTTTAGATAGACCAGGTTCAAAAGGTCCTACTACATCTACTACCAATTTGAAGTACTCTCTATTTTTTTAACGAAGTTGGTTAGTTCAAATATGATCCATTAGATAAAGAAAACAATGAATGGCCGTGAATAATTCTTTCTGCAGTGTTGTTGGCCAGAAATTAATTGGTTAGCTCAACTTTCTGTCAGAAATTAATTTCTGACAGATAGTCGGCCAGGCATTTATGTTTTTGACGGCACATAAGAGGTTTTGCAAACGTGATAGCATCATTGTTTTCGATCAGTGCGTCCCCTCTGTCTCTACGCGTAAATATATATAAACCAGAATCCGCCATATTTACATTAAAGTTTAATATATAGTTTATGCACGATATGTCTAAAACAATGCCAACATGAATGGATACTGTAAGTCATGTATGATTTCACTCTCTTTTTTCTCTCTTGTTACAAATGGTGGCACAGATCATGCATGGATGCATGTGTGAGATGATTTATATAAATTGAAGAACAAAGTTATTTTAGGACTCTTCAAGATCACAACTCATCGGTGTACTTAAGCGATCCTCCAGCAAATGTGATTAGGTTTTCCGTCCGAGTTTTATCAGGTAGCCCGGCCAATTGCATGTAAATATAATTTTGCTCGCCCTACATTAAGAAAACAGGGAAGGAAATCTACTCTCTCAGAACTCCCATAAAATTATTTTGTTGTAGCACACTTGGCCTCCTTTTTTACCAAAAGAAAAACGGCTTGTACTACACTAGTGTGAGATCTGATTTTATTTTTAGGATGCGAGAAATATTTATATATGTTGCTTTATACTCACTGCATTTTTAAATTACTAACAACGGAAACAACACTTTTAAGTTCAATTACTCATATATTTAAAATATTTATAAACACTAAAAAAATATCATGTTATTGAAGGGTGTTATGTCCTTAAGATAAAACTTTTATCTACTTCAGTCTAACTATTTAAAATTATTAGATATTTAAAAACAGATGATGTATATACCTAACGCATAATATACTTTGCACGTGTAGGATTTATTGCATCTAACAAATTCACTTCGAATCACTGGGTCACATTTCTGCAGAGCATGAATTATGAAGCTGTCGTCTCCGGCGACGGCAGGGGTGACGGAGTAGGTCCGGCAACGACAGCAGGGATCACCGTTGGATACAGATTGGAATTTGAGGTCCATTGCATGTATCTTAATGGACAACAGATCGTGGGGCGGTTCAGAAGATGTTTTATACCTGATCGATCGCGATCGATAGTTTTCAGTCTCAGGTTGTCACCTCTCGCAACATATCGATTGATGAGAGACCAGCCACTCAACTAGCACTTAGTTTTCAGCTTGTAGATTCATTGTTTTTTTTCTCATATTGTTGAATATAATATGTGCCTTTTGTGATTCATATATATATATATATATATATATATATATTTCGACTATACAGTACTTGCGGTCCACTAATTATGTTTAGGCAAAAAGGTTGGACCAATGGAAAAGTTGAGAGACGTACAAAACATAGACTTATATTTCCAAAAATTAATAAACTTAAGTTTTGCACACATAGGTGCAAATACAGTGGTTGCTTTTATTGTGATTGTTTTATTGACTAAAAAATCTGTCTATTTTTCAGCTGCACTTATTTTTAGGTGCAACATGCCTACCCTATTCGAAGTTTCCAACTCCAACATGTGTTTATATTAATGATTAATTAATTTTTTTAGTTTCAGTATCTATCGAAACGCATAGTTTCACAATTTTAATATATATCGGCTCAAAATTTTTGAAGGTGAGGTTGTATGTGTATATGTATATAATGGTAAGTGTACATGTGTATACGAGCTTATGCTTTATTCCGTTTTTCAAAAAAAAATTGTTACCTTCATATCTCCAGTCGAATAAAATATAATTGCGGATAACTGCTCCACACTTGAAAGGGCCAATACTCTATAGCAATTTGCGCCCAACTGGGCCCGTTGCTCGGCCCAGCCAATTCCGGCCACGGCCACGCCCACGCACGGCGTGGCACCTGCGCGGCCCGTGCTCCGCGCGCGCGACTGCACAAGCGCCCCGCGCTCCCACGCGGGCGCTGCGAAGGGAGGCTCGTAGCCGGCCATGGGGCGGCGCGCGCCCCTGCGGCGACCGGAGAATCTCTGCCCAGCTCCCTCGAACTAACAGCACGACGCGGCGGCTGGCGGGGGCCGCTCCGCTCCTAGCTCACATTACATACATCTGTTGCGGTGGTGTACGAGGTTTCGTGAAGATCTGGTGGTTCGGAGCCGGCGGCGAGTTGAGAGTGCAAGGTTGAGGAGGCAGTTAAGAAGGCGTAGTATGGGGTTCACGAAGGTGGAGGCACCGGCCGGCAGCGGCGGCAGGGTGGTCGACGACATTGAGGGGCTCGCCGGCTGTGGAGGGGACGCCGATCTCAGAAAGGTTAGTTTTCTCCGCAAAACTTTACTATTTGCTCATTCGTAAATCTACCTATATTAATACAAAGATACGCAAATCTTTTGCGTATTCCCGAAAAAAAATCTGCCTATATGCTTCTATGCAAACCCTCCTCCGCTCACTGCTCGCCGGCGGCAACGCGCGTTTTGGCATTGGCGGCGTACGTCGGAGCATGCGGCGGCTGCGCGCACCGTGCCATGGGCGCCACGGGTCACAACCGCACGCACTTCACACTCAGTTCCCGCCATTGTCTTGAATTCTTGATCCTGCATCGGATTATGGTTTAGGAAATTACGGGTCGCACGATCTCGCAGTTGGATCCACTGAGAAATTATGTCTTCTCCTGGTGCAGAAAGGTGGTGGAACCTCTTGGAATGCGCTTTCATTGTTTGTGAAAATGTCCCAGAGAATGTGTCACCAGTCTACGTCTTCAGTACTAAAAGTTGATTGCTTCTATTCTACGCCGATGTAATGGCGTGGAATCGGTAATGAGGTTCCTATATGTTTCTTTGCTGTAATTGACATTTAGGAAAGTACCCTTGTATGTCTATTGAAAAGAAGAAGGGATATTACATTACCAGAAGAAAGGGACAAGTAGCTTTGTTTCGACCCTTTCCATTACTATGACTAAATAGTTGCGTATTACCGAACAAAAATGAGATACAAAACAATCGATCATAATCACCTCATTTTTTTGTTGGATATCAAGTCAGTCAAACTAAGGCCTTGTGGTTCTCTGCTGTTGTTGGCCAACAAAGTTGTCTGTTGTCTAATGTCTCTACTTTTGGTCAGATCTTGTATCGTTTAGCCTATACAGGTAGTCGATATCATATTAAATTTATGATTTGTTTATTTGTGGTGCCTAATCTAGATTCATATAGCTTGCCATTATTCACCTCACAGAGATGTTCAAGACGAATTTCAGATTGAATGCTTAGCTTCTTCTTATTGAACTATAATAATGAGTCCATATGAACATGCTTTCTTACATCAATATCCTTTTCTCACCTTGGTGGCTTGTTCATTTTCTTGACCCATTGTTGTATTTATTTATTTCTACAGTTCATTTTCCAATACTTGAGTTGCAGTATCATTGTTGTATTACTTTTATGTCTTTGAGAGAAAATACTCTTAATATGTACCCATTTTACATTTTGCTTTTATGTTTCAATCATTTTTGTATGACATGATGTGCGTGCATACTGATTACTAGTTTGTCTCATGTAACACAGGAGCTAGCATGGAAAATGTTTTTGCGCCACATTGGGCCAGGCTTTATGGTCTGTTTGGCTTACATTGATCCTGGAAATCGTAATATTCTCTCTCTAAATTTGTTTCTTACACACTCATATGGTCTCTCACACTTGACAAATTGAAACAGTGGAAACTGATCTACAAGCCGGTGCCAATCACAGATATGAAGTACTTTCTCTAGTCTCTTTTATAAATTTTTTTCCTACCATTTACCACAATTGTCATGCTTTTCATTACATCAAGAAAAGAAGAATTAACTGCAATATATGCTTCTGTGATGTGCTCTTTCATGTTTCCTAGCTTCTTTGGGTCATTTTGATTGGCCTGATCTTCGCACTAATTATACAATCATTATCGGCAAATCTTGGAGTGTGTAGAAATGTGTACGTTGACTAAGACCCCAAGTGTATAAAGGGGGGTCGGATTTATATATATATAACTCAAGCCAGTGGTCTAACATCCCCCGCAGTCGCAACGAGAGGGGAACGGACGTAGAGACTGGACCGAAAACTGGTGAACAAAGACGTGGGTAGACATTTGATCATTATATCGGCAAACTGGTGCGCCGATGGTACATGGAGCATCTGAACTTGTCCTAATACGACCTTGTCACAGACAAAATAGATATCGATCTTGATGTGTTTGGTGCGTCGATGATAAACCGGGTTGGCGGTCATGTAGATAGCACTGACATTGTCGCAGTAGACGACGGTCGCGGTGGAGAGGGGTGCACGGAGCTCCTGGAGAAGCTGGCGAAGCCAGCAGCACTCGACGATGGCATGGGCGACGGTGCGGTACTCGGTGTCGACGCTAGACCGGGACATTGTAGTCTAACGTTTTGAGGACCAGGATACTAGAGTGTCACCGAGGAAAGCACAGTAGCCAGACGTAGACCGTCGAGAGTTGGGGCAGCCTGCCCAGTCCGCGTCGGAGTATGCGGTGAGGGAGTTGATGGGGTTGGAGCTAAGATGCAACCCGCTGGAGAGGGTGCCCTGCACGTAGCGTAGGATGCGCTTAAGCAGCGCAAGGTGAGGTTCGCGCGGAACGTGCATGAAGAGGCACACTTGCTGAACAGCGTACGTGAGGTCGGGCCGGGTGAGGATGAGGTATTGTAGAGCCCCGGCAAGACTCCGATTGTGAGAGAGATCGACAGCGAGTGCGCCATCGACAGCGGAGAGTTTGGCTCGAGTGTCGATCGGGGTGGCCGTGGGGTGACAATCGGCCATGCCCGCATGCTGGAGGAGGTCGATGGCATACTGACGCTGGGAAAGAAAGAGCCCGTGAGAGGAATGGGTGACGGAGATACCAAGAAAATGGTAGAGAGGACCAAGATTGGTCATAGCGAAATCAGAGTGGAGTCGAGCAGAGATGTCGAAGACGCTCTAAGGACAATGTCGTCGATATATAGAAGTAGATAGACAGTAGCGGAGCCGATATGAAAGGTGAACAGGGAACTATCGGACGCAGAGGCCACGAAGCCAATGTGCCGAAGATAGGCAGCAAAGCGCTGGTACTAGGCACGAGGGGTTTGTTTGAGGCCGTAGAGGGAACGTTGAAGAAGGCAGACGTCGTCGGGACAAGAAGGGTCGACGAAGCCTGGGGGTTGCTGGCAGTAGACCGTTTCCGTCAGATGACCGTGAAGAAAGGCGTTCTTCACGTCAAGCTGATGGATCGGCTAGGAATGCGAGGCAGCCAAAGTGAGGACGACCCGGATGGTGGCGGGTTTGACGATGGGACTGAAGGTCTCGTCGTAATCGACACCGGGTCATTGGGAGAAACCCCGGACTACCCAGCAAGCCTTGTGACGGGCAAGGGACCATCGGCGTGGAATTTGTGTTTAAAAATCCACTTACCGGTCGCAATGTTGGCGTCAGGAGGACGGGGGACGAGTCGCCAGGTCTCGTTGTCCATTAGGGCCTTGTACTCGTCGGCCATGGCCGCGCGCCACTGAGGGTCGGCCAGGGTGGAGCGAGATGTCATCGGGATGGGTGAGATAGAGCTATGGACGGCGGAGAGCCCGTAACGCTTGGTGGGACGGAGAGACCCGGTCTATGAGTAGGTGACCATATGAGAGGCAGAGGGAACTTGAGCCGATGGGGGTGCAGGAGAGATGGGAAGAACTGGTCGGGTGGGGGCGTCATCGGCTCTGGATCGGCAACTGTAGGTGAGAGGAAAGGAGAAAACTAGATCGGCCTGAGCCGATGGAGTCGGATGTGCCAATTGGTCCGATCGGTCCGATAGAGATGGAGTAGCCGATAGGGTGGGGGGAGCCGATGGAGGCTGAGGGGCCGATGGAAGTGGGGTGTCCGATGGAAAAAGGACGGTATCAGCTGAAGCCGATGAGAGAGGTGGGGCCGATGGGGGTCCGATGGGTGGGACATCGGACCGAATAGTAGTGGGATAGGTGAAAGGTAAGTCCTCAGCAGCGGCCGATGAGGAGGCCGATGGAGGGGACAGTAGAGGAGACTAGGTCGGCACGGTGTTGGTAAGGAGGAAGTCAAGATCGCTAGAGGAGGATTTCGAATGAAGTAGACCGAAGGGAAAGCATGTCTTGATAAAAATGATATGATGAGAGACGATGACCCATCGGGTGGAATGGTCGAGACATCGGTATCACTTGTGAGAGGAGGGATAGCCGAGGAGAATACAGACGGTGGAGCGGAGAGCGAGTTTGTGGGAAGCAGTGGTGGTGAGGTTTGGGTAGCAGAGGCACCCAAAGACGCGAAGGTGGGAGTAGTCGGATGCTGTGCGGTAAAGAAGGGCATAGGAAATGTTGTTTTGAACGGAGGAGCACGAGCGCCGATTGAGGAGATACGTCGTAGTAGCCAGAGCTTCTGCCCAATAAGTGGTAGGTAAGTGGGCGTAGAGTAGCATAGTGCAACTGATGTTGTTAAGGGTGCGAAGGAGGTGCTCAGATTTGTCGTTCTAAGGAGAGGTGTAGGGGCAGAAGAGCCGTAGATGGATGCCCTACGAGGTGAGGAAAGTTGTAATGGTAGGGTTAACGAATTCCGTACCGTTATCGGCTTGTAGAGCCTTGATGGGGAGGTTGAACTGAGTGGACACGTATGTGACGAAGTTAGTGAGGTGAGAGGCGACCTCGGATTTGCTGATGAGCAGAAAGGTCCAGCAACAGTGTATGTAATCATCAAGTATGGTGAGGTAATACTGATTACTGGAGACACTTTTAACTGCAGATGTCCATACATCACAATGTATAAGTTCAAATGAACGCGAGGTATAGGAGAGAGAAGTAGAAAAGGGCAGACACACATAGTTGCCAAGTTGACATGAGTGGCAAACTGTGGAGCTGCTGTGAGTACATCGGATGGAGGCGCTGCGACGGAGGGTGGCGACAGCATCGGGGCCGAGGTGGCCGAGGCGAAGGTGCCAAAGGTTGGTGAAGAGGGCAACGCTAGCGTGTGGAGTGGATGGCACAGCGGGAATGGTGTAGAGGTCTCCGCCACTATTGCAGCGAAGGATCTGTCGCTGGGTTGGGATTTCCTTCACAGAGAAACCAGACGCGTCAAATTCGATGGAGCAGTTGTTGTCTCTTGTGAATTGGCGAACAGATATAAGATTGTGAACAAGAGAAGGTACAATAAGAACATTGCGAAGGGAGAGGTTAGTGGTGGATGTAGACAGAGAGGAGTCACCTCGGCATTGGACAGGAAGAGAGTAGCCATTGCCGATGGTGACAAAGGGGGAGGAAGTGGGGTGACAAGAACAAAGTATACTGGCCGATGACGCCATGTGTGAGGACGCCCCATAGTCCAGCACCCAAGGGTGCTGTGGTTAGAGCGTCATCTGGTTAAGGGCAGCGACGAGACCAGCCTAGTTCCAGGAGGGAACCGACTGGGTGGGTGGTGTCGGTAGCATCGGCTGAGGCGGCAGAATAGGAGCCGATGCCAGGTGAGCCTGGGGATGGGAGCCAAGAACCCCTGGTTGCCAGTCGATGGGGCTGCGTGGCTAGGGCTGGGGTGCCCAGGGGTTGTAGCAGAGCCACGGACCCGTGGGACCGGCAGGTTGGGTAGGGACCAAGGTAGGTCGTGATTGCATCGGACTCTGCCAGTTCCTGCCTTTGTCTTCGCCCTTGCCTCTTCCGGTGCGGGTTGTGTTGCCATGGCTGGAGCCATGGCCACCAGAGCCGTGGGTGGAAGTGGCAGCGCAGGATGCTCGGTAGCCATTATCGGCTGCGGCAAGGATAGCGGTGTGGGCCACTATCTTCTCATCGTTGGCCAAACGGAGTTCTTTAAGAACTAACATGTCATGGGTCCGGACAAACGATGGAAGAGGTGTGGCATTGGCGATGTCATCGGTGGTGTTGTAGAAGCAGGGGTTGAGGCCTTGCAGAAGGGCGAGGACGAGTTGAGAGTCGGCCACAGGGTGGCTGACATCCCGGAGAGCAACAACCTTGACCTTAAGGCGCTGACAGTACGAGGAGACAGAGGAGTCTCTTTGTACCATGGAGTAGAACTCGTTGAGGAGGAAGATGGTGCGAGGCTGCTTGTTTGCGATGAAGATCTGCTCGATGGCTACCCAGAGATCCCAGGCGGTGAGGTTGGTATCGTCCATGGCGAGATCGAGGATAGAGTCGTCGACCGAGCCGAGCAGCCAGCTACGCACGCAGTACTTGGCGATGTCCCACTAAGGGTCATCGGGGCGAGGTGGAGCGGAGCCATCAATATGGGACCGGAGGCCAAATTTTCTACAGAGGGATTTGAAGAAAAAAACCCACTTGGAATAGTTGGCGTTAAGGTCAAGAGAGATACGAACATGAGATTTCATGTTCACAGCAGCGTAGGAAGGGGAGAAGATCGGCGAAGTGGTGCTCGAAGTGTGGTCTGGGGCACTGAGGGCCAGAGTAGACTCGGCGACTAGGAGAGTGCCGGAGCTGAGGGCGGACTCGATGGCCATGACGAGAGGAAAACAGGGACAAATTGCCGATGGGAGGAAGAAGCCAATGGGAAGGAGAAGCCGATGGGAGGATGGATCGGTCGATCAAAGATATGAGAAGCTGATGGAGAGTGGGCCGGCCAGCCGATGGGGAGTGGTTGGCCGATGGGGAGTAGGCAGCGGAGTAGGTGAGGAAAAGGTGGTGGCAGAGTGGGTGGGTCAGAGAGTAGTTGGGTTACGGACGTGCGAAGATTCACGTCCATGAAGAGAAGATTTACGTCCGTAGACTCGTGGAGGCCATGGAGTGGGCGGACGCAAAAAAAAGGCGGAGAGTGGCCGGACGTGAAGAAAATATGTTCGCCCACCGTGACAGCGCCACTAACACTGAACCTTGAAGATCGGACCTAACCGAGACAGTACGAGGCCGGGGCCAGCGGCGATGATACGGAGGACGCTGGATCGGCTATGCCGTAGCAAGGATAGGAACGAACCCATCGTCTAGGTGAGCCGATGAGGGGACGCCTCTCTGAAGGCGGGTGTGTATCGGCTAGGAGACCGATACGTTCGGCGTTACGTGTCGAGAGACGCCTCTGAAGGCCAATGTGTATCGGCCGAGGGGCCGATGCGCTGGGCATGAAGCTTAGAGCATGGATAACTCATCGACTAGCACTCCGATGATACGCCGTGCAGAAGACTATAGGCCTGAAGCTCGATCTACCATCGGCAGCCCCGTAGGTCGGACCTAACCGATGCAGCACGACACTGACGACGACAGAGGGAGCTTAACAAGCCGATAGGTCCAGCACGGACGTGATGCGATACGTCTGATTAGCTTAAGAAATCGGATCTAACCAATGTAGCCTCAGACAGAGCAGGACATATCGGGATGGAGGCAGGACTTACCCCTTCGTTGGAGATTGGACTTAACCGATGCAGCCCCGCATCGAGAGCCAGAACCCGTCGGTAAAATCTAGATGAACTAGGGTGGTGATGCGCCGAGTTTGTATATGATCGAGAGATATGCTGCATGTTTCCAGGTGGTCTATATTTATACCCTGTATTTACAGACAGAGTCTGATGCGTCGACGACCATCGGACATTATTTCCTAGTAAGAACAAAGGACAATATTCCTAAAGAAGTTAACTAACTAGTTAAACCTTGCTAATTAAGTAAGGTTACAATTTACAAAAACAAACATCTTGCCATAGAGTCCACGGCTCTTCCACAAACCCGGTTTCATCTGAATAATCTTCTAATTTGTAACCGAGTCTTCCTTCGCTGTAACCTGATCGGCTTCTCCACTGTAGCTATCGGACCTTCTTTTAGTCAAGCCGATCCTTTTCCTTCCTTTCCTCGGGCTTCTCGGACCTGATCCCGATTGGACAATCCCTGTCTTCAAGCCGATCCAACCTTCTACTAATCTGATCGGCTTTTCTACAGTTCCGATCGGCTTTATCTCGGTATCTCCATCGGTCGATGACTGCATTAAACTCTCCATCGGATCTCTCAGTCGATCGGCTTTAGCACCATTGGATCTCTCAACCGATCGGCTTTAGCACCATCGGATCGTCCAGATTTTGGCATTAACACATGCCCCTAATTTCGGAGTTTGCCAATAGACTATGAAATTTCGTGCCATTAGAAACCTCCGTAAACCAGGATGACCCGTTAAAACCCGAATAAATCGGCTCAGATCTCTACCTAGGTCGCTCCACCTCTATAAAATATATCTCCGCCTCAGCCTTCTTCCACACACTTCTTCTCATCAAAAACCCCTAAACCTCGACGAGCTCCACAAACATTCACAAATTTCCACGAATCTCGACGGGCTCAGAAGATTGAAGGCGAGCTCTCGCAGATTTCTTCATCGGCTGCTACTCCTTCATTTGTGCAATGGCTTCTACGCATGTAATCCTTGAGGTAACCATTATCTGCTCTTTCATCCTATGTTTTGCACGATTCTTCCCCATCCCGATTTCTCATCAGTAGTCGGGTTCTGGTTTCTGTAGGATCTCAAGAACTAATTTGCTATTCCAATCTCCGACCACCCCAGTCACTTCTTTTCTGGCCCTATGGGTAGCGAGAATCCGACTGATTTCATCAACTCTGAAATAGAAAGGATCCCATTCAAGCAGTCATCCATGACCATCACCAACGCCGATGCATTTCGCTAGGTGAAGCTTCATCGGCTCTTCCTAGAAGCAAAATGATCCCTCTCGGACTCAGCCGGTGGTTCAAGTGTTTCTATTACGGCTTTACCAAAGAGGTCACCATCTGGTTTGCGTACGAGGATGACTCGTCCTTTGAAATGCCTTCTAGGTTTCATCCGATAAATGCCTTAGCCGATGACGAATCGAAGACCATCTTCTTCACCTCCATAACTCCTTGTCTTCTGCCGATCGGATTTTCAATGGGCCGATCCCAACATCCATCATATGAGTTCTACCAACCTTTGGTTAGTGCTCATCAGTTGGGCTTTGGCCAACTCCCCATCGGCTTGTTCTTCATCGGCAAGCTCCGAGCCCGCGGAGAAGTGAAAAGTGGTTTGGAGTATGACCGACTTAGTTCGATGACATCGAACTTGTCCTTAGGGACTATCTCCACCTTCGAGCCCTGTATATCCAATACCAAATCTTTGCTCGATGGTGGTCAGAATGGGGAAGGCATCTGTATAGTCTATTGGTTGAACATTACTGCCTTCGCCTCAACCCCGACTACGTAGAATCCGATGAAGAGGTAATCCTTCTCCTTTCACTATCTTTTCTTCATCGTATTGAATTTCAACTGTGTTTTGATTCCTGTGATTCCACAGGCTGGTGACAAAAATGCACCTTCGACCAGCGCAAGTGATCGACTGATTATCTATTAACCTCCATTGGCCAGATCCCTCCTTGGGCAAAGTGGTCCACCTCCATCGGCTCTCCTCCGAGTGTCACAAGTATCAGGGTTGAAGCGCAAGAAACTGGCTACTCGGACGGTTTCTAAGAAATAGAAACCCGACACCGATATTGTCATCATTACATCGGCCTCGTGAAGCCCTTCTCCTGCGGCAATTTTGACTTCTCCCACATCTCCGTTGGTATGTGTCAGCATCAATTCTTCGTTGCCTTTGTTTTTATCCTGACACCTTCGCTTTGCAGCCTAAACCATCAGCTACTAAAGTCCAAACGCCGGACCATATTACTAGGGCTGAGCCGATGGTATCCTCTAAAGTTTTGGTATCCACTCAAACCGCCCTACATCAAGCTGACACCCACATAAGAACTGCTCCCACTATCTCTCAGGTACGTCCATCATACATGTCATTTCTCTTGACTTATGATCTTCATATTTGCTAATGTTGTTATGCAGTCATTAGCCGATCTATTCTCCTTCAACATCGGCAAATACCTGGAAGCAGAAGAAGACTCAGCTACTAGCATAGCGATCGAACCATTTTTGCTAGCCGATGCACGTGAGCAGTTGTCAGATATTATGCATCGGCTGAAAGTTCTGATTGACTCGCTGGTGGAAGATTGCGGGTTGATCCAGGGAAGACTTGCAGAAATTCAACACCTCCTACCTATAGAACTATCGGATGCACTCACGCCTACTGCCTACTTGGAATTCCAAAGGATCCGGCTGACCGCATCAAGACGACGCATAGCCGATCGTGCCAAGCAAAGCCACCTGGCTCACAACGATCGGTTGACTCACTTGATGAAAAGAAGAAACTTGATAAAATGTCAGCTGACCTTCAACATGCCAACACCAAGCTTGGCCTCTTGAAGAAACGAGAAGCTGATTTGATGGCGGAACTCGACAAGGTTCGTGAAGACATCAACTCCACCGAGTCACATCTCATCGGCCTACCAAAATCGATCCAAAACCAAGAGGCCAAGGTAGCAGACAAAGTGTGGCTCGCAGTTCATCGACATAGGAACCTGAGGACTATCCCTGGATCAGACGAGGATGACATCTGCGCCATCAATGATATAGATCAAATCCATCTGCGCACGATTGAGGCCATCAAGAAATTCTTGTAAAACTTTAGCCTCGGAAAAATCCAGATGTCATCTTGAATATTAACCATTTGCAATGGATTTTAATCAGCTTGATCAACAAAGGTTGTATATATTTCCTAATGACGACGTCTTAAACGATATCGGCCATCTGTAACCAATATAATCATATCGGCTTTCGTACATTAGAAATCGGCTACGCCTCAGCCGATTTAAACAGTATCACTAGCCGATACCAATTCTGAGAACCCGTCCATCTTGAAAAGGAGAAATCGGCTATGCTTAGCCGATTTAGATGTCTTCCCGATCGGGTGACCGTTCTCTAGACTTATCATCCCAAGACCCAATCGGTAACTTCCAATGTGTCGGCATCTCCTCTTTTCTTGATAATCGTCTCTCGTAAGCCGATACCATATGTATCAGATGTGTTCGGTAGAAAATTATCACCTAATGCGACTCGATAACCCCTGGAAGGCCAAATCAGCTAATTGTTCATCACTCAGAACAAGACTATAACATCGGCTTCTGATGTCCTAGAAACGTTGGATGTATTCTAGAACTGACTCATTAGGCCTCTGTCTAACCGATGTCAAATCTGACAGTCTCATTTCTTGAATCCTAGTAAAGAAATATCTATGGAATTGTTGCTCTTGATCGGCCCATCCTTCAATCGAGTTCGATGGTAACGAAGAAAACCATGCAAAGGCCAATCTAGAGAGAGATAATGGAAATAGACGGACTCTGAGAGCTTCCTCGGCCGATGCTTCTCCATAGTGTGCTAAGAATCGGCTGATGTGTTCTAATGTAGATATGCTGTCTTGTCCTGAGAATATTGAGAAATCTGGTATCGTGTATCGGCGAAGTAGTGGAACTCTGTTAAACCATTCTGGATATGGGTGCCGATACATTACTGTTTGATCTTTGGGTTTGATACCAAATTATTCTTCCACTGTGTCCACAATTCTGGTTAACCAATTCTTCTCTCTTAAAGTATCGTCCTGATCATGTGGAGGTGGATATGGTACCCGATTCTGCTTGTGATATTCTCCATAATGATTTCTCCGAAAAAATTCTAGAGGTACCTCTTACCGTTGCCCCTCAAGTCGATCTTGTATTGGTGGATACGTATTTGCCGATAGATCATCGTTTTCCTCCATCTCTATCGGCAAAGGCACATGATCCTGATCAGTCTCTTAAGCCGATGACTCTTGTATTGCCTTCTTGATCAGATCCTGTAGTGTATCCATCCATACTTCTGATGGATTACTAAATGCTTAATAAAATAATTTGTTGAACATCTCTTACAACGGCTTGGAAGAATTCACAGGTGCTGAATGGCCTGATTCCTTCATCAAAACACATTTTGGTAATTGTGCCTTTTGAATTGGCTCTCGTTTAGTCATACTGAAGGATTCCAAACAGAGTTTCTGAATGTTGTCCATATTTTGCTCTATATGCCGTCTCTGGTCTTTATTCAAATCCTCTATGGTAATTGGAATTATTATCTTCTCATCGGCTTCATCTTTAGATGAATATGTCTTAGAATCCACCTTTTCTTTAGACATATTGACAACAAGATGCCCCCGGGTTAATGAGAAAATCTGACTTCTAATTAGGCACTTGTAGAGTCCCGCTGGTTGATGAATGGAATTATATCACCAGCTGATGAAGGATCTTCAGCCAATGAACGGTCTTCAGGTTTCTCCAGCCGATGAATCCAGTCCAATCGGCTAATGAATGAAGATTTCTACCTGATTGGCCGATGAATAAAGTACGGTACTTATCGGCCGATGAATGAAACCTTCTGTCCCACCGGGCATGCCAAAAGGCATGCTCACCGCCAAAAATCCGGCGATCGGGGAGGGACGGTGGCTCGGTCACGCGAAGGCCTAGAAGGTCTACTTAGCTTTAGTGCAGGTCCTTAAGCATTGAGGTTCGCGAGCGTGCCAGTCAATTTGACCCTGCAATTGACAAGGAAGTGAGACGAGCGAGTCCGATACAGGCGCTTGCTATCGGCTGGCTGCCGATAGGATCGGGAAGCTCTTCGATCAGCTGGGGAGCCGATGTGGACAGGTGTTGATGAGGGATCGACCGCAGAGCCGATAGAGGAACCAGGGTGTGCTCAGAGGATATCGAGGCACACGAGATTTCTCCGGACAGCCGAATAGTGATTCATCGGCTAGAAAAACCGATGAAGGCGCATGTGGCCTAGGCAAGGAATAGTATAAGAAGGCACGGGCTGCAAAGCCGATGCCGCTCCGGATATGACAGCAAGAGACTTGTTGCCCACCGTGACAACGCCATTAACATCGAACCTAACCGAGACAGTACGAGGCCGGATCCAGCGGCGATGATACGGAGGATGCCGGATCAGCTATGCCATAGCAAGGATAGGAACGAACCCATCGGCTAGCTAAGCTGATGAGGGGACGCCTCTCTGAAGGCGGGTGCGTATCGGCTGGGAGACCGATACGTTTGGCGTTATGCATCGAGGGACGTCTTTGAAGGCTGATGCGTATTGGTCGAAGGGCCGATGCGCTGGGCGTGAAGCTCAGAGCATGGATAACTCATCAGTTAGCACTCCGATGATACGCCGTGCAGAAGACTATAGGCTTGAAGCTTGATCTACCGTCGGCAGCTCTGTAGGTCAGACCTAATCGATGCAGCACGACACTGACGACGGTAAAGGGAGCTTAACAGGCCGATAGGTCCAGCACGGACGTGATGCGATATGTCTGATCGGCCTAAGAGGTCGAACCTAACCGATGCAGCCTCAGATAGAGCAGGACATATCAGGATGGTGGTGGGACTTACCCCCTTCACCGGAGATCAGACTTAACCGATGCAGCCCCGCGTCGAGAGCCAGAACCTGTCAGTAAAACCTAGATGAACTAGGGTGGCGATGCGCCGAATTTATATATGATCGAGAGATATCTTACATGTTTCCAGGGGGTCTATATTTATACCCTGGATTTACAGACAGAGTCCGACGCGTCTACGACCATTGGACATTATTTCCTAGTAAGAACAAAAGGAAAATATTCCTAAAAAAGTTAACTAACCAGTTAAACCTTCCTAATTAAGTAAGGTTACAATTTATAAAAACAAACATCCTGCAATGGAGTCCACGGTTCTTCCGCAAACCCGGTTTCATCTGAATAATCTTCTAATCTGTAACCGAGTCTTTCTTCGCTGCAACCTGATCGGCTTCTCCACTGTAGCTATCGAAACTTCTTTTAGTCAAGCCGATCCTTTTCCTTCCTTTCGTCGGGCTTTTCGGATCTGATCCTGATTGGACAATCCCTTGTCTTTAAGCCGATCCAACCTTCTACTAATCTAATTGGTTTTTCTATAGTTTCGATCGACTTTGTCTCAGTATCTCCATCGACCGATGACTACATTAAACTCTTCATCGGACCTCTCAGCCGATCGGCTTTAGCACCATCGAATCTCTCAGCCGATCGGTTTTAGCATCATCGGATCGTCTAGATTTTGGCGTTAACAAAATGTCAATTGATACAGGGCGCCATCTTGCTGAGCTTTGCAAGACAGAATATCCAGTATGGGTGAAAACCTGCCTATGGCTGCTAGCAGAACTAGCTGTGATTGCTTCCGATATTCCAGAAGGTTAGAAATAGCATGATAGATATAAATGAAAAAGTTAGTGTCTCTGTCATCTTTGAATTTCAGTTAATTAAGTTTAAACTCACATTCTGAGAATACATAAACATGAGTATCGCTCGCACTGCTTGTCCAAGATACGGTCTCTTATGCACTAAACATTATGTCTGCATGTCTAACAGGCATAGAATGCTACGAACTACTAGCATATAACAATTTTTATGAGATGATTATATATGCAAAGGTTTTAAGCTGTTGTCTTCAGTTTCCTTTCTCAGAAGAAAACAGCAAAATCTAATCTAATAGTTTCTGATCGCACCAATTGGTTTTTACACGTGTACCTTTGTGCAGTTATAGGAACAGGGTTCGCTTTCAACCTTTTGTTCCACATACCAGTGTGGAGCGGTGTTCTCATTGCTGGCTCCAGCGCGCTGCTTCTTCTTGGACTGCAAAGATACGGGGTAACCAGCTATTTTTATGACTGGATATATGGAATCCATGTACAAATTGTTTTAATGATTTGGTCAATAAAACTCTTAAAGACAAATGGGCTGTCACTGTAGGTGGCACATTTTGTTCATGCAATTGACATGTTTGCCCTTTTTTTCCTATATATAGTTAGGTAAGGAATGTGGAGGTTGTGGTCGCGCTACTAGTGTTCGTCATGGCAGTGTGCTTCTTTGTGGAGATGAGCATAGTCAAGCCTCCAGTTAAGGAGGTCCTTCAAGGATTATTCATCCCCAGGCTCAGTGGGCCTGGTACCACTGGAGACTCCATTGCCCTTCTTGGGGCTCTTGTAATGCCGTAAGCATTAAAACATGCATATATACTCCGGTTATTAATGTGTGCACGCATGCCATATGTCTTTGTTGTTTCTTAATATTCTTTTAAGGAAAATCTGTTTAGGATATAGCTATCAACATGCATAAGGTTTGAACTATCCAGTAACTAAAGATCTCCACAATGGTAGTTGCACTTTTTAGTTGACAAATCTAAATTTTTTTAAATGTTGACAAAATGCACTCTTGTTAATCATAAGTAAACATTATCCATAATGAATTACAGGCACAATCTATTCTTGCACTCTGCTCTGGTTCTGTCGAGGAATACACCCACATCAGCAAAAGGAGTGAAGGTGATCAGATACTACGTATATAGATGTTGATAGTTATGCAGGAATTATTTTTCAAAATTCAAGGGAGAATCCAAGATTCTCCTGTTCTTGCATTCAGAAAAATGTCACTGGTTAGCTGATACATATTCCATCATTCTTTGCACTCCAGGATGCTTGCAGGTTCTTCCTCTTTGAGAGCGGGATAGCGCTCTTCGTGGCTTTGCTTGTCAACATTGCAGTCATCTCCGTCTCCGGTACTGTATGTAACGCAGCCAACATTTCACCAGACGATGCTGCAAAATGCAGCGACCTTACCTTGGACTCCTCATCCTTCCTCCTCAGGGTACTGCAGCAAAGTTCATCACCATCTCTATAATTGACTGTGCGATCACTGACCTATGATCATTGGTCAGTGTGTCATATAATGATCATTTACAAAATTATTATTTATTGTTTTTCAGAATGTTCTAGGAAAGTCAAGTGCAACTGTGTACGGTGTAGCACTCTTGGCATCTGGACAGAGCTCGACCATTACTGGAACTTATTCTGGGCAATATGTTATGCAGGTATACTTTACCTGAACTCTAACCTTTGTTTACAAATTAGTCAAGTACTATTAGTTCACTATTTTTTTTATCGAGCAGTTCAAGTGGTATAGTATTAATCATACAATAAACTAGGAGATCTCCAAAAAAAAGTGAAAGAAATGAAAAAAAATGCAATTTATCAAGCTTGTATCTATAGTAACATTTTTTTTTCATGTATCTGCAGGGGTTCCTAGACATCAAAATGAAACAGTGGCTTCGGAACCTGATGACACGCAGCATTGCCATTGTGCCTAGCTTAATCGTCTCCGTGATTGGAGGGTCTAGTGGTGCCGGTCGCCTCATCGTCATTGCATCGGTACACTCTTTTATTCCAAAATGAAAATATCAGCATGTCCATACGAACACTCATTAAAAAACTGTCATACAAACATCTTTTAATCGTATCACTAATTAGTAAATTATTTTCTAATCAAAGTGCTCTTTTTCCAAAAGTGGACGATATGTATTTTATTCTACCTCATTCCTTCTGATCATGCTGTTACAAAGGATCAAAGTTAATCCTTATTTTGGTTGGCTGTTATGTTCATGCAGATGATTCTGTCCTTTGAGCTACCATTCGCTCTCATCCCTCTTCTCAAATTCAGCAGCAACGGCAACAAGATGGGCAAGAACAAGAACTCCATTTATGTACCCACAATCAATCAATAAACCCCTCTTAATTTCTTAGCTACACAGAAAATCAGAATTTCTGGCGAATTAATTAATCAATCAAATTATTTAATTATGCAATGCTGCAGATTGTTGGCTTCTCCTGGGTGCTGGGGTTCACCATCATCGGGATAAACATTTACTTCCTCAGCACAAAGCTGGTCGGCTGGATCCTCCACAACACGCTCCCGACATACGCCAACGTGCCCATCGGCATCGTCTTGTTCCCGCTCATGCTGCTCTACGTCGCCGCCGTGATCTACCTGACGTTCAGGAAGGACACCGTCAAGTTCGTGTCTCGTCGTAAGCTGCAGTCCAGCGGCGACACCGAGAAAGTACAGGTCGCCGACGACGACGTCGGCAACGAGGACAGCAGCAAAGAGCCGCCCGTGTAGTAGTACGCTACCATGGTTACCTGTTACCGGTGTTAATAACTGGTTTTTATTGGATAAATGTTTAGGTCCAATTTTTTAATTCAAAAACCAGTTACCATTGATTACCGAGTGGAATTTTGAGCCATGGTGGTAGATTGATGCTTTACGATTTCTTACTGATTAGTTATTGGCAGATTGATAGAATGGTGTAAACAGCCTAATTGTATGGTTAGATATTTAGTCAGAAATCCGAGAGCGAGTTTTCTTGATGCAAGGACAAGGACAAAACTAAATAGATGAATATAAATGTAGTTAAAGCACTTTGCTCCTTGCACATCGATCTCTTGTTGAGGCTGATTCATTTGAACAGTTAATGTTATGCCCAGGTCTTGCTACAGCCATCGCTTTCCATGTTTCCTCGAGATTTAGATGTTCTGTTAGGAAGGAATTATAACTTATGGCTTCTATACCAACTAAATCTTTATACAACCATATTCATGAACACTAAAATTTAAACCCTAGTGGATAAAGTCCTACATCCATGATTCCACAACAATACTCAATACTCATGGTTCTTTTTCCAAGATTTAGATTTGAATACAAGTTAAAACAGTCTCTAGAGTGAACTTCTTTCTTAAATTTTTCTTACTTTCCTTTAATAACTTGTCTTTACGCTTGGCCTTGTATTCTGAATAGGAATTAGTGAGCAGGTAAAACCACTCTTTTACCTCGAGAAACCGTACTTCTCTTCTTACCTTACCTACATTTACATCTTTTATTTATCCTCTCCCCGTAGAGATTTTTTTTATCTTGGTCATCTTTTAGGCTCAAAGTTAGATCTTTTCTTTCACACCCTTTTCACTCGAGTTGTTTAATTGTTTTCTTGACTTTAGCCCTTGTTTTTTTCCCATTTCTTATCTTTATAGATTCCTTGAATTATTAAGGAAAATGGCCATGAAAAACAATAGCAATAGTCATAATTGTAAGTGAAAAGAATAACTTATGGGGCTATGAGGCTGACGTCAATGGTGCTTTCATCCGCTATCAGGGAGCTTTCCTAAACTACAACATCTAGTCATTTATATTTATATTTAGTTCTTCCAACGAAAAAATATATTTGATAAGAGGGAGTACTATTTTAGAAAATAGCAAAGTTTGCTGACATAGTAATCCCGTATTAAAATTTAGTTATTGTAGATTTTCTAGCACAACGCTAAAGATAGGTGAATACATCAAACTAAACATACTGTATATATACCTCAATATTTATCTAGGGTTGTATTTTCACATTGTATTTTTTTCGGAGCGATTCGGTAGCTCCACTCCTTACTACGCAGAATTTGAAAGTGTTTGCTAAAGCTTCAGCTTCACAACGCAAGCATCTCGAAGCATGAGTTGTGCAAACATTCGTCAAAATTTGCTAAGAAAGTACTTTCAACCCAAAGTAGAACCCAACTCATCAGTGAGTAATTTTGAGAGGCCCACCAGCCATACAAGCCCATTAATAGCTTTCTCCAATCGGGGCCCAAGCCCTCCACGTCTCCACCCCTCTTCCTTCCTTCCATTCCACGCCGCCACCTCACCGTCCGGCTCACCAGCGGCGGCGCCGGCGGCCACGCCCACCATCCATTCCACTAACCCGGAAAGCCAAGCCTCCGCCCGGAGCGAACAAGAGCGATCGAGCGCGCGCACGCACGACCGGGGAGGAGCGGCGGGGCGTGGAGATGTGGTGCCAGTCGTGCAAGGAGGAGTACGAGGAGGAGGACGCCGGGACGTGCAAGGAGTGCTACGAGGAGGCGAGCGAGACGGAGGAGGAGCTCAAGCGCGAGATCGACGACCTCCGCTCCCGCCTCCACTTCCTCCGCCTCCCCTCCCCCACCATCGACGCCGCCTCCCTCGGCCACTCCGACCTGCTCCTCCACGCCATCCCCGTCTCCCCCTCTTCCTCCTCCAACGCCACCGCCGTTGCCGCAGCCGCTGCCGCCCGCCTCGACACCCCTGCCGTCCCCGCCCATCGGGTCATCCTCGTGAGTACTGCTGCCCCCCACCCTCGCCCTCGTGAGTGATTCCGTTATGCGTTTCAAGCGTAGCACTTTACCATTGTTCTTCTCATTGAAGGTCCAATTCTGGATGGATGTATCTAGATTGATTGATCCAACAAGTAGGCTTTGGCTTTGTTGATGCCATTCTTGATTCTTGTTTGATTGCCATCTCATGGACTATTGCCAGATTGCTCTAGGTTTTTTTCTCTCCGTGGCCGGGTAGGTCGTGATTAAAATTGGGAGTCTGGCTACAAAGCAGGAGAATGCAATACATCAATCAGTACAATTGTGGCAGGCGGCCAGCTTCTTGTTGGCTTCAATTTTGTAACGCAGAGCTACCCCTGTAACGTCGTCAACTTCATTTCATCTTGATGCATTCGGCTCACAGTTTCTTGTGCAGGGCGCTCGTTTCTCTAGATTTATTTGGATTCTAGAATTTCCCTAGCCATGACCATTGTTACCATTGCCTTTGTTTTCATGAACTCTCATCTGTGATGTGCAAATTTCTTTTGTGGTCATTGCATTACTCATCAGAACTTCTTTCCAGAAAGAACAAAGAAATATATGCATATGCTAAGACATGCTTAATGAAGTATATTGAGTGGGTAATGTGTTGATGTATGTTTTAATACTGTTACTTTGCTGTACTGCTGCAACATATAACTAGTCTTAAAAAAAAGGAGCAGAACGGTATAAATGTGCTAAATTTGTCTCGCATGTTTTTAGTGTTTTGAGTTCCTTTCTCCAATGTGTTGATGCTACTTTCTTTGAATGTGTTTGAGTAGAACCCAAGCATATTTTTGCAATGAAGTTTTACGGGCAGTAAAACACAATATCTAGCAAGTAAAGGCTTAAAGCTGATAGGGTGCTTATCCAATGTGATATAGGGGGTTGAATTTCACTATTTTAGTTTCTAGATAACATTGCACGTAATAGACAGTATGACACTGATTAAAATTGTTTGGAGGGCATATAGTTTTTGAAGGCATGAAGCATAACAGAGCCTGGACTTCAACTGTGATCTTGTGCGTATCACTGTTGATGGACAAAGTTTAAGTGGCTTCTAAGAATATAAGCTGTAGGCTAGACAAGAAAATATGTTTCACAGTACATATGTATTCCAATGCACTATAGCGACTGATTTTATTCCAAAAAAAGTTAGCATATTATGTACAGTATGATACTAGGTCACTAACAGCTACAACTGTAGCATGCTCGTAGGTTTTGAATACACCCACTTAATATACATGCTAGCATTGTAGCAGGACTGCAGGAGTACTGGTACAATGAGCAAGCAATGGCAAGATCACCCTGTATCTAACATGTTAATATGGTAAAAGAGTCAGATGTGAGTCCTTCCAAGTTAGTAAGATTGTTTTTATCTTGCTTAGAAGGCATCCATCAATACCTTGACAATTTTAATTGCTCTTTTTTAAAAAAAATATCCGCACTAATTATATAGAAGCATGCATTTCTTCATGTGAAGTTTGCATAGAACCTTTTTTGTTCTGATACAAATCAATAAAGAACAGATATAATAATGTATATTTTTGAGAGTGACTACAGTACTTGTGTTTGTGTATCAATTTTATCTAATGCACAGATTGAATTAGGCACTCTTCTCCTCTAATATTTATCTTTTCATAATTATGTTTTTACTATTTTAGTCAATTCAAAAGTTAATGCCCATGTTATTAGATGTAGAAAGATAACCTTGGCAATTATGATCCTCATAGCTGTAAGATGTAAGTAATCATACATATATCATTCGCCTCGTCACCTGCAGTGCTGTTATGATAAGATCTGAGATGAGAGTTTGAACTATAGGAAATTACTGCCTCACTGGCAAACATGAATCTCAAGATTCTTGAATAGGCACCTCCCAGTAGTTAGTGCTGGTTGACAACAAGGCATAGTCATAGTCGCATGGATATATGTACAAATTTTGGATTTTGCTCCCCGTGTCAGTTGCTTTAGAGTGTATTCATAGAGACATCGGAAAATTATGTATTCCCAAACTTGACACCATTCCATTCAGAATCCTTGACCTATCAACTTTTCTGATTCAGTATTCAACTTTTCGCTCATTGTTAATGCATCATCTCTGTTGTATTTTGGCAAGATACAAGTAGCTTTATTCCTTGTTCACAGATTTTCAATTATATCATCGTTCTGCTAATTTCTTAACTAGCTATTATCTCAGTAAGTTCTCTAGTTAATTTGCTCAAGATATTCCACGTTTGTGAATTAATTGCATCTTACTGGTGCACATCGATTGTGCTGCAGTAGAATTTATTATGCATTAAGCTGAGTTTTTTTCTCTTTGATAATAGGCCAGCAGATCGCCTGTTTTCAGAGCTATGCTTGAGAACGAGATGGAAGAGAGCCGGAGTGGCATCATCAAAATATATGATGTGTCCTACGATGTCCTTCGTGCTTTTGTCCATTACATGTACACAGCAGAAGCTCTCCTTGACGAGCAAATGGCATCCGATCTCCTGGTGTTGGCTGAGAAGTATGAAGTGAAGAACCTGAAGGTCTACTGCGAGAAGTTCTTAACAACCAAGGTGAGCAACGATAATGCCATTACGCATTACGCGTTTGCGCATCGCCACAGCGCGAAGCAGCTGCTCGAGACATCCCTGTCAGTAATCATGGATAACATGTCCACGCTTGCTGATCGGGAGGAATACAAGGAGCTTGTTGAGAAGGACCCAAGGCTTGTTGTGGAGATATATGAAGCCTATCTGAACCGGCAAGTCAACACTGCTGCTGACAAGGAGACAGATTCCACTACTAGAAAGGGATAATTAAAAACAGAACTCTCTGAGAAGAAATTAATGCTCTAACCGAGCTCTTTTGCACATTCATACTGTGTGATATTTTGGTCATTGTGGAGACAAAACAACTACTTCATCCGTTTCATATTATAAGTTATTTTGACTTTTTTATATGTTGAATTTTTTGAAATTTGATTTATAGAAAAATATAACAATATTTATAACATCAAATTAGTTTCTTTAAATTTAATAATAAATATATTTTGATAATATGTTTGTTTTGTATTGAAAATGTTGTTATATTTTTCTATAAATTTAGTTAAAGTTAAAGAAATTTAATTTAGAAAAAAAGTCAAAGCAAAATGGCCTACATTTTTTTATATGGTTGAATTAATTCTGTGTGCTGGCTTCTGATGGAATGTGATCCATTGCCATCTTCATGTAACATAGTCAACTGATAGGAGATAGGTGATGGTCATCAAACACTCCGAGAGTGCAGAACATTGCATGAGGCGGACTAGCTTCTGCGACAATCTTGATCAATTACCGTGGTCTTTCCTGCCCCGTTTCACCGGGACTGAAATTAAAAATGTTTCGACTAGCTGGACATATATATCCTTCGGCTGGTTGCCAAATACTATGAGAAACTTGTCTTGCGTTTGTGTAATATTTGAAGTTTTGCATTGTCTAGCTGCGCCTTTGCGGGTCTTCGAGAAATACAAAAGGGCAATGACTATTTTATCATTTAGAAGAGGCTAATCTTTCTTTTACTGAAAGAGTGGAAGACTACATTGTCCTCTCATCATGACCAAGGTTTGCAGGCTTGCAGAAAGATGTCGGGAAAAGCTCCTTTCAATGATGAGAGAAGCCCCATCGAATGAAGAACATCAATTACAATTTAATATATGACACTGTAATAATCTGGGAAGCTGTATGTGAGGCGACAGCCTGAGGGAATCGCTGAAGTCAACCAAAAGCATCAATCCTTAAGACAGCTACTGCAATTAAGTAACAAATCTGGCAACTCCTTGATGAGACATTCACTCCTATCCTTAGTCTAAAAACAGTTCAGATAGCTGATCATCTGTCCATGCAGTTACAGAAACCAACTTATTTGGCTGAGAATGCAACGATGCACTGACAGTATTTGCATCGCTGGTAGCTTCTTGAGTTGGCAGGACAATGCCCGAAGTTCCAGTACTGAAGTCCTTTTGCTGACACTCATTGGGTTTCTTGATTGAAGAGTGCTCAACATGAACTTCTTGTGCAACGTCATCCGGACCCAAGATTAAGTTACTGGCTAACCCATAGGTCTCAATATTCATACTTGACATAACATTATCCGGCAATACTGCATCACTTCTTAGCTTTTTGCTACTATGGAGCATCCATTCACCTTCAACAGATCGACTCAGCTTTTCATCAGAACTAGCTTCAATAGAATCTCCCGTTCCAGACATGACGGAGCATCCACTTAGACTAGGCTGAGAACATCTTGTGTTTGCGTTTTCAGGAACATTCAAATTTTGCTGTTGATGCTCTTCGCTATTGCGGTTTGATATATGCCTGCTGCCCGAGGCGCTCCATTAATGTTTGGTGTCCAATCACTTGGCGCTTTCCTGAACTACAACTAGTGTCACAATCCATTCTTGAAGTGCTATTGTTGGCATCAGGCGTCTTACCCTGGTCACAAGACACCTCAGCAACAACTGTTTTCTTGCCACTAGGTGCTATTCTTTCACCACTTAAAAGTCTCATAATTATATTATCAATAGAACTTCTGCTGCTCCCATACTTGTTGCATGGGCTTCCTTGTCTTTGATGGCAATTAGCTGGACTAATGCTACTAATTGTTTTTTGCAATGGCTGATTGTAACTGTAGCTTTCTAAGGATTTATACCTTTTTCCTCCAACTCTATACCTTGGTGATTTTCTACACCTTGAGTACTGCGTTTGTCCATTCATATCGTACTATCTGGAACAGCATTTGCTGCATAATTATTATCAGAAAATAAAATAGCAATCCTAATATCCTTGGTACCAGAGATCTTACAGTAGATACCTTTTGTTTCTTCATATGTTTCAGCTCCAGTTGTCCTAATGTGGTTATATCCTTGGCATGAAGAACTCCTTGTTTCTGCACACCTTACTGTTGTGAAATACAAGTAAAATATCATTGTTTTTAATAGATTTATAAGAGAAAGGTATATAAACTGTACTGGCAGTTCAAAAGTAATAAGACATCATTGGGAAACTTCGTTGAAATGGTAACACAACTTCTGAAGCATGAAAGGGAAGGCCTATTGTATGATCAAATTGGTTAATTTGAAGAACAAACATCCGCCCAGCAAGAGCTTTTGATTTATGTCATTCGATGTGCAAGAATGCTTGCAAGATTTAAAATGGTAGAATAAAATATGATTTTTGTTCTGGGTGTGGCTATCTTGAACAAATGGTGTATTTTAACCTTACAAAAAATTTATCTTTGAAGCAATAAACAAAGAATCACAGAGGACTTCTCCATATGTAGCATAATTCTACCATTTTCACTTAAAAAACTGAAAAGAGAAAACAATCATGATGATTTACACAAGTAAGATTCACAGAGGCCTTCTTTTTATCCTACTAATGCTCTAGTATCATTTAATTAGCACTTTCTACTTCCGTAACATTATGCATCTTATATTATTCTCTCTACTGCACAGTTCACATATTAATATTTAGTATTAACAAAAAAAATTATTCGGACTATAATAATGAAGATCACAAAAAATTAGATTGCAAATAAAGCCAAATATTATCCTAAATATTAATATGAGGAAGTGCAAAGCATACCATCTCTAAATTTTCTTTGGTGATATTGAGATAGCAAGCCTTGTGAATGGATGGAAAACAACCACATGAAATTAATAACAAACCAATTACTCCCTACTAAGTTAGTTTGCCAACAAAACAAATCCTTTTGCACCACAACACCTTACCTTTTTCAGAACAATGACAGACCCTACTGATACAACCATGCTATCCTCCTTTGTAAATACTTTCTGGTGAACTGAAGCACCAATTGTACCGGTTGGATCCCATCAAGAATAACTCACTATTATTTGCCACTCAATTAGCTTTGAATAAATATTTTGTACTCAGATTAAAAAGTGATATACATTCTCCATTATATTAATATCCTTATAGCCTTCGGTTTAATTACTTATCTGAAAGCTTCCTAATGTAGTGCACTCTATATGTAAGATGCTAACTTGAGGAGATGGAGATGATGCAATAAGCGACAGAGCAATCAGTAGAAGATGCCGCAAACATGAGGACTCGACCAAGGAATCTAACTCATTCCACAGGCACACATAATCATGCCATGATGCCTGTGCTCACCTTGAGAGAAAGGAAGAGATCACCAAGCCCGTTGGGCGTGCACGACATCACCATACTGACCACCTGATAACAACCAAGAGCACCAAAACCTATCAACCCATCAGTAAAGATACATAAAAAAAGCAGTGAAACGGCTCAAGCGAATAAAGCCGGGGAAGACAGAAGAGCCAGCACGCACCAAACGAGCTCGATACAATGCCCGGTCGCCCCGGATGGCCGCGATCTCCTGCCGCTTCCACGCCTGGCCCTCTCCTGCATCCCCACACCACGATCAGCAATCCAAAATGAAAAACCAATCACGAACTGTGAAATCTTTGACGGCAAGGATCGATGTCTGATCCGGCTACCGCCTCCACTCTCACCGAGGGAGCCGAGCGCGTGGAGCCATGGGGCGAGCGAGAAGTCGGAGTCGGCGGCCTGGCCATCACCGCTGGCCGCGAGGCCAGAAGAAGGCAGGAGCAGGGAGCGGAGGCGCGGGGACGCGCCGGGGGCCGTCCGGGCGGGAGGCGGCGCAGGAGCGGAGGGGGGAGAGGGAGGACGCCGGGCCGCGGAGGAGGTCGGAGTCGTCGACGTCCGGCGCGTCTACCCAGGCGGCATGCTCCTCCGCGGCGGCGGCACTCGAGGGTTGGGACGTGGATGATTGGAGGTTGGTGTCGGCGGCGGCGGATTGGGTTTTGAATTTTTTAAACTTTTTTATGGATATGCACTAGAATTCTGATGCGGTGGGTGGGCGCGAGTAATCCGTGGCCGACTACAGTCTATACTACTCCCTCTCTCGGATTATACTGTTATTTTTGTAAAAACTAAGAAAGTACCAAAAGTATATCAGTTAGGTTACAAAATATGGTAGTTAGAAAAATAAAATAGTGTACAAGATGAAGAATAAATTTGTTGATAAGTGAAAAATAAAATAATACATAAGTTGGCAGATGGTAAAGTATTATTTTGAGATAAAAAATATTTTATATTTTATAGCATATTTAAAGAACAAAATCCCTTATATTATGTAAATTTATATTCATCAAATCAATAATATAAGCAGATGAGCATACTATATAGCAACTATGCATTTTACAGGAATAATAATTGTGTTAAGTGGGTTCGTACCAAGTATTGTCTGCATGAAACTAGATAATGTATAATTTAATATACAATTTATATTTGAATTTTATATACAGCTCCTAATTTTTATTTCTGTAAGGATTAGATTTTATATATAACTTTTAGATTATATTTTTATAGGTTTGAATTTTATATACAACTTTTAAGCTAGATATAATTATATTTTGTATACAATTATATTTTATATGTAACTATATCCATCTATACTGTCATAATTTAAACTCATCAAAATCTAATGGTTAAAATTTTGTTCCTTTTTCTCAAATTAATATGATAATTTCTTTTAAAGTGATGTTTATAATTGTAAATAAGTTTACTGTGGACATTCTATAGAATATATAATTTAGAATATAAGTCCAAATGTTTATTAATAAATTATACTAAAAGTGCTCATAAGATGGTTTTTATGAAAATAGATGTTAGATGTTTGCAGTCAAACGTATACTCTTTAGGTTCGAACTTTCGATTTTATACTCTTCAGGTCATCTTGTAAGGAACTTTTCAGTGGCACCAAAGTTTAAAGCAATATGCGTGTAATTTTATTGGACCACCAATAGTGCTTATATTGCTGAAATAAGATTGGGAAGTATAGTTTGCACAGAAAGCAGAGTAAGGTCGAGAGATTAGGGGCTGTTTGGACGAGCACCACAAGTTGCAGCATCATAATTGAGGCATGCTGCACCATCTTAGGCTAATGTTTGTTTAATCGCCGCAAGTTAGCGTGCCACAAACAATTAGGCATGGCCAAATTGTTTTGTCACAACAATCTTCGCAAAAAGTGTGATGCAAAGATCGTTCATCACACTTGTGGCACCGGCCATGCGTTAACAGAAAGTTGCAGATTAGTATCACTAAAGTAGAAGAATGAGAAAAATTAAGCAAATATTCTCATTACACCATAGAAGAATAATAGATGAAGAGCAGGAAGAGCAAGTGGGACATCGGTGAGAGATAGCATGGATCTTGAATCAACAACAAAAATGGAAAACATGGTGATGGTAGTTCCTGCGAAGGTCCCATGGTCAAAAAAAAAAATGGAGGAGAAGAAAAGGGCTAGAGGAGGAAGAAGAGCAGTGGAGAAAAAGGAAAAAAAAGAAAGCTCGAGACCTTTAGAAACAGATGTTTCACTATTGAGAGTCCTCCTAGTCGCATCTGCCCTTCCCGCGTGTGCGTGAGAGAGATAGCAATCAGAGGAACCCGGGGAGAGAACCGAAAGGAAAAGTAGATGGCGAAGATAACGATATGGTGAAGTACAGTTGATCCTAGTATAAATGTCTAGTAATAAATATCATTCAAATGCACATAATTGTCAATTAATCCAACACTAACGTACAAATATTAATTGTTTATCACTTAGTTAATCCATGCATTTCAGTCTTATTTTTACCTCCAAATTTATTTTTGACAAATTAATTATCATTTTATCACATACCAGTAGTTACAATTATCACCTATTTCATCCATTATTTTTTTGCTAATGATAATAGTACATATAAAAAATGGGATAGATAATCTTAAACAAGGTAATTATATTCATGTTTAGCAATGTACCAAACATATGCCATAGCCCTTTGTCAAATTTGTGGCACGTTTTGAAGCAAGCAACCAAATAATTGCCTTATCTATTTTGTCACAGTTGTAGCATCTAACCAAATGACTAAATTTTGCCATAAAGTTAGTCATGTCATATCTTGGGCACATGCCAAAATTAAGACTTGGACGTCTAACCAAATAGCCCTTAATTATGCATGAACACAAAACCGGATTATATCTATGACTATGAGATGAAAAATAAAAACATCAACATTAACTTCAAATTATTATTTTAGTATTAGGTTGGAAATAAAACATAATAAAAGCCACGTATTTAGGTATGAAAATATCTAATTTTATGTATTTATATTCAAAGATAACTTTGAAAATATTCCAACATTTCAATTATATTTTTATTGCCTTCTAATTTTGACCTTACCTGTCTCTTCCTATATTATTACTATACATAATTACCTCTAGAGGTTTTTGTTAGAGATATCTGAACTATCTTAACCAATATTGAAAGTTTTTTTTAATTGGTAGTGCTATCTATCATGTATATTATCATTTCGAATTTAATCTATTTCTATATACCTATAAATCCAATGCAACATACGTATCTCTACAACACTTATTTATTAAATATCTCATCTTTTTTAAATCAATATTCTGTACTATATAAAATCATAGGTCTAATAGGTCGTCATTCTATAAAACTTATTTTTTATTTTTTAATATCTTTTTTATCACAGAGAATATCGGATCATTTTTGACATTTCATCCATCCCATTTTAATTATATAACTAACATCTTAACTAATATCTCTATCTTACTATAGCATCCATCTCAAATAGCACCACTTGACATTTTAAACTAATATTTTCTGTCTTATGTGTATTAGTACCGAAGTCACATTTTAGATATTTAGTTTTAGTTTTTCTAAACCTAAGACATTTTGACTATGGCACTATAACTCTTATTTACCCCTGTTTAATTTTCATTGATTAGCATTACATTATTACCTCATCCATGACATGTTAAAGCCTCAAAGCCGACTCTTAATGCAATCATATTTTAATAAAAAATCATCTATATCACTACTATGGGATGACACCTGCTAATATAGTTCAATAGCAATTGAAGACCGATCTGTAATGTTTTGGTTGCACTAAATTCTTTGGGGGATCCTTGCAAAAAAAATAAAAAATTAATCGTCTGGAAATGGGAGTAATTTGTTCAGGCAGGAATGTGTAGAGTGCGCACCTCAAAATCACCAAATTTCTTTGATGGGCAACATGAGAAACAATATGCCCATCGACTATCGTAATATATAAGGCCAGACTGCATATGTGCATGTCTAGGATAATGAAATAATCTAGTAATACTAAAAATTTGTACTGAAGGGTAGAAGATACCGAGTTTTAGCTTAACATCCATAGCATAAGGAGCTTAGCGGCTACACATTAATTAGAAACCTGCACAATTTGAGAGAAGATGGATAAAATAATTTGTAGACTTCCACAATTACTATATCAAGGTAAACCCTGCAATAAACTTGTGTTGCATTGTGTTCACACCAGATCACGCGCGCCTACAAGGTCTGCTTTGTTTCAATGTAGGCCAGTCGACTTCTCTCCGTAGCTTGAGGTACGTGTGCCGAGGCTCGTGGGGTTCACTTGGCTCCGGCATGACAGTGCGGGTGCGGGCGTGCCAATCAATTTGACCCTGTAATTAACAAAGAGGTGAGGCGAACGGATCAATCGGACGATGGGCCGATACGAGTTCTCACTATCGGCTGGCCGACGATAGGATCGAGTTGGTCATCGGTCACGTCCGGATGGCTACTGCTATCGGCTGGTCACTGATAAGTATTAGGACGCTCTTCCATCGGCTAGAAGGCGATGAAGGCGTGGATAGATGTCGACGAAGAATGTGACGACTTCAGGTGTAGCGAAAGCGAAATCTTAATCCATCGACCGTAGAGCTAATGGAGGCAAGGTATTCAGAGAACAGCAAAGCATACGGGATCTCTCTTGATTGTCGACAGAAGCTGTATTGCTCGTTTATCAGCTGGAAAGCCGATGAAGGCATATGCAAACTGGTAAGAAATTGTATAAAAAACACCGGCTGCAAAGCTCATTGGCTAACATTTTGATGAAATACCGTACAGAGAACTATAGGCCTAAAGCTCAATCTACTGTCGACAGCCTCGTAGGTCGAACCTAACGGATGCAGCACGAGACCGACGATGGTGGAAAGAGTTTGATAGATTCATAGACCCTGCATAGACGTGATGCGATACATCCGATTGGCCTAAGAGGTCGAACTTAAACGATGCAGACTTAGACAGAGCGAGACATATCGGAATAGTAGTAGGACTTATCCCTTTGCCGGAGATCGAAGTTAACCGATACAGACTCGCGTCAAGAGCCAGACTCCACCGGTTGAAGCCTAAATGAACTAGGGTGGTGATGCGCTAAAGTAGTTTTGATTGAAAGATGTCCTAATTACAAGCTCCGAGTGGTCTATACTTATACCCTAGCATTACAGACTCCGACGCGTTTATAATAACCATCAGACATTATTTAACAATCATAAAAAAAAAATATCTCTAAAGAAGTTAACTAAACTTTTTAAACTTTTTTATTGATTTATATAGATAGAATATGCTATCGTAAGTTTCACAGCTTTTTCTTAAACTCGGTCTTATTTAGATAGTTTTCTATAATTAAATCAAATCTTTCCTTATTTTATTTGATCTGCTTCCTCAGACTCTTAGCCGATATTTTTTCCAATGGCTCTGTAAATTTTGGCGTTAACTTGCTCTTGGCAAAATTGTTTGTTATTACCAGCTATTGGACACGCAGACGAAAATATGTACGGCACGGATGTTCTGTTAACTGTACTGTAAGCTGATTAGGATTGATTGATTCTTGACACCGGCAATGATTCATATAATCAAGTCTCTCTGGATCTATCCATACAGCATAGTTCACAATTAGATTTAATTGAGGCATGTAGTTTGGCTAGCTGTGAAACCATGATGAGCGAGCTTAGGCATCCATACCGTCAGGCCGGACTGCTGGAGGAGAGATCTCCCTGCTGATGATATGTACTAATCTACAACCTATATGGAAGAACTCAATATGATTCATGTTCATATCTTCAACTTGCATAATATTTTTCAGAAGCAAAATTAAGAAATCAGCCACGTAATTAATTAATTAATTAATTAATTAATACAATGCAAACGCAAAAGTAAGTAATAAATCAAGAACGACACCGAACATATACAGAGAGATGGAGATCGATCGAGTGTGGATATATAGCATGCATGCACGCGTCTCTCAATATATCGATCGATCGGTCTCAGTTTTTCTTTTTGTCATTGCAGATGCCGGCGGCTCTGCAACGGCGCGAGATGTCGAGGCCCTTGGGTGGGTTGCCCTTCAACGCCTTGCTGAGGCCTTTGTAGCTGATGAAGTCGGAGTCGCTCGTGGCGTCGACGACGGCGGCCTCCTGCAGGCTCGCCGCCAGCACGATCGCCACCAGCGCCAGCGACACCAACCCCAGCCTCATCCTCATGCTCACCTTCCCCATGCAAATTAATTCAGGCCGGCGCCGCTCGCTCGATCGCTCTCTCTCCGAGGATTATTTGTATTTGTTTTGGTTTGGCTGGATATAATTAATAATATGACGTATATTCTCTCTGATGCAGAGGGCTTTTATACGACAATTTTTGCCAAGAATAAGAATAGATAGAAGAGCGGTTGAGATGGAATTTAGATGCATGCAAGTCCCTGCAGGTGCATTCTATGTTTAAATTTAGCATTGTGATCTTGTACTAAACTTAGTAGAGCAAGCTGAACCACAGGGGGATAACCACAAATTGAGGATACCATAAAGTTGTACTTGCTCTTGCTACTCGAATACTTTTCCTAAAGAGGATGTCCACTTGTTTCTTTTATGCCATCTAAACAGATATATATATATATATAGCAACATATATTAATATCAATATTTGATATTTCTCTTCACAAACATGCAAATTTAAATTCAACCTGTAAGTTGAAAAAAAAATAATTTAAACTATATTTATAGTCATATTAGTTTTGTCTTCTACAAAACATCTCTTTTTATTAATGAATTTTCTTTTCGTTGTCTCTGGAAAATCTAGGCACATGAAACCATATAAATGTTTGCTAGGCTAATATTTTTGGTAGGCCTAATTTGGTTTTAGAGTTGTATGCTTTCTTTTTTAACAGTTGTATGCTTTTTGGAAAGGGATTAGTTAAATTAGTCGCCAACCCCTGCATTACACAAGTTATTAATATTGATACTTTAATTAAATAATAAATATTGTCGTTATTTTTAAAATTATAGTGGCTCAGATTAAAAAAAAGGTTCATGTCTGTTACAACATGGTAGTAAAATTTGAAAAAAAAATCTATGATGGTTACACGTTCATATTTGTTACGCTGAATATTGGAATTATTAAATTTAGAGAAAATAATTAAGTGTGCATATATAGTATTTCTGATGGCATTTCTTTATTTACTATGGATTTTCAATACAAACTACAACAGATGATGGTAATACGATTTACCCAGTCAACGGACATATTTTTCTACTTAACATGGGAGTTTTCTCTGAATATTCAATTAGTATACATGTTAATTTGCATTTTGGAAATATTATTCTAGAAAGTAATAGATATAAATTTCATAATTGTGTTGGTAATATAGAATAAGAAATTATTTTGTGCACAAACATGTGTTGCATATATATAAATTAAAATCTAATTATTCCAGTATATATGTATATGTAAACATGCATTTGAGTGTAGAAGTGCCAAAAATATGTATCATAGTTTCATAATATTTATAAAATTTATTGTGTAAAGGGGGCTAGCTTAGATCGAACAGAACTAAACATGAATACCTTTAGTAGATTTTTGTAATACACTACCATCAAATTTTGGCTAGTTTTACCAACTTATTTACATCTCCTTGTATTCCCTGCGCTGTAACCTGGATGATAAAGCATGACAGTGTGTCAAACTAATATGTACCGGTAACATGTATGTGTATTATAAGTGGCTATACCCATAAGATTAGGAGTGTGCCGAGACGGTAGATTATAAAATATTAGATTATGGTGGTTACGCATGATATGGAAATAAACGGACAGACACCAAGGAAAGTACTAGTACCTAAAGTCGGCATTAATGTTTTATCTTCATATAGCAAATTGAAATAACCTCTCATCGTTGTTCTCTTGCAATCATCCACCAACAACTTACAACTGACACCTCTGCTCTGCTGAGATCAACCCATGCACCCTGCGCCTGCGGCCATGCATGAACACCAGGATCACTATTTCGATGCATCTGCCTGCACGCACGGGCTTGCCTCCAGGAGTCCAGATCGATGTCAGCTCGGATCGCTGAGAAACCAATTTTTGATTGAGAAAAAACTGTTAACTGCTCAGGGTCTATGTCGATGGAGCTCAAATCGGTGGCTGGAGCGACTCGACGAACTAGATCCGCTCGCGGCTGCCTCCAGCGATGTCCTCTCGCGTTCTCATCTTCTCCCGATAGGTCCGCTTGGAGAAAACATCGACCGGAGACAATTTAGATGGGATTGGAGAAGAGCCCACAACCTGTCCATGATGTTGAAGCGTCATAAGATATCTACGGTCCGGATTGAACCACTTACATGTCTAACGGATCTTCCTAGTTAACGTGGGAGGTAAGTAACCAATTACTAATACTATATGAATATAGATATAAATAGATTTATGGCACCACATAGCAACATGGAAAGCTTCTGTGCGACTGTATCATCAACGAAAATTACAACTTTTTCGAAAGAATCGGACACAAATGCCCTACTTGGTTAAATATATATTGCAGAACGTACATGTTTTTAATACGATTACATACCTTACTATATATATATATATATCAGAAACCATACATTGCATATGCACAATTACTTACATGTGTAACCGAGAAGAGTATATATGTAGATCGGTGATTATCAGCCGCGGCATTGGTCAAGGGGTGAGCATCGACGCGAGACAGCGTGGGGATTCTCTTGCTTTGGCTTAGGCTGCTTGGGCATGAGGTCGTCGGTGTTGCCCTTGCTCCCTTTCGACGGTGGCGAGCCGGATGCTTCTACGCGTGCGTCGACGGTGGCCTCCTGCAGCATCGCCGCCAGCAGGACGCCCAACAACACCAGGGCCACCACGCCCGACCTGCTCATGCCTATCTTCATCCCCATGCGAACTAATTAATCAAGATCACTGAACTATATAGATCAACAACAGCTAGCAAGCTATTAGCTGCCTTATTTTGTGTAATTAATCAATATCACACAACTCCTAATCGGTGATGGTTCATAGGTACCGGTTTGTATAGAATCAGTACCTATGGACCTTTTTCTGTCTTTACGGGATACGAAAATATAGAATCAACACCAAAACCAGTTCAATACACAAATTGACACCTTTGAGATGGGCTCACTAATGGTCCTTATGACTTTTGATCAGTGCACTGTATTAGATTTTTTTAAACAAGCAGCGCCTATAGTGGATTATTGGTTTCGGTTCTTATAAACAACCGCTATTCATCCCCTCCCTCGAGCTAGTTGAGCAGATAGAGTGGACGCCTATTGCTCAGCCAGTTAAAGGAGGGGGAGGTTTTGATCTTTATTTTTCAAATTGTGTTTGATATCTATATTTTTGGATGATTTAAGGTTAGTCTGTCTAAGATTCTTCCTCCCTTTCTCTCATTTGTGGTTTTTTTATTGGATGCTATATATTGTTTAACACTTACTTTCTAATTTAGATCTAGATTTTATTTCTCTTTTTAAGTTCATTTTAAGTGATAGATTCTCTCTCTCTTTTAACTTTGGGTAGATAGATCCTCTTTAGCTCATATGGTATATTGCAATTATGCTAGATTAATTTTTGATAAATCTAGGGACCTAGTAATTTTTGGTAGAGTGTTTTAGAGATATTGCACATGTTTAGAATAATATTGGAGTATTTTGGAGAATTTAACTTTCCCAACCTTGGTGACCTAAGAAATCTAGCCCTACTTTTTCCATAAAATTTTGGATTACTAATTAATTTTAGACTATAATATAAGGATTTTTAATAGTGCATATTCAAATTCTTGTTGGATGGAGGGAGTAAATCTTAGTGACTACACATAATTTTTTTAATGAGTTATGAATGATCAATTTCATAGGTAGCGGTTATTTACAATGTACAATCCAATGGATGTATAACGAGAGCCTCAATTCAATAGAGGATATCTAATAAGTAACGTCCTTCATCACTATAGCAATGAGATCAAGAACAGTGAATACCAAGGAATTGATATAGTGTCTATGTGTTGATTGTAAGAATGAGAGACAATTTCCTATAAAACAGGCCCATGTACACCTCATTACAAGGGGTTTTATGGCTAACTATATTTGTCTAGACAACCTTGGTGAAGATGAGGCTACACAGAGAGATGAAGACAACCACTGCATCCCTATCGATGGAGTAGATGATGAGCCTAATGAAACTGATAATGAATCTAATTTGGATTAGATGTTGCACGATGGAGAGAAGGCTTACACTAATGATAGGGACATAAAAAAGTTCAAAACCATGGTGGAGGTCTTAAAAAGTCTTGTTTACAATAGTTGCAAGATAGAGCAATCATATTGCATGTCATCCTATCTCTACTGTAGTTGAAGGCAAACAATAGTTGGTTCGACAAGATCTTCACTTAGTTGTTATAGCTATTGGGAGAAATTCTTCCAATGAATAATGTATTACCAGAAACAAAGTATCAAGCTAAGAAGGTAATTTGTCCACTTGGCCTATAAATATAAAGAATTCATGCATGTTAAAAAGTTTATATCCTATAGAGAGGCCAGTATGCCAAATTGGATGCGTGTTTCGTGTGTAAAGCATCTTGGTATAAGGGCAGTGAATATGATGGTGATGGAGATGTCGAGGGTGCCAGTGCGAAGAAGAAGAAGGAACACACCCCTATTAAGGTGGTGTAGTATTTTCCTATAAATCCTAGGCTAGAACATTTGTTTACAAACAAGAAGTACACAAACCTGATGCACTGACACAAAGAAGAGCAAAAAACAATGGAATGATAAAACACCATGTTGATGGTTCTTAATGGACAAAGATAAATAGAAAGTATAAAAAGCACTTCCAATACAATATGAGATATGAAAGGTTTCTACTCAGTACAGATGGGATGAATCCCTTTAGTGACATGAGTAGTCGTCGTAGCACGTGGCCAGTGACACTCGTTATCTACAACATTTTTCCTTTGCTATGTGTGAAGCGCAAGCATGTCATGATGTCAATTCTTATTAAGGTCCCAAGCAATCTAAAAATGATATTGATTTGTACTTCAAGCCATAGGTAAAGGACCTTCAATTGCTATTGACCGATGGTGAAAGGGTGTGGGATGCGTATAAACGAGAGTACTTCATTCTATGGGTAATGTCGTTCATAACAATTTAGAATTACCCTGCTACTGACAACACATTTGGTCAGATTGTCAAGGGCACAAAAACATGTTTAAAGTACATGGGGACACAACGAGCAAAAGGCTACAAAATTCTAGAAAGATGGTCTACATGCACCATCAAAGATTCCTTTGCATTAATCACTTGTACCACAGAAATATGATAGGACAGAAGAGAGGGAAAGGAAGCCTCCAAGACATAGGGATCAAGAATAACCTACATTCGAAAGACAAAGAGGATGGCCACCATTACCCCCCCTTCCATATGTTTCATCCTAACTGACGCAAAGAAAATTAAAATGTTGAAATGCTTGTAGGATGTGAAAGTCCTATCTGGCTACTCCACCAACATGAAAAAAAAATTAAACATGGAAGGTATGAAATTAATTGGCACAAAGTCACATGACTATAATCATGGAAGGTATGAAATTAATTGGCACAAAGTCACATGACTATAATCATGGAAGGTAGTTCTAATGGCAAAACTACTCTCTATCAAAGTTTGAGGTATCTGCCCAGGGATGGTTCAAGACATAATCATAAGGTTCTATTCTTTCTTCAAAGCCATATATCAAAAGGTGATTGATCCAAGCACATTGGATAAGCTTGAGGACGACATGATCATCACCATTTATTAGCTCAAGAAGTGTTTCACTCTATCATTTTTTGATATCGTGATGCATCTCATTGTTCATATTGTTAGGGAAATAAAGATCATTAGGCCATTGTATATGCATAACATGTGGACATTTAAGAGGTTCATGGGGTTGTAAAGAAATATGTCCATAACAGGCCTGACCTGAAGGTAGCATTGTTGAAGCATATGCAACAAAGTTGATTGAGTTATGTATCGATTATATGGATTTGAAGCCGACTAGTGTGCCAGTGTCCCATCATGTGGGTAGGCTTTTGGGAAAAAACATATTAGGTTATAAGGCAATAGTCCTTTCGGACCAAGTAGTCATAAGGCAAGCTAATTTCATCATACTATAGCAATTGACCTTGGCTGCTTCATATGTAGATTTGCACAACAATATACTTCACAAGGAAAACCTGTCCAAGTTAGAGGCATGGATTGCGATGCAGCATAGGCTGATGTTTGATGAGTGGTTGTTGAATGTCACACCCCGTCCTTGTGCCAGTGTACCAACGGCGCTGAGGGGCGTGCCATAGGAAAATGGCAAGTTGTTTCCCTACGGAACCATGCAATAGGTATCAATCACAGGATCACTATGTTGGTACCAGCGGTAACATGATAAATCAATACAAGATTTTCTACATTATAAATATAATATACCTTCACATTATAGTTTTGAGTAATTCTTGAGTTGCAACCTTTAATCATAGACAGTAGCAGCGAAACTCAGCAAAGCTAGGGCACCACTCTACAAGCAATAGTTTGGGTCTAGAGATGAAACTTCAACTTTCATCTTCTACCTGAACTTAAGCCAAGTGGAGAAAAACAATAATAATGGGGGTGAGTACTTTTGTACTCTGTATGCCATGAGAAATGTGTAAGTACAAGATATAGAGGAAGGCTCAGGTTTATTTAGCAAACTTGTTATTTAAAATATTTTCTAAAACTCTAAGTGTGAGTTTCAAAAATTCCTTCGGAGAGAGACATCTCACCTCGATTCGTCCATGAGTAGCTTTACAATAACTCGAGTGGAAAAAGCCAAATTTTAGTAATTAAAACATTTTTTCCTTCACCAATTTCTTTTCTCCTTAAAAAACATAAACCAATATTTTCTTAAAACCAACGGTTAACCAAGTTTCATGGTTAATCAGCCTTCTCGACTCCAGGTCTAGTCTTCTCAACCTATCAATCCAAACTTAGCCTTCTCGACCTCAAAAACGACCTTAGCACACATCCTGACTTGGTTATCTTAGCCCTATGGTGCCATCCGACACCCCAGGTCATACAGACCTATTCCCAACCACAAAGGTTGGACATCCATAAAAAAAAGGTCTTTGGTAACAACTCTCATCCTAGAAATCAATTTATCAAACATATTTTAAAAACAAATCTACACAATGACAAACACCTCATATCCACCCATGACCGCGAGCGTAGCTATTTAAACAATTTAACTAAACACTGCAAATGTTGCACGCATTATCTACATGTCATGATCATCAAGATTTATGTAGCATATATGGGCCAATACATGGCCGACAAAGGAGAGTTCATTACAATACTTTTCCATAACCAACCTATAAACATGACATGTCACACAGTTGGGCCACTCTCTGAAATCAAGTATCATGTTAGTCTAAGGCTCTCATCTATTTAGAACACATTGTATAGCACCAACCGTATCTCATAGTTAAGACAAGACCTCATCTCAGGACAATGTCTTTGTCTCCCTATCCAAGCATTTCTCAATTGTTAATATGAAAGACACCTATGTTTTAACTACTTACTCTACCAGGGGCACCTATGCTACCCATGTGGTCGTACTATTTTATGCTCGGATGAACTTTCCAAAGAAATCGGTTCTTGTGCATGACTACAAAATCAAACCACCACACAGGAGAGGATTTGCACCATATATTTTCCCATAAAACCTTTTGTTTTCCAAAACCGTTGACTTTCAGAGTTGGGTTTTATAAATCTTCCGTAACCCATCTTTTCCATAACAACAATTTAGCACATATATTTACAATATAAAATAAAGTATAGTGTGGATGTACACCTATATCTAGAGGGCGCAAGTATTATGGCACCACTATGATGGAGCGACAAGGATTTGGTTTTTCGAGGTCTTACAAAAAATAGTGCAACTAGAAGGTAGGTCCGTCGGTCATCTACTTATAGACTGATATCTAGATAAATTAATGTGTATACTTAACATGTATGTTTACAATAAAAACATTTATAATATAGCAACAATATGATTAAAGGGTGGCTTGTCTTAGAAAACTCTCTAAGAAAACTAAGTCTTTAAGAATAGAGAATTATTTCAGAAGGTCCAGGTATTAAGAGTAATCCTCCAATAATTCCAAGTGTTAGAGAGGACCATATGAAAATCCATGGTCCAAGCGTAGCTCGAAAGAAATCTTGTCGTTGTTGACTAATTGTAAAAGAGAAATAAAATAGCTCTTTTTTTCGTTTTTCTTTCTCTTCCTTGTTTTTCTTTCTTCTCTTTCCTTCTCTCTACTCTTTTCCTTCTTTCTCCTGTTGCTCTTCCCATTTGCCTTTCTCGTCGCACGCACAGCTAGGCGTAGGCAACGGCACAGACGATGGGCGAAGAGGGCGACCCTAGCGTGGGAGGAGGCAGTGGCTCGAAAGAGGGCCAGAGCGTGCAGGAAAAAGAAGAGATGGTGGCATGGGCAGCGTCGGTGTTAGAGTAGGCATGGTCACGGGACAGCGCGCAGGTGAGGGCGACCAAGTTCAGTGGACGTAGTCGTGGTAGGGGTGCAGCTCCGAACTAACGGCGTGGTAGGGCACTAGAGCGAGTGGCGCAAGGAGGGCGGTGTCAGCACAGTCGAGGGACAGCACATAGGCAAGGATGGGGTCCGAGGCGAGGGAGTCGTCGGGAAGTCATGATAGGAGGGCGTCGGGGTGGAGTGGGCACATGCGGGCGGCATAGCAGGGTAGGTGCCATGCAACCGTGGCAGTAGGGGTTAGAGAGTCAAGCTCAATGCACGACGTGGCAAGGGCACCATGCGCGCATTGGGCATGCGACTTTAGGTTAGTTGCGGGGTGGTGCCAGGTCATCGAGGCTATGGGTGGCGCAGGTGGACTGTGACGGTGCTTTGGCAACTGCCTGGCGGGCGATGGCATGGGGCAAAAATGGGACGTATGGGAGGTGAGGGCACCGTCGAGTCTCTGGACTTATAGCTTCTTGGTGAGCAACGATGACACCGTGGCCACGCTCGGCCCTATGTCTCCTCCTCCCACAGTCCCTTCTTTGCTACATTTCCTTCGCTTGGAATGAGGAGTGGAGGTGTCGAGGGAGCATAAGTTGACCTATCAGTGTGCTCAGAGAAGTGGAGTGGAGGATCAGAGGTGGTATGTAGACAGTGGTTGCTTGTTGATTACGTGGTGTGTGTCGTGAGGTATGGAGACAGGGTCTTGACAATGAATAGGGTGGTGGTTGCCTGCATGCATGTCCCGTTGCCTTGCATGTGGGCAATGGAGATGAAAGCACATACGTTACTGTGTTTTGCTCGTGGGTTGACAATGGAGAAGATGGGTGAAGTGTGTATGCATGTTGCTCATGAGCTTCTCCTCCCCTTTCACTACATTCTCTGCTGCATGTATGATGCTGCCTCCCTATTAGCTTAGAGTGTGGAGGAGGAAGAAATGTTGGAGATGCACAAGTTGATTTGGTAGGGAGGTGGACCGTAGGAAAAAAATTGGGTACGTGCATGCGTCTGCTTATTTGCAGGAGAATTAAAAGAAATTGGAGGTAATTTCGGCTTTTGCTGGTTTTGTCCGCTCATGATTAAATTTGACAAGAAAACAACCGTTGGTTTTGCACGTGTATATGTGAGGTGGAGAAATGAACCAAGTGCTAAGAAAATATTTAATGTGCAGGGGTTATATTTGTCAGTCGGTCAAAATTCGGCATTGAAATTTAGATTTTTTGGACGGGAAGAAATTATTTATCGGTATGGTCAAAATTCTTAAAATTAGAAAATTTAACTGTAGGAATTTTTATAGAGCTAAGGTTTTAAAAATAGACTCAAAAGTTAGAGGAAATTTAGGAGAGGATAATCAGAATCAAATCTCAAGAGATTTTTGGCTCAGGGTTTTATGTTTTAAAAAATGACTGAATTTGAAAATTTTGCACTAAAGCACCCGATGACCAACAATACATACAATGAACAATTGTATCTTTTATCTTGAAAGCCTCAAACGCAATCCATACATTTCAACAACATGAAATAAATGGATTTACATTTTATACAAAGAAGAAAGAGGATAGCAAGAGCATCAATCAAAATAACAGTTTCCACGTAGACGCCTTTGATAGCAACAAAGAAAAATTAATGGGATACAAGAGCTCAACTATAAACTTCTAAAGGTGATGTTTTTTCTTTGCCAGTGGGTCAAAATTCCAATGAGTTTAATGGTTGATAAGAACAGAATAACCATCCTAGACCATAAAAGATATTGAATACAAAGATAAACTATTCTACTAGTGAGATCCATAAAATTAATGTGATAAATCCATCTACGAAGGACCGCTACGTGGTTTTGTAAGGAAAGCAAAATATCGTTGCAGTTGAGCATGTCATTGATAAGGATGAGTATGATACCACCATTTATAATAGATGTAGACACACCAAAAAACGAGCCGAACAAGAATGAAGCACATACATACAGACCTATCAAGACAAGGATTACGGGTGAAGGAATAGAGTTAGAAGCATTTTATAAATTTATTGTAATGAACAATTACTATTAATAATCATATTTGGTAATAAAGTGATTTCTTGTATTATAATTATATTTTATAAATTTATTGTAATTATATTTTGCAATTAAGTTGTTTCCCATATGCTAATTACAGCAATATTAATCCCTAAATAACTAGACGAGGAATTAATGTGCCTAAAATCATATTATAAAAATAATGTTAAATGAAAAATTAAATATAAAATTTAACTCTTGTATATATGTTTTAATTATATACCGGTTATAACAAATAGGTGCTGGTTGTATCCAGCACCTTTTACCCTCCCCTACAAATACCTGGTCCTAAGTCATCTAACCCTAATCCACAGGCGGTGGCACAGACGACATCATGCACGGAGCGGCGGTCCACAGAGCCGGCAGTGGAGGCGCTCCGTGCATGGTATCGGAGGCGCTCGTTGCACGACGGTGGCTTCTCCAACCTGGCAGCCCACGGAAGCGACGTCCCACGACAGCGTTGGTGGTGACATCCCCAACCCAGCGGGCACCCATGACCTCACGCGGCGACGACCCAACTCCGGCGGCGTCCCTCTCCTTCATTCGAGATTAAGTTCCCCCTCCTCCCTCTTCACCTCCTCTCGCGCGCGGCAATTGCGGCGGGCCATCAACGATGGATAGTAGTGTATTGTTCTGAGAACGGGTGGGTTTTGTGCTCCTCTCAAACACCGATAATATTCTGATCGTCGTCTACGTCTGGTGAATTCTACTGCCTTCTCGCTATGCAGACGACGCGGATTCCTCCTGCCTCCTCGCTCTGGAGGTTCCCTTGGTTTTTGATTTGGACTGTTCTCAGCTCCAGATTTAGGGATTTCACACAGATTTGGGGATTTCATATGACCTAGACCTAGTCTGTTCCGTATGGATGTCTCGATGCGGCTATATGTGATTCTCTAGTGTAAAATTAGGATGTAATGTCATGATGTTGGATTTCAACCTAAATTATTAGGGATTACATATCTGATCTGCATTGTTCATGTAAATTTGGTATTGTGTTTAATCCTGAATGGTCAAATTTTGGTCAACAAGTTTTTCTTTCTAGTTCTAGCTATTGCAATTCCTTGTTTATATATTATATGAGCTATTTGGCTTTATAATAAATTAGTATCTACTTAATAAAAAAACTGCAGTTAACCAACTCTGCTGTGGTCAGATCGTATTGTTTGGTGGATTCATGCTACCTGAAAGGTTAGGTCAGATTTTATTTACTTTAGATTGCACTACTTTGTTTTTAGGAACCAACTGGACGAAATGAAACAAAATGCGCCAATGCATGTGAAAGTGACCTTAAGTTTCTTAGTCTGTAGACAGTTATATATAGTATATGTTGTCTTACTAAGGATGCAGGTGTGTTGCATTTGTCCGTTTCCCTGTTTTCTGAATTTCTTTACACTTGCATATGATTTGAAATCCGTGTTCACTAGACTAAAAGTTGCATCAGTTAATTGATGTGTATGAAGCCCAAGCACGTTATGATTCATTTTTAAACTGTCTGCAAGTATTAAATCCGTGATTAATATGCCTTAGTACTAATCCGTGATTAAAATGCTAGATTATTAAATTGCTAGGTGACAAAGTATGGATTAGCTGAATGCTTGCTTGATATATTTTTTTGTCATTTCTTTCATTTGTTTCTTTTTATTTGATATTCTCCTAGCTCTATGTTGTATGTGATGAAATTGGGTTTATAGTGATTATATTAGACATATACAATGCAAATTTAGCCTTAGATTGAATTAGTTGTGATATTATTGACTGAATTAGTTTTCTTAGATATTGCTTGCATCTGTTTCTACATGTTTATTTTTATGTCACTTTGTTTTTTATGATTTCATCTAGCTAGCCAAATCCTTCTACCGTTTAAGTATATTTGGTTATGTTTGGTTTACTCTTAATTATTTAGAAAGTGCTTCTGTTTATGTTTAGAGTTTTTTTTGAGTGTATATTTAGAGAGTTTTTTTTTCTAGAGAGGTAAGACAAATCCTAACCATTCGATTTTGATTAATTTTTATAAAAAATATAATATATGTATATAGATGTGGATATGACTATATAAATGTGAATATAGATGTATATGAATGTGAATATATAAAGTGTATGTGATGGCTGGAAATTCTTAGGAAACTGTTCATAGGTTCTGGAAAATGTCTGCGTATAATATCATACACCATGCCCCACGACATCTATCATGTCTATTCGGTATATATAACAACACTAGGGCATATAGGTGCTGATTGTGACTAGGGGTTATTGGTGGTCATTGGTGTCGCCTTCCAGATGCCGGTTGAAAATTTAGTGCCTATAAGGTGTTTCTAATCGGCACCTAAGTGCATTCCTGTAGTGGTGAATTCTTGATCGGATGCATTCTGGAGATCAATGGCTTGCTGGGAGCCCCCTTTTATGGGAGAATGTTCGCCTATAAATATCCAACTGCATGCCTAACATGTGACTTGCTAGGTTGAGGCAATCGTCCAAACACTAAACCTGAAAGCACTACATATTTAGCCAGTTTTTGCTATTGCCATGCATCTTGTACTAAATTTAGTAGTACTAGCTGAAACCGATGACTTCAAATTAATTATACTAAGCACCAACATGGCTTATATATTTGTGGATGGTTATGACCCTAACTATAGTATTTGCGGATGTAAGTTTCGTAGGATATTTGCAAAAGACATAATAAAGAGTAGGAGGTAGAGGTTTTTATATAATTTTAGAGCTCACTAGCCCTGCTATTATTTGTACGTGTTGCAAGGCGAAATATCTACAATGGAGGAGACAACCTAGTATCTAGCCAACTAATTTAGGCAAGCAAGACGACGCAAAATAATGGGTAGCATCTCTTAAACATGGGCTTGATATTGGTTTATGCTTGTATGAACCTCTGCACAGACCCCGGGTGTATATATACGAAGCTAGACCCCTAGCAAAACTGTACTGGACCTCCTGAGCCAGACACTAGCCGAATCAAACACTCAAGCAAGCACAGGAGACGCTTCGTGGGCCAGAAAAACAGGCTGTGATGCTAGGCAATTTATTGCGAAGGGGAATCGACGTTTTAGGCGCGCTCAGGAGACGCTCCCTCCAGTTTATAGATCGCTTATACAAAAGCAGCAACGCCGGGCTGCGCCGCCGTTCCTCTCCCTCGTCAGGCTTCGATCCTTCCTGCACACCTCCACATCTGCGTGGTCAAGATCAAGCGCAAGCGCTGACGCGGCCCGTTTGCTGCCGCCTGCCGGCGGGCACCGCTTGGTCTCCTGACAGGCCGCCAAACAACGGCTAGACCTAGCATCCAGCAATCTGCCCTTTCTGCAGCAGGGTTTGTTCCCCTCCCCGATTGTCTTCACGTTCTTGTTTTTCCCCTTCTCCAATTCTGCTTTCCTGGTGGTTTGTTGTTAGATTAGGCTATTAGAGGCATCGTATAATTATGTATAACTCAGTTTATTCAATATTGCGCATTGCTGTTCGAGTAGGAGCACCGGGCAGCTTAATTAATCAATTTTTTTTTGCCGCATTCCGTTCACTGCAAAACCAGGTATAATACCCCCTCAACAATCCAAACCATTAGATTTATCCCCTCAGTCCAAACTAGGCTAGTTTTAGTTCACGTGGAGCTGATGTGATGATCCATTCAGCAAAATAAAATATAAAAAAATGGTTGGATCCTCTGTCCATCACCTTCACCACCTGGTCGAGGAGGAGGACTAGCCCAATCTACTTCTTCTCGCTCTCTCTATCTTAGAGTGTGCAAGGCTAGCAACTGCATGAGAGAGGAGGTGGTTGGGATCCAAAAGCGCGCTGGGAAGGAAGCGGTCACCATCGAGCTGAGTTTGGCGGAGGCAAGCTCAAGCTCAAGCTTTGCATCCCTGATGTAACTCGCCGAGATCCACTACAACCCAAAACTAACTAGTGGTGACATGGCATGACTGTTGGCATTGGATGGGCGTAGAGCTTAGGGGCGACCTAACCGGTGGTGGCAAAAGAATGTAAACTGGTATTGTCAAGTGGGTGTGAAGCTCAAGGTAATTGCAATTGATGTCTATGAGCTTCACCACCTCAATCCATTGTTGTGTGCACTAGGTGTCGTCTTGACTACTAGGTGTCATCGAGCTCTAAGCCATCACCTTGAGCTATGAGCGCTACCACCAGCGGACCCCTCCCTGAGGGTCAACGCTATTGGGCTTCTCCCCAAGGTTCCATTCCTACTCTCCACTAGCTTCTGCATCCTTTGTTGCTATAGTAGTCTTATCCACTGAGAGAACAATCTCGAAGCAAGTAAGAGAGAGGAGGGACAGCTCAAGGAGAGAGGCAAGGAAAAGAAAGGAAGAGGAAGGGCTGATAGGTAGGCCTACGTATTTTTTATAATTTGTTTTGCTGACTTTTTTATAATAAAATTTATACAGCCTTTGATTTAAAGAAGTTATAGTGCTAACTAGATGCCACATACGTGACATGTAGCTAGGCAAATACCACCTTTGTTTTAAGGTGGGAGGGGATAAATTAAATGGTTTTGAGAGTGTAGGGGACCATTACCTGGTTTTAGAGCTAAGGGGTGAGACAACGGATTTGCACCTTTTAAGGAATAGTATATTAGTAATGGGGACAACATAGGATTTTGAGTCAGGCTTAATGACTGAACGTAGGAGGATATGCTTTGTGACATCGAAAATTAATACTATAATACGTTGTTACTATCGAAACTCTTGTGCTGGCTGTAGCTACACCTGTACTAACAATTTGTACCAGACAATTCTGTAATGCACCCAACCTGGAAAAGGTGTTCTCAGGACATCCTCTCATGTTCCTAAAAAATAATCCAAGATGCAGAGATGACAACCAAGTTCAACTGTACCATCGTCATCAGCACCGCCATCCCATACATGAATGAATCATTTGAAAAGTGAATAGATGATCGCATGTGCTTTGCCACCACAAAAATTGTTTTAAATGCTCTCCTGTTATAATATAAATATTTTTAAGTTGCTTAGCAAATATTAAGGTTAAGAAGAGAAATACTTTATGCCCCTTAATAAATAAGTGATAGATAGGGATGCCAGTATAGATGAGGATAAGATAGTGAGAAATTTAAATAGAATATGATTGATGTGATAAGTAGTATTGGAAATAGTTTTAAAATATAAGTACATGATTTAAATGTTAAAATTTCTTATATTTTAAATGAAGAGATAATTTACATTGTTATTATAATCTATTGATTATTCACTAATCAAAATAGTGTCATCTATTAGCAAACATTACAATGTAAAACAGCTAAACTATGTTTGGCTTAGTTGCAATTCTGACTTATCGGAATCACTGCACCTGTTGGAGTTTTTAGAACTCTATGTTGGTATAATTTAATTGAGCGGCTAAAGTTTTCTTTATCAACTGTACTGTTGCAATGAAAATAGCTGCATAGATTGTTCAATACCTAAATGTCGCCTGTGAGTTAAGAGCTTTAATTTATCAATGTTTTTGCTTGATCCTTATTAGAAATAGCTACATAGGGATAATTGATGCTCACTGTGCCAAAAAAGGTGTTTGACAGTAAGCTGGATTGATCGCTGCCCCGCCATAGCTGCCGTCGCCCCATCACCCTGCGCTGTGCCGTCGCCTGCGTAGCCACAGGTCGCCTCCACGCGGCTGCTCCTCCACCTTCCTGCTGCAGCTGGTGGGTCCTCACGGGAGCATGTAGGTATCAGTTTCCTTCTATTGTTGCTCCTGTTGCCGATAGTGCTGTCTGCCTCCTTGCTGTTGTAGTTAGTGGGGTCTTGACTTGCTGCTGCTGCTGCCGTCGTGTGCTGTTGCTGCTCGTGTGTGTTGCCGCTACAGCCTACAGCCGGAGGAAGAGAAGGAAGAGGAGAACACAGAGAGGAAGGGGATAAAAAGGAGAAAAAGGGGAAATTGGGTGTTTTTAGAAATTCTACAAATTCATCTCAAATTTGAGTTCTCTGCAAGGGTAAATTCATTTTAGTCCAAAGAAGTTTAATTTTCAAATAGAAATTGGTTTGTTCACTGGTTGCAGGAACTTTCAATTTCTCGATAATGGGCTGAAACCGTATTTTTAAATCTAGGGTTAAACCATCGGGATTCAGGTTAGTGTCCAAAATAAAGATTGTAGTCATTACTGTTATCTTTGTAACAGCACTGGTTTCTCTTGATTCGGAACAACAGTTTAGGAGAAACACTAAAATCGGTGCTATTGACTGGGTCGAAATCCAGTGCAGTATTTTGTTTTTCTTACGCTGGGCTTGATGGAGGCATAATTTGGTTTTTTCTCAAAATGAAAGTTATAGATAATTTTTCTGTAGATGTCAAAAAAAGCTATCATTTATGACTTTTCGTTAGGCGGATTGCAAGTTACGTATAAAACAGCAAATAGACCGGTATGGGTAGTTAAATATGTGTTTTGTTGTTGCTAAAGGTTGTAAGTACCGATAGTCATGTATAAATGTTTTATATATAATTTTGCTCTACCCGTGTGAAAATTTCAATGTAGGAGATGTTGAGCCAGATTATCAAATCAATTATGGCAAGTGTATCATGAACTTGTGTTATGTGATCCATATACTGATTTACTTTATATATTTTCCTTTTATTATACCTATATTATCATTGTTATTTTGATAACTTCTTGAGTATTATCCATACTATAATCCATGTTTCATGTTGTGATTCTCTATCCTGTTTACATTGGTTGTTATGTTTTTTATTTATGATATGAGTAGTAACCACTGGCATCGCTTACTCAGCTTATTGGGCAGAGGGATAATTGGCGCTAAAGGATGTCTACCTACCACTGGGAGAGAAACTACTATTTTTGACATATTTTCCCAATAAAAACAGGTAAGCTGAGTAATAGGACCAGCGTCTACTACTAAAAGAATCAAGTAAATCAATAAGAATAGGAAATGAATTATAGTATGGAAAATACTCGAGAAGTTATCAAATCACAAGAAAATATTGATACAATAAAAGAAAAATACGTAAAGTAAATTAGTCGAGGATCATATCATACAAGTTCGTTTGTACTTGTATTAACTCTTTATACCTATAAAACTCTTCATACCTATGAAGTAAAACTATATATAATATATTTCTACCCGTGACTTAACTATCGGTAGTTAGAACATTTATCAACAACAAAACACATATGTTCTATTTTTTCCATCAACGTATTTAACTACCCATACCGATCACTTCCCTGTTTTATATACAACTCGCAAACTGCCTAATAAAAAGTGGAAAATGATAGTACACATTGGACCTACAACTGTTGTTTTGGGTGAGAAATCATATTATGTCTCTATTAAGACCAGTTTAAAGTAAAGCACCAGTTCTTGATCCAGTTAGCAGCACTGATTTTAGTGTTACTCCTAAACCGTTGATCCAAATCAAGTGAAACCAGTGCCATTAGAAATATAACGACGATAACAACAAACTTCATTTACGACTAACCTGAATGCCAACGGTTTAACACCATATTTAAAAATACGGTTTTAGCCCATTATTGAGAAATTGAAAGTTCGCGCAACTGGTGAGCAGGTCGATTTCTTTTTGAAAATTAAACTTCTATGGACGAAAGGAATTTACCCTTGCAGAGGAGAACCCAAATTTAAGATGAATTTGTAGAATTCCCGAAAACCCCCACATCTCCTTTTTATCCCCTTCTCTTTCTGCTGTTCCTCTCTCTGTTTCTCCCGTCCTTCTATTCCTCTTACTGTAACATTATCATACGCCAACAGCAACAGCACACGGCGGCAGCAGCAGCAGCAAGTCAGGACCCCACTGACCATAACTGCAAGGAGGCAGAGAGTACGAACAAACAGCATGAGCAACAATGGAAGGAAACCGAGCTGCAGCAGGAAGGTGGAGGAGCAGCCGCAGTGGCGGCTGCACAGACGATGGCACAACAGATGCTGATGGGGTGAGGGTGGGTAGGGCTAGACAGCGATCGATCTCTTTTTACCTTTTTTTTTCTTTTTTTCTGTTGTTGGTTAAATAGGGGATTAGTAATGAAAATTCAATATATCCATAGTTTATCTATCCTCTCGATGAACTCTACATATCTATAGTTTTCCATCGTCTATTCGAGACTTAGGTTAAAAAGTAGAACTTTTACACATCCGTTTGCACCATAAACCCTATATACAGTATTAGAGTGCCGATCGGTTTATGTAAAGATTCTGATTGATACAGTTAGAAAGTCAATCGAACAGATTGAGGATAGATTCAATCGAATTAAAAATAAAAAGTTATCTAGGATCAAGTCTAAAAAGGAGTCGTGGATAACATGACATGGTACTTTATATAGAATATATCTTGTAAGATAAACAAGTCTAACATCCTAATATTGTTTATAACTACGTCGGACTCATATAACTATAGGGTATAAATATAGACCCTTGAAACCTTGTAAGAGATATCCACATATCAATATAATCTCAACGCATCACCACCCTATTTCATTTAGATTTTTACTGACAGATTCTGACTTTCGATGCGAAGATGCATCGGTTAGGTCTGAACTCTAGCAAAGGGATAAGCCCCACTATTATCCTAGTGTATCACTTTATCTAAGGTTACATCGGTTAGATCTATCTACTAAACTGCTGATAGTAGATTGAACCATAAGTTGGCATGTCTTTACGCAATGATTCATCAGAGTAGCCAGTCAATAATTTATCCTTACACTTAGCTTCACTCCTAACGTATCGGTTTTTCAACCAATATATATATATTGCCCATTAATCTGCTAGCGATCGATCTGGTTCTATTAGATCCAGCCTTATATTGTCTTGGTTTGATTCGATCTATCAAGACTGTGTCTAATAGGGTTGGCATAGAGATCTAGCGTGTTTCGTTACTCCCATTAGCTCATCTAGCCGATGAGTTTATTCATATGGCTGTATCGGACCCACAGTTGATGGGTTCATCCATTTCTTCTATCGGTACGCCCGATCTAGCTTTCTTCATTTTAGTGTCATTAGCCTTAGCCTTATACTGTCTCTGTTCAGTCTGATCTATCAAGCCTAGTTCTAATGGTACCATTATCGATGGTTGCTAGGTCTCATCCCTTTGGGAGATCGGACCTCGCTTTCTACCGCTTATCGTATATTTTAATCAGAGCGCCATAGATTTCATAGCTGATGTGTCTTTTATTTTATTTCTCAGTATTTACCCATGCAGTCATTGGCTTTATAGCTAATGTATGAGCGCTACAGGCCCTATCAAAAACCAGCCGATAGCAAGGGTGCATCGGACTTATAGCCGATGGCTAACTTAACTCTATCCATACATCCAACCGATAGCAGGAGTCCGTATTAGCCTATCGACCGATTGGCTTAATATCTAACTCTATCTGTCTTCTTTCTAAATTAAAGGTTAAATTGAATAGCACGCTCGTAACTCAAATAACCCGAAGACGCCGACGAGCCGAAGGACCTACAGTGGAGCTAAGTAGATCTCATAGACCTTCACGTGTTTAAGCACATTGCATTAGATCTCTATCAGCGAACATGATGGACCAATCCACGCACACGAACATATCTTTTGGTACGTCTAGTAGGACCACTGGGAGTGCACCCTAATGATTCGAAGGTCAGCACTGGAGCAAAGCAGACCACCCATGCCTCAGCGTGTCCGCACGTGCATCCATTGGACCTCCATCAGTTCACGCTCACGCTCCCTTTCGGTGTCCACCTCTATCTAGTCCGATCATCCTAGCGTGCACGCGAACATTCTTTTGGCACATCGATGGGATCATAAGGAGTGCAATCCAATGAGTCGAAGGACCTGCACTGGAGCTAAGCAGACCTAGCCTCATCATGTCTGCGCATGCCTTCATTGGACCTCCATCAGCTCATACTTGCTTGCCCTCTCGGTGTGCCTCTGCACCTGGTTTGATCTTCCTCGTGCGCACGAACATTCATTTGGCACGCCCGGTGGGATTGAAGACCATTCATCGACCATCGGAACGATATAATCATCTGATTAGAAGTCAGAATTTTATTCATTGACTAGAGGTACACAGTTTTAATCAATATGTCTGAAGAAGAGATTGATGTCAAGGCGCGCTCATCCGATGCAGAAGCTGATGAAGATATTATTATTCTGATCGTATTGGAAGACTTGATAGATACATAAAGGCAATAGGTGGAGCAATCTATAAAATATTTTGAGAAGTTGTGCTTGCAATCTTTTAACATGACCCAAAAAGAACCAATCTAGAAGAATTCACTCCCAAGACAAACTCGGATCAGTGAAACAACTCAACCTATAGCTCCAAGTCCATAGAAATCCGTCTAAGAACTAGTTGATGAAGCTATACATCATGTGCTAAACAATCAATTTAAATGGTTGACAAGTATGCTTTAGGACTTCATAAGGAAAAGAGTGGATGGATTATATACTCAAGAGCCACCAGTTCATACATCAATAAATATTGGTCCACAGATACCGATGTTCAATTAATCTAATGGCTATATTCAGCTTAGGGGGCAACACGATGAAGACAATGAGTGGACTGCCAAAATATTCAAAGTGATGAAGGGATAGTTTGGCTTGAAATTGAGAGGGGAGAATTTCATGTATCGGCCTTCATAGTTTGATAGAGTAATGTTACCACGCCGATACAAGATGCCAGACTTCTTCAAGTTCTTAGGGCAAGACAACTTATTAACAGTTAAACGCATCTACCGATACTTGGCTCAGTGCGAGCAAGTATCGGCTGAAGAAGCTATGAGGGTTAGGTTGTTTCCATTGTTACTATCCAGAGTAGTTTTTAATTGGTTTTCATCATTACCACCAAGTTTAATTAGAGGATGGGCCGATCTAGAAAAACAATTTTACAAACACATCATTGTGGGGATCCAAGAGATGCGGCTCATAGATTTAATAATGGTAAATAAGAGGAAGGAAGAATCAGTTTTGGAATATATTCAAAGATTTCACACTGTTACGAAACCAATGCTACAGCTTAGACTTAAGCAATGAACAGTTGACAGAGCTCGCCTTCCAAGGATTACGGAGTCGTATCATATGGAAGTTTTTCTCCTAAGGGTTTGACAGCTTAGCACATCTGATGAAGAAAGTATCGACTCATGAAAGCTGATTACAAGAAAGGGAGGAAATTTCAAAATCATGGAAGCCTAACGAAAATAATTTCGAAGCATCTTCATCCTTCGAAATTAGGGAGCATGTGTGTTTGCACCAAAATTTGGTAAGCTTAGAAATTGGGGGGCATATGTGTTTGCACCAAATTTTGGTAAGCCCATCGGATAGGATTGGGGAACCGATTGACTTATGAGAAGAGTGCGATTGATACAGGGAAAGAGCCGATCGGACAGATTGAGGATAGATTCGGTTTAGTTGAAGACGGAAGATTATCCAGATGGGACTGAATCTAAAGAGGAGTCGTGGAACCACGGCAGGGTACCTTTTTCTGTATATAGAATATATCTTGTAAGATATATTAGTCTAGTTAGTTTTGTTAACTTCTTAGAAATAATTTTCTTTTATGTTTTAGAAAATAACATCTGGAGATTTCTTGTAACTATGTCGGACTCTTGTAACTGCTGTAAGCCTATAATCCATCTCTCAATCAATATAACTTCAGCGCATCGCTACCCTAGTTTATCTAGGTTTTAGTGACTGGTTCTGGCTCTCAACGTGGGGTTGTATCGGTTAGGTCCGAACTTCGGTGAAGAGGTAAGTCCCACTATTATTCTGATGTATTCGCTGTCTTAGTCCGATTGAATATGTCATATCACGTTCGAGTGGGATTTATTGGCTTATCAAGCTTGTTTTACCATCATGAGTCTTGTGCTGCATCGGTTAGGTCCGACCTATTAGAATACTGATAGTAGATTGAGTCATAAGCCAATGGGTCTTTACTCGGCGTTTCATCAGAGTAGCAAACCAATGAGTTATCAACACATCAAGACTCACGCGTAGTGTATCGGCTTCTCATTCGATATACATGTATCTTCAAAGAATTTCTCTCATAGGCTCAGCTAGCCGATGGGTTCGTTCGTTGCTTCCGTCCACGCGTACGATCTAGTTTCCGTTGGCTCTGTGCCATTAGTCTTAGTCTCATACTATCTCGGTTTGGTCTGATCTATCGAGGCTGGCTTTAACGGTACCATCACGGTGGTTATTGGGTCTCATACTTTTGAGAGTTCGGGTCTTACTCCTTGCTACTCATCGCATAAGCTATTCGGACTGCCATTGGCTTTGCAACCAATGGATTCTTCATCTTATTCGGAGGACCACTATTCTAAAGTACCATCAGCTCTATAGCTAATGGGTCATTTATGTTACTCCTTGTTTTCCACATATGTCTTTATCGGTTTTCCAGCCGATGAACAAGTACTACACCCTCTATCACCAACTAGCCAATAGTAGAAGTCCACATACATTGCTTGTTGACTATTCTATTCTAGAATGCTATTGACTCTATAGCCGATATGTCCTTTATTCTCCTCGTTGTCATCTACCTACACCTTCATTGGCTTTCCAACCGTTGAATAAATGCTTCAGCCCCTATTGGCAATCAGCTAATAGCAGGAGTACATCAGACACAGCCGATGTTTATCTTAACCTTATCAGTGACCAGCCGATAGCAAGAGTTCGTATCGACCTATTAACCGATTGACTCATTGATTTATCTCTTTGTCAATTACAGGGTCAAATTGACTGACACTCTTGAAACTCTATCATATCCGATGAAGAGACCTCAAAGCCGAAAGATCTATATTAGAGCGAAGCAGATCTCCTTGGCCTCGGTATATTTGTACGCCATCGTATCAGACCTCCATCAATAAATAGGAGGATCGATTTGGCGCATATATATTTTTGGCACATCCGATGGGATAATCCAGAGTGCACTCCAACGAAGCAGAAGAACTTGGTCTAGAGTTAAATAGACCTCTTAGGTCTCAGTGTGTTCATATAATCACATCAGATCTCTATCGATGAACATAGATAACCGATTTGTCGTGAACAACACATTTGTCAGTTTTTTCGGACGGAATTTCCCATCGCTTGTGAGTTAGACACACGTGTCCATCGTCCGTGCTACATCGCATATCGCACGCTCCAAAGTAGATGAGTATAGAAACTACTTTAATTTTTATATTAGTAAAGGCATAGGAGCTTCCAGTTAGGACATATACAAATTTTAAGGTGGCCAAGAGAAGTGACGAGTCATGTAGCGGCTATGGGTATCGCGAACGTCGAGGATGGCCACCGGCGCTGAGATAGGACGTGGCGGCACGGTAGTGGGTGCAAGACCTGATCCCCAGTCATCACTTGTTTGGGTCTAGCAGCTGATTAGGATGCTAGAGGCTTCCGAGTGTGCAAGCCAGATCCGGTCATGGTCAAGGGCGACAGATCGAGCATCGGCGAGATTGGAGGCGTCTAGGGCGGAGTTGACGACTGTGGAGGCGTCGAAGGCCAAAACCAAGGCAGATATATTGGAGACGTGAATTGTTATGAACATTCTCAAGAGGAATAAAACCCATCATAATAATTCTTTTCCGCGAGTATCTGTTACTACTTGTTAGCAGGGTTCCAGACACCAGTTTGGCCGGAATTACTGGCCTCCGGTCAGATTGCTTCAATCATCAAGCAATTCAGCAAGTGAACGAAGCAAAAGGCCGGCAGATGCAACACGATGATCAAGAGAGAGCAACACGGTATTGTACACTTGTGCTTTCTTCTAGCTGGTAGAGTGCATTTACCATTCTCAGTGCTTGTTTGGGTACACACTCTGTTGCAGCATCATATCAGTTGTCCTGGAGCACTCTGCAGAGCTGAGCTCCCAGTGCCGGCAGCGTGACCGGCTTCTCGACCAGGCCGTTGATTCCCGCCCGCTGGCACAGCTCCTGGACGGCGGCGCTGTCATCGGCGACAATGAAGCCTGTGGCGACGGCCACGACGATGAGCAGCCAGCAGCTGTTCCTGAGCTCCCTGATCCTGAGGGTCGCCTCGAACCCGTCCATCGTCGTTGGCACCGTTGGCATGGTGTGGTCGTTGAGGTCGAGGACGACCAGCTGGAAGGAGGCCTCGGCGCTCGCCAGAAGGCTCAGGCAGTGGGCGCCGGACGGCGCCGGCATCACCTGGCAGCCGAGCCTCTCCAGGATCTTCTTGGTAACCTCCCGGTTCACGGCGTCGTGGTCGGCGAGGAGCACCCTCAGGCCGTTGAAGTGAGGGAGGTACGGTGATGATGCTCCCGGCGCCCCCTGCTGCAGCTTGAACTGAAGGATCAGGGTTGCACTCTCTCCGACGTCCTCTGAGTTCGACGCCAACCACATGTTACCGTTCATCATCTGAACAAGTAAGAAAGTTACAGTTGTTTAGTATCCTTGGGGTTACGCTCTTGTAGATGTCAATAACCTGATCGATAAATTGATTGATCAACAAACTACTTATGAGTGGTGACAGCTCATATATATATACCTGCACAATCTTGTTGCAGTAGGTGCTGAAGATATGCCCCATCTCAGAACTAGTAGTGGCGGCCGAACGACGAGGTAATTGGCATGGCAAAATCACCTCAACAGCGCAACTCCTAGATCTTTCGATCCCGACCTTGAACTTGACGCAAACTTTGCAACCGGAGAAGCTCGGTCGCGTAGGGATCCAGTCCAGGCTGTACCTCTCTTCACCCACATTACAGATGCTGACCGAAAAGGAGAGACGGCACGCCTCGGATTCGGTGTTGCATCGGTTCAACAGAGTGCCCACCATGTCCAGAAGGAGATGGAAGACCCTCCTCTCGTCGCCTATGATCCATTCCGGCAACGAAAAATCTGGCTGGTGTAGGAAGCCAGCACCCCTGCAACGGGACAGGCAGCCGGCGACGCTCATGGCCTCCCTGATCAGCGCGTGTAGGCTGAAGGGTTTCCTCTGCAGAGACGAGTGCTGCCGGTTCACGGTCACCGCGTCCATGGCGTCGTCCATCAGCGCCGACAAGAGGGTGCTCGTCCGGGAAATCGCGTCGACGGTGAGCCTCTGCTCCGGCCGCATGCTCTCCGCCGCCGGATGCTGCAGCATGGAGAGCAGCCCGACGATAGAGTGCACCGGCCTCCGCATGCCGTCGCACATGGCGCTCTGGATGGAGCTGAACGCTCTGGTCGCCATGGCGGCTTTGTGCTTGGCCTGCATCAGGGCTCTGTGCTGCTCGGCGAACCTGTCCCGCATCGACCGCGACTCCTCCAGCACCGCCGCGTGGGAGAGCGCAACGGCGGTCTGGTCGGCGACGACCTGAACGATCTCCAGGTCGTGGCTGCTCCATCCTCCGGTACAGTCATGGGGAAGGAGGAGCACCAAGATAGCGTAGCTGGCCTCGGTCACCTCCGGCGTCCCTCCTCCTTCGTAGTTGGACACCCGGAGTATGGGGATCCGTATGGCGGCCACGGCCCCTGTCGGCTGGAGGCTGCTGCTTGCCGTCCCAAGCGTCGACCCCGGCCTGAGCACCTTGGCGATCTTGCTCGCCATTACGTCGACCACGTCGGGGTCATCGGCGGAGACGGTGCATGCGTCACCCACCTCCAGCAAGTCGGTCGATTCGGCTCGGGAGCTAATCTGATGCACCAGCACGAGGTCAAGTTGACTGGCGGCGGGCATCCAGACGGCGCAGCCGTGGAGGCCGAGGGTGTCTGCGAGCTGGAGTGCGGTGGTGCGCAGGATGGCGTGCGCGTCGAGCGGGCACCCGCGGATGCGCCCCGTGAGCGCGCGCACGGCGCGGGAGGTGGCCTCCTCGCGGCGGCGGACGAGGCCGAGATCGCGGTGGAGCCGGCTCGCCTTGTCCCGGAGCAGCGACTCCCTGACCTTGATCCTGAGCAGCTTGGGGATGAATGTGAGGAGCGACACGGCGGCGGCTGAGGACGCGACGGCGGCGAGGAACTTGGTGGCGGTGAGCGCCCTGAGGAGCGTGGCGGAGTGCGGGTGCGCGTGGGCGAAGGCCGCGAGCAGGTGGGTGGCGCCGCAGAAGACGATGAAGGCGCAGAAGTGGAGCGCCGCCCACTTGATCTCCGACAGGTCGGCGCAGGTGGCGAAGTAGAAGAGCTCGAGCGGGATGGAGAGGAAGGAGGCGGCGATGAGCAGGTCGCTCACCTTCTGGCAGTGCAGCATGGCCTCCACCCCGCCGTCCTCCCGCATGTCTCACCCGCCGGCGCCGCATCGCCGCTGCGCCCCCAGCTCCGCCTTCGACGCCAACAACTGCCACGCCATCGCCAATATCGATCCGGGCACACGCACTGAGCCACTGACGCGACGTGGGTGAAGGAAGCGAGAGAGGGAGAAGGAGGAGGTCGGAGGAAGGGGCGGCGCGTGGCGGTGCTCGAGAAGCATGCGTGCGCGACGTGGTGACAAGTGTAGGCAATGCAACGCGTGTGTCCAGAAATGAGCTAGACAAGTGTAACGGGTGTCCTTGGGCCTTGGCACTTGGCACTTGGCATTGGCAGGCAGAGGCAGACCGGGGGAGACTCAAATTTTCAAAAATGTTTAACGCAAAAGATTTTGAAACGCCGTTCAGTTTGCCTCGTGACATCGTGTCATCCAATGTTCTACTGGCTAGTCTTTTTTTTTTCTCTTTCAAGGAGATTAGGGCTGTAAAGAACACCTAAGGCTTGGCAGCTGCTCGAGCATGCTCGCCCTAGGCTCAGTTGAGCGTGAGCTTATGCCAAAGCTTGCAAGCTTTGTTAAGCTTGAGTCTCAAACGAGGCTAACCGTATACGATTTTTATTTTTTATTTAACAAATTATTAGTATATTAAATATGCCATTTGTATATATCTATCATAAATTAGCAAGTGTTAACATCATTTATTTATTTTATTCCTATTCCATTAATTTGTTGAAGTAGAAAATAATTATTTTTGTCAAGATATTATCTTTAAAATATATATGTTATAGAACTTATGAGTCAAGCTGAATAGTTAAGTTTAAGTTTCATTGAGCCCGAGCCGAGCCCACTTAAAAGCTTAAAAGACTATGTAGGCTCAAGCTTGTATCTTAGAGCTTGCGCCGACCTGGAGCGTAGGCAGACTAGTTCGCCTGAGCTCAGCCCAGAGGGATGTCCAATGTTCAACCTTGACGTTAGCTAAACTATACACGATTTATCTCAAAGTCTTTCTACATATGACAGATTTATGTAGGATATAATTAAATTATTCAGGATGCAACCTATTATAGAATAGGTGTAATTTTTAAGCGTATAGTTGTATGGTTCAATTCACATGTGTAAAATGTTTAATGTTGATGTTGGATTTATTTCTTCAACATGAAAAAAGAAGTTCGGTAAGTCACTACTTAGAAGCAAAAATAGTGACCAGCACCTGTCCATGTTGATGTTGATGTCATTGGAGCTTTCCTTGGTGCTTGCAGGATGCGAGGCAACATTCAGTTAGCAAAGTGGACTATTCAGTCTAAAGCCAAATGATCCAATAAATTACTAGCTTATACCTAATACTTATGCTGCTGCAGGAGCTTGGATGTCTTTTAGTCTTTTTTTTTATTATAGAGAATGTTTAATAATTTTTATCATTTCACCCATCTCACTTTTATTTTATGACTAAAATCTTTATCAATATCTTTATTTCTTTATAATATTAATATTAAATAGTGAAAGATATCCTTAGGCACTAATTGACCCTCCAAACTAACATTTCACGTCTCATATATAGTATTATTGAAGTCACACCTTATTTTAGTTTTACTGTGCCTAAAACATATTGACTTTAGAGTTTACTATCACAACTGTAGCTTTATATTTACTTTTGCTTGATTTTTATTAACCAGCAATACATCGTACAAAAAGAGATATATGACAATGTCAAAAAGATAAGGATTCAAAACCAATCCTTTATGTAATCGTATTTTAATCAAAAAGTTATTTATATTCCCATCATTTGTTCGAACTCTAGTGATAATATTGTTGTACATATTTTTAATAAGGGCAACAAACTTTATACTTGTTTAAAGCCTATCACAAAACATTATTTGGTATTTTGTTACAAGTTTTCTCCATGTCGATAAAAATCATGTGTAGGTTTTTCTTCTGTTCCTATAAGGAAAATTATTTCTATAATTAATCTTTCGGGCATAAAACCAAATTGATTTATAAAAATCCACGTCATTTCTCTCAAACGATACTCGATAACTCTTTCCCATATTTTCATAATATAGCTCATCAACTTAATTCTCCGATAATTAGTATAATTTTGAATATCGTTCTTATTCTTATAGACCGATATCAAAATACTTCTTCTCAACTTTTCAACCATCTTGTTCAACCAAAAAATATGGTTGAACAACTTGGTAAGCCATAATATAACTAATTCTCTAAGGCATTTTCACATCTTGATTAGGATACCATTAAGACCATTGCCTTACCTCCTTCATCATTTTTAATACATCTATGATCTCAGATTCCTAGTTCCTCTGCACAAAACACTTGTTAGTGTCATTAAAAGAGTCATCCAACTGATAGTTTATGTTCTCATTATTACCATTAACCAAAATTTCAAAATTCTCTTGCTATCTATGCTTGATATATCTTTTTTTCATTAAGAGTTACTCTTTCTTATCCTTAATGTACTTAGCTTGGTTAAGAACTCTTGTCCTCCTCTTACGAACTCTAGCTATTTTATATGCCTTTTTTCTCCTTCCTTCATACTCAATCGTTAGAAAAGTTCCTCGTAAGCCTACCGCTTTGCCTCACTCACAGTTTGTTTTGCTAACTTCGTTATTTTGTATCTCTCTATGTTGTTTACACTTCCGTCATTGTACAAGAGTATATAGCATTTTTTCTTCCCCTTGATAGCCCTTTGGATTTTCTCATTCCATCACCAAGAATTTTTAGGCTCACATCTACTTCCTTTGGTTACTCTAAACACCTTTGAAACAATCTTCCAAATACATATTGTTATCTTTTCTCATATGTTGTTTATATCATCTTCTTCATTCTAAAAGTCCTCTTTGATTACTCTTTTCTTAAAGACAACTGACATTTCTCTTTTCAATTTCCACCACTTTGTCTTTGCAATCTTGGCTTGTTTATCTTTTTGGGCACGCATCTAAAATCGAAAGGTGGACACCAAAAACTTATGTTGAGAAACAACACGCTTCCGATATTATCTTACAATCTAAATATGCACATTTGTCTTTTCTTCTTGTGAGGATAAAGTAAATCTGGCTAAAGTGTTGTTCACTACTAAAGGTCACTAAATATGATTGTCTCTTTCTAATGTAAGTGTTGGTTAACAATAGTTAAAAGCTATAGCAATGTCCAATACCTTCTCTCCCTTTTGATTCGTTCTACCAAACCCCAAAGCTCCATGTGCTATCTCAAAACCTCCACTTATAGATCCTACATAACTATTAAGATCTCCTATGAAAAAAGTTCTCACTAATAGGTATACTTCTAACCTTACAGTCTATGTGTTTCCAAAACTGCCTCTTAGCACTCTTATCATAGCCTATTTGAGAGCATACATGCTAATTACGTTCAGAACCATATCATCAAAGATAAGCTTAACTAAGATAATACTATCCACTTGCCTTCTCACTTCCACCACATCATTCTTGAAACTATTATTAATTAAAACTTTTACTCTATTTCTATTGGCAATTATCCCTAAGTACCAAAGCTTAAAGCCAATATTTTCTTCCTTCTTCATCTTGTGATTCTTTTATTTAGTCTCTTGAATGTATAAGATATTTACATGTCTCCTAATAGCGTTATCAACTAGCTCTCTTAACATACCTATAAGAGACTTTACATTCTATCTAACTAAACAGATCATAGTTAGCTCGACTAGCTTCTTTACCCTTTATACCTGTTAAGTCAGATGTGAAGATGCTAGCTTATTTTACCCTTTGTACTTGTTAAGTTAGGCAGTGATGTAGCAAGCCACTAAGGAAGCGATGATTTGATCTTTGCTCATTTGACACCGTGGTCAGATCACGACACGGTGCGTCGCAAGGAGGTGGAGACCTAGCCATTGCTCATTTAGTATTATACTCGGGTTTCGATACGGCGCATTGCTAAGAGAGTTACGTCCAAAAGGTTTTCTTTTGGGTTTCATTTTCATTTGAGTAGGTAAGTTTTTTACATTGACTCGGTAAGACTAAAACAATCTTTTTAAGATGGGACCCCTTCTTCTTTATTAGGACTTGGACCTACTATGTTGAGATAACATCGGTGGAGTTCCAACCACCCTTCTACTCCCAACCATAAATCATTTAATAAGGAACTGTCTTTACTTCTCAAACCTATAATGATAACTATTTTGGGACAGAGAAAGTAATAGTTAATCATCCATGTTTTTAAACCTATCACTGACTTTGAAATTGAAAGAGGCATATGCTAGTAAAACATAGAGGCAGTGTTGGTCCTGTGTTGTTAGTCAATGAGCTAATGAGTCATGATTTGGCGAGAGATCTAACTGTCTAGAAAGTTATTTGAATCTAAGTCAACTGACATTTTACATGCACTGTTTTTCTGGTTTTTGAGTGTTAATGTTAACAGAGCTCCAGATCCGAAAACTATAAATGAGTACATTTTAGTTTTATATGTACAAGAGCATGGTCCTTCCTACTATTTACCTACATCAGCGATGTCTGTTGATCCTAGGAACTCTTAAAGTGATGCATGCAGAGTGCCTAAACAGTAAACTAGCATTCTGTTACTTCTTTCAAGCAGTTACATAAATTAGAGTCTCTCATGCTATTAGAATTGAGAAACCTCCGCCACCTCCTACCACGCAGCCTCACCGCCTCGTGGTTTGTGTGCAAGGCATGGCACACCATCATTGATGGCCGCTGGTTGCTGCTCGCGTAGCTCCTGCTGTGCTCGGTGCGTGGCACGTTAATTAGTTATCAAGATATGCTATATATGGTTGCTGACATAGTGTTAAACTCTATTCCCTTGCAAAATATTACAATTCCGCTTCATTATATAAATATATTGCAACAAAAATGAGTGGTTAAAATTTTATTTTGGAGATATTGTTCTGATGTCCAAAAAGACATGGTTCTCGGATTGCTCATTAGCATACATCCTCACATCTATATCAGTCATCTATGATGGGCTAAAAAGAGACGTTACAGATTCCTTTATCTATAACGGGCGTCATAGATAACCGTTATAGATGGCTAAAGCACTTTAGAGCCGTCATTGACTCCCCTCATTTGTAATGGCTCCTAATTAGGAATCGTTACAGATAAGGTCACAGCAACTAGATCTAGGGCTCAGCGCTTGCTTTGACCATTCAGGCCATTGTTGCCTTCTCTCTGTGTCGCCATCTCCCCTCCTATCATGGTCTCTCCATCGCATCACCACCCCTCTCCTCATTGTTGCCTTCCCTAGCGATGACAATGCCATCATCGACCCTAGGGGCCCACTCCACGTCAACACCCTCAATGCTAGTGCTACCTTATCGACACTAGCACCCCGTTATGGACCCTAGCACCCCATCCCTGTTAAAGGGGAAGGCATAGGATATGATAGTATAAAACAAAAAGTTTTCTACTACGTATACTAAGACATCATGCGAAGAGATCATTGATAGTTACCATGAAACGCGTAGTGCAGCAGAAGTAGGGTTAGAGAAGTCGATCCATCCACGCGTGCATTAGGATAGTAGATGAAGCAGTTGATCGCATGATTCTAGTACCGATCAATGCCGCCACGAGCAGTGCCTCCACCGGTATCCATATGTCTAGGGCTGGAACGTTGATTGCGGGTATACTAGCACTCACAAGCGGCTAGGGTTTGGCTCAGGAGGTGGTGGCTAGGGTTTTGCTTGAGGTAAATAGAGGTATCTCTCCTCGACCTCCCCACCTCCCTATATATAGGCTTCCTCACTTAGGTCTAGAGGCCCGTGGCCCAATGGGAGTCTACTCAGTTCTCCATCCAAATTGAGCACTTATCCGAATCACATTCAAATAAGCATTGCAACCTGTTATGTGTGCGACCCTGTAGGTTCACATATATTTGGTCGCAACCCGAAAACGTCTTTCCGGTTATCCTATTAATAACGGTCTCTAACAAGTCATATTAATCCTAAATTATACATAAATATCATATTGACTAAACCTTTAATGTTCTTATGTATCTCTTTGTGTTACGATATCGATCGAGCTCAAGATGAGATTTGTGTCATTATCTTAATAGCTTAATCACTCTCTCGATCTTGTAATAGATTGTAAACTTATGATTGACTCTTCAATCACCTTGACATGGACATGCACTTCCATAATCCATTACATCGAGGGGTCTAAAGATATGTCTCCCATAGAAGGGGTAAAGTCTATCTTATCACTCACTTCCCACTATATATTTTATATCAAATCTGAAGACTATTTTTACAACATCCTGTTACGGAATAATGTTTGGTAGTCTCAAAATAAGCTACTATGTATGATCAGAACTATGATGATTTCAAGTCTGAGAACTTCACATAAACACTATTTGAGATTAACTGATGACATATAAAATCTCTGAATTATCTCATAGCGGGTTTATCTAACATATGTTATGAACATGTCTATATTATCGATTTGTTATTTCCATATCATGATTCATAAGACAAGATCATGAATCAATGCATATGATGATCTACAATCATATTTGTTTCTCATATGATATATGATCAGAGATCATTTAGAAATAACAACATCTGATATTAGGAGTCTCAAGAATAAGTCACGTACTCATTGATCAATAATAAAAATGTCTATTTTAAAGAATAAATTAATATATCATAAATATATGTGATATATACAATATCTCCATATTGACTTTAGAGCATATGACTAACACTCGTCATCGTAGCCTCTCTTTCCACGTCGGCATCTGCATCCCAAGCATCGGCCACCAACCTCGTCAACATCAGCAGCCTCCCCTCTGTCTTCACCTCCATTTCATCAACACATTAAGTCTGGTTCCTTCTAATCCCTCCCCCATGCTCTTCTCCTTGCTACTCATCACGCAAACGCTCACCACATAGACACAATTTTACTAATGATGTAGAAAGATGGAAATGTATCTAGACTAGGTTTTATAAATCTGTTCGCACATTTCTTTCGAGGATCTAAAATTTTGTAAATTTTGTGCCAAGAAAATCAAAGTATGAATTAATTTTGGTTGAATTTGAATATATTGTTCTACATTTACAAAAATTTTAAAAAAAGATTTTTTTTAGGACAAATAGTTTCCTTAGGGGTTCCAAAATTCTAGAAATTTCAAAAAAATTGAACCTGAATCATGATCTAGCCATGTAGTTGTGTAGAGAATATGGCAATTTACATGGAAGATATGTTTTTTAATTCATTTAATTTTGGATTGAATCTAAGCACTTTGTATATGTTCAAAATACTAGTTTGTACTAGAGGTCTGGTTCATGTTGCCTGAGGTGCTCTTTGTGGTTAGAAGCACTATAGTTGTTACATCTACCATGTGTGTTCAAATCTTGTTGCTTATAAATATTTTATAGCCAATAGTGTATATTTATGTGCTTATTATGTTTTCAAAAGTTATTCATTAAACTTTTTGCTAGTATTTATAAGAGTTAACTACAATTGCAAACGGAGGAAATTAAGGACAATCAAAAGAAGTGTAACTCATGACAATGGTCAAAGCTACACACATGAGAAATTTAGTTATAGATGGTATATTTACATGTTAGGGTGTGATGCAAATAGTTTATTTCAAATGCAAATTTACATGTTAGATGCTAATTGTGACCACAAGGTTTGGTTCTTTAAACATCTGTCATATTTTAACTATCAATAGCTAGAAAAACTATTTGATTTCATTGCTATAACAAAAAATCACTTAAATTCCTACTATAGCTAGAAAAAATAAACATTAGTTTGTATTATTGCTAGAAAAAAATGTGGATGATCAATTTGGTTCGAGAAGTCAAGGTGGTTCGAACAGATGGCCACGGACTTGGAACTTGCTTACGGATGTTTATATGTCAATAAAAGAGGTGGATGACGTCGGTCATCCCCTAGCCCCTAATGCAAAACCCAACGCTTATAGGAGTTTAGTTGGGGTTTTGGCTAGAAAGCACATTCCAATTACATATAAAGATTAGGGAAAGGTGCCTCACCATATCAAAGAAAATCTTTAGGTACGTCAGAAGAAAATTTTTGATTTGCCTCCGAATGTGGATGCACTCATGAAGCACCATTTCATGATTAAGGTGGGTCTGCTCTGGAAAAGATTCAAGTCTCAACTAGTCACGAAGTATGTCCTAGGCAGAAGTCCCCATTTAGTCAATTCAAATTTATAACGAAACAGGTGTGGGACAAGTCCGTGGCTATGAAATCTAGTAATGAGTTCAGGAATAGCAGCGAAGCGCATAGATAGCTTAAGCTAGGAACAAACATCTACACCAATTTGGATCGATTAGTTATGCTGGTAAAATTCTAGTATGGGAGGCTAAGGGCAGGTAGACCCATCAGAACAATATTGAGCCACCGTTCTCAAATATTATTGTTTCCCATGCTAGAGATCAGACAATACCCCAATCAGTGACCAATCTGGATGGATCTGTAAGTTTTTTCTTCAGAGCATACTATGAGGGTCGCAAGAAACCTAGTAAGTGTTTTTCAATATTTGCAGTACACTATTCAAACCATATAGTTTTATTACTCGCACTAACTAATCTTAAAAACATGTAGAAAGAACTAAGTGCTGAGTCCTCACAAAGTGAGGTGGAATCAAGGCCAACTGAGGATATGCTCACAAAGGCTCTCAAAAACCAGGAACACACTAATCAAAAAAAGGGTTACAAGGCTACAGTTCCTTAGAAGATTGGCATTGATGCAAGACTCAAGGCTGAGTTCAAAGAGCAGTTCATAGTTGAATTATGATCAGAGATTGACAGTAAACTCTAAGAAGAGGTGTCACACCTGCAGTCTGAGTTCTCATAGGGACAAGTTCAAGGAACTCTTGTGCCACCACTAGAACCATATGAAAGCCCATAATGTAATAGCAGTTGTGTGTCTATGGGATTGGAGCCCATGATAAAAGATGGCCCACACATGGTCGAACAGCTCAAGAAGCCAGCACCGTGCATCCTACATGTTCCAACGATGCCATCATTTACAGTAAATGTAGTCAAGGGTAAAGTATACCTAGCATCACAGAGTGAAGGGACGGTTCAACATACACAACTATGTGATGGGTATGCAAGAGTGTCAGTGGATTGCATCTTAGATGAGTGGGCTAGCTATCCTTTAGATCCACCTACAAAATATTTATCAACTTTAGGGGAAGTAATTTATTCTTTTATCAAATGCCCGAAAAAGCATGTCATCAAAAACCGGTGGTTCATCATAAAACTGGATTACCTACTGTACCGACTAGGCCTCCAATCGCCCCTTAGGATGACCCGTTATAGGATTTTGGAATTTACTTGGACGATGAAGTTCCAATCCAACAATGATGTACATCAAAGCAACCCAAGGTTATAATAGCTTCGCCACAACAAGCTTCAAGGAGATCTTCAAAGGAAAAGGCCAAGGCCCACACATCTGTGCAACCAAAAAATCAACAATTATCGAAGTTTGTGGCTGGGTATCTATTGCTAGAAGCTACATGCTCATTACTTGATCGCATCCAACCCTAGGAGGCCCGATAGACAAATATCATTCATCGGTCAACATTGGATTGAACCATTGCAATCATGTCCCCACCATATAATTGTGAGATTGAATGACTTGTACAACACGTACCATCTCGACAGGCTTGACATGGGGCTTGTAAAAGTTTTTGAATTGTAAATATCTCTCTAATTCAAAGTTATTAACAAAACTAAGGCATCTAGCTATGAGCAAGGAAGATGAACCACCTAGATGGTTTTGTCGACCCACAAATGGTTTGTCTGAATAATCTTGAGCAAAAGAACAACGAGTTCATCAAATTTGTCATACGGTGCATGTTTCTTCACCAAGACAAGGAGTATATCACGTTTCCCTACTACCAATGGTAATCTGATCTACGAACTCTTGTAATTGGAATAAATAGGATGATCAAATGATTTAACCAAACTAATTCCTTACAAGTATCATTGGATCCTAGTTGTCCTAATACCAAAATGGAATAATCTTATTTACCTTGACTCCTTTCAAAAAGGCAACAACACCTATGATCTTCTCATTGCTACCTTGCAAAAGACATGGGATACCTATGTACATCAAGGAGGTAGGCACCAAACTGGTCGAGACTCTCTAGTGTTAATTCTGACTTTTGCAGCTGTTACAGATGAGGGGGTCTCCTGATGACAGGCCCTAGCTGTTATAGATGATTTGTCACATCAGTGACCAATAGTCCGTAACGGCTGGCTCACCCGTTACAAATGATTGTTTAGAGCCGTTAGTGATATGGTGGTCTATGCTAGTGGCTGGGAGTATATAGCATGAACATAATGAACCGCAAAACTATCAATCTAGGTCCAAAATACGACATGTTTTTGTGCATGCACTTACATACATTTTTTTTCAAGTGTGTTTGCGTCAACACGCATGACACAACAATTCATATACTTCTAGGTTCAATATTTCTGTTATTGGAGACAGCAAAAAGGTATATCTAGTTCAAAATACTTCATTCTACAAGTGACAATTCTAAAACAATTATTTGAGTTATTTTAATCTTTGTTATCATTCCATCGATATTGCAAGGCTGTAATTGTATTTTGAAATTATTAATTGAATAAAATAATTCTAGAGAAATCTAAGCTGCGTATTTGAGTTCGTAGGGTGGAAACAAATTCAGATATGGTGAATATAACTTATTTGCCCCACACAAAAGATTTTCATGATGATTTATTAATTCTGCTTTTTGGGGGGCCATTGATACTTGGTGGAGCACACTAAAGAGGTTGCCGTACTGTCCATCTGCCATCCACACCAATTTATGGCAATATGACGGCTTACAGTTTGTAAGCTCACATTACTAGCAGCTGAGATCATGATGCTCCTGCAAATTAGTTTCATTGTTTTTGTTTATCCCCACAAATAAATTTCATCGTTCCAGTTCATCCCCAGTGCTGTCCTTGGTATCAGTAATTTGGTGATTTGTTGATTCGTTTATGTTGATTACTTGATCCTGAATTGGAGCTTGGCATCTGCTTGATCTTGAGACCGGCAACCTTACAATTTAAATTGCAGCTCGGTCTTTACTTGCTAGGCTTTTTTGACAATTGGCAACCGCCTTAAAAGAATCTTGTGGATGTATTGGCATGTGAACAACAGAACATGACCAATTTAAAGCTGTCGACGAATGTGTGCCAAGAAAGAGGGCCCAAGCTGGCTCCCTTTATGTTCGGCTTAGGAGGCAATCTAGCGTGCAATAAATTTGACAAAGTGGACATAAAAGATATTTTAGATAGATTCGGGCTACTCAGAAGTATAATATCCTTGTCATATTTTTTTTCTTGTTTTTACGTGCTATAGTGTTTTTTTCACCGACCTCTCTTCTCTCCCTTATATATTTTCTAGGGTACTACATTGACCAAACAACAAGGAATAGGGGCCTAATGGGCCCCTATTTACAAGTGGTTGATATGCAACATCTAAATCGGTAGATGTGTGTCACGACTGCTCCATTCGCTGACTCTTTCTTTGCTAAACCAACTCGTAAGTGTCTTGGTAGTAAAGGTGGATAGTAGTTGGCCTAGGCAGATGGCATACCCATTGAGTGCACTGCCTACACATCCATAGCACCTGACAAGGCGCATAGGCCATAGAGTGCTTCAATGGGATGGTGATAGGTGCATCCATTACCATCTTGTCCCCTCGCGATAGACTTCAACGAGTAGATAAATGAGTTGTCGCCCTTAAAAGAAAAAGGCATGGGAGGACCAAGGTGATGTAACATTCCTCATCCATTCATATTAAATGTAAGGGTAGCCATAGCAGCCACGCCCTGACCTCCCAAGCTTTGGTGTGGCTGTACGAGCTCGAGGGCAGCCTACCTAGGACTCCCCGCATGAGGGCCATGTGGCTAGGGCCCAAGCAAACGTCTTCGAGATCACCCAAGCCCATGCTTGAGGGCAACAAGATCAAGGTTACCCGAGCTCGCATCGAGGGGTATAAGCCCATGGTCCTTTGCTTTCGGTCATTGATCCATTCTCCCCGAGGCTAGGGGCCACGTGTCCCACCTAGGATAGATTTGTGAGAAGTCTTGGAGTTCAAGGGTACAATGACACAATGCTAAGCTACTCTATGCCCACGGCATGGGGAATCCTTGTTCTCATCATTGACAACAATCCCTAGCCTTACCTACCTACAGGCGTTTAGGCAAAGATAAGGGTGGAGCCTATCTTTGCATCCTCATGATAAAATGTATTTGCATCCTCATGATAAAATACAACTATAGCATAGGGGGTAGGGCCTACATGTATTTGCATCCTCATGATAAAATACAAGACCCACACATTGCTATATAGCATGGACATGCCAAGTTTCATGCTAATCAAATCCTACTACATTTTATAACCACATAGGAAAATTGTTTCATCTATGCAAGCTACTGAGACAAACAACTATTCTATAGCTAGTTCATCATTCACAATTTTAAGAAAGCTTAGAACAATTAACAGGATTAAAAGCTTAAACTTGAATACGTATCCAACAATACCATTTTAAGAATGGTGTAGAACAAAATAATCTTCTCCACTATTCCACAATCATCATCAGTAACATATCCACTTTTATGAGCTTCTATGTACATGATTGGCATTATTTTCTATCTATTGTAGTCATCAAAAAACAATAGAAGTAGAGATACTAGTAAGGGCTAACCCTAGCAATGGACACTACTATAAAACTCTTTCATTTGAAACCATTAGAGATAATGTCATATTCATGACTATAATTAGAGTAGGTTATACCTCGACATAAACTTTTATTTTATATATACAATATGTCAATACCTGATTTTCTAGATTTCTAAAAAAGGTTATATAGAATACCACAACAACATAAGCACCGCACTTATATAAAACTCATTAATGCATAACCTTCACACCATTGACATCATATTACCATCTGAATATTTAATCATTCCAATAGCATAAAAAATATACTTAATCTTCTAAATTAGGGAATATGATACCGTGTACTGAATCATTAAGAGTGGAGGCAGTAAAAATAACAAGTTAAAGTTATAGCACAATCACTACGTTCACTTGCTTTTACCGACAAGAAGACAAGACAAACATGCCTTGGCACAACTTCACCTGCTTATACACTCATATATCAACATCATAGCTCCACATGATATACAAATAACAAGTAACATGATGATACACCCCCATAGCCCGTCAAACATACGAATCGACATTCTTCACATTAGGTTAAATGCGGGGATGCTGCTTGTTTTTTTTGTAAATTTTAATCTATAAGAGGGGATGCTGCTTGTTTTTTTTGTAACTTTTAGTCTATAAGAGATATAATAGCAAATAGTTACATTTTATAAAACTACAGCTCAAGGCCCAAAACTTTCATGCAGAAACTATATTTTATTTCTGGCATTATGATGGTTTAATGTACAATTGAAAACAACTAACTAAAAACTGTCTGGCACCTTGACAGACTGACTTTGTTAGACGATAACTGGAGTTATACTCAACGAAAAGTTAATTTCTTTACCAATCTCGAAAGTACATGAAAAACTCTACAAGGCTTCTTCACATTGCAGAAGCTAGTTTCGCTTCTGAGATTGTCAAAACATGAATAGATCTATAACTTGTCCAGAACCACATCAAATCTTGTCAGCCAACTTCTAAAATTTATATCTCCTAAACCCCTCTAGATAAAACCATGCAATTTGGTCAGAAGAACGCAACGTTATCTACAACTTTTATAGAAGAAGAACTGCACAAAATTCTGATCTCCAGAATTTAGGGTTTATGGAATTTCGTCAGGATCCCCAACAATGATACGTCCGAAACTACCATCCAAGCCCTAGAACACAGCAATACATGGGGAAAACGATATGGATTGATACCTAGGCCTCCATGAGATCCATCAAGAAAAACCCCCTCTTCCTCCTCCTTTCTTCCCTTCCTTCCTTTCTTCTCCTCTCTTCTCCATTCCATGGCAGACTAGCAGCAAGAGGCCACGAGGTAGGACGACCTGGGGCAGGAGGAGGGCGCCCAAGGAGGGGGAGTGATGGCTAGAGGGAGGGGTGTGGCAACCCTAGGATTTTTGGGAAAGAAAACGGGTTCGCTGGGCCTTTGGCCACCCCTTGGACAGCCCAGTAGGCCTCCCATGCTATTTTCCTTTCTTTTCCTTTTAAGAGAAAACCTCCATGATTCACTGGAGAAGGCAAAACATGGGCAGCACAATGTAACTCTTGAGAAAACAATGAAATCAATTTTCCATGTGTTACATAAAGCTTCTTGGAGCTAGAGCGCCAGCAACAATGTCCACTGGCCATCTCAAGTTCCCTTGGTTGAGAAAGCGACAAACGCGCGCAAAGAAAAACCCACTACCTAGTGCACTAGCTATCAGCAAACATGAGCCAAGAGCGGACACCCGGGCTGGCCCCTCTGTGTTTAGCCCAAGTGGTGATCTATTGCGTAATGAATTCAATGAAGTGAATAAAAAAGATTTTAGACAGGTTTAGACCATTAAGAAGTATGATACCCTATTCCTATCTTTTTTTTTCTTGGTGTGCTACAATAGTTCTTTTCTCGCTTGCTACCCTTCTCTTGGTCACAGTCCTTCTCCTATATATTTTTTAGGTACCACATTGACTGAACAATAGGTAATGGGGCCCTGCTAGGTCTCTATTTATAGATGGTTAGTATGCAATGTCTAAATCAGTTGGTGCATGCCTTACCCACTCCATCCGCTGACTCTTCCTTTACCAGGGCCACCCGCTAGTGTCTTGATGGGAAAGGTGGATATTAGTTGGCCTAAGCAGGTAGCATAGCCATCGAATACACCGCTTGTGCGCCAAAGCCACCTGAAGGGGTGGGCATAGTCCACATAGTACTTTGATGAGACAGCGATCGGTGCATCGATCACTATCTTGTCCCCTTGCCGCAAACTTGAATGGGTAGATAAATGTGCTATCGTCCTTAAATGAAAAGGGCATGAGAGGACCGAGGCGATGTAACATGTCTCGTCTTTTTTATTAAATGTAAGGATACCCACAATCACACCTTAACCTGCTGAGCTCAAGACCAATCGTATGAGCTTGAGGGCGGCCTACCTAGGACTCCCCACATGAGGACCATGTGGCAGGAGCCCGAGTAGACGTCAACAGAGATCGCTCGAGCTCATACTCGGGGGCAACAAGCTTGAGGTTGCCCAAGCTCACTCCTAGGGGCATAAGCCCGGGGTCCTTCTCTTCTGGTCATTGATCTAGTCTCCACAAGCCTAGGGGCCATGTGTCCCACCTAGGACTATTTCATGGGAACTCTTAGAGCTCAGGGATACGGCGATGCCAAGCTACTCCGTGTCTGTGGCACGAGGAACCCTAGTTCCATATTGCTGACAATAGCCGTGCTGCTTACGCTGGCAAAACAAGCAGAGGTAGGAAAAAAACATGGAATAAAACAAGTTGAATGGGCAATTATGGGCTACAGACCGTCAAATTAATTCGAATGGTGGGTGGAGCTAGCAGCCTAGCACTACAACAACCTCTGCCTTTATCCGGCTAACTTATGGATGACGATTAGCAATGAGATTATGCAATGGTATAAGTACAAATAATTAAAAAAGTAAAATACATTGTTTAATCTCAGTTTAATATATCACCCAAGATCCAATGTATAAATATATAGCTATGTGGTCGTCCACGATGGCAAAAATTTTGCATTTATATGCCTTTTCGTTGTAGTATGTCCAAAATCAACTCATGTCACTCCTAAATTGCACTTTGTAGCTGACTTAATCATCGCTATCCCTAATATGATTTGAGAGTGGCGGGAGTCAATTTAGGGGCATGCTGTAGTGGAGAGGACAATGCAAATTTCTCAATATTTTGGACAACCATGCCAACGTCCGAGCTACATCAAATACACTTTCAATCTTAAATAATATGTTAAATCAAGATTAGAGATCTATATGCCTAGATGATACTTTCGTCCAACTTTAAGGATCGGCCGACTAATTTACTCTAAGTAAAAAAATGGATTAGATATGTATTGTCAACGTAATTTAAGGATCATTGTGATTCACATTTTCTCAATAAATTTTAAAGGTGTTCGTATAAATACAACGTGTTGCTGACTGACTGCAACAATTCAAGTCACACTAACTAGCTAGAAGGTTCCTATGAGTATCTACGTTGATCACCTGGCCTTTCGGTTGCTGAGCTTCAAGGATGAAAATTACTGCCTTAACTTCATGTAAACAAATAAACTATCAATGTTGAATACCAAACATAGAGGGGACATTCAATTTCATTATTGCCCTCATCACATGCCCAAATTATGTCCCTAAATGCACAGTAGTCCCTTCTCCTCACATGTCCCACTACACTGCATATATATTGCACATACTTCTCTATCACTTGAGATGTTGGCAAAGAGACTGCTCGATTTTAGAACGCTCAAGATATCAATTTCTCAAGTAACACTGAAGAATAGGACTGGGATGCATAGAGAAATATGACCAACCATAGTTGTATCACAATTCCATCACTTTCTGAAACGGAGAAGAATGTGGTTGATCAAAATGTATCCGTGGTAGTGCAATTTCAATGTGTAGTGTGACTACGAGCTGACTTTAGACCAGCACATACCGAAAGCATATCCTGAAGGAATATCATATATCTGTGGATGGACTGATATAAAAGAGTTACTGATCAAATACCTTTCAAGAATTATGTTGTAGGATGTGACCCTACCACCACTGTCAGATAAAAAAATATAACCCATAGGTAAAGACGTGTCAAAATTAATTTACGATGTATATAATATATCGAGATGCCTCTACTATATAATACATAAATGACGACAACCTCTAGGCCAGCCATAGAGGATCCTTCATTCAAAATTTTACTCATTGGTTTGGCCTCTTGTTCATTGTCCTTTCAACAAAAGAAATGTGTGTATACCCAGGATTAGGATCCATCAGGAAAAATACCTCTATCCTTGAGAGGTCTCATCTCACTTCAAATCCAACATGAACAACAGAAAAGGTTATGACTTCAACTACAGTGAAAGCCGGTGAGCCCCGGAAGTCGCTGATGCAGATCGATAGCCAATTGAAGATGTCTGTGCAAGATGAACTGGCAACATGTAGATTTTAGGTGTTCAATCGCAGTGTACCATGCCATCGTGGTGTGGTCGCTGCACAAAAATCGGCTGGATCCTGACCACGACTGACTTCAATTTTGTTCACATGGCTATCTCAATAGTGAAAATACACGAGGCCACTCTTCAACTGAAAGTCACAAGAAAAATATAATGCTTTTGTCTGACATGAAAAATATTTATGTGAATGAATGGCAGGATGGGAAATGTCAATACATCACCCGCTTCCCATAATCACGACATATATATAGCCATGTAAAACGAGGAGAGAGATACTAACTCATTGACAATTTTACTCACTGGCTGGTCCTCTTTTTTTACTGTCCTTTCAACAAAAGAAAAAAAAACGTGTACTCGGGATTAGGATGCATCCGGAAATTTAACATCTCCATCCTGGAGAGATCTCATCCCACTTCAAACCCGACAGGATGAACAATCTTTGAATCTTCCACCTCCTACACTGAATGTATATGTGGGCCATGCATGTGAAACGCTGTGACAAATGTTCATCCGTTGACAATTTTACTTATTTGTTTGAACTTTTTTTCACTTTCCTTTCCAGACACAAAAAAAAAGAAGCAAAGTGTGTGCCATCCAGGATTAGGATGCATCAGGAAATTCCTCACTTCAAACGGTATAATGCGCATTAAGGCCATTCTCAGTTCGCGGCGTTGTGGTCGCTGCACAAAAAAGTAATAATAAAACTGTGAGGATACTGATCACACTATCTGTAGGGGTACCTACGTGCTTAGCGTACCAAACTTGTGCCGTCACGAAAAATGTTGGTATTGTAACCAAAACTTCTGATCACAATTCAAACAATGGTGTCAAGAATTGAAAGGCATAGTTTGAAATGGTAGGAAACATCATCCTACGGAGTATAAAGTATTTTATTTTTAGAAAATTCAACATCTCAAAATATTATTTCTGAAACACATGATTTTTCCACTCTTGCACACGGAATTGATTTGTTTTATGTAAAGTTCTTATGTTCCCATACAGATTCTAACAACTTGGTGGGGGAAATCCATGAAGAAAAAATATACCTGTTTTGCCCCCAAAAGGTGTATTAAAGTCCCCTCACGCTAATAAAACACTTGGTCAGGGAGATAGATTCAACAAAATTAACTACGGTAGACAAATTTCAAGCCGGTTTTGACAGTAAAATAGCTTGATTATCCAGTGCAATAAAATAAACTAGTGCACACTAGCTTATTTTTTTAATTTGATTTCACGATGTTAATTCTAATGAATCTAGAAGACATCCTCTCAAAAAAGAAAAGAAAAGAAAAGAATCCAGAAGACAAGCCATTTGTTAAATGTATCTATGTGTTACCTCCCTAGATGTACTTAACAATAGTGTTATTGGAGTGGATACACAACTCACAAAAAAAGTCAGCCAGATGGATTGGTTCCAGTGAAGAGAAAAAAAAAGCCATATAGAACTTAAAAATCTTTTTTTCTGGGGATATTCATTTTCGTAAAAAGGCAGATAAGATATTAGGTGGTAATTTGATAAGCTAGAAAGAGAGAAAAATATTCAAAGAATAAAAAAAGAGAAAAATGGGTTTATGTTCAATGGAAAAAATCTCAAGAGTAGGGAAAAATATTTTGTTTTAGTTTGAGAAGTAGTCGTGTATAAAATGAAAATTTTTAAGTACCTCTAGGTGAACGTGAGTTGTCCACATTGCAGTAGATTCAACGGACCAGATGTGTTCCTACTGCACCCGTTAGATTGTGTAGTAGTGTAGTAGAAGGGTATTCCTGGAAACAGTGTCCTTCCTCACCATCCTTTGTCGTGCCATCCCCACGGTTACTCTTGCCCAGTTTCACATCGCCTCATGTTGCTTCTGGACACGGTTGAGTATGACCCTGCTGCATTCAGTATTTTTTTTCGTTTTCTAGGTTTCTTTTTGTTGACTCCCTCTTCGTTTTGTTCTGTTACAATAGTGTTAAAAATAGGCTTATCCGAACTATAGAACAAAAAGAAGAGAGGCACCTCCACAGCGTTGATGTTAGACTGTTATAGTTCTGACCTCTCAAACGGGTCTTAGTATTACTATCTATACACTTCATTCCTATATGGTATCAGAGCGAGATTTAGATATCTCTTGCGTGCCGGTGAGCTAACGCCTCTTCTCCATCGTAGACGCCTCCTCCGATACCCCTCCACCACACGCTTCCCTTCTATTTCTTCCTCTGGTGTTTTTCTTCTCGCCGACCTCTGAGCTTCTTCACCTCAGTTTTCATCCCTATTGTCTCCTCCGCAGGCGGTCTACCCCTCGCCGTAAGCTCACCTTTCCCGCGGTTTCCTCTACCGCGGGCTTACCCTTGCTCGCCACCTCCTTTATCGCGTGACAAGTAGACAGTCTTCATCCACCTCATGGTCCTATCCACCTTCCCTTGTGTCTCACACCGTCCTTCTCACCGTAGTTGCATTGGCGATCCTTCGTGCCCTCGCTCTCCACCTCTGCCCGCAGCCGAAACACCCTTTCGGGTCCGTACCATTCCGACGGGTTCACCTGTCTGCGGACGCAAAACATGCCTCCCGGACACAAACTTTCTCCCCTCGCACCTGCGGCCTTTCTCGCTTTCAGGTCCAAGCCACTCCGACACATCCACGTGTCCACGAACGCGAAACTCTGTCTCCCGGATGTGAACTTTTCTTCCTTCGCGCCCGCGGATTCTCTTGTTTTTGGGTCCGTGCTTATCAGCCGCATACACGTGTCCACGGACGCAAAACCCTACCTCCCAGACGTGAACATTTCCCTTTCGCACCCGTGGTCTCTCCCTCACTTTCGAGTCCGCAACAACCCGACGCCACACATGTCCACGGACGCAAAACTCTGCTTCTTGGACGCGAACTTTTTCTTCTCGCACCCGTGACTTCTCTTGTTGCATCCATCGGCTCCACACACGCGTCCATTGGCTTCGCACCTATGCTCATCAGCCTTGCGCCCGCCTCCATCGGCTTGCCCATCAATCCGACACATACGCATATCCACGGACACAACACCCTACTTCCCTAGATGCGAACCTTTCTTCTCACGCCCGCGATTCCCCGCGTCACGTCCATCAGCTTCGCTTCCACTTCCATTGGCTTCTCACCCATTCCCATCGGCTTCTCCCCATTCCCATCAGCTTCTTTCCCATCGGCTGCTCACACACTCCAGCACATCCGTACATGATCCCCTCACGTCGCGTCCACCCTCACAATGACTATAGAGTCAACCCTTGGCTTTGGAACTCTCTTTATTGCTGGCTTTGATTCTCTTCTGACCATCAGTGCTCTCAACACTGCCTCGACTACTCCAATGTACTCCCCACCCAACGCCGCTGTCAATGTGAAATCCCACATTCTGATTTCACTCGACCTAAATGTCAACTATTCCAAATGGGTCTTCTTCTTCAAATCCTTGTGTGGCAAGTTCAGTCTCCGCTCCCACATCGATGGCTTCGTCCTCCCTTGCCTAGATGACCCCTAGTGGGACATCGTCGAGTACTGCGTCTGTAGTTGGCTGCTCGGATCTGTCGATGACTCTATCCTCGACCTCGCCATGGAAGACACCGACCCTACGGCCCACAACCTGTGTTTGGCTATTGAGCGGCTCTTCCAAGCCAAGAAGCAACCTCGCGCCATCTTCCTCCTCAATGAATTCCATTCCATGGTACAAGAGAACTCCTTTGTCTCCTTGTACTATCAACGCCTGAAAGTTAAGGCCACTGCCTTTCGTGATGTCGGCCACCCTATGGCCAACTCACAACTCATCCTTGCCCTCTTACGTGGACTTAATCCTCGCTTCTCAAAAACCGCCGATGACATCGCTAATTTCGCCACTCTTCCCACGTTCGCCCGAGCTCACGACATGCTGGTTCTCAAGGAACTTCACCAGGCCAAAAATGAGAAGACTATTGCTCATACCGCTCTCATTGCCACAGCTAGTCCTAGCTACAACAGCCCCAGTGGCTGCCACCCCACGTGTGCTGCTGCCTCCTCTTGCGGCCTCGACGGCTCCTCCGACGGCCACGGTTTCGGCCATGGCAATAGGGCCTGAGCCGATGGCAGCGGCAAAGGCAACGGGAAGGGCAAGGGCAAGAACTAGAGCGGCTCTACGTAGCTGTGCCCGGCTACTATCCCTTCCCCTCCAGCTGGCCCCATGGGTCCGTGGCTCTGCTACAACCCCTGGGCGCCTCAACCCTAGCCGCGCAGCCACATCGGCTGATAGCTTGGGGTCCTTGGGGCTCACCCCCAGGCACACCTGGTGTCTGCCTCGGTGCAGCTGCTCTTGCCTCCTGCACCCTCGCAAGCCTCCCAGCCGGCTCCTCTGTGGAACAGGGCTGGCCTTATCGCCGCCCTCAACCAAATGATGCTCTAGCCCCAGCACCCTTAGGTGCTATACTCTAGTGTGTCATCACACATGACCTCCTCAGATGGTATACTTATTTCCCGCCATATCATTTTTGATGAGTTCTGCTTCCCTTTCGGGTTAATCAACCATGGACCTTTGTCTGGTGACCTTGATTTCCTCCTCACCAAGACTGTACCCACTCGACCCTCATCGACCACCTCACCTCGCGATGCCACCATACCTTCATAGCCCACTCCGATGATTCCCGAGGACCCACTAAATGACTCAGCCATCCTTTTACGTGGCCTTGCCTTGCAGACCGTACCTCCATCGGCTTCCCATCCTTCTTCCACCACCACCGAGCTAGTGGTCACCCCAGCTGACCCAATCTGGCCCTTTCTCTGGACCTACAGCCACTGGCCTCGTCCCTCTATCACCTCTGCTCCTGCACACTCCACCACATGACAAATGACGCCATCGGATCATGCGGTCATCCCCATCCCGACCGTCTCCCACATGATCACCCGATCTCAAACCGGGGCCATTCGTCCACCTTAGCGCTATGGGTTCTCCGCAATCCACTATGCCGTCTCGCCCATGCCGGTGAATTACCGTTCCACTCTGGTCGACCCTCAATGACGTGCGGCCATGGCTGACGAGTACAAGGCATTTATAGACAACGAGACCTGGCGCCTTATGCCTCGTCCTTCCGGCGCCAACATCGTGACTGGCAAGTGGATCTTTAAACATAAATTTCACTCTGATGGATCCCTTGCTTGTCACAAGGCGCGTTAGGTAGTTTGAGGCTTCTCCCAACGCCCCAGCACCGACTACGATGAGACTTTCAGTCCCGTCATCAAGCCCGCCACTATTTGGGTCATTCTTACACTCGCTGCCTCGTGCTCCTGGCTGATCCACCAGCTTGACGTGAAGAAGGCCTTTCTTCATGGTCATCTAGCGAAGACTATCTACTGCTAACAACCCCTAGGCTTCATCGACCCAGCTCGTCATGACACCGTCTGTCTCCTCCAGCGCTCTCTCTATAGCCTCAAACAGGCCCCTCGGGCTTGGTACCAGCAATTTGACACCTACCTTCGGCAACTCGGTTTCGTTGTCTCTATCTCCGATACATCCCTTTTTGTACTTCATACCAGGGATGCCACCACTTATCTACTCCTATACATCGACGACATCATCCTTACGTCATCCTGGCTCATCACCCTATAGCACATCATGGCACGACTCCACTCAGAGTTTGCTATAACCGATCTTGGTCCCCTCCATCACTTCCTCAACATCTCTGTCACATGCTCCCCCCACGGATTATCTCTCCCAATGCCAGTATGCCATGGATCTTCTCCAGCATGCAGGCATGACCGAGTGCTACTCTACTGCAACTCTGATCGACACTCGTGCCAAACTCTCAGCCACCAATGGATCTCTTGTCACTGACCCCTTCCAATATCGAAGCCTTACTGGTGCTCTATAGTACTTAACGCTCACACAGCCTGACCTTACCTATACGGTCCAGCAAGCGTGTCTCTTTATGCATGCTCCCCATGAATCTCACCTCGTGTTGCTCAAGCTTATTCTTCGCTACGTGAAGGGCACCCTAACGACTGGCCTTCACCTCAGCTCCAGCCCTATCGACTCTCTCACCTCATATTCTGACATGGACTAGGCAGGTTGTCTCAACTCCTGCCGCTCCACATCCGGTTACTATGCCTTCCTAAGCGACACTTTGGTCTCTTGGTCCTTCAAGCGCCAAACCACGGTGTCTCAGTCGAGCGTAAAAGCCGAGTACCGCACCATTGCTCATGCCATCGCTAAGTGTTGCTGGATTCGCCAACTTTTCTAGGAACTCCATACACCCACCGCCTCCGCGACTGTTGTCTACTGTAATAATGTGAGTGCCGTCTACATGACCGTCAACCCGGTTCACCATCGCTGCACGAAGCACATCGAGATCGACATTCACTTCATCCGTGACAAGATCGCTCTGGGACTCGTTCGGATGCTCCATGTACCATTGACGCATTAGTTCGCTGACATTATGACCAAAGGCCTGCCCACGCCTTTGTTCACCAATTTTTGGTACCAGTATGGCCAGACGGCCATAGGTTGTGACCCCGGAAGGAGGACGATGCTGTGGTCACGACCTCGCTGTGGTGGTAGCCCATGTTGCTCAGCAAAGACGTCGGCTAAGGAGTGGAGGAGCTCTTTCAATAGAGTGTCGCTGGTGGTGGTTGCATGTAGCCTTAGAGCATCTGGTCCCACCACCCCATGCCAGTAGACCTGGCTTTCATGCCACTGGAATGTCATGGTGTGGGCACTGAAATCCCAGAGGATAGGGCCCAGCATCGCAAGCCACTATGTGCCGACAACGACATCATAACCTGCAAGGGGTAGGATGAAGAGATCGACAGAGAACGTGTCACCGTCGACGCTGAACGCGGCTCGGTGGATAACGCCGAGGCAGGAGACGCACTCATCGTTGGTGACCGTGGCTGTTCGGCAAGGCCAGTGCTGCAAAGGGAGCCCTGAACGCTGTGCCGCTACATCGGAGATGAAATTGTGGGTGGATCCCGAGTCGAGGAGAGCGATGAGGGATGTGTCGCCGAGCCTGATGTGGATCTGCATGGTGTCGCTGTGGTGGATGCCAGCGATGGCATGGAGGGAGAAGTGGAGGATCTCCTCAGCAGCACTGGCCTCGGAGGTCTCTAGAATGTCCTCCTCGTCCTCCACGGCGCTGTCCAGCAGGAACAAGCTCTTGTAGACGTGGTTGTGACCATGGCCGAATTTCTCGTCACAATTGTAGCAGAGGCCGAGGCATCGGCATTCCTCCTGTTTAGCATGGCTGAGACGCCAGACCAGCTGGCCCTCCATAGTGACGGTGGCCGAGGCAGCAGCCACAGGTGGTGGCGACAACGCGAGGCGCGGTGTGGGCATAGGAAGAAGAGCCCGTGGTGCTGCATGGGGTGGAGGCACCGCGCACTGGTCCTGCAACTCGAGCTTGTGCGCCAGACTCATGGCTCCAGTGAGGGTCTGAGGATTGTGGACCTCAACGTCGAAGCTGAGCGGGGGCTGAAGACCGGCGGTGAAGAGTTGGACCTGCTGTTCCTCATCCAGGTGGCCCGCGCGAGGAAGGAGCACTTGAAAGCGATCTTGGCACTCCTCGACAGTGCTTGTGCACTTGCATACTGCCAACTCACCAACGGGGTTGGAACGAAGAGGTGGCCCGTAGCGAAGATGTAGCAGGTCCTTGAATTAGCGCCATGAGGGAATGCCCTTGTCCTGCTGGATCATATTATACCACAACTAGGCACCATCCTCTAGATTGTATAAGGCCATCCAGACCTTCTCCTCCTCCATGATGCGCTGCTGGTGGAAGTAGGACTCGCAGCGGTTAATGAAGATGAAGATGAGTCCAATTTCTGGAATTGTGGTGGCCGATCGTTGTGGTGTTCGCCAGAGCCTAATCCCTTGTTGAAGGAGGGAGCAGGTGCAACAGCCGGTGCTGCCTGCTAGAGGGCATCATCTTGGCGATCAGAGTGTTGACCGTCTTGGCGAGGTTGGTAACGATGGTGGTGAGATCAGCAGCAGCAGGCTCAGCCATGGTGGGTGTCACTGATGGGGTTGGGGATGGTGGCGTGGTGGGGTTGAGCAGCGAGGTGGTGGAGGATGATGAGGAACACCTGATCTCTAATACCAAGTTGTCAAGTGACCAAGGGATAGGGTAGCAGGACCCCGGCTATGTAATTGGTAGCCATGATTCGTGGTTGGGGCGAGGTTTTACCCCTCAACGCCCTTGCTGTTCAGAGGAGGAAGAAGAGAGGAATTGGATAAATTCTTGCTTTTTTCTAATGAGGAGCCATGCGGCTTACATATAGGCAGTGGCCTACCAGTCACTCCTTAAACCTCTCTAACAATTACTCCTCTGATTTCTCTTCACCACTCACTAATGAGTTACTAAATTTAGCACAAGCTAATAGTGCGTCAACTACCTAGAGTCAATTGCTCCTAATTCTAAGCCCTCCTTGATCTCCTCTCTATCTGCACCTAGCCACTTTCCTAGCCAGAGCGACCAGCTGCAGCTCTGCGTATGTCTCGGCCTTCTCCTGGCATATGCGTGGCCCCACATGACAATGTAGTACATTAAATGGAAGATGAGCAGAGCATTAGTTCAAGGGATGTTGTTTAGCCCCCCAAGTCTAACAGTTAGCATATTAGTTTACTTTTGTGGTTTATCATGCAGGTCGAATGGATGATGTCATATGCAAAAACTGAAGACTTTTGTGGTTTATCATGCAGTCGAATGGATGATGCCATATGCAAAAACTGAAGATTTTGTCAAAATGTTATATTTGTTCATCATGGTCTTTCATTATTCACTGCATAGTTTTTAGGAGCTATAGTAATACTGAAATCATAATATACTGCTGGGTTCCAGCTGAGTTTTTTTTTAGGAAAAACTGTAGGAGTTTCCTACACTGATGAATTTATATTTGCCTTTGTATCTTCAAAAATGTCCGTCTTACAGATTTCACACTTATTCAATAGTTTGCTCCAATTAAAAACCATGTTTGCTGATGAATCAATTATTTTTACAAAGTTTATTTTGCCTACTAACTGAATACCTGCCCAGCCATGTTTGCTATTGCTCCAACCAAAATCAGGAGGCTTCATTGGATGTTGTATGTCATACAGCTTCTATATTTGAATTTAGTTTTACAAGGTCTGAACTTGGGCTTACATTGCTTATGAACTTTTGACTGACAGTGTTCTAAATTTAGTCTCTGAACATGGCCTCCTGCATTGTGTGACAACATGTAAAGTACTGATATGTTCAGAATATGAACTCAGACAAGCATCTTTTCCTTGTAAATTATTGGTTCTATACTAAAAAATAATTCATGACAAATTTTAACCATGTGGATTTTTTTAAGGTTTTGTCGCTGTTTGCTTGCCAAATTATTTGTACTCTTTTAGTATAAATTTCCTATGAGCAATAGCGTGTCACATCTCATGTTCTGTGATCCAAAATTCCTTTCTCAAAAAATTATATTATGCCTTCCTGACATGAGGATGACAAAATTTTAATTTTTTATGTAGGGGGCCTCAAACCTGCTATTCTATTATTCAGGGTGTTCAATTCTTCAAAACGGGCTACAGCTAAATGTGTAAATTGCTGCCAACAACTACTGAATTCATTGTCTGTAAGCTTGACAACACAATGGAGGTCGATGGAAATGACAAAACTGGTATTGGAATAGTGTTAAGCCTTCTATTATTTCTACTTTATACTTATAGTATCACTGTGAAGTCTCATACTTCAAAATTCTCTTCATCAGCCTTTTATGGCTCTGAAATATCCCATCAAAATAAGTTTTAGCAACTGCGACTTATGAATCGGCCCTTATCTAGTTATACTAAAAGACTTCAAACATAGCTTCTAAAAGTTATCCACGTTCTGCTCTATCTATTGCCTTTGATCTTCATTCAAATTAATCATGATTACTGGAATTATAATATCCTCATCGGCTCCTTCTGATAAATGTGCCATAACATCAACCTCTTCTCTAGACATATTGGCAAAAAAAATATCCCTCGAATTGATGAGTAAAAATTCTAACTTCGCTGATCAATGAATAGAATTATGTCATACCAGCCGATGAAAAATCTTTAGCCGATGAATGATCTTCAAGTCTTACCAGTCGATTAATGAAATCCCGTCCTATCAGTCGATGAATGAAGACTTCTATATCACTGACCGATGAATGAAGTACGAGTCCTATCGGCCAACTAATGAAATCTTCGGTCCCACTAGGCGTGCCAAAAAATATGTTCGCGCCGGATCTCGTGCTCGCGGCGTGACCACGTTAAAGTCTAGAAGGTCTGCTTAGCTTTAGTGCAGATCTATCGGCTTCTCTCAATGGCTCGATATAAGCGCACCAAGGCCTCGAAGGTCCGCTTAGCTCTGGCATAGGTATCTCGGCTCGCTCTCTGTATCGACGATGTAGGTGCGGGCGTACCAATCAATTTGACCCTACAATTGACAAGAAGGTGAGGCAAACGGGTCAGTCGGACAATGGGCCGATACGAGCTCTCGCTATCGGCTGACCGCCGATAGGGTCGAGTTGGTGATCGGCCGTGTCCGGATGGCTCCTGCTATCGGCTGATCGCCAATAGGAATTGGGACACTCTTCCATCGATTGGAGAGCCGATGAAGACGTGGATAGATGTCGATAAAGGACGTGATGACTCTAGGTATAGCAAAAGCGAGATCCTAATCCATCGGCCGTAGAGCCGATAGAGACACTAAAGGGTATTCAAAGAAAAGCAAAACACGCGAGATCTTTCCTGGTTGCCGACAAAAGCTGTACCGCTCGTTTATCGACTAGAAAGCCGATAAAGACATATGCAAACTCGTAAAGAATCATATAAAAGACACCGGCTGCAAAGCTGATGCTACTCTAGATATGGTGGGCGATGAACAAGGAGTAGGGCCTACTCCTCCCATAGCACGAGACCCATCACCCATCATGACGATGCCGCTAACCGAGACAGTAACAGACCGAGGCCAACGGCAATGGAACGGCGGACGCTAGATCGGTCGTACTGAAGGAAGGGTGGAGCGAACCCATCAGCTAACTAAGCCAATGAGAGAACATCTCTGAAGATATGTGTGCATTGACTAGAAAGGTTGATACACTAGGCATAATGTTCGATGGAAGTCTTTAAAGATGGGTATGTATCGACTAAGGAGCCGATACGCTAGGCATGTTACTCAAGGTATAGATAACTTATCGGCTAATCATTCCGATAAAATGTCGGGCAGAGACCTACAAGCCTACGGTTTAATCTACTATCGGCAGCCTCATAGGTGGAACCTAATTGATGTAGCACGGGACCGACGACGGTAGAAAGAGCTTGGTAAACTGATAGATCTTGTACGAACGTGATACGGTACACTCGATCTGACTAAAAGATCGAACCTAACCGATGTAGCCTTAGACAGAGCAAGATATATCAAAATAATGGTGGGACTTTACTCTTCGTCGGAGATCGAACTTAATCGATGCAGCTCCGCATCGTGATACATCGAAATTGTATTGATTGAAGGATGATTTACAGGCTTCTAGAGTGTCTATATTTATACTCTGGTATTATAAAGTCCGATGTGATACAATAACCATCGGACGTTACTTCCTAAAAATTATAATAGGAATATATCTCTAAGTAAGTAAACTGAACTAACTAAAACTTTCTATCAATATAAAATACAATTTATATAGATAAATTATCGTACCATAAGTTTCATAACTCCTCCTCAGACTCGATCTCATTTAGATAGTCTGCTATAATTGGACCGAATCCTTCCTCGTTTTCTTTAATCGGCTTCTTTCTTATAGCAATCGGATGGACTCTCTTTTATTAAACCGATTGTCTTTTCAATCTCTAGGCTTAATAAATTTTAGCGTTAACACACTGCTTTTTTTTTCTACTGTATTTATCACAAAGAGGTTATTGTACGCTACATTGGTAATATGCTGAAGACCCAAAACCATTGCATGTTGTCAGGGGGACAATTTTGTGTTGATCGAGGCACTGGAGGCAGTTGCCAAATCCCAGTGACTTCCCTGGCATATTTCCGATTCAGTAGTTGTAGAGAGCTATTAGCGAGAAAACTGATGTAAATGCTGTTGATGTTCTTGTTGTACGTTGACCAATGTGTGGAATATTGGTATTGTGTCTCGAATGTGGAATGCTGACCTTCTTTATATTTTTGTTTGCAAGCCACTATGTGTTTTGCACTTAAGGCTGATCTCTGCCATGCGCTTTGTTGTTGATCTATGCCAGAGAGGTTGATGCAATACGAGTGGCTTGACGTGGATCTTGCGAATATGGGCCAGCTATCAGTGCTAATGGAAAGGGGAAGCGCCGCATATTGTGCCGGGGCTGGGAGTGGAGTAGAAGCCAAGGGCTGGCAATGGGTTTTGTTGGCAGGGCTCAGGTCGTTATGTGTTGATGACAGTTATGATCATCCCAAAAAGATGTACCGATATGAACGCATCTTTCACACACTAGAGATTCCATCGTCTGCTAACCTCTCATCATGTGATGACCCATGTGTCATCACCTGATATTCATCATGCCTTAACCTCTAATTATACGAGATGACCCAAGTCTTACCACCTATAATCTCAAAAATGCATCATATTTTCCCTATTTTAGACAAAGCTAAAAGACTAAAATACCATTCACTTTCTTAAACTTCAATATATTTGTCCTCCTACTTTCTCAATCCTCAATGCGTTCATCTCCCACTTTCTCAAACTTCAACACATTCAATTGGGAAAATTAAAATCTTTATTAGATAGGTGGTACGATAGATAGCAAGTAGTCACGTATAGCAAAGTCATACGAGGCCCAAGTCACCTATGGTAGATGGCAAGGAATCACGTACAGCGAACTCATAACATGGGGACCACATTACTATCACCAGATATCATCAACTAAACTCTAAAGGGAGCATTGGTGAGTCACTAACCGACCATCTTAGGGTAGATGGCAAGTACTCCCATTCACTAGTTGACCACCTAGAGTAGATGGCAAGTACTTCTATACAATAAGTGGTAGAAGACAATCATTGGACATTGTCCACAAAACTCTGTAGGGAATCTTGTAAGTCACTAGCCGGTCACCTAAGGTAGATGGCAAGCACTTGGATATAACAAAGTCGTAGCATACGTATCATCCTGACTCAGCCATAGAGAATAGAGGGTGTAAGTAGACTTATACAATGTCGGAGTAGCAAATCATTGAATTTTACTATCGAAAGAGAACAAATCCCATACAATAGAATTAGTTACAGAACTAAAATAATTAATTTGCTTTACAATACCACCTGCCAGCCCAATGGTAACGAGGCATACACAGTATGTAGCCCTGGGTTCCAGCATTCCATAATTTAGTTACCAATCTCTGCTTTAGTTACACATTCCAGACAAGCAAAAGGCAACAGAGCATTCAATATTATTACAATGGTACTTAATCAGGACAAAATGTTATAAATAGTTGTACTGCAAGCAAATGAAACCCACCCAAAGTAATGAAAATGAAAATCTAGGTCTCCGATCCCCCAAGCCAAGTGCAGACAGAAAATGAACAGCTTGGATATCTAATGATTGACAAACGGGCCATCACATTAGTTTATCTTCTTTGCTGCATATCAAATGATTGACAGATAGGCCGCAAATCAGTTTATCTTGTTTGTTTTTTCTGGCACAAAAATTCATAAATTAGTGAAGGAAGCTTACATGCAAGAATAGATAGAATTCTCAGCACCGTATTGCACATACAAGCCATCTTACATATTCAGAAATGGGCATTTTTTTACTTCAGAAGCAAAAACTACAACCCACTAGAAAAAGGTTGCATCATTTTCCACAATAAGAAAAAATAGAAAAGAGCAATTTCAATAAGAAATTCAGACTACAAGATTTTCTCAAATTCAGACATCAAAAAGAAATTCAGAGTACAAGATTGCAGCATTGCAATTTGCAACATGTGTTAAACCCCCATTTTTAACTTGGTCTTAGGCTCTTAGCAAGAGTCAACTAAAAAGATAATCCCATGTGCTCAAAGTTCAAAATAGTATCTAGTCTGGAAATTTCCTACCGCCGAGAGTTTTGCACACTGCTTCAGAAAGGGTAACTTCAGAGCTGAAGACCAAATTATTACTGCTCACCATTTCCAGAGATCAAAGCAGCACGCAAACATTTGTTTTGAGAGCAAAACATAGCAGGCAAACATACCATCAGGTGTCACCTTCTATAGATCAATATTACCAGTCTCTATATCTGACCATGGCATGCTTCGCAACATATACAGCACTAATTTTCAAAGATTACAAAAGTGTTAACCAGTTCAGCTACCAAGGAAAGAAAAAAAACAAAATGGTCATGTCTAAGCTAATCACATGAATACACTATAATCTAAAAGCTCCTCAAACCTAGAATTCAAGTCTGCAAGTCATCAAGACCCCAAGTTTTTTCAGAGTTCAGAACATCTGAAGTTAAACACTCAGAACAGAGTTTTCAGAAAAACAAAAGAAAAGGTTTCCTTAAGAAACAGAGAAGTACATCACCAGGTAATGGCAACGAAACCAAAAACTCAAAATTTTAAGTATTCAGACCTTACTTTTGCAGTTTTAAAAAAAAAGGAATCGCTATTTTAAAAAACTCAGTTGGATGTATATAATACTATTTTACATAGAGGACGAATGAAAATGAATAGAGAAACTTTCGGTGTTTACACTTTTATAAATTCAATGACTACTAAATATCTCAGGTGACATTTGATCCTTCTAAGGGCAATCACCGGTGCCACATCTATTGCTCGAGAGAGAGAAGGGAGAAGATGAAGAAAGGGAGAGAACTAGGGGAGGGGAAAAAATCAGAAAAGAAGGGGATGAAAAAATTTCGAAGAGGTGATTGTGAGAAGTATTTTTTAAAAGGACATGGCACCCACATTAAGACCATCACTTGCCATTATGCAATGTGATGATTGCAATAAGTTTGCATCCCTTGCCATTAAGCACTGTGATGATTACAATAAGTTTTGTATGGCTCAACTTATAATACCACTCTAGGTAACAAACATTGGGATGCCCTTTTCATATGTATTATTCAAGCAACTTAAAAACTAGTTTATTAGATAACCTGATTCTGAAGAGTTTAGCTAATGAAGGACAGGTTTCCCAATTGCAGAGAGAATGTCAATATGTAGTGGAAGTTAGCTTCTGACTAGCACATGCGTGAAGCAAATTCTCTGGGAAGAACAGTGACTCCATAGATGTTCCAATGAGAACCTGACATTCATTGTGAAAAACAAACAAAAATATCTAATTGGATGAAGATATACCTAAAACTTGACCTTATGTTATACAACACAAAAATATAGTAAAAGGTACTGCTAGCCCTATGTAAACTAAAGAGTATGAGCAACATGGAGAATATCCATCTTGCCACGGTCACCACATGTATATATAGCCATGGGACTCATTATTTTATTCTCAAATTTTCTCATTGGTCAAGGCTCTTGGTTCTCTCAAAGTGAAAAGAAAATGCATACCAACACTAGCTTCAGTTTGATCGGATGGCTTAAAAGTAACCGAAATAAAAATACTTCCCCTCTACAACGTTGCACCGGTACTTTACACTTCTATCAAAAAGGAATGATCTGGCTTAAATGTTATACTATTAGGATGCAATGGGAAAATGAATATCCAGACCCTAGAGAGATTTTAATAGCACTTAATGACTTTTATCGTTTTACTTATTGGAAGAATAAGCCTTATTTATTAGCAACTAAAAAATAATTTATAAGTAAAATTTATATATATATATATGTTATTAGCGATTTAAAAGCTAAAATTTTATATTCGTGTTTGATTTAAAAATAAATACCATAGAAACAAGCTAGATAAAAAATACCACAAAATCAGTTTTAAAATTTAAAATTGATTATATAAGTAGAAGTAGAAGTAAAACAATGAAAGCCATTAATGCCTACGAAAAGTACGAAAAGGTCAACAGAATCAATTTTCTGCGTGTTTCCGTCAGATTTTTCATGTTGAAGTCCCCATTGATGTCCCAGAAAGCCGTGGCAGATGGATAGTTGGATGAGGATGTTTGCTCATAATGGCGGTAAGTGGCAACACACTACCGTCCGACCTTCGTGCAATCATAGTACTAGTACAGCGATGAAAATGTAGGCGTTCCCAAAAAGTTTTGCACATGGTTACTAACGCATTAAACTGTTAAATTATTTGAAATTTCTACAATTCCAAAAGTCTCTATATTGTCGGGAACACAATATCTTTTTGACAATTTCAACTGCAACTGATTTGTTTCTACAATGTCCCTATGTAGAGGGCAACCATTCAAAGAAAACCATAGGACAATCTTTTTGCACCCAAAAGATGGTTCAAACTTTAAAGTCGTTTCACACTCATCACTCAATAGCAATATTTAAGTCAGAGGGAGACTAAACATGAGACAATTTCAAGGCGGTTTAGGCAGTGAAATACTAGCTTGGTTAACTTGGAACGTCACAGCAATGTCGAGTTCAATAAAAAAAATGCACGCTAGCATGGTTAAGACATGCCATCTGCTGCTTAAACTTAACATACACACACACATCCATTCATTCCTCAAATAAATTTAACAAGCTTATGCACATACAATCAAAATAGCTAAACTACGGTAGACAACATTCACCTGATCACCTCAACTAGTTATTCCAGCAATTGCAATTTTACAAGTGATACAGACAGCATATACTAGTGGAGGAAGTAAAGCATCATCGCTGGGCTTCTACCGTCGATCTAATGAAGGACCTTCTCCACCATACCTGGAAAGCTCTAGTAAGGTTTGGGCACTCTGATCCTTTGGTTGCAAAACACTGAAACCACTCCTCGAATAGACACTGCTGCTGCTTGAGTGGGAGGGTTAGTAGGGCCTGCCCTAGAGTTTCCTCCAAAGATCTTACATCCAGACCTTTGGAGCATCGCTGAAGCCAGCCAAAATCAAGCAACATCGGACAGAACCATCCATGAAAGAAGAGGCTCCTCAGCTCTCCACGGCACTGCACTTTTCCTTTTCCAAGTGCGATGAAAACACCAGCAGATATTCTGCTAAGCTCATACCTCATCATTGGTGATGCCTGCTCATGTATCCTGATGAGCCTGTCTTGATTTGCCCACAACTCCACAAACTCTTCTGCCATGTCATTGTTCACAAGAATGTCCAAGAGCCAGTTGAGGTTCTCTGTCTGCTGAGAGATTCGCTCAATAAATGGTTTACTGCCCCTGATAACTAATGCTTGAGCCGTGTGGTTTGTGACCTCTGTGGCCTCGTCATAAAGATCCACTAGTGAATTCAAACATGCATAACAAATATTATACAGGCTCTCTTTGTTTAGCCCTGCCAAGTCCTTTTGGTAGACAGAACTTTTGCATAGAAGACCATTTACCAAAGATTGCATATCTTTTCTTGCAGCACTGTTGGTACTGCTCGTGACTGATTGGATAAGATGCACCATGAGGTCTTCTGAGCTGCTCCAGCTCTGAGGCCACAATCTAGCTAGAACATCTTGGGATATTGCTTCATCAAAAGTACATCTTGCAAAGAGATTCTTCAACTTCTCCTCCTCATTCTCATTCCAGGGAACTGCTTCTATGTATGACAAACACAATTTAACACCTCTTTCGAACGTGATTGATGAAGATACCTGCAATTAAAGCATTAATTACTTGATATTTAATAAGCTATGTAAATGGTTAGTTAAGCAACATTTATGTATTTTGAAAAGAGTAAACAAGTAAAAGACAAGCAAGAACAATTCCTTACAGTAAAAAGGGAATTCAAATAGCAAGGTACAAAAGAATTTAAATTACTAATTGATTAGAGCATCAAATACTACATGGTACTCAGGTAGGAAATCATATTTCAGACTCAAGCATCAGGGGCAAAGTATATGATTACAATTACAGGTTAAACACAGTAATGGAAGTAATAGATTAAGGTTCAAATGCTGGAGAATTTAACTCATCAGTCAATCCTCTCGGAAATATGACAGAAAGCAGGCACTATATTTTACTCTGTTATCAATGCTGCTGCCACAAATGACAAGGGATTTAAACCAAAATGGGTTTGATGAATAACAGTATAACACAAACTAATTATCAACCCATGAAAGAAGCACTTGATAACATATCATTCTGTAGAAAACCCACTTGACAAATATATCTGCTAGAATTGAACAGATGTTACAAAGATAATGGACAGAAATGCTGGCTGCTTTAATTGTATCCCAGGACATGTAGCAATTATGGACAACAGGAATACATGCTTTTAATTGCGGGCCTAGATGCATTCAAAACACAAAATCCGTTAGTAGATGACTGACGTAGCTTTCAACTGTGATCTAATAGATATCAAGTCATAAGATGCGGATGGTTACAAGATTTTGAGATGACTGTACTATCTAATCAATGGTTAATATCTTAACAAATAATACCTTCATCCAACACTACCATTCACGTTGACCAATTTACGTGCAAAATTTAATGCATAGTTGACTAATCTGCAACATCTAATATGGTTATATATCAACTTATATAACTTACATAAAAGCACTGGTTTTAATGGAAGCATTAGATGATGTCAAATCACTACCGTCGCAATTCAAAATACTTCTCACAGTCATATCAAATTACTTTCACTCACAAACTAGAGGTAACTCATCAAAAAAGAAATGTTAGCTAACTTGAACTAGCACCTAGAATACTGAAAAACACCAACTTCCGAGGCTTTCAAAATGTGAAAATTAATGAGCATTGTAGTAACACAATGCTGGACATCTATCACCAAAATGGCTTCAGAAAATGAACCTCCGAAGAAGTAACATCTATCAATCTATCATCTATGTGCGATGAATGATTCTTTGATTCCAATGCCACTAAACTTCCCACCATATAATGGGTAACAAAATGTTGCTCATCTTCATCAACTCACTATCAGAATACCAGCATTGTTGCAACAGATACGTCTTTCGCAACCACATAATGCTTAAAACAAAACCCATTAAGAGACGCTGCTTTGTTTCCTCACCTCGAGCACATCAATGGAGCGTGACACGCCAGCAGCAGCAAGCCACCGCAGCGGATCAGGCTGGTACATGAGCTCCACCGCGGCACGGAACGCCTCCACATTGTCCACCCCGTCCACCTCAATCCTCTTGCCGCTCCCCCCTCCATCGCCGGCGGCCGCGTCGCCCCCGCGCGGCGCCATGGCGGCGAAGAAGGCGCTGCTGTCGCAGAGCACTCCCGAGTCCAGCTCCATCACCACGCACCTCCCGTCCCTCCCCCATAAGAAAAGCCTCAGATCCAACGCCTCACCGCCCGCATCTATCTGTCCCGAAGCCACCAACGGCGCTGGGGACGCAACCACCACCTCCTCCGCAGGGGCCACCACCGCCACCTCTTCCTCCTCCGCAGGCGTCACCGGCGGCGGTGGGAGCGGCAGCGGGAGGGGGAGCGGGGCCGACTCGTCGAGATCGATGGGCGAGACGCGGCCGGGGGAGAGAATGCGGCGGGGATCGATGAGCCCACCCAACCCCGCCAGTCTGGACGACGTCGGCGAGCTGTGGAACGACGACATCGAGGGAGACTTGAGAGGCAGCTTCCTGCCCCAACCCCCACCCCCACCACCCGCTCCTCCTCCTCCCGCCGGAGAACCCGCCGCCGCCGCCGCCGCGACCTCAGACGACGCGGAGGTGGGGAACGGGCGGAGATCTGGGCTCTGCGGCACGCCGGCGAAGGAGCAGCACCACCCGCGGGGCCGCACGCCGGCTCCAACTCGCCTCCGCCCGCGATGTCGGTGCGGCGCGCCTCCTTCCATCCTTTGCGCGCAGATCTGAGGCCGGCCTCCGGTGCGATCTAGCTAGGGTTCGGAGGAGGACGAGGCGGCTGCGGCAATGTAGAGAGGTGCGAGGAGTGGAGCAGCAAATCTAACACACGAGCAGACGAGCTCGGCCTCTCTCTCTCTCTGGTACTGTGTAGTGTGTGCTCTGTGAGGGAGGCGACGTGTGCGTGGAGTTGGTCTATGCATCGACTGGCAGGTAGAGCCCACGTGTTAGTGAGAGTTTTGTGGGGTGCTCCTCGGATACCCGCGTGTTGTACGGCCATAACGGTGGGGAGCTGGCACTGCACTGCCAACTGGCAAGACGTTTGGGATCGTCTGCGGCCGAGGAATGTGTATGCCACTGCAAGTAGAGGTGATCCCAAACATGCTCCGAACGTCTGATTTTTTCTTATTTCCTAAACTTTTTTTAATATGACTTTAAATTAAACTCTCTAAAATTTTATTTTTAAATCTATATTTTTTTCCACACTATTTTCATTGACACAATATTACCAAAGACCATGTGTAGCATTAATTTCACCACGTTAGCTATGGTGGTATGGCCAAACCTACAGTTAACAACGATCCTATATTATCTATTATTTTGTTTATGTGTTAATATTTGCTTGTTTATTGAGTGTTAAAATTAAAATTTAAAAAGGTTTAATAATAATGAAAATTCTAAACGTATTGCCTGGCCGAAAATATTTCAGAAAATTTAATGGGTTAAATGCTTTAAAAAAATGTTGTACTCACGTCTATATCTTTGAAATAAAAAACATTTTCAGAAAACTGTGAAGCAAAAAGTTAAAATTCAAAAAAAATTTTGGTTAAATGTGAATATTTTTAATTCACAAAAATTGAATAGAACATTTCCTGCATTTGAGAAAATTCATTCTGAAATATATGGAAACCTACATGTAAAATGTACACATAGGTCATGTAGGTGTTATTATACTGTTGGGTACAATCATCACCGAATCCTAGATGGTAGAGCATGCACGGGTAAAACTGAAATTTAAAGGGGAGTCTATATAACAGAACGTAGTTCACGAGACAACCGCCATTAGAGATTTTCTGATTTCTGCCTCACTGGTACCGTGGCACATGCAGCATTGTATCAGTGATCCACCACACACTACCGCAAAGCGATTTTCTTCTAGTTGTTGGCGCATTTTTTCTGGACGGTATGAAGTAGTCACCTAAAATTTTAATGGTATTACCAAATCGCTAACACCTTAAACTAGAGCAAAATAGGTTTTAAAATCAAAATTGACTAGTGAAACCCGATTTTGGTGGATTGAAGTAAACACTTATCTCAAGTGTGGAAAAGAGGTTTATAGAACAAGCCTACAAAAAGATAAAAACATATCTCATGAGTGAAATGAAAGGTTTACATGACAAATCTATAAAGGAATTCGCACTCTTGCGGCGAGGACAAACGGCTTACACCACAAACCAATGAAGATGGATGAATTATGGTTAAAACTAGGGCAAAACATAGAGTTAAGTTGAAAGGAAATGATTCGGTTAGTTGATTGGATTGATTGTTGATTGTTCCAATTGAACCGGCCATAGCTTCTTATAAAGGGGTTGGGCATACCTCCTTACAGCCTTCTCGACGTCCTATTAGATCTCGGGATCAATTAACACTTAGGAAATCTCATGCACACTAAAGAAAACATGAAAAAAAATCTCAATTGGACTCAATTTTGGACTCTATTAGCTCTACCATCATGCTATCTAGTTGGACTATCCCTCTGCTATTAGTCGAACTGCCCCCAATGGGTGGTCAGAATAGCCTCTTAGAAAAGACTCGAGTCTATTGCAAATTTGGCCAAATATTGCCATATTTTTAACCTATGTGCCAAATTTGGTATCAACACATGCTCCCAGTCTTTTTGGCAAACTTGAGAACCAAAAAGCATGCAACACTGGTCTAAGAGCGATAAACCGTTATCAGCCATATAAATCTCCTAAATATCTAGCCAAACTCTTGGAAAGTACTTCTTGAGATATTTCCCGTTAATTGCTCTTTGAAATCTTTCTTCTTGCAATGTCTCCATAAAATATGTGTTTCCATGAATAATTTCGACTATCCGGAATGGCTCTTCCCAACTAGATGGATATTTCCCAACCCAACGGTAAAATCGTTTTCCACACTAAGTCTTCAATTTGAAATGATTTTGATTTAACTTTATTGTCATATGTTTTAGCTACTCTTCTTTTATCCTTCTCACTTGCTTCCAAAGCCTTCAAACATTTATCGGTCACTTTAGTAAGATTGTCCATCATCAATCTTTTGTAGTTACTGACCAATAAATTGTCTTGTTTGGTCAATTTTAGGGAGCAAAGATTCATCTCAACCGGTAAAACGGCTTCTTGTCTATAAACTAACTTAAAAAGAGTCATCTTGGTGACACCATGTCTACATATCATATGAGTCCATATTACTTCAGAAAACACTTCATGCCACTTCCTAGGGTGCTTCTTAATCTTATTCTCGACCAATTTCATCAAAATCTTAGTACTTGACTTGGCTTGACCATTAGCCTAAACGTAATGAGGAGATGAATTTAACAACTTAGTACCATAAGATTCGATAAAATCCTTCACTTCCTTAGAAATAAAAATAAGTACCTTCATCTGTAGTTAGAGTTTGATGAATACCAAATCTACGAATAATGTGTTTCAAGATAAAATCAATTACCTATTTATGGGTCATGTTGTTGAGAGGTATGGCCTCGATCTATTTGGTGAAGTAATCCGTTACTACTAATATAAACCGATGCCCTCTCAATGGAGGATATACTTATCCAACAAAATCTAATGCCATGGCCTAATTATTGGATTTAACGTAGAGGCGGGTGCCAATTGAATATTACCAAACATTTGACAAGCTTCACATCATAGATAGTATTTGAAACAACCATCAATTATCTTTGGCCAATAGAACCCGATTCTTCTCAATAGCCAATTTATCTTGTGGGTTGATTGATGAGTTCCACAAATAACTTTATGAACCTCTCCAATAACAATCTTAGCTTGATCATCGTCTAAGCACTTCAACAGCACCCTATCTATGTTTCGGTGATATAACTCATCATTGAGAAATGTATACTTGAATGGGACTCTCCAATCCGGTCAACTCGGTTACTAGGATTCTTTAGATATTTGATTAAATGGACCTCCAATTACCAGTCTAATCATAGTGCATATTGCCGAATTAGTGTTTAATGTAAGGGCTAGAAGGTGTATAGCATTATGCTTGTAACCCCCTACTAAAGGTTGTTAGGCTTAGTCGGACCGCCATTGGTGGGCTGGTTAGACCGCCTGTAGTCTGAGTCTTTGCCAAGTTCATCCAAAATTAGCGACCCAGGTCTAATCATGAATCATCAAAATTGGCAATAATATCCAAATATTGATTTAGACCATCAAAACATTGATTCACTCAAGCAACTTATTACAATACTAACTAAAAATCACCGAAGGCCTCTACATGCTTAGCACCAATGGTTTCCATAGCATGTAAATTAAATAACAAAGCATCATATTCAGTTTGATTATTAGTGCAATAATATTCCAAGTGAATTGATATTTCAAATATAGAACTATTAGGTCAAAATAAAGTTTCCAAGGTGTAACATCAATCATATGGACCTCACTATCATAATCAATATCAACATGATGATCCATAATAAAATTAGCTACAATTGGTCCTTTCATAGATTTTAAAGATTCATAAGCCAAATCATATTTAATTAAAGTGTATGCCCATTTACCAATTCTCTTACTCAAAACTAGTCTTTGCAATATGTATTTTATAACATTGGTTTGACAAGCAACTATGTAAGTACTAGATAGTAAATAATGTCTCAACTTGGTACAAACATAGTATAGAGATGAATATAACTTCTCTACGAACATGTACCTCGTTTCGGTATCCAATAGATGATAGCTCAAAAATGTGATGACGTGCTCCTTGCATCTATCTCTTGGGTCAAAACAGCACCAATGCCATTGTCTTTGGCGATAATATATTACCAAAACAAAGTTTTGGCTTTAGGCACTCTCACAATAGGTGAAGATCATAAGTATCTTTTGATTTCATCGAACGCCTCTTGTTGTCTTGCCCTTAAACAAAATTAGCTTCTTTCTTTGCTAACAAGTTGGATATGAACCTTCTCAAATAATTCACTTTGCCTAGCAACTTGTGAACTTGTTTGCATATCAGATCAGTTCCCCGCATCAGTATGGCGGGATCGGTCTACCTAGCTATATGTTGCCTAGTCGAACTGGCTTGTTGACCGGTCAGACCAGCCTAAGGCCCGGTTTGACTGGTGGCTATAGCTGTGATTAGACTAGCCTTGTGCCTAGTTTGACTGGTAGGCATGAGTACAGTTTGACCGGCTATAAAAAGTGTAGTCTGATTGATAGTATGGTTTTGGAGTGGCGCCTCCTTTACATATTGGGTCTTGTGTTTTCCTATAACCCATCGGTTTTGAAATATATTTGTTGCACAGTGATTTCACTAGTGCTAGGCTTTGAACTTTGAGATTATAAATGGCCATTGAAAAACCAATTTTGTGTGGTAATCTTTTCCATCCTACTATGAAAGAAAGCACCCATAGCAGCATCTACAAAGGGATAAACACCTGTCTTGTGGGTAGAATGGAAGGTTTATGGGACAAACCTATAAAGAGATTCATACTCTCCTAGCGACGATGGATGGCTTATAGTGCAAACCGACTGAGATGGGTGAACAAGAGCTAAAACTAAGGCAAAATGTAGAGGTAACCTAAAAAACAATTCAATTGGCTAATTGGATGGATGGTTGATTTTGGGTTGGTTGTTCCAATTGAACCACCCTTAGCCCCTATAAAGGGGTTGGGCTTACTTCACTAGAGCATTCTCCACGTCCTATTAGATCTCAGGATCAATTAAAACTTAGGAAACCTTGTGCGCATCAAAGGAAATAGGAAAAGACCTTAATTAGACTCAGTTCTAGACTCTATCGGTCTAATCATTAGATTGGCCAGTTGAACCACCTCTATGCTGCCAGTTGGACCGACCCTAATGTGCGGTTGGACAGGCCTCTTGGGAAAGGCTGGGGTCTATTCCAAATTTGAGCGAATATTGGCATATTCTAAATTTGACCGAATATTGGCATATTTCAACATATATGCCAAATTTGGGTGTCAAAGGTAGTCATGCTTGTTTCTTATTCCATTAATTGAAATAGCCATATCAATAGCACTCATAGGGTTGTGAGGCATCAGTAATGCTTGAAATTATGCATCGATAAAATGTTGTTTTCCTGTAATATTTTTGTGCAAGAATACTAGTTGCATGGTAACATGTGTTATGTGGCTTCAGTGTGGCCATCCACGATGGATGGAGAAAGTCGATAAGGTGCGGAGAAGGATGTAGCAAATTGAAGATGATACGTGAAGCTAGGAACCAAGCATAGAGAACTATCTAAGAGCAAGGCCATCTTGGCATGCTACGGATGCTTAGGATAATGTGAAGAAGTGAATTCAAGGTAAGTGGATGATTCTCTTGCCCATACGAGGAACTAATCTTGTGTAGTATACATAGCACATACACTCTAAGTTGTGTAGGTTTGATGTGAGTACCTAAGTTTTGCAACCTATAATCTTTCCTAGTAATTCTACTAGTTCTATTAAAGTAAATGTAGGAAGCAATAACAAGAACACAATCTACAAGGAAAGAGAGAGAAGAAGAAAAAACACTGTTGAGTTTTTCTCGAAGTATCAGACATCGGCAATCTTCACTAGTCTTTGTTAGAGCACTCTATACAACATTGTTGCTACTTCCTTTGATCACGAAGTCCAACGATGCTTCCATGGCGGTGATTCTTTTCCACTTCAGAAGATGAATCTTAAACCTTTCACAACAATACTAGATCTTTCACAAACTTCATAGAGATCACTGAAACGTCTCCAAAGCTGTCTAGGCACATCAAGTTGCTAAGAGTAATAAGAGAAGCTCCTCACTTAAAGCCTTAAGCATTGGACTCTTGGTAAGTGCATATTTAGCTACTAGAGACTAAAGAACAAACACTAAACTTGAAGAAAGATAAAAGAATTAATCTCAAATGGGCTTTTGGACTTACACTTGATTGCACTTGTTAGCAAGGAGTCCTAAAGAACTGGTATATAGCTGAACAAATTAGCTATTTGTGACCGTTTTGGAAAAAACAAATAGAAACCGGATAATCTGACAATATCCTTAGTAATATTATCATGTAAAAGATAAAAATGTTAGATGTGTCTGCAGCTTATTAGTTTTCTGGTACATATAAAGTTTAAAAAAATTTGGTAGGCGATAAAAAACTGCAATATCTCAATGCCATATGTAATACATGACAAAATGAAAACATGTTTAATTATTTCGAACGCCTAGAAGGATTCAATAGTCCAGATCAGTATGGAAAGTTTCTATTATATATTCATCAGTATAGGCATATCTTCTCTTCTTCTCTTTGTTCACTGCTATAAACTTTTAGAAGAACTTCCCCTGCTTACAATAGACTGCTTTGGATGATATGCAACTTGGTAATTAACCAATAGAAATAACATCATATAGACATAACAAACACTTTACTGTAAACCTTGTAACCATTATCATTTTATCTGTCTCATGGTTACGGGGAAAAAACTCATGTGCTTACGTGTGAAACATGATTTAATACTGTTCCACGAATATCCAGAATGAATGTAGGGCTCTTGAATAGCCCGTCAAAAGTTAGAAACTGAATTGCGGTGAAAACGAAAGCATACACGACAATATAGCATGATGTAATTTCTTTTTACCCATAAATAAAACGCTTCCATATGCTATGGATACCAGCACATCACAAATTTCGGATCGTTTGGCATGAGAACAGAAAATTTCAATTAATAAACGCAAAATTTTGAAGGAAAAATTAAGATAACGTGACAAAGGTTTGACATGGCAATGCATGCCACAGGGCTGTAACATACGTGGTAGTACCTCTTATCACATCATTTGTATTCCGGTGATAATGTCAAAGAATGATGGCACGCCGTTTAAAAATAAAATTTGATATTCGTAGTTAAAAATATTATTTTCAAAAGTTCTAAATAACAAAAAAATTTAACTCTAAGACCTATTTGGAGCAGCAACCATCGGCTAATCAACTTAGGGTTAACCATATGTTACATACTCTACAAACCACACAATACATAGGTCTGTTTTGGTTGTCTGTATCACTCTAGTCTGACCCGAGCCATCCAGGTTGAACCTAGCCTTGACATAAAGGTAGAGTGCAAATGGTGTTGTTTGGTTGGCTATTTCACGTGAGTATTGTTTGGTTGGTTGTACCTACATTGCAAATGCTATATAAAACGTTTGATTGGATGTATAAGGCTTGAATTTGGTTACCTCTTCTTTTTTACGGTGAGATTACCCCTTATAATTCATGGATGAAAAATATCCGTATCTAGCATTCAACTGGATAAAAAAATTAGTGAAAATTGCTCATCAACTACTTAAGCAAAACTTAATCCGTGCAGTGATCAAGATGGTGGGATGATTGGAACAGTTAGTGCATCTCTCAACTAGATGACGCTCCAACCACAGCATCGTTAGGTCCTGGACTCTAGAGTGTCTTTATACATGGCGTCATCGGCCGGTATACTTTGCTCCTGTCACCCCTCTTCCTCCTCTTTTGTCACCATCGGCAATGGTCACTCTCTTCCTGTCCAATACCGAGGTGACTCCTCTCTGTCTACATCCACCACTAACCTCTCCCTACGCAATGTTTTTATCATACCTTCTCTTATTTACAATCTTATATTTATTCGCCAATTTACAAGAGACAACAACTGCTCCATCGAATTTAACGCGTCTGGTTTCTCTGTGAAGGATATCCCAACCCGGCGACAGATCCTTCATTGCAATAGTGGCGGAGACCTCTACACCATTCCCGCTGCGCCATCCACTCCACACGCCAGCGTCGCCCTCTCCACCAACCTTTGCCACCTTCGCCTCGGTCACCCCGGCCCCGACGCTGTCGCCACCCTCCGTCATAGCGCCTCCATCCGATGTACCCACAGCAGCTCCACAGTTTGCCACTCATGTCAACTTGGCAAACATGTGTGTCTGCCCTTTTCTAGTTCTCTTTTCTATACCTCACGTCCATTTGAACTTATACATTATGATGTATGGACGTCTCTAGTTAAAAGTGTCTCTGCTAATCAGTATTATCTCGCTATACTTGATGATTATACACACTATTGCTGGACCTTTCTGCTCATCAACAAATCCGAGATCGCCTCTCACCTCACTCACTTCATCACGTACGTGTCCACTCAATTCAACCTCCCCATCAAGGCTTTACAAGCCGATAACGGTACGTAATTTGTCAACCATACCGTTACAAACCTTCTTACCTCGCAAGACATCCATCTTCGGCTCTTCTGCCCCTACACCTCTCCTTAGAACGGCAAAGCCGAGTGCCTCCTTCGCACCCTCAACAACATCAGTCGCACCATGCTACTTCACGCCCACTTACCTGCCACTTATTAGGCCGAAGCTCTGGCTACTGCGACGTATCTTCTCAATCGGCGCCCATGCTCCTCCGTTCAACACAACGTTCCCTATACCCTTCTCTACCGCACGGCGCCCGACTACTCCCACCTTCGCATTTTTGGGTGCCTCTGCTAACCAAACCTCACCGCCATAGCTTCCCACAAACTCGCTCCCTGCTCCACCGCCTGTATTCTCCTCGGCTATCCCACCTCTCATAAGGGATACCGATGTCTCGACCTTTCCACCTGACGGGTCATCGTCTCTCGTCACGTCATTTTTAACGAGACATGTTTTCCCTTCGGTCTACTTCATCCGAGATCCTCCTCTAGTGATCTCGACTGTCCTCTCCATCGGCCCCCTAATCGGCCGCTACTAAAGATTTACCCTTCACATATCCCACCACTACTTGATCTGATGTCCCAACCATCGGACCCTCATCGGTCTTACCTTCATTGGCCGATACCGATCCTATTTATCCTTCAGCCGATACCGTCCCCTCTCCATCGGACACCCCACTTCCATCGGCTCCTCAGCTTCCATCGGGACCCCCACCCTATCGGCTGATCCATGTCTATCATACCGATCGGAATACTCGGCCCACCCGACCTCCTCGGCTCAGGCTGATCTAATTCCTCCTTTTCCTCTCGTCTACAGTCGTCGACCCGGAGTCGATGACGCCCCTACCCGACCAGTTCTTTCCATTACTCCCGCACCCCCATCGGCTCTAGTTCCCTCCACCTCTCACATGGTCACCCGCTCCCAGACTGGGTCTCTCCGCCCTATTCAGCGCTACGATCTCTCCATCGTCCACAGCTCTATCTCGCCCATTCCGACGACATCTCGCTCAGCCCTGGCCGACCCTCAGTGGCGTGTGGCCATGGCCGACGAGTATAGGGCCCTAATAGACAACGAGACCTGGCGCCACGTTCCTCGACCTCCCGGTGCCAACATTGTGATCGGTAAATGGATTTTCAAACACAAATTCCACGCCGATGGCTCCCTTGCTCATCATAAGGCTCGCTGGGTAGTCCGGGGTTTCTTCCAACGACCCGGCGTCGACTACGACGAGACCTTCAGTCCCGTTGTCAAACCCGCCACCATCCGAGTCCTCCTCACCTTGGCTGCCTCTCACTCTTGGCCGATCCATCAGCTAGACGTGAAGAACGCTTTTCTTCATGGCCATCTGATGGAAACTGTCTACTGCCAGTAGCCCTTAGGCTTCATCGATCCTTCTCGTCCCGACGATGTCTGTCTCCTTTAACGCTCTCTCTACAGCCTCAAACAAGCCCCTCGTGCCTGGTACCAGTGCTTTGCTGCCTATCTTCGGCACATCGGCTTCGTGGCCTCTGCGTCCGATAGTTTCCTATTCACTTTTCATATCGGCTCCGCCACTGCCTATCTATTTCTATATGTCGATGACATTGTCCTTACAACGTCTTCGACATCTCTTCTCGACTAGATCATGGCCCGACTCCACTCTAAGTTCGCCATGACCGATCTTGGTCCTCTCTACTATTTCCTTGGCATTTCCGTAACCCATTCCTCCCACGGGCTTTTTCTTTCCCAACGCCAGTACGCCATCGACCTCCTCTAGCGTGTGGGTATGGCCGATTGTCACCCCATGGCCACCCGATCGACACTCGAGCCAAACTCTCCGCCGCTGATGGCGTACTCGTTGCGAATCCCTCTCACTATTGGAATCTTGCTGGGGCTCTCCAATACCTCACCCTTACCCGGTCCGACCTCACGTACGCTATCCAGCAAGTGTGCCTCTTCATGCACGCTCCGTGCGAACCTCACCTCGCGTTGCTCAAGCGAATCCTACGCTACATGAAGGGCACCCTCTTCAGCGGGTTATATCTTAGCTTCAGCCCCATCGACTCTCTCACCGCATACTCCGACACGGACTGGACAGGCTGCCCCGACTCTCGACGCTCTACGTCCGACTACTGCATTTATCTCGGTGACACTCTCGTATCCTGGTCCTCAAAACGCCAGACTACAGTGTCCCGGTCCAGCGCCGTAACCGAGTACCGCGCCGTCGTCCACGCCATCACCGAGTGTTGCTGGCTTCGCCAACTTCTCCAGAAGCTCCGTGCACCCCTATCCACTGCGATCGTCGTCTACTGCGATAATATCAGTACCGTCTACATGACCGTCAACCCAGTCTATCACCGATGCACCAAGCATATCGGGATCGATATCCATTTTGTCCGTAACAAGGTCGAATTAGGATAGGTTCGGGTGCTCCATATACCATTGGCACATCAGTTTGTCGATATAATGACCAAAGGCCTGCTCACGTCTTTGTTCATCAGTTTTTGGTCTAGTCTCTGCGTTCGTTCTCCTCCTGCTATGACTGCGGGGGTGTTAGACAGACTACTGGCTTAGGTTGTATATATATAGACTCGATCCTCTTGTATACTTTTGAGTCTTAGTCACTGAACATATTTCTACAGAAAATATTATGCAAGAACTGAGTAGAAGATTAAGCATACAATGGCAGGGGGAGATTTGGCGAGCATCAACTTGCGATCGCTGGAGTAAAATGTTGCCCGGCCAGCGCCGGAAGAAATAGCCTTCGGAACTCTCAGTAGTGATAATTGCTTTGATTAGGGGATCATCTGAGGAGGTTAGCAATACAATATATATATATATATATATATATAGGATTAGCTCTGACTTTTAATCTCCCCACAGTTTTTTTTTGGCAGTTCTTGGTCATCAGTCGCCTGGACCATATGGTGGGAGATGACGCGCCGCCTCACGTGGGATTGTCGAATGGGGGAGGCGCCTTAATTTGCGGCATAATAGCAATACACTTATTAGTGGGTTCTACTTAGAGCAATTATAATAAAACGTTATAAGAGGATTATAGAAATTGCTACATCACATTTAATCGAAGGATAGAGGAGAGAAGAGAAACAGGCTGTAACTAATTATAGAACATGCTTCAAAAGGCTTTATGATATAGTGAGATAAGCCATATATTAATAATATATATGGGGGCCCTTGGAAATTGGCGGCCCGCACCTGCCCAGGGACGGGCCAGGGTGAATTAATGGGACTCGATCGTTCGTCCAGGGATCCCTCAATTCTGTGTTGCCTCCATCATCCTCCATCGCATGGCCTTCCTTAGTTAAGCTATGGGTCTAAACCATTTGGTTTGATGCCAAATTTTGCCCCTACCAATTGTTTGGTAACTTTAATAGCGCATGCTAACTATTTGGATTGAAGCCAATCATTGCCAAAATTAATTTATTTGATACAACTCTTCCCTATAAAAATAAATTTATAGTGCTAAAAGGTACCCATGATTTGGCACTACCAATATTTTGAAGAAAAAAAAAGTTAAGCTATCCCTTGCGGCGAAAGCATCCACAAGCCCACGGTTGCATGCATGGGCATAGATGCAATATTCACAAATATATATGTATAGTTTCGAGGGTGGGCTAACTTCTTTTTCTCCCTCTTAGGGATTATAAGGCATAGAAGCTGCCCCATTTCCATTGTTAATTTAGCAAGAATCCTGATACAATAGCGACTCCAAAATCATATATATATATAATTCTCTCAGGTAAAGAAAACATGCGGTTTAGTCTTCACAATATAATATGACCACTGTTTTTTATTGCAATATATATATATATATATATATGATACATATATCTTTTTTTCGACATATCTTGAGCAACAAACAACGATACATATAGCTAGTCACTACGAACAAGACATGCATCACAATAACTCTTACAAACCGGGACCTACGCAAATACAGCCAATAATGTAGTAAAAACTATAATTAACAACCACATATACGACGACCGACCGATGCTATCGATCGATATGTTATTGTTATCGAAAGGAGCCGGCGGTGCTCTTGTTTACTACGGAAGTTCACACAGGAGGCTTGCTGCCGTGGCCAGTGCTCGGGCTGTGGCCTGGCCTGGTGGGCAGCGAGTCTCCTCCTGCCCCCGCGTCTCCGTCTTCTCCTTCCTCTTCCTGCAGCACACGGCGGCGCACTAGTACGCCGTTGATGCGTTCATGCTCGGCCGTTGTCATAGACGACGACAAAGCCACCGTCGGAGACAGCCCATGCATGGCTGCAAGAAGAGAAGATGGTCGCGCGGCATGGCAGCGAGCGGACAGCTGCGCCGTCACCGCAAGTAGAGCAGCGACTGCCAGCAACGCCGCCGCTCTGCTGCAGAACGCGGCACCCATGACAGCCTCAATATATATATATATATATATATATATATATATATATATATATATATATATATATAAAGAGATTGTAGATCTAGCTAGCTAGCTGCTAATGGTGACCTAATTAAGATGGAGAGTGAAATGGTTACTGATCAGGCTTGATTAGCTTCTAAGCTGGCTAGTTGTAGATAGCTGGGAGCTTATGAGAGAGCTAGCTATATAATTTTGCGATGTGTTGATTGAACCGTGCAGCTGGACATGCCAGGGCTGCCCGAGTTTATATAGGGAGAGATAGATCACTGTTTGCAATTTATGTAATGGATCAAGTTTTACGAGCAAGCTTAGCTAACCTAAGCTTCTATTCCCTTTTCTTTCTTGGCAAATCTTCTGCAGAATTAGTACTAGTGTTGCACGTACTCTACGAACTAAAGCAATGTAGTATTAAACGTCAAATCGAACAAGATAGGTTTGCTAGCTACCATCTGTATGAACTGTGTATGGTTCTTGCTGCATGTACATATATACCGGTCCGGAAAAAGACCGGCTTTAAAAATCTCATGGCCTAATGCAAAATCACCTACTCGCAGTGGCGGAGCCAGCATTTAAGCATGAGGGAGCAGGATTTAAATATGCACGCAGAAAAAATGGCATTACAATATTCATATATTCCAAAAACCTCCCACGGATACTAAAACATATCAATATATACATATATTTTAAAAATTCGGTAACAAAAGAGAATCATTTTTAGTCCTTTCATGTTTCCCCTGGTAGAAAATACATAACAAACATCCGGTTTTTTAGAGAATAACGAACATCCACTAATCAAAAAGAAAATGCATAACAAAAATCTTGGCAGCTAAAGAGAAAGACAGAAAATTATATAGTTTAATTAAATTTAACCTCAGAAGTTTAGAGTTGAAAGATTACTGAACACACACGGACAGGCAGACAACACTACGGCCAAAGCCTACTACTATCCATGCATGGTTTGTTTAGAGGGATACACTGAATGCTTTAGACGATAATCATGTGATTACTAAGTAATACTTAAGGAAAAGTAATTTTGTTGGGGTGGCCAGGCCTCCGTCCGACCCCCCTGTGGCTCCGCCACTGTCTACTCGATTGACAATTATAACTTTTATAGTTTATTTCTCTACCTGAAGCCATGTAAACTAGAAATAAACTTACATATATAAATATGGTATTGAGAGGTATCATACCTTTTATTATAATAAAGTTTAGACCATATTTCACAAATATTAAGTTGTCTGAAGGTGCCACATATTAGAGTGTTTTTAACTTGTTATGATACTTAAGAAAGTATCAGGAGGAATCACATATTTGCATTAGCTAGAAAATGTGTGGTAACTCAAAGTACATTTCTAGTACGGAGGTACGAGTGGTACTAAGATTAACGCTAGAAACTATGATATCTTTGAGTGTCTTCTCAACGACTGTAAAAAGATTCACAAATTGACACTGAAAGCTATGATAAGTGCATCTTCAACGACCGCATAATCGTTCTTACAAAAGTTACAACCCACACTTACCAAACACAGTGGTATAACCTTTTCCTTTTCCTTTTCCTTATTAGAGATCTGATGATAACTTCATACTGTAAAAGTTCGATGACACGCCTCGCCACGTTAATTTCGTTTTTTTGGGCATATATTCTTGGAGTTCAAATTCATTCGAATGAGTGACGACATGCCACTCGGCCGGCTCACTCAGAACCGAAAAGTGAAAACCATATCATTGAATCCTGATGCTCTTGCAGATAGAAATTTAAAACCTGTGAACTTAATCAGGTAACATGGTCATTAGTTTTGTATTGAACCTAATATAACTGGTAGATGTGTACTTGTTGAAAAATGATCTCTGTCTGGTACTAAAACAAGGATGGATGCATGCGGTGAATCCTTGCTGTATGGTTCATGATAATGAATGTTCCACTTCTTATATATGTTTTGTTGGTTTAAAAATATTTACTTTTACAATGATATGATGTCAAATGCACATAAACTAGGCCTGTTCTTTTTTAATTATTCATCGGATTATTTGTTCCACCCATCAAAAAATACATTTGCTCAAAAAATACTTTTTTCTAGTGCATTGCGTAGACCACTTGTTCTAAATTATTTGTGAAGTTTATTTATGAAAATATTTAATTTATCCATATAATAAAGTAGATAATTCATAGCAAATAATCAGCTCAACAATCTAAATTAAATAGGCCTAAGCTTCAATGGGTTACTCCGTATACTTGATAGTAGTATATAAAATATTTATGACGGGGGAGTGCAATAACAACTATCACATTACATATACATGTAATCATGATGAAATTGTTCATAAGAGCATTCATACTCATAAATAATTAAGTTTGTCTTGCCTACACATGCAGATAGTAATCATGCCAATTTTGACTGGAAGCAATGATATCATTGAAGATCTAGTTATTTCTTTGCTTCCATATATTCCAAGCTGCCAGCAAGAAAATTTCCATGAAACCACTATTCCGAAACCGTAGACGTTGATTGGTGATCATTTGATAGAATTCAAGAGAATTGTCCTACACAACACACTGTTAATTAAGTACAGGATCCCTAACATTACCCCCCCTAATTAATTGGACATGTAGCATCCTTATTCAGTTTTTCTTTGAATTTTATTGACCCACTTGCATAATTAGTTGTTCCACCTGTGCACAAATCAAGGATGCATATGCCATATGGAAGATGTCCTATGGAAGGTTTACAGCTAAAAAAAACAGAAATGCATCATGGGAAACTATAGTAAAATTAAAATTAGGCATTTAAAGAGAGAGCACTGTAAATACCAAAAAATTGTGTAGACTGCTATTGAGTGGATGTGGCTCATGTCTAGTTCTTACTGAATTGTTTTAGTTAAACTTAATGTTTTACATACATTTCAGCATGGAGTATATGGTGCTTACTGAATTGATCTATTGAATGCGACTAATGTATTGGCCCAACAAAGTATTTATGACCATATCCAAATCAATAGAATATATGGCCACTAGCTTCACACCCCCTATTCAAGGTTTATCTGAGGTGATCCGTGTATGCAATTTATAAATTTTGTGTGGCGAGGAATTGTTACAGCCAGGTATAAAAACACTGTTGGTATAGACCACAAATAGTCCTATTACAGAAAGTTTCACAAGGCATATTCTGAGTTTAATTAATGTGTACCTGTAGAGTGCTGTACAGTGGCAGATCCACTGCCTGGTGAACCCAGGTGGCCACCCGGGCTCGTCGGTGAATGCATAATAGAATGCTTGTGTTATTGTAGTGATAAAAAAGATAGAATTTTTATAGCAAACACTCGATGAATTTAGATTTGCCCAGGCTCAAAAAGTTTTCTGGCGCTGCCACTGCCTGTACAAGAAAACACATGTGGAATGAGCTATAAATCTTAGGCTACTTAGATGCGGTATGTGCTGAGATAGCAGGATCATATAGACGGTTACTAAAAACCATATCTATAACATATATAATTATTGTAGTACAAACAATTTTGACAAATAACGCATATCCCGAGTTTGTACTACGAACAGTTTCAAAAGACATCCTGAAATAATTAATGTGCACCAATAGGATGGCATATGCTTTGTAGCATATTACATATCATGCATATGGTTTCCCCAAATGTAAAATATAATGTACAGTCATCCAATGAAGAGAGCAGAGGATAACCATACGATGATATATATACAGAAATCGGAAGATAAGACTAGCCACACCCATATATTAATATTTGCTTTTCAGGATGATCAATCTCTGTCCTTCGTACACAGACAAGATCTAGTATATAAGGGCAAGTTGCATGGATCCACTTGAAACAAGCTTTGTGACTAGCATCGATGGGTAGCCTCTTTGGAGGAACACATGCACTCCATTTGCTCAAAGTGCCAAGCATGGTGGTCAAGTTGGAGCTTCCAGATTTAGCTCTGCAACGCTGCATGTAGAAAAAAAAGGCTCTAGTACTTGCTCGTTATCGCATCACTGCAAGTAGCACCTCAAACGCTAGCCATATGTATATAATTTGTACTGACCTGCAATTATGCATGGATCCATGAGTATAGTTCGTCCTAAGATTTTCAGCTGTGCCTCTAGTTACATGGTTTAGTTGTTTCTGGAAAAGAGGGTTCAAGCCATCCGTTTGTATAGCTCCATTTCAATTGTGTTTTGGTGCATGATCCACCTTTGGAATCTAGCTTGCCATTGGTTGGTTTAGAAACCGCTCGAATATAACTTTGCTGTTTTTTCCTTATGCATATCAGTACACCACTTTTGACAATAGATAGATGTTCCACTGGTTTCTTTCATATAGGACTAAAGGATTCTGGAGTGATCCCTCACTGGAGTAATCGTCAATATATAATCCAGTAAGACATAGTTTTACTCCATCTATACACGGGAACTTGGTATTGATTGACCTAATTTTGTTCAAAGTAGATATGCAACAGAGACATAAGTTCTGGAAGAAATGCAGAGTTATGACATAGATACAGGGGAGAGATCAAGTTGCAGAGTTAGCATGTTTTCTTAATTTGGTCAGCATGATATATATGGAGTGTGCTTGATTTGTGACCAAACTAGCATACAAAAGTTAAGTTGGCTAGCCAAAATTTGGTTCGTTGTTCTTGGAAAAGATTGTTCAAGCCATATGTGAAATTCCTTGCTTTTCAGGTCCTCTTCGGAATGGAGGAAAAACGTGGAATTTGAATCCTACAGGAATATTTGTCATCATAGATGCCTTTGGCTTGTACGATTGAGCAAAGGAAAAGTAGGAAATTCCTTTCCATGTGATTTTAGAGAAAAAATGGAGGAAAGTTAGCAAATACTCAAAGCTCTTTTTTTTTGGCTGGCTCAGAGGCAAATCACCTCGTGAATGGTAGAAGCAATAAAACAAGCCTAGTCCTTTGATGTTTATATATTTTGATTACTGTATGTTCAATGGTTATTATCCAATAATCCAAACAAATTCATGTGTTTTTGTTTTTCCTACCACCTATCCAAATTCCTATTTCTATATTTTTTGTGTACTTCAATCCACCATTTTACACATGTATTTCTACCATATTTTTTTATTCCGGCTTCCTTTTTCATTCATGCATTTTAATGATGCCCTGGGTAGTTTTGGTGCATGATTCACGTTTGGAACCTAACTTACCCTGGATTGGTTTAGAAAATCATTGAATAATTCAGGATTATTTTCTTTTTATCAATACAGTACTTTTGACGATGGATTGATGTACCATGTGTTTAATCTTTCATACAGGGTACTAATAAAGTAAATGGAATGATGCTTCATTGGAGTAATGGTCAATATTAATCCAATTGGACATAATTTTGTTCCACCTATTCGCTGTAAATATTTGTTGACTAACCCTAGTTTTGTTCAATGTAGGTATGCTGCAAAGAGGAATATATAGATCTGTAGGCAGAGTTAGCATGGTTTCTTTGATTCAACATGATATATAGGGTGTGCTTGATTTGCAAACAAACTAGCATACAAAAAATTGGGAAGCCAAAATTTGGTTGACCGTATTGGGCCATGTATTAAAAATATATTCACCAAAATTTTGATGAAAAGATTGTGAGAGATTAACTGCACATGAGAAGCTAAATCCATACCCTGCATTTTCTCACCTTTGATAAGGTTAACAAACAAAGTCAGAAATAACATAGCTCGACTTATCATGTCCATAAACAAGAGTATAATGAAACGTTGGGGCAATAAGTAACCACTTATGCAATGCTCCAAATCAAACCATATGGGTAGGCATATCTCTCTAAGTAAAGCACAAATTGAACAAGTTACAGTCTTTATTTTGTACTAGCAATATTGGTATCAATCTGCAACACAGTAAGGCATGCTCTCAGTGGTTCGGTATAATTTTGGTTTGCAACACGGTACACCATGCCTTCAGTCATTTGGAATTTTGGTATTGATCTGAACACAGTGTACCATGCTTTCACTGTTTCTGAATGATCACCCAGTCTCCCAGTTTGGTCCACATGCGACCTCTCTCTCAATGTGGTAAATTTCCTTGTAATTCTTCTGGATGGATAGCTCAAGCAGGAAGTTCTTGAATGACTCCTCATTGTCAGGGATCAAAGCATCGAAAGCCAATGTGATCTGTCGGAGTGATGTAGCTGATCTAAGTAGACTTCTCAAAAAGACAAATTCAATCTCTGCTCCCCTCAAGTTTTTGATTGTTATGTCCACAAGAAAATCTAGCTGGATATCTTCACTTTTCCATTTCTCACCACAAATGCAATCAAATGGGCCGGCAGTTTTTGCCTAAAATAGGGATAGCTATGCAGTATTTAAAGACTAAGAGTATATTTGGTTCAGTGGATAAGGTGAATGGGATATAGCCGTCAAATATTTATGATGTTTGGTTCATGGGTTCTCAAATATGCTGGATGGATGTATCCGGTCAATTTGACCAAATGAGGCCATCCACCACTGTTAACAATGATTATTAGTAACTAACTAATAATAATTAATATACTTTACTATTAATTAGTGATTATCATTCTAAGATTAGTGTTAATTAGAGATAATTAGTATATTTTGTTATTAATTAATAATATACTATTTTCATTCCATCCGCCCTTCTCCATCCAACCAAAGAAAAAATTTGGCTCATCTTATCCATCTAACCAAATAACAACATGGATCGCCATATCCGATCCAATCTTGCCCACGAACCAAAGGTACCCTAAGTTGATGTTGCTGTGAATGGCAGTTAGGTCACAGCGAGAAAATAAGAGAAGTAGAAATGCTAAATTGGAGATAAATTGCTATAGTACAATTTGACCATTAGAAGGTTAAAACTTAAGCAGAAAAAGCATGCAGAATGCTTTTGTCGTTCTCCGAGAAACCTAATATTAGGGCAAATTTCAGTTAACTTCAGGTCACCACCAATTGTAAGCACCAGCCCACTTATTCTCTTACACATCTTCAGCAAATATAATACACTGGATCCAAAGGCATGGCCCTTTACCATAATGCCCAGGTTCAGGGTTTGAATATCAGGAAGAAAGCCAATCATCTCCATCGGGTTTTAATTAATAATAGCCGTGATCTGTAAATAGCATACTCAAATTAATGAAAATACCATTAATAAACTTAATATTTATTAGCCACTAAAGTATTGATATCAAGATCTGTATTGTAAAAAAATAACTTAGTAAATATATCACCATTATGTAAACCCTGAGCTGACAACTTATTATATGCCATCATTTAAGAATAAATCTTAATTTTCTAATTTTTACAATGTGAAAATATGGGTCATACCTATGAGGAAATGGTAACAAATTAGACCTCTTGATCGATCCATCTTTATGACTTCAACAATGTAACAGTAAGATGTGGCATGAAAAATTGAACCACTATTGCTGTTAGATAATAATGGTAAAAAATTGGTTTGAAGCAAAATTGTTAAAATAGTTTAGGTTGATATTGGAAAAAATAGTTTATATTAAAATTAGTATTATTTAATTGGTTTTTATTTTAAATTATTTATTAAAAATTTATGGTGAACATGTGTGCGCGTCAACGATTAGGTTAAAAAATTTGTGCCAAAGAATATTTTTATATTTATTTGTGTGCAGAAATTAAATTTAAAAAATAGATAAAAAATTGTTGAAAAAATTTGGAAGAATTTCAGATAAAAATTAAGAAAATAATTTTCTAAATTTGAAACGAGCTAATTTTTGGCAAGCCAGTGAAACAGTAAACTGCACAGCTATGGTCCAGAGGTGAGATTGACAAGTGGGATTGAGCTATCAGCAAGAGTGGGCGCAGATGGCGGCGGTGAAGAGGTTGATAGGTGGGACCAAGCTATTAATGGGCGCGGGCACATGTGTGACATTAGAGGAGTGGTTGACAGGCGGACCAAACCTATCAGCGAGAGTAGGCGTGGGCACGGAAACGCTGCGACTGATAGGTGGCTAGATTAGTGAGCACAAGTGTGGATGCGGTGAAGTCTGGGTGACTGACAGGTAGAGCCAGCAGGAGATCTAGAGCCTACGTGGTATTTTTTGATTGGAGCGGACGCGCTAACTGAGTTGGATTTTAAATGAATTGTATCCTTAAATGTGATGATTGATGTGACGCTATCTAGAGCATCTATTTTAGATCGAACGGCTAAACATATAGTGATTATAAAATCTTAAGGGTATTTAGGTTATTTATTTTGGGATTTTTTTTATAAATACAGGGTAAGATAATTTTGTAAGCGTAATTTTAGGAATAAAGGTAAAGTTTGTCAAAATTTTCTGCGGAATATATTCTCTCTTTTTTTCATAGCTAGCATTTGATTTTTGGATTAAATTATTTCCTCTGGTTTTTGTTTGATTTATTTAATTTAAAATTTAGCTATGGTGTTTTCTAGATCTCCGAAAAGTCAGATCGATTAATTATTTTCAGATATCGTGTTATTAATGAATTAGTGCTTAATTAATTTTGGTTAACTTTCAATTCACTAATTTTTTTTTATAATATTTCGATATCCAGAAGTCCGATTGAGGTAATTCTAGTTGGTTTTGTTTACAAATTTTGTATAATTAATTATGTAAAATTTCTATGTCAAATATTTGGCTATAGTCTGTGGGGAGACCAGGCAGGCAGCGCCAAGAACGTTATGGACAACAGGGGATGCGCTAGGGAGGCGGTAGTGGAGCACATGGAAGGAAGGGAGACGTGGGTTTAGGATTTGGAGTGGATCTGAGTATATATTTTGAGCTATCACTGCCGGACCTTCCGAATATCCGGCAGTGATATGCAAAGGAGAGGGCTGTCTGGTAGGCCACATATATAATAACAAGTCACGGTCAATGGTCACGACAGTCCGAACAAAGGGCGAAACTATCCTTTACCCTTTCACTGCTGGTTTTATATGTAAGACTGGCAGTGTTGTCCATTGGATGGACTGTCCGTTCCATAGGGCGGACAGCCTGGTTCATTGGGTACTCATCTACCACTCCTGAGTGTAGTTTGTGTCGCGTGCACTGTTCTCTGCTATGGTCTATGTTTCTTTGGCATGTACAGTTGCCATCCTAGTTCCCCATCCATCTGATTTCCTGTCAGTCTCACCTGACTGATAAGCACGAGCAGAATTCCATTTATCCCAACGACCTGGTTGCTTTGTACCTCCTCCATTGGCTTTCTTTTCTCCCATGTATAACCCATCGACTGTGATGGTGTCATACTTCCCCCACGACTTTATGATCTGATGTGCCTTGCAGTACTCATCCTACTTCTCCCAAGTATCATGAACATCATAAAACTTTTCCCAGTTTGATGAGCCCCTTGCCCATAAATTGCTTATATTCGTCACGCATGTGTTTGAATTAAAATTTAGTTAGTCTCATAGATAGGATTGAAGAGCCGATCAGCTTATGAAAAAAATCTGATTGATGTAGAGAAATAGCCAATTGGATGGTTTAAGTATAGATTTAGTCCAGCCAAAAACAAATGTTTATTTAGATGGGACCGAGTCTAAGAGCCGTGAAAAATATAACAATTAGTAAGATAGAATATATCTTATAACATAGATAAGTTTAATTAATTTTGTTAGATAATTTTCTTTTATGTTTATAAAATAACGTTTCTCGTACCTATATCGGACTCTTGAAACACCAGAATATAAATATAGACACTCTAGAACCTTGTAAATTATATATCGATCAAATACAATCTCGGTGCATCGCCACCCTAGTTCATCTAGATCTTTACCAGTGAGTTTTAGCTCTTAACATAGGGCTGCATTAGTTAAGTCTGATCTCTAACGAAGGGGTAAGTCCTACCACTATCTTAGTATATCCGTTCTGCCTAAAACTATATCAGTTATGTCTAATCTCTTAGTTCGATCGAGTGTATCACATCACATTTGCATGGTTCTATCGACTAGCTTCCTTTACTGTCATCAGTCTCGTGCTACATCGGTTAAGTTTAACCTACCAGATCGTTCATACTAGATTGAGCCGTAGATCGATACGACTTTATACGAACGTTTCATCAGAGCAGCCAGCCAATGAGTTATCCATACATTAAGCCTAATGCCTAGTGTGTTGGCTGAGAGCTAACGTACATATATCTTTAGTGATTTCCTCCCATTGGCTCAGCTAGCCAATGGGTTTGCCCATTCCTTCCATCCACGCATTCGATCTAGCGTATGTCGTCTCTGTGCCGTTAGCCTCAGTCTCATACTATCATGGTTTGGTCCAATCTATCGAGACTACCTGTAATAGTATCATCATGGTTGTCACTAGGTCTCTTACTTTCGAAAGATTGGGTCTCACTCCTTACTATTCATCGCATATTCTACTCGAAGCGTCATCAACTTTGCAGCCGATGGATCTTTTATCTTATTCAAAGCGCTATCGTATATTCTATTTAAAGTGTCACCAGCTTTGCAGCCAATGGGTTCTCTATCTTATTCGGAGCATCATCGGATCTGCAGCCGATATATATTTTATCTTATTCCTTGATATCTACCTATGACTTCACCGGCTTTTCAGTCAATGAACAAGTGTTACACCCTCTATTGACAGCCAGCCGATAGGAGGAGTCCACAAACATGCTTATTGACTATTTTATTCTAGAATGCTATCAGGTTTACTGTTGATATGTCTTTTATTTCCTTCATCGCCATCTACCTATACCTTTCATCGGTCTTCTAACCGATGGATGAGTGCTTTAGCCCCTATCAGTAACTAGCTGATAGCATGAGTACATCAGATGTAACTGATGACTATCTCAACACTATCGGTGACCAGTCAATAGCAGGAATTTGTATCAGCCCATTAGTCAATTGACTCATCGGTTTATCTCCTTATTAATTGCAGGGTCAACTTGACTGGCACACCCGCAACTCCATCAACCTCGATGAAGGGATCTTAAAGCTGAAGGACCTGCACTGGAGCCAAGCAGATCTCCTAGGCCTCAGTGTGTTCACGTGATTGCATTGGACCTCCATCGACAAACATGGAGGACCGATTCGGCGTGAACATTCTTCTAGCATATCTGGTGGGACCATTGGGAGTGCAGTCCAATGAGCCAAAGGACCTATATTGGTCCGAAGCAGACCTCTCAGGTGTCGTCGTATTCAAGCGATCATATCGGACCTTCATTTGCGAACACAGAGTACCGATTCGGCATAAATATTCTTTTTAGCACGCTCGGTGGGACAATTAGGAGTTACTCTAATGAGCCAAAAGACCTGCACTGGAGTGAAGCAAACCTCACAGATCTCGACGTGTTCGGGCGATCACATTAGACCTCCATTGATGAACACAGAGCACTGATTCCGTATGAACATTCATTTGGCATGCCCGGTGGGATGGAAGACTCTGTTCATCAGTTAATTTGACCATTCATCGACTGAAGATTTCACTCATCGACCAGTGGGATGATACAATCATCTGATTAGAAGTCAGAATTTCATTCATCAACCAGAGCGACACAATTTTAATCAATACGTTTGAAGGAGAGGTTGATGTTAAGACGCGCTCCTCCAGTGCAAAAGCCACAAAATATATTATTATTTTGGTTGTATTAGAAAACTTTGACAGATACACAGAGGCAACAAGTAGAGCAATATGTGAATGATTTTGAGAAGTTGTGCTTGCAATCTTTTAGTATGACATAAGAAGGACCGATCTAGAAGAATTCACGACCAAGACTAACTCCGATCGGTGAAGCAACTCAACCTGTAGCTTTAAGTCCACAGAAATCCATCCAAGAACTAGTTGATGAAGCTATATGTCATGTGCTGAATGATTAATCTAAAGGGTTGACAAGTATGCTTTAGGACTTGATGAGGAAAATAGTATATGGATTATATACTCAAGAGCCACCATTTCATACATCGGCAGATATTGGTCCACAGATACCGATGTTCAATTGGTCTAATGGCTATATTTAGCTCGAGGGGTAACATGATAAAGACGATGAGTGGATTGCCAAAATATTCAAAGTGATGAAGTAACAGTTTGGCTTGAAATTGGAGGAGAATTTCATGTATCGGCCTTCATATCTTGAGTGGTTTGATAGAGTACCGTTACCATGCTGATACAAGATGCCAGACTTCTCCATGTTCTTAGAATAAAATAGCATGTCAATAGTTGAACACGTCTACCGATTCTTGGCTCAATGCGGACAAGCATCGACAGAAGAAGCTCTGAGAGTTAGGCTATTTCCATTGTCACTATCTGGATCAGCTTTTACTTGGTTTGCATTGTTGCCACCAAAATCAATCAGAGGATGGGCCGATTTGGAAGAACAGTTTCACAAACACTTCTTCGTGGGGATTCATGAGATGTGGCTCATAGATTTGATATCGGTGAAGCAGAGAAAGGAGGAATCAGTTTTAGAATATATTCAAAGATTCCGTAAAGTACGGAGCCGATGCTACAACTTGGACTTAAAAGATAAACAATTAGCAGAGCAGGCTTTTTAAGGATTATCATAGAACATCAGGAGAAAGTTTTACTCCCAGGAGTTTGATAACTTAGCACATTTGATACAGACTATATCGGCTCATGAAAGCCAATTGCGAGAAGTAGGGGAGAAGATTTCAGAGTCGTGGAAGCCTGAGGAAGGTAATTTTAAAGCAAAAGTCCTCATACTTTAAAATTGAGGGGTATGTATTTGCACCAAAATTTGGTAAGCCTGAGGATTAGGGAGCCAATCAGCTTATGGATAGAATCCTATTGATACAGGGAAAGAACCGATCAGACAGTTTGAGAATGGATTTGGTCCAGTTAAAAATGGATAGTTATCTAGATGATACCGAGTCTGAGTAGAAGCTATGATCATCTCTTTGGAATATATTTTGTAAGATAGACAAGTTTAATTAGTTTTGTTAACTTCTTAAGATAATTTTCTTTTATGTTTAGAAAATAACGTCCGAGGTTGCTCATAACTGCTTTAGACTCTTGTAACTCTAGGGTATAAATATAGACCCCCTAGGACCTTGTAAATTATCTCTCGATCAAATATAATCTTGGTGCATCAGCATCCTAATTCATTTAGGTTTTTACCAATGGGTTCTGACTCTTGACGTAGAATTGTATTGGTTGAGTCCGATCTCCGGCGAAGGAGTAAGTCCCACCACAATCTTGGTTGTATTTGTTCTGCCTAAGACTACATCGGTTAGGTCAGATCTGTTAGTCAATCGGGTGCATCACATCACGTTCATGTAGTTCTATCGACTTATTGAGCTTTCTCTATTGCCATCGATCTTATGCTGCATCAGTTAGGTCCGATCTACTTAGACCACTGATACTAGATAGAACTATAGGTCGATAGGATTTTATATGAATATTTCATTGGAATGGCCAGCTGATGAGTTATCAATACATTGAGTATTATGCCTAGTGTATTGGCTTCTCAATAGACATATATATATATATATATCTTCAATGATTTTCTCTCATCAGTTTAGCTAGCCGATAGGTTCGCCCATTCATTCCATCCACGCGTCCAATCTAGCATCCATCATCTTTGTGCCATTAGCCTCAATCTCATACTTTGTTGGTTTAGTTTGATTTATTGAGGCTAGCTCTAACGATACCATTATAGAGGTCACAAGGTCTCATACTTTCAAGAGATTGGGTCTCGCTTCTTGCTATTCATCGTATATTCTACTCAAAACGCCATCGGCTTTGCAACAAATAGGCCATTTATCTTATTTGGAGCATGATCTCATATTCTATTCAAAGAGCCATCTGCTTTGCAGCCGATGGGTCCTTTATGTTAGTTAGAGTACCATCAGCTTTACAGCCGATATGTCCTTTATCCTATTCCTAGCTATATACCTATGCCTTCTTCGGCTTTCTAGCCAATGAATGAGTGTTACATCCTCTATCGGCAGTTAGCCGATAGAAGGAGTCCACATACATGCCTATTCACTATTCTATTTCAGAACGCCATTGGCTCTATAGCCGATGTGCCTTTTATTCCCTTCGTCACCATCTGCCTACGTCTTTCATCGAGGACGAGTGCTTTACCCCCTATCGGCAACCAACTAATAGCAGGAGTATATCAGACACAGCCGATGACTATCTCAACCCTATCGGCAACTAGCCGATAGCAGGAGTTCGTATCGACCCATTGGTCGATTGACTCATCAGTTTATCTCCTTATCAATTGCAACGTCAAATTGATTGGCACATCCACAACTCCATCAACCCGATCGAAGGGACCTGAAAGTCGAAGGACCTGTACTGGAGCCAAACAGATCTTCTAGGTCTCGACGTATTTGCGCAATCGCATCGAACCTCCATTGGCGAACTTGGAGAACTAATTCGGCATGAACATTCTTCTGGCACATATGGTGGGACCATTAGGAGTACACTCCAATGAACCAATGGACATGTACTAGAGCGAAGCAGACCTTACAGCCCTCGGCATGTTTGAGCAATCGCACCGGACCTTTATTGGCGAACACAGAGGACCGATTCAGTGGAAACATTCTTTTTGTCATGCACAGCGGGACAATGGAGAGTGCACTCTAACGAGCTGAAGAAACTACAGTAGAGCGAAGCAAGCCTCACAAGCCTCAGCATGTTTGGATGACCGTATTAGATCTTTATCGGTAAACGTGGAGTATTGATTGGGCATGAACAACATGTCGGATGTTTTCTCCGAGTGAAAGTAACATTCATCTGTTGCCCTTTAAGCATCCTAAACTGATCAGTGAATCGAGGGTTAGACCACATAGTTGAAGGTGATTTTGACGAATCAATACTTAGGACTACTTTGATGAAGCAACTCCCAAGAAAAGATACTAAGCAGATCAAGCGGAAAATAGAGGCCGCATATATAATAACCAAGTGACAGTCAACAGTCAGGACGGTCCAGACAAAGGGCTGGTCAGTCCTTTACCACGGCCGGTTTTATCTGTAAGACCAGCAGTGTTGCCCGTTGGGTACTCGTCTGTTACTCCCGAGTGTAGGTTGTGTCGCGGACAATGTCCTCCGCTATAGTCTATGTTTCTTTGGCTCCTTTAGTTGCCATCACTAGATCCCATCTGTCTGATTCCGGTCTCTCTCATCTGGCTCATCAACACGAGCAGAATCTTAGCCATCCCAAGAGTTTGTTTGCTTTAAATCTGAATTTTCATTATCTTTAGTAAAACTGTAGCGGCATTTCACGCATTATCTGGAAGCAACACCTGATAATGCATGGAATGCTGCTCCAGTTTTGCAAGGAGAATGAAAATTCAGATGCAAAGCAACCAGATTCTTGGAACGTCTGCACTTGTGTTCCAGCTGATGACTGAAGGAACAAATACAGCGAGTCTTCGGGCAATGTGGCTGCATCCCCGTCATTTAATGCATGGAATGTTGCTCTAGTTTCCCAAGGGAGAAAAAGATAATATGACAAGCAATCAGGTTCTTGGAATGGCTGGAAATGTGCTCGAGCTGATGACTCAAGCAACAGACACATGGAGTTATCGGGTAATGTTGCTGCATCTCTATCACATAGTCCGTGGGATGCTGTCATCCTGTCCATATGTCACTGTAACAGTGGCATCAAGAGAGCATGCAGTAGAAAAAACAACAAACCATTTCCTATAAAAACTGTGAAACAGGTACAATTGCTAGAATTGCTATACTGGTATCAGTGGTAATATAGTAAAATAATGTAAGATTTTTTACATTATAAATATAATATATGTTTACGTTACAAATTTAGATAGTGCCTAAGTTACAACGTTTAATTAGAGACAGCAGCAGCGGAACTTAGCGAAGCTAAGTCATCACTCCATAAGCAGTGGCTTAGATCTAGGAACGAAACGCCCACCTTTACCTTCTACCTAAACCAAGGGAAGAAAAACAATAATAATGGAGGAGTGAGTACTTCCGTACTCCATATGGCATGGAAAATGTGCAAGTGCGAGCCATAAAGAAAGGCTCGTGTTCATTTTTTGGCAAACTAATTATTTAAAACATTTACCAAAACTCTTAAGTGTGGGTTTCGAATATTCCTTTAGAGGGAGTCATCTCACCTTAATCCATCGGTAAGTAGCTTTACAACAACTCGGATGGAAAAGTCCAAATTTTAGTAATTAAAAATATCATTTCCTTCACCAATTTCTTTTCTCCTTCAAAAACATAAAACAACATTTTCTCAAAAGCAACCGTTAATCAATTCTCATGATTAACCAATCTTCTCAGCTTCGAGTCTAGTCTTCTTGACCTATCAACCCAAACTCAGACTTCTTAGCCTCATAGCACAACTTCTAGGCCTCACAACTAGTCCTCTTAGGTCACATCCTTACTTAGCCATCTTAGCCCTATGATGACATCTGACACCCCAAGTCACACAGACTTATTCCCAACTACGAAGGCTGGCCGTCTGTCATAAAGGACTCTAGTAATGAATTCTATCCCTAGAACCAATTTATGAAATATATTTTTAAAATAAATCTACACTACGATAAACACCTCAAATCTACCCATGACCATGGGCACGGGTGTTTAAATAATTTGGCTAAACTCTACAGAGGTTACACACTTTACCCACATATCATGAGCATCCCGTTTTATCTAACACATATGGACCAATACATGGCCGATAAAAGAGAGTTCACTGCAAGGCTTTTTTATAACCAACCCATAGATATCCCATGTCATACTATTGGGCCACTCTCTGAAACTAACTATCAAGCTAGTCTTAGGCCCTTATCTACTCAGGACACACCATATAGTGCCAACTCATCTCACGGTTAAGACAAACCCCCATCTTAAAAGGATGTCTTTATTTCCCTATCTCAGGTTTCTCAACCGTTAACATGCAAAACATCTAAGTTTTAGCTACTTACTCTTTCAAGAGCATCCCATGCTGCCTGTGCGAACATACAATTTTATGCTCGATGAACATCCAAAAGGAATCGGCCCTTGTGCACAACTACGAAACCAAACCACACAGAAGAAGATTTGCACCTCAAGTTTTCACATAAAATATTTTTTGCTTTTCCAAAACCGCTGACTCCCATAGTCGGGTTTTATTAATCTTTCACAACCCATATTTTCTATAATGATAATTTAGCACATATATTTATAATATAAAATAAAGTATGGTATGGATATACTCCTATGTCTAGAGGGTGCAAGTATCATGGCACCCCTATGGTGGAGCGATAAGGATTTGGTTTATTAGGGTCCTATCAGAAATAGCACAACTAATAGGTACATCCGTCGGTCATGTGTTTGTAGACCAATGGCTGGACAAATTAATGTGTACGCTAAACAAACATTTTTACAATAAAAGCATTTATAATATAGGAGAAATATGATCAAAGGGTGGCGTGTTGGTCGATGAGGAATTCTTTAGAATCGGTGTCCAAAAATTCTCTGGTGGTAAACTACTCGCAATACAAAAGAAATCTAAATAAAATTCTAAAAATACAAGATAAGTCTAAATAAATAATAGTAAATAATAGTGCTACTTGATAGATCAATATTTTAGAGAAAATATTGGAAGTTGGACAGAGTCAATCAGACTTAAAATTAAAAACATATAAATTTTAAAAGATTAATTAATTTCCTAGATCAAGAAAAAATGATTATTATAATTACAAAAGAAAAATAGTCTATGGAAGGAGCTCTAATGGACTTTTATGGAAGAAGGGAAAGGCTAGTGGGCCTAGATTATGGGCTTTGGCCTCTAGAGGAATGGTGTTGGATGTGATCTAGAATTGGGCAGGGTGGCTAAAAATAGGTCGGGCCAACTTGTGAGTGAGAGAGGTGGATGGTTCATAGTGGACCAAGTCCACAGTGAACTGGGAGAGAGAGGGGGTGAGAGTGGGGCCATATGGGTCTCACTTCTTATCTTTTTCTTTTCTTTTTTCTTTTTATTTTTCTTTCTCTTCCTTCCTTCTCTTTCTTTGCTCTCTTTCCTCCTCTTCTCCTATAGCTTTTCCCCTCTAGCTCTCTCCTCGCACATGCGGTCGGGCATAGGCGACGATGCTGGTGGCAGCAGGTATAGGGTGGCGTAGCAGCAGGCTGTGCAAGCGTCGGCGGTAGAGCAGCAGCGTGCATGTAGGCAACAGCATTAGAGGCGACGCACAGGCGAGGGCGGTTAGGCTAGACTTCAGGCAGGCGAAACGGCTGAGAGCAGCTTCGGGCAACAACGCTAGGCTACTGAAGGGGGTAGCGCAGGAATGGGAGGGCACTAGGGCACAAGGCACATGAGGTGGCGGCATTGTAGGCAGCACTGGGATGGCACAATCGCCAGGAGGAGGCAGGGTAGGTGGCACTGGCATAGTCGCAGGACCATTGCCGGTGTAGGTGGATGTCATCGGCTCTTCGATGGCTCACAGCCGGTGATGACGCAATGTGGCATAGAACAAGCGCATGTGTGTCTTGCTTGGCTAGGATGGATGTTTGGAGCAAGTGTGGCTATGTATTTTGTGGACATCTCTAGCGCCTTGCGACAGGCTGAGAGGTGACATGCATGGTCAGTGCATGCACGCATAATTGCATGTCTTGCGTGTGAGCAGACAGAGGGATGAAAAAGGCATGCAAGAGCTTGATTTTTATCTTCTCCTACCTCTTCCACTGCCTACCCTGCTCCTGCATCATGTGTGTGCCAAGGAAGGGATGAAAGGATAGTATTCTGTTGTGGCTTGCTCATGGAAGTGTTGGTAGAGAGAGTTGCACGATGCGGTGGCTGCTATTGGCTTAGAGTGAAGGATAAGAGATACTGAGGGAGTTTACCATGTTAGGAGATGGTGCAGCAAGGTATTGGAAAAGAAAGGGAAGCATGTACATGTAGGTGTTTGCTTTCTTGTAGGAGAACGAAAAAATCAATTGGAGGGAAATGAACTAAGGGTCTAGAAAAATACTAAGTGGGCTGAGGACATTTTTGTCGGCTGATCAAAGTTTGAGATTTCAATTTATATTTTTTGTATGGAAGGGAATTATTTCTCGCTATGGTCAAAACTCTCAAAATCAGAGAATTTATCCATAGGAATTTATGGAGAGTCAAGGTTTCGAGAATGGACTAAAAAGTTGGAGAAAATTTAGAAGAGGATAATCAGAGTCAAACCTGAAGAGATTTTTGGCTCAGGGTTCGGTGTGTCAAGAAATGACAAAATTTGAGGATTTTTAGCACACAAACCTAGATACATTCAAAGAATCAAAAGTTTTTAAGAAAAAATAATTAAAATAGGATTTTTCAATAGGCAAAATTCAGTTTCCTAGGAGAAAAACAATTTTGATAGAAAGAAACCAGGTTCTTGGGATGGATGAAATTCTAGTGAAGCTGATGAGCCAAGTAATAGAGACCTGAAATTGGACAGATAAGGTGCTAGAGGTGGCAATTGTTGGTGCCAATGCACACAACACAATATACACTCAGCAACAGTAGATGGGTACCTAACAGACCAGATTGTCTGCCCTGTGGAAAGGACAGTCTGGTCCATCAAATGAGTATTGCATTAAAAGTAGTAGGACAGTGCATAATAGGAACAATGCGTAAATCTCTGTTCACTGGAGTGTGTGACTCGAAATGTGGAGACTCGGCGTTAGTGGGAGCTCCTAGGATGTAGTCACTCCATCCGCTGCTAGCGTGTGACGATTGATGTGGGGGAGAGTCGACTGTGCTTGGCAGCTCTTTGGAGGCAGCTGATTTGTCCACTGCAGGCATGTGTAGCTCGGTGTGGGGAGACTTGACGGTGATGGGTAATTGCTCCATCCACTGTAGGTGTGTGTGGATTGATGTGGGGAGACTCAGTGCTGATCGGGGATCCTAGTAGGCAACTAATCCATCCACTACAAAAGTGCGTAGCATGACATGGGGAGATTTAGTGGTGGTGTGGGCCTCCTGGAGGTAGCTGCTGGCGATACTTTTGGCTAGAGATCTGTACCATCATGATGTGGCATGGGAGGCACCATCTAAGTGATCATGTACTGTCGCTCTGCTACTGAGGAGGGAGGAGCTGAGGGTGCAAATTCTCTGTGCTATTGTAGCTACTGTAATTCCTACCAAATCACGTCCAACATGTCATTGCTAGATGCAAGGTACCTGATGAGATGCATCACATGACCAATTCAAAAACTATCATGTGTTAGAATTAAAATTGGATTTTTGCTACTAAAAATTGTAAACTTGAGTTTAAACTCTAATACATACATCCTTTATGAAGGGTTAAGCTTAGTAAATAAGAGTTGTGTTGCATCAGAACTTTCTCTGCAGTCTGACTGTATAGTTAACAGGTGTTGAAGTACTATGGACTCAAAAGACATACCCTAGTCCCAACCAGTAGGTAGAGGAGGGGAGAGCTAGGGGTCTAAATCAGCATCTGGAGTGTAGTCATCATCTTCCACATCCTCTGAGTTGATGATATCAAAGTAAAAGAATTCTAGGGCATCAGCAATGTCATCTTCATCAACCACTGCATCACTTGGTGCCATTGGTATAGCTCTAACTCCATGCCTCTTGTCTGTCACTAGTGCTAGTGAGTAAACAACAAGGCTATCAATCAAAAGTCTAAATAGCACCGCATTAATCAACCCTGATCTCTGGAAGAGAGTGAAGACATAAGGTTCAAAGGGCAAGTGGTGGCCACCAATCTGATCATAGATGACCACCTCCATCTATGATAGTAGTAGGTCCACAACATTGAATGGGTCTCCACCGAAGATATGGTACAAGCCCTAGTGCATCACATATGTCACTACCTACCTCACACCTACTTGAGGGACCAAAGTATTGTGTTGTTAGTTGTTAATGTCAAAATTTAGTAAGCCCATGGATAGATTGGAAAGACGATTGGTCTAATAAAGAATAGTCCGATTGCTATAAGGAAGAAGCCGATAGAACGAAGATAGGAAGTATTCGGTTTAATTATAGAAGACTATCTAAATAAGGCCGAGTCTAAGGAGAAGCCGTGGAACTCACGGTAAGATAATTCATCTATGTAAATCATATTTTATATTGATATAAAGGTTTAGTTAGTTCAATTAACTTCCTTAGAGATATTTTTCTTTTATACTTTTTAGAAAATAATAACCGTTGGTTGTTGTAACCGTGTCGGACTTTGTAATGCCAGGGTATAAATATAGACCCCTTGGAAGCCTGTACTATATTCTTCGATCAATACAATTTTGACACATCGCCACCCTAGTTTTTCTAGGCTTTTACCGGTGGGTTCTGACTCTCGACGCAAGGCTGTATCGGTAAAGTTTAATCTCCGGTAAAGGGGTAAGTCCCACCACTATCCCAATATATTTTGCTCTGTCTAAGGCTGTATAGGTTAGGTTTGACCTCTTAGTCAGATCGAGTGTACCGCATCACATCCGTGCAAGATCTATCGGTTACCAAGCTCTCTCTATCGTCATAGGCCGCATGCTGCAACAATTAGTTTCGACGTATGAGGCTACTGACAGTAGATTGAGCTATAGGCCTATAGATCTCTGCCTGGTGTTTCATCAGAGTGGTTAGCCGATGAGTTATCTATACCTTGAGCAACACGCCCAGCGTATCGGTTCATTAGCCGATACGCACCTGTCTTTAGAGACTTCTATCGAACGTCACACCTGGTGCATCGGCCTACTAGTCGATGCACGCATATCTTCAGAGATGTCCTCACATTGGCTCAGCTAGCCAATTGGTTCCCTCCACCCTTCCTTCAGCACGATCCATCTGGCGTCCGCCATCCCGTTGTCATTGGCCTCGGTCTCTTAGTGTCTTGGTTAGGTCTGATCTTCGAGATTGGTTCTAGCAGCATCGTCATGGTGGGCGACGGGTCTCGTGCTATGGGAGGATCAGGCTCCGCTCCTTGTGCCCACCACATCCAGAGTAGCATCGGCTTTGCAGCAAGTGTGTCTTTTATACGATTCCTTGTTGCCCGATCAGACGTACCGTATCACATCTACACGAGGCTCACCAGCGCGTCAGGATCCCTCCTCTGTCGATGTTCTCGTGCTGTATCAGCTAGGTTCGACCTATGAGTTTGGTGATGGTGATTCAGGCCGGTGCCTCGACAAGTCTTCGTGCGGTGTCTGATCGAGGTGAGTAGCTAATGAGTTATCCTCACCGTAGGCCTCGCACCCATCTTGAGTATTGTCTAACGATCGATCCGCTAGAGATAGATCCAGACACATCGGACGCTTCTTGGTACTGTCTCGGTTCGGTCCGATCTTCTAGGGTTCGCGTATGACGTGTCCAACGTCGAGATCTAATGGGTCTCGTTCACCATCAGCTCGAGCGGCCGATAGGTTTAGGTGTAGGCCTGCGTCGGATGTTCGGCCGTTAGGTAGCCGATGACCTTGCCTCTTTCCCCCTCATCGTCACATTCTGTATAGGCTTCCGTTGTCTCCACGCCGTTAGTCCTCGGCCTCATACTGTCTCGGTTCGGTCCAATCTATCAAGGCTGGTCCTAACAGCGCCATTACAGTGGTCGCTGGCCCACCTAGCTTCGTGAGGGATTAGGCCCCACTCCACGCTTCGAATGCCACGGAGCATCATCGGCTCTTTGACTGATAGGTCCTCTAGTATATTCTACGTATCTATCTCTCATGCCTCCATCAGCTGTTCAGCTGATGCTCGAGCGCTGCCTTCCCTACTGATCGACCGGCTCATGGGTCTTATCCTCTCTCCTTGTCAATTATAGGATCAAATTGACCAGCACACCATTAGATCTCGAAGCTTAAGGACCTGCATTAGAGCTAAGTAGATCTCCTAGATCTTCGCGTGACCGAGCCGCCGTCTCTCTCCGGTTGGACCTCCATTCGGCTCGGTCGGATCTTCCCCGCGAGGTTTGGCGGCGAGCACCAGCCAAACTCAAGACACTTGAATTGGTGTATATGAAAGGATCATAAAAAAGACTAGCCTTCTCTAAAATGGGCACACTCCTCCCATCCAATGAGTTCCTCGCTCGATATTAGGGAATGCCTCCTAGTAGATCCTGGTTACACTAGTGGCAACTTGCAAGAGCTGAGCTATCTCCTCATAGGTGAATATGGGTCTCTCTCCTCTAAACATGATAGACAAAGTATGATCAGTGTCAATTCATATGGAAGCATAGATCGGGAAGATCTCATCAGCACCAAAGGGATGCTACTCTAGAATAGGGTGCACACATCTACCCTGCCAGCTGCTACAGAGAGGCTGGTCCAATCCAACCTCATGTGACTTCATAGCCCACGGTGGCCAGCCCACTAAAGTGATCCCTCATTAACATGTATAGATTGTTCCGTAGAACTCTCCAAAGACTATTCTAATTGGGTATAGCATCTACATGTCTCTAATATAGATACCACTAGATCTCTGGGACTTGTTTTGAGTGCACAAATCTCCTTGGCTCTGTACTATGTTTAGTCAGAATGGCAGGGTCATGTAGGCCCATGTGGTACCTACTATGCACCCCCAACATCAGGCACACTACCTGAATTACTAGTTGCTGCTACACCTGAGGCTCGTGCTACACCAGAAGCTCCGGCTGACTATGGTCCGGCAAACTAATCCACTTGCAACCTTTGTCTTGTAGAAACTCTCCAAAATAGCAAGGACTCTAGAATATCAATGGAAGCTAGGGGATTCTTCTGTATACGGTGGTGAATGTTCCTAGAGGACGATGCTCCTTTCCTGGACTCTTGCACCTTCCTTTTGCCCTTGTTATAGCGAGGCATCTGTATTGCACAAAATACACGTATCGACATGTTGTTAAAAGGTTTCAACAAATTTGTTGTGAGCGCTACTACAATTCATAGAAAATAGCAAAGAGGATAATTGCACAAATGCTAGCAGGATTTTATATAGTTGTAGATCTTTCCTTGTATTTTGACAAATACTACATTGATAATGGAAAATATATGTCCGGTAATAAATAATGGAAATATATGCCAACCTAATGTGTAGCTAATTATATATCACATATCCCTTTCATATTCATTTGTCAAATTAAATGATAAGAATATGGAAAATGCACATGCATATATCTTAGTCTTTCAAATTAACTTCACATACAATTTGTATGTATTTTTTATTAGTAATATGTAGCTAACATACTATGTAAAAAAAAGATTGTGTCGTGTTTGAATCTACCTTTGGAAAGGAGTCAGATCATAGATCTACATAGTGGAGGCCATTGACTTGCTTCTGTTCTCCTAGCTGGTGTAGTTGGGTGGCACGGGTGTGGTGGGGTGGTGGTTACAGTGGGTGACACGGGTGTGGTGGGGGCAACAGCGAAGGTGGGTGGCATAGGGCGTTTGGCTGGTAGAGGTGGGAGGTGTGGGACATTTATTACATTAATTTTAAAATTACCACAAGTAATAATTACTAAGCTAGTAATAGTAACAGAAAGGAAAAAAAGCAAAATTATGAGGGTACGCTCAGTTTAAATAATGACAATTTTGTAACATACACGTGAGACATTAATTACATTAATTTGATTGATAGCTACGCTTTTGGCAATGTTCCTTCATCCACTAGCCCTTCATTACGATGGCATCTCTACTATGTTCCAATTGATGTTAGCATCGTCGGTGTCAGATATGTTGATGGTTTTAGGAAAAGGTATGTTAACACTAAAATTTAGTAAGTGGATTAATAGATTCGGTTAACGATTGAAGAGTCAATCAGCTTATAGAAAGAGGTCAATAGATAGATAGAGAGGCCGAACGAGCAGATACAAATGTTGATGGTCTCGGATAAGGAAAGAGCCGATCAAACAGATAAAGATGGACTATGCTTAGTTAAAGATGAAAGATTATCCAGATGAGACTAAATCTAAGAAGTAATCGTGGAAACCACGGTAGAGTGATCTTGTATCTATAAGATATCTATTATAGTTAGACAAGAGTAGTTAATTTCATTAACTTCTTAGAGATAGTTTCTTTTTTTGTCTAGAAAATAATATCCGGTGGTTGTTAGTAACCATCTAGAACTCGTGTAATCCTAGGGTATAAATACAAAAAATATTGCAATGATTTTTTTACTATTGTGGTAAAGTGTGCTTCTATTTATATCGCAAGATTACATAACTTTTAAATGGTTACAAACAACGTCTGGATATTGTTTCCTAAATAGAAAAGGAAACTATCTTTAAGAAGATAATAAAATTAACTACCCTTGCCTAATTACAATAGATATCTTATAGATACGAAACCACTCTGTCATGGTTTCCACGATTCATTCGTAGATTCGGTCTAATCTGGATAATCTTCCTTCTTCAACTAAATCGAATCCATCTTTACCTGTCTGATTGGCTCTTTCCTTATCCGAGACCATCAACATTTCCATCTATTAGATCAGCTTCTCCATCTATCAATTAGCCTCTTTCCATAAGCCCATCAGCTCTCTAATACTTAACCAAATCTGTTTGTGGGCTTACCAAATTTTGGTAATAACACATGCCCCCCAATTTCAGAGTATAAGGCCTCATGCTTTGAAATTATCTTCTTCAGGCTCCCATGACTCTGAAATCTCCTTTCTTGCTTCTTGCAATCGTCTTTCATGAGCTAATACTATTTGTATTAAATGTGCTAAACTATCCAATTCATGGGAGAAAACTTACTTCTGATGCAACTTAATAATCCTTGGAAAGCTAGCTCTGCTAACTGTTCATCGGTTAAGTCCAAACTGTAGCATCAGTATCATATATTGCAAAATCTTTAAATATATTCTAGAATCGATTCCTCTGCCTTATGCCTCACCAATATCAAATTTATAAGCCACATCTCATGGATCCCTGTAAAGAAGTACTTGTAAAATTGTTCCTCTAGATCGGCCCATCGTCTAATTGAATTTGGTGTCTACGATGAAAACCAAAGAAAAGCCGATCTAGATATTGACAATGGAAACAACCTAACTCTTAGAGTCTCTTCTGCAGATGCTTCTCTGCACTGAGCTAAGAATCGATAGACGTGTTTAACTATAGACATATTGTCTTGCCCTGAGAACTTAGAGAAGTTCGGTATCTTAAATCGATGTGGTAACAGTACTCTATCAAACTACTTAGGGTATGGATACTGATACATAAAATTTTCCTCCTTTGATTTCAAACCGAACTGTTCCTTCATCACTTTGAATATCTTTCTAATCCACTCATTGTCTCCATCGTGCTACCCCCGGCTGAAGATAGCCATCGGCCCAATTGAACATTGACATCTGTGGACCAATATTTGCCGATGCATTAACTGGTGACTCTTAAGTAACTAATCTATCCACTCTTTTCCTAATCAAGTTCTGAAGCATATTTATTAACCCTCTAGATTGATCGATCAATACGTGATGTATAGCTTCATCAACTAATACTAGGATGGATTTCTGTGGACTTAAAGATACAGGTTGAGTTTGTTCACCGATTAGAGTTGGTCTTTGGAACAAATTCTTCTGGATCGATCCTTCTTGCATCATACTAAAGGATTGCAAGGACAACTTCTCAAAATCCTTCAAAGATTGCTCCACCTGTTGCCTCTGTGTATCTATCAAGTATTTCAATGCGATCGGAATAATGATATCTTTATAAACTTCATCGGACAAACGTGCCTTGGCATCAACCTCTTCTTCAGACATACTGATTAAAATTCTAAGCCAGTGCCAAAAGAGCATGTTGGTGCATAAATCGATCCTACCAAAGGCGCACCAAGAAATGTGTTCGCCAATGAAGATCCGATGTGCCTAAACACGCGATGGATCAATTGCTCAAGAGCCTAGTCAGGGTCTTGTATATTTGCCGGTAAAATAGAGCCGCCTCAAGTAAATTATGGTACTAGAAGGGATATATCAGTAAATCTAATTAGAGGGCAACAGCATGATGTACTTCCAGGGTATCATCAAACTGCCTATTATGGGGGGTATCAGTAGAATTATTTAGGTGCTATTCTACTCGCTGCCAAACCTCATGGGGAAGGGTCCGACCGAGCCGAGCGGAGGTCCAACCAGGGAGAGACGGTGACTCGGTCACGTGAAGATCTAGGAGATCTGCTTAGCTAGTACAGTTCCTTAAGCTTCAAGGTTCAATGGTGTGCTAGTCAATTTAACCCTATAATTGACAAGAAGAGAGGATGAGACCCATGAGCCGGTCAGCCGATGGGCCTGTCCAGCTCTCCCTATCGGCAGCGCTCAAGCATCGACTAAATAGTCGATGGACGTGTGAGAGATAGATGTGTGTAATATACTAAAGGACCTATTACCAAAGAGCCAATGACGCTCTGCGGCATCCAAAGCGCGGAGCGGAGCCCGATCTCCCGTGAAGCCACCTGGGCCAACGACCGCGGAAATAGCATCGTCAGGACCAGCCTCAATAGATCAGACTGAATTGAAACAGTATGAGACCGGAGACTAACAACACGAAGACGATAGAGGCCTAAACCGAACATGACAACAAAGGAGGAAAATGGGAGGTCATTGGCTACCTAACGACCGAATGTCTGACTTAGGCCTACACCTAATCCCATCGGCCGCTCAAGTCGATGGGGAATGAGACCCGCTAGATCTCGACGCCGGCCACATTAGACACAAGGCCTAGAAGATCGAACTGAACAGAGACAGTCCTAGGAGGCATCCGACGTGTATCTCTAGCGACTCGATCGTTGGATGATACACAAGACGGATGCGAGGCTTGCGGTGAGGATCGGCTACTGACTCCGATGAGACGCCGCATGAAGGTCCGCCTGGGCACTGGCTCGAACCACCATCGTCGATCTTGTAGGTTGAACCTAACTGATGAAACACTAGACCGTTGATGGAAGAGGGAGCCCGACGCGCTGATGAGCCTCGCGCGGACGTGATGCGACATGCCTGATCAGGCCACAAGGAATCGTATAAAAGACACACTAGCTACAAAGTCGATGCTGCTCCCGATATGATAGGCGATGAACAAGGAGTGGTGCCCAATCCTCCCACAGCACGAGACCGGTCGCCCACCGTGGTGACGCCGCTAGCACCGATCTCAAAGATCAAACCTAACCAGGACAGTACGAGACCGAAGCCAACGGTAATGATAAGGTGCACACTAGATCAGTCGTGCTAAAGGAGGCGTGGAGGGAACCCAACGGCTAGCTGAGCCGATGAGAGGACCTCTCTGAAGATATGCATGCATCGATGCACCAGGAGTGACGTTCGATGGAAGTCTCTGAAGACTGGTGTATATCTGGTCATGCCAAAAAATATCTCGGGTGACCACTCAAGTGCAGGCTAGTCGGCTTCTCTCCGTGGCTTGAGGTACACGCGCCGGGGCCCGTGATGTATGCTTGGCTCCGGTGCGACGGTGCGGGTGTAGGTATGCTAGTCAATTTGACTCTGCAATTGAGAAGGAGGTGAGACGAACAGGTCAGTCAGACGGTGGGCCGATAGGAGCACTCGCTATTGGTTGGCCACCGATAAGATCGAGGTGGTCATCGGCCGCGTCTGGATGGCTCCTGCTATTGGCTGGTCGTCGATAGGTATCGGGACGTCCTTCCATCGGCTGGGGAGCCGATGAAGGCATGGATAGATGTTGTCGAAGAATCAAATGGCTTCGGGTGTAGCAAAAGCGAGATCCTGATCCATCGGCCGTAGAGCCGATGGAGGCACCAAAGGGTATTAAAAGCAAAGTGCTTAGGATCCCTCCTGTAGTCGACGGAAGCTATAGCGGTCGTTCATCGGCTGGAAAGTCGATGAAGGCATATGTGAAGTAGCAAGAAATCGTATAAAAAACACATCAGCTGCAAAGCCAATGCCGCTACGGATATGGCAAGGGTGAAGCGAACCCATCGGCTAGCTGAGCCGATGAGAGAACGTCTCTTTGAAGATAGGCACGTATCGGCTGTAAGGCTGATGCGCTTGGCTTGGCGCTCGAAGGAAGTCTCTGAAGACTGGTGCATATCGGTTGAGGAGCCGATGAACGCTGTACAAAGATCTATAGGCCTAAAGCTTAATCTACCATTGGCAAGCTCGTAGGTCGAACATAACCGATGCAGCACGAGACCTACAATGGCGGAGAGAGCTTGATAGGCCGATAGACCCTGCACGGACGTGATGCGATATATCTGATCGGCCTATGAGGTCAAACCTAAACGATGCAGGTTTAAACAGAGCGAGACATATCGGGATAGTAGCGGGACTTACCCGTTCGCCGGAGATCAAAGCTAACCGATGCAGCCCCGTGTCGAGAGCAAGACCCCGTTGGTAAAAACCTAGATGAACTAGGGTGGCGATGTGCTGAAGTTGTATTGATTGAAGAATCTGTTGATTCATTATACGTTTCTAGGGGGTCTATATTTATACCCTAGGTTTACGAAGTCCGACGCGGTTATAACAACCATCAGACGTTATCTCCTAAAAAAATAAAAGGAAAATATCTCTAGGTAAGTTAACTAAACTAACTAAACCTTACTATATAAAATACTCTGCCGTGAGTTCTAGGGCTCCTTCTCAAACTCGGTCTCATCTGGATAATCTTCTATTCTTGGACTGAATCTCTCTTTGCTTCATCCGATTGGCTTCCTCCTGTATCAACCAGGCTCTTCTTTTACTTTAGCTGATCTTTTTTCTAATCTTTCCCTAGGCTTTCCAAATTTTAGCGTTAACAGTATCAGCTGAGAAGCCGATACGCTGGGCGTGTTGCTTAAAGTATAGATAACTCATCAGCTAAGCACTCTAATAAGACGTTGGCAAAAACCTATAGATCTACAGCTAAACTCTACTATCAGTAGCCTCATAGGTCGAACCTAATTGATGCAGCATGGGATTGACGATGGTAGAGAAAGCTTGTTAAACCGATAGATCTCGCACGGACGTGATGCAGTACACTCGATTTGACTAAGAGGTCGATCCTAACCGATGCAGGCTTAGACAGAGCAAGATATACCAAGATAGTGGCGGGACTTACCCCTTTACTAGAGATTGAACTTAACCAATGCAGTTCCGCGTCGAGAGCCCGTTAGTAAAAACCTAGACAATCTAGGGTGGCGATGCGCCGAAATTGTATTGACTGATTGGTTAATCGATTGATCGATATCTTATAGGCTTCCTGGAGTTCTATATTTATACCCTGGCATTACAAAGTCTGACGTGACTACAACATGTGCATCGGACGTTATTTCCTAAAAAATATAGAAGGAAAATATCTCTAAGGAAGTTAACTGAACTAACTAAACATTCCTATTATAAGATATAATTTACATAGATAACTTATCCTGCCGTGAGTCTCACGGCTCCTCCTCAAACTCGGCCTCATTTGGATAGTCTTCTATAATTGGACCGAATCCTTCCTCACTTCCTTCGATTGGCCTCTTTCCTGTAGCAATCTGACTCTTCTTTATTAAACCGATCGTACCAAATTTTGGCGTTAACAATTCAAACAATTATCACAAAGTATATCCTAGGCATAATCGGTTATCAACTCCACCTCCACAATAAAAATGAAAAATCCCAAGGGGGGAGGAATGGTCAGCAAGGGTTGTAGAACTGGTGAGAGAGTAGTTTGGTATAAAACCAAAGGAGCAAACATTTATGTATCGGCATCCGTATCCTGAGTGGTTTGATAGAGTTCCGCTGCCACACCGATATAGAGTACCAGATTTTTCTAAATTCTCAGGGCAAGACAACATATCTACAGTAGAGCATATTAGTTGATTTTTAGTCCAGTGTGGAGAAGCATTGGCTGAGGAAGCCTTGAGAGTTAGATTCTTCCCACTGTTCTTGTTTGGATTGGCTTTTACATTGTTTCCTCATTACCACCGAATTCAATTTGAGGGTGGGCCAATCTAGAGAAATAGTTTCACAAGTATTTTTTTGCTAGGATTTATGAAATGAGGATAACTATTAAAGCTGGAATTTGATTCAGCCTGTAAACAGGATCGACCGATGGAAATACTGATCAGCTCATGGGATAAAGCCGATTGGTACTGTAGAGAAACCAATCAAACTAGTTGAAGATTGGATCGGTTTGAGCACAGAGAACTATCCAAATAGAGTCAGGTCTAAGGAGGAGTTTTAACAACAAGAGCTAGACAAGCCTAGGGAGAGGATGGAAAAAGATCAGCTTGAGTGAAGGGAGGTCCAATTGCTACAGGGAAGAAGCCAATCAGGTGGAGCAAGGAGAGATTTGGTCTAAGAATAGAAGATTATCCAGATAAGACCGAGTTTGCGGAGGAGCCGTGGAACCCACGGCATGATATTTTATCTTTTGTAAATCTTATCTTATATGGATAGGAAGATTTAGTTAGTTAACTTCTTTAGAGATATTTTCCTTTATTTTTGTTAGGAAATAACGTCCGATGGTTGAAAACACGTCGGACTCTATAAACCCAAGGTATAAATATAGACCCCTGGAGATATGTAAATGAATCTCTTGACCAATACAATACTCGGCGCATCACCACCCTAATTTATCTAGGTCTTTTACCGACAGGGTCTGGCTCTCGACGCGGGGCTGCATCGGTTAGGTCCGATCTTCGGCGAAGGGGTAAGTCCCACCACTATCCTGATATGTCTTACTTTGTCTAAGGCTGCATCGGTTAGGTTCGACCTCTTAGGCCGATCGGATGTATCGCATCACGTCCGTGCAGAGTCTATCGGTCTATCAACATCTCCCTGCCATCGTCGGTCTCGTGCTGCATCGATTAAGTTCGACCTACGAGGGTATTCGACGGTGGAATGAGCTTTAGCCTTATAGGTCTCTATATAATGTTTCATCAGAGTGCTAGCTGATGAGTTATCCATACGTTGAGCGTCACGCCCAGCGTATCGGCTCTTCGGCCGATACGCACTAGTCTTGAGACTTCCCCCGAGCACCACGCCAAGCGCATTGGCCTTCCAGCCGATGCGCGCTTGTCTTTAGAGAGATGTTCACTCATCGGCTCAGGTAGCCTATGGGTTTGCTTAGCCCTTACTTCAGCACATCCGATCCGGTGTCCACCGTCCCGTTACGCTGGTCTTGGTCTCGTACTGTCTCGGTTAGGTCCAATCTTCAAGGTTCGGCGTTAGCGGCGTCGTCATGGTGGACGATGGGTCTCGTGCTGCCATATCCGGAGCGGCATCGGCTTTGCAGTCCATGCCTTTTATACGATTTCTTCCTATTTCACATATGCCTTCATCGGCTTTCCAGCCGATGAATTACCGCTACAGCTTCCGTCGAGTATCAGGAGGGATCTTGTGTGCTTTGCTATTCTCTGAATACACTCCAGCGCCTCCATTGGCTCTGCGGCCGATCTCTCGTCGACACCTGTCCACGCCTTCATCAACTCCTCAGCCGATTGAAGAGCATCCTAATTCCTATCGGCAAATAGCCGATAGCGAAGGGCCTTCCGGACATGGCCGATGACCAACCCAATCCTATCGGCAGCCAGCCGATAGCGAGGGCCCATATCGGCCCATTGTCCGACTGACCTGTTCGTCTCACCTCCTTGTCAATTGTAGGTTAAATTGACTGGCACGCCCGCATCCGCACTGGCGTGCGTTCCTCGAGCCACGGAGAGAAGCCACCCGGCCTGCACTAGAGCTAAACAGACCTCCCAGGCATCGGCGTGTTCGCGCCGGGCACGTGTGATCCAGCATGAACAATAACAGATTTAACATTGGTTAAAAAAGAAACTGAATGAATTAGTTCCAGAATATATCCAGTGGTTTCGGGATATTAGAAGCCAATGTTATAGTCTGAATTTAAGTGATGGGCAGCTAGCTGAGTTGGCCTTCTAGTGTTTATTGGCTCTAATCAAGGAACATTTTTCATCACAAGAATTTGAGAGTTTAGCACACTCAAAACAGAAGGTATTGGCTCACGAAAGCTGATTTTAGGAGGCCAAAAAGGAAAATTTTTAGTGGAGGATTTTATTCATTGGACTCAAACGATGAGGGATTCGATGTTGAAGTTGGATTGGCAGAATGGGTTAGAAATACAAAATCAATATCATGCCCGTGGGTGAAAAATATCGGCAAGGAGGAGTGAAATGACTTTGATATCAATAAAGTCGATAAAATCTTTGATCTGTTACTTCAGGAGAAGCAGATACAACTCCCGCTAAATCATGTGATTCCATCAGTCGAAGAGCCTAAGAAGAAGAAATATTGCAAATAGCACAATACGATATCGCACCATACTAATGAATGTAAAGTATTTTGGCAATAGATACAATCGGTTGTTGAACAAGGAAGAATTAAATTCGAAGATAAAAAGCTGATGAAAATTGATGGACATATGTTCCTCGTGAATATGGCTTACATGGATCATCGAGAGAATGGGCTAATGAAGGAGGCATTGGGATAATAAATCAAAAATTACTTCATCGAACCTAATAGAAAAGTATTCTAAGCACAAAAAGGAAGAAAAGTGGACTTTACCAAACAAAGAAAAATATAATCTATATTGGGATTGTCCATTTTTTTGGTTCTACTAGGATCAGGGTGTGAGATTGCCACTGATTGAAGATTGTCCTAAATGCAACAATCTAAGATCTCAACATGTTGAGCAGGAAAGGTTTTCACAAGATCAGCTGCTTACAAAATGAGCATCAGTTCATAGCTGATTGGGGCCGATCCACGAAGAATATTTTGAAGGAAGTGACGATAAAGAATTGCATGAAAAACAGCAAATCTAGAATTCTCAGTGGTGTCCAGGTGGAATCTTCACAAAAAATCAAAAAAAAGGGCACAACGATTATGGCACAGAGAGCAACAAGAGAAGCAATGGCAAGACCATGAGGAAGTCGATCATTGTCTTAAAAGGACTAAACGAGTATGGCACATCAAGAGAAAAGATGATGAGGTTGACACATCGGAAACAACAAACATGGCATTCTTCTTGCCTCAGGAATATAAACCACTTTCATCCGATCATGCTACGTTTGATATACCTAAGGAGTCTAAACATTGGCATTTCAACCCGTTATATATCAAGGGAAATGTAGATGAAAAGCCAATGACAAAAATGTTAGTTGATGAGGCTGCAGCTGTCAATTTGATGCCATATGCAACTTATTGCAAGTTATGGAAACTGCTGAAGATCTGATAAAGACAAATATGGTGTTGAAAGATTTTGGTAGAAATCCATCGGAGACAAAAGGCGTGTTGAATGTTGAGTTAATAGTGGGGAGCAACACATTGCCTACCACGTTCTTCATTATCGATGAAAAAGGATCATATAGTTTACTCCTTGGTATGAACTGGATTCATGCAAATTGTTGTGTACCAATGCATCAAAGTCTGATACAGTGGTAAGGAGAGCAAGTCGAGATAATCCCAGCTAATCAATTGACCAATTTTAAAATGACCGATCTGCCGATCTGGGAGGCTAATGGAGTCGATTCTTGTCTAAAAAAGCATGGAAAGATGATTACCTTAAGGTTACTAGCAAGGAAATATATCCGATCTAGCAAATCAGCTCGAAGTTATTAATCTAATGGGCACTATTGAAGATTTTGAAGGCAAATTGAGTCAAGGGTTTACGTCGGCTAATGATTTAGAAGAGGTTGATATAGGTCTAGGAGATAGGCCAAGGCTGACATACATAAGTAATAAATTATGTACCGAATTTCATGAAGAATCAATAAGGTTATTAAAGGAGTATCAGGAATGTTTTGTCTAGGAATATCATAAAATACTAGGTCTAAGCCAATCGATTGTTGAACATTGGCTTTCTATCAAACTAGGGTATTGGCCATTCAAACAACCTACGAGGAGATTTAAAGCGGAGTTATATGAGGCAATTAAGGTAGAGATCACGAGGTTGTATGATGCAAAATTTATTAGACCATGCCAATATGCTGAGTGGATATCTAATATCTTCCCAATGGAAAAGAAAAATGGAAATTTGAGAATATGTATCAATTTCTGGGATTTGCATAAAGCTACCCCTAAAGATGAATATCTAATGCTGATGGTAGATTTGCTAATAGATGCGCCATCGGGCCATAAGATTATTAGCTTCATGGATGGCAATGTAGGGTATAATCAGATTTTTGTGGCAAAAGAAGATATACCTAAGACTATATTCCAATGTCCTGGAGCAATTAGCTTATATGAGTGGGTAGTAATGACGTTTGGATTGAAAAGTGCCGGTGTGACTTACTAGAGAGCAATGAATTATATATTTCATAATCTCATTGGCTTTTGAGTGGAGATATATATAGATAACGTGGTGGTTAAATCCAAGAGTATTAAAGGCCATATAGCCGATTTGAGAAGAGTACTGAAATGGGCAAAGAAATATGGACTAAAGATGAATCCTTGTAAATGTGTTTTGATGTATCGACTGGGCAAATTTTAGGCTTTATGGTGCATGAGAGAGAAATTGAAATTAGTCAACGAAGCATCAGATCCATCAAGAATATAAAACCAACACTCCACAAGATAGAGCCACAGACCTTGATCAGCAAGATTAATTTTATAAGGCGATTTATTTCAAATTTATCAGGAGAAATTGAGCCTTTTACTCCCTTTCTAATGTTGAAAACAAGTCAAGAGTTTGTGTTAGGGCAGAATATCAAAAGGTGTTTTATGAGATTAGAAATTATCTAAATTCTCCACTAGTTTTGATTCTACCGCAGAGGGGCATGCCATTCAAATTATATCTATCGGTCAATGAGAAATCCATCAGATCGGTTTCGATACAAGAGTTTGAAGTAAAGGAGCGAGTTGTGTTTTATCTAAGCAGAAGGCTTTTGGATGTTGAAACAAGATATCCTACGGTGCAGAAATTATGCCTTTGTTTATATTTCTCATGCACAAAGTTAAGGCATTATCTCTTATCGGTTGAATGCACAGAGGTTTGCAAGGCTGACGTGGTGAAATATATGTTATTGGCTCTAGTCTTAAAAGGGTGGGTCGATAATGGATCTTTGCTTTAATGGAGTTCAATCTAAGATTTGAATCATCTAAAGTAGTTAAAGGATAAGTTGTGGCTGATTTCATTGTGCAACATAGGGAAAATCATGAAAATTATGTAGAGCTGATTCCTTGAACTTTATTCTTTGATGGATCGATTTTCATGCATTGATCTAGTATCGGCTTAGTGATTGTATCACCTCAGGGGACAAGCTTTCAATTCACTTTTACAATTGAACCATATCGTACAAACAATCAAGCAGAATATGAGGCAGTGCTAAAAGAACTTTAGCTTTTGAAAGAAATTGGCGCCAATACTATAGAGATCATTAGGATTCATTATTGGTTATCAAGCAGCTATCCAGGGAATATGAGTGTAAAGATAATGTCTTGAGGTTATATTATGAAGAATGTTAGAATTTATTAAAACAGTTCAATATAGTGTCGTTGGATCATATTCCTAGGGAGTAAAATTTAGAAGCTAATAATCTTGCTCAGATTGTTTCGGAATATTGGCCAGATAGAATGACAGAAGTTGAAATAGCTGATATTAATAATCATGTTGAAGCTGATGATTGTAGACTTGAGATTATCAAATATTTGCAAAATCCTTCACAATTAGTTTTTAGGAAATTTTGGTATAGATCTACTAAGTGTGTGTTACTTGATGAAGAATTGTATTATCAGACAATTTATGGAGTTCAATTAAGATGTTTGGGTTTAGAAGAAGCCACAGTTGTTATGTACGAAGTACATGAAGGTATTTGTGGGGCTCATCAATTGGTTCACAAGATAAAATGGTTATTAAGAAGAGTTGTATATTTTTGGCCAACAATGTTGAAAGATTGCTTCAGATATTATAAGGGATGTCAAGATTGTCAGAAATTTAGGAACGTACAGCGAGCACTAGCATCGACTATGAATCCATCTGTTAGGTCATGACCGTTCAGAGGTTGGGGATTTGACATGATCAGCAAGATTTGTCCTCCAACAAGTAAAGGGCATAAATTCATATTGGTGGCAGATTATTTAAAAAATGGGTATAAGCAATTCCTTTAAAGAAAATTACATCTAAGGACATGATTGAGTTTGTTAAAGAGCATATTATCTATCAGTTTGAAATTCCTCAGAAAATAACTACCGATCAAGGATCTATTTTTGTGTCTAGTGAGTTTAAACAGTTTGCTACTAGTATGGGGATTAAGTTGTTAACTTCATCACCTTATTATGCTCAAGCCAATGGATAAGTCGAAGCTTCAAATAAAAGTTTAATCAAGTTGATCAAACATAAGATTGATAAATAGCTACGGAGATAGCATACTACATTAGCCGATTCATTATGGGCCTATCGGATGACATGCTATGGATCTACTCAAGTACCGTCATATCAATTGTTGTATGGGCATGAAGCGTTTTTGCCTTAGAAACTAAAATTAGCTCTAGGAGAATATCTTTGTAGGATCAGCTGATAACAGATGATTATTATAACTTAATGATAGATGAACTTAATAATTTGGCCAGAATGAGCTGAGAATGCTCAAGAGGATTAAAGAAAATAAAGCTAGGGTAGCTAGGCATTACAACAAAAAGATGATGACCAAATTGTTTACTGAAGGAGATCTTGTTTGGAAGTTGATTTTGTCAATTGGGTCTAGGGATAATAAGTTTAGAAAATGGTCATCTAATTGGGAAGAAACTTATTGGATTAATCGTTGTGTGTCTAGTAATGCTTATATATTGGAGATCTTGAAGGAGAAGAATTTACCAAAGCGCTCAATGAGAAATATCTTAAGAAGTATTGTCCTAATGTTTGGATCGATGCCTAAATCGGCTAAGTGCTGCCAATATCTAATACAATTCAAGACAAGAGTTGATATTGTTATTTTGACTGAAGATAGCCAATATTAGTTAATATCATCTTTATAATAAAACGAATAAAAACAACAGGGATCAAGTGAGATGAAATGGTAGCAAAGCCAATCAAGTTATATTGCAGCAAAAGAGTACGGACACCGAGTGTTTTGAGAAATGACATCACAATTTTCAGCGTCAAGATATTACAAGAATTTTTTAATTGAATCAGTCACGCGCAGGCGAATTTTGTCAATTTCGTTAATAGCATGGATGTCATCTTCAATGGAGCTAAGAATGATCTTTAAGTTCTTGTGCCAACGAACAACTTGACACACCGTTGCTGCAACTTTGGCCTCCTAGTCTTGTATCACTTGCAGTTGACCGATAAGATGTGATTCTGTGAGTTTAATATTTTTACGTATCTTATTGAGCTCTGCTACCAGATTGGCTTCTTGGTCCAATTTGGATTGGCTTTTTTCTTTTTCTTTTCTTATGAGGCACCTATTCAGCGCGATCAACTATGCGCTACCTAGTCATGATCAGCTGGAACTTATGTGATTCCAACAAGACAGTGGGGTCAGTGCGTTAATGAGTTTCTCGAGCAGATGGTGTTCAATCTCAGCGAATCCGCATAGATTAGTCGACAATCTTCCACCAGTGCGTTGATTAGGATTTCCAGTTGGCGTATGATGTCCAATGTTGTTCACATATATTGGTTGGTAAAGATGGTTTGTTCACTGCACTAGTAGTTATATCTTTATCTGTCTTTAGATATTTGCCGATGTCAAAGAAAAATAAATTAGCTAAACAATACAGATCGACATCTGTAAATGGAATAATAATAGATTAAGGCAAAAGTACGGATATAAGATGAAGTTATCTAGGATAGTACATCGGTAGTAACGTGATAAATGATATTGGCATCGGCTTGGTGAGTCAAATATTTTTTAATGTTTGGTTCATGGGTTCTCAAATATGCTCGATGGATGTATCTGGCCAATTTGACCGAATGAGGCCATACACCATTGCTAACAAAGTAACTAATTAATGATAATTAATATATTTTATTATTAATTGGTGATTATCATTCTTAGTGTCAATTAGAGATCATTAGTATATTTTGTTATTAATTAATAATATACTATTTTCATTCCAACCACCCTGGTCCATCCAACCAAACAAAAAGTTCGGCTCATCATATCCATCTAACCAAATAACATGAATCGCCATATACAAGCCTCGCCATATCCGATCCAATCTTGCCCACGAATGGTACCCTAAGTTGATGTTGCTGTGAATGGCAGTTAGGTCACAGTGAGAAAATAAGAGAAGTAGAAATGCTAAATTAGAGATAAATTGCTATAGTATAATTTGACCATTAGAAGGTTAAAACTTAAGCAGAAAAAGCATGCAGAATTCTTTTGTCGTTCTCCGAGAAACATATTATTAGGGAAAATTTCAGTTACCTTCAGGTCACCACCTGTAAGCACCAGCCCACTTATTCTCTTACACATCTTGAGCAAATATAATAAACTGGATCCAAAAGGCATGCCCCTTTACCATAATGTCCAGGTTCAGGGTTTGAATATCAGGAAGAAAGCCAATCATCTCCATCGGGTTTTTATTAATAATCGCGTGATCTGTAAATAGCATATTCAAATTAATGAAAATACCATTAATAAACTTAATATTTACTAGCCACTAAAGTATTGACATCAAGATCTGTATTGTAAAAAAATAACTTAGTAAATATATCACCATTATGTAAACCCTGAGCTGACAACTTATTATGTGCCATCATTTAAGAATAAATCTTAATTTTCTAATTTTTACATTGTGAAAATATTGGTCATACCTAGCAGGAAATGGTAACACACTAAATTAGACCTCTTGATCGATCCATCTTTATGACTTCAATAATGTAACAGTAAGATGTCTATATACAGGACATGAAAAATTGAACCACTATTGTTGTTACATAATAATGCTAAAAAATTGGTTTTAAGCAAAATTATTAAAATAGTTTAGGTTAAAATTAGAAAAATAGTTTATATTAAAATTGATATTATTTAATTGCTTTTTATTTTAAATTATTTATTGAAAATTTATGGTGAATATGTGTGTGTCTTGATAAAGATAGGTTAAAAAATCTATGCCAAAAGAATATTTTTTATTTATTTATGTGCAGGAATTAAATTTAAAAAATAGATGAAAAATTGTTGAAAAAATTTGGTGAAATTTCGGATGAAAATTGAGAAAAGAATTTTCTGAATTTGAAACAGTAACGAGCTGATTTTTTGACAGCATATCAATGGTAGTGTGAGACTGTGAGACCGAACTGTTAATATTTCGAGATCATTCTTGTTGGTTTGTTTATAAATTTTATGTAGTTTATTCTAGAAAATATAAAATTTCTATGTATGGATATTTGGTTATAGTATGTTCAATAAAATGGTGTAAATTTATTGAATTTTTATTTTATCTTCTGCAATCATTGATTACTTTTTCAAAGAGATTCGATTCTATAGTTGCAACATAAATCAAACTACACATTTCAGACAGAGCTCACACGCACTTTCGAACTCCAACTAAATTGCTGTGTACAGATTGCAATTAGTAGAGAGGATAGACACTCACATGGAAAGGAATTAGTAGAGGTAGGTCAGAGTGAGATTCAGATGGTGGACAATCTTAAAACGCTCCAGTAGTTTCACAGAATTGAAGATAGCATGGTCAATTAGCTGTTTATCAATTAGAATAAAAAATATGCTTACTATGACCAGTTGTGATATCCCGCCAAAATGGACCGAAATTGGATCATATGCATCACACGACAATACGTCCTCAAGCCCTGGTGCTGAGATATTGGCCACTGTTGGGTAAACACTAAAGCGATGTCCAACACAGAGAGATCTCAGCGTTGTTGCCTCGATGTTGAGTTGCTGCAGCCCTAACAGATTATCCAGACCCAAACAAGTAAGAGAATCTGAGTGGATGGTGAGATTAGACACCCCTTCAGCATGGCATATGCGGAGTTTTCCCAACACTGGGAATCGTTAGGGTGATACATGTCCTAGTTCATAACCACCATGAAATCGAATGTGATCTAGGCACAGGTCAGTGAGTTTGAAGAAAACACCTATTGGTGGAAGAACTACACCAAGATCCCTTGTCCGCAGGTTAGTCATTGTTGCTTTCTCAAAGCAGGGAACTGGAAGTTTGCTATCTCCATGTTCCACTTCATTTGGTCCTGCTTCTGCACCAAAGCCCATATTTTTGAAGGACCTACCAACAAGGCAGTGTGCCGCATGGAAGAAAATATTCTCAGTTGCTTCTGCAGAGATGTCACCTGTCACAACATGTACACCCTGAAGGATTGGAGCAGCATTGGCAGCAAGGGAGACACCTACTTGTGCGAGACTAGTGGAAGGGAAACCATACATGTTGTAAGGTTGTCGAGAGGTGGAGCCACTCGTTTGAGTGGCAGCGGCTGTTGGTGGCAGATATAATAGGATAAGATAACAAATATCATCAAAGAGTGAGCTAATGATGTTTATGTTTTCTTCATTGTCACCATCATTGTTGTCATCGCTGTCGCTCCCATCATGCATAGGGGAGAGGTTTAGATCTAAGTTTAAGTGGGGAATAGGTAAGCATGTCAAAGTTGAAAGGGTGAGATCGCTAGACAATTTTATTTTGTGATAATTGACAAAATACTTTTGCTTGAATCATGGTTTATTAAAATGCAAAATCTTTTTTTCTTAAAAAAATTATCCATCATGGACAAGTCTATATATCAATATCGTGCAATAGTAAAATGATTTAGAGATTACACGTCTTACTATAACAGAAAACTTCATGCCGAATTAAACTTGTTTGTCTTGGTATTACGAAAGTGCAATTGCACACAAAACAACCAACCATAGTGACAACATTTATGCTCGCGCACATATATACATCTTGTTATAGGTTCTAGCAAATGGGCGGATTCTTAGTCACTGATGCACATGTGTTTTGTAGTGTAAGAACTAGAAGGCATTACTCCCTTCTCAGACACATTTATAATCAGTCAATTATGAACCATCCAGAATTTGTTAGACTCTCCTCACTAGAGCATAAAAACAAATACAAAGAACTAGATCGTTTGCTCACCACTAATGTTTAAACCTCTAAATTTCATATAAAACCTTGATCGGCTTAAAAAATTATTCCCTCCGTTTCATATGGGAGACATTTTGAATTTTTTTAAAAGTTAACCAAACTTATAGAAAATTTAGGGCCATCCAACACAGACATGTATTCAAAATCTTCTATATTGACCGCTCTGGTTTTATGCATATTCAAAATCTTGTATATTTAAACATGTAAAAATTATGTTACATATATATTGTTGGTTCTAAAATATTGTCCTTATTTTGAAAATAAAGCGGAGGGAGGACATCCCAAGCTTTATTTATAAGTGTAAACCAACAGGCGTCCCAGAGTGCACCCGCCGTTTCCTACGCCACACAGTCGCCATTCCCCACCGCACCGAGTGTCCGCCACACACACCCGCGCGCGCCATGTCACCGGCCCCCACCTCCGCCGCCGCCGCCGGAGCGCGGGCGTCCCTCCGCTCCTCGTCGTCCTCCTCTTCGCGGCCCCTGCTCGCCCTCTCCCGCCACTGCCTCCCCTGCAGCTCTCCCGCCGCCGCGCCGGCCGCGGCAGGGAGGTGGCGTCAGCGGCCGCTCCGGGTGCGCGCGGCCAGGATGGAGTCCACCGGCGTCTCCGTCGGGTTCCGCGCGCCCCAGTTCGAGGTACAGCTTGAGCCTCTCTTGCTCCGAATGTCTGTTCCTGAAGGTTTTCTTCAGACGGGATTTGGGCGTGGGCGCTGGTTCATAGTCGTTAATTTCTTGTTTGTGGTCGACTGGGTGTGCAGCTCCCGGAGCCCCTGACGGGGAAGCTCTGGACATTGGATGACTTCGCCGGCAACCCCGCATTGCTGGTCAGTGATTCTCTAGCCTAGGTTACTTCGTGCTTGAATTGAATTCTGCATTTTAATTTGGGGACAGAAAAAAATGCATGCTTTCTCTCGCCACTAGGCAGCCTCAGTTAGTTTCAGCCTAAACTGGGGAACTGAACCAGCATCCTAACTAGCTTAAGGTTACTATCTTATAGATATGAGTTTGTCCAAGCTATGTTCTTACTACTTCTCGTCCATTTTGCCCCTCCCTGCTTTCGTTTGAGTCTTTAGTTGCACCTAGTTTGAGTCCATTCCCATTTTCCCATGAAATTGAATCTAATGTATTTTCTATGTTTCTTGTACTTATAATTCTTAGTCTATGATAACACTCAGATGGCTTGATTTGTATTAACTATTAACAATTGTTCCATAAACATCTCTAGTGTTGAGCACGGTCAAGTTGAAGTTGCACCTACAAAATACCTGAGGAACTTTGAAATTATGCTACAAATCGTATGGGGCAATTGCTCAAACAATAATGTACTAATCCTTTGAGTATTTGTGAAAACAATAAGATACCCGAGTTCCATTGCAATAAGACAAGTGTATATACCAAACAAACATATGGGCTAGATCGGACATGGGCCACTTGACCTGTATCTATGTATTGATATAGCAAAAATATCTATTATCTTAACAATTTAGTACACTCTAAACTTAATAAAATGGCCTACTTCAGTAGAGTGCGTATACAACAAATATTATCATTTTTTTGGTAAGAAACAATGCAATTATAAACTATTAAAACAACTATGCCATAAAAAGGATTTTCACTGTTTTTTTTTAAAAAAATCTTGACAGTAGCCATTTTCAAGGAGAAACAAAAATAATTTTCGTCAATTGGATAGAGTTTTCAAGAGTCTGAATGATCTGTCACTAATAGCAGTTCTCATGATGATAGTCAATCTAGGCAGTTAACTTTATTTGTCCTATTTTCCCTTGAAAAAAACTCCTATATATTATGATAGTGTGGTACCGAATCTGCGCTTCGCCGCTTCCCAGAACATTTTCACATGCTCCTTACGCTTACTAGAACTGTTCAGAGTTATCATTAAACAGCTCCATCATTTGCCTTTCAACTTATAAGCCACTGTGAAAATTGCAGTTGGACAACAGTGTTTGCATTGTACCTTGATTACTTATAAGTCATTCAATCCACTCAGTTATATGGAGAAACTGTTAAGTCTTGTAGGTGTTATGTTCCATTCTCGTGCTGAATGAAATAGATCATGCTGTGGGTTTATGGAAGAACCATATCAGTTTGTCATCTCCATTTCATTATGAAAAATTATCCTTGAATTCCTGCCAAGTATTTTGATATGTTCTGAATGTCGTTTATGTCTGCATATTTTAAGAAGAGATCTGTGTGCCAATTATTATTAAGAAGAGGAAGGAGGGGACATAAACACTTATCAGCCACTGCATATTTTATGAACTAGTATCATGAATTTTTCCCTCCTTTCAGGTTATGTTTATATGTAACCACTGTCCGTTTGTAAAGCACCTCAAAAAAGATATTGCAAAGCTCACCTCATTCTACATGGAGGTATGGACTTTGGAATTAGTGAAGCATTTCTCTTTAACTTATGTGTTTGTATTGACATCTTGATATAATGCAGAAAGGACTTGCTGCTGTTGCCATATCCTCGAACTCAATTGTGACACACCCACAGGTTGAGTTGCAACCAGTGAACTTCAATACCTTTTATTTTGGTCTTCTACATGCTTATAAATCTTAAGTAACCAGGAAGTTCTCTTGTTGAGTACTTTGGATTTTGTTATGAAATATTTTATTCTGATCTAGTAGGGGAAATAGTGGTCGAAACTCTACTGAAATTATATTGAAATAAAATAAAATGCAAAAATAATCTACAAAGATACAGTGGATCATGAAATTCAACCCACAGACTCTACAGTAATCTAAAAGCTACTGAAAAAATATGTAAATAACACATTCAGTACAAGTTGTTATCCTATCCAGTTTGTTTGGAAATCAACCACCTTCTGAGAAATTATTGCTTTTAGCAACACAAAGTCTTAAAAAAAATACATTTGTCATCTGTGCTTATGTTGTGGAACTTTTGTTTTAAGTTCTACCTTTACACAGATGCCTATGCTGTTGAAGTATAGGATTTTAAAATATCAATAGGATTTGTCCAGAAGGGTGTAAAAGTCATTCATGGCTATAGATAATTAGATAGCCATTTCGCTGTTGCTTATAAGCTTACTGGCTGATACATCCAGTAAGATCCTCACGAAAAAAAGGATTATCCAGTAAGATGTCATGAGCTTTTCTTGGTGTATGAGAAATAGTTCTGGATCTAGGCATCAATTCCTTCCTATCAGTGATCCATAAATATAGCCATGTAGGAACCAATTGTTTTATGTTATGCTATTCTATCTGATCTATGTGATGCTTCTGTGTCATTGTGATTGATGCGAGTTGTCAGATTTTTCCATTTGAACACAAGTTCATCTACTAAATTTTCAGGATGGTCCTGAGCACATGGCTGAGGAAGCAAAGTTGTATAAATACCCTTTCCCATATCTATATGATGAGGTTTGGCCACATCAATTGGACGGCTATTTGTCCAGGTACAGTTATTCTTTCTCCATTTCTCTCATTTATTGTACTGCAATTTGCAGTCCCAAGAAGTTGCAAAAGCTTTTGGAGCGGTCTGCACTCCAGAGTTTTACTTATTCAAAAAGGTAACACCATATATTCTGATGCCTCAAATCATGAATTCATGATGCTGTTGTGTCCAGTGTCTAGGATGCTAACACATTGTTCCTGAATGAAACTTAATGCTACAACATGTTAGACCGTTAGACTTTATATATGGCCCGACCCCTCTGTACAGTAAATAGGGTCTCACTCTTACTGTCTGTATACTTCACTTCTATATGATATCAGAGCAAGGTTCATACATCCTCTGCGCGCTAGCAACCTTCTCGCCGACGAGCTAACGCCTTCTCTCTGTCGTAGGCGTCTCCTCCTCCGAGTCCGAGAGCTCCCCTCCTCCACACGCTTCCCTTCCACCTCTTCCTCTGGTGGTTTCTCTTTTGCTTCTTTTTCGCCTCGGTTTTTCATCCCCATCGTCTCCTTCACAGACGGTTTACTCCTCACCACCTCCATCATGTGACGAGGAGACAGTTTTCATCCGCCTCCTGGTCTCGTCCACCTTCACCTACTCCTGCATTCTCACCTCATCGTCTCTCCGAAGTTGCATCGGCGCTCCTCCACGCTCGCGCTCTCTATCGGCTGGAACACTCTTCTAGCTTCTCCCATTCCGACACGCTCACCTATTTGCGGACGCGAACTTTCTCCTTTCACGTCCGTAGCCTATCTCGTTTCCGGGTCCGCGCCACTTCGCCGCGTCCGCGTGTCCATGGATGCGAACCCTTCTCCTGGACACGAACCTTTCCTTTTCGCGTCCGCCGCTTTTCTCGTTTTCAAGTCCGCGCGAACCCGACGCGCCCACGTGTCCGCGGACGCGAAACTCTGTTTCTTGGACGCGAACTTTTTCTTCTCGCGTATGTGCCTCCCATCGTTGCTTTCATTGGCTCTACCCACACGTCCATCGACTTTGCTCTCCCTTCATCGGCCTCGTGCCGCCTACCCTCATCGGCCTCGTGCTCGCCTCCATCGGCCTGCCAATTCATCCGACGCGTACGTGTGTCCACCGAAGCAGCACCCTATCTCTCGGGCACGCATCGGCTTCTCATCCAATTCCTTTTCATCAGCTTCTCATCCCCTCCCTTTTTCCATCGGCTTCTCCCTCTCTCTCATTCCCATCGGCTTTTACCCGTTCCATCGACTGTTCTCCCATCGGCCTCTCACGCATTTCGGCCCACCCGCACGTGATTCCCTCATGCCGCGTCCACCCTCACCATGACCACCGAGTCGGCTCTTGGTTTAGGCATTCTCTCTGTCGCACGGTCCGATTCTCTTCCAACCATCGGCGCTCTTGACACTGCCTCAACCACGCCGATGTTCTCCCAACCCTACGCCGCAATCAATGTAAAATCCCACGTCCTGATTCTACTTGACCTGAACGCTAACTACTCCAAGTAGGTCTTTTTCAAATCTTTGTACGGCAAGTTTGGCCTTCACTCCCACATCAATGGCTCCCCCCTCACCCCGATGACCCCCAGTGGGACATCGCCAAGTGCTGCGTCCGCAGTTGGTTACTCGGCTTGGTTGACAACTCCGTTCTCGACTTTGCCATGGAAGACACCGATCCTACTGCCCACGACTTATGGGTGGCTATTAAGCAGCTCTTCCAATCCAACAAGCAGCCTCGCGCCATCTTTCTCCTAAACGAGTTTCACTCCATGGTACAAGGGGACTTCTCTATCTCCTCATACTGCCAACGCTTCAAGGTCAAGGCCATCGCTCTCCGTGATGTCGGTCATCCTGTGGCCGACTCCCAACTCATCCTTACTCTCTTGCACGGACTCAAACCCCTTCTCAAACACCGCTGATGACATCGCCAACTCCACCCCTCTTCCCACGTTCATCCGGGCTCACGACATGTTGGTTCTTAAGGAACTTCGTCTGGCGAACAATGAGAAGACTATCGTCCACACCGCTCTCATCGTCGCAGTTGGTTCTGGCTGCAACAACCCTAGCGGCTACCGCCCCACGTGTGTTGCTGCCTCCTCCCATGCCCCCGGCACTTCCTCCGGCAGCCATGGGTTTGGCCACGGCAATAGGGCCTAAGCCAGCGGCAGCAGCAAAGGCAAAGGAAAGGGCAAGGGCAAAAGCTGGAGCGGCCCTATGCAGCAGCGCCCCACTGTTGCCACTACCCTACCAGCTAGCCCCATGGGTCCGTGGCTCTACTATAACTCCTGGGCGCCTCAGTCCCAGCCGCGCAGCCACCTCGGCTGGCAGCCCGGGATCTTTGGCGCTCATCCCTAGGCCCACCTGGTGTCTATCCCCATGCAATCGCTCCTGCTGCCAGCACCCTCACAAGCCTTCCAGGTGGCTCCTCTATGGAACTAGGCTGGCCTCATCGCCGCCCTCAACCAGATGACGCTCCAGCCTCTACACCCCTGGGTGCTAGACTCTGATGCGTCATCACACATAGTTTAATCGGACAGTATACTTCTTTCCCGCCACCCTTCCTCCTCTCCTTTCGTCACTGTCGGCAATGGGCAATCTCTCCCAATCATATGCCGCGGTGACTCCATCCTGCCCACACCCACATCAAACTTCCCACTACACAACGTCTTAATTGTTCTCTTCCTCGTCCACAATCTCCTTTTTGTTCATCAATTCACCAGAGATAACAATTGTTTTATTGAATTTGACACATCTGGTTTCTCTGTGAAGGATATCCTGACCCAGCGCGAGATGCTTCGATGCAATAGTGGTGGTGATCTATACACCATTCCTATTGCGCCATCCACTCATGCCAATATCGCCACCTCCACCAACATTTGGTATCTCTGCCTCGGCCACCTCAGTCCTGATGCCGTCTCCACTCTTCGTCGTAGCACCAGCACCAACACCATCCCCTGCACCAGCACCAGCCCCACTGTATGTCATTCCTGTCAACTTGGCAAACATGTGTGGCTACCATTCTCCCTATCTACCTCTTGTACCTCTAGACCTTTTGAAATTATTCATTGTGATATGTAGACTTCTCCAGTTAAAAGCATTTTGGGTTACCAATATTACCTTGTTTTACTTGACGATTACACACATTACTGCTGGACTTTCCCTCTCTCTCATAGGTCTAAGGTCACTACTCATTTAATCAACTTCTCCAACTACGTTTCCACTCAATTTAACCTCACTATCTAAGCCATACAGGCCGACAATGGCATGAAATTTGTCAACCATACCATCCAAGCCTTTCTTACCTCCTATGGCATCTACCTTCGCCTTTCCTGCTCATACACCTCCCCTCAAAACGGTTACGCCGAACGCCTCCTCCATACCCTCAACAATATCAGTCGAATCATGCTTCTCCACGCCCATCTCCCCGCCGCCTACTGGGCTGAAGCATTCACCACCGCAACCTATCTGCTCAATCAGCATCCTTACTCCTCCATCTGTCAGCTTCTTCAGGAACTTCCAACACCCATCGTCTCCGTGACAGTTGTCTACTGCGACAATGTGAGTGCCGTCTACATGACTGCCAATCCGGTCCATCATCGTCGTACGAAGCACATCGAGATCAACATTCATTTCGTCCGTGACAAGGTCGCTGTCGGACTCGTTTGGGTGCTCCACGTACCATCGACACATCAGTTCGCCGATATCATAACCAAAGGCCTACCCGCATCTTTGTTCCACAGTTTTTGTCTAGTCTTTACGTCCGTGACCCTCTCGTTACGACTACAGGGGCTGTTAGACCGTTAGACTTGTATATATAGGCTCGACCCCATATACAATAAATGGAGTTTCACTCTTATTGTCAGTACTTCACTTCTACACAACATACAAAATGTTTGAACCTTAGGGCTACAACTTACGATGCTTGCGAACAAGGGCTAAACAATCCACGTTAGAAAATTAAAGCATTTCAGGGCTGACTGAGATGCTAACTAGGCAAACGGCACAATGTGGTACTGTTTGGTTGGTGTTCTGTTTCCACAATACAAATTGTTTACTGCAGTTGTAGCTCCTGATGGTGAGGAATTCACCACCGAATACCTCATGGAGCAACGCAGGAACTTCTGTGAAAATAAAATCAGAAAGGCTTTGTTTCTGAAAAGGAAATCTAGCCACCTAGCCTACCCCTGTTGCCCTGCCAGGGCGGCTCACGTTGTGGCACTCTTAACCAGCGGCCTAGTCAGTGCTGAAACAATCTGATTAGCGAAGGTGGACAGGTCTGGACATAGCCTTGTCTATTCGGTGTCCCATTCAGCGCTGAAACACTCTAATTAGCTAATGTGAACTGCTTTTGCAATGGTCCATACACATAATGCAAGTTGTTGTACCGGTTTGAGAATTTTGCAAGTTGTAATGAATTACACCAACCTTACAAATTTGTGTAACACAGGCATAATTTACTATTCTTCTATCAAATCATTTCCATTTTTCGGTGCTAGGATGGGCGAAGGCCATTTGAACTTTTCTACCATGGACAGTTTGATGATTCAAGACCAAGTAACAATGTGCCAGTCACCGGAAGGTACATTTTGTAAAAAGCTTGCACAAAATTTTCAGTTCACCCTCACCTGTGCCCATTTGGTATCTAATTTTCTAGGGATTTAAGTCCTGCAATTGACTGTGCACTTAGTGGGCAAGAGCTACCTTTTGTACCAAAACCCAGGTTCCTCCAGTTCCTACAGAATCTGAGTTGCTTTCATACATGTATTTGTACTTCACATTATTATTTACTAGCATTTGCTTTCTGTTCCTGTAGTGTCGGGTGCAGCATCAAATGGCACCCGTGAAGATCGTATCGCGTCGTCATTTGCTGGAAAATAGATGTTTTTCCCCTTAAATTGAAGGTGGAACATGCGATTGAGGTGAATCATGCTCTACGACTAGAACTATGTAAGCACACAAAAAGATTTACGACATATATTTTCTTAGCCAATTTATGATTTTTGTTTAGGACAATTGATGCCGTTGAGGCGTTCTGGAGCTGGTTTATATGTTCTGTGGCACGGACAGTGTTCTGTGGTGTGCTGGTGTCTCTTCTTTGCCCAAAAACACCTGATGTGTTGATATTGTACAACAGTGGGATAGTAAATATATAGAAGTACAATAACCCATTACGACTAGCACTACTGTACTACCACAACTCTTAGCAGCATCGAGGCAAGAATTTTCAGGAAGATTGCTTGCCTGCATCCGAGTTTTTCCAATGATTGGTTCACTGGCTAATGGAAAAAATATAGTGATCTTTCATCTTTCCCATTTCCATAGAATGGTTTTTTTGAGAACATAGAATGAAAAATAAAGAACAAGAGAATTAAAATAAAACTAGAATGAAAAGCGAATTAATATAAAATAAAAAATCTAGTAATCTTTCATCTTTCCCATTTCCATAGGATGATTTTTTTGATATCATAGAATGAAAAATAAAGAACAAGAGAATTAAAATAAAACTAGTATGAAAAGCGAATTAATATGGCGCCGCCCTGACTCGAATTTTAGACTTCAGTGTGTTAGACTGAAGTGATAACCAACTATACCACCACACCTGCTAATCAATTTTTTTGTCCGTCAACATAAGTTATATACAAATTCAACAACTGATTTCAATTTTTTTTCCTCTCGTATTTGAACATATTTGCTCACAAGTTCAAATTTTCAATCACGGCCAGCATTTGAACCATAAATATCTCTGTTTCTCTATCTCTGGGTCCACAACGCCAGTTCTATTTGGCTTAACATGTAAATAACAAGCCAACTTGACTCGTTAAGCCTCATTACCTCAACTCATTAATCTTAACGAACTAAAAACTTTGCTTGTTGGCTCATGTTGTGTCCCGTCCTAGTATCACCAACAGTGATATTTGAGTGTACGCGAATCACCTCTTACAAACTACACTGGTACTTTCAGAGACTGATACTAATTTCAGAATATGTTGTTAATATCCACAGTAACAGAAAGATTTCATCACAAATAATGATAACAAATAATGAACATATATCTTAATTAATTATATCTTTAGAATAATACAATCAACACATAAAGACTACAACAGAAAAAAATACAGTATCTAAGTTACAGGTATTTGTTTGAGAATAGGACGAAACCTATGACGCTCCCCTCCAGTTAACCAATTTGCCACGGGAACTTCGAAATAATTAGTACCGGTCTGAGAAACTTGTATACAAGTTCATATCTGAGCTTTTTGTCTGACGTTTGAACAGTAGTAATAAAATTTTCTTACCTCTGTTGGCGGCGTGGATACCAGCCGACTAGCCGAGCTGGCGAGGCGAAGCCACCGACCGCGAGAGCAAAGGGGCACCAGGGCCGAGACGGAGGCTGAAGCCTATTGGCTGGCGCTTGGCCTGGCAGAGCCACCATGGCCAAGACGACGTCGCACGAGCCCGAGACCGGGAGCTGCGTGGTGCCGGGATCGGCGATGGCGAGCCGGGCGACGGGTGAGGCTGGACCGAAGACCGCAGCGCGGCAGCGGAGCCACACGCATGACAAATCGGCGTCCGGGCATCGACGCGTCTACCGAGCGCGGAGTGGACGAGTAGCCGGGCGGAGGGGCTCTCCGCGTTCGGCTGGACGTTTCTTGGCTTCCTTGTAAAGACGAACCAGGGAAAGAAGAGATGGATGGATGCATCGGGTGATTGGATTGATTTGGTACTCCCGTTTTATAGGAGATCCAGAGAAGACGATACGTTTCCGCGCCAAAACTTTCCCGCGTTGCCAAAAATACCTGGGACATTTGTAGGAAATTTTCCATCGAGTGTAACTGGAGCAGAGTAGTTTTGTGCCCTGATGAGCCTGTGGAGATACTTTTCACATCGTCATTAATTACCAAAACAACAAAGAGGCCTAAATACTTCACGGCTGGCTGTAGATAGGGTTAAGATAGTTATTGGCTATGTCCGACGTGCTCCTGCTATTGGTAGGTTATCGATAAGGACTGAAATACTCTTCTATTGGCTAGAAAAGCCGATGAAGACTTAGACAGATGGTGACGAAGGGAATGAAAGATATATTGGCTATAGAGCCAATGTCACTCTAAATGTAACGAAATCGTAACACTGGTCCATCGGCTGGAAAACCGATGAAGGCATATACAGATTATTCAAAGAATACAATAACAATTTCATTGGTTATAAAGCTGATGGTGCTCTGAAATAGGGTATTCAATGAATAGTACGCATGATCCTCCTATTGGCTATCGACTGATTGCCGATGGAGACTGTAGCACTCGTTCATCAGCTGAAAAGTCGATAAAGACATATGTAGATTGACAAGGAATAATATAAAAGATCTATTAGCAACAAAGTTAATAGCGCTCTGAATATAATGTACGATGAATAAGAAGGAGCGAGACCCAATCGTTCGAAAGTACAAGACCTAGTGATCATCGTGACAGTACCGTTAGAGTTAGCCTTAATAGATCGGACCAAATTGAGATAATATGAGTGATAAGAACCCGTTAGGGTTTAGTCCCGATCTTTCGATGAGAGGTGGAGGATAGCTCGATTGGAGGATGGAGGCGACGTTCACGGCCCTACTACAACCGTCCAAGGATAATGCGTCTTAGCAACCGATACACCGTCTCCGATGGTCGATGCGAACTTGCGGTGCGCGACAATCCAGCCACTAGGGCACTCATCCTGTAAGCAATAAAAGAACAAGCAAGAACAAGTAAAACAAGCACTGAAATTGCTAGATATTGAGATGAAAAATTCACTCTGAATTCACAATACGGCGAGGTTCCGGAGACAAACAGACAGGTGGTCTAGCCGACACGCGCGCTGTGTGTAAGTAGCAAGACGCTAACTCTAATAAAAAAAACCCACTGTTCTTGACGGCGGCTGAAGGTTTAAGAAGAGGGGAAGATGACCACAGGGGTGTTGGGGTTGTGCTCAACCTTAGGACGCACCCCTAATGGGCCCAACTTGATACACGGCCCATTAGGCCCAAAAGAGGTGACGCAACACTGTGGATAGAAAAACACTCGGTAGAAAAATGACAATTGCGGCCACCCCAGAACATATATTGACATGAGGCTAGATTCATTTGAATGTAGACTTGATAACCTTTCCATTAAGTAATTGCAAGTCCAAATCAGAGTTCGCATGAAGTCGTGGCGGCCATCAAAATTTGGCACTATCCTCTAGTCCGAATCCACCACGCGCTAATCCTCTCCCCGTTGGATCCTCTCCATCGTTCCTGAGTAAAACAAGAGTGCACGTGTCTCCAGGGTATAAAGAAGAGAAACATAAACTCAAGAATGGACTCACTTGATAGTTGAGTTGACATGCACGAGCGTGGGTAATTGGACCATGAGTGGATGTATCGATAGTGTTGATGTCCTCATCAATGAGACTGAGGATAATGGCAATGAGGCGGCATACGCTAGATCAGACGTGCAAGCAGAAGGAAAAAGCAAACCCATTGGCTAACTGAGCCATTGAGAAAAGTTCTTTGAAGATATGTATGTATCGACTGAGAGGCCGATACACTGGATGTAAGATTCAGGAGAAATCACTAAAGATGTATGTGTATCAACTGAGAAGCTGATACACTGGACATAATGCTCGATGTGTGGATAACTCATTGGCTAGTTACTCGGATAAAACGCTGAGTAAAGATCTAATGGCTTATGGCTTATCAGCAGTCTAGTAGGTTGAATTTAATCGATGCAGTATGAGACTAATGACGATAAAAGAAGATAAGTCAATAGATCCTATGTGGACGTTATGTGGTATACTTAATCGGACTAAAATATCGGACCTAACCAATACAGTCTTAGACAGAGCAAATATATTAGGATAATGGTGGGAGTTACCCATTCGTCGGAGTTCAGACCTAATGGATGCAGCCCTGCGGCGAGAGCTAAAACCTGCTAGTAAAAAATATAGATAAACTAAGATAACGATATATCGAAGATGTATTTGATCGAGAGATCAATTAGAAGCTTTTAGGGGTCTATATTTATACGCTGAGATTAGTCTGATATGGTTACAATAACCATCGAATGTTATTTCTTAAAAATATAAAAGAAAAATATTTATAAGAAAGTTAACAAAACTATTATCTTTACAAGATATCTCCTATATAGATAAAGTATCTTGCCATATCTTTCACGGATGCTTCTTAGATTTACATCTGGATAATCTTCTATTTTTAATTGAACCGTATCTTTTCTCGATCCGTCCAATCGACTCTTTCCCTATATCAACTAGACTCTTCCCACTAGGTCGATAGCCTCTCCAATCTATTCACGGGGCTTACCAAATTTTGGTTCAAACAGGTACCGAATGAATTCTCTAAAATATGTTTCTAGCTTTATTTTATCATTGAAAATACATGTTGTTTCAACTTATTTTGGTCTTCCAAATTTTAACTATCAAAAAATTAGTGGCTGCTATTGCATGTCAGTGTTTCATTCTGAAACGGTATAGCACCAGATCTAGCACCTTATATGGACTAACTGATAGCTATGGGTAGCATGTCGAGTACACCTATAAGGTTGATACCTGTCAAACACTATTTGATATCAGTTGATACCAAGTCCGATACTGGTATTAGATCTAACGCTTATTATAGACGAGACAAATGAGATAGACGAGATGGAGGAGGAAGATGAGTAGTGCGGCAAGGGTCTTGCCGCCACTCCCCTACTCCACCTCGTCTTTATTTGTGCCGCTCCATCTCTTAAAAATTTCCCCCTCTTAAAATCCTATAAATAGGCTTTCTCTGATTATCATGTAATCTGAAAGAGGTCTTAGACAATAAGAGAAAAGTCGAAGAGAAAATAAACATTAATGCGTAGAAAATAGTTAAAGAATTTATAATATGTGATCAAATTAAGCCTGAGGGATTCATTAGCGCGCATGTAAAAAGTTTTCGTGCAAAATTTCCTCCCACAGTTCAACTATACCCTTAAAAAACCCCCTTAACCCTTCATCTTCCCAATGGATATCAGAATCTCTTCTACACTTCCCCTTACGCCGGACTCATCCTCTCCCTTCTTCTCTCTTCAGCTCCACGCCGCCGGCGCCAGGAAGAGGCAGGCAAGCAAGCCACCCCTGGCCCTGTGTCCTTCCCTCTTCCTTCGTTTTTCCTCCCCTTCCTTTTTTGCCTTCAGCTTCCTCTTGATACCAGTGGACTCCCCTGGCCAGCTCGAGGTGGCTCGAGGCGATGGAGGGCACAGCAGAGGGCATCGTCACCTCGACGGATCGCGGCGGCCGACTGCTTATTCAGAGGATGGCTTCCGCGGCGGCGGTGGGGGGCCGGCATTCGAGAAGGAAGGCGTACGGCAGCGGCGTTAGGCACGAGGTACCCTAACCCTATCTGTCCCGTTACGAACAGGCCCTGCTTGCACGGGCATGGCCCGTCACCACACCCCTTCTGTGTTAATATCCACAAATTTTGGCATGCTGCCGACATGCAGCGCTGCGGTCATCCTCCAGACATCCATCGTCTTAGTCTTCTGCTCGCCTTCAACTTCCTGCAAAAAATGTGTTGAGTACATTTATGAGGATAGTAACTTCGATATGGTTGCTCACGAAATTAGTTGTAGACTTCTGAGAGTATACCCCTAATTCTACAGCTTATAGTCTGTTCCTTGCAGATCTGCTAGCATTTTTGGTTGTCTATATCTGTAAAACCTTTGGCTATGGCTGAAAGCAGAGGGGGATCACAAAAAATTCTAGCTTTTGGACGGGGTGTTGTCTGTTTATTGATTCATTTTGCTTAACCATAATGATGATCCCTTGTTTTTCATTCTGTTTACCTGGTTTATTTCCTGCATTTCTCCCAAGTTCAATTTATATATTGTATATGCACGTTTTTTCCCCTTCTATTGCTGGGTGCAATGGGGGCAGTGCCAGCTGTGATTTGTAGCCATTGCCTAAATAAGCAGCTAATGCAACCTTTCACTTTAGACCGGAGAAGAGTCAGCACAAAGTTAGATATGCAAATTTTTCATGTAATTTGGCTATTGAAAACAAAGTAGCCCGATCAATTTTGGTTGGAAAGACTGTGTAATCTTGGTAGGATTTGTATCTTTCCATAAACACTTCTTTAGCAGTAATCATATGAAGACTAACCAAATTTCTTCCTCTCAGGCAGCTATGACAAACCAAACAAGTGAAATCTCAGGCTGCCTGGCCAGGCAAAGTTCATGAACCTCTCCGATGTTTCTCAGGGGTGCAAAATACTCAGTCATGGTTCTCAGTACACCAACCAAACAGGCCCACATGTCATGGAAATTTTATTTACTGCATACTCACTTTTTCCCTTTTATCGTCCAGGACTTTGTATTTTTTAGGGCAATCAAAGCATTGGTCAGTCATCAAAAGATTTACACTGTTGTATTAGACACCTCCATGTATTAAGTTATTGCTTGGGGTCACATAAAATTTATGAATGGAGGGAACAAATAAATTTTGAAATCTGCCAATGATATTTATGAAGTCTGATAGTTGTTGTTTACATGGCATTTATTTACCTATTATATGTCGCATTTATGGCCATGTTAACTTCTATTGCTGCATAGTGATTAGCTCAATTAGCAATCTTGTTGCTGATCATCATTGATCACATGAGGAAGGTACTATATGCTGAGCTGCAACATCTAGACATGCTAATATATGCTTATAATGAGTATTTAAAGTGATTCAACATGCTGGGTTAAAGTTTATGCTGCCTGCCTGCCTGCTTCCTAATGGAGAAATTGCAAATCTGCAATATTGCTATACTTTACTGAACTGGGCTTTAGTATGTACGGTAGTACTAGTACCTGATTCAGCTCCAATTATTTCCATGACTTATGATTTTATTTTCTATCTAATGATAGTGGGACGGCAACAGATAGCTGTCAAAATTCAATGTTCTTTACTTGTGACAGAAGTTCTTTGGGATTCGAGTTCAGGTGTTCAGGTAAATAAAAGAATTATGATAATGTAGAGATTTGATATCTATAGAAAGCAGACACCAAAGGATACTGTTGCATCTTAAATTAGTCATGGGAATGTTTTTATTCAATTTTGTTCATCCACCGTCTAATCAGCTTGGTGCACTGTTGTAAAATTATCTACTGTTTATAAAACACAGTTTCTATATTAATTCTTAACTGTATGAGGTCATTATGGATAAATAAGCTGCTATTTTTTACTCAAAAAAAAACAAACTTGTCTTGTTGCTCAAATAGCTGGATTATATTAGTCTTGTTATCCTTGGCCCAATTATGCCGCCGAATCATTTTTTAGACTATACCCAAACTTTTTTATAAAGAAAAGATTTAGCTGTTGTGGTTACAAGGCTATTCCAAAACTGCAATGATATATGCCATAGATACTTCATTTTGTTTTAACGCAATGTGTAGTGAAGGTCTTTTTGGATACTTTGCCTATACAATTCAATGATTAATGCCAATTTTTATGGGCTAATAATAACATTATATCTTCATCTTGGTCTACATGCAGATACTTGTATAGTATACACATTGAAGATCCATGTCGTTCACCATAAGCGTTGAAGTGTAGACAAATGTTATTATATGATCAGTTGAACTCAGCAAGAAATTGTGGATGTTTATTCTCATAAATAAATGGACCAAGTGGCAAAGAGTTTCATGAAGAATATATGTAAGGTATGTATGTATATAGTTGTACTTCTTAATCTGGCATTAAAAAGTTGTACTTTTGAGAGTTGTGTTCTGGATTGATGTAAATAACATTGTACTATTTCCATTTGCAGTACAGTGCGTGTTATGTTGAAGTGTTATTTGAGGCATGTGATGCTTATAAAAGATTTATAGAAATATCTTTGTACATTTGTGAAAATGGCAAGCAATAATTTCTACAGTTGTGCTGATGAGTAAACCATTATCGTGTGACTGGTTAAAAAAGGTGTTACTATTCATTATTATTTGTTTTACTAGGTACTAAGTTATCTGTTACCGGCACTAAGTTATTTGTGTTACTAGCTACCAAGTTATGTGTTCCTGGCACTAAATTATGTGTTCCTAGAGCCATGCTAAGTTGCATTACCATAAGGTTGTTGCTTAAGTTATGTGTTGCTATGAAATGATTGTAACACCTTTTTTGGTTACGTTGGAACACTAATTATGTGCTACCAGAGACTGCTGCAATAACATGGCATTCAAGAACACTTATTAGTTGTGTTACTAGAAACCGTAGTAATATGTTTTTAAGGCTATAGTAGCACATTACTACAATCTGGTCTTGACGTAGTGAGACTAAAATAAGACTCAACTTGCACGAACAGATACTACGTAACCCATGTCCAGGATAATTAAATAATAATTCATCTCCTTTGCAAATGATTCTTTGGTATTAACCCAATCAAATCTCCACACGTATTGCCCCAATATATACACTCCAGTTTCTTTTGCATCAAACTAGTAGCGTGCATATTTGATTTTATGTCTTCAGCTTGGTGCACACAAATTTGCAAAGAACCAACAGGAATAATTGTAGAAGTCTTGGCCACATCACGTTGATATTTAGATACTGTAATTCTAGAGTATCATTACAGTTTCTGTTACAAACCTGTGGTGAAATTCAGGACCAATGATAGTTTTTTTTTATGAGAATGGATAGTGAAAAACTAACCAAACTGATCGACACGCAAAACAGTGCAAAAAAAAAAAAAACAGCTATTGATTAGCCTGCGCTATTTTCTTGAGCCCCTTTTCTTCACCCACTTATTTACCAAATGAGTGGACAGGAGGACCATTGCTGTCTCGATGCTGCTCCTCCCCTCTTTCTCTTAAGCTTCTCTTGTTCATACCGCTCCTTCCTCTCCGACCTCCTCCGGAAGAGGAAGAAGGCTAGGGGCCAGCGCGGGCAGCAATGGCGCTTCACCATCTCGAGGAGCCGTGTAGAAGTGTACAGTAAGTATAAATTCCGTCCAAGCGTATACGAGGGGGTTGGATCTATATATATACAGCCCAGGTCAGTGGTCTGTCTAACACCCCTGCAGTCACAGCGGGAGGGGAACGGACGCAGAGACTAGACCGAAAAATAGTGAATAAAGGCGTGGGCAGACCTTTGGTCATTATATCGGTAAACTGATGTGCCGATGGTACATGGAGCACTCGAACCTGTCCTAATGCAACCTTGTCACGGACAAAATGAATATCGATCTCGATGTGCTTGGTGCGTCGGTGATGAACCGGGTTGGCGGTCATGTAGACGGTACTGACATTGTCACAGTAGACGACGGTTGCGGTGGAGAGAGGTGCACGGAGCTCCTGGAGAAGCTGGCGAAGCCAGCAGCACTCGGCGACGGCGTGGGCGATGGCGCGGTACTCGGCTTCAGCGCTGGAGCGGGATACTGTAGTCTGGTGTTTTGAGGACCAGGATACGAGAGTGTTACCGAGATAGACGCAGTAGCTGGACGTAGAGCGTCGAGAGTCGGGGCAGCCTGCCCAGTTCGCGTCGGAGTACGCAGTGAGGGAGTCGATGGGGCTAGAGCTGAGATGCAGCCCGCTGGAGAGGGTGCCCTTCACGTAGCGTAGGATGCGCTTGAGCAGCGCAAGGTGAGGGTCGCGCGGAGCGTGCATGAAGAGGCACACTTGCTGGACAGCGTACGTGAGGTCGGGTCGGGTGAGTGAGGTATTGGAGAGCCCCGGTAAGACTCCGATAGTGAGAGGGATCGGCAACGAGGGCGCCATCGGCGGCGGAGAGTTTGGCTTGAGTGTTGACTGGGGTGGCCGTGGGGTGATAGTCGGCCATGCCCGCACGCTGGAGGAGGTCGATGGCGTATTGGCGTTGGGAAAGGAAGAGCCCGTGGGTGGAACGGGTTACAGAGATGCCAAGGAAATGATGGAGAGGACCAAGATCGGTCATAGCGAACTCAGAGTGGAATCGGGCCATGATCTGGTCGAGGAGAGATGTCGAAGACGCTGTGAGGACAATGTCATCGACATAGAGGAGTAGATAGGCAGTGGCAGAGCCGATATGGAAAGTGAACAGGGAACTATCGGACGCAGAGGCCACGAAGTCGATGTGCTGAAGATAGGCAGCAAAGCGCTGGTACCAGGCACGAGGGGCTTGTTTGAGGCCGTAGAGAGAGCGTTGAAGGAGACTGGGTCGACGAAGCCTAGGGACTGCTAGCAGTAGACTGTTTTCGTCAGGTGGCCGTGAAGAAAGGTGTTCTTCACGTCCAGTTAATGGATCGTCCAGGAGCGAGAGGCAGCCAAGGTGAGGACGACTCGGATGGTGGCGGGTTTGACAACGGGACTGAAGGTCTCGTCGTAGTCGACATCGGGTCATTGGGAGAAACTCCGGACTACCCAGCGAGCCTTGTGACGGGCAAGGGAGCCATCGACGTGGAATTTGTGTTTGAAAATCCACTTACCGGTCATAATGTTGGCGCCGGGAGGTTGGGGAATAAGACGCCAGGTCTCGTTATCCATGGGGGCCTTGTACTCGTCGGCCATGGCCGCGCGCCACTAAGGGTCGGCCAAGGCTAAGCGAGAAGTCACCGGGATGGGCGAGATGGAGCTGTGGACGGCGGAGAGACCGTAGCGCGGATTGGGTCGAAGAGACCCGGTCTGGGAGCGGCTGACCATGTGAGAGGTAGAGGGAAGTGGAGCCGATGGGGGTGTGGGAGTAATGGGAAGAACCGGTCGGGTGGAGGCGTCATCAGCTCCGAGTCGGCGATTGTAGACAAGAGGAAACGGGGGAATTAGATCGGCCTAAGCCGATGAGGTTGGGTGGGCCGAGTGTGCCGATCGGTCTGATAGAGATGGATCTGCCGATAGGGTGGGGGGAGCCGATGGAAAGTGAGGAGCCGATAGAAATGGGGTGTCCGATGGAGAGGGAACGGTATCGGCTGAAGGATAAATAGGATCGATATCGGTATCGACCGATAGGGGTGGGTCCGATGGGGGCCCGATGGTGGTGGTCCGATGGTGGGGGTCCGATGGGGGTCCGATGGGTATCGGCCGATATGTGACGGGTAGATCCTCAGCAGCGGCCGATGAGGGGGCCAATGGAGAGGGCAGTGGGGGAGACTTGGTCGGCACGGTGTTGGTAAGGAGGAAGTCGAGATCACTAGAGGAGGATCTCGGATGAAGGAGACCGAAGGGAAAACATGTCTCGTCAAAAATGACGTGACGAGAGACGAGGACCCGTCGGGTGGAAAGGTCGAGGCATCGGTATCCCTTGTGAGAGGAGGAATAGCCGAGGAGAATACAGGCGGTGGAGCGGGGAGCGAGTTTGTGGGAAGCTGTGGCGGTGAGATTTGGGTAGTAGAGGCACCCGAAAACGCGAAGGTGGGAGTAGTCGGGCGCCGTGCGGTAGAGAAGGGCATAGGGGACGTTGTTATGAACAGAGGAGCATGGGCGTCGATTAAGAAGGTACGTTGCAGTAGCCAGAGCTTCAGCCCAATAAGTGGCGGGTAGGTGGGCGTAAAGTAGCATGGTACGACTGATGTTGTTGAGGATGCGAAGGAGGCGTTCAGCTTTGCCGTTCTGAGGAGAGGTGTAGGAGCAGGAGAGCCGGAGATGGATACCCTGCGAGGTGAGGAGGTTTGTAACGGTACGGTTGATGAATTCTGTACCGTTATCGGCTTGTAAAGCCTTGATGGGGAGGTTGAACTGAGTGGATATGTACGTGATGAAGTGAGTGAGGTGAGAGGCGACCTCGGATTTGTGGATAAGAGGGAAGGTCCAGCAAAAGTGTGTGTAATCGTCAAGTATAGCGAGATAATACTAATCACCGGAGACACTTTTAACTCGGGATGTCCATACATCACAATGTATAAGTTCAAATGGACGTGAGGTACAGGAGAGAGAACTAGAAAAGGGCAGGCGCACATGTTTGCCAAGTTGACATGAGTGGCAAACTATGGAGCTGCTGTGGGTACATCGGATGGAGGCGCCGCGACAGAGGGTGGCAACAGCGTCGGGGCCGGGGTGGCCGAGGCGAAGGTGCCAAAGGTTGGTGGAGAGGACGACGCTGGCGTGTGGGGTGGACGGCGCAACGGGAATGGTGTAGAGGTCGCCGCCACTATCGCAGCGAAGGATCTGTCGCCGGGTTGGGATATCCTTCATAGAGAAACCAGACGCGTCAAATTCAATGGAGCAGTGGTTGTCTCGTGTGAATTGACGAACAGATATAAGGTTGTGAATGAGAGAAGGGACAATAAGAACATTGCGTAGGGGGAGGTTAGTGGTGGATGTAGACAGAGAGGAGTCATCGCGGCATTGGACAGGAAGAGAGTGACCATTGCCGATGGTGACAAAAGGGGAGGAAGAGGGGTGACAGGAGCGAAGTATACCGGCCAATGATGCCATGTGTGAAGATGCCCCAGAGTCAGCGGGAGGAAGAGGCAGCGCAAGAAGCTCGGCAGCTGTTATCGGCTGCGGCAAGAAGAGCGGTGTGGGCCACTGTCTTCTCATCATTAGCCAGGCGGAGTTCTTTAAGAACTAGCATGTTATGAGCCCGGACGAACGATGGAAGAGGTGTGGCATTGGCGATGTCATCGGCGGTATTGGAGAAGCGGGGATTGAGGCCTCGCAGAAGAGCGAGGACGAGTTGAGAGTCGACCACAGGGTGGCCGACGTCCCAGAGAGCAACAACCTTGACCTTGAGGCGCTGATAGTACGAGGAGATAGAGGAGTTGCCTTGTACCATGGAGTAGAATTCGTTGAGGAGGAAGATGGCGCGAGGTTGCTTGTTGGCCAGGAAGACCCGCTTGATGGCCACCCATAGATCCCGGGCGGTGGGGTCGGTATCGTCCATGGCGAGGTCAAGGATAGAGTCGTCGATTGAGCCGAGCAGCCAGCTGCGCACGCAGCACTCGGCGATGTCCCACTGAGGATCATCGGGGCGAGGTGGTGCGGAGCCATCAATATGGGACCGGAGGTCGAATTTTCCACTAAGGAATTTGAAGAAGAAAACTCACTTGGAATAATTGGCGTTAAGGTCAAGGGAGATAGGAACATGACATTTCACGTTCACAGCAGCGTAGGGAGGAGAGAAGATCGGAGAGGTGGTACCCGAGGTGTGGTCTGTGGCACCGAGGGCCAGAGCAGATTCGGCGACTGGGAGAGTGCCGGAGCTGAGGGCGGACTCGGTGGCCATGACGGGAGAACGGGAGCAAAGAGCTAATGGGAGGGAGAAGCCGATGGGAGGGGGGAAGCCGATGAGAGGACGGATCGGCCGATCAAGGATGTGAGAAGCCGATGGGAGGTGGGCAACCGATTAGGTGAGGAGTGGCCAGCCGATGAGGAGTAGGCAGCGGAGTAGGTGATGAGTGGCCAACCGATGAGGAGTGGTTGGCCGATGGGGAGGAGGTCAGAGAGTGGTTGGGTCACGGACGTGCGAGGATTCACGTCCGTGGACTCGTGGAGGCCAAGGAGTGGGGCGGACGCGAAAAAGGCAGGGAGTGGTCGGACGCGAAGAGAATATGTTCGCGTCCGGGAGGCAGGGATTCGTGTCGGTGGACACGTAGACACGTTGGACTGGCTCGGACGTGAGGGGAGAAAGTTCGCGTCCGAGAGCCGTTGAGTGTGTCGAAAAGGGTAAGAACTGAGGGAGGTTTCCAGCCGATGGAGACGACGAGCGCGGAGGTGCGCCGGCGTCAAAGAAGGAGAGATGTACGAAACAAGAGGAAGAGCGAAGATGGGTGCGATGAGGAACGAGGAGGCAGTTCGAGACCGTCGCCTAGTCGCGCGGAGGTGGGGTGAGAAAAAGGGTGACTGCGGAAGAGACGGGGAGAAGAAGAAATGGAGACGAGAGAGCGAGGGTAGTACCGGGAAGAAGACGTCGACGGTGAGGAGGAAAGGGTCGGCTCGCCGGAGGGGGAAGCTAGCGCGCCGGGATGTCTAGTCTCGCTCTGATACCATATAGAAGTGTACAGTGACTATGAATTCTACCCAAGCATATACGAGGGGGTCGGATCTATATATATACAACCCAGGCCAGTGGTCTGTCCCCCGCCATTCTAATAAAGCTGATGAGCAAACTAGCGGCAATGGGCACATGTGGCAGCAGCGGAAGCTGGCCCAAGCGCTGGTTTTTTATTTACTCACAGAGTCTGCCTCAACGTGAAAGGTTAGGAAGGTGTGTGAGAAAAGTTCATAGTTTGTATCTCAACTATTGCTTTTTGTTAAACAAGAGAAAAAAAAACTCGTGTCCTGCTGGCTGCTGCGTGTTGCGTGTACTGGTTACTGTACAACTTACATGAATGGTTTAACACTCTCTTGAGTTGGATCCTAAGAAATTAATCTTGTTGCACCATGTGCCACTATCTGATCAGTCGCTAGCATGCATGGGTAACCTAACATAAATTTTGGTCTTATATCTATTCTACAACCCACTTATACTTCAAAGAGCTATAACTTATCGTGCATGTTATTTAAACAATCGGGCTGACTTATTTGTAGAAAAAAAAACAAACGGATAAATTTGGCGAGTTTGTACTGAAAATTGAACAAAAACAATCAAAATTCTAGTAATTTCATCAAAAAGTTTATTGTAGAAAACCTTAGCACTGATAGGAGGTTTCTCACCTATCCACCCGATTTGTGTTCTCCAAGTACAAAATTCTGACCTAATAAGTCTACAGGTTATTAAAAACCAATAAATTTATTTAAAAAACTAACACTAATTTATGAGACATAGGTGAAGGTTTTTAAATAGGTATTGAGCCAAGAGCTGAGCCGAGATTGACTAGGCTTGTTCGAGTTTGGTCGTCTCTCTCGATCTCTCTAGGTCTCTTTGCCTCTCGCTCTCAACTCTTATCTCTCTCTAGGTCTCTTTGCCTCTCGCTCTCAACTCTTCTACCTCTGATCTCGTCATTATTACTGTCACCCCACTTACTCCTTACTGCCTGCCTCTTTCTTTCTTGCTCTCTCCCTCTTCGCATTGCTAATATCTCTGCTTCCTCTGTCTGATCGAGCAGGCTAGTGTCCTATCGTCTCTTTGAGCGGGGCAACCGCCTTGAGCTCAAGGACTACTAGATATAGCTGGCTGGACCTTAGGGGTTGTCAAATTTTCTCGCATGTGCTACTCGTCAACCGTTCCCTCTGGTCACCTCCCCTGTTGTGAGGTTAGCTCCATCACCCTTCACCTGCATGACAACAGTGATGTGAGGGCTGCTCCCTCGCCCTTCCCTAGCATGACCTTGGCTCCCTCCACCTCCCTCAGCGTGGTGGCGACTACTCTACCATGGCTACCATAGGTAGAAGGTTGATGAGAGCAAGGACGACAGATCTGGTGGCGAAGGAGTGAGGGGGACAAATCAAGTGCGAGTGGTGGTGAGAAGGTTGAGGTGACAACGGATCTAGTGGTGGAGAAGCGAGGGGAACAGATCAAGTGTGAACGGTGACGAGAAGTTTGAGGTGATGCCTAATGCAGTTTTGTTTCAATGTAGTGCTCTTGTGCCTGTTCTAAAATGTGTTTTGAAATGAGTATTCAAGATGCATATTGAAGAAATGTTGTTTTAAATTTAGTGTTGTCAATTTTTGTTGTGGATGAAGATGCTTAGTGACTATTTATTAACGAGCCGGATCTTTTATTAAAAAATTAATTGTGCCGGTTCGCAATCAGGCACTCGTCGATCTCTCTCATCAGTGTCTAAATGGTAGAGCCAACACTGATGCCCCCTTCCCAACCATCACTGCTGAGGCCTCCTGTGGTAGTGCTCCCCTCTGTCCTCCACGTAAAGCTGGCAGAGATTTCATCCATCGTGCAGTCGTGCCGATGTGCTTGTCCTGACATAGTGATATTCTACTCTTATCCCCCTGGCTGCCAGCGTCTTCCACATCCCCGGCGTGCTTTGTGCAGGGTGATGAATGACCATGGGGGAAAAAGGGCAGCATGTTGCGAAGGACCGTAGGTGAGATAGTCAGGACCTATGGTCCCACCTGGCACCTGCAATAGTGGTAGATTCAACATACACCACCGTCACTTAAAAAAAGTATATATCATAAAAAAAATATTGCCTGGGTCACTTTTAGCAACTGTCAGCCACTGTGAGTGTTCTGAAAATGTTTGGGAATAATCAAAATGAAAGTTAATTCTGAGGGCCTTGACAGAAGTTTGCAGCTGACAGATGCCACCCAATTCTCGTCATAGAGCGCCAAGAAAATTGGTTATATTGCTCCAAACCAAACAGCCATCAAGAGGTAATTTTTGTGGTACATTTTGAGAAAACGAAATGTAATGCTTCTGAGTTATTTTACAATAAATTCTTGAATCATGTCCCACCAAGAATTTTGTTTTTGATGCTAATCAACTGTGTGAATAAAGGGAAGGCGCCTTTTGCAACAAACTAAATGCAAGAATGAATGTATCCAGCCAGAAATGATGATAATTGAAATCCTATTATACATACTGCGTATGCACCAGCCAAACTGTAACGCTCAACGACAACAATCTATTGAACTGGTATCACGCAGTCTCTCTTCCATGTACAAATAAGCAGGACTCATGCATCAAAATGGACAATAATTTTTTTCAGAATGTAGGTGGTTGTTGCCACATCTAGCTTCTTCACGCTCCAGCTGCTCGCCGCCAAAAAATCCCGCGACCGGAGAGGGACGGTGGCTCGGTCACGCGAAGGCCTAGGAGGTCTCCTTATCTCCAGTGCAGGTCCTTAAGCCTTGAGGTTCACGAGCGTACCAGTCAATTTGACCCTGCAATTGACAAGAAAGTGAGACGAGCAGTTCCGATACAGACGCTCGCTATCGGCTGGCTGCCGATAGGTTCAGGATGCTCTTCGATCGGCTGGAGAGCCGATGTGGACAAGTATTGACGAGGGGTCGACCGTAAAGCCGATGAAGGAACCAGGGTGTGCTCAGAGGATATCGAGGCACACAGGATCCCTCCGGACAGCCGAACAGTGATTTATCGGCTGGAAAAACCGATGAGTGTGCATGCGGCCTATGCAATGATTAGCACAAGAAGGCACGGACTGCAAAGTGGATGTCGCTCCGGATGACAGCAAGAGACCCGTCGCCTACCATGTCAGCACCATCAACACCGAACCTCGAAGATCAGACCTAACCGAGATAGTACGAGGCTGGGGCCAGCGGCGATGATACGGAGGACGCCGGATCGGCTATGTCGTAGCAAGAATAGGAATGAACCCATCGGCTAGCTGAGCCGATGAGGGGACGCCTCTCTGAAGGCGGGTGCATATCGGCTGGGTGTCCGATACATTTGGCGTTACACGTCGTGGGACGCCTCTAAAGGCTAATGCGTATCGGCCGAGGGGCCGATGTGCTGGGCATGAAGCACAGAGCATGGATAACTCATCGGCTAGCACTCCGATGACACGCCGTGCAGGAGACTATAGGCCTGAAGCTCGATCTACCATCGGCAGCCCCGTAGGTCGGACCTAACCGATGCAACACGACACTGACGACGACAGAGGGAGCTTAACGGGCCGATAGGTCCAGCACGGACGTGATGTGATACATTCGATCGGGCTAATAGGTCGGACCTAACCGATGCAGCCTCAGACAGAGCACGACATATCGGGATGGTGGCGGGACTTACCCCTTTGCTGGAGATCGGACTTAACCGATACAGCCTCGCGTCGAGAGCCAGAACCCACCGGTAAAACCGAGATGAACTAGGGTGGCGATGTGTCGAATTTGTATATGATCGAGAGATATTTTACATGTTTCCAGGGGGTCATTATTTATACCCTGGATTTACAGACAGAGTCCAACGCGTCTACGACCATCGAACATTATTTCCTAGTAAGAACAAAGGAAAATATTCCTAAAGCAGTTAACTAACCAGCTAAACCTCTCGAATTGAGTAAGGTTATAATTTACAAAAATAAGCACCCTGCCGTGGAGTCCACGGCTCTTCCGCAAACCCGGTTTCATCTGAATAATCTTCCAATTTGCAACCGGGTCTTCCTTTGCCGCAACCTGATCGGCTTCTCTACTGTAGCTATCGGACCTTCTTTTAGCCAAGCCGATCCTTTCCCTTCCTTCCCTCGGGCTTCTCGGATCTGATCCCGATTGGACAATCCCCTGTCTTCAAGCCGATCCAATCTTCTACTAATCTGATCGGCCTTTCTACAGTTCTCCATCGGCTTTGTCTCAGTATCTCCATCGGCCGATGATTGCATTAAACCCTCCATCGGACCTCTTAGCCGATTGGCTTTAGCCCCATCGGATCTCCTAGCCGATCGGCTTGAGCGCCATCGGATCATCCAGATTTTAGCGTTAACACATGCCCACTAATTTCGGAGTTGGCGAACAGACTACAAAATTTCGAGCTATTAGAAACCTATGCAAACCAGGATGACCCGTTAAAACCCGCATTAATCGGCTCAGATCTCTGAGTGTCGCAGGTGTTAGGGTCAAAGCGCGAGAAACCGGTTGCTCGATCGGTTTCTAAGAAACGGAAACCCGACGCCGATGTTGTCATCATTGCATCGGCTTCGCGAAGCCCTTCTCCTGCGGCAATTCTAAATTCTTCCGCATCTCCGCTGGTAGGTGTCAGCGTTAATTCTCTGTTGCCTTTGTTTTATTCTGGCACCTTCGCTTTGCAACCTAAACCATCAGCTCCTGAGGTCCAAACGTCGGACACTGTTACTAGGGTTGAACCGATGGTATCCTCTGAAGTTTTGGCATCTACTCACACTGCCCCATATTAAGCTGATACCCGCACAAGAACTGCTCCCACTATCTCTCAGGTACGTCCATCATACATATCATTTTTCTTGACTTATGATCTCCATGTTTGCTAATGTTGTTATGCAGTCATTAGCCGATCTGTTCTCCTTCGACATCGGCAAATACCTGGAAGCAGAGGAAAACTCAGCCACCAGTACAGCGATCGAACCATTTTTGCCAGCCGATGCACGTGAGCAGTTGTCAGATATTATGCATTGGCTGGAGGTTCCGATTGACTCGCTGGTGGAAGATTGCGGGTCGATCCGGATAAGACTTGCAGAAATTCAACACCTCCTGCCTGCGGAGCTATCGGACGCACTCACGCCTGCTGCTTACTTGGAATTCCAAAGGACCCAGCTGACTGCATCAAGACGACGCATAGCCAATCGCGCTGAGCAAAGCCACCTGGCTCACAACGATCGGCTGACTGCCCTTGGTGAAAAGAAGAAACTTGATGAAATGTCAGCTGACCTCCAACACGCCAACACCAAGCTTGGTCTCTTAAAGAAACGAGAAGCCGATTTGATGGCGAAACTCGACAAGGTTCATGAAGACATCAACTCCACTGAGTCCCATCTCATCGGCCTACCAAAATCGATCCAAAAACAAGAGGCCAAGGTAGCAGACAAAGTGCGGCTAGCAGTTCGCCAACACAAGAACTTGAAAGCTATCCCCGGATCAGACGAGGATGACATCCGTGCCATCAACGATATAGATCAAATCCGTCTGCACGCGATTGAGGACATTAAGAAATTCTTGTAAAACTTTAGCCTTGGAGAAATCTAGATGTCATCTTGAACATTAACTTTTTGCAGTAAACTTCAATCAGCTTGATCAACAAAAGTTGTGTATATATATTTTCTAAAGACGATATCTCCACGATATCGGCTGTATGTAACCGATACAAACTATATCGGCTTTCATACATTGTCCATCGGCTACGCCTCAACCGATCACACGGATGGTACCATCAGCTGGTACTACCTCTGAAACCTTATCTGTCTTAAATCGGCTATGCTCAGCCGATTTAGGTGCCTACCCACATGCTAGGATAATACTTTTTCAAATATTTGCCATTAAACACTTTGGTAAACTTCTCTCCTTCAAGACTTTCCAATATGTAAGCATTGCCAGGCACACACCAATTGATCCGATAAGGTCCTTCCCAATTCGGTGACCATTTTCCAAACTTATTATCCCTAGATCCAATCGGTAAAATTAACTTCCAAACGAGATCTCCTTCAGAAAAGGATTTGGTCATTACTTTTTTGTTATAATGCCTAGCGACCTTAGCCTTGTTTTTCTTGATCTTCTTAAATGCTTCTAACCGACTCTAAGTCAAATCATCAAGCTCATTGGTCATCAACGTGTAATAATCATCGGCTGTCAACTTATCTTGTAAAGACACCCTCCTTGAGCCGATGTTAACTTCCCACGTATACCAACTGATATGGTGCCACCTGGGTAGATCCATGACACGTCATCGGATAGGCCCACAATGCATCGTTCAAAGTGACATGCCACCTCCGTGGTTGTTCATCAGTCTTACGCTTGATCAATTTTATTAAACTCTTGTTAGAAACTTCCTTCTGTCCGTTAGCTTGAGCATAATACAGTGACGAATTTAGCAACTTAATCCCCATACTGGCAGCAAACCATTGAAACTCTTTTGACATAAAGATAGAACCTGATCAATGGTAATTGTCTATGGAATTTCAAATCGATGTATGATATGTCCCTTGATGAATTCAATCGCATCCCTAGAAGTAACCTTCTTCAAGGGAATAGCTTCTACACACTTTGTAAAGTAGTCTGTTGCCGCCAATATGAACTTATGCCCTTTATTGGATGAATGATAAATCTGGCTGATCATATCAATTCCCCAACCTCTAAACGGCCATGGCTTGACTATCGGATTCATAACCGACGCTGGAGCTGGTTGTACATTTCCAAACTTCTGACAATCTTGACAGTCCTTATAGTATTTAAAACAATCCTCCAGCATACTCGGCCAAAAGTATCCAGCCCTCCTCATCATCCATCTCATGTTATGAGCCGATTGATGGGCTCCACAGTTGCCTTCATGCACCTTACTCATCACCAACGTGGCTTCTTCAGCACCCAAACATCTCAAGAGCACTCCATCGACTGATCAATAATACAACTCTTCATCAAGTAGAATGTACTTAATAGCCCTGTACCGAAGCTTCCTGGAAACCGATCTTAATGGATTCTGCAAATACTAAACGATCTCCCATCTCCAATCATCGGCTTCCATACGGCTCTCGATATCGGCTATCTCAACTTCCACTCTACTGTTCAGCCGATACCCTAAAGCAGTCTAAGCAAGATCATTGGCCTCCGTGTTTGGCTCTCTAGGAATATGATCCAATATCACTATCTTAAAATCCTTTAACAACTGTTGACACTTTTCATAGTATGACTTCAGAATTTCATCTTTGCATTTATATTCCCCAGATAATTGTTTGATTACCAATAAAGAATCCCCAATGACCTCTATCGTATCGGCTCCAATTTCTCTCAGCAGCTGAAATTCCTTGAGTACTGCCTCATATTCTGCTTGGTTATTTGTACTATACAGTTTGATTGTGAAGGCAAACTCAAAACTTGCCCCCCGAGGCGAAATAATCACCAAACCGATACCAGATCCATGTTTGCAAACCGATCCATCAAAGAATAATGTCCACGGGATCGACTTCACATAATTCTCTTAGACTCCTCTATGCTGTACAATAAAATCGGCTACCGCTTGTCCCTTGACTGCCTTAGCCGATTCATACCTCAGATCGAACTCCATCAAAGCGAATATCCATTTACCAACCCACCCCCTCAAGACTGTTGCCGATAGCATGCATTTGATTACATCGGCTTTGCAAAGCACTGTACACTCAGTCAATAGAAGATAATGCCTTAATTTTGTATATAAGAAGTACAAACATAGGCATATCTTTTCCATAGCAGGATACCTAGTCTCAGCATCCAGAAGTCGTCGGCTTAAGTAAAATACTACTCGTTCTTTTGACTCAAACACTTGTACAAGCACTGATCCGATTGACTTCTCATCAGCTGACAAATATAATTTGAATGGTGTTCCCTTTTGCGGTGGAATCAGCACCAGTGGAGAATTCAAGTATTCCTTGATATGATCAAAGGCGTTTTGATGGTCATCACCCCACATAAACTCTTGATCGGCTCGAACCTTAATAAAGGAGTGAACGACTCAATTATTCCTGATAAGTTCAAAATAAAACTCCTTATGAAATTGAGTTTGACGATCAAGGACTGCAGCTGTAGTTTGTTGCTGGGTGGCTCGGTGGTCTGGATGGCCCTGATGCTTTGTTGACTGACTTTAATTCCTCTCTCATGCACCATGAAACCCAAAAATTGTCCAGCCGATACGCCAAAAGCACACTTGTGAGGATTCATTTTAAGTTCGTATTTCTTCGTCCTCTCAAGCACTTTTCGTAGATCGGCTATATGTTCTTCATTACTTTTGGATTTCACCACCACATCATCAATGTATATCTCCACCAGCTGTCCGATAAGATCATGGAACATGTAGTTCATGGCTCTTTGATAGGTAGCACCAGCATTCTTCAATCCAAAAGTCATGACTACCCACTCGTATAAACCAATAGCTCTAGGACACCTAAATGCAGTCTTGTGGATATCTTCTTCGACAATAAAAATTTGATTGTAGCCTGCATTTCCATCCATGAAGCTAATAATCTTGTGACCAGATGCAGCGTCAATTAATAAATCTATCATCGTCATCGTGTACTCATCTTTAGGGGTTGCCTTGTTCAAATCCCGGAAGTCGATGCATATTCTAAACTTTCTATTTTTCTTTTTCATTGGGACAATATTGGATACCCATTCAACATATCGGCATGGTCTGATGAAATTTGCATCGTATAACTTCGTGATCTCCGCCTTGATTTCATCATGCCACTCTGCTTTGAATCTCCTCTGTGGTTGTCTAAATGGCCGATATCCCGGTCTGATAGGAAGCCAATGTTCCACAATCGATCAGCTTAATCCTGGCATCTCATGGTAGTCCCAAGCAAAGCATTCCCAGAATTCCTTTAATAAATTTATCAGCTTTTCTCGGAATTCAACACATAGATTCTTACAAATGTATGTCGGCCTCGACTTGTCTCGTAATCCTATGTCTATTTGTTCCAACTCATCGGTCGACGTAAAACCTTGCCCTAACTTCCCTTCGGAGTTTTCTAAAGTTCCCATGGAAACAATGGATATGAGCCGACTTGCTGAATTGGCTTTATTCTTTTATCAGTCACCTCCAGGAAATTTCCCACCCATGTTTGTCCGGATAGGGAGTTGAATCCATCAGCTTCCCAGAATGGCACATCAGTTATTGCCACGCTAGTCGACTGATCAGCCGTGATCACTTCAACTCTGTCTCCTTGCCATTGTATGAGGCTTTGATGCATTGTTGAAGGAATATAACAGTTGGCATGAATCCAATCCCTGCCAAGGAGTAGGCTATACGACCCCTTGCTATCGATGGCAAAAAATGTGGTAGGCAATGTCTTACTTCCAACCGTTAGCTCCACATTTAGTACTCCTTTGGTTTCTGATGGATTACCTCCAAAGTCTTTCAACACCATATTTGTCTTGACTAAGTCTCCAGCCGTCTTACCCAATTTGCGGTATGTAGAATATGGCATGAAATTGACAGCTGCGCCTCTGTCAACTAGCATCTTTGCCATCGGCTTACCATCGACATATCTGTTGGTATACAATGGCTTTTGGTGCCGATGCTTGGATTCTTCTGATTTGTCAAATATGGCTTGACTCGGTTCCAATATTAATTGGGCAAAATCCTCTTCTTGACTTACTTCATCTGATACATATGCTTTATATTCCATTGGTAAGAAGAATACCATGTTAGCCTGAGCCGATGTACCAGCCTCTTCCTCTTTTTGCTTTACTTTCCATATTTTCTCTATGTCATAGCCTTTGCGCCCTGCTCTTCTGATTCTTTGTAAAAATCCCGGATGGACATCACTGATCCTTTGACCATGCCCTTCGTTGATCGGCCCCAATCGGCTATGTGCCGATGCCCTAGTGATGGAAGGCCGATCATACAATGTTCGGCTCTGGTCACAGTATCGAAATCCTGGTTTATTGCATTTAGGACAGTCCTCGATTGACGGCAACCTCATGTTTTGATCCCAACAGTACTGAAAAAAATGACAACCCTAGTGTGGATTATACCTTTCTTGTTGTGTTGTGGCTAGTCTTTCTTCGTCCTGTAGTCTAGAATATTTTTTGATTAAGTCCGATGAAGTAACCTTTGACCTCTTCCAGCGCCTTTTTTCATCGGACCGATCTCCTGAGGTTCCTGCAATCACCATATTCACCGGGAAAGGATGTCCGTCAACCTTCATCGGCCTTTTGTCCTCGAACTTGATCCTCCCCTGTTTGACAGCCGATTGTAACTGTTGCTAGAAGACCTTGCACTCATTGGTATGATGAGATATTGAATTGTGCCACTTGCAATACTTCTTTTTTCTGAGTTCTTCAGCAGCCGGGATTACATGATTTGGTGGCAACTGGATCTGCTTCTCTTGGAGGAGAAGATCAAATATCTTGTTAGCTTTGTTAACATCAAAATCATATCTTTCTTCTTTATTTGCTTTCTTGATCCATGGACATGATACGGGATTTTTATTCCTGGTCCATTCTGCCAGTCCCACCTCCACATCGGATCCCTCATCATCCGAGTCCGATGCGCATACCTGTAGCTGATTGGCTTTCTGATGGAACCTTTCTTTCTTGGCACCTGCAAATTGGCTTTCGTGAGCCGATACTCTCTGGAGTAGATGAGACAAACTTTCGAATTCTTGTGAAGAGAAACGCTCCCGAATCGGAGCCAACAATCCTTGGAAAGCCAAATCGGCTAGTTGTCCGTCACTTAAAATGAGACTGTAGCATCAGCTTCTGACGTCTTAGAAACGTTGGATGAATTCTAGGACGGATTCATCGTGCCTTTGTCTAACCGATGTTAAGTCTGATAACCTTAACTCTTGAAGTCCGGCAAAGAAATACTTATGAAACTTTTTCTCCAAATCAGCCCATCCCCTGATTGAATTTGGAGGTAACGAAGAAAACCAAGAAAAGGCTAGACCAGATAAAGACAATGGAAACAATCGGACCCTTAGAGCTTCATCAGTCGATGCCTCCCTGCATTGAGCCAAGAATCGACTAATATGTTCCATCGTAGATACATTATCTTGCCTTGAGAATTTGGAGAAATCTGGAATTTTGAATCGGTGCGGCAGTGGAATTCTGTCAAACCACTCTGGATAAGGGTGTCGATACATGAAAGTTTGCTCTTTAGGCTTGATACCGAATTGCTCCCTTACAACTTCCACAATCCTCGCAGTCAAATCTTCTTCCTTTAGATTCTCCTTTTGGTACTGTGGGATCGAAGTTGGTATCTGACATGATCCATAATGATCTTCTTGATAGTTATTACCAGGATATTCTTGTTTATATCCCCTGTAATAAGCCGTCCGATGATACCCTGGCATCATGTCTTCATGCTGCCCCCAATCCGCTCTTGCACTGGTGGAAACATATTTACCGATATATCCCTTCTGGATCCGTAAGTAACTTGTGGTTGTCCTGTTTTCATTGGCAAATAGATCAGCCCTTGATCAGGTTCCTTAACAATAGATCCATTCATAGTTTTCTTGATTAAGTTGTGCAAAGTATTCACCAGTACACCCGATTGGTTAATGAGCGCATGGTGAACAGCTTCGTCAACTATCTCCTGTAGTAGCTTTTGAGGACTGATGGGCGGCGATCGGCTCGATTCTCCTTTCAAAACTGGCTTTGGCATTTTGGACCTTTGAATTGGCCCTTGTCGAGTCATACTGAAGGACTCCAGACAGAGCTTTTGAAAATTAGCTGTGTTATGCTCCACTTGGTATCTCTGTTCCTTAGTTAAATCCTTCATCGTTACTGGGATTATGTTGTCTGCGTTGATTTCTTTACCCTCCATTTGAGCACCGTTGATTGAAGGACTTTCAACTGATGAAAAAGGTCTTTTAGTCCCACCGGGCGTGCCAAGAAGCGTACTCGTCGCCAAAAAATCCCGCGACCGGGGAGGGACGGTGGCTTGGTCACGCGAAAGCCTAGGAGGTCTGCTTATCTCTAGTGCAGGTTCTTAAGCCTCAAGGTTCGCTAGCGTGCCAGTCAATTTGACTTTGCAATTGATAAGGAAGTGAGACGAGCGGTTCCGATATAGACGCTCGCTATCGGCTGGTTGCCGATAGGTTCGGGATGCTCTTCGATCGGCTAGAGAGCCGATGTGGACAGGTGTCGACGAGGGGTCGACCGCAAAGCCGATGGAGGAACTAGGGTGTGCTCAGAGGATATCGAGGCGCACGGGATCCCTTCGGACAGCCGAACAGTGATTCATCGGCTGGAAAAACCGATGAGTGCGCATGTAGCCTATGCAATGATTAGCACAAGAAGGCACGAGCTACAAAGCGGATGTCGCTCCGGATATGACAACAAGAGACCCGTCGCTTGCCGTGGCAGCGCCATCAACACCGAACCTCGAAGATCGGACCTAACCGAGACAGTACGAGGCCGGGGCCAAGAGCGATGATACGGAGGACGCCGGATCGGCTATACCGTAGCAAGGATAGGAACGAACCCATCGACTAGCTGAGCCGATGAGGGGACGCCTCTCTGAAGGCGGGTGCGTATCGGCTGGGGGTCCGATACGTTTGGCGTTACGCGTCGTGGGACGTATCAGTCGAGGGGCCGATGCGCTGGTCGTAAAGTATAGAGCATGGATAACTCATCAGCTAGCACTCCAATGACACGCCATGCAGGAGACTATAGGCCTGAAGCTCGATCTACCATCGGCAGCCCCATAAGTTGGACCTAACCGATGCAGCACGACACTGACGACGGCAGAGGAAGCTTAACGGGCCGATAGGTCCAGCACGGACGTGATGTGATACATCCGATCGGCCTAAGAGGTCGGACCTAACCGATGCAGCCTCAGACAGAGCAGGACATATCGGGATGGTGGCGGAACTTACCCCTTCACCGGAGATCGGACTTAACCGATGCAGCCTTGCGTCGAGAGCCAGAACCCGCCGGTAAAACCTAGATGAACTAGGATGGCGATGCGCCGAATTTGTATATGATCGAGAGATATTTTACATGTTTCTATGGGGTCTATATTTATACCCTGAATTTACAGACAAAGTCCGACGCGTCTACGACCATTGGACATTATTTCCTAGTAAGAACAAAGAAAAATATTCCTAAAGCAGTTATCTAACCAGCTAAACCTCCCTAATTGAGTAAGGTTACAATTTATAAAAATAAACACCCTGCCGTGGAGTCCACGGCTCTTCCGCAAACCCGGTTTCATCTGAATAATCTTTCAATTTGCAACCGGGTCTTCCTTTGCCGTAACCTGATTGGCTTCTCTAATGTAGCTATCGGACCTTCTTTTAGCCAAGCCGATCCTTTCCCTTCTTTCCCTCGGACTTCTCGGATCTGATCTCGAATGGACAATCCTCTGTCTTTAAGCCGATCCAATCTACTAATCTGATCGGCCTTTCTACAGTTCTCTATCGGCTTTGTCTCAGTATCTCCATCGGCTGATGATTGCATTAAACCCTCCATCGGACCTCTCAGCCGATCGGCTTGAGTGCCATCGGATCGTCCAGATTTTGACGTTAACACCAGCCAACTCAAGTTGTCGATGCATTTGGAAGAGAAGAATGTGTGCCGAGCACCTTGCCACCGACATCCGGGAAGCACTCGTACCAACGCACTGGACCCACCCTCTCAATCTTGATGGGTACCTCATGACCTCATGTTCACCATCTCCGGTGATACATAGCACCCCCAGTTCTCTTCTGCCATTTGGTTCACCTGCCGGACGCACTCCACAGACTGAGGCCAATGGAAGCAGTTCTCCACTGTGCCCAGGTGCTCCGCCCACAGCGACATCCTGCACCCATACACCTGAAAATCAACAGTTTTGAAGTTCAAGGTTACAAGCTGGAGCAATGAGTAATTAGCTATTATGTTAAGATTTAATAGGTGAGGAAAATGAGGAGTGGCATGCCTGTCCTCTTGGATCTTTCTTGCCTCCTGCCCAGCTGTAGTGAGGCTGGTAGGCTCCCATGGCGATCTCAGTGTCGCTTGTGCCATCCATGGACCTCTGATTTATGTTGGCTGATCCCATGAGCACATACTCGTCATCGACAATCATCCCCTTGGAATGCACGTAGATCATGAACCGCCTGAACTTTTGGGCCAAGCGCTGGAGAGTGAAAGAAAGGTATTAATTGTTTATTTCCCAGCAAAGTACATCGAATGTTTGTAGCTTGATACACATTAGCAAAGAATGAAGGAAATATTACTACAAGTGCGGAATTCTCATTGGAATGACTTGTCGTAGAGACGTCACTTAAGACTTCACTCTTACCAAGACAGTAAAAGTTAAGGCAATCCTGTGGATGGGTATCATGTAAACCCTCCTTCCGTAGAGCATCCGAGACAATCTTGTACATCATGGACATTGTTTGTCCCTAGAAGAGATCAAACAGAAGCAACAAAACATCAGGTAGAATGCATAATCAATCATGATTCATTCAATATCTTATAATCAAAATGTGTGGTGCTTTTCGAAAATATCTCAAGATGAAGCCATAATATAATGATAAGGAACAAACCTGACAAAAGAGGATCTCCTGCATAGCAGCAGTTGTTGGATTACCTTCAGGCCACTTGGTATAACAATGTAAGCTGCAAATCTTTCCCTAGCTTTAATCTTTCTTGCAATCTTTATGGCCAATTCAATCGGTATCAAATTGTCTGCACCTGTTAACACAAGATTATACAAAAGCTGGATTCATGGTTGTATCCTGACTTGAACAAATCATGTGCTAGATACGACACTAACGAGGTAGCTTTGTTTAATCTTTATCAGCTGTTTCCAGCTATAGTGATATTTATTTTTCATTTCTCATGCTAAACAAGGCCAGTAGTTGATATAGTAGATATGAAAATAAACCAAGTTTCCAATATGGAAATCGGGAGCATGTTTTATCACAAAATCCAAATGCATGTTCTTGTGTAGAAAGTACTGTGGTGCAATATATAGTTTGTGTTATATGGGAGGCAGTGCACATAGGAATAAGAAAACAAAACCATAGCACAACTGATAGTCAACTCGTTACCTGCACTTCTATTTGAAGACCAGTAGTATGAAGATCCAATAAAATACTGGTTTTCTATGTAGATATAGTGTTGTGCAGATCTGATAGCTTTTACATATGCGTTGTGTATATTCTTTTCTATCTGCAGATTTTTTGCGCACACAAGATTCTGCACAGATACAAACGCCGCTGATAGAAAATTTACATTTTTAATGTCGAAAAAAATCCCAGGAAGCTTCCATGTAAAATGGTAATGCATTCCTATTTTGAACTTGTGAAACAGACAGTACCAGTGGCTCAACCTGCTGGACAAGTTTAGGAAATCCCTTTACTGATCCTGAATCAATGGACAGGAAAATCTAACCACTAGTAAAGAAGGTAAAGAGCAATTTATTAGACTAAACTTGAGGTAGTAATTGCAAAGAAATGGTAGATCGTTGATGATTGGATAAATTGTAGTACTTGCACATGCCAGATCTCTGGATCATTTTGATCACAAAGATGTGCATTTAACTCTTCTGCAGAGGGGGAGACAATCCATGACATCCGGTTTATTTTTACCAAGGTATCATGATGCCAACTTACAGCTCTTCTAACACAGACTTCCCATTTTACAGATTTTCTTTCTCTGTTTAAATTTTGGTGATTGTTTAGCTAATTAACTAATATGATTTTAGTTGAATTTAGCTGTGTTTTTAGGTGCATTTGTACTTAATTAACGTGATATTAAGTGACTTTATTAAAAAACTAAATTGAACTAATGTAATCGGCATAAGTTGAATTATAAGAAATAAAAATATCTGAGAACATCCATAAAACTAAAACCATAGCCGGACCTGCATAACAACCTCAGAACGAAATTCTAATACTAAGAACCAATTACCTAAATATCAATCACCGAGATGATACTTCTCGAAGACCAACATGGCCACGAGTGTGATCATAGATAACATAATCTAATGATCACAAATAACATACTCTAATATATCAAATAATATTTGTGCCGAGGAGGTATGAGTCAAATGATTACTGATTGCAAGGTTATGCGAGTCCTAAGATGGTTTGGTCAGATTAATACATATACTAATCGAATTAGACACTTTGAACCCTGATGACCTCGTATTCTATCATTTATTGATAATTTAGAGTAGGTAAATTATCAAAAAAAATTCATAAGTTATATTAAAAAAAAGATGCCGCATGATGTATAAAAATCCATAATATATTATTCAATGTTTTAGTCAGTTTTTAACTTCATATGTCGTCGTGGTTCGTCTTCGAAAATATACGGTGACATGTAAATAGCTATGGGTAAGTTTATGGATTGAAATAAAAATTATAACTATATGTAGTTATCAGAAATTAATATATATGTATATTGATAAATATCTGATTGTGAATATATAAAGAATATATATATATATATGTATACGTGAGCTTATTAATATATTAATGTCAATATATCACTTTAGTAGAATTTTAAATTTTTAATTATGACAATGTTGTTACTAAGAACTAGGAGGGTTTGATAATATATGTGTTATATATTTTTCAGAGGGCATGATTAGACCAACCAAAAAATAAATTTAATTTTTTTTGAATAACTATGTCATTGTCGGGTTTCAAGCAAAACATGTAAGATGGGTTTTAAACAAGACCGGTCACATGTGACTATCTATGACGGGTGTTAATCTACGCCATGACAAGTGAATAAGTCTAACGGATTATAAAATAGGCCTGGCAAAGGTAAATTACCTTTGACGTGTCATAAGCACAATCACACGTTTGAGATATCTCATCTGTAACGAATCGGTAAAACGAGCTATATTATCTCTGATAGATCGTAAGTACAATAAGCTTGTGATGCTATCTCACCCGTGATGGGTTTTTTCTTATAGCGTGCTACAGATAATCTTAGCTTTGATGGATCTTAACCTATCACACAGGTAATGTAGAGTCATCACTGACCAATTATCTGTAACAAAAGCTAAACCTATCACAGATAAGAGTTTGGAGCCATCACAGATGAGTAGATCCGACATAGTAGTACAACACTTAGAAACATATAGAGTAACTTCCATATATAGCCATCTTCATAGCATGAGCAAATGAAGATGTTAAAGGGCAAAAATAGATAATTCAGAATGCAGCCTACTGTTTTCAAGAGAAATTTGTCCTGTGATGTTTTGTCGTCCCAAAGCAATACAATAACACGGACCTCCTCCCCAATGGTTGGCGGGCTTCCATTGGGCACAGGTTTATTTGATGCCCTTACAAGCTTGACAGGGTGATACAAGGACCAGCCAATTATATAAATAAGGTGATGAGCGACAGCAATTGCATGGCAAATGTCTTCCCAGCATTTGTTTTGTTCATATACCCTTCCAACATCAATTTCAATTTTGGGACAAAAATCATAAGGAACATGGGCATCTTGATATTGAGTGACCCTACCACCCATTCGAAGAGGAAAATAAGCATTTGGCACACCAATACTCTGAGTATCGTCAGAAACAACTCCATCTTGTGCAATGGATTCTGCTCAATTGGCTTGTACTGGATAGACAAATGAAGTTCAGGAGATGGCTTCATAGGATTACTATACTGACAAGATATTGGATACCAGCCACCGACTATATCACCTGGTGTGATGTCTTCAACTAGTACCGAAGCCACACCTATAAGTTTGCCCCAAAAACATCATTGTCTTTCACATGAAACTCAATTCTATTAACTGAATGGGCAACCTGAACATAAAAATGTTCATCCCATTTAGGATTCTCTGAGTTTGCAATGAATCGAGTTTGTGCCACTGTTGCTCCTGAGAGGCAAACCGAAACATATGGATCACTGGTAATGATGTTCCTCATGTCTGCATGTTTATCAGATTTCCCACATTCAGGGTGGAGTAGGCGACGCAGCCGTCCTCCTCTGCCTCCTCCCCTCATTCCATCCCATCCACGGCGTGCGGGCCGGGGCGACCGGCGGCGGCGAGCGCGGAGAGCTCGCGGCGATTTGCAGGTGGGCCTTGATGGTCCTGGCCCACATACGTGGGCTCCCTGCACGGATCTGCGGGGCCTATTCCACGTGCATATCTGCATCTATTGCAATCGTCTCGAAAACTAGGCATTTGCAAATGGCCATTGCAACGTTTGTCTTTTCTCTCCAATTTATCAAAGGCTATCTTATCTGCATGGAAGAAATTAATTCTTCATGTAGCAAACAGAACATATAGGAACAATTCACAGAGAAGAATGCAGTAATTTTGCGTTCATTTGTATATATATAGGTCATATTATTTTTGCAGAGAAGAATGCAGAAATTAATTCTTCATGTAGTAAACAGAACGAATAGGAACAATTCACAGAGAAGAATGCAGTAATTTTGCGTTCATTTGTATATATATAGGTCATATTATTTTTGCAGAGAAGAATGCAGAAATTAATTCTTCATGTAGTAAACAGAACGAATAGGAACAATCCACAGTGAAGAATGCAGATAATTGTATTCCTCATTAATATTTCTAGGGAGTATTTTATTCAGGATTATAAAATAATGAATGCAGCCTATTTACTTAAACGAATGCTGCTTTGGAAATTTTGTTCACTAACAAAATTCAACGAAGCTATTTTAGAATTTTAATTATTAATTTCACAACTCTCACACGCATATGTAACTTTATTGGCCACCTTTTGTTTCTCTCAAGGGATTGAAGGTTCTCTCTCTGTACTAGTAGACGCAGAGAGGCAAGGAAAAAAGAAAATCCTGGAATGAGATCAGCTATGGGAACACATAGAACTTGGCCACAAGAGATGATTCAATAGAGCATATTCCACAAATTCAAGCTAGTGTAAGTGGCATAAGATGTTCTCTTTTTCCAATTGCATAGAAGACACACACTACACGTATATACCTATGAGTATGCCTCATACACACGCTTAGAGACAGAAGCCTATGGCAAATACATAGCCTCACTAAACGGTCACATTTTCGCAGCTTTACGAGGGGAAAATAAGAAGACAAGGATGGTTAATAGGATAACATAGATTGGAAGGTAGCGCAAACGTTAATACAAACCACCTTTAGAAACACAATGGTTAGGGTGTCTGAGCCTAATAATATTGCGTTCTTGGAGTGAGAGATAATGGTAGCGAACTTCAACTTTGAAAATTCATAAATGTTTCATATGAATATGGATGGAAAAAAATATATGAAAGTTGTAGCTCTTGATGATAGACAAGATTTAAAACCATTTTCATTTCAAATTTATTTAGATACCTAAATATTTGTCAAAAGTTTTGGGAAAGAAGGGTTAAAAGCTTCTCTGTACTACCGGCGTTACTCCATGTTGGTGAGATGGTAAAGAAACTTTCCATACAAAAAGAGGTCATGTGTTTGTATCCCATTAACTGTATGAACACACATTTTGCATGAGAACTCATGTGATACTGCCTGGCCGTATTTTTTGGGGTCCCAAAATTCGGACCTATCTAAGATCCTATTATCACTACCGATAGTTCTATAACAGCTATGATATTTCCTGAATATCATTGCCACTTTGTTACCACCACTGGTGCCAATTATGAACTGACAGCGATAATGTTTTCTGTAGTGTTGATTATAACAGTTTCACTATAATTTCATGGTAGAAAGTTCAATTGCGAACCTCAGGATCAACTGAGGAGCCAATACTCTTTACCACTGATAAATAGCCTTAATTACACGTTGTTATAACTCTGTCAACTAACTCGATCGATTGGTACTATTGGTTGGATAGCCTTATGATCAGTTATGATGGAACTAGAATTTTGATGGAATTTCCACTAGATAATTGAATGTTAGACAAATTATTTTAACTTATTAACATGAAATTTGCTCATATCAGATATTAGTTTCTGGCCAATGATTTCTTTCCAAATAATTTCATAACGAGAGGTGATCCCATGTGATCCATATATAAGAAATAATTTAACTGAATCAAAGTTGGATTTAATTATTCCCAAATTTTAGTGGTTGTGTGGTATTAAAAGGAAACCGAGATTGTGCATGGTACAAATATAATATGTATGGTTGAGTTTCACGAATATATACATGCATGTACAATTTATTTCTCCATATATCATTATGTTCTCAATTATGATATTGTGTGTGATGTATGCATGCATCAATTAATTATGGAAACTATTTTCTTTAACCTTTCATATTTTTGGTGCGCCAACATGGTTATTGATCTTTAACATAAATATAGAGGATATATGGAACTTTGAATTAGGGGTTTTCTCATGTAACCTAGCCCAATTCGGACAAAATATCAGAGTGCGTTGAATTAATTCAAATAATTATCATATGTATCCAAGCTACCAGCCTACCACTACTGCATGCTGGCTTCAATGTTGCAAAAAGAAATACTAGCTGGTTTAAGAAATTTAAAGAGCGGCAAGCATCTAAGGAACCTCTTGATTCTTGAACAAATATATGTTTGAATCATACATTTCCTGATCATTGGTTTTAAATATATATATAATCATCAAATTATAATAAAGGTACGTCTTCATTCCTATCTTCATGCAGTCGACCATCTTATTCAGATTAGCAGCAGGCTGATGTATATGCATGCAATCAAATTTTTGAACTGGCCATCGATCACTAAATTACTGTACCACTGGTAATGATGCAGCAGCGCACTATTACCCAATTGCAAGCCTAGATATATGGCTTATGCACGCACCTAAATTTGTATGGTATACACACTGTTGTCTAGCTGAACCATCGTCCAAGCTCAAGCCTACTAGGGTCATAGGTGGATGGTGGCGGCAATGGTGGTGCGATAGCTTCAGATACTTTGGCAAAGCGACCTCTCACTCGGGGCCTCATCTCAGCATAGGCTTTTCTGGATGCGTACCGGATTTGCTTCTCATAGCACCTCTTCTTCCTCTTCTCCTTGTACCTCATCACCTTTGCCTCTCTCTCCATCGTTGTGCCTACCACTATGTTTGGGTTCATGCTCTCCCAATTTTCAGCCATGGCCACCCCCTTTGGCGTCGAGCTTGCAGCGTCAGTGAATGTGCTCCCATAGTATGACATCTGCAAATTAGTTAATTAATGTATAAGAACCTAGAATACAAATGAGTAAAGTACACAATCAGTCTCTAAATTTGTTTGCATGTGTCATTTAGGTCCACATAATCTCAAAATGCAGATCTACGTCCTAGAATTTGTTCAAGTGTGTCATTCCGGTCTCAAACTATCACTATCCCTCCAGGATCCTATGTGACGCTGATATGGCATGTGAAATGGAGGCTAAGGTGGCATTGTCACTAACTCTACACTAGCTACCAATTAGGGCCCACTCAAAAAATTTCATTTTCTTTTTTCCTTCTCCTTCTCTCTTTTTTCGTTTCTTTTCCTTCTCTTTTTCCCCTTTTCTCTTCTTCTACTGCAATTGCTGCTAATCAAGGTCATTGTGGCCATTGTTGTACGCTTGTGTGCACGACATTGCCAAGATGAAAGGGATGATGACAAGTAGCTCAGGCCTCCACCACTTCCTTTACTTCACCGATGTCTTCGTGAGAGAGGAATCATGCTTGGAGTCACCATGGCAAGGTCGATGGAGATTGAGCTAGGTGCCTCTTGATCCGGTGGTGGAGGGGACAGGATGACGATGACATAGGGAGGAGAGGCATATCTCTATGGTGATGATAGAGGAGCTAGATAGCATCGATGAGGTGATGGGGCCAGATCCGCGCTAGTCCATCGTCGAACTCGCCTTGCCTTTAGGCTTGCTGTCGTTGAGCTTTCCCCACATACCCCTGCTCCCTATCTCTCCTGCCTTTGGGGTCACCCCTACTCGAGTAGGCAGCGACGGTGGTCCAACGCATGGCAAAGGTCTAGGCAAAGGCTTGCAAGCTCCTCTTCCTCCTTCAAGCACCACTGCCAGAGGAGGGGTTGGAAGGATGATGCCGCACCGTCAGAGGAGGTGGTTAGGAGAAAGATGTTACCACCACCACCAGTGGAGCTTCCTAGCTCCTCTTGTAGCAGTGGCGGTGAGGAGCAGGGGATGGGAAGAGGAGGAAGTCATCGCCGGTGTCATGCTAGATGCTGCCATTGATGGGAAGAAAAAGAAAAAGGAGATTAGAAGGAAAAGGAAAAGAGAAACTAAAAAGAAGAAAAATATAGAAGGAAAAAGAAAAGAAGAAGAGAAAAAAATGAAAAAAAGAAAATTTATGAGATGTTATGCCATGTCAATGGTAGGAACTTAGAGAGATCGTGGCAATTTGGACCGAAATGATACACTTGAACAATCCTATCTGCATTTTGAGAGTATGTAGATCTAAATACCAGAAATGAACAAGTTTAGGACCAGCCATGAACTTTACTCAATACAAATCATCACTGATATATACCATATGAGTTGCTCTATCATGTAAATAAAATAAAGAGGTAATACGCTATCACGTAATGAAAATAAAGATGTGTTATTTATAACATGCCTCCTCTAGAGGAACACAGAATCAAATGACAGTGCAGTTACATACCGCCGTTGATTTATACGGGCACATTTTATTTTGAACAAGTCTTTAAGGTTGAAATTTGACCATGGATTTCTCAAAAACTATGTCCTTAACATTTATAAAACCAAAATCTAATGAAAACATTTAAAAATAAGAATCTATTGACATAGTTTTGTGCCCCAGTATAGTTTAAAAAAAAATCAGTACTCCCCTGGTTGAATTTTATAAGGCATATTTTGATTTCAAAAGGTAAATTTTGTACATTTTGACCAACAATTAGTCAAAATTCCTACAATTACATGTATACATATGCATATAGCTCGTAAACTAGAGAAGCATTGACTGGCCGCCCCATTGTGTCAGATTATTAAACCACATAAAATGAGACGACCCATGCAGTTACCCAGTAGTCTACAATTCAATTAATTGTGCAAGGGCTTACTGTGTTTGTCCAAGACGTTGTTGGCATTGGATGGATACGCATATGTAAGAAATGGGCATATATACATACGTACTATTTCTTAGTAAGAGTTTCATCAGATTTTTTATAATTCAAACAACCCTTGCATCTGTTCGTCTTTCTGCAGCAATCATGTGATTTTTATAGTTTGAACGTGCAGTGTGTTTGAATGAATTCACATATGTATATGCATCTCCATGCAATTGATCTTGAAGAAATATATTTGATTGCTTACTTTTCAACAAACTGAAGTAAATGAACTGAAGCAATTAATATTAATTAGGTAGTTATTGCCTACTTTTATTTTCTTATTAGCAGATCTGCATAACTGATGGTACGTATCCTGAAAAACAAACTACAACATCGAATATTCAATTTCCCATCTTCCTCTCCTGATATGTTGAAGAAGATGGCCACAAGCTATGATGTTTCCTGACCTAGATACACATATGTAGTTTACAAGATCAATTAACATATATATGCTTATATATGGGGAAATAAGTATTTGTAGATTGTAAAATTTGCCGGTCTACTCCCTCTGTTCTTTTATTTGACATGTCAAATAAAAGGTAATAAAAGGTAATGGAGGGAGTAATAATTAACTTAAAAACCTCCTATATAATTTCTGCACCAACTATGGATGCACACACAACCATCTAAAAGCGTTGCCTATATATACACTTAATCGTATACGTATGTGGAATCATATAGTATATAGAGAGGATAGGTGTGTATGCATATGCAATGAAATAAACGCCTATATCATCAAAGTCACCATCGAAAGACGCAAATCATATCCCACCCGGCCCCCACATCTATAGCGAGAAACAATTAAACCAGCTGTGAGCCAGTAAAATTAAGCTACAAATTTGCACTTTTATTGATCGATTTGACACTTGATATGAGCACGTACAGCAAAAAACAGCAGAAATGAAGAATTGCTTTCACTAAACAAGCTAGAGCAAAGGAAAACAAAAGGCAAGAAAAGAAAAGAGGAGGATCAAGAATTCAAGATGCAAATCGACAGCTTGATCGAGCCGGCCGGGAGGGAAGCGGTCGGATGATACTCACGATGGTGGCGCTCGCCGCTGCCTCCGCCCGGCGCCGGCCACCGCCGCCGAGGCCGAGCCCGGCATCCACGTCGACGGTGGGTTGTCCGAGGGAGACCGCTAACGTTGGCCCGCCGCCGCCGTTCCTCCCGAACAGCGGCGGCACGACGTCGCAGTCGAACGGTTGCTGCTGATGCCCGGCCGCGGGCGACGACGAGCGGTGCTCCTGCGGCGGTGGCGGGTAGTCATCGAACAGCCAGGCCACGCTCTCTTGGTCATCGTCGACGCCGTCGTTGCCAAAGAACTGGAACTCCTGCACCGGTGGCGCCGGGGCCTGGTCGTTGCGGTCGACGGCCCGGCGCGCACTCGGTGGGAAGAAGGAGAAGCCGTCATCGTGGTGGTGGTGGCAGCAGTAGCCACCGCCGCCGCCGCCACCGTCCACACCACACAGGCCGCATCCCTCTCCGGCTGGTCCCATCGACATGGAAGGATCGATCGTTCGAGCTACACACAACACAAGAAGCTTGTAAGCAGCAGCTAGCTAGCTAGCAGCTCAGCTCACTTCAGCTCAGCTAGGGTTGTGATGAACTTGCGATCAGATCAGCTATAGCTACTAGCGTGTGCTGCGGAGCAGGAGGGAGATGAGTTATAATATATGCACAAGAGACGAAATTTGTAGCTAGCTATCTAGGTCTATCAGAATTCAGAAAAGCAAAGGCAAATTGCAAAGAAGGCGTAGATGGTTGGATGGAGGAGAAAAGTAAGGGAGAGAGGCCAATGCCAGGGGAGGGATCATATTATGAGCAGAGAGGCGATCCGTGGATGGATTTGGTTCTTACGTGGAGGAATCCGGGCCACCATTTTCACCTGTCCGGAGGGAGATAATTTGGCGCCTCCTCATTGGCCAACGCACTGCAACCAGATCTCCAAGGATCTTCTGCGCAGGGCTGCGGTCATGCTGACGCTGCCTCCGGCCGCGCACTATCAATCGGACTCTTTTTTGAAGATGAAAAGATATGGAAAGACGCATCTTCGGCTTGTGCAGGAATACACCCATCCAAAAGTTTAGAAAAAAGAACAGAACAACGCTGTTGGACATCGCCCAACATACGAAAGGAGATCAATTTCGATATATTTAGTTCAGTGGCCTTGGTCAAATTCTGTTGAAAGTTCAACTTGATGGAGAGGCCCTTGGTGGTATACTATGTTTGAGGTCATTTATGCCGATATAAATGTATGCACTTGCATGGTTAATCTGTTATCTCTTGCTATTGCACGCGCCATACAGTTAATTATCTAATTAACAGAAAGGTCTGGGATTGTTCTTAAATAATACTAGTAATAATATGAAGTAAACTTCAATGGATCCGTGGGACGTGAGATTAATTATTATTTTCAATGATTAATTAACATCATTGATTAATTTCAGGAGTGCATAATAATTATGACTTCATTAATAAGCTGTTTCTTCATCTCTGAAATAAGATCTACCGAATGGGCCGGGGTATGTAAGCATATCTCAATCGTATCGATATTGTTGCTGTTTGTTCTTTGAGAATCCACAGAAGATCTCTACAATCCAGATCATATAAATGATCAGTGACGAATTATTGGTAAAGTACATATGAGTAGCATCACCATCATGGTCAACAACAAATCACTAGGGTCGTCAATGGACGGGGCGAGGGTGGGTTGGACAACAACACCCCTGCCTCTAACCCCTAACTTCTCCCCTCGCCCTGGCCTCGATATGAAGAACGAGGTGAAATCTTCCCCTGGCCTAGCCCTCTAGGGCCCCGGTCCCTCGATCAGGTCCTGCTATTTGTAGCATCTAAGCTATCTAGGTCGACGAGGCAAGGCATTGAAGGTTGAAGAGGTCCCCGTATCCGAGGCATCAAGGGCGACGAGGCGAGGCTCGTCGCCCTCCGCACTCCATCTCTAGCTAGTAGCATGGAGTAGGACTTTTGCCATAGGTCACTAGAGAAGAGTTGGTCACCGGTTGGTGTGTTGGTTGGCGGCCTAGGCGCTTGGCTCTAGCGACAGCAGGCGGCGATGACTGGTGGCAGTGGCGAAGGCATTAGGCAGCTGATGGGGGCGGTGGTGGCTAGAGGTGGCAGCGTCAGGCGGCGGTGAATGGTGAGAAAGTGACGATGGCGGCTAGTAGGGTTGGATGGGGTTAGGATTTTAGGGTTAGGATGGGTGAGTAGATTTTTATGATTGCTAGAAGGACCAGATGGACATTCTATTATTAACATATAACAGAAAAAGTTCATTTTACGTCCCTACCACCAAGGCCCTACGGGTGACTTGCACGTCCACATCTCCATCTGTCCCTGCCCTCATAGAGGTGGATCCCTATCAGGGATCTGGCCCTGGTGAGGAAATTGCCATTCCTACTGGCCAGAGTGGAAACAACACATATGTGGTTTGCATATCATCGTCATTAGGACTTTGTAGATCAGCTTAGATTATTTTAGATTCACACAAACATCCATAGCCAATGTGACCATGTAAGATCTCGATTTTAGCTTTAATAAAAATTATACTATCAAAAATTTTGATTATTTGTATGTATCATGTGCCAAACATCTATGTCCCAAATTTGAATCCTGATGTTCGACTTTTAAATCAACCCCTCAAAAAATTCCTTTTAATTTTGTCTAAGCCTGATAATCAAATTTGAATATGATTCTAGATATCAACTCTATTTCAAAATCCTATCCAACAAATCTCCACGAGTCTATCTCAAAATTTCCCTAAACATTCAATTTTAGAAATCCCTATAAAAAGTGAAAAATCTCCTATTTATTTGGGCCACCTTCTCCTCGACCCAATCTCCTCCTCTCTTTTCCCTTCTCCTTCCTCTCTCTCGGCCGGCCCAACTACCCCGCTGGCCTAGCTCCCTCTCCCACCTCCCTTTCTTCTCCTCGACTTCTAGGCTGCACTTGAGGCCTACCTGAGGCCACCCTTCCTCTCCTTTTCCCCTTGGACCACGCTCACCGACCTACCTCTCCTGCATGCATCCACCCACACAAACATGCCCCACGCTCGCTCGCCACTCACTCTCTACCTAGGTCTGCTTGTTAGCCATCACCTCCATTCTGCATGAGCCCGCTCTGTCATGCCTACGCGATTGTCACCCTCCCCTCACCCCTTGCACATTCACGACACATGCTCGGTGAATTACCAAGCCGACCATCACACCCATGTCGCGCCTGTACCATAGGAGCATTGTGCTAAGCATCCTATTGCACCATGCTGTAACAAGGCGGTGAATCTCGTCACTGAGCACTTAGCACAATGCCATGCCGCCCAAGACTGGGCCCTCTCTCCAACTCGTCCCTCACCTCTCTCACTCCCTCCTCTACCTTCCTCCTCTCAAGTTCTCCTCAACGTCGTTTCATCTCTGAGTTCATGGCACCTCAAAAACCCGCCATCGCCCGAGCCTCCTTGCACCGGCCATAGTCACTGCGCCTCCTGGCCCCGTCGCTGTGCCCACCTCCTAGTGACCGATGTGTGTGCCTAAGTCTCCTTGTGCCACTTCCTACCTTTGTCCTATCGCTAGGTGCTGCCTCCCTCATCACCATCTGCCACTAGGACCCATAACTGTCGCTATTGCCCCTGTGCCAGGTCGTCGCCCTTTTCCTAGCCTCTCCTACATAGCAAAGAACCGAGGTATGGAAAGGAAGAAAGAAGAGGGAGAAAGAAAAGAGTAGGAAAAAAAGAAGGAAAAAAAGAGATAGGATGCATGTGGGCCCATCGTTTCTAGCCAACCCCATAGACCTGGTTTATCATAGACCATTCTCTCCCTCCCACTAATGTCAAGGCCTCACATGTCAGCCAAGGAATATTCTTGATAATATTATTTTTAGAATTCTTTTTTATTTTTTAGAAAATCCATTAAATATCAAAAATTCATATATTTTTATCCATAACTCTATCTAATCTAGTCCTAAAATTTTTCTAAAGTCCTTCTCTACGCAATGGTACTATTATTTTCTATGTTTTGTTACTTTTATTAATATCCTATGTAATGTTTGTGTTTCTGAAGTGTAGAGGTTGCAATCGACAGAGTGTTCATGTCGGATTTTGTCACACCAGGAACCACCACGTACCAAGGCAAGCTATCCTTTGAATACTTTAATCCTATATCTTGCAAATTAATTTGTTTGCGAGATTGCATTGCTTAGGTTACACTATAATTTTGTTTGGCCTCGGTTGGCGTAAAACTGATGGACCTACCTAGTAGTCGCACTTCTGTTATGTAGGATATTGATGGCTCTCATTCTTGCTAACTCTACCAAATATGCATTGGTATCATCATCCTTTGAATGAAATTACCGAGATAGATACTTAGTCCGCTTACAATTGTAATGTCGTGTGGAAATTTGAGACTTCTAAATATTTACTTGAAAATATGATGTGATCTTGGGCTGTTTGTAAAAAAATAAAAATAGTTTGTATTATCTAAATATTGTGGAGTTAGTGCCTTTGTAGCTTGGATACATATTATCATTAAGGATTGATTCTTTTGGTAAATTCATCCAACCATATTACAGTGTGACCACACAGATATTATGGGATGCCCCTAGCTATGAGAAGATATGATTGTGGATCGTTACTATCCTAGATGGGTGTTATTCTAGTTTATTTTCTTAGGCTATCGGTTAGGTGTAGTAGACATTCCTAATTTGTTTTGAGTAGATGAGGGCATGAGACTTGTGTGATGCTCAGTTTTGAGAGATTTAGCCTAACTATGTGACATGGGGTATTCGTGGGCTAGTTTTATAAAAGCCTTGTAGTGAGCCTTCCTTTGCCAACCGTGTTTGATTGGCACGTGTTGTGTACAGAGAGAAGATCCTAACGTGTGGGTAAAATGTGTAAGCTTTGTAGAGTTTAGCTAAACTGTTTAAACAGTCGTGTCCATATTTATAGGTGGATATTAGGTGTTTCTTATAGCGTAGTTTTATTTTTACCAAAGATTCGTGAACACAGTTGTTGGGATGGGAATCATTTGTAGAGTATGCTTGTGTGGTAGACAGTCAATCATCATGGTCAATAACAGGTCTATATGATCTAGGGTGTCTTGTGGCACCATAGTGCCATAGTGCCGAGAAGCCGAGCGTGTGTTGTAAAAACTTATTAAGTATGAGAAATAGTGGGAGAGCTCTAAAAGTTTGTTAACTATGAGAAATAGTTAAAATATGATGTTTTATTGATAGTTAAATGCCGAGAAGGTAAAAAGAAGCTAATTAAGGAGAAGATGAGGAAATATCGAGAATTTTTCTATCACAAATTTTGTTATCGCGTATAAACACGCTGACAAGTTGTTGCAAAGTAACTTGTGGAATAGATCGAGATGTGAACCTCTTTTGAACAATTAAGATTTTGATTCACTAGTGGTTTGGAGAATAACTCATAAAGAAAAGACTCCTTTCGCAAATAAAAACCTTGGCCTCCCTTGTTACGCCAAAACATGTCATCTTTCTCTCCGACTTTACTGTGTACATAAAGTACTTAGACTTACTTATATATATGTATAGAGTTTGGAGAAGACAATGTTGATCTATCCACTGAGGAGTTCCTCTAGGAGCAGGCGGAGTATGAAGACTTTTAGGGTTTCGGGCTTAGTTTCCAAATTGTGCCTGTGGAATAAACTAGTTGTCTAGGTATTGTGCCTAGTGTTTAGCTGCTTAATTTGCTTTCCACTATTAGCTTTCGCTTAGTCGTCGTTGTTATTTTTACTTTTTGTATTGTGTTGCTCATCTAGAATCTATACATGATGGCAACTTATGTAAGAATTACTTCTAGTAATTTAATAAGAACTAGTTATTTTTTATTTTATTATTATTCTGTGTGTATTAACTTATGTATTATAGGATTAGTATAGTGTTCATAGGTAACTAAGCTGATCCCTAGCTTCTGTTAGCCCGTTCTTTATGGCAAGTAGAGTTCGAGGCGTTATAGACCAGTTAATTGCTCGCAACGCAATAATTAAAAAGTACTACTCCCCATTACAAAATAACTACAATCCTACAAGATTAAAGACAAATTGAGATAGAGGTAAAATGACCGCTCATCATTAAATAATGGTTAGGAGTGAAAGGATAGGTAAGATTGAAAAGGTTTGAATGAGAGATGATTTATGTGATAATTAGTACTCTAGAATTGTACTTATTTTAGAACAAAACATGAAGTCTAAAATTATAGTTATTTTGAGACTGAGGGAATATGGATTATGTATACCTTCCTTCATGTGCTAGTTAATGTGTTTACAAGTTAATGTCTTCATGTCCACAAATATAAGGAGTTATACCACTTTTCACAAAAATTGAGGTATGTGATGTTTATCGCACTTTTAGGTCGAGGGATTGAATGAGAATGAGGTGATGTTTGTCATACTTTTTTCTTAGATCTTAACATCATTTACATTTGTGGATAAATAAATGGGTCAAAATCTCTTGATTATTTATTCTAAAATATAAGCATTTTTAGTATTTAAAATATATACCATCATATAATCATTTCTGCATTGATTCTCATGATTTTAATTATTTCAATTATTCTAAAACCAATCACACGCTTGAAAAGAGAATCTAAGCAATTCAAAATTAAAAAAATTACCACTTAAGTTATTAAAAAGAAACCTTTTAATATTTACGAAACAACCTATACCGTAAATATTTATATTTTGAAACGGATGTAATATATTTGTAGACAAAGGAGTATGATATTACAGTATGTTGAGGCCACTTTAATAATTTTTTATGATTGTAACTTTTGACTAACATATAGATAGCAATCTAATTACATGTTTACTGACACACAAGTTGTATGTACTGTTGGATATAGATTAATTTAAATATTTAAAGCCATGTCAAAATCTAGTAGTCCTTATATTTCTCAATGAAGGGGTATGAATTTTACATTATAATTGTTCATCACCATCGTGGACTATTAGACCTAGCAACACAGCTGGGTCCAAACACACCAATGGAGACACGCAAATCGGTCAGGGGTTATTTGGACTAGACGAGAAAGATTAGAGTGTTAGGTGGAATCTTAGGTAAGTATTTCGACTTTTTCTAAAAAGAAAACCATTTCAAAGAGGGCTGATCGAATGAATATATTCTTATCAGGGGACAGGGGACAGAAACATGGAGGCTACAAGAGGATAATATAATAAAAGCAGGTGGTCCATAATTGAAATTAGTACATAAAACTATTTGTGCAGGTACTCTGAATTGATCATCCGATGCAAACGTCTAATTAGCACGTTAATCACTGGATAACAGAAATACTCGATGTCGATGGTGATGTGTGTGAAGTCGACCAGACGTGATGATCTAATTATGTACATGTGGTGAAGAGTGCACTGGGATATCACAAAGCATACTATTCGACGGCGACATTTGCTATCAAGCTAGCTGTCCGACCATTGCATGCATTACCGACCGGACGATCTAACGGCGCATTGGTCTCCCTTCGTTCATTTTTAGATGTTGTTTAGAATATCGCCAGAGTCTTCCGTGTATACGTACATTACTCTCCGTTCATCTAGAACATGTGTCATGTATTAGATTAGAAAAGATGAATGAACTAAATCAATTTATAGTGCCAATAGAGATCTTATTATAAAACATCTTTTAATTTTGAGATGTAAGTGACTATATTTAAGAATGGTTTTAGGTAGAGATTTTTTAATTCCGCATTAACTACCTATCTAGTTTTGAGCAGGGTACTATATGGGTAGCCCACTAGACCTAGATATCTTATTCCATTATGCGTAGCATATTATTTATGCTTAATTAGTAGACTCTACGAGATTTCTTCTGACCTTTCGGCGGGTCTTCATTCAGTGGAATTGGGGTTATAAATGTTCCATCACTCTCTATGTTTTGCATACCTGGTACACTTATATATGCATCCAATAACGTGTGTGTGCGCGTGTGTGTATGCATGTTTCAAAATTATGTGGCTCAAATTGCTGTGTCATCTGTACACATTGCATCAAGAAACGGGTGTAACTGGCCGAAAGTAGTTTTCAATTGGGGTATTCGTGTGAACCACATCGAATGGAACAATAAAACAAGAGAGGAGCTCCTGCAGCGAAACCCACAGGATGAGAACCTAGCTCTTTATAGTGCGTCATATCATTATCTGACGTGACCTTTCTACAGTATCTCTAGCTTAACCTTCACTCGACATGTGGATATATAACTGGATATGTGTGTTTTCTTTTCATTTGAGGGGTCACAAGCAGATGCTCTGCGTTTCACATGTATTTCTCTTATATAATACTCATTCCTATGTTTTTCACTCACGTTGTAAAGGTCCAAGGATTTAATTAATTTCCTGAATTTAAAGCGCTATGTAGGAAAGAGAAGGTGCAATATTTTTGTGCATATATATGTTCTTTGCTTCCTTAATTAACTTAAAGCTAGGATAGTTAACACGAGATTAGCAATAATAAGACCAATTTGAACAATTGGTCCTACTCATCAGGCTATTAGGTAATTCACGTGCTAAGGACATGCATTCTAAGGTGGAGGATGGAGAAAATGCAGGAGAAAAAAGAGGGGGCACTCAAGTAGTTACCCCACCATAACATGAGAAGAAGCACCATCGCTTGCTTGAAGCTGAAACTGTTATAGAATATACATTTTTGTGGGCATTGCCACCCCTCTTTGGTCCCCTAGAGGCAACGAGTACAACAAACATACATATTTGGTCTACAACTGTTTATAATCTTACAAAATTATGGTTTTAGGAGAAGAGAGGAGGGAACCGTGGCCTGTGGATAAAAAGGGAGAGAAAAGAGAGGGGAGCCTAGGAAGAAGACATGCATTAGCTTAGGAAGGAAAATAAGATAGAGAGAAATAATGGGCACAAGGGAGGGGTGCATGGAAGGAAGATGAGGAGAGGGAGATGGCCCTAAGGAGATAATGTAGAGATAATGAGAGGTAAGACTAGGAAGCGCTAACTACTATCTCGTTGTAAATATATGGGGTCATTGCATCAGTCCAAATTATTTAATTGTTAGAGATTATTTTTATTTTAAACTATTTATAATAATTGGTTTTTATTAGACTTTCCTAGATAAATTAATATATTTTTAAAGGAGAAATCTAACTTGGGCGAATGGTTTTGAATGTTTTTTTACTAACTTTTGTATAGTATTGTAGACAGATATCATATATAAGTAGTCCTCAATAGGATATATCCTAGATGATATTTTTGTCGTTTTGTTCATAATCTTTCCTACCTACCAATTGGCTAATTTTTTTTTAAGTTAAAATCTTCTTTTTTTAATATATCAACAATTCATGGTGTCATTACAATATCGATGTGCAAGGAGGAAGGTGTCTAACTAGGAACCAACAAAGCGGAGGTGTGGAGTTGGTAGCAGACAGGATTGGGCTATGAATAAAAACTTTAAACAGGGGATTGTAGTGTTGCATGTCTTTTTCCATTGAATGCACTGCATCAGTTTTTGTTCGTGTGGTTCTACATGTCATGGTGAGACAACTGCCATCTCACCTTTGAATATGCCCTTGAGACAACACGGTTGAAAGCAGTTTCAAACAACGGTATGCTTTCTATTGAACTAAGGCGCTCGTGCTTCCCAACGAGACATGGGTTTTATTAGACTATTAACAGTTTTATGGATTCATCGAGAACTGACCGGGGTTGATTTATATGCCCACTGGGAATGGGTCAAGGTTGGGATCCTAAGTAGAAAACAGCGGTTGTTTTTTTTTTCTTGCGATGCACACGCTGCGTGGGATGTGAGGAGAGAAGGATGATTACACTTTTAAATAGTAGAGATATACTATCCCTATTCTCTCTTTCTCGCTCACCTCTAAGTAGACCCAAGTTTAGACTGAACTTAAAATTTTATGTATCATGCATGCACGTTGAAATAGCAAATAATAAACTTAAGCTACTATGTTTGAACGGCCACACTGTAGGTACACAAATTCAACGGCCAGGCAGTGTTCGTTAGTGCGTTTTGGGTTTAACTACACCCTTATCTCTTATCTCTTTTTCTATTAGCATATTTTCTAAATTGATAAACGATGTCTTATTTTAAAAATTTTTATATAATTTTTTAAAAAAATTAAATAAATCTAATTTTTATACTTGTAGTATTTAATAGTTAATTAATAATGTGTAAATGATATGTCTCGTTTTACGTTTACGTGCGCGTGTTTAGCCCCGCGGAAAAGCTATAAAGAACACTGGCTAAGAGAAGTGTTAGCGGTTTTTCGTCAGTTATTAGCACTCACGTGTGCGGGCAGCCACAAGAAAAGGCAAAAGCAGGTGGTCTGCTTTGGCTTTAGGAAGGTAAGAGGCGACGCAGACAGCTGAAAAAAAAAACAAAGTTACCTGTTGCTCACCTCGCTTGCTTGGGGATAAGCACATTCCATGTTAGGTCGGCGACGGCGACGGTGACGATGACGGCAAGGCTAAAGCGGGGGAAGAAGATGCACCCGGAGAGGCCCAAGCCATCCCCGCGGCTGGATTGGAATAACCTGTTGCCCACCTTTCCTTTCCCAGGCGCTAAAGCAAGCTTCCACCTTCCTCCGGTCGATCCGCGTCCTTTCAATCCTGTCTTTTGATTGTCGCCTCAGGATCTTTCTCTCGCCGGCGATTGCTGCAGCGAAATTTGATCGATCGAGCGCGCGCGCGTTGGTGGCCACACAAACTGCTCCGAGAGATCGGAGCCGGCGCGCGTGGGCTGGATCAGTTACCTGGCCAGGGGAGTTGCCACATGGGCATAGGGGCATGGCCACTGGTATCTTTCCTTTTTTTCTCGCTTTCCTTTTCTTTTTTCTCGTCTCTTCGATCACTCGTTTTTCCATTCATGGACGTCCTCTCCTCTCCTCTCTCTGCGTTTATCTATCTATCTATCTTTTGTTTATATCTTTCTTTTCTTCCTTGCTTTTTGTGTCTATCTGCGACTATCTATCCACAAGCACCCGAGCTTCTGTGGAGACTTTGTTCTTTTTTTGAGATAATGAAGACTCATGGTGCTGATCAGAAGATAATGCACAAGACAGATCAAATGATTCTTTTTTATCCCAGCTATATATATATATATGTTATGAATAGCTTAGTTAATATCAATAGTAAATTTCAAATAACTACTAAACTATCAACATACTATAATATTAACAACAATTATGGATGTAACTATCACAAAATTGTAACTCCGTTGCAAGCCTCACATGAGGGACACATTGGGCCTATATGTCATATACAGCGGTTGTCGGCATGGATGAAACAATGAGACACATCATCACTCCGCATAATCATTGCAAGTACTAAGCAGTCCCATGGCACTCTATGTCATCAAATCTACAAGCTTGAGTGCTTATAGATAGACTACTTTGATCCACCGTTGATTTAGCATGACAAACAAGTTTAAAGCGGGACTAGGACATAGTCTCATTGACCGCTAATACTAAGAATATACCTATGTTAGAGAACAAAGAGACAACTATGACCAAAGCAAAAGGATAGATGAGTGGCTATACCTAGAGCCATGGGTTGCGTATATTGACACCAGGGGGCAACGGTGGAGGTGAAGAGGATGTGGTGAGACTTGAGAGATGGATGGAAAGTATTGAGGACTTTAGATGGTGGAGACTGGGTGGCTTTGGTGTTTAACTGCTTCAACCACATCGTGCGGCAGGGCCAATAAACTAAAGCATAAGTAGGATATCATGAAGGTGGTGTGGAGAGAAATGGAAACGTAATTCAAGTTTGAAAACCCACGTGTTAACGAATTCGGGTGTACAATGACTACCCATGCTTGTGCTAGTTTAAATTAAATTGACCCGATAGTGTACCATATGCATAAAACTAAAAACATGTTCAATCATAATATAGATTTTACTTGTGAATAATTAGCTTTCTCTAAAAGTAAAAGAAAAAGCTGAAAATAATACGAGAGAGGACAAAGAATAATCCTCTGTCACCCCCATGGGCCCCACACCCTTGTGCTAAGATGGCGATACTACATGAACGAGGCCTGTAAATAGCATATAGCGATATTTAGTGGCGGGGTCCACTACATGCTTTTGCACTGAGCGATTCTTTTTGTTGAATTTGATTCTTGGTGATGCATCATGCATGGTTGAGGCGAGCTGGCGAATTAGAAATACTAAATAAAGTTCGGCCATTTCTTGATTATGTTGGCTCTACGTTGGATTAAAATCCAATATGATTTGAAATTTTGAAATTTAATTTTTAAGAATAATTTTAGGTAGACTTTTTATTTTCTTGTTTTTAAGTAATCATGAAAATAGCTATGCAGTGAAAGTGATGAAAATACCCACTAAAATTATTATCCCAAAGTAAAATTCGAAATTAATTGAGGCAAGTAGAGTCTTACATACATACATCCCCGAACAACAAACCAAGAGGAGAGATGCGTTCCTTCATAACTAGAAAAAAAATCTTAACATACAATAAGAAACATTATTAAAAAAGAAAAGCCATTGAATCACATCAATACTTACTCGCAACCTATCGTATGTGCTAAACTTTCCATATTAGCTATAACTTAATATTACATTGAGAATTCCACATTATATAACTTTCAATTCAATGATGCTTTTCATGTGTTATTGAAAATATTTCTAAAATCCCACATCAACAACAAAGTTCGAGGCATCCACTTAGGTACGAACAACAGTCGGGCCAATTATTAGTGTTTTTAATATAATCCGTACATAATCTACAAAAGAGTACTAAAGATATCTACTCCGTATATTGACAACGCCAATAACTACGAGTGCATCTTGTAACCAGCAACACAGTTAACGTAGAGTCATACTCGTGTAGTACTGACAGGCAGAAAATTCGAGTATCCTTCTGACTGCTGCTTCAACAGGGGGCCGGCTGGCCCAACTCGGAGGAAGGGAGGCAAACACTAAACGAAAAACTCCACTTCAAATCCCTCAAATATACATCGAGTTTCTTTTATGTCTACTGACAAAACATATAGGTCTTCTAACTTTTTAAACCATTATAAATCGAGTTCTTTAGCGGTATTTACCGGCGTGATGCTATATGGTTTGTTAGACTTAGTCTTTATCCCATGTAGCATCGATGTTGCACTTATGTGGGACAGAAAATGAAAATAAAAAAAATTAGATTTTAAAAATATATGGGTCTACATAGTACATTAAAAAATAAAAAATTAATAGTAGGATCCCTCCTCCCTTCCTCTCTCTCTAGTTTTTCCCGACGGTGGGCGGTGGCAAGCTATTGGCACTCCTTGCTCGGCATGGTGCAAGTTGCCTCACCCACCCTTGTCCCGTCTTTGATTCTAGTCCAGCAAAACCCTAAACCTCCACTGTCGGTTGCCCCTCTCTCGTCTTTCTTGCCTTGCCCATCTCTCCTCTCTCTGTCTCTCCCCGACATGAGCGATAGCCACCTTATCAAGCCATTGTTGAGTTCAATCCAAGCAGAGGCTAGGGCCAGTGGTGTACACTATTGACCTCAATCTAGCCAACCATAGCGGAGGATGCTGGAATGTGGTCACATGGAGGTGGTGTCAAGAGGCTAGAGGGCCGATGCCCGGCAACAAAGAGATTAGGACCATCTAGCTACTCTTTGTCTTCATTGGTGTTGCTCGATGAGGTGGTGGCAGTGGATCTTGAGCTCGAGCTCACAAGGAAGGAAGGTGTCAGCGATGGGTCTCGAGCTCGATCTTGTGGGGGAGGGAAGGCGTCGCTGGTGGACCTTGAGCTCGCGGGGAAGGAAGGTGTCTGTGGTGGACCATGAGCTCGAGCTCACAGGGAAGGAAGGCGGTGGCGGCAATGGTAGTCATCTCCTTAGCTTGATGCCTTTAGTCATGCCACATCATGAGAAACACCACCTCCTTGAGAGCTGGTGCCACCCCAAGTGCTTTGCCTCCCTCGACATCCTTAACAAAGTAGCAGTCAATGATTGGTCCTAGTTTGATGGCGTAATGTGGATCCAAGCAGCGGGGCTAGCAAATGGTGTCATCAAATAGAGCCTGTAGAGAGACGAGGGAGGGAGAAAGGTTAGAAGAAGTGTGATGACATATAGGTCAAGTATAATTTTTTTATTAGGCCTCACATAATTTTTAATTTTATTTTTTAATTTTTTTTCTTTATATGCCATACAAATGCTACATCAATATCATGTGAATAAAAACTAAGCGTCATGTAGCCACTATATTAATAATATATTAATAATACCAAAGGACTCGATTTGCTTTGTTTTTAAAAGTTGGGGACACTTTATATTTGGGGTTGACGGAGGCAAATAAAACTAGATCTTATATACTAAAGTGGATATCTTTTCCAATACTAAACGTGTCTCAAATCCACGCACGCGTCGTTGAGGCGGGCCAGATGGGCAAAAAGTAAGCTGCGTCCGGCCGGTTTGGCTGGCGACCCCAACGCTGAAAAAATCTTTTCAGCTCTTCTTTTTCCTTCTTCAACTCTTTTCATTGGCCGTTCAAAAAAAAGTCTATTCATTGGCAGTTGGCACGGATGCTGGCCAGATCGTATTGTTTTTTGTTGGACTTATCACATACAACTAACTAATGAAGATTAAGAGAAGACTACGTGTTTAATTTTTAACAAATTTTTGCAGCATTCATAAAAAATATCATGTTAAGAAATATTTAAAAATGAGTAAATTGCACTTAATTTGTGTCAAGTGAAATACCCCATGTTTTACTTTATATCAGGTACAGCACGGACTTGCACTTTGCACGAGGGTACATGAAAATAAATTTGCTATATATATAGGAATTTTAGTGGTTAAAAAAGAAACATAAGAATTTTCATAGGATCTAAATGAAGGATATTATAAAACATGGTATGATTTTTTATTTTCTAAACCTTTTCAAAATTTTCAAAAAATCATACATATCTTTATTTTTATTTTTTATGTCCAAACCTTTCTTATTCTTATTCTCATGGCACGATAATATTACCATATGCATAAGTGGCATATTGGCATGACTAGTTAAGAGGTTTAGATGGATGAAGAGTTAAGAGGTTTAGATAGATGAAGCATTCAGTCCATACCTTGGGGTTGTTTATATAACACGTGACAGAGAAGTGATAAGAGAGATATATTAGTCAACTAGCTAGCAAACAAGCATATGCTAAAGTTCAAGATATTAAAATCAAGGTCAAAATATAACGCTTCTACTAGTATCAAGGTTGAATAAAACAGCTCCACATATATAAGTTAGTTAAATAAAACACTCTTTCTCATACTTTGCTCTTTTATAAAAATTAAGAACTCTTAATAAATGATAAGCTTGGCTTACTTTGAACTTTCACATTACACACATAAAAGAAAAACTTATGCCCTTATCCGGATTACTATTTCTAAGAATTTGGTGGCCATTATTTTTCTCACCGCGAATATATTCTTGTTATGATACTGTTTTAAGAATTTAGTATCTATTTTTATATCTCATAAAGTAAACAAGCAAATTAATTTTATTTATACTTGAGACATTTATAATGCATTTCAAGAATGAAAAATTAAAAGCAAATATATGTGCAAGCATAAATTATTCAAACTAACATTAGTTCCAATATTGCATATTTCTTTATTTCAAGTAGAAAAATTATGTGTCATGTATCACATCTCTCAAAAGTAATAGAAAAAGATTATATAAGGACTAAAACACATTTAAGGATCAATAAACCTTACTTGATTGCTAGCTAGTAAGTATAAGAATATGCTAGAAGTAAAGGTCCACCGTATGGTCGTTGGTATGACCTGTCTACCAGAAGAAAAGCGTGGTCGCTGCCACCTCAACGTTGCAAGCTCTCTTTCTGTTAACGTCAAAATCTGGACGATCCGATGATGCTAAAACTGATCGGCTGAGAGGTGTCCGATGGAGAGTTTGATTCAGTCATCGGCCGATGGAGATACTGGTCAGCTCGGGAGACAAAGCCAATGGAAAATGTAGAGAAGTCAATCGAAACTGTAGAGAAGCCGAACTAATTAGTAGAAGATTGGATCAGCATGAAGACAGAGAATTATCCGATCGGGGTCAGGTCCGAGAAGCTCGAGAAAAGGTAGGAAAAGGATCGGCTTGAGTAAAAAGAGGTCTGATTGCTATAGTGAAGAAGCCGATCGGGTTATAGCGGAGGAAGACTCAGTTCCAAATTGAAAGAATACTCAGACAAAACCGAGTTTGCGAAAAAGCCATGGACTCCACGGCAAGATGTTCTATCTTTGTAAATTGTAACCTTATTAGGAAGGTTTAGTTAGTTAGTTAACTTCTTTAGAGGTATTTTTCTTTGTTGTTATTAGGAAAGAATGTCCGATGGTTGTAAATGCGTCGTACTGTCTGTAAATCCAGGGTATAAATATAGACCCCTTAGAATCATGTAAAATATCTCTCGATCAATATACAATCTTGGCGCATCGCCACCCTAGTTCATCTAGGTCTTACCGGCGGGTTCTGGCTCTCGACGCAGGGCTGCATCGGTTAAGTCTGATCTCCGGCAAAGGGGTAAGTCCCGCCACCATCTCGATATGTTTTGCTTTGTCTGACGCTGCATCGGTTAGGTTCGACATCTTAGGTCGGTTAGACGTATCGCATCACATCCGTACAGGACCTATCGGCCAGTTAAGCTCTCTCTGCCGTCATCAATTTCGTGCTACATCGGTTAGGTTCGACCTACGGGGCCGTCGACGGTAGATCAAGCTTCAGGCCTATAGTATTTTGCACGACGTGTCATTGGAGTGTTAGCCGACGAGTTATCCATGCTCTAAGCTTCACGCTCAGCGCATCAGCCCCTCAACCGATACGCATCAGCCTTCAGAGGTGTCCCTTGACGCGTAACGCCGAGCGTATCGGTCTCCCAACCGATACGCACCCGCCTTCAGAGAGGCGTCCCCTTATCGGCTCAGCTAGCCGATAGGTTCGTTCCTATCCTTGCGACAGTATAGCCGATCCGGCGTCCTCCGTATCATCGCCGCTGGCCCTGGCCTCGTACTGTCTCGGTTATGTCTGATCTTCGAGATTCGGTGTTAATGGCGCTGTCACGGTGGGCGACGGGTCTCATACTGTCATATCTGGAGCGGCATCGGTTTTACAGCGCATACTTTTTTATACTATTCCTTGCCTAGTCCGCATGTGCCTTCATCGGTTTTTCCAGCCGATGAACTACTGTTCGGCAATCTGGAGGGATCCTGTGCGCCTTGCTATCCTCTGAGTAACTCCTGGTTCCCCCATCGGCTCTGCGGTTGATCCCTTGTCGACACCTATCCACATCGGCTCCCCAGCCGATCGAAGATCATCCCGATCCTATCGGCAGGCAGCCGATAGTGAGCACCTATATTGGCCCAACGTCCGACGGACCCGCTTGTCTCACTTCCTTGTCAATTGCAGGGTCAAATTGACTAGCATGGCCGCACCCGTATCGACGCGCTAGAGTCGATCGAACCCCACGACCCCTGGCGCACGTACCTCAAGCCACACAGAAAAGCCGATCGGCTTGCACTGGAGCTAAGTAGACCTCCCAAGCGATCCGACGTGTTCACGCCGGGACGCGCGAGGGACCTCGGCGCGAACATACTCTTTTGGCATGCCCAGTGGGACCGAAGGTTTCATTCATTGATCAATAAGGACCGTGCTTTATTCATCGGCCGATCGAGTAGAAATTTTCATTCATTAGCCGATTTGACTGGATTCATCAGCTGGAGAAACCTGAAGATCGTTTATCGACTGAAGATCCTTCATCGGCTGGTGATATAATTCCATTCATCAACCAGCGGGACTCTACAAGTACCTGATTAGAAGTCAGATTTTTTTCTCATCAACTCGGGGGCATCTTGTTGTCAATATGTATAACGAAAAGGTGGATTCCAAGACATATTCATTTGAAGATGAAGCCGATGAGCAGATTACAATTCCAGTTACCATGAAGGATTTGAATGAAGACCAGAGGCGGCATATAGAGCAAAACATGGACAACTTTCAGAGGCTCTATTTGGAATCCTTCAGTATGACTAAACAATGGCCGATTCAAAAAACACAATTACCAAAATGTATTTTGATGAAGGAATCAGGTTATTCAGCACCTGTGAATTCTTTCAAGCCGTTGCAAGATGTTCAACAAATCATTTTATCAAGCATTCAGTAATCCATCAGGAGTATGGATGGATACACTACAGGATCTAATCAAGAAGACGATACAAGAGTCATTGGCTCAAGAGACCGATCAAGATCATGTGCTTTTGCCGATAGAGACGGAGAAAACTTGGCAAAACAGGGATCTATCGGTAAATATGTATCCACCAATACAAGATCGACTCGAGGGGCAACGGCAGGAGGTAACTCCAGAATTTTTTCAGAGAAATCATTTTGGAGAATACCACAAGTAGAATCGAGTACTATATCCACCTCCATGTGATCAGGAAGATACTTTAAGAGAGAAGAATTGGTTAACTAGGATTGTGGACACGGTGGAAGAGTAATTTGGTATCAAGCCCAAAGATCAAACAGTTATGTATCGGCACCCATATCTAGAATGGTTTAACAGAGTTTCATTACCTCGTCGATACATGATACCAGATTTCTCAATATTCTCAGGACAAGACAACATATCTATAACGGAACCCATCAGCCGATTCTTAGCATAGTGTGGGGAAGCATCGGCTGAGGAAGCTCTCAGAGTCCATCTATTTCCATTATCCCTCTCTGGATCGGCCTTTGCATGGTTTTCTTCGTTACCACCAAACTCGATTGAAGGATGGGTCGATCTGGAGCAACAGTTTCATGGACATTTTTGTACTAGGATTCAAGAAATGAGACTGTCAAATTTGACATCGGTTAAACAGAGGCCTAATGAGTGAGTTGTAGAATACATCCGACGTTTCCAAGACATCAAAAGCTGATGTTATAGTCTTGTTCTGAGCGATGAACAATTAGCCGATTTGGCCTTCTAGGGGTTATCGAGTCGCATCAGATGAAAATTTTCTACCCAAGAGTTCAACAGTTTAACACATCTGATGCATGTACTATCAGGTTATGAGTGCCGATTATCAAGAAAAGAGGAGATGCCAATACATTGAAAGTTACCCATTAGGTCCTGGGATGATAAGTCTAGAGAATGGTCACCCAATCAGGAAGACATCTAAATCGGCTGAGCATAGCCGATTTCTTCTTTTCAAGATGAACGAGTTCTCAGAAGTGGTATCGGCTAATGATACTGTTTGCGTAAATCGGCTGAGGCGTAGCCGATTTCTAATGTACGGAAGCCGATATGATTATATCGGTTACGGATGGCCAATATCGTTTAAGACGTCATCGTCAGGAAATATATATATATAACTTTTGTTGATCAAGCTGATTGAAATCTATTGCAAATGGTTAATGTTCAAGATGACATCTGGATTTTTTCGAGGCTAAAGTTTTACAAGAATTTCTTAATGGCCTCGATCGTGCGCAGACGGATTTGATCTATTTCATTAATGGCACGGATGTCATCCTCATCTGATCCGGAGATAGTCTTCAAGTTTCTGTGCCGACAAACTGCGATCCGCACTTGGTCTGCTACCTTGGCCTCTTGGTCTTAGATTGATTTTGTTAGGCCGATGAGGTGGGACTCAGTGGAGTTGATGTCTTCACGAACCTTGTTGAGTTCTGCCATCAAATCAACTTCTCGTTTCTTCAAGAGGCCAAGCTTGGTGTTGGTGCATTGAAGGTCAGCTGATATTTCATCAAGCTTCTTCTTTTCACTTTGGGCAGTCAGCCAATCGTTGTAAGCCAGATGGATTTGCTCAACGCGATCAGCTATGCGTCGTCTTGATGTGATCAGCTGTGTCCTTTGGAATTCCAAGTAGGCAACAGGCGTGAGTGCGTCCAGCAGTTCCGCAGGCAGAAGATGTTCAATTTCCGCAAGTCTTCCCCGAATCGGCTCGCAATCTTCCACCAATGAGTCAATTGGAACTTCCAGCCGATGAATAATATCTGACAACTGCTCACGTGCATCGGCTGGTAAAAATGGTTCGATCGCTGCGCTGGTGGCTAAGTCTTCCTCTGCTTCCAAGTATTTGCCGATGTCGAAAGAAAATAGATCGGCTAATGACCGCATGACAACATTAGTAAATATGGAGATCATGAGTCAAGAGAAATGACATGTAAGATGAATGTACCTGGGATACAATGGGAGCAGTTTGAGCAATTATGCGGGTATCAGTTTGATGTGGGGCAGTTTGAGATTGAGGAGTGGCCCCAGTAATAGTGTCCGACGTTTGGACTTCAGGAGCCAATGGTTCAGGCTGCAAAGCAAAGGTGTCAGGATAAAAGTGAAGGCAACGAAGAATTGATGCTGACACATACCAATAAAGATGCGGAAGAAGTCAGGATTGCCACGAGAGAAGGGCTTCGTGAGACCGATGTAATGATGACAACATCGGCGTCGGATTTCTGTTTCTTAGAAACCATCTGAGTAGCCGATTTCTTGCGCTTTAACCCTGATATTTGGGACACTCGGAGGAGAGCTAATGGAGGTGGACCACTTTGCCCAAGGAGGGATCTGGCCGATGGAGGTTGATAAATAATCGACCGACCACTTACGCTGGTCGAAGGTGCATCTTTGTCGCTAGCCTATGGAATCATGGGAATCAAGACATAGTTGAAATTCAATACGATAAAGAAAACATAGTAAAAGGAGAAGGATTACCTCTTCATCAGATTCCATGTAGTCGGGGTTGAGGCGAAGGCAGCAATTTTCAGTCGATAGACTGAACAGGTGCCTTCCCCATTATGACCACCATCGAGCAAAGATTTTGGTATTAGATATATAGGGTTCGAAGGTAGAGATAGTCCCTAAGGACAAGGTTGATGCCATCAACCTAAGATGGTCGTACTCCAAGCCACTTTTTACTTCTCCGCGGGCTTGGAGCTTGCCGATGAAGAACAAGCCGATGGGGAGTTGGCCGAAACCCAACTGAGGAGCATCAACCGAAGGATTGTAGAACTCGTATGATAGATGTTGGGATCGGCCCAATGAAAATCTGATCGGCAGAAGACAAGGAGTTATGGAGGATAAAAAGATTGTCTTCGATTCTTCATCGGCTAAGGCGCTCATCAGATGACACCTGGAAGGCATTTTAAAGGACGAGTCATCCTCATACGCAAACCAGATGGTGACCTCTTTAGTGAAGCCGTAATAGAAACACTTGAATCAATGGCTGATGCCAAGAGGGGTCATTTTGCTTCCAGGAAAAGCTGATGAAGCTTCACCCAGAGATATGCATCGGCATCGGCTGGCCTCATTTTCCTCTAGGTAGTCAATCGGGTATGTCATGGAAGAGAAACGGGGCCTGGCGATGACTCTGGAGGTGTAGACTTTAAACCAGAGTTGTATAAACCACTAGGGTCCGCCGATATATCCGACTGGTTGGCCTGCCGATAGCTTGGTCGCCACTTGATGGAGCAGTTGATAAGTAGCTCCGAGAAGATATTGCTCCAAGGGAATCTGGTGGTGATCGGCCAGGAGCTCTGCCAGACATTGCATATTGGTTGTTGGACCAAGAGTCAAATCACCAAAGACGAACCGTTCCAATCAGAGATTCAAGAATGCTACGTGTTCACGCCCATCAACTTGGCCAGAGGATTTTTTATGCAAGAAAATATACTTAGTCCAACCTCCGACGTTCTTGGTGTTTAGCCGATGAGTGAGTTTGAATCTGAGGCTGAATGGATTTATATAGTGGGTGGTGTTGAGGCAGGTTAACATAGTAACGTCCATCAAAGTGGGGGTCATCGGCCCATGCCCAAACATGAAGGCATTTAAGATGTCCGACCAAAAGTAAGAAGCCGATACAAGCAAAGGTTCATTGTTTTCCATATCAGCTAAGAAAAGGTTGATGCAATGGTCTATTTCTAAATCCTCCAAGAAAGATTTTTTGGAGGCAGAAACCCTAAGGTACCAGTTCCTCCATTCCGGGAGTTTGCTAAGCTAGGATCTAAAGTAGTTAGCCCAATCGGTGATGGCCATAGATGAGTGTTTGAGCGGGATCCTTTCTGTTTCAGAGTTGATGAAATCAGTCGGATCCTCGCTACCCATAGGTCCAAGAAAGAAGTGACCGGGGCGGTCGGAAACTAGAATAGCAATTTGACTCTTGAGATCCTATAGAAACAAGAACCCGACTACTGATGAAAAATTGGGATGGGAAAGATTCATGCAAAACATAGAATCAAAGAGCAGATAATAGTTACCTCAGGGATTACGTGTGTAGAAGCCATTGCACAAATGAAGAAGGAGTAGCGGCCGATGAAGAAATCTGCGAGAGTTCGCCTTCAGTCTTTGGAGCCTGTCGAGGTTTGCGGAAGTTCGCCTTTGGAGATTTGCGGACACCTTTGGAGCTCGTCGAGGTTTGGGGATTTTTGATGAGAAGAAGTGTGTGGAAGAAGGCTGAAGCAGAGATGTGTTTTATAGAGGCGGAGCAACCTAGGTAGAAATCTGAGCCGATTAATGTGGGTTTTAACGGGTCATCCTGGTTTGCGGAGACTTCTAACAGCTTGAAATTTCGTAGTCTGTTGGCAAACTCCGAAATTGGGGGGCATGTGTTAACGCCAAAATCTGGATGATCTGATGCTGCTAAAGCCAATCGGCTGAGAGGTGTCCGATGGAGAGTTTGATTCAGTCATCGGCCGATGGAGATACTGGTCAGCTCGGGAGACAAAGCTGATGGGAACTATAGAGAAGCCGATCGAAACTGTAGAGAAGCCGATCTAATTAGTATAAGATTGGATCGGCTTGAAGACAGGGAATTATCCAATCGGGGTCAAGCCCGAGAAGCCCGAGGAAAGGTAGGAAAAGGATCGGCTTGAGTAAAAAGAGGTCCAATTGCTACAGTGAAGAAGCCGATTGAGTTATAGCGGAGGAAGACTCGATTCTAAATTAGAAGATTACTCAGATAAAACTGAGTTTGCGGAAGAGCCGTGAACTCCACGGCAAGATGTTCTATCTTTGTAAATTATAATACTAAGAAGGTTTAGTTAGTTAGTTAACTTCTTTAGAGGTATTTTCCTTTGTTTTTATTATGAAATAACGTCTGATGGTTGTAAACGCGTCAGACTCTGTATGTAAATCTAGGGTATATATATAGACCCCTGGAAACATGTAAGATAGCCTTCAAGGAATAACTCTGAAGGCTGATACGTATCGGCCGAGGGGCCGATGCACTGGATCTAAGTAGACCTCCCAAGCGATCCGGTGTGTTCGCGCCAGGGCGCCGAGGGACCTCGGCGCGAACACTTTCCTATCATTTTTTTCTTGTCTTGCAAGTCTAAAGCAATATTGAACCAAGTACCATCCTTACTGCAATTGATGCAATTATATTTCACTTTAGTTGATTTTTTTAAGATAAATAAGATATATTTGTACAAGTTATAGAAAGGTTTTTTAAAATACTAGAATTTCTTAAAATTATTTTCTTTGGTTTAGTTTTGTAAAAATATCACGTTCATAGGCACATATATCAAAACCTATTCTTCGACTGTGTGCTCACTTCCAAAATTATGTTAAAATTCTTTTTACCATCTAAATTCTTTGCAAAGAACTTTTCAAGTACAAATTGATACAATTTTCACAATCAATAAAAACACCTTTTTGTGACAATTTGAACAAGAAAGTACATCATGATTTTGTACAAAATCTTTCATATACTCAACATGACCTAAAACATTTTTTAACTTCATCTCATTAGAAAAATATATTGAGCAATTTTTAGAATCCAAAGCACATTTTTATTGTTTTAATCTTTTAGCACTCAAAAGATTAAACATCAAACTTGTATAGAAAGCAACTTAATATTTTTTAAAAAAGATTTTTGTTTAAAAACAACTCATCAAGAGTAGGAGTATGCAAATTCCAATCTCAAACAATTATTAGTATTAATATCTCGTAAAGAAAAAAATTTAGAAAATAAAACTTCACAAAGAACTATCATCAAGAATCAAAAATTTTAACCTAGCAACTTCAGCATTTAAAAACTCAATAGTGTGATAACGTTTTCTAAGTCTTTGAAAACATATATTAAGCTTATCAGCAAGTTAAAAAAAGCATATTCTAATTTATCGTAACTAAGTTTAACTTTTTCATCATCATGGTCAAATTTATCCATATCAGAGCTAAATCTACCATACGCCATAAGAGCTAGACTTATTAAATGCTTACCTTTGCCAATGCTCTCTTCTTCTTCAATCTCCAACTCTTCATTGCTCTCAAAAGCTTCTAACAGCTGACTTACAAGGTTTTGCTTGCAGTTTTTCTTTTTGTCTTACTTCTTGTCTTCCTCCTCTTCTTTGATTAACTTATTGAAGTTAGAACAATTGAACCTATTTTGATTAAACTCATCACACCCAAAGCACTGAACGGAGCCACCTCGCTTCCTATTCTTCACATTATTCAAATCTCTAGAAAACTTGTTAGTGAGCAAAGCCAAGTCCTACTCATAGATTTCCTAGAGCTAATTATTGGACATGGCACTTAAAATAGATATGTCTGATGAAGAAGAAACATAATAACTTGAAGAAGAAACCAAAGTTGTTATTTTTGAGTCAACCATTCAAGAAAGAACATTTATCTCATATGTCTTAAGATTGGTATAAAAAGAATCCAAAATTAAAGTTATTGTGTTAACTTATTCTTGAATTGACATAGCTTTTATCTCCCAAATTAACATGTCAAGACCATTCAAAACATACGGTGCAACTTCATATTGAGAATAGTTAACAACAAAAGAGTCATCAACAAAATGAAAATTGCTCAAAAATTTGTTAAAGCGGCAAATACTCTTTCTAAAACTTCTTCTTGTTTCATCTCAAATTTTATATAATCTTTTTTTAAAAAACATCTTTGTGTATTTACTTGATGTTGGAAAATTCTTGGTGAAAATCATTTAGAGACTTCTACATCTCGTATGCAGTTTTAAGATGAGAAATCTGATCAAAAATTGAACGAGAAACTTTATTAAGAATAAAATTGCGAGATTTGCAATTATTTTTAAATGTAGTTTTCTTGGCAGTAGTAATTTCATCAAGTATATCATAAGGTTTAGAAACTTTTTGCCAAATACTAAAACTTTTAGACAATGTAATATTACATCATTTTGCACTAATAAGGAAATTATCAACTCCATAAAAAATATGTGGCTTGGTTGAATAATTATTAGTCAAGACAAAAAAACTCAAGATCGGTAAAGATTAAAAAGAGCAAAACGTGGCTCTAATATCACTTGTAGGATCAAAGCTCATGAGCCAAGGCTACCAGAGAGGGTGAATATTAGGTAGCATCACCGGAAGTCAAATAATTGAACTTTAATAGATCAAAACTCACCTCAACCTCAGAAAACAAAAGAACATATTTCTAGCGGTCTAACCGGACCTCAACCTCTCCTAAATTTAGTCTCGATCCATCACCAACGATACTCCTGAGGCCTTAAGCAACACCTACACATGAACAACCAAATAAACCATATTTGAGTACAAGTTCTTATCTAACTTGACTCACATTAGCACACAACAGAATATCTTATATACAAAAATCATCTAGAAGTCATAAACATGAAATAAACATCATAAACAAATAAATCAATTCAAAAACAACTCTTTTAGGGATTTTTCTGATCTAACCTTCCGGATTTCTAATCTAATCACTCTCATACCTACGGTCAAACTAGATCTGTTTACCAGTCTGATCGGTACTATTCACAGGTCAGACCGTCATAGTTCACAGTTGACCTATCCTATTTACCAATTTTATAAATTCAATCCAAATACAACATTTTTACTTTAATCTCAATAAAATAAATTATACTAATTATTCATCACACAATCTAAATCATCACCATGATTTCACAAAATGTTCTATAGTTCCAACTCTTGCATGCCTTATGAATATATATAGCAAAACTCCTCTACTATTTCTGGCACTCATATATATATATATATATATATATATATATATGGAGGGTATGGCCGGCTACTTATTTAAAGACAGTTCTCTAGTTTTTTTCTTCACTTCTGATAGCAAAACAATTACAGGGGGGATCAACTAGAATGCAGCTTGTCACTTAGGAATGTATTGAGATTTCTTTCTTGTCCATTTACAGTTAATACATATTGTGTAAACTAGTGCATAATCGATTGGTCTCTTGTTGCATTACAGAAATATGTAAAAAAACAAGAGGGAGCCTTTGGGCTGGACAGAACATGGGCCGTGTTGGGCTACAAGAGCATGTATCTATATATCTAACTTAAGGTGGATCAACCACATTAAGTTTGAAAAGTTGTAGGAGATGGTCCTCTCGAGTTTGAGTCTTAGTGAAGAAGTCTGCAATTTATAGCTTGGATGGAACAAATTGCAGAGCATCGATGGATTGCTGACAATGAGAATGTGTGAAAGAGGCATCAACACCAATATGTTTTGTCAACTCATGCTTCACTAGATCATTGGCAATTTGAATGGCCTAATATTGTCACATAAGAGAGTTGTGGGGGCATCACAAGAGACACTAAAATCAGCTAGTAGCCAACTCAACCACAACCTTTGAAGTGGTGGTTGCAAGTGCTCGAAGTTCTGCCTTATTACTAGATCGAGATATGGGTGTTTGTTTCTTGGATTTTTAAGTAAGGAGAGAAGTACCAAGAAAAATACAATAGCCAGTGATGGATCGATGATCGGCAGGATCACTTGTCCAAGTAGAGTCTGAGAATGCATGAAGTTGAACTAGACTAGCCTTTGCGTAGAATAAGCGTCGAGTTGCAATGCCCCTTAAGTAGCATAATACATGAAGTAAGTGACCATAATGGATAGAAGTGGGGGCGCCAACAAATTTACACAACGCATGAATGGCATAAGTAAAATCAGGACTAGTGATAGTAGGGTAGACAAGATTGCCCATAAGATGACAATATCGAGAAGGATCATTAAGAAGAGTACCATCTATTGAATGAAGGTGAACATTCAACTCCATAGGAGTGGTAGTTGTCATAGTATGACTGAGACCTAACTGACCAAGGAGATCCTCAATATAATGACACTGAAAAAGATAGTAACCATTGGCTGTAGATGCAACTTCAATCTCTAGAAAATAGCTGACTGGTCCTAGATTAGATGTCATAAATTGCTCATCCAGTTTCCCTATAATCAACATGTCATCCACAGAGAGTAAGAGGAGCATATGACCATGTTTAGATGTGTGAATGAACAAGGCAAGATCATGGTCACTAGGACAAAGGCCAGCAGCACTGATCACATAACTAAATTTTACAAATCAAGCACAAGGAACCTATTTGAAACCATAAAGTGTACAATGAAGATGACAAACATAGGAACTTTCACACCTTAAGGTGACTGTATGTAAACCTCCTTATGAAGGTATCTTAAAGAAAAGCATTCTTGATATCTATCTATGAGATAGTCCAAGAAAGAGAAGTTGCAAAATCATAGAATCAAAAATCCATGCATGCAAGGTAATTGGGAAAACACTTGATATGTATGAACAAAAAGCAATAGCAACACGTGGATAAGGACCAAGAACAAGACCAACACGTGGATAGCAACCCTTCTAACACCATGATGGAACAATACAATTGAACAAGACCACTAGCTACTGAGGTAACCTTGAACCAAGGTGACTGAACCAATCTAGTCAGAGCACAATACCTTGTGTGAACTAGTTCATAATCCATTGATATATTGCTGCATTAGAGAAATATCAAGTATATACAAGAGGGAGCCTTTGGGCTAGACAGAACATGGGCCATATTGGGCCACAAGTATCTGATCATGTATCTATATATCTAACACATATATCTCTATGTGATATAAATACGGAAATGTATGATCTAACCAATCTTACCAACTTTATATACCTATTTATTACCTTCTGTCTAGCATTTGTGCAGAATGAATGCAGAATCATGGAAACAGAATTTGGCAACCAAATTGTTGAGGGAGAGACCATCCGCACCAACACTTGCTTTATTTTGACTTGTACGACTGATTCCAATTTTTGTTAGAGTGGAAAAAATAACTCGTTCATCTGATGAAAGGTACGCAGCTTATGGACAGCATGCAGTTACCACATGGCGTTTGGTGTTATTATGATTAATATTTTATGATAAATAATTAGCTTTGTAAATAATTTAATTAATAAAAAAATGTTTTAAAAATATTTATAGAGTTGGTGTGAGTGTATATACTTTATGTGTGGGTCAGATTGTGATATCTATGTTAAAAATAAATTATTTGGTAGGTACGTCTTGAGACTTTGAGAGTAGACTAGACTTTAGAAAAGTTAAAGATCCACATGATAAAAAAAAATCATGTGGGATACTAAATCTTTAGAACAATACACGTAGAGTTAAAGATTCTATATGATATATGATATATGAGAGAAGTTCAATGTATATAAAAAGTGAAGTTGGTTTTAGATAGAGTCTAAGATTAAAAAGTACAAGCTCGAGAAATTGAAAAGCAAAATAGAAGAGGAAATATGTGTGCAACTGTAGCACGTGTAGGTATTGTTTATGCATGGGTAATGTAGCAGCATGAGTATTGTAGCAGTGTGAGAAAAGGTTTTGAATTTAAGTTATTGTATTTAATTTAAAGTCCAAGAATTTGAGCTATACACGACTAAAATTTTTTTTGTATAAATAGAAGAGAGGTTGAGATTAGAGTTATAACTTTTATAAGAGATAAAAGATAGGGTTTAGTTTTAGAAGAGATAGGTGATATATATGTAATTTGTAGAATATATCTTGATATTATAAAGTTGATGTATTTTTAATAGTTATGTTTTTTTTCTTGAGTAGTCTGACAAGGCTATGATCTAATCAACGATATCAAGATGGTCGGAGCACTGACAGTATGGCAACCAGTGACAAGGATACAGATGTACCGGTAACATCTGAAAAGATCGTTGAATTTTTTTTTCTATAAAAAGATTTAGACTTTAATAATTCTATCATTCACTCTTTTAGTTAACTTGATTGGTATGTTTCGAGGGCCACCTAAATCTGTAGCAACTTCAGTATTAAAAAGTAAAATACCGTTTTCTGCTTCGTTGCCTCCAATTCCAGCTGCACTCAAATACTGAAACATCATATATCCCCGTGCAATACCCTAGTCTCTGTTATGCAGTGAACAATATGAATAAACAGGTCAATATAGAAGAAGAAATTTTAAATTAACCAGAAGATAACCACACTCCATAATTTTATGAAGTCTAATTAACAAGTTTTTATATAGTAGATTATTCTTGGATTGAATTCCATTATCGAAACAATGTGAAAGATTATTCATTATCATATTACTGAGATATTGCAAACCTCTAGTTGTTGTAGTGTCCATTTTTTATTTATCGCCAATCTTTATTCAATTGGCTAAGACCCAGACCAGTTAAAAATTAATTACTTCTAAGCCAAAAGCAGGCTCCTGATTGTACCACATGGAAATTGCCACATGAAGTTGCCAAAACTGATATGAACTTCTCTTTGATCTGAAATATGGTTTGTGCTGCAGACAAACAAATCGGCAAGGAGGGAGATTGCTGCAATTACCATGTGGGCATTTGTTTATGTCCCTAACCCGGTGTTAAACAGTTCCCGCGAAAATCATCCGGTCCAACGCCGTGCCACCCCAACACCAAGACCATTCCACGTATTTCTTGTGATCCTAATGCAATGCACACATATAAGCACTCGATTGACTTGTGTTGAGTGAAACATACTGCATTGCATACACCTGCGCCAAAAAATAAGTTGGGACTTGTGAGATCAATTATGTCTGCGCATATATACGTACGACGTAAATAAGTCAATTATAGGTTTTTAATGGCAATTTATCTGTTGTTGAATTTGATACGTAGGGTGTGCAGCTACATAGAAAACTACATCTGGTTTGCAGCCTTTTTCCAGATAATCGGGAGGTCAACAAGCGGCTGGATGGCTTACGACAAGATAAATTTAGATATTTAACCTATGTATTTAAAAGTAGTAACTTACTTTTTAGTGAATGTTTTTCTATCTGTTTATGCACACAATAGATTTGATGAATATATGCTTTTGTAATAACTCTGTCGTCCTTTTTTTTTAACCTTACAACTTTCTTACTCTATGCTTTATTGACAAAACATCAATTATCCTATGTTCCATTGCCAAAACAAATCATATATTTTCCCAATGACTTTTGGTATTTCATTTGCAATATTAATAGTTGTCATAGCATTAGCATGTACATATTACTTTTAATAAATAATCGGAGGCAAGCCTCTTTGGTCGGTAAAAAAAAAAGAAACCACCTCTCAGTCCTCTTCATTAATTGATGTACAGTACGCAAATACACCAACCATATATGTAGTATACCATCTGGTGAGATGGGCAATAGGGTGAGAGGATGGAAAATTAGAGAAAAAACATTTTGTCATGCATGTAGTGCAATACAAATAGGTGGTGTCAGCAAAAGAGCAACTACATATGGCCTTTTATTTTGGAGGTCTTTATCATTGGTTTGTGTTGTCATCGAAGGTGTCACCCGAGTAGAAACCAAAGAACACCTAACCAGCAAAATTGATCTACCGACACCCAAAGTAGATATATGAAGCAGCGAGTTAGATTGTTGACAAGGCTTGACGATATACCTAGTCTCCTAGAGTGTTTAACTCGACCGTTTTTTGAATACTGTTTAAAGGATGTTTAAAAAAAAGTTATATGCGTTACCCAGTATATTTATGCCCTGAATTATGGAGTCGTATTCAACCAAGTCTGATCAAAACAACAGTACTACACTGATTTGGCTATATAGGACAATGTCTATATTGTATAATCAATGTTTAATTTGTAGAACAATTATGCTTCAGGGACTCTGAATTAAATTATACATGATGCTGATCGGAAAAGGATTGCCCAGATATATATTTAATAAACAACACAACACCATGTATCGACTTAATTTAACTCATTGTATGAAGATTGCATACTACCTCTGCAAAAAAGACAGATTATGATCGGTTTGCTGGTACAAATTGACATTTGTTTGGTTGGCAGGAATCAAGAAATTGTATTCATGTTTGCATGTGAATCCAACTAACAAAAGCTACCATTTCAATTTCATACTCATCCAGTTCTCTGTACAAAATATATATGGCTTGGATAGACAACTGAATGAAACCTTCTGTTGAAACAAGGCAAATGAAGGTTATGTAGCCACCTTTTGCTGTTTCCCAATTATATTGGTTTTTCTTTCAATTTGGCCAAGTAACAAATTAATACTGAAGGTTATGATATATATATATGAATGCTCACTCACCCACACTGTGTGTGACCAAGGCCTGCACTGAAGGCTCAATATATACACCACCACGCCTCTTGGTTAATTTCTTGGCACCCAGAATTACTAAAATATTATGCTGCAAGTAGCAAGCCATTCATCTTTTGGAAGCACTATGTGGAAATAACCTTATAATTGGCATGCCCTATCACATCTTTGGTGCCATACACAACAGTGTGCATTTTGCAGATAGTGGCAGTAGATAAAAAAAGCAATACATCAAAATGATGAATGATCCAACAACTGGAATACATGCCTCTGACTATGTCTTGTGCAATTTACAAACTATGTGCATCAAAATTTCACAAAGTGCGACATTATATAAGTCTTTTGTTCAACCATAGATTCTTAGATACTAATTAATACCCACCAAAAAATGACAGTGGATAGGTGAATCAGTGAAAAGCACAATTTACTTTTTACTATTGGCTAATCAGGTTCTTCTCGATCCATCTTACACAGTTGCTTCGTCATTGTTGATGACAACGGTTGGCAAGCCATAGTTGAAGAAGCCTTAGCACAATCCTAATCGAAGCCTCATAGAGGTTATGGCCTTGGCCATGGAAGATATGAGTAGGCAACCTTGCAACTGATCTGGCAGCTAGATCGATCGCTTTCTAAAACCGGTGATGGTTGATATGTAGCGAGTGGATTTCTCTTTTTGGACAATTTACTTGTATCAAAACAATTATTAGGACAATCTTTTCTTTTAAAAAAATAAATATTTGCATATCTTGGTGCCCTCGGAGATGAGCATTACTTGTGTGTATCAACATGCATTACATCCGAACCAACATTTTGTAATATGTTTGGACATATGTTACAGGTGGATGCCATAGCAATGCCATATAGGATACCACATGGTTAGATATACACAAATATGTGTTAGTAACAATAGCAACACAATGCTGTGATATGCAAACAACATAGAAAACTTAGTTTCAAACAATACGTTGGTGCAGCAGGTTTATTTAAAAATAGTGATTTAACATTATCTATGTCTAATCACATAAAAATTAAATATAGTTGTTTTCTAAAAAAAACTTATTGAATTGCATACACACCACAAGACATACACACCACTAACCACTAACCTGTATTTAACTAACTAGACCGGTCCCTTCATAGTTTTATAATAACTTCGGAATCGCCTAATAAAAAGTAGCAAATGATAGTATTATAAATCTAAAAAAAATAATCTGCAACTATTATTTTAGGGGGAAAACCAGATTATACATCTATTAAGTCTTACGCATCTTCAGTCTCTGATCATCCATCCGAGCAATGGGTTCTCTCTTATAATTATTTTCTAAAATAAATTAAAGTCCGGCTATTACATATATGTTATCACAAGCAATCTTCTCGTTATGCATTATGACAGAGTAAATTCGAGTACAAATAAGGCAAAGAAAATAAGCCACTAAAACAATTCCATGTTTTTAACCGCTCAAATTCAATAATTTTCTTCATCTTATCTAAAATCGAAGTTTCAAAATAAGCAAGAGGTTATAATGTATGTTCTTCGGTTCCATCAAAAGAATTATCATTATATCACAATTTATGGTCCAGAGGTAGAAACCAACGATGTCCTATCAAACAATATTTGTGTGTCCATATGTCAATCATTTGGAACATGTCTTTTTACGACAATATATATATATATATATTCACCATCAACACTAAATCTAACCAAGATCCCAATCCCAGTGTAGTCTCTAATAGTGAACAACAATGCAGCCTAAAGATGAAACATTTCATTTCAAGATGTATCATATGCAGGAGTTACAACCTCAAATAAATCAACTAACTCTTCGTAAACCGGCTCCATAAATACATGAAACTCTTTTTCATGGTAAGATGACCAGCAGTTATTAGTGCAAGCATAATTGTTGTTTTTTTTACAAATAGGAGGCAATTAAGCATATGTTTTCTAATGTCAGCTTTCTTATATTGTGTGGTCTATCATTATATATAGGTGGTCTTGACTTTCTCAGCCTTAAAATATATTAAATATGTTTGGTGGGTGGCTATGTGGTGTTAGAAGAGATTTGGAGCTGCTAGTTCTGTTGAGTGCAGCTACTGGTCGCTATAGTTTTTGAAAAAAAAATATAGTATCTACTTATTGGTTTCGTATATGGACTATATTATTCACAAACAAATTCACATGATTTTGCTACGGTAGCATGTCAACACTTTGGGTGATAAGAAGTGTTTTAACCAAAAGCATGGAGAGCGAACACTTTTTTATATCTCTTAGATTTATTTGTCTTAAACGTGTCTATCTTTATTGAGGTTAAGAGTGTTTTTTGATGATTGTGTCATATAATTGTTTGCTTTCAATAAAAGTTTCTATTATTAAAAAAAGGTGTTAGCATATAATTTATTTTTCACAAAGTAATACATGTCTTGTAGATCCTTCACCATTGTCGTGTGGCGTGATACGATATTACTGTCCTTGGCTAATACAGTTCTAGCATTTTTTTAAAAAAAATCGATTCAAGCTCGAAGAGCCCAAAAAAATTCCTCTGACAATTTCTGGTTCAGGTTGTCTTTCTGGTATTTCCAATAACGAAATGTCTTTTTGCAATATGAAGCCAAAATAATCGTCTCATGGAAAACATAAGCAAATATTAATATTAAAAAAAACTAAGTAACAACGTCGACAGCTGGATTCGAACCTCTGCAGGCAAGGCAAAGCCCAACAGATTTCGAGTCTGTCTCCGTAACCACTTGGACATATCGATTTGTTCTTTCACTCGCTAATTTTGTTTCACCGTCCCATTCTTTAGACGACACATTCAGCTCAAGAGGCAGTTTCGTAACAGTGGTGCATAAAACTCATGTCCAGCACGTCATCAACATTATCGTAGATGTTGGCGAACATAGAAGATTATCAGTAGATTCGATAGCTAGAGCAGTTTGCTAAGTCTACAGCGATCTCTAATAATCCATCACAAATTGAGAACCTTAAAACAGAATGTATTCCTTATTGAACTTCCTCTAGGACTATCAGTCAAATGAAACCTGCAGAGTTTAGCCGCAATTTCACAAAAGTTTTCCAGTTGCCAAAGTTTAGGTCATTCGCTGAGTTCAGTATCACAGAAGACCACTAGTGCAACTACATCGAGGACCAAATATTCCTCCTAATGTCTGGTAGAGTGACATGCATAATAACTTAAAACAAGGTGCGAGAATGACTTCATTTCTTCTTGTTCGCCACAGTGAGCTGCTGGAGATTGAGCAAGAGATCATTGGAGTCCAGGAACACCTTGTTAGCTGAAGATGACATTGTATGAGAGATCTCCCTGGCGGCTTCAATCTGCCTGAGGGCAAGGAAAGCAGGGTTGTTTGCAATGGCTTGACCAATCAACTCAGCACTTTTAGCTTCACCCTGTTCAAAAAAGAGAGGCCATGTTTAACAGACAATTCCAACTAGAGATGCAATGGCATCCATAATCCCAAAACCATTGTAGAATATGTACTGTCAAATTGTGGATCTCCCGCAATGACCCCTAGTTTCCCTTATAATTTCCGGCAGATGACATCAGGCAATGTGGATTATACAAAACAGATTTCTTTTGAAATTACCTGTGCCCTGATAATTGCACTCCTCTTGTCTTGCTCAGCTTTCTCAACAATGAACTTGGCACGCTCGGCTTCTTGTGCAGCAACCTGTTTGGCTTCAATGGCATGAGTGAACTCCTTTCCAAAGCTCAGGCTTGTAATGGACACATCATCAAGAGCGATATTAAAGTTCCTGGCTCTCTCAGTCAGTATCTTCCTTATCTCCCTGCTGACAGTCTGGATTTGGCAGGTGAAACAAACAGTTAAAATCCCCACGTAATATTAATTCAATCAAATATAACAAGAAAGACTATAAAAAGCATATGGTCTGGTCTTACCTCTCTCTGTGTGATTAGCTGACTAGCATTGTATTGAGCGACAACAGCTTTAAGTGTTTCATGGATGATTGAAGGCAAAACTCTCTCATTGAAGTTCTCTCCCAGAGTCCTGTAGATGGTTGGTAGCTTCTCTGGCATGGGCCTTGTAAGAACACGGAGACCAATTTTCACCTGCCCAAAATAGAGTTCAATATATACATAAAGAATACAAAAAAGGGTTTTTTGTGTTCCATCATTCAAACAGCAGCAAATGGATCTCCAAGCATAAAAGCACATGGCACAACCACAAACTATAAATGATAGCTTAAACTGCATATTTGCATTGACTGTTTGTTTCCAAAATTCAGTGCATCCCTTCTCATTGGCTCGCTACTCACTAGTTCATTTTCTTTCTAAAACTTGGCTACAAAGGCCACCAATTTGATGACTTAAGCTTTCATAACGGAAGAGTTTGGCAATTTTAGTAGCACTGTTTCAATCACCAAAATAAGTCCACAAGAGCAATATTCCTTACAGAGAGTAACATACAATCATCACTTAAAAAAGAAAAAAGTGTCAACAGTCCACCAATACAAGTAGATCTTAGAACACTTTCTAATAGTAAAATAAGTAAAAAAGAACTGTCTGGCTGTTAGCCAACAAAAAAGTTTCACCTCTGCAAAGTAGTTAATCATACCTATCTACAAACAATAACCAATTAACATTTGCCTCCAACAAAATAAATAATTAATAAAAATTTTGATACATATGCCAAAATGAACTCCTAGTAATTGCACTACTCTAAGTATGCTCCAAACTCAATAATCGTAACCTAAATAGATATGAAAAAAACATGTAAAGAACACAGAAAACAAAATATACATTCATATAGTGGCATAGTGCTACAGCAAAAGGCTATACCACCCTAGTAACCATCAGTGAATAGTGGACTACTGGTTGGTCAGTTGCAAAATGTGGCAACAACTTCTGAAACAAACAAACAATGACAGATTTTACTAGTGTATGAATAACACATTACTTTAATGTATGCAAAGATTCAATCTAGGACGTGATGGTTAATTAAAAATGAAACTATGTAAGCAACACATATGTTGGCTTGAATTCAATTTAACTTGATTGTGCAATAACAATGAAAAAATGAGCATGCAGATCAAATCATGTATATCTATCATTATACAAAAGTAGACACAGATATTCCAAAGGAAGAGCGATGGAAATATAGAACTAAAAAGATGCAAAACTTACCATCTGGAGATCCCTGCTTCCAGAAGTACTCTCAACTAGATTAGGACGGGCACGGACATCATAAATGATTGGCCTTTCGAACCATGGAATCATAAAGTGAGTCCCCTCAGGGTATACCTGCAGGTAGTACATGTTAAATATAAATAATCATCCAGCAACGCTCAGCAGGATGTAAATTGAAGTATTATTGCAGTGAAAAGAGACATCAAAACTTAGTTCACATGATACCACCAAAGCAATAGAATCTGCCTTGAGGATTACTTTACACAATAAGAAATAAGTGTTACTTCACTAGTTTGCCAGTTTACCTACTCCCAAAAGCTCCAAGTTCCGATGCTGTATTTAAAGGAGTAGTAGATCATGTCAACCAAGAGTCTAGGAGACTAACCCACCATGCATGACATATTTGGGCGTGGAAGAAATCAAAAGGGGCACTAACATGGCATTAACATGGCATGGTACTTTATATATCTGCGAGACTTAGGATGGGGTCCATCTACAGCTGGTGACAGAAGGATGGCACAGCAAAACAAGATGATCCTAATTTATTTTTAGTCCAAAATAATGAAATGAGCCAAAATGTAAAAGGCTTTATTCCTAGTTGTGTTTGTTTGCACCTTTGTGTGCGTGCCACGTTAAGAGTCATGCTATGCCCACAACAAAGAATCGTCATATCCTGCATCAAAAGCCACTCTGCAGCTCAAGGCGAGCTGCTTGAAAGGAGGGGGGAACTGTCATGAGTGTGGGCAAGGTAACCCACAATCAAGAAGATCAACAGCAGCCTCTGTAGTAATCTAGGTTGTTCCTTTTAATTAGAAGATAAGATCAATTAAGATTAATTAGATTAGATTGTTAGGAGCCAACCCTATAAGATGCATTCGATTGGTCTTCCACAAAGGAAGGATCACAGAAGATTAAATTTTAATATCTCCCCTAGTGCTCACCATCCCAGTTATAGCAACCAATGTCACCTGGCTATCCTCCCAGCAGTGTTTACCCCATCATGAATTTGGTTCATAACACAAGTTAGCAGAAAATGAACGATACATTCATCAAATCTGACAAATTGAACGCTAGTTAAGTTGCAGTATGAAACAGGGAATCACTCTTGAATACATTTTATTACTTTCTTTAAAAAAAGAGGAAGAGCATAAAAAAACCATACAGCGATAAAATAAAGATACAGATTTTAAAAGGAAAAAGTATTTCTCCCCTGAACCACAGTAGGAAATCACAAGAAAAAGATGCCTATGTGACAGAACTAAAAGGGAAGTTCTCTGTGAGTGCGGAAAAGATTATGTATTTTGTGAACGCATACAACTTCAATACACACAGATGCAATCATGGTGTGCCATATACATGGTCACAGCCAGATCAAAACCAAAAATGCGATAGCACTTGTTCATGGTAAATGTGGTATCAACAAAACCACAATGCAGGAAACAATGAAAAAGGTCAATGGTTTTCACTTGGTCTTGGCACGATGTTCCAACCAGCACTTGGCACATGTGGCATGTCCATTATTAACTCGACTGAACTGTGGTGAATATTACCATATTATCAAATAGTTCTAAGAAATGACAAAACAAACGTTGAAGTATAAATGCCAACTGTCCATTTACACAATTTAATTATGATAATATTTACCACATAATCAGACCATTTCAAGGAACAACATAAAAAAATAAAGTAGAAAAGACATCATCTATCAGTTCTGAACTACACCAAAGGCTGTCAGCAGATCAATAAATAAAACTCGGCAGCAGCTTTTCAGAACCATCTACAGGTATTTAGAGCAGGGAAATTTCATAACCACAGTGCGAACCAGACTGGAAATCACACACATTGGTACAGAGGGATCGTGTTGTTTCAGGGGTAATTGTCTAATCAAGGCATGACGTACTGGAATCAGTAGTCAATAATAGTATAAACTGGATTTTTTGAACCAAGAACTTAGAACCAGTTCCAGCACAAGCAATGCTTGACCTTAAATCCTCAAGACAAGTACCAGATGTCCTGTTGTCAGACTCACAAATCGCTGCAGCTAAACAAGTCATCTAATGACAAGCAGGTATCTGACATTTTGAAGACACCTGGTTGGGTTAGATTTACTCAATAATACCTATAAATCCAAATAGATTTTCTCCAAAGCACTATTAATCTATCCTAAGACAGCACGCATGAACAATTTTTCCCGAGCAATCGCTCCCTAAACAACCGAACCGCCGCTAACAACCACCTCGTATCAACACCAAGTACAGAAGCGAAACAGGGATTCGGAGATGCACGAGCGGGATCGTGTCCGGTACCTTGTCCTTGATTCCCTGGATACGGTTGAAGACGATGGCGCGGTGCCCACCCTCGACGTTGTAGAGGCTGTTCACGGCGGCATACACGGCCGTGCCGCCGAGCACCACCAGCTTGACCAGCGTGCCCGCGCCCGCGGGGGGCACCGGAACCCGGCCTCCGCCCTTGATGTTCATCGCCGCGAGGACTCGGAATCGCCTGGAACAAGGAGGAGAGGTGCGCGGCGGCGGCGGAGGCGGGCGGTGAAGGCTAGGGTTTTAGGGGTTTTGTTGAGGAGGCGGAAGGAAATGGAGAGGGGAGAGAAGATGGGGTGGTAGTCGTCTTGAGGAGGCGAGCGGTGCGATGATATCCGTTGGATGATGGATGGACGATTAGGAATGGATGAGGCCGTGGGGTTCTTTCCCGCGCTGCAAGAAAGGGGAAGTGCAGTGCGGTGGTGGTGGCTTGATCGGTGCTCGCCAGCATTCCAGGGTTGTCTTGTGTTCGTACTTCTCTTCGTGACGTAAAACATCATTTTTCTTTTTAAACTTAGTACCTGTGACATAATCCCTTATATTATTATATTAACGTAATTTAAAAGTAATCGTCAAAATGTTATGCCAATATAAAATATTTTAAAAGAGTTCTAATATAAAACCTAATAAAACTAAAAAATGCATAGGCTAATAAGCACTGATTAAATTTTAACGCTTAAAATAAGATATTCACGCACACCACTTTTTTTTTTCCAAATTCATCCTTTAAGATATACACCTCGACTCAGACATGTATCAAGTAAAGAAACAAACACATAACTGGGCCAATAGCACCTATAGCCATGCACATATGGGAGTTGCCGAATTGGACCCATGATTTATCATTACCTTGTTAATTCATCTATTCATGTTCTCTAATCTCTACCTATCTGATGATCTATGCTCACCTAGCCTAACAAAACCCTAATTCATAGATGTAATCTGATTTGGATTAGGGTTCAGAAGGTAGGGTTGAGGGGAAGAAGGAGATTCTTTGACTTAGAGGAATAGGTGGGGATGCGTGGTCAAGGGCAGGCAGTGAGGTGTCAATGGCGCTACCATAACCACAAGGTTAGGAAAGGGAGGTGAGTAGGGTTGGTGGTGAAAGCAAAAAAAATCTTATGGTTATGATGCATGTGGTAGCAATGAATATGTCTATAACAAACGCCAAAGACGATGGAGGAAAGGCGGGGCGAGGAAATGACGCTGCCAACCAGTTAGGTTATATAGGGTAGAAGGTGACGGTAGGGACGAGAATAGTGTGGTGAAGCGATGGCAATATGGTTGGTTGCAAGCTACTAAAGGTAAGGAAGGTGGGGGCTAGGAAGGAAGGGACACGATGTAGTTTCTTTTAATAAGCTTGCTAGACAGAGGTGAAGGGAGTTCACTAGAGGGAGGCTGTCCTACTTGGCTGCCACCTACGCTTCATCTTGTCTCCATTTGGAAATGGAGGAGATGATACAGACTAGAAGAGAAATAAGAGAGGGCATGGTGGGCTAGGCCAAGTTTGACCATGCTTTTGTGGGTCTTAATTGTGCATTTGCAGCTGTCGGGAGTACGCTAATGTGTGCCTATTAAAGGCTACTGTTTCCACTCTCTCTCTAATGTCAACGTGCAAACATTGTAGTGTCTCTGGACTCTTCTTCCGTCCATCGTACCAAGGGGAAGGTCTCATCTCCCATTCCTTTACCAATCTACTTGATTTGTTTGAGAAAACCCACTATTTTAAAGGATAGATTATGTTTGTAGAAGGACATTGTGGCTGACACAACTCGGACAATGTATCTTATAAATATTAATAATTTTCTATGATATTAGCATTCTCCTTCTCTTTTGTTTTCTGGTAAGAAAATTTAATCGTGCCTTTGTCATTATGAATCATCATCATTTACGCTGAAATGTTGATGTAAATACTGTCTAAAATGTTATTATTATTCAGTAGGCTAATTTTGCTTCATAACATTTGTAGTCTTTATTATATAACATGGCTGCGCTAAAAGATGATGGTGACACTTATAAATTTTTAGATTGTTTCGAAGAAATTAAGGATAGAGAAAAATGCCTGTTATTAATATAGAGAGTGGATGGTGGCTAGAGGTAAAAAATATTTTCTTTGCCACGGAAAGAAAACGCTTGGAGCTGAGAAGAAAGAAAGCGTGGTTGACAGCCAAGAGTGAAAGAAAGCATGGTTAACAGCCGAGAGTGAGGCAGTGGCGTGGAATTATTTAGGTTGCAGTTGTTCCAAGGCACACCCGAAATGGGAAGTATGGTTAGTAATTGATAGGTGTCTCTAATAATTTATAAATAGTTATACAATATTTTTAAATATTTTTTCATACTATTTACTTGTTCCAGCTGTTGAATTTGCGGAGTATTCCTATCGATTTATAAATTGTTAAGTAACTATGATTTTCATCCCAACAAATAAATAGAAAGAGAAAAAAAATAAAGCAAACAGGACATGGATAAAAAGAGTAAAAAAAGAAAGTATAGGGGACATGGAGGAAAAAAAGAAAGCATAAACAAATTATCACAGCCACCAACCCACAGTAAAAATATATACGGCTCAGACACAGACACAACGGGAAAAGAAAAGAAGAAAAGAAAAACAAGGGAGAGTCTAACAATCATTCGAACTTATTTTTTACCCATCTCACTCTGATTTTTCAACGACTGGATGAGCGCCACGTTGCCGGGTTAAAACGGACTAGTTGCTGGCCAATTGTTGTTAACGGGCCAAACTTCTGACGATTATACTTCTCAAGCCATGGGCCACAGGCTTTCTGAAGAAAAGAATATAACAGGCCCAGATTGCTTTTCATTTTTATTGTCGGAAAACACAAACCAACAATAGGAGCCCAATAAAAAAGAAACAGATCGGCCCAGTCATTTTCATGGTAGGAAAAGCCCAAGGGCAATATTAATACATTTGGAATTTATAGGAATTCATATGAACATGTTTTAAACAAATTTCACATATTTACATTCAAGATATACAAAAATTACACAAAGTTATAGCGTAATTACAATGTAACTATAGTGTAATCACAATTAACTATAATGTAATTTAACCCAAAACTTATGCTGTAAAGTTCACATGCTATATTGTAATTTTTCTAATATTCACTATAATGGGTTATGACTTAAAAACAAGGAAAAAGTCTGACATTCCTCCTGAGCTATTATAGTTGTCTGAATAACCTTGAATTCAAATATTAGATATTTTGCACCATTAACCATTCAAACCGGACAAATAATTCTCCAGGCATCATATTGGATGGTTTTGGACTAGGTTGCCTAACGTGGCATTCCAGCGTGGCAAAAAAATGTAAAAAAATACTACCTGTTAGTGTTTCATCTCTCCTCTCCTTTTTTCCCTTCTACCTCCTTTCCTCTTCATCTCTTTCTCTGTACCCTTGAACCTTGCCAATGCCAGCGAGGCTTGGTGGAGACCTTGGTAGGCATAGTTGATGAGGTGGGCAACAACGCAGCCACCCTTGAGGGCTTGATGGAGTAGTGGCTAGCGAGGTTGTTTCCATGATGCGATGGAGGCTGGGCGAGTCCAGGCATTGGTTTTCTCCCCTCTTTTGTGCCATTAGCGAGGTCAACGATGGGATCCCTTGGCAAGGAGCACAGAGGCGAGCTGGGTGCATGAGGAGGAAATCGTGGTTGATGCTGGCATCCCAAGTTAGATCATGATAGATGGTATCATCATGTGGGACACACACATAATCAATAGGCAATGCGTTTAGGTAGAAGAAGAAGGCAACGGTGCCTTTAACTCCCTTTGCTCCTTTCTACTCCAACTCCCTCTACTTCGGCTTTGCACCCATCCTCTCTACTCCACTTGACTGTCCTCACCATTTGCATACACCTCCACCGCTGTCACCTTTCCTCGAGCTCTGTCTTCTTCTAGATCTAGCCAGCGGTGTGTCTCGAGAAGACTACGGTGACCTCTAAGAGTTGGTAAATGCAGGCCATGGGGCCTCCATAAGATGGCAAAGGCAGCCTCCACGAGCTAGCAGAGGGCATCGACTAGCGAGAAGGCTGTGGTGGACTTCAACTTCAGTCAGGTGAGAGAAAGAGATAGAGGGGGGAGATAGAGATAGGGATAGGGAATGGGAAGGAAGAAGGTGAGTAGAGGATGACATGTGGGATCCACCATATTTTTACAATATTGTTTTCTCAATTTGATGACTGAATTGCCACATGGCTATATCACTGCCACGTGTTTGCCATCTAGGAACAATAACACCTTGAAATTGGTTATAGGGTAATTCACCCGTTCTAAAAAGTTGATGGGGGTAAAATGCTTGGTTTTGTTGTTTTGGGGATAAGTTGGACCTTTTACTAAAAATAAAGACCATAAGAAGCATATGAAAGTCAAAATCAATTTAACAAATGGGGAACGAATGAAAATAAATCACCATCGATTCAGATTTGTATCTTCTATGGCTTATTCAAGTGTCCAAATCTTTGGGAGCAGCGGAATAATGCAATGAAGCTAGTCGTAGGGTGGTTTGGTGAGAATGGCACTGATAGCTCAACAAATGAGGCAAGAGTAGATAAACACGGTTTAGTCAAACAACCTGATAGAGTGGAGAATAAGAGCACGCATCTTGATGTATAACAGATGATGCAAAATTGGATTGATTTTGAGAAGAATCATCGATAGACACATAGCAAAACCAGATAACAAACAAGAGATGGACGCTGCATAGGTTGCTCCATCGTACCACTCTCTACACCTCGTTCACCTCGCAACTTGCTGGTCCCCCATTCTGCCAATATTGTGGTCATCTCATCTCACCATTCTATGTTCCATCATAGTGGATGGATCCAGTGGCTAAGAGCTCGTGGTCGTCGGATCCGGCGATCTGGCAAATGAAGATTGGAAAAGGGTGATGACCGAACTGGAGAAGTTGGTGGAATGAAGGTGGCTAGAGAGGAAGAAGTGTAAGGACAGAGGTAGAAGCAAGGTATTGCTGAGCACTTAATTGACCTCGTCGCCACGCTGCCTGTGAAGGATCTAGCCAAGCATGAGCTTGTGGTGTCTAGATCCGGTAGTGCCCACAAATGCACATCCTTCTTCCTTGAGAAGGTGAAAGCCAATGTCAAACGATGTAGTGAGGGAGGATTGGCCGACAGAGGTGTTGAGTTAAGCCTCAATGAGGTAGCTCGATGGGAACATGATCTCATTGGCATGGGGGTAGCCAAATGGTGCTAGCGTAGGTCCTTGTGCTGGCCATCTACAGTCTCTGCCATTGGCTTCTTAAAGTTTGTTACCTATGGCCCTATGTAGCCTAAAACTAGCCTTGCCTCGAGCACCTACTACTCGCACACCTCCACACAAGGCTCGTGCATTGCGCCTTGGCCAACAAAGCACCATAGTCCTCATGAAATCATGGTCAGATCTTGCGTATTGCTTGGTGATTTGCTCGATTGTGTTGGATTGCAATCCTGTGGTTCCCTCCAAGCTGATTTTATTGGGGTTATTGCATCTGATTTAGAGTTCAAATTGAATCCCCGTTTTGAGTTGGTTTCTACCTCTCGTCTTATTCCTATGTATGTTGTCGCTGGACTAGTGTCCTGCTCTTCTATGCCATAGATTCAACAAGATGGAAATTGTTGTCAAAGGAATCGATAGGCAATGATAGACAAAAAGGGCGTGGATTGACAAAGTAATGGTCAAAGGGAGGGTGAGTATAGAAACATCTTCCATTTTTTCAGTAGTTAAAGATATATCCAATTGATTAGAAGAGAAAAAAAAACAGAAAATGGCATCAATACCCCTATTTATCTATATTTTTCCTCGAATGAAAGGAGGGCCTCTGGGCAGTCTCACAGCTTCCTACCTTCCATCTCCATGCCCTCAATTATGCCCCTTTGTACCTCTTCGTAAGTGTGGCAATTTCTTCATTGAGGGGTGGCGAGGGTCGAGATGAACTTTGGCCCTATAGGTCCACTAGGGCAAGATGGACTTTGGCCCCATGGTGCCCCGGAACACATGTTGGGACGGGGAATGTATTGATTTCTATCGTGGTGATTTAAGGGGCTTCGAAAATTAGAAATATTGTTCAAACCCATAACAAACTATTAGCTACCCTAATGATTTAACACAAGATACAATGCAAATTGATGAACTTGTCCGAGATCAAACCGGATCATGCTATCGCCGCCGCCACTAGTTTAGTTCATAAAAGTCAAGTTCTTATAGAGTTTGATCTCCTATATTAATACAACCAACACTCTCTCTTTCCCCCTTCCCACGCCAAGGTTGTTGGCCCAAACCACACACCTATTACATGGCCCATTCTAGGCCATTAACTCTAGTATTAGGTTTAGATATCATCTTTCCATGCTCAGTCTTCTTAGCACCCTTAATAAGCCCTCCTTGAAAATTGGCTTGTCTCCAAGCCAATGCACACAGAAAGCAAACTTGAAGATCCTGCAAATCCTCCCAAACAACATCTTCGGTAGCACAATTGGACCATTTAACCAACACCTGTTGGATAGGAGTATAGCCTTTCATTGTAGACGTTGATCCAAAATAATTTCAGGAATGGCAAATCAGCTGGAAGTTGAGATTGGATATTTCCTTTAAAACCTTTTGCAGAAAGAAGCTGGGACACATGGAAAACCGGATGAATATTACTGTCTAGAGGAAGCAACAACTTATAAGCCACAAATCCAACCATGGCCACCATCTGAAAAGGCCTAAAAAACTTTAAGGACAGTGTGTGATTAGCTCGCTTGGATACTGATGTTTGGACATAAGGTTGCAATTTGAGGTACTCCCAATCTTCCACATGGAATTCTCTAAAACTCCTCTTCTTATCAGCCTGAACTTTCATGTGTTGTTGTGCTATATTCAAATGTTGTTGTAATAGCTAAACCATCAATTTCCTTTCATTCTTCCAAGTTATGAGATCAGGTACTGCACAGCTATCCAAACCAATGTCCAGCTGATTTGGTTCATGACCATATAACACCACAAAAGGAGACGGTCTCAAGGAAGAGTGAAAACTAGAATTGTACCAAAATTCAGCCAAATATAACCAGGCAGTCCATTTGGAGGGGCATGCATGAATGAAACACCTTAAATAGGTTTCTAAACATTGATTAATCCTTTATGTCTGCCCATCAGACTTAGGGTGGTAAGCTGAACTTAAATGTAGTTTAGTAGATTAGATTAGTCCACAACTGACTTGTTAAGATCTTATCCCTGTCAGAGATGATAGCCTTAGGCATGCCTGTAACTTGTACACATGTTCCATATACACTTGAGCCACCTAGGAAGCAGCGAATGGATGTGATAAGGGCAGAAAATGTGCATACTTAGAAAATCTATCCACCACAACCAAGATGTAGTTAGAGGTGCCTAATTTAGGAAGACCTTCGATAAAATCTATAGATATCGACTTTCAAGCTCCTCTAGGAACTGGTAATGGTTGCAAAAGACTAGGATATTTAGCTCAGTCAGGTTTAGCTTGCAAACATATTTAACAATCTTGAACATAATTTTTTACCATTTTCTTCATGCCAAGCCAAGCAAATAAGGACTCGAGTCTAAAAAAGCATTATGCCAATAAGGCCTAATGTTTACTGGTTTGGAACCTTTAATCAATGGAATTCTATGGTCACAAGATCTCTTTGGGGGCAGACTTGTGAGTTTAGAAAAAAGTTCGTGGAATTCATCCAGTACCACTTGCACCTCAGGAAGAACATCATTTTCAGGATTCTTATGCACAGGGGGAACTTGAACTAAATGCATTAGGGGTCCAATTTTATAGAGACCCTTGAGTTGATCTTTAGATATTATCTCACGCTTATCCAATTGTGTTTGAATTCCCCGCACTCTAATGAGTCTCCCTATACCTGAAGTCCATCCATTTTTAATTCCAATCAAACTTCATGGGACTGAATGCTTCTAACCAATCCATACCCAGAATAGCATCATATGTGCCCAGAGACATGTGCCCAGACAGAATTCTGAAATTAGTCTTATAATTACAGCCAGGAAGTATCTGAGAACAAGTCAAGATTCCCCCATCAACAATTCTAACCTTGGTGACCCCAGTATTATGCTGAATTTCCTGCATATATCTAGCCACTGATTCATCTAGGAAAGAGTGTGTACCGCCAGAATCAATCAACATCAATAATTCTGTTTCTTGGATTCTTCCCTTGACTTTGATGATGTTACCAGACTCAGTACCACAGAGAGCCTGCTGAGAGATAGCCATTAGAGTTGCATCTTCTGAATCAGAAGTTGGATCAGTACCTCTTTCTATGTTTCTTTCCAAATGTACAACTTCCAAAAGTTCTTAAAACAACATGAAGCTGAACCACCTGGGCACATTTGTGGTCCCTTCCCCATTATTCACCACAAGTGAAACATAATCCCTTAGCCTTTCTATATGCCTTAATGGCATACAGTCTATCATCGTTAACAACTTGTTTTGGAAAATCTGGCCCCTTCTTTTCTTTAGTGCCAAACTTGTTTGAACGAGTGGCTACAGGAATTGTTCCCTTGTGCATGAATTGTGAAGGAGTTCTCTCACCCTTTTTACACTCCTTACTATCAGAACTTTCCAAGGCCTTCTCTTGCAACAATGCCAAAGCACAAGCTGAATCTAAATCAGGTCTTTCACCGTCACCACTGTTCTACTGTCCTTCCTTAGTCCCTCCACAAACATGGTAAGGAAGTCAATTGAGCTGAGAGTGCTGTCACAAGCAAGCATCTTATGCATAATACTGTCAAAAAATTCAACATATTCAGACACTACTCCCCATTGTCTGACATGAATCCATTTAATAATCAGAGCTTGATGTCTATCTTTGCTAAACTTCCTACAAACAAAATCACGGAATTCCTCCCATGTGGCTCCCAATAAGCTACCACAAACAGACTGAAGCCAGAAAGCATCATTACCCACAAAATTTAGAGTAGCCAACTTGATACAATTCACTGGGTGCACACAATAAGTGTCAAAATAAGACTCACAGTTACTCTTCTACGCGTGCGGGTTATCCCCATCAAATTGAGGGCAATTCATTAGTGGTAACTCACCCCAACAGACCCAACCACTCCATCAGGATGTGATCTAAACTAGAAGCATCAAAATAGTACGGAGCAGGGGTGAAATAAGAAGGATCAACCATACCATTCTGCTGCTGAAAATTTTGGTCAGCGGTTGCAGCAACATCTCCTTTTCCCACCGCCTCGTCAACCAAATTCTCCTCCCTCGCCTCGCACCTTGAGCTCCAACTCTGACCGCAACCAATTCACTTGGTACTGCAAATACCCCACCGTGTTACAGAGTTCATCCACCTTATGTTCCACCTCTGGTATCCGCGATTCCAACACTTCTTTGAGGAATTTGAACTACAAAGTATTACTCAAATCCTCCTCCTCCCGTTTCTTCTCCCATTTGTCCATTCTTTTCAACAACAAATCAAGTTTATCCTCTGCCTCCAAGATTTTGTTGTCACGTTTAGTGATATACCTCGGCTTCTCTAAGATGAATCCATTGCTCACGATTCTGCTCTGAATTCAGCCAACCCAAGAGGGGCAAATTGCATTTTTGTGGAATAGGGTTCGAAGAACTGATTCCAATCCCCTCTCTGTAATTCTACAGCCGAATCAAGAGAATATGGAATCGATCTAAGCTCCAATACTAGTTTGTTAACTACCCTAATGATTCAACAGAAGATACAATGGAAATTGATGAACACGACCGAGATCCATCTGGATCATGCCACCGCCACCACCGATAGTTCAGTTCATCAAAGTCATGTTCTTACAGAGTTTGATGTCCTATATTAATATAGCCAACACTCTCTTTCCCCTTCCCACGCCAAGGCCGTCAGCCCAAAACACACTTATTACACGGCCCATTTTGACCCATTAACTCTGGTATGAGGTTTAGATATCTGCTTCCCGCACTCATTCTTCTTAACACACTTAACACAAACACATCAAAAAGGCCTAAAAAATTAAGGTGTAAACATCCCCACCCTAATGCCTCCCATATATCCTAGTCGATGCGCAGACCACACGTGTAGCACCACTCTCTATTGCTCATCTCCACTTCCTTCGCAGACAAATGCACCGCTTCATTCGGCGAAGAGCACACCGTCTCTTTTGCCCAATCTGCCTACGGCTTGCTTGCTCCATCGCCAGTGTCGCTATGCCTTCTCCACCTCTCTCTCTTTGTAGATTGACACAAGGACGCCGATGACTTGTAGTTCACCTCGATGCGCCGACCTCATCAATGTTACTTGTGCTGTTGTGAACTCAGGGGCCGGGGACCTAGATGGGCCAAGGACATGGGGTTTGCTTTTCACCCAGTTTCTAGTTTGGGGCAAGGGTGTTAACGCCAAAATTTGGAAAGCCCAGAAAAATGTTGAAAAAGATCGGCTAAAATAAAAGAAGAGTTCGGTTGCTATAGGGAGAAAGGCGATCGGATGAAGCAAGGAGAGATTCGGTCTAAGAATAGAAGATTATCCAGATAAGATCGAGTTTGAGAAAGAGCTGTGGCACTCACGGTAGGATATTTTATCTATATAAATCGTATCTTATATAGGAAGAAGGTTTAGTTAGTTTAGTTAACTTTCTTAGAGATATTTTCTTTTATATTTTTAGAAGATAAAGTCCGATTGTTGTTGTAACCGCGTCAGACTCTGTAATGCCACGGTATAAATGTCGACCCCTGGATACTTGTGATCAAAAAACATATTTTTCGATCAATACAACTTTGGTGCATCGCCACTCTAGTTCATCTAGGTTTTTACCAGTGGGGTCTGCATTGGTTAACTTTGATCTCCGGCGAAGGGGTAAGTTCCGCCACTATCCCGATATGTCTTGCTGTGTCTAAAGCTGCATCGGTTAGGTTTGACCTCTTAGGTTGATCGGATGTATCGCATCACGTCCGTGCAGGGTCTATCAGCCTATCAAGCTCTCTCTGCCGTCGTCAATCTCGTGCTGCATCGGTTAGGTTCGACCTATGAGATTGCCAACGGTAGATTGATCTTTAGGCGTATAGGTCTTTGTACGGTGTTTCATCGGAGTGTTAGCCGATGAGTTATCTATACCCCAAGCACCATACCCAGCGTATCGGTCAATACGCACTAATCTTCAAAGACTCCCCTTGAGCGCCACGCCAAGCGTATCAGCCTTCCAGCCATCGGCGTGGTCACGCCGCGTTAGCGAGATTCGACATGACCATATTTTTTGGCACGTCTGATGGGACAGAAGATTTCATTCATCGGCTGAGAGGACTCATACTTCATTCATCGGCCGGTGGGGTAGAAATCTTCATTCATCAACCGAATGGACGGGGTTTCATTTATCGGCTGGAGAAACTTGAAGACCATTCATTAACCAGCAGGATTGTACATTTGCCTGATGAGAAGTTAGAATTTTTACTCATCAATCCCGGGGCATCTTGTTGCTAATATGTCTAGAGAAAATGTTGATGACAAGGCACATTTGTCCGAAGAAGAGGTCGATAAGGTTATTATAGTTCTAGTAATAATGAAAGATTTGACTAAAGACCAAAGATAGCAGATAGAGTAGAATGTGGACAACTTTTAGAAGCTCTGTTTGAAGTCGTTCAGTATGACTAGACAATGGCCGATTCAAAAATCATAGTTGCCAAAATGTGTTTTGATGAAAGAATCAAGCCATTCATTACCTATGAATCCTCTCAAGCCATTGCAAGAGATGTTCAACAAAGCATTTTATCAAGCATTCAGTAATCTGTCAGGAGTATGGATGAATACACTACAAGATCTGATCAAGAAGACGATATAAGAATTATCAGCTCAAGAGTCTGATCAAGATCATGTACCTTTGCCGATAGAGACGGAATTATCTTAGAAAACTTGTAAAAACAAGAGGGACCTATCAGCAAATGTATATCCACCAACACAAGATCGATTCGAGGGGCAATGATAGGAGGTACCTTCAGAATACTATCAGGATAATTATGGTGGGAGATATCGACGTGTCTACCTAGATGGCAATTCCGATTTATACACTTATCATAGAGAGTATCTCAGGTAGAATCAGGTACCATATCCACCTCCACAGTATCAGAGAGAGAGACATCCTAAGGGAGAAGGATTGGTTAGGCAGAATTGTGAACATGGTGAAAGAGCAATTTGATATCAAGCCCAAAGATCAAACAGTTATATATTAACACCCGTATCCAGAATGGTTTGATAGAGTTCTATTGCCTCATCGATACATGATACCAGATTTCTTCAAATTCTTAGGGCAAGATGACATATCTACAACAGAGCACATTAGCCGATTCTTAGCACTGTGTAGAGAAGCATTGGCCGAGGAAGCCCTCAGAGTCCGTTTCTTTCCAATATCCCTCTCTGGATTGGCTTTTACCTGGTTTTCTTCGTTACCACCAAACTTGAGTAGGGGATGGGCCGATCTGGAAATCAATTTCATAAATATTTCTTTATTGGGATTCAAGAAATGAGACTATCAGATTTGATATCAGTTAGACAGAGGTCTAATGAGTCAGTTCTAGAGTACATCCAACGTTTCCGGGATATCAGAAGCTAGTGTTATGGTCTTATTCTGAGCGATAAACAGTTAGCTGATTTGACCTTCCAAAGGTTGTTGAGTCGTATCAGGTGGAAATTTTCTTGCCATGAGTTCAACAGTTTAGCATATCTGATACATGTGTCTTCGGCTTACGAAAGCTGATTATCAGAAAGGGAGGAGATTTTAGAGCATTGGAGGCCTGAGGAAGAGAATTTCAAAGCATGAGCCTTCATACTTTGAAATTGGGGGGCATGTGTTAACGTTAAAATTTGGAAAGTCCAGGGAAAGATGGAAAAGATCGATTGAAGTAAAAGAAGAGTCCAGTTGCTACAGGGAGGAAGCCGATCAGATAAAGCAAGGAGAGATATTCAGCCCAAGAGTAGAAGATTGTCCAGATGAGACCGAGTTTGAGGAGGAGCAGTGGCACTCATAGTAGGGTATTTTATCTATGTAAATCGTATCTTATATAGGAAGGTTTAGTTAGTTTATTTAACTTCCTTAAAGATATTTTCTTTTATATTTTTAGGAGATAATATCCGATGATTGTTGTAACCGTGTCGGACTCTGTAATGCCAGGGTATAAATATAGACCCCTGGATACTTGTGATCAAAAACATATCTTTCAATCAATACAACTTTGGCGCATCACCACCCTAGTTCATCTAAGTTTTTATCAGCGGGGTCTGGCTCTCGACGCGGGGCTGCATCGGTTAAGTTTGACGTATGAGGTTGCCGACGATAGATTGAGCTTTAGGACTACAGGTCTTTGTATGGCGTTTCATCGGAGTATTAGCCGATGAGTTATCTATACCCTAAGCACCACGCCCAGTGTATCGGCCGATACGCACCAGTCTTTAGAGACTCCCCTCAAGCACCACGCCAAGCGCATCGGCCTTCTAGCCGATATACGCTAATCTTCAGAGAGACGTCCTCTCATCAGCTCAACCAGCCGATGGGTTCGCTTCGCCCTTGCGATATCTGGAGTGGCATTGGCTTTGTAGCCAGTGTGTCTTTTATACGATTCCTTGCCACATCACATATGCCTTCATTGGCTTTACTGATGAACGAGCGATACAGCTTCCGTTAACTACCTGGAGGGATCCTGCGAGCTTTGCTGTTCTCTGAATACCCTTTGGTGCCTCAATTGGCTCTGTGGCCGATAGATTAGGATCTCGCTTTCGCTACACCTAGAGTCATCACGTCCTTCGTTGATATCTATCCACGCCTTTATCGGCTCCCTAGCCGATGGAAGAGCGTCTTAATACCTATCGACGACTAGCCGATAGTAGGAGCTATCTGGACGTGGCTGATGACCGCCTCGATCCTATCGGCGACTAGCCAATAGTGAGCGCTCATATCGGCCCATTGTCCGACTGACCCGTTCACCTCACCTCCTTATCAATTGCAGGATCAAATTGATTGGCACACCCGTACCCGCACCGTCACCCCGGAGCCGAGCGAACCTTACGGGCCCCGGCGCGCGTACCTCGAGCCATAGAGAAAAGTCGACTGGCCTGCACTAGAGCTAAGCAGATCTTCCAGGCGTTGACGTGGTTGTGCCGCGCGTACGAGATCCGACGCGACCACAGGGCCGGGGGCAGAATTCAGGTAGTGCTGATGGGGACGTTCTTGATAAACACAGTCTCGACCCGCCTTGTTGCCAACCCTAAATGGCAATGTCAATAATGCCACAGTCAAAAATGATGTCATCCTACACTGTGACATGTACATCAGTGACCTTGTCTCATCGTTGGCTGTGGCTTCCTTCCTAATGCACCCTAGGATCCACAATGAGTCTCACATGCAGTTCTTTGCTGAGAATTTGAGGCCCATTATAATAAGTGAGGCCTCATGTTTAAAAAAGTCAAAAACAAAAAAGTAATTTGAACTTTAAGCTGTGTATTTACCATAGGTACACAATAAATTAGGATTAAGCCCACGTTTTCACTTAGAGCTGGGTATTTTGTAATTCGTTGGGAGGTGTCTCCCACTGCCACTACTCTTTGCTCAGTTTACATTATGGCCAATGACCCTTTGTCTATACCCTACTACTAACAAGCATGAACTATATACACAACAAATGGTAGCTAGAGGTATGTGGGAGAACATAAGAGCATAGTCTAGCTAAATCTGACTCTCAAATGACCATATGGGTAAGTAACTATAAGTTTCACTACATATTTCTTACGCACTCCAAGAGACTAGCTGGATCACACTCTCTATATTCCAACAACTGCACAAATACTAGTAGATCTCACAAACTGTGGCATTTCGATGAACACATCATGTGCGGCGTGTCTAAATGCCATCGTGATGTAGGGAAAAATAGTGAATTTCGTCGGGACATAAATTTTGACAAACACATGTGTGCCTAAATGCCATTGCGGTGTAGGGTAAAGCAATGAATTTGATCGGGACACGCACAAACATGTAAAAGCAAACACAAAACACATGCACAATGCAGACACACGATGATGCGGGCAATGATGTCCTTGCTGCCTTTGATCTAGCGCCTTGACGACGAGCTTAGCCATGGCCCTCCAAGCGTCCACTGTGCCCCTCACCGTGTCTACCACCTTGTAGTTTGACATCATGTTACAGTTTGTAATTATCACTTGGGTTCATATCCTATCTGGTAGGAATTCTATTCCCAATCTTATCCTGATCCTGATTGTTTAAGTTGGTTGATATGCATACAGAATGTCCCCTGACTATGTATGTACACATGCCTTGTTATTCAACCTATCATTTTGACTTGCCCAATCTAAGTTGGTATCAGACTTTGCAATGATCCTTCGCTTCCATTTTGACTAATTTTGACGATGCCACTTATTGATATGTCATCTAAGTACCAGCCATCATCTCCCTACACAACTTCTATCTCTACCGCCATCGATGCCATCATTGACGCTATTTTAGCGTCTTGGCTATCCTCTGCTGCTAGCCCCACAATGCCACCTCCTTTGCATTTGCTGCCACACACAAGGCCCTCGCTTCCCTTCTCGCTGCGTGGAGCCCTCCACCTCTCATGATGGAGGAACCCATTGCTGATGAATCCTCCATGGTGCCACCATTAGCTAGCGCTCCTACAGCATCTATCACACCACTATCCACTGGTGGACTTACAAGTGCCATCCTGTTACAGTCACTGTCGTACCTGTGCCCTTCCTACTAGACCTGGTGGCTCTTCACTACCACGTAGGTACACGGTGGCCTTCCCTTGTTTGCTCTTGGTGCGTTGCCGCCAGGACCACCACATGTGCACGCCAGGGCCTTTGCACATGGTGGATACTTTGCACCTGCTGCCACTGCACACCCTTATCCTCTGCTTGCCACGCTTCATGGTTGGAACATGGGCGTGGGAGTCTTCACCCTGGCGCCCCAGCACTCAATGTTGATATTGTCGCTGCTCTCCATGCATAGGCCGACATCTTCAACATCAAGAGCATGGTCCTAGTCACCTTGGATCTCTTTGTCAACAACTACACCAACTGGCGAGGATTGTTCCATGTGACTCTCAACAAGTACACACTCACTAATCACATTCTCACCAATAACTACTACTTCAAATAAGCTAACTAGCTACACATGGATTGCGTTGTCTTCGCATGGTTTTACGGTTCTATCTCCACTGACCTCTTGGAGATTGTCATGGCTCGAAACACTACAACTCGTCTCATCTAGTGGGGGATCGAGCATAAATTTTTGGGGAACCATGAGCATTGCACCCGCAACCTCTTGGCATAATTCCATATGTTTGTTCAAGGTGATATATTTTTCAGCAATTATTGTTGGCGCTTCAAGACTATGGCTGACACACTCACTGATTAGCTTGTTGTAGATCACACTCTTGTTCTCGCTCTCCTCAAAGGATTGAATAAAAAGTTTGATCACCTACAAACAATTATGCCAATGTAGCACCCCTTCCTAACCTTCGTCAAAGCTTGTTCGCAACTTGTACTAGAGAAAATCGCAAAGGGACATCACTCAACTATGCCTACCACTGCTCTTTTGGCCTCTTTCGGTAGCAGCTATGGTGGTTGTCAGATTGGCATTGGAGCTAAGTCCTCTACTTCTATAGCAGTGACGCTAATAGCAACTGATGGAATTGTTTTTGCTATGGTAACCGTGCAAATCAGACACCAAGTAGGCACCTAGCAGCAGTGATGCATCCAATACATCGGGCATAGGAGGATAACCTAGTATAGCCTAGCTCAACTCTTTGCCATCTCCTTACAATCCATGTACTGGGACCATACAATGTGGCCTGCATGTGCACCTAGGCCTCTTGGGCCATGTTCCGCTCCCCAAGCTTTTGCTGGCATTGCCGTGGCTCATGGACCACCTAGTTTTTCTCTAACGAGCTATGGAGCCCACTTGCCTGTGGGACCTAGCGCCAAGGGCTTTGGAGCCCAAGTTCACTCCCAGCTTCAGGGCATGTAGACATTATCGGGCTGGTTTCAGGAGCCCATTTTCAATTGTATCAAGCTTCTCTCACCAACTCCTACCATACTGCGACATTGTCACTGCAGCCCACCAATGAATCATACATAGATACTGATGCTACTTCCCATATGACCTCCTATCGCCGCCAAAAATTCCGCGACTGGGGAGGGATGGTGGCTCGGTCACACGAAGGCCTGGGAGGTTTGCTTATCTCCAGTGCAGGTCCTTAAGCCTCGAGGTTCGCAAGTGTGCCAGTCAATTTAACCCTGCAATTGACAAGGAAGTGAGACGAGCGAATCCGATACAGGCGCTCGCTATCGGCTGGCTGCCGATAGGATCGGGATGCTCCTCGATTGGCTAGGGAGCCGATGTGGACAGGTGTCGATGAGGGGTCGACCGCAGAGCCGATGGAGGAACCAGGGTGTGCTCAGAGGATAGCGAGACACACGGGATCCCTCCGGACAGCCGAACAATGATTCATCGTCTAGAAAAACTGATGAATGCACATGTGGCCTAGGCAAGGATTAGCACAAGAAGGCACGGGCTGCAAAGCCGATGCTGCTCTAGGTATGACAGCAAGAAACTCGTTGCCCGCTGAGGCAGCGCCATTAACACCGAACCTCGAAGATCGGACCTAACCGAGACAGTACGAGGCCGGGGCCAGCGGCGATGATACGGAGGACGCCGGATCGACTATGCCGTAGCAAGGATAGGAGCGAACCCATCAGCTAGCTGAGCCGATGAGGGGACGCCTCTAAAGGCTGATGCGTATCGGCTGAGGGGCCGATGCCCTGTGAAGCTCAGAGTATGGATAACTCATTGGCTACTCACTCCGATGAGACGTCGTGCAGAAGACTATAGGCCTGAAGCTCGATCTACCGTTGGCAGCCCCATAGGTCGGACCTAACTGATGCAGCACGAGATTGACGACGGCAGAGGGAGCTTAACAGGCCGATAGGTCCTACACGGACGTGATGCGGTACACCTGATCTGACTAAGAGTTTGAACCTAAACGATGCAGCCTTAGATAATACAAAGCATACCAGGATAGTGGCGGGACTTACCCCTTCGCCGGAGATCGGACTTAACCGATGCAACCCAGCGTCGAGAGCTAGAACCCATCGGTAAACACCTAGATGAACTAGGGTGGTGATGCGCCAAATTTGTATATGATCGAGAGATATGTTACATGTTTCCAGGGAGTCTATATTTATACCCTGGATTTATAGACAGAGTCCGACGCGTCTATAACCATCGGACATTATTTCCTAGCAAGAACAAAGGAAAATATTCCTAAAGAAGTTAACTAACCAGCTAAACCATCGTAATTAAGTAAGGTTACAATTTACAAAAATAAACATCCTGCCGTGGAGTCCACGGCTCTTTCGTAAACCCGGTTTCATCTGAATAATCTTCCAATTTGTAACCGAGTCTTCCTTTGCTGCAACCTGATCGGCTTCTCCACTGTAACTATCGGATCTTGTTTTAGTCAAGCCGATCCTTTTCCTTCCTTCCCTCGGGCTTCTCGGACCTGATCCCGATTGGACAATCCCCTGTCTTCAAACCGATCCAATCTTCTACTAATCTGATCGGCTTTTCTACAGTTCTCCATCGGCTTTATCTCAGTATCTCCATCGGCCGATGACTGTATTAAACCCTCCATCAGACCTCTCAATCGATCGGCTTCAGCACCATCGGATCTCTCAGCCGATCGGCTTCAGCACCATCGGATTGTCCAAATTTTGGCGTTAACACATGCCCCCCAATTTTGGAGTTTGCCAACAGACTACGAAATTTCGAGCCGTTAGAAACCTCCGCAAACCAGTATGACCCGTTAAAACCCGCATTAATCGGCTTAGATCTCTGCCTAGGTCGCTCCACAGCTATAAAATATATCTCCTCCTCAGCCTTCTTCCACACACTTTTTCTCATTAAAAACCCCCAAACCTCAACGAGCTCCATAGACATCCGTAAATTTCCACGAATCTTGACGGGCTCAGAAGATTGAAGGTGAGCTCTCGGAGATTTCTTCATTGGCTACTACTCCTTCATTTGCGCAATGGCTTCTACACATGTAATCCTTGAAGTAACCATTATCTGCTCTTTCATCCTATGTTTTGCACGATTTTTCCCCATCCCGATTTCTCATTTGTAGTCGGGTTCTGGTTTCTGTAGGATCTTAAGAGCCAGATTGTTATTCCAATCTTCGACCGCCCCGGTCACTTCTTTCTTGGCCCTATGGGTAGCGAGGATCCGAGTGATTTCATCAACTCCGAAATAAAAAGGATCCCGTTCAAGCACTCATCCATGGCCATCACCGATTGGGCTCACAACTTCAGATCCTAGCCTAGCAAACTCCCTGAATGGAGGAACTGGTACCTTAGGGTTTCTGCCTCCAAAAAGTCTTTATGGGAGGATTTGGAAATAGACCATTACATTAATCTTTCCTTAGCCGATATGGAAAGGAACAAACCTCTGCTTGCATCGGCTTCTTACTTCTGGTTGGACATCTTGAATGCCTTCATGTTCAGGCATGGGCCGATGACCCTCACCTTGATGGATGTTACTATATTGACCTGCCTCAACACCTCTCACTACATAAACCTATTCAGCCTCAGATTCAAACCTACGCATCGACTGAACACCAAGAATGTCGGAGGTTGGACTAAGTATATTTCCTTGCATAAAAAATCCTTCGGCCCAATCGATGGACGTGAACATGTAGCGTTCTTGAATCTTTGGCTCTCGGTCCAACAACAAACATGCAATGTCTGGCAGAGCTCGTGGCCGATCACCATCAAATTCTCCTGGGGCATTATCTTCTCGGAGTAAATTATCATGTGCTCCATCAAGTTGTGACCAAGCTGTTAACAGGCCAACCAGTTGCTGATACCCTGAAGTAGTCTGAGTAAGATCATTAGCCTCCGTGTTTTGCTCTCTAGGAATATGATCCAATGTCACTATCTTGAAATCCTTTAACAACTGTTGACATTTTTCATAGTATGACTTCAAAATTTCATCCTTGCATTCATATTCCCCAGATAATTGTTTGATTACCAACAAAGAATCCCCAATGACCTCTATCGTATTGGCTCTAATTTCTCTCAGCAGCTGAAGTCCCTTGAGTACCGCTTCATATTCTGCTTGATTATTTGTACTATACGGTTTGATTGTAAAGGCAAACTCAAAACTTGCCCCCTGAGGCAAAATAATCACCAAACCGATACCAGATCCATGCTTACAAACCGATCCATCAAAGAATAACGTCCATAGGATCGGCTCCACATAATTCTCTTGGACTCCTCTATGCTGTACAATAAAATCAGATACCGCTTGTCTCTTGACTGCCTTAGCCAATTCATACCTCAGATCGAACTCCATCAGAGAGAATATCCATTTACCAACTCGTCCCCTCAAGACTAGAGCCGATAGCATGTATTTGATCACATCGGCTTTGCAAAGCACTGTACACTCAGCCGATAGAAGATAATGTCTTAACTTTGTACATGAGAAATACAAACATAGGCATAACTTTTCCACAGCAGGATACCTAGTCTCAGCATCCAGAAGTCGGCGGCTCAAGTAAAATACTACTCGTTCTTTTGACTTAAACTCTTGTACAAGCACCGATCCGATTGACTTCTCATCGGCTGACAAATATAATTTGAACAGTATTCCCTTTTGCGGTGGAATCAACACTGGTGGAGAATTCAAGTATTCCTTGATATGATCAAAGGCTTTTTGCTGGTCATCACCCACACAAACTCTTAATCGGCTCGTAACCTTAATAAAGGAGTGAAAGACTCAATTCTGCCTGATAAGTTTGAGATAAATCTCCTTATAAAATTGAGTTTGCCAATCAAGAACTGCAGCTGTAGTTTGTTGCTGGGTGGCTCGGTGGTTTGGATGGCCCTGATGCTTCGTTGACTGACTTCAATTCCTCTCTCATGCACCATAAAACCCAAAAATTGTCTAGCCGATACGTCAAAAGCACACTTGTGAGGATTCATTTTGAGTTCGTATTTCTTCGTCCTCTCAAGCACTTTTCGTAGATCGGCTATATGTTCTTCAATACTTTTAGACTTCACCATCACGTCATCAATATATATCTTCACCAGCTGTCTGATAAGATCATGGAACATGTAGTTCATGGTTCTTTGATAGGTAGCACCGGTATTCTTCAATCCGAAAGTCATGACTACCCACTCGTATAAACCAATAGCCCTAGGACACCTAAATGCAGTCTTGTGGATATCTTCTTCGGCCATAAAAATTTAATTGTAGCCTTCATTTCCATCCATGAAGCTAATAATCTTGTGACCCGATGCAGCGTCAATTAATAAATCTGCCATTGGCATCGGGTACTCGTCTTTAGGGGTTGCCCTGTTCAAATCCTGGAAGTCGATGCATATTCTTAACTTTCTATTTTTCTTCTTCACTGGGACAATATTGGACACCCATTCAGCATATCGGCATGGTCTGATGAAATTTGTATTATATAACGTTATGATCTCCGCCTTGATTTCATCATGCCACTTTGCTTTGAATCTCCTCTGCGGCTGCCTAAATGGCCGATATCCCGGTCTGATAGGAAGCCGATGTTCCACAATCGATCGGCTTAATCCCAGTATCTCATGGTAATCCCAAGCAAAGCATTCCCAAAATTCCTTTAATAATTTTATCAGCTTTTCTCGGAACTCAACACATAGATTTTTACTAATTTACGTCGGCCTCGGCTTGTCTCCTGATCCTATATCTATTTGTTCCAACTCATTAGCCAACGTAAAATCTTGCCCTAACTTTCCTTCTGAGTCTTCTATAGTTCCCATGGAAACGATGGATCCGAGTCGACTTGCTGAATCGGCTTTATTCCTTTATCAGTCACCTCCAGGAAATTTCTCACCCATGTTTGTTCGGACAGGCAGTTGAATCCATCAGCTTCCTAGAATGGCACATCAGTGGTTGCCACGCTAGTTGACTGATCGGCCATGATCACTTTAACTCTGTCTCCTTGCCACTGTATGAGGCTTTGATGCATTGTTGAAGGAATACAATAGTTGGCGTGAATCCAATCCCTGCCAAGAGGTAGGCTATATGACCCCTTACTATTGATGACAAAAAATGTGGTAGGCAATATCTTACTTCCAACTGTTAGCTCCACATTCAGTACTCCTTTGGTTTTTGATGGATTGCCTCCGAAGTCTTTCAACACCATATTTGTCTTAACTAAGTCTCCAGCCGTCTTTTGCGGTATGTAGAATACGGCATCAAATTGACGGCTACACCTCTGTCAACTAGCATCTTTGCCATCGGCTTACCATCGACATATCCGTTGATATATAATGGCTTTAGGTGCCGATGCTTGGATTCTTCTGGTTTGTCAAATATGGCTTGACTCGGTTCGAATATTAATTGGGCAAAATCTTCTTCTTGACTTTCTTCATCAGATACATATGCTTTATATTCCATTGGTAAGAAGAATACCATATTAGCCTAAGCCAATGTACCAGCCTCTTCCTCTTTTTGCTTTTCTTTCCATACTTTCTTAATTTTCTGGTTCCGATCGGCTTCTTCATAGTCCTGCTGTTGTCTTTTATGCTGTTCTCTATGTCGTAGCCTTTGTGCCCTCCTTTTCTGATTCTTCGTAAAAATCCCGGACGGACACCAGTAATCCTTCATGGAGTATGATCCTTTGTTTAACTCCTGGTCCTTAACTGTCCTTTGACCATGCCATTCGTTGATCGGCCCTAATCGGCTATGTGCCGATGCCCTAGTGATGGAAGGCCGATCATACAACGTTCGGCTCTAGTCACAATACCGAAATCCTAGTTTGTTGCATTCAGGACAGTACTCGATTGACGGTAACCTCATGTTTTGATCCCAACAGTACTGAAAAAAGGGACAACCCCAGTGTGGATTATACCTTTCTTGTTGTGTTGTGGCTCGTCTTTCTTCGTCCTGTAGTCTAGAATATTTTTTGATTAAGTTCGATGAAGTAACCTTCGACCTCTTCCAGCGTCTTTTTTCATCGGACCGATCTCCTGAGGTTCCTGTAATCACCATATTCACCGGGAAAGGATGCCCGTCAACCTTCATCAGTCTTTTGTCCTCGAACTTGATTCTCCCCTGTTTGACAACAGATTGTAACTGTTGCTGGAAGACCTTGCACTCATTGGTATGATGAGATGTTGAATTGTGCCACTTGCAATACTTCTTTTTTCTGAGTTCTTCGGCAGACGGGATTACATGGTTTGGTGGCAACTAGATCTGCTTCTCTTGGAGGAGAAGATCAAATTTCTTGTCAGCTTTGTTAATATCAAAATCATATCTTTCTTCTTTATTTGCTTTCTTAATCCATGGACATGATACGGGTTTTTTATTCCTGGTCCATTCTGCCAGTCCCACCTCCGCATCAGATCCCTCATTATCCGAGTCCGATGCGTATACCTGTAGCTGATTGGCTTTCCGATGGAACCTTTCTTTCTTGGCACCTGCAAATTGGCTTTCGTGAGCCGATACTCTCTGGAGTAGATGAGACAAACTTTCAAATTCTTGTGAAGAGAAACGCTCCCGAATTAGAGCCAACAATCCTTAGAAAGCCAAATCGGCTAGTTGTCCGTCACTTAAGAGACTGTAGCATCGGCTTTTAACGTCTCGAAAATGCTGGATGAATTCTGGGACTGATTCATCATGCCTTTGTCTAACCGACATTAAGTCTGATAACCTCAACTCTTGAATTCCGGTAAAGAAATACTTATGGAACTGTTTCTCCAAATCAGCCCATCCCCTGATTGAATTTAGAGGTAACAAAGAAAACTAAGAGAAGGCTGGTCCAGATAAAGACAATGGAAATAATCGGACCCTTAGAGCTTCATCAGCCGATGCCTCCCCGCATTGAGCCAGGAATCGGCTAATATGTTCCATCGTAGATACTTTATCTTGCCCTGAGAACCTGGAGAAATCTGAAATTTTGAATCGGTGCGGCAGCGGAATTATGTTGAACCACTCTGGGTAAGGGTGTCGATACGTGAAAGTTTGTTCTTTAGGCTTGATGCCGAATTGCTGCCTTACAACTTCCGTAATTCTGGCAGTCCAATCTTCTTCCTTTAGATTCTCCTTTTGGTACTGTGGGATCGAAGTTGGTATCTGACATAATCCATAATGATCTCCTTGATAGTTATTACCAGGATATTCTTGTTTATATCCCCTGTAATAGGCCGTCTAATGATACCCTGGCATCACGTCTTCATGCCCCCTCCTAATCCGCTCTTGCACTGGCGAAAACATATTTACCGATATATCCCTTCTAGATCCGTAAGTAACCTGTGGTTGTCCTGTGCTCATTGGCAAATACATCGGCCCTTGATCAGGTTCTTTAACAATAGATCCATCCACAGTTATTTTGATTAAGTTGTGAAAAGTATTCACCAATACTCCCGATTGGTTAATGAGCGCATGGTGAATAGCTTCGTTAACTATCTCTTGTAGCGGCTTCTGAGGATTGATGGGCGACGATCGGCTCAATTCTCCTTCCAAAACTGGCTTTGGTATTTTGGACTTTTGAATCGGCCCTTGTCGGGTCATACTAAAGGACTCCAGACAGAGCTTTTGAAAATTAGCTGTATTCTACTCCACCTGGTATCTCTGCTCCTCAGTTAAATCCTTCATCGTTACTGGGATTATGTTGTATGCGTTGATTTCTTTACCCTCCATTTGATCACCATTGATTGAAGGACTTTCAACTGATGAAAAAGGTCTTCTTGTCCCATCGGGCGTGCCAAGAAGCGTGTCGCCACCAAAAATCCCGCGACCGGGGAGGGATGGCGGCTCGAGCACGCGAAGGCCTGAGAGGTCTGCTTATCTCCATTGCAGGTCCTTAAGGCTCGAGGTTCGCGAGCGTGCCAGTCAATTTGACCCTGCAATTGACAAGCAAGTGAGACGAGCGAATCCGATACAGGCGCTCGCTATCGGCTGGCTGCCGATCGGATCGGGATGCTCCTCGATCGGCTAGAGAGCCGATGTGGATAGGTGTCGATGAGGGGTCAACGGCAGAGCCGATGGAGGAACCAGGGTGTGCTCAGAGGATAGTGAGATGCACGGGATCCCTCCGGACAGCCGAACAGTGATTCATCGGCTGGAAAAACCGATGAATGCGCATGCGGCCTAGGCAAGGATTAGCACAAGAAGGCACGAGCTGCAAAGCTGATGCCGCTCTAGGTATGATAGCAAGAAACCCGTCGTCCGCTGAGGCAGCGCCATTAACACCGAACCTCAAAGATCGGACCTAACCAAGACAGTATGAGGTCGGGGCCAGCGGTGATGATACGGAGGACGCCGAATCGACTATGCCGTAGCAAGGATAGGAGCGAAAAGGAACTATCTCTAAGAAAATAATAAAATTAACTACTCATGCCTAATTAAAAAAGATATCTTATAGATACAAAACCACTCTGCCGTGGTTTCCACTATTCCTTCCTAGTGTCAGTCTCATCTAGATAATCTCCCATCTTCCACTGAATTGAATCTATTTTTATCTGATTCGATTGACTCTTTACTTATCCGAGACCATCAACATTTTCATCTGTCCGATCGATTTCTTTATTTATCAATCGGCCTCTTTCCATAAGTCGATCGGCTCTCCATCTATCAATTGATCTCTTTCTATAAGTCGATTGGATCTCTGATCCTTAACCAAATCTATTTGCGGGCTTACCAAATTTTGGTGTTAATAACATTGAGCATGTTAAATCCCATTATTACAAAAATTATATTGTTTTGCATTGTTTTATAAAATTATATTCCTCACTATTGTTTATTCATTAGTTAATATTCCTAAGTTCCTTGTTATGGCCATGATATTGATTTGAGATCCATACTCTTGTCAACCTCAGTAAAATTAAAAAACTAACTAGTTGTGTTCCCTATATGATGATGGTCTTACTTGTTACCTTAGGCTTATGCTTAGTCAATAATTAGTTCCAACACTAGTCGTTTTGGGATAACCATACTATGGTGGTAATAGCTAAAATCTTGATTAGATATTTGTCTATTGACTAGGTTGTTGGAGGATGGGAGAAATGGAGTTTTCTTTGTGAACATCAAAAATTGTTTTAGGGCTCTCTTAGATATCTGTTGCAAAACCTTTCCATTCAACCACAATTCGAGTGGGAAAGAACCTGACCAACAGTTTAATTCGTCACAAAGCAAAAAGTCTCTAGAGGTAGGGATAGGGTCATGACCTTGGATTGATCAATTTTGTCCATTCACTAGGGCAAGTCCCATTCTAGGAACCCCGGACTTTGCCACCGGTAACTACAGGGTGAGTGCTCTTAGCGGGTTCAACTTACCCGATGGGGTAGCATCTCAGGAGTTCTTTTGCTTTGGGCTGAATTAGATGAAAGATCATGGCTTGGATTCTATCCAAGCACCATAGCTTTGTACAGCGTGTGGTGACGAGTGTTAAGAATGTGCCTTGAGTGCAAAATGTTGTTTGCACCAACATTTGGTAAGCCTCGCAGACAGGATTGGAAAGCTGATCGGTTTATGAAAAGAGTCCAATTGATACAAGGAAAGAGCTAATCAGACTGATTGAGGATGGATTTGGTTCAGTCAAAAGATAAAAAGTTATTCAAATGGAACCGAGTCTGAGGAGGAGCTGTGGAACCACAGCAGGGTACTTTATCTCTATAGAATATATCTTGTAAGATTAGGCAAATTTAATTAGTTTTGTTAATTTCTTAGAGATAGTTTCCTTTTATGTTTTGGAAATAACATCAGGAGGTTGTCTGTAACTTCTTGAATAGCCATACCCTTGGTTATGGGCATGCTAAGCAATGTTACTCCTGGTTGGTCTCCACTTTCTAAAATTTGAGAGAATGAATTCATGCTGGTTTAGCATTGTGGAATAGCCTAAGTTAAGTCAGGGTAAGTGGTTGGTACAACCTTAATGGTATTTAAAATATTGATTTAAATTCAAGTTTAAAAATGTTCTTTAAATTACTAAAACATTGCAACTATGACTTTATGCAAAATAAATCTTATCATGCTAATTCCTTCGTGTCCCCTATACATTATCGTGCATTTTTGGTATGGCTTGCTGAGTACCATGAATAGTACTCACCCTTGCTCACATCAAACTTCAAAAGATGAATGCTCTAGAAGAGAAGGTATGAATTGCTAGCTCGTATCGCTGTCATGTGCCTATGGGTGCTTCTTTTGTAGTCTTTTGCTATCTTTTTGTTTATCTTTGAATGTAAGAAACTATTACCATGGGAGAGTGCTCAGAATTCGAATAGCAACCAACGCATGAATTGCAGTAGGGTGGGGCACGCTGCCTTGGCATGCCCTACGTGCACCTTTCCAAGGAAGAATGACCTAACTGGTCTCTATGCTCTGACGTGTACATCGTTAGGTGATATGGGTCATGTTGCCAATCTATCAAGGGACCGACATGGGCTGTCAAGTAGCGTGGTTGTTAGACATCGTGGGCCATGCAAGGTAGCATGCCTAGCCCTGTCATGTCCTACCTACTATGCCTAGCCAGACACTGATGGGCCACTATGCACCAATAACAGTTGGCATACCGCCCATCGTGCCCCCTGCATACGAACGGGAAATGTTGAGCGTGTGGAAGGTGTCTATCGCTCCTAGGTTTTGATTGAAGGAGGGGGGCATTGCATCGAGCAAAGAGAACAAGAAGGAAGGCGTAGAAGTCAATGGAGGAGGTTCATCGGCTCTGTGCGGCACGCTCGATAGGGTTTGTGTGTCGCCATAACTTAGATTTTCCCTAGTTGTGATCATGTTGTATCCTTCGGCGTGCACCCACTTGGCGATCCCTAAGTTTGGTCACTGTGGTATTCCTAGAGTATATAAGGGGAGGAATTAGACCTTGAGGAGGGAGGACTTTTCCAACAACACAAACCACTAACAGAAAAACAACACATAGGAGTAGATATTACATTCTTAGAAACACTAGTGTCATCGAACGAGCTAGTGATGCTCGACCCTCCATCCAATCTCAAATGGGCTCATTAGATCTCCGTTACTGGTGTCTATATACACTGACAACCTTCTCGGGAAAGATAGGCTTTCTTGGAGCAAGGCAAAGGAACAAGTATGTTTTGGAAGGAAGAGTATCTAGAGGTCTCAAGAGGAGGCTTTCTATCTGAAAAAACGAGTGGAAGCAACCTCGGAAAAAGAGGAAGAAAAAGGTTGTTTTTAGGTTTTTGGCCAAGTGGCATGGCCTGGTTGAAAGCACCCAGAATTTTGTGTGCTATCCTCAACAGCAGGCATGCACTTGATGGCTAGCATAGTTGGCATAGAAGTTTTGTTCAGCGTTGTTGCAAAAGATTTTACACCACAAAGGAGAGTGCAAATATGCGCTATTATTAGAATGTACTCAGACAAATAAAGCAAACCAAAAAAGAGAAGGCCACATAATGCTCAGGCGGCTGAAAAATTCCAAAGCAATCAGTCGATTTCTTGGGCCCTCTGATTTAGATCCAAATGCCAGTATAAAAAACAGCAAACTACAGTTTTTACTAGGTCCGTGGTCCATTGTTTTTCACCAATAAGCCCGTGAAACAAAAAGACCACAACCGGGTGGTGTATATACCTCATGACGGGTTTGGGTCTGTTTTATTTTATGGATCTTTGTTTATTAGGCTATGTATATTTTGCGCCAGTTTGGATGTATATTTTGGGCTTCCACCTGTGCGGTGGTCCGTATGTCAGGTGTTGGTTTACCTTGCCCGCCATGTCAACAGGTAAAAATGGAGAACGTTCAGACCTAAAAAAATGGAGAAGGTATAGAGCAAAGAATAGATATGACTGTGTTCCTCAATAGTAGTGGTCTTCTGGATCATTGAGGTGGGAAAGGGGAGACTCAATGGGACAACCTGCAAGCGGCAAAAGGTTAGAATAACATGGGTGGTTTGGGGCAGGTTATACGAAATGCCATATCAAAATTTTTTTTAGGTATTATGGTGGTATTAAGGCGCATGATAATATATTGTAGAATTATATATTTTTAGTTAGAGAAAAATTATTCGAATAGCCATATCATTATCAAGTGATGTTTTCTATGATTAGCGTTTGTTTTCTAAAATAGCTGCTATGATGCACTTATAGATTGAATAAGGATGCCTGTTAGACTAGTGTAGGGGCACTGTCTATCAAGGCTAAGTTGGCGTTAGTGCTCTACTGCAAGGAACTTGTCGGCTTTGTTGTAGCAATGTCTGACAGAGACTTATGGATCATGTTCGGAACATGGCCTGAAGATATAATTTTTAGCTGCTTTGTACTGGTTTTAACTTCAGTTTAAAATATCAAATTATTTTAAATATTGTTTATGCAAATGAATCTTATTATGCCTCCATTTATTTCTGTTGTATTATTTTGCATTTGGAGTGTTGTAAATGAATAATAATTCAACCACAATATATAAATATGTTGTATTTGAAGAACGTAGAGATCGGCTGATATAAGGATACAAACGAATATATCAAGAGAGCAAAGAAGAAAATAATTTTTATACAGGTTCAAATTCTTGAGGTGGGTAATAGTCCTATGTCCTGTTCGATCAGAGATTGACATTCTATTATATCAATTTCTTATAACTACAACATATATAGAGAAAAAACCTAATCTAGTCTGCAACTACATCAGCGTAGATCTCAGGTATGGTTATTGATAGAGTGGCATCGTTGGGCTTCTCCAATATTAAGTTGATGGGATTAAAGGTGGTCTCTATTGTCTTGGCTATCTTGGTCTATCATTTCTCTCTTGGGAAGTCTTCTATTTATACCCATGGATGTCCTCTTGTTTAAGTAGAACTAGTAAGATAAGTATAGATACTATCTGAAAAGTCTTTGTAGGAGTCGAGTATGATTCTATATTTGTTTTCTTATTTGGGACTCATTCCTTATCTAGAACTCCTTCCTTATCTACTCGAGACTTTATCCATATAGTTTTCTTTTTATATAGGACTTGGTATGTAGTACTCCTATCAAAATAGGTATATGTCTATGGGTACCGAAAGACTATGATTTTCTTCAAGCTTCTTGATGGAAAAGTTTTTTTTATTGTATCACTTGTTTTTCAAATATGCCTTCTATAATCAGGCAACGACACACTATATGATGCCACCATTTAAGGCCTCCGCTCTACTAGTGTCATCATTCTAAATGATATGGGCAACACCTCAAGCCCTCCACTTGAAATTGATGGCATGAATAGTGCCTTGACAAATATGTTGGATGATCAAGCTGGTTACTTTTGTGAGGTGTCATCTGATAGCATAGCAATGGTGCCCTAGCGTCATTACTGTTTGAGATCTTTGACTTAAATCATCATGGTAGATGATATGAGAAAAGCCACGGGCCCTCCGTTTACCACCGATGTTGATGTCCCAATTACCTAGGATAGACAACGTGGAAAGAATCTCGACAAAACATATCAAATAGTACCAGTTATTTTTTTTGTGAGAAATCATCCTAGCATGGCAATTTTTTCTCAAATATTTTTTGCAATACAGATGACTCTTGTGAAATATGTTGCTATCATTTCTAAAAAGCAATTTCTAGAAGGCAAAACATACATAAAAAATATTGAGAATATACTAGGAAATCTATATAAATCTTCTAGTCATGTCATAATATAACAAGCATATTTAGATCATAAATTTATTACCATATTTACCGTAATCGAGCAAGATTTATATATGAATTAAATAGTGTAAGCCCCCAGGCATGTAGTTGGTCTCATATAATATGTGCTCGCAAAATAAATAGCGTATAAAAAAACACTCTAGATAAACATAGTAAATTTTTCATCTAAAAGGATAAATTGAATAAAATATTATGTACTTGGTAAATACATGCCAAATGTATGTACAAAATTAGTAAATTAATTAAAATGTCAATCTACTAAAAACCTCATTACATACTTAACATAGATGGTAACCATTATATCTCCAAGTACATCCTATGTGTGTATCATAACGCACTTGTATGCATCTAAATTGGTTGGTACCACGTATGGATTTGTGCAAGGCATTGATGGTTGGCTTCTGAATCCCGATTGCTCATCTTAGGTGTGTAGTCAATGCTAGCTGTACAGGACGCTAAACTGCAAGGTGTCTTAGTTTAGGGCTAGTTGGCTCAATTAGCATCACGTTCTTTCAGATAAATCAGAGTTGTAGGAGACCATGGTGCTTTAATGTTGTCGTAGCTCATGCAAAAAATGAGAAATAGACACACCATATGTAAACAATACAAAATAATTAATAGATTAGAATGACAAACCCAATATATCATTAAAGATTAATGTTTTTGTTGGTGCATAGTGTAAGCCGATTGGTGGATATTAATTCAAAAGTTATTAGCCCGAGTTCACGATTTGAGGCTTTGAGATCAACAATTTTGAATTACTTTTTTCCAAGGTGGTGATGTCTTGAAGCCATGTCAATCCTAGTAGATCGAATTGTCAAAGATTAAGATGGTGATGGTTTCGATCAAGAGACAGATATACTATGGGTCGGGTCATATCTCCCGATCCAAAGTAGTTGTAGTATTCCTCATCGGAAACTCTACCCCTCGATGTCACGTCCTTATGTATGTGACATCGAGTTACCAGATCAATGAACGTAGTCATCTTTTTGGTCACCATATGTGTACACATGAAAATCCTTCTCGGAAACACTTAGTTGTGCAAAACTGATTTGTCCATGTCCTCACGTATGGGTTAGTATGGGGAGCTTGTCTAGTCTGGTACATGCAATTTTGTCATCCACAGGTGTCGATTAGGGACAACTAACTCACATTATTTGTTTTGATCTGGCATATCCAAGTAAGAGTCCACCCAATAGGCAGCTAATCGTAGGTAGGATCAAATGGCACCAGGACTTGGATGTATGATGTGCATGTAAAATAGAAAAAAGCCATAACCCAATATGTGATTAGTAGTAAAGTAAGATCAAACTAAAATTTAAGATATTAGAATGGTATACTTGGTATTTTATGAGCCATTTTTGATGGAGTTGGTATAAATTTTGATGGTTATAAATCCAATCTAGAGGCAAACTTATACTATCTAGGTCGTATCTCCTGATTCAAGGTCATCATGATATCTCTCATTAGAAAATCCACCTTTGGACACTCTATCTTCGTCAATCCTTGGAATACTAGCTTTCCCTATCTAGTTCACTAACTGTCGTTGAATAATAATTCAATTATAGTATCCATGTATATATGGTTTATTTGAAGGACGTAGGAATCGACTAAGGATGCAAATGAATCTGTCAAGAGAGCATAGGATACAAAGTTCTTCATACAGATTCAAGCCCTGATGTGGGTAACAATCCTACGTTCTATTCAATCGGAGACCAGCATTTCACTATATCAATCTTTTGTGAGTACCTCATTTAAGAAAAAACACTATAATCTAGTCTACAACTAAATCGGTGTAGATCTCGAGCATGGTTGTTGATGGCTAGGAGTTGTTAGGCTTCTCCAATGTTGACTCTATGGGATTGGGGTGGCTTATTTTGTCTTGGCTATCTTGGCTTATCCCTCCCCTCTTGGGAGGCCTTGTGTTTATACTCTTGGATGCCTCTTTGTCAAGATAGAACTAGGAGAGGGAGATAAGTATGGATACTATCTAACAGGCTTGGTAAGAGATGAGTAAGACTTTTTATTTGTTTTCTTAACTGAGACTCCTTATCTAGGACTTCTTCCCTATCTACTCGAGAACTTATCTATATTTATGGGCTTTATTTCCATATAGGACTAGGTTTGTAGTACTCTGCCAAAGTAGATATACGTGTATGGGTATCCTCTATCTGTTATACTGATAATTTTTTGAGTAATATGGGTGGTACTTAGTCTTACTTGATTACCATCATTAGATAAAGGGGTCAAAGGAGGAGATGCTTTTTGAGAAATTGGCATATACCTAATTGAACTGCCCGTGAGAGCAGGCAGAAGAAAGGAGTCAAAGGAGGAGATGTTTTAGAGCACCTAGCCTATATCCTAGTTAAGCTACATGTGGAATGGTTATGAAGTCATGCTAGATTGTTTTTTTTATGAGGGCTAAGTGTATCTTCTTTAAACATTAAATGTTATCATGTTTTTATTGATTTGTCAAATTATGTATCTAATACTAAAATAGGAATTTAATACATAAATTAGTTTTAAAAATAAAGGTGAATTTTCAAGCATGACACGGCTCTCTCAGTCCCACTAAGAAAAAACAAACCCTCTTACTACTCTTTCATCCCCTCCCATCCTAACCCTTCCGACTCTAACCCACCACAAAACATAAACTCTAAATCTATTATTGTAGTTATTGTTGCCACTAGACTAGGGCCAAGTAGTGCCAATGCTCTATGCCCCCAAAAAGTCTAGGGTCCAAACCCATCTATATTGTGTATTGTATTGCAAACCTTGAAAATTTAGCTAGAGGCCGAACTGGATGACGTACAAGTAGCTAGCTAGCTGGTATCGTTACTTTGTTAGCCAGGAGAGGATCAGAGGAAGAGAGATGCAGATTGATACCTCGTTGGCACCTTCCCTTTTCACAGCAAGCGACGAAGCATCATCGCCGCCTAAAACAGACCCTGATGTCTCTTCTAGACCTGTTCAATGACCGGGTTGGGCTGGGATTATGTCCGGGCCTGAAAAAAACTAGGCCTGAGCCTGACACAAGTACCAAATGTCAAACTCCATGCCCAGCCTGAACTCTGGGCTTTCTCGGGCTAGGCTGGGTTTTTCAGGCGTTTTCAGGTTTTTGAGCTTTGAGGTTGACGCCGAGGACTGGCACACCATCAGGCCAGGTCAGGCCGGACCAGGCTGCCCATGAACAGGTCTAGTCTCTACTCCTCCAGTCCTTTACTCATACCGTATTTGGATTTTGCAAGCTTCGATTTCACAAGCGGAAGGTCATCACCTTCGTTGACCTATAGTACAAACGGAGGATTTTAACTCAACTATCTTGTGCTGTCAATTTTACGAGATTAAATAAAGAAGCTAGAAATCCGTCGGTCATGGTTAAATAATACCCAAAATGTAAAATCGTTCATTTTCTTGAGTTGATTTATTACTTATAGCTTTGCACTACTTATTTGCACGTTTTCATTTTTCAGTGCTTTCCTCAGACTCCAAATATTTTCTTCGTACAATTTTGGTCTCTACTCAATCAACATATTTCAGGTGCCTTTGTTTCATATTATTCATACCAAGCCATATACTATAATGTGGTAACTTGTTGCTCATTATTATCTTGTTCTCCAGAAATAATTTTTCCTATTGCATCTTTACTCTTTTTTGTCAGATTTATTGGATAACATTGATGAGGAAATATATTGCCATGATTAGCAGGAGTATATAGTTTGTGCTTCATTGTTGTGTGTAAATTAATATATATATATATACACACACAGCCTTGATAACCTTAATACCTTCAACCCTAAGAAAAAAAGTATAATATGAGCTTAGTGAAATTACACACAACTACTATATATTAAACTATAATATAGAGGGTGCGTTGGACTATAATCAGATATTTAGTCTAAAAAAGATATTAAATAAATTGTCTAAAGATTAGAGGACGTTCAAGGAACTAAAACCAACATTGATAGCTTTGATCCTAAATAAGAAAAAGAATATGAGCTAGATAACTATTATATATTAAACTCTATATGGGTTGGGCTACATTTGTACCAAATTGGTATAGAGATATTAAGTTTAAAATAGATATATTGAAAGAATTGTACAAAGAACAGAGGAGGACGATGAAACAATAGGAGAAATCCTAATCAGATTTTTCTTTCAATATTTTATCACGATTTCTCCTATTATTTAAACATTCTTTAATCTTTGGATAATTCTTTGAATCAACTTTTTAGAATTAATATCTCTGTACTAATGTAGTGCAAATAATTGTAGCCAATGCACTCTATATATACATTTATATATACATTAGTTGTCTATATTTTCACTAAGCTCATATTCTATATTTTTTCTTTAGGGTCGAAGCAAAATTGCTGATTAAAACACTACTTAAAAATAAATATTTTTTGACAGATGGTACTGTTCATGTCATGGTGATACAGTTCGGTTCCCCATTGTTCGGGGTACTATTCACCATTCAGGCATTGTTCATTCAGTGAAAATTTTATATTCAGTATCTTTACTAGTTAGCAAAACCAATAAGATAGCCGGTGTTTACTTTAACTTGATACTTACCATATTTCGAAGAATTTTATTCTGTTTATCGTCTTAGTAGTTTCAACCGAATTAAACACTTCACTATGCAAGGTTTTTTAATGCCTATACGATATTAATTTTCTCTTATTTCTTTTTAGGAATAGAGCCCATAAAAGAAAATGATTTTCTCCAGTAAACACTTATTTTAATATTACTCTATGAACACTATACCGAATATGCAATATTCTGTATCTTCAGATATTGGATATTATATTTGAAAAATTATGTGGATTGCTACTATCTTTTTTTTAGCTCTTCATAGTTATTAGGATTCTTTTCAACCGTTTGTTCTCATAGGACTTTAGCATATTCATCCACAAATGTTTCTAAATAAGTTATAATAACTTCTACTTTGTTTCCTATATTGTATTGATTTTATATATATTCTTAAACTATTAACCCTTTATAAATGCTAATAATATTTGGTCAATTGCGGATAAATTTAATATGGCACCATCACTTTTTTTAAAAATTTTTATAGGTCTCTCAAAATCTTCTCTTAGTGCCCATGTGCCAATGTTGTCATAGGATAAATGAATGATTCTCTTAGTCCTATGTTGTCATAGGATATAATTATATGAATGATAGATCTTTCTCCCTTTTTTTTCCTGAACGGTCACCATACCATCTCTTTTTATCGTGTTTCTAAGTCTAGTTCCATAACTTCCATTATATTATCTAGATTATGTAATTCTATATCATAAGAGTATATATAATATGCTCAGAGTTCTCTTGTCTCTTGTATATTCTCCATTTCTTTTATCAGATTAATTTCTAGTTGACAACTTTGTAAAACTAATCTCTCATTTTCTTCCCATTATTCATCTTGAGTTAATTCTTTACTAACCCTCTCTCGGTCATCTTCATCCTTTTCTTTAACCTTTATTCTATTTTACTTTCTTGGTTTTTGAGGTTTCCATAGCTATGTCTTTATGTTTTTTAGTTTCTTTTATCTGTTAACACCAATATTTTGGTAAGTCCTGGAAATATTCAAATATTCCGATTGATATAGAAAAAGAGCCAATTAGATAAATGAGGATATATTCGGTTCAGTTAAAGATGAAAGATTATCCCGATGAGACTAGATCTGAGGAGGAGTCGTGGAAGCCATGACTAGATATTTTTATCTTTGTAAAATATATCTTATAAGATAAGCAAATTTAGTTAGTTTTGTTAACTTACTAGGGAAAGTTTTCTTTTCTGATTAGGAAAGAACGTCCAGAGGTTGTTTGTAACTATATCAGACTCTTGTCACTACAGGGTTAAAATATAGACCCTCGAAACCTTATAAGATATCCACACAGATCAAATACAATCTCAACGTATCGCTACCCTTGTTCATCTAGATTTTTACCGACGGGTTCTGTTTCTCAATGCTGGGCTGCATCGGATCAAATACAATCTCAACGTATCGCTACCCTTGTTCATCTAGATTTTTACCGACGGGTTCTGTTTCTCAACGCTAGGTTGCATCGGTTAAGTCCGATATCTAGTAAAGGGGTATGTCCTGCTATTATCCTAGTATATCCTCTCTATCTAAGGCTATATTGGTTAGGTCCGATCTTTTAGTCTGATTGGATATACCTCATCATGCTCACGTGGAGTCTATCGGCTTATTGAGCTCCTTCTATTGTCATCGGTTTTATGCTGTATCAGTTAGGTCTGACCTACTTTACTATTAGTAGTAGATTGAGCCGTAAGCCGATAGATCTTTTCTTAGCGTTTCATCAAAGCGGCCAGCCGATGAGTTATCCATACACTAAGGTCCACGCCTAGTGTTATCGACTTCTCAGCTGATATACATATATCTTATCCAGCGATTAATCCGCTAGTGATTGATCTTATTCTTTTAAATCTAGCATTGAGACCTAGCAAGTTTCATTCCCCCATCTTCTTAGCTAGTGGACAAACAGCCAATAGTAGCCGATGGGTTCATCCAATCTCTCCATCGATACGTTCAATTTATCTCCCGCAGTTTTGGTGCCGTTGGCCTCAGTATTATACTGTCTCAGTTTAGTCTCACTTTGTACTGTCTATCACATATTCTATTCGGAGTGTCATCGACTCTACAGCCGATGAGTCTTTATTTTATTTCTCACTATTCGTCTATACCATCATCGACTTTCTAGTCAATGTATGAGCATAGAGTTTCTATTGGCCACCAATGAATAGCAGGGGTGCATCGGATTCATAGCCGATGGCTATCTTAACTCTATCAACACATCTAGCCGATATCAGGCGTCTATATCGGCTTTTCGACCAATGGACTCGATGATCTAACTCTATGTGTTTTTCTTGTCAATTAGAGGTCAAATTAACTGGCACGCCTATAACTCCAGCAATTAGAAGACTCTAAAGAGCCAAAGGACTTGTATTGGAGATAAGCAGATCTCCTAGCTCTTTGTGTATTCAGGCGTGATCGCATCAGACCTCCATTGGCTCATGCTCGCTCGCCCTCTCGGCGCGCCACTCCATCTAGTCCGATCGCCTCGCGCGTAAACATGCTTTTTGGCACACCAGGTGGGACCATAGGGAGTGCGCTCAAATAAACCTCTAAGCCGAAGGACGTGTACTGAAACTAAACAGATATTTCAGGCCTTCGCATATTTGGGCGTGATCGTATTAGACCTTCGTCAGCTCACACTCGCTCTCCCTCTCGGCGCACCTCTCCGCCTGGTCTGATCACCTCGCGTGTTAACATTATCCTAGACAATTCTCCATAGAAATAAAGTTCATTATCTCTTATTTTAGGCCACTCACTCTTCATTGAATTATTGTATTTTGTTGCTATATCTTTTAATTTGTTCTCAAACTATTTTATTTCACTTTCTTCATCTAATTTTTCTTTAAATTCAGAAACACTATGTCTTCGATTTTCTACGAGATCTTTATAAGATGTTTCTACTTCCAGATCATCTGTGGTTATAGATTTATAATTCATAAATCTAATGATGATAACTGATGTATTTTAGGTTGACTTAAAGTTTTACTTTGTATTAATTTACTAATTTTTCATTCTTCTCCTGTTCTTTCTTCGGAGTTTGTTTTTAAAAGTCTCATGAATGTTTTTCGTTTAGAATCAATATTTTCAATCACATTATTTACATAAATTCCATACTTACTAACAAATTTATTCCTTTAAATTCTTTTCGAAATTCAAAACTCATTTTATCTATGAATTCTTTTACAGGCATCATCAAATATAGAGCTATATATGTTACTAACCTATTTTTATTCATGTTGCCTTCTAGAAAAGCCTAAAGCTGTTTGGTCTATAGTGTACCATCTTTTATCTACTAAGGTTATTAATACTTTACTCCTAATTTCTTTCTTGTCATACCTTTCATTCTTATTATGTATATACTTGGTAAATTTATTTATATACTATATATTTTAATATATTTTTAAATTCTTTGGCTACTGTTTTTAACTCAACTGAGAACATTTAATCCTACTTCTATAGATATTCTATAACACATTGTTATTTTTAAAAATTCCTATGCAACATATTTGTTGAGATATTATTACTTTTGAAGTCTCTTTGACATCTTTTATGCTACTTATCAACTTCTGCAACATCTTCTAACGTTTCTTTATGGTTACCTGTCTAACTTAATGATATGTCATCTATGCTTACTACTCTTCTGAGGAGACTCTTAGGTAGATCTATTTTTCAAAGTTTATGGTTGGTGAGGAATCAACTATGCCTGATTAACCTAAAACTATTATTTTGTCTAAAAATTGCTTGATATAATCACTAGTTTGTGAAATTTTATTTTGTCTTGTCTTATATATTTTTCTAGTAGTGTTAATGCAAAATTTAATTTATTACTAAGAAGAAAATATTATTCTCAATTTGCTTCTGTTTTTTACATAACTCTTTAATTTTTTTCTCCAAATTCTCCTTTCTCTTACCCTAATTTATATAAAAATTATATATCAAATCAATATAATTAAGTTTAGTTGACTATGAGTACCAATTATTGTCTTCAGTATGGTTCAATCTACACCTTATTGATATTAACTTTGGTATTTATTACTTTTTAATTTTAGCTTCTACTCTAGATATAATTAGAGAAATATATATGATTAACTTGCTGATTAAAACACTGCTTCAAAATAAATAACTTTTGGTATTCTACAACATTAGATCCATTGCCGGTTACTGTGCATACTGCGCGGTTTATCACTGTTTAATACTGTTTATCGCTGTTCATAGTTTAGGTACTGTTCATCCGGCGAAAATTTTATATTCAGGTCTTTGGTGGTCAGCGAAACTATGGTGGGAGAAACTAATTGTTTACATGGAAAGTTAAACGTTGTAATCAGGAGTTACTATATTTCTTACTTGTAGAAGAAATATTTAATTATCTTATCAAATTTTATTTTAGGAGAATATTTATCGTCTCCTCACATAATTTCACTAGAGATATATGGTACGAAGGAGAGAGAAGAGGACAAGCCGATCGAGAAATATGGTATGAACAGAGAGGACAAGCCGACCGATGACGACCACAGTGGCCGATCCTCTCAGTCTTTGACCGGGACACAGAGTGACCATTGGTCTCATAAATGGGCCTAATGGACCGTGTTGGCCGATCAGAAACAGACTCTATAATTCAAGCACAAAAGCGAAAAAAAAAAGCTGCAAGGAAGAAAGGGTAGGAATATGGTCATACACCGAGTAAGATGCTCCAAGGTGCAAATCATCAATGGCACTACTAAAGTCAATAAGATGCCTGCACGCGCAACAAAACATTTCGGTAGTGCAATGCAAGAACCTTCTAACTTTTTGGTTGGTAAAAATGACAATTCATTATACAAACTTTGAAGCAATTAGCAACATTTCAAATTTCAAAACAGTGTAAAGAAAAAATAACATCTCAAAACAGTTTATATTATAGTTTCGATTTTATGGTGTGTAATTTTACTTAAATGTAGACCCAAAATATTTTGGAACGAAGGAGTAGTAAATTTCTATAATTTTGGTTCTTATGATTATTACAAAAGTTTAGCATAATCATAGTAAGTTATTTATTTCCATGATAATATTTATTTATTATGGATCAAGATAAATCTATTTGTGTCGTAGCTAGACTTCTTGCTTAAAACCAAGAATAAATGGAATATAATAAGAGGATAAGGGAGAAAGCAATTGGTGGAAACACAACTGATCAAGCAGCGGTGAAAATGATGGTTATGGTTGAGTGAAAAGGAAGGGAAAATGGCAGCAGAGAAGACAAATACAAACCTTAACCCTGACCATTGTACTAACCCTAGTCATCTATTTATATATGAATTATTTTAAAAAGTTACAAAAGAACCCTCAACTTATAAACCAGAAATCCACCTTCGCCAGTGAGCATAGCTATAGGCCAAGTATAATTTATTACAAATAGGAAGAGTTTAAAGTCACAGGAATGTGTGACTACATATGCTAGCCATAGCTAGAATAGCATATTTTCACCATTGTAGGCTACTACAAAAATTGTTTGTCTAGCATCTAGATTCGATTTTCACAAGCGGTTGAAGCGACTGCTGGCAACCAAAGGCCACAAGGCCACAAGCAGCTTTACAGTCGTATGTGAAAATAGAGACCGACCTGTGAAAATCAAATTTGCAAACAATTTTTGATGACAAAAAATAAAAATACAGCAAATTGATTTTTAGAAAGGCCATTTCCAGAGATCATAGAAACACAAATAGGGAAATCACCACTGTCAGTCCAAAAATGAGAATGGACAGAGAACATGAGAAGGGACAGAGAGAACATGGTTGGAGTTAGCATTATAACAGGAGCATGATACATTAATCCACAGGAGCAACTGAGACCATCATCATCGGATCTAACGCTTCCCATAAACCCTAGCTCACCAGCCACTATGGAGCTCGCTTGGATCTACCTGCCGCCGCTGTAGATGAGCTCATGCCTGGATCTGCCTATAGCCACCTTGTACGAGCTCGCATGGATCAGCTGTCGTCATAGCCCTTGCCAGAGGCCTTCTCCGTTGCCCACAGTTACCAACGCCTTTGCTCCCAAGGCCCCTGAGCAGGCGTCTTGGTGCTGTGTAAGCTGCAGCCCTCACGGTTGTTGTAGATGTCACACGAAACACCTTGTCACGGTAATCTCCGAGGTTATCACCGCTGCCAATTTTGGCACTTTGAGCACCTGTGTTGCTAAATCCAGTGTGGATGCCGTCAGGAAGGAGCAGCAGTGGTCGTAGAACGGTGGAGGAGGGCAAGGAGGGTGGAGGAGGGCAAGGAAGAGTGGAGGCCAAGGGGCTGGCCAGTGAGTGGTGGAGATGCGGAGGAGAGGCGAAGAGTTAAGGGGTGGAGACTTAGGTAGAGGAGGCTAAGGGAATAGGGGATAAGCTGCTAGATTTTTTATACTGGTAGCATTATTTTATAGATACGTCGTATATAAAAATAGGATTATAGAGACGGTCCTTTATCTCAATTTTTATAGACGGCCTCCTAGGATGATGTGATCAGAGACCTCGGTATATTGGTATATTTTTATAGATGTGTTATTTCAGCCTGTCTGTAAAACTAAAGGAGTTGCCATCAAAAAATAGTTTTTTTACGGTGGTACTTACTTGAGTTTTTCATCTCTAACTGCTATAATCTTGTAATGTAGTATTATGGTAGCTACTTGTACATAACCAATTCATTGATGACAAAAGGAGTAGAACGAGATTACTCTGGTGTTTACATAAATCGGTCGCTTGGTTAATAATATCGTTCTGCATTGGGAGTGGTTTGCATTTACATGCAGCAGTCTCACAACCATCTCCGGTGCCGTGTCTCTCACAATAACTGTTCCTCCTTTTGTCTATTAACATTCACAATTCTTTTGCTAAGTCTGTGCACAACTGCACAATCCACGAGTGAACTTGCCTGCGTAAGAAGAGTATATGACATCGCGCGGGTTGAAGCCATCAGCTGTCCCAGTGTCCTGCGGCACCGAGACTCGAATTTTTTACTGTCAACCTTAGCGATGGGATGCTGTGTGGGAGCGTGCAGAGGGAGGCTATAGCGTTCTAAGATCAGCTGGGAGTTTGATTGTGATCCGTTTGGCATGCATCCTAATGCCGCTCATTTCGTTCTATCGGCGAGGTACGTGTATTGCATCCACCATATTGGCATCCATAGCAAAGTCATTTGCTCATGAAGAAAGTGACATGTATAAATTATTATTGAGAATGCGTGTGCCCCTCCACATGGTAATATAGAGAGAGAGTAAAACTCAGACTACTGGGTAAAAGAAGTTTTGAAGATTTCATATGAATTAAATGAGTTATCACATAGGATAGGATAGAATTTATAAAGGTTGACAGTATTTTAGTGTCATTAATTGGATGTTTCAAACAATGAAGCTAAAGGAGGGACATAGTATATGTTTGAGTGGTGTGTAAGAATTAAATTATGAGCCATGCACGCTCACCTAATAAAGTGAATAATGAACGATGGACTCTTCAGTAATAAACTAATAAGTACGTAAATAGCACCAACTTAATTTACTCAGGAGATCAGATATGTTGCATTGATATATTGGTAGGTGGTGGTTTGTGGTAAGATACAACATTTTTTCTATGGTTGAACAACTATTAACATTTTATTATGGAAGACAGCTGTTAATATTAGATTCATGGGCCAGAGATCCATCAGATAATTAGGATTAGTTTGACATGTCAACACGTAGTTCTACACCAATATCATACCAACGAGTAAAATCACCTGGTGAATACTGATCTTATAATGAATAAGATAGAGTTTTTGAAAACCAAACAAATTTTAACAATTGTAAATGCAAAAGAGCATGTCGTTTCATGAGAACTGGTGATGTATGAAAACAGTACATAATGCATGTCTACAATGACTTATTATGTATTTGTGTGTTCTTTTTGTGTTAAATGGCTGAATAGATGTGTCGATAAATAATAATTTGATCACAGTATCAGTATATTTACAGTAATTTTAAAAGATATAGAAATCGAGAAATGAGTAACCTTAATCTATATTGGTTTAGAGCTCAATCATAGTTGTTGGTGGTTATGTATTATCGAGCTTGACTTGATAAAATTGAAGATAGCTTATATTGTCTTGGCTATGTTGGTTTGTCTCTTTCCTCCTTAGAGACCTTGTATTTAGATTCTTAAATATATTTTTATATAAGTATAACGTATAGATATTATCTAAACAGTCTTGATAGTAGCCAACTAAGACTTTGTATTTATTTATTTTTATCTAAAACTCCTTAATTCTCTATTTCGGACTTTATCCATATGTATGGATTTTCTTTTCGTATAGGACTTGGTATGTCATCTATCTACCGAAGTACATGTCTATTGGATATTATATATTTCTTGCACTAATAAGATGAATGACTTGGGATAACTATTCGTATTGATTAACTATTATAAATTTACAACAAACAAATTAACTACTATACAATTGAAACATGGACTCAAAAGAGTATAGTAAGAATTAATATATAGAAAGTTTTTACAAAAAATATACCATTTATGAGTTCATGAAATGTACTTGTTAAACCATTCATTTGGCTAGCTTGGTAGACCAGCCCAGCTCGCAGAAATAGTAGGATTACCAAAAACTAAATATATTTGCGGAATAAAAATAAACCTCTAGTCTGGATGGAGTTGTGATGCATTATTGTATACCGTTGATCTGATAAACTATTAGACGCCATTTCGGTCACTGTGTTGTCGAAGCTCCACCTGCCATGATGTCACCAATCCGTTCATCGCCTTGCCATTAATCTAACCATTTATAAATAAAGAACACAACTCGACTGAAAGTATATTAGCTTTATTATATCAAGACATATCTACAAAGTACATACAAAACACTCTTTTCTCTCAAAACTAAACGCTAACTTTTCTCTCTTCCAAAAGTTATTTTTTTAGATTCTCAACCACTCATTTTTTATACCTAAAATCTTCATACTTCTACTTGAAATCAAATCCTCAAATTCTAAGATTAATTAGGTATAAAACTCATATTTCTAATATGACTCAATCTCTTATATTATAAACATGTTCTAATTTTCTAATTTAAGTTTTCTCTTTCTTCTTTGTCACACTCCAAATCTATTCGTGATTTCTTCGATACTTATATATACAACTTGTAAAGGCCGTTACGAAATCCCTCCATATGGTATCCATCCACCATATGCCACCTTATGCTCAACTTCATCACCTAATATTCTTAACCAGTCTGGGCCTCAGCTCCACATGAACTAGTCTCGGTTTTACCATTGACAAATGATAGCTCTAAGGCCTCTTGACTCTACTCTAACTTTATCACATGACCTTCTGACCGTGCTAGACCTTCGCTTCTCACTGAGGATAGTCCTAGTCATCACCATTAAACAAGGTTGACCTCAAGTCACCTGTACGCAAATAGACAAAGTAACCATTTCTAAGCATAGATATCATAACCTGACCTACGTTAGTCACACACATATACAACTCTATAAATATTTTTAAAATAATTTTTATTAATTAAATCATTTATAAAGTTAATGATTCATCATAAAATATTAATCATAACAATGATTTAACATATTGCTACAAACGGCCAGTCCATCCTTCAACAATCTCACCAATCATACGTGCAGTGTGAGATTTCATAGCTCAAATCCTAACCACTGTGCAGGACTGGGCAAGCTGCCAATGCGGCTGAAAGCGTTTTCCTGACACAGCTCATTCCGATCAAATTTGTTCTGCACGAGCATGTACACACCTGACATCGGGTTCCATGTTGCCATGGCCATGGCTGATCGATTGGGAGACGAGTGTGACAATGTCAAATGACTCAAATTTGACAACAAAAGAAACACGATGATCTGTTTGGTAGCCAAGTAGGTACGTCAGATTTTGGTACTCACCCAACAAACTTTAGGCCGGCGAGAAGCAAGCAGAGCCATGTCAAGAGCGAGAAGGGAAGGTGCAGTGTTGAATGCGGCAGGTAGTAACATATATGCACGGGTGAGTAAATGCACTATGACAAGTAAAGCCATGAGTACATTCAGAATGTTACACAATTTTTGATTTTTTACTCGTGGTCAAATATGTGCCTTTCGCGTGGTTTAGCTTCTACTCGAAACTAACTCTTTGACTTAACTGGTTTTGGATGTCAGTTATGTCTGTGTGTCATGATTTGATGAGGGTCTAAACTGAGACATAGTCTCATAGGATTATATTCACGGTGAAGGATGTCATTCCCTTCTTTGATTTGTCGCTGGCTGCCAACCACACATCTCGGTTGATTGGAATACAATGGATAATGGTACTTGGAGACTTAAAAGTCAGCCGCTGCTGCTTTGCTCTTCGATATTTCTCTCTATAAATATTTTGTCGTTCTATAATGTTCTTCGTTATACTTAATCGCCTCCCATCCATCGCTAAGATGCTCAGGTTCTGGTTCCATGAGCATATTAGAGAAAATAAACTAGTGCACAATAAGCGGAAATCAACATATAATGAGCACATGTAAGATGACGTCTAGCAAGACGCACAATGATTGTTTGAGCTCAAAGCTAGCCTCCGTTGCCAAAAGCTGCAAGCGGGTGCAGCTGCCATCGTGTAGGACATGGATAGACCGAGCTCGCACCTGTTAATTGAAATGTGATGTTGCATATGGGTGAGAATAAAATGTTTCAAACCAAGATTGATGGTGTTTCACATTGTTACCTTGATTTAAGAAATATGTTGATGTTTCACCTGCTGTATGTCGATGTTACATGCGTGAGATCAAATACCAGAACTGCGATTTGATGATGTTTTAATCTTTTTAATTTATTTTTTCATATTGCATACCAGTTCTAGAAATGTTTCATATGTATATGCCTGATGTTGTAATTGCTTGTCTATATGCATAGTTTTTCTCATAGTTTATTTTGTGAATGTTTCAATGATTGGACTTTTTTATGCCATCCATCTGAATGCTTCTTTTACCACCAGATGAAATATTTGATCATCGTCCGACCCCCTAGTTTTCTCCATGCAATATCTCCAAGTCTAAATTGTTTCTGGCTGACTTGTGCTATCGTTCAATATCAAACTCTCCATCTTAGCGAAATTGGACACACCTCTCTCCTTACTTTCTTACAGCAGATTCCCACAAGGACGGTCTCAGTTTTCGGACTGCTTCTTTTTCGGTGATCAGATAGCACTGACCCCAGCTAACCGATTGTATCGATTTGTTATTCTAGGACAAGAACAATATTTATTTTAGGAAAAAAGAACCGTATATGGATTGACCTAGAAAGGAAAGGTAAGAAATAACCGGCCACCAATCTGATCCATTATGTCATGTTCATGGGCTGGTGCTCAAACATAAACATCAAAGGGTTACCGATACTATAGTCTTTCCTAGGTGTTTCCCTAATACTGCTCATTCCGATTGAAAATGCAAAGGGAGTGATGTATGTGCATAAATAAAGTGACAATCCAGAAGGTGTGTACCCTACTCGTCATGGAATAGAGTTGTTAGTAGTTTTTACTCATCTCAGAAAAAAGAAGTTATACTACTTAGTAGTGCAAAGGGCTCCAAAATTGGTTGAAACCAGTCTATTTCGACTTCTCGAGACTTTTAATGTCTTCCGCTTTTGCATCCACAAAGTTACTGTTATTAATTTGTTCTTGCTGGTTTAGAAGAAAAACATTAAATACCAGGCAAAAAACACAGGAAAAAAACAGTTCAAGAAAACATCAAATACTCTTGCGCTCTTGGTAGGTCTAGAATATTCCATTTAGGGCCGGCTGACTAGTGAAGTGTTATTAAGTATCTCGTACTGCCAACTGACCCGTGAAATGTTATTAAGTCTCTCGTACTGCCAATTGACCAGTGAAATGTTATTAAGTCTCTCGTACTGGATGGACCGGTTGTTTTGGTAGCCAACCTAGACTAATAGCATGGTTGAAACACATGAGCAGGTATGCCCAGATTAGCCGCTTTGAGGTGGCACACCTGCCTTCACATACTTGAACATTAGGTACGTCCTCATTCGGCAAGCTACTGCTCTACCGGTCAATCCATCTGCCAACCATACATCTCGATGCATTGGAATACAATATGGATAATGGCATTAGCATACATCCTCTCATCCAGAATGGTTCATCTGTAATGGGTCTTAGGATCTCATTACGAATAGGCTTACCTTTGATAGGCCGTATCAATGTCTATTGAAGGTGAGACAGAGCGGCTCATCCCGTTACAAGTGTGGTCATATCTATGGTAGATCGTTGTATAAAACAGATAGAAATAATGTCGTCTCATCTCTAACAGATTTAGTAAATAAACAGTCACATATAAACCCTCATCTATGACGCTTATCTAAGCTAAACCTATCATAGGTGAGGGTTTACTATCTATAATGGTTTCTTAGTACAACCTATCAGAGGTAAGGCTTGCCCTATAATGTGCGTTCACCTCTACAGTCCGTTATAGGTGTCTTGGCCATAACTCTAACAGTTAGTGTGCTAACAACCGAAAAAGATTAGCTATCTTCTATATATACCTCAAGAGATGCATTTATTAACCAACCCACCTTGTACACACTTTAGAAAGAGTAGAAAAAATATATGTTATTATGTTTAAAAAGTATTAAAGTTCCATCTAGATACTTATCATGGTTAAGTAAGTGGGTTTTAATGGACGACCTCAAAATGGTTGGAATGAAGTCACACAATTATCATGTCCTAGTTACACAGCTTCTTCTAATTGCCATTAAGAATATTCTACTGCTAAAAGACATGCTGACAATAATGCAGTTACGTTCCTTCTTTAACACAATTGGATAGAAGATCATTGACCCAAAGATATTAGATGACCTACAAACAGATGTAGTCAGAACACTATATTATCTCGAGATGTACTTTCTATCTACGTTCTTCGATATCATGATATATCTCATTATCCACCTAGTTAAGCAAACAAAAATGTGTGATCTTACATTCATGAGTTAGATGTAACCATTTGAAAGATACATGGAAATTTTGAAGTGTTACGTACGTAACTAGTCCCATTCTGAGAGAAGTATGATTGAAGAGTATATGACCAAGGAGGTTATAGAATTCTGTGTAAACTATATTTTGGAGACCGAGGCAATTGGAGTTCTAGTGTCAAACATGAAGGCCTGCTTGAAGAAGTTGGCACCTTGGGAAGAAAAACTATCAAGCTAGATCGTGCCCAATACAATAAAGCCCATATCATCGTCCTTCAATATATGACCAATGTTGTATTGTACTTAGAGGAACACAAAGCGAAGTTCTAACAAGACAATATTAACCAATCAACTAGTTGGGTTCGAAAAAAATCATAATGTGTGTTTCAATGAATGGTTCAAGCATCGTGAGCGTAACTTGAGCAACGTCACAAGTGAATCCCTTAAGTGGCTACAAATGGCCCTAGATGGGATGTTGAAATGTTTCAAGGATACGATATTACTGGATATACTTTCTACACAACCAACAAGGATAAAAAAAAGTACAATGCAAAATAGGAAATACGCATAGTGGTAGTTAATGACCAACTCGGCTATCGTGATTAGTACTATAGCTACATAGAGGACATATGGTAGTTGATTTATTTGAAATTCAAAATGATGTTGTTTGAGTGTACATGGGTCGATCTAAAGTATGTCATGGTTGACAAAGATGGTTTTCTGCTTGTAAATCTGCAATTCAACGGATACAAAGATGAACCATTTGTTTTCGCAAAATAAGTTGTTCAAGTGTTCTACGTGGCTAATCTGACAAATAAGAGGCTTTATGTTGTTCATGAAGAAAAATGAAGAGTTGTCAGGGTTGACAACGTTGTCAATGAGGACGATTACAGCAAGTACATCTATGCTATTAGCTAAGAAGCTTCTCTTGAAGAAGTTCAATGAGAAGATGGGACTGTGTACACATGTGTGGATAATGACGAAGGAATTCTTATGTAATGTGTGTATGCAATGTATGAGTTTAAGTGCTTTCGAGATATTTGAATGTTATGTGAAATATATGGCTTTTCATGTGTTTTAAAATGAAGTTAAATTTCAACGAGATTATCGGAATTACATCTAGTCAAAGTTATTAATATTCATACCTGTAAATAAGAAATAAATTTAGTGGACTTCTGGTCAAATTTACGTATGACGGTTTAGTAAAGAGCCCATCACAAATATTAGTAAACTACGATGGTTTGTTATGCACAAGTTACTTGTGATGGATTTTAGCACATGGATCGTCATAGGTAAGTTACCTATGATGGATTTTATTGTACCGCCTATCATAGACAATCCAAATGTTTTTTTTTTTAAAATATCTAGATTCAAGCAAAGTCACTCATATAGAGATCTAAGCCATCAATGCTCTCATCCTAGAGCTTGATCCTTTAACCCACACCGCCACCATAACCTCCCGTCATCCATGAGCTCCCCAAGCCCACCACTGTGACGTGGTTGCTGCTGACCCCAAGCCCTCTCGTCATCTCCGAGCTCCCCAAGCCAGCCACTGTGTCGTTATGAGAAAACTGGTTGATTCGCACTTTTGGTCGAGGCTTATGAAACTCAAACACAAGTTTTTGAGTTTAGGATCTTTCACAAGTAATGACGTGAGGCAAATTAGATTTTAGGAGGATAAATGGATTGCAAACTCTTCTTTTAAGGAGCAGTACCTGCTTTTTTAAAATATTGCTTCAAGAAAAAAATGTATAATATCCCTCAAAGAAAGAATGTATGGATTGAAACTATTGTGAGCTCTAGCTGACTTAATGTTTGTTTTCATAAGTCAGAATCTAGTAGGAGCATATGCTTTATATTGAGTTTTATGATTAAGCAGAAATGATACGATTTTTGATAAAATTTTATATAAATATTATATGCAGATGCTTTTAAGTGCAACACATTGGCTTAGGTTTTAGGTACACTTGCAATGGTGTGACGAGGACAAGGAATCTATTTAGGTTGCATGCTGTAATTTGAAGACAGGTTATACAAATCTTCGCCAACTTTGGATGGGCATTTACCAAATGAATTGTCTTCTTAAATAAATTCTCTCTCCATTAGAATGTAGTGGATGTACTATTTGTCTTCTCATCATACCCCCTCTATCCCATTATATCATCATATAAAGTCTGGTTCCCAAAGCCAAATATAACAAAAACTCTCCTATAATCTATTTAATCTGTATTGGAAGAGCTGGAGTATCACACATCCCAATCTACATGCATGCATGCAAAACAAAAATTTACAAATCACATGTAAGCCGATTGGATAGATGAATGCAAGCATTTAATTTGCGTGTGAACTGATGGGTTGTGCGCATCCCAATCGAGGCACTATGGGCTTCCTTCTTTTTTATATAATGATCAAATTAGGATTTATTTTTTTGTCTTATAAGATGATCAAAGCGGGATGGAGCGAGTATGTTGTTAATCTATTTACATATGGCTATTTTTAGCCAAAAACCATTTAATAATTGGCAGTAGCTTTGGTTAAAACAAAAGCCATATTATCCATTATTAAAAAAATAAATATAGGGGCTACTATTATACATGATTCCATTATACAACGATATGATAGCTATTCGATATGGATTACCTGTTGATACCAACCGATACACATCGGGCATTATGTTGATACCAGTTCTCCTCACGACATCTAGTGGTGTGCTCCACCGTCTCCAACAATTGCAACATCCAGCAACATGCTCCTCGGCGTGGCGACAAGGAACCTTCTTCGGCAAGCCCCCTCTCTTCCCCCTTCTTTAGTGGCGGGCCTGGGGCATGAATCCTATGGACATTATTAGCAACAAGGAATTATCGCTCATCGAGACAACATTCTCCGCCTCAGCTCGCTCGGTCCTCTTCATCACCGCCTACCGCACAATCATCATCTCCCGTGCGGGCTAATCAACAGCCAGTTCATCTTGCAACATCAAGGACTCACCTTCCTTGTCGGAGCCATAAGGGCCAATGTCGATGGGGATGGGGGAGGCTTGACTATTGGTGGATAGGCATAGAGAGCAGAGACCTACGTAGGCCTCCTTTTAAGTTCAGACCTGTTTGCATCGAAATTTGGTAAGCCTCACAGATAGAATTAGAGAGCTAATTAGCTTATGAAAAGAGTCCGATTGATATAAAGAAAGAACCGATCGGATAGATTGAGGATATATTCGTTTCAATCAAAAGATGAAAAGTTATCCAGATAGGACTAAGTTTGAGAAGGAGGTGTGAAGATCACGTCTAGGTACTTTATCTCTATAGAATATAATAGATAAGTTTAATTAGTTTTGTTAACTTCTTAGATATAGTTTTCTTTTATATTTAGAAAATAACATCCGGAGGTTGTTATAACCGCGTCGGATTCTTATAACTTTAGGCTATTAATATAGATCCTCTGGGACCTTGTAAATTATCTCTCGATTAATACAACTTCGGTACATCACCAACCTAGTTCATCTAGGTTTTACCATAGAGTTCTGGCCCTCAACGTAGGGCTATATCGGTTAAATCTAATCTTCGACGAAGGTGTAAGTCTCGTCACTATCTTGGTGTATTCGTTTTATCTAATACTGCATCGGTTAGGTCTGATGTCTTAGTCCGTTTGGGTGCAACACGTCATATTTGCGTGATTCTATCGGCTTATTGAGCTTTCTCTACTGCCATTGGTCTCATGCTATATCAGTTAGGTCCAGCCTACTAAACTGCTAATAGTAGATTGAGCTATAGGGCGATACGACTTTACGCGAACGTTTCATCAGAGCGGCCAACCGATAAGTTATCTACATATTGAGCCTCACAACTAAGGTATCGGCTTATCAGCCAATATATATATATATATATCTTCAAAGAATTTCTTTTATCATCTCAGCTAGCCGATAGGTTCACCGTTCCTTCCATCCACGTGTCTGATGTAGCCTCTCGTATTTTCGAAAGATCGGGTCTCACTCTTTACTATTCATCATATATTCTATTTGCAGTGCCATCGGCTTTGTAGCTGATGAGTCATTTATCCTTTTCAGAGCGCCATTGGTTTTATAGCTGATGGGTCCTTTATATTATTCCTTACTATCCGCATATGCCTTAGCCAATGAATAAGCATTATAGACTCTATCGGCAACCAGTCGATAGGAGGATTACACATACTACTCATTGACCACTCTATTCTAGAGCGCCATCAGCTCTATAGTCGATGTGTTCTTTATCATATTCCTTACTATCTACCTATGTCTTTATCGTCTTTCCAGCCGATGAATTAGTGCTACATCCTCTATCGGCAACCAGCCGATAGGAAGAGTCCACATACATGCTTATTAACTATTCTATTCCAGAACACCAACGGTTCTATAACCGATATGTCTTGTATTCCCTTCGTCGCCATCTGGCTACGCCTTTCATCGCCTTTTTAGCCGATGGACGAGTGCTTTAGCCTCTATTAGCAATCAATTAATAGCAGGAGTAAATCAGATGCAACCGATGTTTATCTCAACCCTATCAGTGACCAGTCGATAGTAGGAGCTCGAATCGGCCTATTGGCCGATTGACTCATTGGTATATCTCCTTATCAATTATATGGTCAAATTGACTAGAACGTTCGCAACATTGAAGGACCTGCATTAGAGCGAAGCAGACCTCTCAGGCCTCGGTATGTTCACGCGCCATCGCATTGGACTTTCATCAGTGAACACAAAGAAACAATTTGGCTCAAATAGGACCATAGGATAGGCTAAGAGAAAGATGAATACATATCTATTTAGACAGATTTAGACCACTCAGTGACGTAACATATCTTGCTTTTATTTAGATATGGGTTATAGTCGATAACCATTTTTAAGTGGCTTTCTCTCTCTCCTCTCTATGTATAATCCTCTCATATGTTCTTTAGGGTACCATAATAAACAAAAAGAAATGCTCATAACCCAAGACTTGTGGATCTTACCCATAGAGTTTAAATATAATATTTGTAATCCTACTGTGTGGTGGCGTGTGCTGTGCTTGTCTAGTGGGGCTTGCTATGCAACGAGTCGACTGGATACGTGGAGGACTGATAAGGATCGGAAATCACCAATAGCAAGATACCAATGGAAACCTGCTCAGGGTGGCTCGATCTTCACGATAGTAGATTTGAAATTACAAGATAACTTGTTGCAAACAACGGAGGATAACTAGCTTTATACCTGCCAAGGTTGGATGCGACCAAGCGACGGGGAGAGAGGTACCGAAACCGCGAAGACTTTGACTCAATCTCCAAACGACCGCAGAACCACAAACCGGGACTAATCCACACAAAACGGTGCAGCCGTACTAGAAACTATAGAGCACGAAGTAGGGGACCCTAGAGGGATCTCTTCACAAGTCCAGGAAGAACAAGGAAGAATAAGGGTGTGCAAGGGACTCAGTAGCTCGGCTGCAAAACCATATAGGTTATGTGTTCATTCAAAATGATTAAAAATTATCTTTTGCAGCAGTACATAGGGGTATTTATACTAGTAACAAGTCTCTAGGATAAGTATGAACTGAAGTCTCCACGTTAGGAAGGTGGAGGGCCAATAGGTGAAGCACTTCCGAGATGGTCTTTAATTCTCGCGTGTCTCGGGGTTTTCTACACAGTCTTCACGATAATGGCCATTACTCCTAGCTCGGAAGTCCAAATGATGTGCCGTCAGTTGTGTTGGAAACTTGAAGCAATTTCTAACCATGTATATTATGACCCCCATTTCTTCTCGAGATGGTATAGTTTTACCTTGGAAGTTGGAGCAGTTGTTGTGTAACACTGGGTCTTGGCGCGTAACCCATTCTCCTTGGGAGCAGCTATCTTGGTGTTCTTGGCGTAACACTCAGCTTCCTCGATGTAACCCGACATTGTCGCCTCTTGTGTAAACCTAAGTAACATAAAAGTACACGATTAGGCAGTATATAATTATCATCAATATCAAGGTGTAACCGAGAGATAAAAGTATGCACCTCTTGTTGGACTAATTTTGCACGGCTACGTGTAGCAGGTCCTTCATAGGCTTGAGCGCGTGTATCTATGGCTTTGCTTGGTGTAACCGGTGTTGCACTTGTCTCTTGAAGTGTAACCTTAGTTGAACTTGGTATAACTTGTGGCGTAACCGATGGTGTAAGTGATATAGCTGACATAACCGATGCACTCGGGTTACGGATGATGTGGTGTGGTTCAACAAGTCCCTCGCCCTCTGCTGCAACGAGCGTGGGGGCAATATTCGTTTTCACACACTGCTCATTTGTTAGGGTATATATGCATCTTGTCGCTTTAATCTTCTCGAGCACACACGCGTTATTAAGGGTATGTAAGCCTACCACATTGAATGTTCTATGTGTTCAGCCTCCAAGTTCTTGCCACCAGGACCACAAGAGGAACATACAAGTTTAACTAACTTACATGAGGTCATCTCCTATGGAGACCAGCCCAGGGGTGAAAGTTCGGGTTGGCCAGCTTGAAGTGAACAGCCTAAGCAGACCAGTCCTGGTTAGATAGACTATGTTAATTAGCTTAGGCTGACTAGCTTGGATACTCTAGCCCGAGTTATTCAACTTAGACCCCGAGAATAACTTAAGCCCGAGGTTTCGTACAACATGCATTGGGGACGAGATCCTCGGTGGATTCGTGAACGTCCCCTAAGCACCTTTAAGTCTTAAGGTCTTTGGTCCCCACTTCATACATACTGATGAAGATGAAGTTACTAGAGATGATCTTGGTATTTGGTGGATAGCATGGGCGACGACGATAGGGCGATAGTGAGGAGATCTAACGATAGAATCCAACTCATCCTCCTCTCTATCGGTGTCATAAGGGCTTGCCATTGGAGATCTTGCCGTTGCCATTTTGTGGCTGTCTATAGTGATGTTGGTTGTGGTGTGAGAAGAGGAGGAAGAGGCAGGTGGACGGAGATTCGGAGGAGGAGCCTGGGGACGTGAGGGGGACCTTCCCCTGCCATTTCCATTAATTATATTGGTGTCAGTTGGGACCCTCTGTTGATGCTATATAAATCCCATGCCGAACAGCTCAATTCTGCGCGGAAGTCACCAAAACGCCGCCACAGCCGTTGCACGCAGCAGTCTGGCGGCCACGAATAACAGCACGCCAGAACCCGATTCGGAAACTCCCGAGAATCTGGACAGCCGGAACCCCGGCGTACCCATCGCGAGCACTTCCAACAGGCGAGGCCGGCGCTGACGCCCGCCCAGCTCCCGCTCAAGATCAAGCCGCCACCCTCCCCCAATGGCCGGAGCCAGGCTCGCCACCACTCTAGCGCGCTCCTCCTCCTCCCTCGCCGCCGCCGCTATCCGCCACCGTCCCCGCCCCGACCTTCTCGCCTCCTCGCCGCGAGGTACGCCCCACCCGCCCACGCTTTCTCTCTCTCCCGCAATCTCCGCCTCCTCGTGTTGGTGTCAGTCTGCTCTGCTCGGGTTTGATTGCTTCGCTTGGGACGTATTTCGTGGATCGGTTGTTGTTCTTTTTTTCAGATGGGTTCTTGGATCGTTTGTTGGGGTGATGAAATTGGATAGGTTTGGGGGGAATAATCGGACAACCAATGATCAGACATGCGGTGGTATTTGGGGTCAGATGCTGCATTTTTTTCTTGTTCGGTGGCTTTGCCATTTGCGTATCTTCGCACGGAGCTTCGCGAGTTGGTAAATCCATGTGAACTATCACAGATCCGGTGTGATTTTAGTCTGAATATTTCAGTTATTCTTGAAAGTTTATTGGCTCAAAAGTGATTTATATTTGACACGAATACAGGATTAATCCGTAGTGCAGACTTGTTTCTGGCATTGTGTTAGTGACGATGGATAAGTGGCCATGGATGCCCGGATTCAATCAGATACAGGGAATTGTAAATAAGTGATTTGACTAAAGATGTAGGAGTCCTGAAAAGGAAAAAAAGCAATCTTGTGGAAAATTTTCTTTTCAGTAGGTCAATCAGACCATGGATACCGTCATTTCAGTTACTTGATTCCATTATCTTGGTGGTTTTCGTCTTTTTTTCACCACTGCTGCATCCATCTTTTTTGCTTTGTTTGTCCCTGTTCAATCATATTTCTTTACTGTAATTTTTAGAATCTTCTCTTGTTAGAAATGTCTTCTCTTTCGATTGCAGGTTTTTTCAAACGTGTCTGATTCAATTCAAAGGAGTGTCACTGGCGATATTACACGGGTATTATTCTGTGGACCTAATTGGCCTGCTTCTACTATCTACACCGTGGTGTATTTGCAGAACCATCCATTTATTCAGGTTAGTTACTCTTTTTACATTTAGTTTGCATGCTCGACGACAAGTGAAATTCTGGGATGCATGTGAATTTAGCTGATACATCTAATTTTAGTCTGGTTTGGATTAAAAGGCCTTAGAACTGATTTAAAACTTTTCAACTCATATTTAAAGCTATTGTGATATAGATTTCTTCTTTCTTCTGTTAGCTATCAGAAGTTCAAACCTGTGTCACTAGACAATCAGACTGTCATACCGTTAGACTTGTATATATATGGCCTGACCTTCTTATAATAAACGGGGTCTCACATTTCTATCTGTACATTTTATTTCTACATGGTATCAGAGCGAGATTCAGACATCCCCACGCACTAACAACCTTCTCGCCAGCGAGCTAACGCCTCTGAGACCCCCCTCATCTCCTCCACACATTTTCCCTTTCACTTCTTCTCTAGTGGCTTCTCTTTTTTTTTGCTTCCCTTTTGTCTTGGCTTTTTCATCCCCATCGTCTCCTCCGCAGGCGGTTTACTTCTCACCACGTCCATCGCATGATGAGGAGATAGTCTTCATTCGCCTCCTGGTCTCATCCATCTTCACCTGTCCCTGTATTCTCACCTCATCCTCCCTTCGAAGTTGCATCGGCGCTCTTTCGCGCTCGTGCTCTACATCGGCTGGAACACTCTTCTAGCTTCCCCCATTCTGACACGCTCAACTGTCCGCGGACGTGAAACCTGTTTCCCGAACGCGAACCTTCTTCTTTCGCGTCTACAGCCTATCTCGTCTCGGGGTCTGCGCTACGCCGCTACATCCGCGTGTCCATGAACGCGAACCCTTGTCTCCTAGATGCGAACTTTTCCTTTTCGCGTCCACAGCTTTTCTCACTTTCGAGTCCACACGAACCCGATATGTCCACGTGTCCGCAGACGCGAAACTCTGTATCCCGTATGTAAACTTTTTCTTCTCGCACCCGTGCCTCTCATCATTGCTTCATCGGCTCCACACACGCGTCCATTGTCTTTGCCCTCCCCTCATCGGCCTTGCATCTACTACACTCCTCGGCCTCGCGCTCGCCTTTATCGGCTTGCCACTTCATCCGACGCGTATACGTGTCCACCGCAGCAACATCCTATCTCCCGGTCGTGCATTAGCTTCTCATCCACTTTCTCCTTATCGGCTTCTCTCTCTCTTCCATCCTCATCACCCTTTACCCACTCCATCGGCTGTTCTCCCATCGGCCCACCCGCACGTGATTTCCTCACGCCGCGTCTACCCTCACCATGACCACCGAGTCGGCTCTTGATTCCGGCACTCTCTCTGTCACCAGGTCCGAAACTCTTTCGACCATCGGTGCCCTCGACACTGCCTCGACCACGCCAATGTTCTCGCCACCCTACGCCACAGTCAACGTGAAAGCTCATGTTCCAATTTCACTTGACCTGAATGCCAACTACTCAAAGTGGGTATTCTTTTTCAAATCTTTGTGCGACAAGTTTGGCCTTTATTCCCACATCGATGGCTTCGCTCCCACTCGTCCCGATAACCCCTAGTAGGACATCGCCGAGTGCTACGTCCGCAGCTGGCTGCTCGACTCGGTCGATGACTTTGTTTTCGACCTTACCATGGAAGACACCGATCCTACTGCCCGTGACTTATGGGTGGCTATTGAGTGGCTTTTCCAAGCAAACAAGCAGCCTCGTGCCATCTTCCTTCTAAACGAGTTCCATTCAATAGTACAAGGGGAGAACTCTGTCTCCTCGTACTGCCAATGCCTCAAGGTCAAGGCCGCCGCTCTTCGTGATGTCGGCCATCCTGTGTCCGACTCCTAACTCGTCCTCGCTCTCTTGCCGCACCATGTGTGCTGCTGCCTCCTCCCGTGCCCCCGGCACTTCCTCCGACGGACAGGGGTTTGGCCACGGCAATAGGGCTTGAGCTGGCAACAGCAGTAAAGGCAAAGGAAAGGGCAAGGGCAAAAGCTGAAGCGGCCCTATGCAGTAGCGCCCCGCTGCCGCCACTACCCCTCTAGTTGGTCCTATAGGTCCGTGGCTCTGCTACAACCCCTGGGCGCCTCAACCCTAGCCGCGTAGCCACCTCGGCTGGTAGCCCGAGGTCCTCGGCACTCATCCCTAGGCCTACCTAGCGTCTGCCCCCATGTAGCCGGCTCCTTTGTGGAACCAGGCTGGCCTCATCGCTGCCCTCAACTAGATGACGCTCTAGACTCAGCACCCCTGGGTGCTGGACTCTGGTGCGTCATCACACATGACTTCATCGGACGATATACTCCTTTCCCGCCACCGCTCCTCCTCTCCTTTCGTCACTGTCGGCAATGGACAATCTCTCCCAATCACATGCCGCGGTGACTCCATCCTACCTACACCTACATCAAACTTCCCACTACACAGCGTCTTAATTGTTCCCTACCTCGTCCACAATCTCCTCTCTATTCATTAATTCACCAGAGATAACAATTCTCCATTGAATTTGACGTATCTGGTTTCTCTGTGAAGGATATCTAGACCCTGCGCGAGATGCTTCGATGCAATAGTGGTGGCGATCTATACACTATTCCTGCTGCGCCATCCACTCCTCACGCCAATATCGCCACCTCCACCAACATCTGGCATCTTCGCCAGTCCTGACGCAGTCTCTACTCTTCGTCGTCGCGCCTCTATCCCCTGCACCAGCACCAGCCCCACTATATGCCATCCCTGTCAACTTGGCAAACATGTACGGCTACCATTCTCTCCTTCTACCTCTAGACCTTTTGAAATTATTCATTGTGATGTGTGGACATCTTCAGTTAAAAGCATTTCGAGTTACCAATATTACCTTGCTTTACTTGACGATTACACGCATTACTGCTGGAGTTTTTCAACTCATCTAATCAACTTCTCCAACTACGTTTTCACTCAATTTAACCTCACTATCCAAGCCATATAGGCCAACAATGGCACAGAGTTTTTCAACTGTACCATCTAAGCCTTTCTTACCTCCCATGGCATCTACCTTCATCTTTCCTGTCCATACACCTCCCCTTAAAATGGCATGGCCGAACACCTCCTTCGTACTCTCAACAATATCAGTCGAACCATGCTTCTCCACGCCCACCTATCACAACCTAAACTCAACACCATAACCTATCTGCTCAATTAGCGCCCATACTCCTCCATCCGTCACAACATTCCCTACACTCTTCTGTATCAGAAAACTCTCAACTACTCCCACATACGTGTTTTTGGGTGTCTTTGTTACCCCAATCTGACAGCAACTAGCCCCCACAAACTCACCCCACGCTCCATCACCTGCATCTTTCTTGGCTATCCCTCCTCCCACAAGGGATATCACTATCTTGATCTCTCCACTCGCCGCATCATCATTTCCCGATATGTTGTCTTTGACGAGTCTTGTTTCCCTTTCGGGTTAATCAACCATAGACCCTCTTCTAGTGAACTCGACTTCCTTTTCACCAACATTGTACCCTCCCTCCTCTTCCCATCCACCACATCTTCACAACCCACTCCAGTGGTTCCCGAGGATCCATTGAATGACTCCATCATTCTTCTACATGCCACTGCCATGCCGATCAGACCTCCATCGGTTCACTCACCTCCCACTATTCCTTTACGTGCCCTACCATGCCACCTTCTACCATTCCTTGACGCTATAGTGCCGATCGAACCTCCATCGGCTCACTCACCTTCCACCACCCCAGCGCCAGTCATCTCCCCGGTTGACCCAGTACAAACCCTCTCCGAACTTACAGCCGTCGGCCTCGTCCAGTTATCACCTCTCCCCCTATCTACTCCACCACACGGTCGATGTTGCCATCGGACCGTGCAGTCACTCCCGTACCAAACACTTCTCACATGGTCACTCGTTCTCAGACCGGGTCCATTCGTCCCACTCAGCGCTATGGGTTCTCTGCAGTCCACTATGCCATCTCGCCCATTCTGACAAATCCTCGTTTTGCTTTGGCCGACCCTCAGTGGCGCATGGCCATGGCTGACAAGTACAAGGCACTCATGGATAACGAGACTTAGTGTCTCGTCCCTTGTCCTCCCGGCGCCAACATTATCACCAGCAAGTGGATCTTCAAACACAAATTCCACTATGATGGATCTCTTGCTCGTCACAAGGCGCGTTGGGTCATTCGAGGCTTCTCCCAACGCCTCGTCACAAGGCGAGCGTTCAGTCCCGTCGTCAAGCCCACCACTATCTAGGTCGTCCTTACCCTCGCTGCATCGCGCTCCTGACCGATCCACCAACTTGACGTGAAAAACGACTTTCTTCACAGTCATCTAGCTGAGACCATCTATTGTCAGTAGCCTCTAGGCTTCGTTGGCTTAGCTCGCCCCGATGATGTCTGTCTCCTTCAGCGCTCTTTGTATGGCCTCAAACAGGCCCCTCGGGCCTGGTACTGGCGTTTTGCCGCTTTTCTTTGGTAACTTGGCTTTATGGCCTCCACTTTTGATACATCTGTTTTGGTTTTTCACACCATGGATGCCACCGCCTACCTACTTTTATATGTCAATGACATTATTCTTACGGCTTCCTCGCCCGTCACCCTACAGCACATCATGGCACGACTCCACTCGGAGTTTGCTATGACCGATCTCGGTCCCCTGCACCATTTCCTTGGCATCTCCATCACGCGTTCTCTCTACGGATTATTCCTATCCCAGCGCCAGTATGCCATCGATCTCCTCCAACGTGTGGGCAAGACCGAGTGTCACCCTACCGCCACTCTCGTCGACACTCATGCTAGGCTCTTCGCCACCGACAGCTCTCTCGTAGCTAACCCTTCCTAGTACAGGAGCCTTACTGGCGCTCTACAGTAGTTGACTTTCACATGGCCTGACCTTACTTAAGCGGTTCAGCAAGTGTATCTCTTCATGTATGCTCCCCGCGAACCTCATCTTGCGCTACTCAAGCGTATCCTTCGCTACGTAAATGGCACACTGACCACTAGCCTCCATCTCAGCTCCAACCCCATCGACTCTCTTACCACATACTCTGACGTGGACTGGGTGGGTTGTCCTAACTCCCGACGCTCCACATCCGGTTACTGCGTTTTCTTCGATGACACCTTGGTATCTTGGTCCTCCAAGCGCCAAACCACGGTGTCCCGGTCGAGCGCAAAAGCCGAGTAGTGCTGTTGGATCTGCTAGCTTCTACAGGAACTCCATACACCCATTGTCTCTACGACAGTTGTCTACTGCGATAATGTGAGTGTCGTCTATATGACCGCCAACCCGGTCCATCATTATCACATGAAGCACATCGAGATCGACATCCATTTCGTTCGTGACAAGGTCGCTATCGGACTCGTTCGGGTGCTCCACATACCGTCGACGCATCAGTTCGTCGATATCATGACCAAAAGTCTGCTCACGCCTTTGTTATATAGTTTTCAGTCCAGTCTATACGTCCATGACCCTCCCGCTACGACTGCGGAGGTGTTAGACCGTTAGAGTTGTATATATAGATCCGACCTCTCTTTACAGTAAATGGGGTCTTACACTTTTGTCTGTAAACTTCACTTCTATATAGACAACTATGTTTACATGGCTCAGCTCTTGTAATATATTGTTTGATGTTGAAATCAAGCATGCGATGTACAATCCACAAATTGGGATGGGAATATATCACATTCATTGCTTTTCCCGTCCCAATTAAAGAAGCAAACTGATGACATAAATATTAGGGGTCAATGCTGATGTGTTATAATGAATTTCCATTATCGTTGATTAAACAATGTATAATTTCCAACCTTTTTCCTTACAACATTCAGAATCTCTGATTTTTAACATTCCTAGTACCAAAACGTCTGTTCATTGCGCAGTTAATCTAGGAAGACATCTGTTTTATTTATTTATCCAATAAGTTTGTAAGAGCTCCATTTTAATCAAGTTCTGGTAGCTGTCCACTGATTTGGCAAGTTCATGTTACATGGAAGGGAACATGTACACAGCGCACTGGTTCATTGTTACTTCCTCCATTTGAATTATTGCGAACAAAAGTCAGGCTACTGATATGCAAGTCATTTGACGACAAGTCCGTACATATTGGCCTTGAGCGTTATCTTGATTGGAGTCACATGTGACTATGTGCATCTAATAGGAATATGAAAACTCTGAGACACTGAACAAATTCCCTAGGACTTCTATAACTCGCAGTTTGTGTCTCACCACAATTGAATGCACTTTTCACGTTGATGAAGTAGGTCTAGAGGAGGTACCTAATGTTATTCAAAACTATCGCTTATGTGTAGTGAAAAATCGGCCGACCACCATGGGGTTTTTCACTATTGAAATCACCTTTCCTCTACCTCTCTCTTTTGTATCCCTTCGCTCACTGCCCTAGCCTCAAACGTCGCCGACTATCATGGGGCTCCAGGTTCCTTAGTAGTGGAGTGTGGCAATGGGCGGCGGCGTCGTTGAGGAGGTAGGAGGAGAGGAGAATGCCAACAGCAGCACTATCGAAGGTGGAGGAAAAAATAAAAGAAAGAGAAGAGAGAGAAGAAATAGGCTAGCAAGTGGGCCCTGGTGCCATGTGTGCAAAACAATGCCACGTAGGGTGCCATATAGCACTAAAACCACTTTTTTTTGGACTATGGGGGGTAAATTATCTGGTTGAATAATTGAAGGGTGTAGAATGTCTGGTTTTCTAGTTGAGGGGATAAATCATACTTTTGTGATAATTGAGAGGGTATGGACTTAACCTTGTTTAATTTGAGTTTCAGATCTACACCTTAGAGTTTAGATAACAAAGAAACATGAGTCTGCATTTCTTTTGTAGAAAATATATTGCTTCATCTCCAGTGTTATTTGCCTTTTGTATCTTCCTTTGTTATTTCGAATGACTACGAAATTTTTCACTACAAATTTACCAAGACATTGCCATTAGCGAGAACTTAAAAAACTGACGTGTTTTGAGCCTATCTTCTCAGTGCTAAGAGGATCTGCAAAGCTCCTAAACTCTGGTAAAACATGCACGATGACTATTAAACCTAGCTTTTGGTCATCGGTTCATATTTATGCAGGACATTTATTCAGTTCTTTATGATATGGTTCACCTTCCTATCTTTAATCATTTCGCAGTTAATTTGCTTGTTTTAGTTGTATAAATACAATCTATTGCTGTCATTTATAGTTGGACACTCATATTTCAGATGTGTTTTACCTTGCAGAAGGTGATGGACACTGCTGTGAAACGCAAGGACCTGGGCGTTCCAATTGGAGATACAATATTTGGAAAATCAGTACGCTCTTTGTGTATGAGTTACTTTTTTTTCCACTTTACATGACGAGCATTCCATTTCTGTAGTAATATGTATTTTTTCTACTATGTAGGTCCTTATCTTTGGATTTGGAGCCATTGGAGTAGAAGTTGCCAAGAGGCTAAGACCGTTTGGAGTAAAAATTCTTGCTACCAAACGAAATTGGTCATCTGATACATTACCATGTGGTGAGCTGCAGTATTTGTGTTACTATTCCCAGTTTTTTCCCCTCCTTTCCTGACATATTGCCAGCGCAGATATAGATGAGCTGGTCGATAAGAAAGGTGGGCCAGAAGATATGTACGAATTGACTGGAGAGGCTGACATAGTTATAACATGCTTGCTATGACAAAAGAAACAGTTAATTGTTCTATTGGTTTATTTTTCTTTATTTCAGCTAGAAAGCTTGTACTTGAATTTGATCACTAAATGATGAAAATTTATAGGTTAGAATCGTGGATCATAAGTTCCTCTCAGCAATGAAAAAGGTATGTGCATGTGTTCATGTCATTTATGTGCATGCAACCATGCTTTACATTTTTTTTCTCAATCTCCATAATGACTAAATTATCCTACTCAACAATAAAGCTATTGTTATATCATTTATTCTGAAGTAAATTTCACAAAATCCCAGATTTTGGGAAATCCATAACCCAAAACCCTATGTATTGTAATTTGTTCCATTTGACAATTTAATCCTATGATGTTGTTAAATCCCAGATTATGGGAAATATTATCTGCAGTATAATCCTATGACGTTGGATAATAATGTTATCATAGTATTGTAATTCCGTACAAATTAATGTTATACTATTGCAGGGACCATATCTGGTCAATATTGCTAGAGGACGTCTACTGGACTATGATGCTGTGTTTAATCACCTGAAATCAGGCCATTTAGGTGGTTTGGGCATTGATGTTGCTTGGACGGAACCATATGATCCAGAGGATCCAATTTTGATGTTCCCAAATGTGATTATAACACCACATATTGCTGGAGTCACGGAATATTCTGATAGGACGATGGCAAAGGTTTGCACTTGTTTCTCTGAAATGTCCATAGTTAAATGAGTCTCATGTAATTCTCTACTTCTATAGTTAACATTTTTTTGACATAGCTAAGAAATATGACAACACAATTAGCATCACAAAAATATCACAGGACAAAGCCTTCCTTTTAATACAAGTAGATGTATTAATTTTAACATGCCATTCTTCAGCAAAAAACCCACATACTGACAACCGCTCCTCCCACCTTTAGGCTCCTATTGTAATCCAAAAACTATTTTGATAGGACCTTGAACGTTGAACCCTTCCTTAGCTGTGCATGCCATATCTTTTTATTGCACAGAAATATTTTACCTTTTAATGCCATCATCAGCAACTGTTAAGTGCAGTGTCTTAGTAAGTTTTTGCATCATCTGCGATAAAACATAATGTTGCTGATTTCTGTTACAATTTTCTTGTAGTCATGTTTGCTTTGCTCCACCTTTTGATGCAGGTTGTTGGTGATGTCACCCTCAAGCTTCATTCAGGGGAGCCAATCACCGAAGTGGAATTTGTGAACTAGCCCAAGAAATGTGAGGCACAGATGTGGCATTATGGATTGATTCAAAAAGATCACAATTAGGTTTATCGTAGTGTCAAAAGTGCTTTGCCCCTAGGTGAATTATTGATCATTGAATCGCCTATATTTGTAAGGACAAAACAAGTTGTTACTCTGTAATTTTTTCTGGTATTATAATTTATCCACCGTGCCATTCTGTTCTGATATATGCTTGCTTGCGCCTGTCCATCTGAACTTGCCTCGGTCTTCATTTTGCATCCTTCAGTTTTTACTTAGGTATTTTCAAATTTTGCACCCTACAGTTTTTACTTGGGTATTTTCAAATTTTGCATGGTATTGTTATACTCCTTAAGATGGTGAGTTATTATGTAAAATTTAACTCCTTTAGTTATTTTGTATATTAAGATATTAAAATTTTTAGTGTAAAATTTGGTATCTACCGATATTTTCTTAAGGACTATAAATTTTTTTATTTTGAGAAAGATACCTGATCTAGTGAAGTATTAGCAAGAGTAGCAAACTACACGACGATGTTTAATAAACAACATTCTGCCATCGAATACTATATTAATGAAGATGATTAATTTTCTCGCAAATTAATTATTGGCGACTGGTGGAAAATAGTGTTCAAATGATTATGACGGGTTTTTTTGGGGTGGTGGGGGGTGACCCACAGAGAGAGAGAGAGAGCCTATTGCAAAGAAACATTAAGGTGTTTGGCGGGATGGTTAATGATGAGCTTGTTTTGTCTACTGGGGAGACAGTGATTGGTTATGTTTTGATGGCATGGTAGGTAGTATTTATGAAGATCAAGATGATGTGTACTTTGGTGCTGCAGTATATGCATGGGGGATGCAATAATATATGGTGATTGGTTGTGTTTTTGTTGTAGGTAGGATTTATGAAAATGATGTTTGCTTTGGTGCATGAGATGTTTTTTTAACTTAAAAATTGGTGCATGAGATGTTGACAACGCACGTGTAAAACCAATACATGACAGGGATAATACTTGTATATTTGCATGACATTTTTTATTACTTAATACATCCTGTTATCCTTTACTTTATTAGAAAATAGGCATTAATCAAATAAGAACTTTGGTAATGTACTCTCTGACTTTTTAGCTTCATTTAGGACATTGACACGGTCTCTAGTGTACATGGTTTACCAGTATTTTCTCTAATCTTAGATCTACATAAATATTAGAAATATAACTATATATGGAAGTATTTCCATGTAAATTTATTAATAGGACCTCAAAAAAAGTAAATTTACTAATATCTATATATCAAATCTTTATATTTTTTATATGTTATAGATCTTTTATGTTGAGCAACTTAGGAGGTCTCATATTTTTGTGTTAATTTGATACTTCATGACCCTTAACGTAAAATAATAATAATAAAAGTTATGGTACGGTATATCTGATACCTTCCTAAGGACGATAAAGCAATGCTTAACTATATACTTCTACCGTCCCAAAAAAAAATCAACTTATGAAGATGAATATGAACACACAGTTGTCCAGATTACTCAGAAGTTGATCCTTGAAAGTAGTACATTTCAAACGAACTTCTTAAAAACGAACATACATAGGGAGTAGTTATCCACGAAGAGTGAGAATTTATGGTTGGATCTCGCTCTCAAGAGAAATGGTTTAAGCATGAAGAGAATCAAAGAAAAGTACGTAGCCGTAGTAGCTGGACTGAGGAGCATTTTTACGCACATGAAAATATTGAAACGATGACACATGGTGATTCATCTAAAGTAAAACTTTGTATCGCCACGGTATAATGGTGTTTCAAGAAGTCACTGAGTAATGCGAATTTTCCGAGCAGTCTCTAAAGTGGCATTTTCTCATGTCAGAGATGATTGGAGTGGTATATTCAAATTTCAACTTTCACTTTCTAGAAGTTTTGTTAACCAACTTTTCTTTCTTTCTTTTCTTTTCAAATTTAGTGATCCACATACATAACTAGACCATTTTAAGTCTCTCTCATTGTGTTTTGCGTGACATAGACAGCTAAGGCTGTATTTATTTTTGAGTGTTGCGAAAAAATTCCTTTGAAACGCAAAACGGAGTAACGAATTACTATATAATTAATTAAATATTTAAAAAACTTTAAAAATATATTAATATAATTTTTAAAGTAACTTCTTTTAAAAAAAATTAATCAAAAATAGCTTAAAAAAATATGCATATAGAAAATAAGAGAGCATAGGTTAAAAAGAGGAAAACCAACGCAGCCTGAACGCACTTTCGTGTGTTTTGCGTGATTTTGATAGATATGTTAAGACATTTATTGCCCCAAACTAAGAGGATCTTAATTCTCTTCCGTTCTCTCTTGAATCATAGTTTGATAACTGATTATGTTAGCATTTTATAAAACATATAAAAGCGAATCAAATAACGCCACTCGATCCTTTTGTAATGATTATTTTCCCACTATTGTTATGAACCTCCTCGGTGAACACCAAGTTCAACCCCAATTGATATCCAATTCGAGAATACAAGTGTTTGGGTGATACAAACGGGGAGAAATAGATGCAAACATATTACTTCAAAACAGTGGCGGATACAGGGGGACAGCCGGTGGCCTAACTCCCTCTAACAATTTTTTTACATATAATTATATAGTTAATTAAGTAATTAACTTAAGTAGTAGAGTATTAGTCCCTCTAAGACTTTTAGGCCCTTCCCATATCTAAATCCTGGTCGGCCACTCCTTCAAAAAATGCAACAAATTGGGAGAAAGTAGGGGGTTGGTGCTAGAGAGTCTCTTTTCTGTTGTTCATCCGTCCATACTTTCGAAGACTTGCTCCGTTGGCACGTGAGCTGGGCCAAACCAGTAGTATTTTTTTTCTTGAGAGGGTACAGACGAACTCACGCTACACTCACACAACATCACACATGCGCACTGTAAGTTTAACACATGCTTTATAGCTAGAGATTTAGAGAAATTAACCTTCGTATCTGGATACGCAAAGTACCCCTAAATACGCACGCGTATATGTACTCTTACCGAACCGGGACAAACCAAAATTAATCCTGGGAAAAAGCTGGGGAAATCCGGCTGGTGAGGCAACGCAGCGTCATCCCAGTGGATTGAACGCGCATCGGCCTGCTCTCACCATCAAGAGTTGGCCACCAAGGTACGCCTTAGTCCTCGACAACTAGTAGTATCTAGTAGGCAGTGAGAGAAGCAGGAATTTCTAGATGAATGAAAATTGCTACTAAAAACATCAACACTGAGTGGATTAAAGCTCAAATAGCTCCAGTGCGCCAAGAGACTCATTCAGTGAAAGATCCTATTTAGGCCTAATTGTTTGTATTAATGTCTAATAAATATACTATATAATTGTAAACTGAGCGTAGAGGTGAGGGTACTCATATGTATATAAGGTTTTGTGTTTGTACTATGTTTTTAAAAAATAAACCATATCGCCAAGCTTTTGTAAAAAAAAAAATTGGCTGCGCATTTATACAATCATGCCCTACTGCGTGGAATGTGCCCCGGCTCATAGCGCCTTTGGTTGTTAGCCAGTTCTCATATTTGAACTACGGAAGGACAAGACCACTCTTCCTTTGGGCACCCAACTACATGGTTAATCTTGGAGGATTACATAAAGCAACCAATTTCCTCACTATTTAGATGGTCCATTTAACAAATCTTCTCTCTTCCCTTCGGATGGAGATTTTCTAATAGGATTGTTTCTTAATTAGAATTTATCTCTCTTTTTTGCTTGTGTGGTTTAAGTTTTTCTTTTCATATATCTTTTGTAGTACTTTCTAGTAGCTAGTTGAACAAACTTTATAATAAATTGTTGTACCTTTTCTAAAGAAAGGTTGGATTATATCCATTATCAAAAAAAATCTTCCTCTTCCTTTTTACCATTGTTCTTAAGACTATGTCAAGGCCTTCTAATGGATCAGAACCCAACCTGAAACCAGCCTAAACCATTCGAAAGAATGGGCAGAAAAAATCCACCCCACCCCGACGCATGTACTGGTTCTTGGCTTCTCGCAACCTTGACCAAATCATCTCACATAGTCATTTCACAAAATCGAGTCCAAACTGGATCACCAAAGTGGGCTGTTCCCAAACCAGTCTATAACCCGAATGAGCGGAGTGGGCTGAATTTGTTTATCAAACTGAACTACTGAAGCACAGCCTGCAAATTAATGGGCAACCCATTTGGCCATCCACTTGCCAAAACAAAAAAGATGTATAGAATACTTAGAAAAACAAGTACTTTTTGGGAGAAGAAGTTAACAGGACAATCAACTAAAATAAGAAGAATAGTAATAGGTTCTTATGGAAGTAGGTAACAAACAAAGATAAAATAGTAAATAACGAAAAAATTAAAAATACAATTTTTTATTTAGAAACCATGAGAGTAAAACCCCTAGAAAATTGAAAATAAAAACATGAAACAATATGAAAAAAAATCAGAGAACTAAAAACAGTTTGCTATTCTCATGCCGAAATTGAATGTCTACATGGATGCAAAAAATTTTAAGTAACTCATGGCTTCTCTGATTGGATAGTTTTTTTTCCTTTTGCAGATGAAAGCCTCTTCAGATCAGCTTCCCAAATTAATGGACAAGAGGTTCTGAGGCTACTGGAGGTAAAGAGCTACTACCTCCATCATAAAAATACTATATTTTTCTACTGGAGGCAATAGATTGTTTTAAAGACTAATGGATCAATTGCAGCAGGGCTAGAGCTGGCGCTGCTGTAATAGCCCTCTTAGTAGCATTGTCTCGGTTTCTGAGGCAGGCATAGATGAAGAAAACAGATGAATATTGTTTTTATGGGCTTTGAAAATATGTTTTTATTGTTTTTAGAATCTATATGATGACTTCATCATGTATCATTGTATTTTCTTTATGTAACACTATTATATGAAATCTTATTATATATAAAACTACATTATTTCACATATTGGTAAATTGTGAAGAATGTCTGCCATTTTTTCCTTTAGAGTATTTGTAATAATATCAGAGCATCAGAAAATATGTGAATACAATATATATTAGGTATAAATCAATATATGGTAATAGATCATTTGCAGCAAATCATACCTATGGCATCATGTTTTCTAGCTTTAAGATATAATAATTACTAATGAATGATGATATGGTATATTTATATATTGAGTTTTAGTACTAGTTGAGTTTTTGGTATGGCTTAATATACGGTTTTCTTCATGACCAGTTTAAATAAAGTATTAGAGATGATTGTATCCAAAACCGTATGTAATAAAGTGTCTTGGTTATCGTATGATGAGGTATTTACACATACAATTTTTCTTTCCAAAACATCTGCAGTATTAATATATTTGCCTCATGATTAAAAGTGTATGCAAAACCTAAGCCAACGGATCCAATCTAACAGCACATATTTAGTTTGCCAAACATATATAAATAGTGAAACCCTTTCCCCTATGATCTATCCGGCTGTCCCTGACGTTTGAGTCTCTCCTATTATTTTTTGTTCTCCCTTCTTTCTTCTCCGCAGTTCGCCCTTCCCTAGGAGTGATCCCAAACTCCCTCTAAACATCTCCTCCCTTTCCTTTCCTTAATAATGCCTGCCACATTCCCTTTGCCCATTTTAGCACCATCTCCACTAGCTTGATCTAGAAGCTACTCCTTTCAATCTTCAATAAATGACGTTGGGACTAACTAACATCATTTAAAAGAAAAGAGATGTAGTACTTATGAAACAGAACTCTTGTTGGTGTAATTTTGTTCATAATTTTTTTGTTACTTTACAACTGTAAATCACTACTGTACAACATATATAGTGAAAATTAAAGTCTGAAATCCTATGAGTTAGAGTACAAAGTTTTTGAATTTAATTTGATTATTAGCGCTTAAAAAAATGGGAACCTATGAGGTATATATATTAAACGATTTCACCGACACACGAAGAATGGTGAAGCGCTCTTGTAGATCTCGCCACCATTGTGGAGGCTGGCAGCGATGGCAGGTGGACCTAGATCCTAGATGACGTCCTCTCCCACCTCCCTCCTCGACGACATGGTCCGCACCTCTACCCTCTCATGCACCTGGCACCGGTGGTTGGAGTCCATATTTGGCCTCGACATCAACCTCATATTATGTGGTTTCTACTCCGATGGACGTTGTCATAAGAGGAATGGGAGATGCTGCAAGGGGAATAGGGGTAGGGGCATGACCACGATAGCTTCCTCGGTGACTCCATTACTAGCATCCTTGAGCGATGGACTATGTCCACCACTTCTACCTTCTCAACATCCTAGCCACGCTCGTCGCCTTCCACGTAGACACCTGGCTGCAGCTTGTTGCTAGTAAAAGCCCCGCCTCCCTCATGGTCCAGCTCAGCAGCGCCCACAAGCCTACGCCGCTACAGCTCCTACCCCATTCTTGCATCTCCAACAACTCTGACATCCTCACCCTCGACCTCAAGAACTATGGTTTTCCTCCTTTGGCTGACAGCGTCGCCCGATCATCGTTCCCAAACTTGATGATGCTCTACCTCTACTTGGTCCACTTCCACTACAAGTTTGAGCAGGGGTGGGCGTTGCTCAAGGTGATGATTGCTGCCACACCGAGAGGAGCTTCAGTTAGAGAACATAATCTTCCATGTCTCCACTGGCCAGTGGGTCATTGGCACAGTGAGACTCTGGCGGTTGTCGATAAGCTTGGAGAAGGTCATCGGCAGTTGGGAGCTGGTGTCGCTTCCTAAGTTGGAATACGACAAATTACATCTCTTGATATGTTGGACATAGATTACATAAAAGTTGTTTGCAGGGATTGCAAATGCTAGGGAGATTGATATCGTGGGTTTTGACTATTTGACTCAGGTAATCAATCAATTGATCGCTACTTTTTCATTTTGGTTCTTAGCTTCATGGAATTTCATGCATGGGTACGATCATATGGTACTGATCTATATTAATGTTGGGATAGCTTATTTTTCATTTATCTAAAAATAACTATAAATAACAGTCTTTTGGACAGTCTAGATTGCGTCAGATTTACATAGTAGTAAAGAAACTTGTCAATCTACTCTTTTCCTCCAGGCCGTAGGCTCGTATCCCCACCCCTCGTGCTGCCCCTATGGCTTGCTGGTGCTACCTTCTAAGTCAGCGAGACCTACTAGATCAGCCTTCTCTCTAAGATGCTTAAGATGAGGAGCGATGACATACACTCACCCTGCTGTTTTTCCTGTCTTCAGCAGATCACATTAGCAGGAGATGTCACCATCACCCTTGTTTCCAAATCACTTTGATTCACCTATTCAGGCGGTTGGGTGGGTCACCATCACCTCCGTCTATAAATCACATCGAATCACTTGTTTAGGCCACTAGCCTCACACCACTCACCTTCAACCCCATAGCTCCAAAGCCTCTGCCACCACCTCGCTAACCAGTCAACCACCTCCTCGGCCATACTCTAGGGTTGAAAAAGACCCCCTGTTTCCTCCTCACTCTCTATTTCTAACCCTCACCCTAAAACTGTAATCCTTTTGTCGCCACCACTCCATTGCCAAAAAAGACGCAACTACTGGGGAAGATGATTGGAGCACAAATCATGACATGAATCATACAGTTAGCAAATCGGACTGAGATTTTTTAGGGTTTCAGCTTACTACAATCTACCGATTCCCATAAATATTATAAACTTGCATGTAGTTTTGTCACAAAAGATGGTTGACAGTCCGTTCTTATTTAATTAATTGGCGTCTTTGAAGCTTTTTACAAATACCTGGCACTGCCACGACCCAATGTCTAAGTTGCTCATTTCATCCTTATAATACATTACCATATATCCATCTACACTAATTTTGAATGTTCTTCTATAAAATATTGCCTATTTATGTGAACATAGTCAACAGTTGTGTCAAATAAAAGAGTGAGTTAATGGAGTATATACTAGTTTTGTTAAGAGTAAATTATATTCATGGTACATCAATTTGATATGTGGTACAATTTAGTATAAGAACTTAAGAAATAAGCATGTTAGTACAACAACATAACAGTTGGGTGTAATCTAATACAAGAACTTAAGATGTGAGCATATGGGTGCAACAATGTAAAAGATAAATGCGATTTTGGTATAATAACTTAACATCAAGCGTGTTAGTGCAACAAGCTGATTATTTCAAGCATTTTTTCCTCTACACATTCAGTTTCTAAGTACTTATTTTATCAATGTACTTACGCAATTTTATATAAGGGTACTTAATTTTTGTCATTCTAATCACAAAAGGTCAATTAAATTTTACTATGCATAAATTTTATGTTTTGGTTGAGATGTGAGAACGTGAAGAAAATAATCTAAACTGGTGGTGCAAATTATATGAGCAACATAATTCTTGTATATTAAATGCAAGATTTTAGGGTAATATTAGCATGATTTATGTGATGGTATATTGACATTGTGAAAATACTCATTTAGCACTTATTAACCAAAACAAAATGTGCCTATGTTTGCGCTGAAACCCGGCGCGAGCACGTCAATACCTGGGAGGTCTGCTTAGCTTCAGTGCAGGCCGGTTGGCTTCTCTTCATGGCTCAAGTTATGTGCGCCGGAGCTCATGGGTTCCGTCGGCTCCTACGTGATGGTGCAGGTGCGGGCGTGCCAGTCAATTTAACCCTACAATTGATAAGGAGGTGAGGCAAACGGATCAGTCAGACAATGGGCCGATACGAGCCCTCGCTATTGGCTGGCTGCTGATAGGATCGAGTCAGTCATCGGCCGCGTCCGGATGAATCCTGCTATCGGCTGATCACCGATAGGAATCAGGGCGAGCTTTCATTAGCTAGGGAGCCAATGCAGGCGTAAGCGGATGTCGATGAAGGATACGACACCTCCGGGTGAAGCGGATGCGAGGCCCTGATCTATTGGTCGTAGAGCCGATGGAGGCACCGGATTAAGATGGCAACACGAGACCCGTCGCCCACCGTGACGACGCCACTGGTACTGAATCTCGAAGATTGGACTTAACCGAGACAGTATAAGAACGAGGCCAACGACAACAGGATGGTAGATGCCAGATCGGACGTGCTAAAGTAAGGGTGAAGCGAACCCATCTACTAGTTGAGCCAATGAGAGGACGTCTCTATGAAAACAGGCGCACATCGGATGGAAAGCCGACGCACCTTGTGTTGCGCTCAAAGAAAAGTCTCTGTAGACCTGGTGCGCTGGGCGTGACGCTCAACGTATAGATAACTCATCGGCTAGCACTCCAATAAAACGCCGTACTGAGACCTATAGGCCTAAAGCTCATTCTACCATCGGCAGCCTCGTAGCTCGGGCCTAACCGATGCAGTATGAGACCGACGACGGTGTAGAGAGCTTAATAGACCGATAAATCCTGCACGGATGTGATGCGATATATCCTATTGGTCTAAGAGGTTGAACCTAACCGATGTAGCCTTAGACAGAATGAGACATATCGAGATAGTGATGGGACTTACCCCTTCGTTAGAGATCGGACCTAACCAATGCAGCCCCACGTTGAGAGCTAGACCCCGCTAGTAAAAGCCTAGATAAACTAGGATGGCGATGCGTCGATGTTGTATTGATTGAAGGATTGATTATTACATATTTCTAGAGGGTCTATATTTATACCCTAGGTTTACAGTGTTCGACACGTTTATAACAATCATCGGACGTTATTTCCTAACAAAGATAAAGAAAAATATCTCTAAGAAAGTTAACTAGTTAACTAAATCTTTCTATCCATATAAAATAGGATAGACTACCCTGCTGTAAATCACGGCTCCTCCTCAAACTCGGTCTTATCTGGATAATCTTCTATTCTAGGTCTGAGCCTTTTCCTGCTTCAATCCGATCGACTTTTTCCCTTTAACAATCGGACACTTCTGCGCTCAAACCGATCCTCTTTCCAATCTATCGCTGGGCTTTTCAAATTTTGACTTTAACAGTCTGACCATAAGTGTAAGTCTGTTACACCAAAATACTCAATTGTAAATTTATTATTCTAGAATGCACCCATTTAGCAAGTTGTTACACTTGAAATTCATTTGTGTACTTATTATACTAGATCGCACTCCTGCACCATAAGTGTAATTTACTCGTCTATTAATTACAGCCACAAAAGCTCTACATTTAGCTTGATTGTAAAAAAAATATTTTCCACAAATATTTGGCAGTTTGACTAATTGATGCATATGCACTAACATCCATATATTGTATTTTTTTGATTGAAAAATGAGGTATGTTGTCGTGGAGTAGCAAACAGGTTTACCTTATCACGTTGTTATCACGTTGTTACCTAACAATTATCGTGGTAACCTTATCAGTTTTTAAAACCTTGTGATTTTTATGAAACCCTAAACCCTAAAAAAAACCGCGATACCACCGGATAATGGTAATCCATACAAAACGGTAGGGAAACCCTGGTAGCAAATCCCATGGCACAACACATCGTATATAGTTACATCTACATTACTACACACGTAATTATTTTTCCTAATTTTATAGTAATGTTATACAACACCAATACACACACGATTCGATTCTTGTGTATAGCTGGCCACTGTAATATCGGGTATATACATATCCTGATCTGTTTTATATTAAAAAAAACCTATAATAGTAAGATCCATCAAGCACTACAAGAGATTAGGCCAGCCTGTTGGGTGCTTCTTAGTTGTTTTATATCAATATATTTCAGAAAATATTGCTTAACATAACACTGACAGCTTAGTTTGTGTCTAAACTTGCACTGGTAGATAGAAAATGTCAAATAATTTCTGTATGGTTTTCAGGAAGCTAGTGGTGATTTATTCGAGAATGTTTCATTCACGTTTCAGAATTTAAAGATTCTGACAATCGACATAAACTTCAGCGCGATTTCAACCACCAGATCGGTATTTTCACTACTTCGCTACACCCCATTCCAAGCTCTTAAGATACAGGTAATATCGAAATACCCCAGACACACATTATCCAACTTTAACGCCCAGACACATTATATATTGTCTTGATCTTTTTACCGCTGATAAAAAATCATTTTATTTTGTTGCATTATCTTTTCAGTATCTTTTTGGATATAAATACGGTCCATATGATGGAGAGAATGCACTAGTAGTTGTTGAGTTTCTAAAAGACTTACCAAATGACGGTTGGTGCACCAATTTGGAACATTTGAATTAATGCGGTGTGATGTGCTCATTAAGTGAGATGCTGTTTATCAAGTATGTTCTTCGCAATGCAAGCAAGCTCCAACTGGTTTCCGTTGACATGTACTACAATAGTACAAAGTCTGCGTTTGATGCATCAGAGGAGCTGAGAGGATGTGAAAGGGTAGCACCATAAGCAGCGGTCTGTTTTAAGCACAGAGGTCGTTGCGAGTATGTCATTTAATTTAGAGTTAATTAATTTTGGAAACATAGGAATGAACAAGCTTGTTTTTTCTCTCAAGATGATGGAGTGATTTTATTAAAGCACAAGTGTGTTGAATTACTCCCTCTTTATATTTTTATTTAACGTTGGTTAGTTCAATTTTAAAGTACGTCAAATAAATTGAAACGGAGGAGATTACAAACAAAAAGAGAGTAGGTGACATGACAATCGCCGATCTCTCAGACAATAGACTAATCACTAGGGACAAAGCATGGATAAAGCCTGCCTAATTCGCCACCCAACTCGAGTAAAGAGTTACTTAGTACGAATTCCAACAGTCTGACTCCATTGGCAAAGTTTTGCTGGACGACTTCTCGTTGCATAACTGTCTACAAGTACACAGGTAATTAATAATTTCTTTTGGTCAAACATAACATCATTACAGGTTAGCTAAATAGCTCAACATAAAACGAGTCATATCTCTACTATTCTAAAAGGACAATTGTTCTCCTTCCTCCCACTATCCCGCGTGAAGCGCGGGCACATGAGAAAATCAATGACCAACCGGTACCACACATGAAAACACCAGCTATATCGAGAAAAAAATCAGCTGAAATAAACAAAATCCTCGTAACCTCGCTAAAAAAACAAAATCCCCCAACATCATCGCAGCATCGCCCGCCGCTGCTGCTTCCATCACCTGCCTCCATGTCCACATCGCCCATCGCTGCGCCATCGTCATCGCTGCCGTTGTCTACCTGCTACCATGGATGCCTCGTCACCGTTGCCGCTACCACCATGACGGCATTGCCACGTTCACCATCGTTGCGTGTCACATTAGCACCACTGCCCAAGCATCTGAGCACGTACTACATTGCTACACCGTCACCGTCGCCATGTCCGACTCCTCATTAATTGAGCTCCCGTGTGGCTCTTGCATTGTTCTGCCACCGAGCGCCATTCTCATAGTCACCTCATCCACTGGCACTGAGTGTCGTCCTCGCCGCTGCCGAGGACCTGAGTCCGTACTGCATCATGCCACCATCGCCGTAATCACCACTGTCGGTGAGCTATAGCCACAGATGTGCCATCGCTGGCCCTTTGGACTTCTCATGAGTCAGAGCCACACGTGTGCTGCTGGCGAGCTGTAGCAGAACATCTGCCGTCACTAGTCCTTCATTGCTGGTTCATGATCTCCATGGCAGTTGTCCCAAATTCGTCGCCTGAGAGGGCGATGGCAGTTGCTAGGCGAATTGATCGTTGGAGCAATCAGCCCACCTTTGACTACATGCATGATCTGCTCAAATCGCCCAATTCACGATCTTCTATGTCACAATGGTAGTCTACAAATACAAAAGGTGACCAACACCCCTCATTTACTCCATGCTCGACACAATAAAGCTCAGCAAGCCCCTTTGTTACTTATTCCTAATTTCTCATAAAAAATATTCATTTTCTCCTTGGCCGTAATATTACTCTATCTCTCGGATTGCTATAGCTAGAGGCCTACAGGTTGATCTAACCATGTTGAGTGATTGATATTAGAATGTCATCTTCAATTGGTAATCATTTCTTTTTGTTCTTGCTATTCATCCATCCCATTTTGCTCTTGCTCCTGATTTTTGCACAATCTCTTTAATAACTGTAGCTTGAGGCATGGAGGTTGATCAACACTGAAAAAGTTATTGGTGCTTCTTCCATTTGTTCATCTCTTCAGCAAAAAAGGTGCGCAGCTCTTTCCATTGTTCCACTCTCTTGCCTGCTGTTGAGATATCTAAGGCATGCAAAGATCAAATATTTTCTTTCTCTAAGTTGATGACCGATTGTTGCTAATTGAATTTTGTTTCTCAATGAATTGGTTACCTTCATTTTTGTTCAATGAGTTCAGCATTGACATTTGTTCATTGCTGATATTATGGAGACTTCAACTTGTTTTTAATTCACTCGGACTGACTGGGAGGAGTAGAGCTTAATAGAATTTGAACTTGGTGTTAATGAGACTTAGTGAGAGGATTAGATATTAAAATTTTAGAAACCTAGCAATCGAACTATTCAATGTTGTTCATTGTCCTCCTCTACTCATTCATTGTCACAAACTCTCCATCTCTGATCTCCTCTACGTTTCATTTTAGGTACACAATGTTTTAATGAATCATGCAGCAGTTTATATTTCATAATATGCTACTGATCGCTGCTGATTGTTCTTGCTAATCAGACTAGCTTCTAATTTTCCTCATTGTTTCTTGTTCATTTTTTGCAGAGACAGCAGCTGGTCTAGAGAATTGGTGGTGCACTGTGTAGCAGACAAGGAAAGAAGAAGAAAAGAAGGATCTTGGACAGCGCTGTTCACTGAGCCAATCATCACTAGGTGCTTATTATTCTTTCTATTTCTATGCATACCATGTTTCAATGATCTAGTAGCCGATGGTTGAATTTCTCCATTATGATTTTTCGTGTATGATGTTAAAAAATTGCACTTCTTTTCTAAAAGATTCAATTCCATTTGGAGTTCATTTCACAAGTTTTGATTATTTCTCACTTTGCCCAACTTAATGTAATAAAAAAATATGGTATTTAGGCTTGGGGTGGTCGTTTATTTGTACAAGCCGTTGGGTGCCCATTTATTTGCTATTATTTTAGGGCATTTTCGACATAAATTATTTAAGTGCTCGAAATCTAAAAACGCTAGATTTGAGTACAATTTGATTGAACAGTGTGTGCAGGACACGTGTGCTCACAATTGCACATAATCCATGTTCTAGAATTTCTTCACAACCATTTCCTGTGTGGTCATATAAGATCGATGAAACGCTAGGTTTGAGTAAAAATTGATTGAACAGTGTGTGCAGGACACATGTGTTCACAATTGCACATAATCTACATTCCAGAATTTCTTTAATAAGAATGGATTACTGGTTGCAGTGGTTGACTTTATTCGGTTGATTGCAATGACATCTTTTCTTCTGCCACCTAAGCACTATCCATGTCATTATACCCTCCTACCTACCATCTTGGTTTTTGCACTAATTGGTGAAGTCATGAGTCCTTGCTATACTTTTCACTCTATCGAAATTGTTTGCTGTCCATAATTTGAGTAGTGGATACTGTAGTAGATTATAGGATTTGATTTATTGTTTTAATAAATATATATTATGAAAGAAATCCCAGTGCTTCTAAAATATTTTATGGTCTCCTAGTGCCCCTAAAATTAACTACATGTTTGATGGTCAAATAAAATTACCTCACACCTATATTTATTTAGATGAATTATGTGATAATTTCCCATAATTAGAGGATCAATTGACAATAGGTTCTACAAGAAATTAGTGGTGTTTGATTTGTTATGTTGTTAAATTGAATGTTGTTAAATTGAAATTCCATGTACCTAACTACTACATCTCACACTTTACATGCTTGATTGTTTGGCATGATTTTGCTAAAATTGATATGTTCTTGTGCTACTCCATTGTCCTGAATACGCAATCAGCTCGTTTTGACATAGTTAAAAATGGGATTTTGTTAACGTCAAAATTTTAAAAGCCCAGCTATAGATTGGAAAGACGATCGGCTTGAGCGCAGAAATGTCCGATTGCTACAGGGAATAAGCCGATCGGATTGAAGCAAGACTCGGTCCCAGAATAGAAGATTATTCGGATAAGACCGAGTTTGAGGAGCAGCCGTAATTTACGATAGGGTAGTCTATCCTTTTTTATATGGATAGGAAGATTTATAGTTAGTTAGTTAACTTATTTTCCTTTATCTTTGTTAGGAAATAATATCCAATGGTTGTTCTAAACGCGTTAGACTCTGTAAACCTAGGGTATAAATATAAACTTTCTAAAAATATGTAATCATCATCAATCCTTCGATCAATACAACCTCGGCGCATCACCACCCTAGTTTATCTATGCTTTTATCGGTAGGGTCTGGCTCTCGACGTGGGGCTGCATCAGTTAGGTTCGACCTCCAGTGAACGAGTAACTCCCGTCACTATCTCAATATGTCTAGTTCTATCTAAGGCTATATTGGTTAGGTTCGACCTCTTAGGCTGATAGGATGTATCGCATCACATCCGTGTAGGATCTATCAGTCTATTAAGCTCTCTCTGCTATCGTCGATCTTGTGCTGCATCGATTAGATTCGACTTACGAGGCTACTGACGGTAGAATGAGTTTTAGACCTATAGGTCTCAGTACGGCGTTTCATCGGAGTGTTAGCCGATGAGTTATCTATATGTTGTGCTTCACGCCCAGCGTATCGGCTCCACGGCCGATACGCACCAGGTCTACAGAGACTTTTCTTTGAGCACTACGCCAAACGCGTTGGACTTCCAACCGATGCGCAACTGTCCTCATAGAGACGTCCACTCATCGGCTCAGCTAGCCAATGGGTTCGCTGTGCCCTTACTTTAGCATGTTCGATCCGGCGTCCACTATCCCGTTGTCGTTGGCCTCATTCTCATACTGTCTCTGTTAGGTCCGATCTTCGAGATTCGGTGCCAGCGGCGTCGTCACGCCGGGCGACGGGTTTCGTGCTGTCATCTCCATCTTGTGCCTCCATCGGCTTTGTAGCCAATTGATCAGGGCCTCGCGTCTGCTACACCCGAAGGCATTGTATCCTTCGTCGACATCCGCCTGCGTCTGCATCGGCTCTCCAGCCGATGGAAGCGCGCCCTGATTCCTATCGGCGACCAGCCGATAGTAGGAGCCATCTGGATGCGGCCGATAACTAACTCGATCCTATCAGCATCCAGCCGATAGCGAGTGCTCGTATCGGCCCATCGTCCGACTGACCGGTTTGTCTCACCTCCTTGTCAATTGTAGGGTCAAATTGACTGGCACACCCGCACCCACGACTGGCACACCCGCACCCGCACTGTCACGCCAGAGCTGATGTGAAACCCACGACTCCCGGCGCGCGTACCTCGAGCCATGGAGAGAAGCTGACCGATCTGTACTGGAGCTAAGCAGACCTCCCAGGTGGTCGGCGTGCTCGCACCGGGTTTCGGCGCGAACATATTTTTTGGCACGCCCAGTGGGACCGAAGATTTCATTCATCGACTGGAAGCACTCATATTTCATTCATCGACCGGTGAGGTAGAAATCTTCATTCATCAGCCGATTGGATAGGATTTCATTTATCAGCTGGAAAAACTTAAAGACCATTCATCAACCAGTAAGACTGCACAATTGCCTGATTAGAACTTAGAATTTTTACTCATCAACCCAGGGGGCATCTTGTTGTCAATATGTCTAAAGAAAAGGTTGATTCCAAGACATATTCATCCGAAGAAGAAGCCGATGAAGATACTATAGTTCTAGTTACCATGGAGGATCTGAATAAAGACCAGAGACATCATGTAGAGCAGAACATGGACAACTTTTAGAAGCTTTATTTGAAATTCTTCAGTATGACTAAACAAGAGCCGATTCAAAAAGCACAGTTACCAAAATGTGTTTTGATGAAAGAATCAGGCCATTCATCACCAGTGAATTCTCCCAAGCCATTGCAGAAATGTTCAATGAAGCATTTTATCAAGCATTCAGTAATCCATCGGGAGTATGGATGGATACACTATAAGATCTGATCAAGAAGACGATACAAGAATCATCAGCTCAAGAGTCTGGTCAAGATCATGTACCTTTGCCGATAGAGATGAAGTTATCTCAGGAAACTTGGCAAAACAAGATGGACCTATCGACAAACTTGTATCCACCAACACAAGATTGATTTGGGGATCAACAGCAGGAGGTACCTCCAGAGTTCTTTCAGAGTAATTATTATGGAGAGTTTCACAGGCAGAATCAGGTACCATATCCACCTCCATATGATCAGGGAGATATTCTAAGGAAGAAGAATTGGTTAACCAGAATTGTGGACACGGTGAAAGACCAATTTGGTATCAAGCCCAAAGATCAAACAGTTATGTATCGACACCCATATCCAAAATAGTTTGATAGAGTTCCATTGCCTCGCTGTTAAATGATATCAGATTTCTCCAAGTTCTTAGGGTAAGACAATATATCTATAATAGAGCACATCAGTCGATTCTTAGCACAATGTCGAGAAGCATCGGCTGAGAAAGCTCTCAGAGTCCGTTTCTTTCCATTGTCCTTCTCTAGATCGACTTTCACATGGTTTTCGTCATTACCACCAAACTCGATTAAAGGATGGGCCGATCTAGAGCAGTAATTCCATAGATATTTCTTTGCTGTGATTCAAGAAATGAGACTGTCAGATTTGACATCGGTTAGACAGAGGACCAATAAGTCAGTTTTAGAGTACATCCAATGTTTCTAGGACATCAGAAGCCAATGTTATAGTCTTGTTCTGAGCGATGAACAGTTAGTTGATTTGGCCTTCCAAGGGTTGTCGAGTCGCATTAGGTGGAAATTTTCTTACCAAGAGTTCAACAGTTGAGTACATCTGATGCATGTGGTATTGGCTTACGAGAGTTGATTATCAAGGAAAGAGGAGATGTCGAAGCATTGGAGGCCTAAGGAAGAGAATTTCGAAGCATAAGCCTTCATACTGTGAAATTGGGGGGCTTGTGTTAATGCCAAAATTTAGAAAGCCTAGCGATAGATTGGAAAGATGATCGGCTTGAGCGCAGAAGTGTCCGATTGCTATAGGGAAGAAGCTGATCGGATTGAAGCAAGGAAAGACTTGGTCCCAGAATAGAAGATTATCTGTATAAGACCGAGCTTGAGGAGGAGTTGTGGTTCACGGCAGGGTAGTCTATCCTATCTTATATGGATTGGAAGATTTAGTTAGTTAGTTAACTTTCTTAGAGATATTTTTCTTTATCTTTATTAAGAAATAACGTTCGATGGTTGTTCTAAACGCATCGGACTCTCTGTAAACCTAGGGTATAAATATAGACTCCCTGAAAATATGTAATCATCATTAATCCTTCGATCAATACAAACTTGGCGCATCATCACCCTAGTTCATCTAGGTTTTTATCGGTAGGGTCTGGCTCTCAATGTAGGGCCGCATCAATTAGGTCTGATCTCTGGCGAAGGGGTAAGTCCCGCCACTATCTCGATATGTCTTGTTCTGTTTAAGGCTATATCGGTTAGCTTCGACCTCTTAGGCCAATAGGATGTATCGCATTACGTTCGTACATGATCTATCGGTCTATCAAGCTTTCTCTATTGTTGTCGGTCTCATGCTGCATCGGTTAGGTTCGATCTACGAGACTGCCGATGATAGAATGTGCTTTAGGTCTATAGGTCTTAGTACGGTGTTTCATCGGAGTGTTAACCGATGAGTTATCTATACGTTGTACGTCATGCCCAGCGTATCGGCTCCACGACCAATACGCACCAGGTCTACAGAGACTTTTCTTTGAGCACCACGCCAAGCGCGTCGGCCTTCCAGCCGATACGCGCTTGTCTCTAGAGAGACATCTACTCATCAACTCAGCTAGCCGATGGGTTCACTACGCCCTTACTTCAGCACGTCCGATCCGGCATCCACTGTCCCGTTGTCGTTGGCCTCGTTCTCGTACTGTCTTGGTTAGGTCCGATCTTCGAGATTTGGTGCCAGCGGTGTCGTCATGACGGGTGACAAGTTTCGTGCTGCCATCTCCATCTTGTGCCTCCATCGGCTCTACAGCCGATGGATCAGACCCTCGCATCTGCTACACCCAGAGGCATCGTATCCTTCGTCGACATCCGCCTGCACCTACATCGGCTCCTATTGGCAGCGCGCCTTGATTCCTATTGGCGACCAGCCGATAGCAGGAGCCATTTGGATGTGGCCGATGATTAACTCGGTCCTATCGGTAGCTAGCCGATAGCGAGCGCTCATATCGACCCATCGTCCGACTGACCCGTTTGCCTCATCTCTTTGTTAATTGTAGGGTCAAATTGGCTGGCACATCTGTATCCGTACCATCGTGCTGGAGCCGACGTGAAACCCACAGCTCCCGGCGTGTGTACCTTAAACCATAGAGAGAAGCAGACTGACCTGCACTGGAGATAAGTAGACCTTCCAGGCGGTTGGCCTGCTCTCACCGGGTTACGACGCGAACAGATTTTTGATTCCCATTTTACATACGAGTGCCTTCTACACTCTAGCCCAGGGCCGTAGATTGGCCGGTGCAAGATGTGCACCTGATCTGGTCCAAAATCTTTGCTTAGTACTAATTATGTATACTTAATTAGCAGCAGATTAAAAGCCCAATAAACAAAAAGAAGAAAAGCCTAGAAAGATTAGAAGGCCCAATCCCATGCCAGTACGGGACGATTCGTATCTACCGTCGCCGCCTGCTGCCGAAGTGCTGATTCGTCGATCCCGCGTCCAGCCGCAGGACACAACTCACAAACTCACAAACTCCAGAACTCCCCCTTACCTAATCCCAATTTCTAATCTCTGTTGTTTGTAGCAACAAGAAGCAATTTCAGATCGCAGCACCAGCATGTAAAGGTATGTATGTGTCTATTAATTCATGAATTCTTTTCAGCGGATGATAATAGCACTTAAAAATGATGTCTTAGAGTAGATTAAGTATGAAGATATAATTGAAGTTTTCATTTTCTAAAGTACCAAAAGGATTATGCTTTTCAGTATAATATGAGGTCAGTTTTGATTTAGTATGCCTTTACTGTTTTAGCATTAATATTTGATTATTACTAAGAATTGAAAGAAGAACCATATATTGAAATTTTATGCTTTGGTTGTGTGCATTTTCAAATTTTAGGGCCTCGTTATGCGTTTCACATATGGGCCTTTAATTCCTATGTATGGTCCTGCTCTAGCCTTCCATTTAGGCATTTTGTAAGAACCGACCCAACACTTGAAATCCTAAAAAATTGTGTGTCCCAAAGGAGACCTTATGAGTCAATGTTGGATGCTATACTTTGATAAATTGACAAAACTAACAAAATGTGAGGCCTAAAGTGCACTATCCCTATTTTCAACCAAGGTTACTAATATACACTATCCCTATTTATCCCTATTTTCAAACAAGGTTCCTAAAATATACTAACCCTATCTGTTTTGAGAAGAAATGTAGTATACTAAGCACTGCACTTTCACCACCAGATCCCATCGTCTGTATCTGCATATATTATATGAAGCACGGTTGTTGCATGCTATGACAAGTAGAACTAGTAGGTTCAAACTACTTAACTCCAATATATAGTACCTGTGTAATTGATGTCCTCTGTGTCTATTCTACAAATTTGCAATCTGTAGTCGCATTACTTGTCTTTTCTTTATTCTCTTGATAGCTCAATGGCGCCTACAACTATCTCCTGAAAGAGGACTTTCGTAGTTCCTGGATAGAACTTACCTAGGTTTAGGTTATTCAATAGAATTAAGCTACAACATAAGAAATTTACAGATAACATATTCTTTTGTTGTATTATATATATTTAAAAAATTTGACTATCTAGAGTTCGAGAACATATACGGGGCATCGAGTATTGCTGTTAAAGTGGACGTAAAGTTCTGTGCTAATGCACATGGCCAAATGCATATCTTTATGGATAAAGCTGTAAGTTGAATGATGTCTACTAAAACTTAATAAGGTTCTATCCAAATTCCAAGGGCTTTAAGATAAAGGCAATTGCATGTGAACAAAATGTTGAAAGGTTTAACAACCTACCCACTCAAGGACAGTGCTACACCATTCACCAAGTGAGTTTCCAACCAAATCTTGAAGAAGCACTTGAGTTCTAGAACATTGCCAATCCTTTTGAGTGTGTTCTTAGGAAGGACACAACGGTTTTTCAATCCAATTTCCTCCATACCCGTAGCATCTGATGTCATTCGGTGAAGTGTACCAACAGATATTTGTAGGTAAATTTTTGAAGCATCCTATCATATACTAACATCAAACAAAATAAATTCTATGTGATAAAATATATTGTCTAATTATTATTTGAACGAACTAGCTAGAGTGGTTGTGCACTAGGCACAAGAATGTGTTGGGAGTAACAACTGCAGAGTGGTCACCTTAATGGATGCTATGTAACTTCAAATTTATTTGCTAAGTAGGCTACATCTCGTACAAGGTTAATGCTAATGATGTGTTTTCTTTTCACCGTAAATTTGTAACTGGTCAGTTGCTGGCATTTGAGGTAAAAACCTTACTATGCATGCACTAGACCAGTCATTAGCTAATGCCAACAATGCCATGAATAATACCATACACGGTAATTGGTTCTTAATCAACTCTGTCATCCATAAAATATTACATTGTTGAAGTACAATACCTATGAATTCCCTATTTTACAGCAAGAAATTTAGAGAGTTCAATCAAACTCATCCTGCAACGTTTGTTTTGCAAAGCAAGTAGTTCCAATAGTATGTAAATTGCTCATTCATTTACAAATTAACTGAGACATCTATATCCTTTACATAAAAAATGCAGACTTGCGACAGTGTGTGGTGTGACAGGAGCTATGGATCTTAAGTTTGTTCAAAGATATATTTATAACAAATTGGCATACCTTGCAACTATGCTTTGAATGGTCCTGAGTGTGATGGCTACAAGAGCTGTCGGTTCTTAATAATATTTGCTAGAATTTATTCGCAGATACTATATTTTGTGTAACTTGGTTGGTGCTTAGTCTAAGACAGTGTGACTGTGGTTTGCCATGTTATGTACATAACTATGAATATTATGTTGCTTTTAATGGCGAGTGTTAAGGTGCTATGGTTTTAAATTTTAGTGTATTGCTTGGATGTTTGCTGGAATTGCCATGTCATGTACTGATCTACCAATGTAATGTTGGTTTAATAAATGTTGAAAGGCCATGATTATTTGAACATATTGCGTGGGTGTGTGCTTGGAGTTGCTCTAGATTTGTGCCATACAATGACTGTACACACTAGTGCTGAATACGAGGGGCTGATTATTACAAATATTCTTGCCTTTACGCATCAGTGTGTAGCTCTTTTATTGTGTACTGATCTTTGAGTGATAGCTAGCGTAGTTCTGTTGCACACTGCCCCCAGACCAGCAGTAGAACAAGAGAATTCTACACATGGTTTCCAGTTAGAACCAGCTGCATTACATGCATTTGTATGCATTTTTCAGTCCATCCATATTATACACTGATCTGAACTCTAAATGTAGCACTCCATTTGTGACTGATTTACAAAACGGTAGATTTATCATCAGCTGTAGATTAATGCTCAAACTGGTGTCCTGTTTATTTACCAGAAAAAAGGATCATCCTATTGTTATCTAGCGGTTTGGCTCATATACTCAATAATTTGTTTGCAAGTATACAAGTATATGTGGACTGTACAGAAAAGAACTAATGATAATTAAATGGATAAAAAATTATGTGCCTGCTACAACTTAGTATTCACGATGCAAAAAACAAATCATTCATCCAACAACATGAATAAGCTAAGTGCAGACCGCAAGCCATGGACATCAATTGTTACCTTCAGAGCCAAAACAGTTGATTGCCTTGATGTTTTTTCTTTTTTGTAAGAAAATGTATGTTTGTATCCATTAATGATTTCCGCTCATTGTTCAGCAGTAGTCAAGTTATGAAAATACAGTATTAATTGAGACATAAATAGTTAAGTTCAATTGATTGAGATAAACATTAATATTTTGTTTAACCATTTATTTTCAGATCACAAAGGATTCTATCACAAATGTCCCATCCTTTTAAGCCAACCATCATGGAAAGGAAAAGAAGGTTGCAATTTTCCATCCCATTTGTAAGCATTTGAATGCTTCTATAAGTGACATTGGCTAAAACAAGTGTGCAATATGTATGTTTCAACAATAGTTGTCAAGCAACCTATGCGAAAGATACCCCGTGTGAGCATTGTGCAATGTTCTCCTACTAGGTTATTTATACATGGTCCCACTAATTTTGAGTTCCCAAGTCTGATGTCTTTAGACGATGAATATGAGCCTAGCCAATGTCATACTACATGTTTTGTTCCATCAGCATGTACCCTCACCTCGACGCATCTACAAGGGGAATCCTCGAGCGGTATGTGTTTTGTGCACACTTGATATATTATATAGCCAATCAAGCATCTTAGCCTATTATTAACTCAACAATTTCCACATTTTAGGTAGGACCCATGGAACTGGTCTAATTAGAAACATTACCATCTAGACAGGAACCATGTCTCATGCTACAAGCATGACAACAGGGCAGCTTGTGGCAAGTTGTGATCATCAAAGGGCACGTTATGCAAGTAGGATGCCAGAGCAAATTGCAACAAGAAAAACGGAGGCAAGCAAGGCAAGATCAACAGAACTTGAGAAAAGCGGCAAGATGCAACAAACCCAGTCAAGGCTCTATTACCCACAATGCTACAAATGCCTATGCTGCTGTCTCCAACAACCCTGAATCATCTAACCTTGCCTTCCAGAATCTTTCTTAGAGCACTCACCTTCTAGATCCAGTGCTAGATTGCAAGCACTGTCACGCTATTACCGTTAAAATTTGGTAAGCCCAGGGAAAGATTGGAATGACGATCGGTTTAGTAAAGAAGAGTTCGATTGCTATAGGAAAGAAGCCGATTGAATGAAGCAAGGAATGATTTGATCCAAGAATAGAAGATTATTCAAATGAGACCGAGTTTGAGTAGGAGCCCTGGAAATCACGGTAGAGTATTCTATCTATGTAAATCGTATCTTATATAGATATGAAGGTTTAGTTAGTTTATTTAACTTCCTTAGAGATATTTTCCTTTTATCTTTGTTAGGAAATAACGTCCAATGGTTGTTGTAAACGTGTCTGACTCTGTAATGCCAGGGTATAAATATAGACCCCCTGAAATCCTGTAACATATCCTTCGATCAATACAACTTCAGCATATCATCACCCTAGTAGGTTTTTACCAATGGGTTCTAGCTCTCGATGCGGGGTTGTATTGGTTATGTTCGATCTCCGGCGAAGGGGTAAGTCCCACCACTATCCCGGTATGTCTCGCTTTGTCTAAGGCTACGTCGGTTAGGTTCGACCTTTTAGGCAGATCAGATATACCGCATCACGACCGTGCAAGGTTTATCGATCTATCAAGCTCTCTCTATTGTTGTCGGTCTCATGCTGCATCGGTTAGGTTTGACCTACGAGGTTACCGATGGTAAATTGAGTTGTAGGCCTATAGGTCTCTTTACAGTGTTTCATCAGAGCGTTAGCCAATGAGTCATCTATACCCCAAGTATCACGCCCAGCATATCTACTCCTCGGCTGATACGCATTATTCTTCAGAGACTTCTCTTGAGCGCCACACCAAGCGCATTGGCCAATGCGAGCTCCTCTCATCGGCTCAGCTAACCGATGGGTTCGTTTCACCCTTACTTCAGCACGACCGATCCGGCGTCCATCATCCTGTTGCCATTGGTCTCGGTCTCGTACTGTCTCGGTTAGGTCCGATCTTTGAGATTCAGTGCTGGCGACATTGTCACGGCGGGCGACGGGTCTTATGCTGTCATATCTGGAGCAGCATCGGCTATGCAGCCAATGTCTTTTATATGATTCCTTGTCAGTTCACATATTTCATTGGCTTTCCAACCGATAAACGAGCGGTACAGCTTCCGTCGGCAACCAGAAGAGATTGCGTGTGCTTTGCTGTTCTCTAAATACCCTTTGGTGCCTCTATCGGCTCTACGGCCGATGGATCAGAATCTCGCTTTCGCTACAGCCGGAGTCATCATGCCCTTCGTCGACATCTCTCTACACCTTCATCGTTTCCCTAGCCAATGGAAGAGCATCCCAATACCTATCGGTGACCAACCGATAGCAGGAGCCATCTAGATGCAACCGATGACCACCTCGATCCTATCGGTGGCCAGCCGATAGAAAGAGCTCATATCGGCCCATCGTCTGACTGACCCATTCGCTTCACCTCCTAGTCAATTGCAGGGTCAAATTGACTGGAGCCGAGCAAACCTCACAGGCCCTAGCATGCGTACCTCGAGCCATAGAGAGAAGCCAACCGGCCTGCACTAAAGCTAAGCAGACCTCCCAGGTGTCGGCATGATTATCCAAGACATTTTTGGCATGACCACATGCAAATAAGTTTTAGTATGAGTTAGATAGATTCTATTGCTAGAATGGGAAAGTTTAGCTTTCAATGTTGGAGCCTCTAGAATAGCTTCAAAAGCTTTATACAAATGTCGATCCTAATGTGCATCATTTCAAAAAATATTAGATACTTCAACTCACATTTTTCTTTTACTACCCTTGGAGTGAGCATGATAGTGAGTACTCCAATATTAGGTCTAGGGGGTACACGTCCTAAGCCCATGGCTAGATATACCATAATGTACACTCTTTTGGTCCAAGTGACAACAATCTGAGCCATTTGTAGCTATACTTCTATGATGATGATCCAAGCCTGCAACATAGGTTATGAAATTCCTTGAACCTAGATCAGGATGTCATTAGAAGCTTGGTGAGCATACATAGGGATAACCTCTACTCTAAAATGCTTAGGAGTCTAGGCAGAGTTGAAGATCTTGAGGAATATCATGTTACTTTGAACATAGATATGAAGTTAGACCAGTAGACCCATAATAGGCCAATATCATTAGAAGTAGTAGTAGTGTGGATTGAGGGGAACGATATCCTGAATCATTTTGAATGTAAGGTCACTATTTATGGCAACCATAATACGAGACAATCCATATTCCCTCATGAAAGTTTCTATGATCCCCTATCATACCCTCTTTACTTTCTAAAAGGGTAGCTTGGTTTTCATGCTAAAATCCCAAAGAGAAATGTTCCATTGTCTCTTGTCCAACTATCTCACTGCAACAATCACCATGATCCTGGTAATTCCCATATAACACCAAATATAAGTTAATTGCTCATGTATAATGTTATTTATACTTATATTTGCTTACTTATGTTACTATAGACACCAATAGTTGGTTGTGTGCCTCGATGAGACAATACTATTGCTACAAGTTATAGATGTGTCTGATCTTCAACATAGTGTTGCACGGGAAGCGTCTGTTTCAAAAATTTGCGGTTGACACCTACATAAAGGTGGAAACAACCAAATTTAATTTCATCTGTGATAAACAGGGCGAGTTACGCATGGATCTGTATCAAGGAGTAGGGGACATTATTACTTTTGGAGAAGTCCATGCAGGAGCTATTGGCAAATGCAAGATACTCTTGGCAACTTTTATAGGTGGTCATAGGGACATGCAATAGATTCCATGATGCTATGCCCTAGTTCGAAGGTTTAGTAAACCTGATATCATCCTAACCATGACTTGTAACTGTAACTAGGAGGAAATAGTTAGAGAGCTTGAGCCTTGCTAAACACCGCAAGATCAACCTAATCTTGTTGTGTGGGTATTCAGAGCGAAGTTAGAAGACTTCAAGGTACAAATCTTTTAAAAGTAGATTCTTAGGGTCATTGTTGCACATGTCTATGTTGAGGAGTATTAGAAAAGAGGCCTGCCTATGTGCACATGCTTCTTATCATGGCATGTGGATATAAGTTGACTTGCCTAGAGCAGTATGACCGTGTATTCTCTAATGAGATACCAGACATTGATAAATATCCTAAACTACACGTATGGTGGTCAAGCACATGATGCATGGTCCATGTGGACCACTTAGTTCTGGCAATATATGCATGCAAAATGGTAGATGAAAAAGCCACTACCCGTGGCAATTTAATGAGATGACTCTTCAAGGGAAGGATTCATACCCCATCTACATGAGAAGGAATGATAACCGTTGTGTAGAGGTTCAAAAGGAATTGTTGGACAACAAGTGATTTGTACCATGCAATCCTTATCTATTCAGAAGTTATGTTTTCCATTTTAATGTCGAGGTTTGCTCTAATATCAAGGCGGTGAAGTACCTCTTCAATTATCTATATAAGGGGCATGATCAAGCCTCTATTGGTATTGGTGGAGATTGTAATGTTAATGATCGAAATAAGGTCAGTGAGTATAGGGAAGCAAGATAGGTTACCCCACTAGAAGCTTTATAGAGGATCTTCAGCTTCGACCTATGTGAGATTTCTCCTTTCGTGTGATAGCTACAACTTCATCTCCCAAACATGCATCATTTGTCATTTACTGAGGAAGAAGACATTCATCAAATACCTAATCAACAAGGTGACTCGCACACTATGTTAATCACCTATTTTGAGGCAAATAAAGAATTCCCATGGGCTCAAAGCATATCGTATAGGGATTTTCCAAAATTTGTTGTTTGGTTGATAGATAAAAAGAGGTGGAAAAAATGAGACGAACATTTTCAAGTTGGGCATATTGTAGATACTAATCCATTCGTGGGAGAAATGCACTACCTTATGGTGCTTCTAAACCATGTGGTGGGCGCCACCTTATTTGAAGATTTAAGAATAGTTGATGGTGTTGTTTGGCCAACCTTTCATGAAGCTGCTGAGAAAAGGGGTCTTATTGAGGCCGACAATACCATCAATAAGTGCCTAACCAAGGCTGCGGTATTTCAGATGACTTCATCACTTCGTAGGCTTTTTGCAATGATATTGGTTTATTGTGAGCCTAGTGATGTATGAGCACTTTGGGAGAAGCATCTAGAATCACTGTTGGATGACTATAGCCAAAACTAATAGTGCTGCCACATAGTTGAGCAAATGGTGCTATTAAATATTAGAGGTATGCTTCAGTTAATGGGAGAAAGATATACAATGTTTCCTTTTCCTATGATCGAAGAGGTGCATGACACATCCGTTGGTGAATTTAGAGAGATCATTGAGGACCACAATTAAACTTGACCAAGATCAAGTGTCACTATGCATGTCTCTAAGTCGAGAGCAAAGGTATGCTTATGATCTAATATTAGCCTCAATGGATAGTAGCAATGGAGGGGTATTCTTTGTGGATGGCCTAGGAATGACCAGAAATACATTGCTATACAAAGCATTGCTTGCAAAGGTCTGAAGTGAGGGAAAGATAGTCATAGCAACAACAACATCAGGTGTGGCTACATCCATTAGGTCTGGTGGTAGGACCGCATACTTGAGATTCAAAATACCCTTAAACATACAGAATAGTGTTGTATGTACCTTTACGAAATGGAGTGGGACAACCAAGCTACTTCAAAGGGCCACTCTTATTTTATGGGATGAAGCCTCTATGAGGAAGAGGCAAGCAATTGAGGCACTTAACAAGAGCATACGTGATATTATGGAATAGGAGGATCTCCCATTTGGTTGAAAAACAATTGTGTTAGATAGGTTCTTCCAGTTGTAAGGAAGGGAACAAGAGCACAAATAACACATGCAACACTATGCAAGTCTTGCTTATGGGTAGTATATGATAGATGAAGCTCACTCATAATATGAGAGCTCAGTCAGATTTGTGGTTTTCAGACTACCTTCTACGTGTTGGGAATGGAACTGAGGAAGCGATAAAAAATGATTATGTGTGCTAGACATTGATAGTGACACAAATAATGATGTCCTCATAAGTGATATCTTTCCTATGTTGGCATCGAACATTTCTAATCCAGGTTACATCACATCGTGAGTGATCTTATCAACTCTAAATGAGTATGTTCATAAGATAAGTATTAAGATGATTGAACAATTTCCTAGTGAGGAGATAACATATCATAACTTTGATCGCATAGAGGACGACCCGTACAACTACTATCCTCATGAGTTTCTAAATTGTCTTATACCAAACGAATTGCCTCCACACACTCTTAAACTAAAAATCAACTTGGATCTAGCAAATGGATTGTGTAACAAGACAGGACTGGTTATTCGTTCCTTTCAAAAGAATGCATTAGATACTGAAATTGTGGTAGGACAACATATAGGGAAGAGGGTTTTTCTACCTCAAATACTTTTATATCTGTTTGATGATGATATGTTCCCTTTAGGTTTAGAAGGAAGCAATTTTTAATCAGATTAAGCTTTGCCATAACTGTCAATAAGGCTTAAGGGCAAACAATTTCAAATGTTGGTGTCTATCTACTAGAACCAAATTTCACATAGGGACAACTTGTGTTGTGCTTTCTCGGGCCACATCAAGGTGTAATTTAAAATTACTCGCTGCACTAGAAAAGAGCAAAGCTATTAGTGCGATTAGCATGTATTCCAACAATATATTCTATAAGGTTGTGCTAACTTCTTAGACCTCTTCGTGTGATTGCTTGTTCATACTAAGACATTACATTGTAATATTGAATGATCTGTTTATATTATTTTTGTCTTATTTATTACAAGTATGTACGGATATGGAATGTTTTCTATATAATTCTTTGTACATATTATTCACTTCATTATTGTCTATTTTTTGTTTATATCTCTTTGTGTAGATATTTGAAAATCTTAATTTTTGTTGGTTATTTTGGTATGATAAAAAAAAAATTCTATTTGAGAATGACAAATGTTTTACTATCAAATGTAGTTTTGTAGCAACGCACAGACATTTAACTACTTAGATTTTTTTAAAAATTTTACTTTCTAGATTGAAATAGCTTCATTGCTAACTCGTTGGGCCTAATAGTTGGTTTTGCAAAGTAATTTGGGAAGTAGGATTGAAGATAATATGATTTGCATGTGGGTTCATGTATTGTTAACCCTTGTTTGGCATAACTCCGGTTCCAAGAATTTTTGGAGCTAAAAATTTATTAGCCATACAAATCTACACATTTAGATATGCGATTTCATTGACAATATTTGGATGAATCATTTTTGTTCTATTTTAGATGAAATATGATATTCTAAACCAATATAATTTAACTTACAAACATTAAATCCTATGGAATCTACCATCTAGAGCTGTGCTAAATAGGGCCTTAGATTAAATTTCTATCAACAAACTACTCCTCTCTCTCCCAAACTTTTGATAGTGTATATATTCTTTCTGGAATTAAGTTCAAACACGACCTACATTAGTCTTTATTATCCCCTTTTCTTCTAAGATCCGAAAACAGTACAATATGTGAATTTCCATCTTGCAACCATTGTTTTTTTCATGTGGCCATATATAGATCACTTTATATTGCAAAACAATAATATAACAACACCGGTACGTAAAACAATTTTAAAAATACACTAGTTGCCAGGGACAATTAGACCTATTACCATGAATTATCACTTCTATTCATCATTGCGACCTCTTACGGACCACCATTATTCAACTTGACATACCACCGTGGCGTAAGTCAAAGGTATAAATAGAGCTTTGCCACCAACAGCAGGCCTATCATCACTCCATATGATTCACAAGACTGACAGTGATTGGTATTTGACCATGACGAATAGCCGTTACCACTCCCTTATCAAAGTTATCGCAAAAGTTCTTTTGAATTCTATTAAAATTTACTACTATGCACTAATCAATAAAGCAAATAACGGTGAACATTGTACGTTTTGGTCAGTTTTGGACCTGGTAGGGATGCAGTATGCATGCAAGTTGGCAGCCGCTTGCCCGCATACTAATTCGTTTTTCATCCACCAGTACAAAAGTGGATGGAGTATGAAACTATAACTAATTTGTGATTAAGCAAACTTCAGAACCCGCATACCTGCCCTGCTAGTATCCCTAGAACGTAGCCAACTGCCTCGTCAGCGATTAAAGCGGCATGTTGTCATCATGGATAAAGCGTACCGGTAAATAAGGATTGGATATTATTTGATCTAATTTAAATTCGTCTAAATTGAATTGAGGATATGATAACATCTGACAGCTACGTAGTTAGATTCGTATGTGGACATAATATGGATAATATCCATTGGATATAGACTAACCTAACTTTTCAATCCATTTATCTGCTAGTCAATTTAGTGTATAATCTGACATCTTCAGCCCATAAAACAATTGATCGCAAGCCCATTAATAGCCCAAGCCTAATCCATCCATTAACATATCTGCCTAACTCTCTGTCTTCAGTGTATCTGCTGCTTTACTTTTCACATCGCCAACTTGTCTTAATCCGATATATTTTTAACAAAAAAAATCTCTAGTTATCATTTGCGCTTCGCTGGTTTACTTGATGACTAGCTGCATTGCATAAGCAGGGCAATTATGGCAAGCCCCTCTCTAGCCGAGAGATATAATATTATATTTTTTAGAAATTTTAGTAATATTTGTTAGTTAGTCTAAGATAATATATCTTAGAATACCTAGAGTTATTAAAAGATTTAAGAGACAGCATGCTGTATGTAAATATCGACATATAACACACAAATTATTTTCAGTCAGAAATAACTTATAAACCTTTTAAAAATAACTTATGAAAGATTATATTTAAAATTTTAGTTGGAAAAGTTTTTTAAAAAAACTAAAGAAAATCTCATACGGTTGCAGACTCGCAGCCAGCCTGGCATTCCAATTGAGCCAGATGACAGTTGTCTCGCACGGTCCACACAAATCCCCGTAGCCAACCATTCCATGGCCGTCGTCCTCCGAGCATCCACGCTTCTCCCCCAACCCCTCCCTTCCTCCTCTTCCTCCGCCTCCTCCCAATCCAGGAGGAGCTCCCCAGTCGGATTCCCCGCCGCCCCGCTTCCTCGGGCATCTCGCAGGACCAGCTGCTGCTGCCATGGCGGCGGGGGCGCCACGAAGAGCGGCCTCGTCGTTGCAAGAGGAGGGAGGAGGAGAGACCGGGTCGCTTGCCTTCCCACGAAGGAGGAGGAGGTCGGCGTGGCGGGAGACAAGGAGGAGGAAGTGGAGGGGGAGGACGGGTACCTGGTGAGGGAGACCGGGTGGGGGGTGCGTCGGATGGGGTGGGTCGGCGAGGAGATGCGGCGGGTGGCGCTCGTCCAGGCGGAGGCCTTCCACGTCCCCGTCGCGCTCTTCAACGACTTCTTCTTCGATTTCTTCAAAGTATGCAGCGTCGTCCTCTTGTGCTTTCCACTCAATCAGACATAATTCGATATTCTTGTTCAATCACAGAATTAGTAATGCGCAGCATGTTGTTGTTGTTGTTGATGATAATGATGTTTGTGCCCTGTGTTGGTCAAGATTAGGCAGAGGTGCTGTCGGCGCTCATATACAGGGTGAGGAATTTGCCGCCTGACAGGTGATGTTCCTCTTCTTTGTTGTAGTAGGATTTTGATTTGAATGCTTAAGCCTGATTTTGATTACATGCCTTGCTACACCAATTGTAGGGGATGGGTTGTGCATAAAGTAAACTTGTGTCCTAACCTATCTGAATTCTGAAATTCTTCTGAGATAAGCATATGGAACTAAAGCTCTTAACATTTAATTACATTTGACAAACTATGCTCACTAATTAACAAGCTTCTCCGGGACTAAATTACAGCAGTTCTGATGACAGTTCTAGGCAGTTGTAATCGAGATAGATCAGTCGTTTTTTTAACTTTGTACAGGTAGTAGATTTCACCATTTCTGTTAAGTATTGTTGTATATTGTTTCTTGAAGAGAATTTTCCCAGCTTTTATTGCAAGCCAGATTAGTTTGTTGCACCATACTCTGAAACTTGACAAACTACGTTACATGAATCATGAAACAGATGAATGTAGGCAGCCACAAAAACTAAAAATACCCCTATTAAAGAATGCCAACTCACTCTAAGATCAAGATGTCTTTACCTGTAGAGTGCCAGTAATCTAGTCCTTCAAGAAGGCATTTTGAAAATCACCCTTCCTTCCTGTGCACAGCTTCCCGTAGCAGCACCTCCACTGTTGCATGTCAAAAGGCATTTTGAAAACTAACTATTAAGGGCCTGTTCATTTTGGATGAAAAACAAAGGATTTGGATTCCTAAGGATTAATTCATATGAGTGTCATTTGATTTGTAGGAATGAAATATAGGAAAACCAAAGAAAAATTTTCTTTCTTACAAGTTGTAGAGAGAACATGTAGGAAATTTTACATCCACTCAAACCTCTTAGAAAATTCCTATGGATTGATGTGTGCATGCATTCCTATTCCTCTACTTTTCCTATTTTTGTGGGTTGAAATTCTTCCAAACCGAACAAACCCTAAGTATAGAGCCATGTTACTATCTGGTTTTTGAGGAGCTTATTGTTGTCATCCCTCTTGCTTTAGCAGTAGCAGCAACTAGGATTAGTTAAAATAATTGACATACAAAATAGTTTTGGCTCTAGAAATTTCATTGAGTGCTGATTAAGTTAAGCTGATCGTGGTCTTGTTAGGTACGCATGTTTGGTAGCAGAGGAAGCCGATGTGGCCAACCAGCTGTCCCAGGTGCCCTATGAGAAAATTGTTGGTGTGGTGGACTGCACAGTTCAGGATGAAGACGACATCCTTAAGAACCTCCAAGATGTTGATGAGTACCTCTATGTGTCAGGAATCGCGGTGTTGCCATCATTCAGGTGATTAGCATCTCAGCTAAAATTCAATCACTTGCTTGTGAAAGTTTGCTAATATATTAAACTATGATTTCTGAATTTTTGTATCCTCTCTGCAGGAGGAGGAAGGTAGGGACTGCGCTGCTGAAAGCCTGCGAGGCCCTGGCACTCCAGTGGAGGCACAGATTCATGGCACTGAGGGCTTACGAGGATGACGATGGAGCTCGAGGCATTTACTCCAAGGCAGGGTACAGGGTGGTGTCAAGGGACCCTGGCTGGGTCACCTGGGTGGGAAGGAGACGGCGTGTTCTGATGATAAAGGCGCTGCCTAGTCATGATGATCAATTAGAACAGCAATGACATGTTTCTTGGCCTAGCCATGCATCGATCCCTGTAAATGTGTCACTTTTTCTGTGAGTATGAGTAGTGCTTATGTATGCATATTTTTGGGGCAATTTGGTTCATGTTTTGTGTAGCATAAATCAGTATAGGTGAATGAATGGCTATTAGCAATGCTGATCTTGTTTCCAGTGTCACAAGTCCATCCATTTACATCTTGTTGCCAATTGAGATTATGGGAGAGGAAAATCATTCGACTGTGAACTAGCAATCATTTTTAAACCAAATCAACTTGGCTTTTTTGGGGGATGTTAGGACAATTTATTTTCCTTGCCCATCCTAAGAATTGGGTCTAGCAGAAACCTTAAGAGGGTTTATGTGGATTTTTGCTTGCACTGTTGCTACGCATCATTCTCAGCTTCCTTCTTCCAGTGTTGTGCTTGTGCATAATTACTAACACATCGCTGGGCAATTCCTTATTTGCTATCAAAAGATTCGCTCGATCCCTATAATTTGAGTGGCATGTGAGGAATTTATCTTATGTTGAGCATTGGGCCTTTTAGCTTTGTATTGGACCCTAGCACACTTAACTTATGAAGGAATTTCAACGTTCTTTTGGCGTTTTGGTTTGTTTATTAATTGCTTTCTTCTTAAAGTTAATCATCGATCGTGAGATCATTGATTCATTGTCTAGGGTCCCATATCTTAGAATTAGGTGATTTGGGGGTGGTCTTAGACTATTTTGGTTGCTGTTACTGTTTTATCTTTTGAAAAACTCCTATTTCTTATGATAGAAGTCTAATAGCTCGTATTTATCGCTGAGTGTCTGTAGACATGAGTGTGTACACGGGTGTATATGAGCACATGGTTTTATAACGTGCCACGGAAAAAAAAAGTGATTCGCTAGGCCATTGTGTGTTCTACTCATTGAAAGATACGGCTCCAGTTTCATTTCATCAGTAACAGTGAGATAGGGTCATAGGGCAAAGGGTGTTCGATTTGAAACGAAATAAAGAAAAAGGGTGGGGGGGGGGGGGGGGGTGCAATTGCCTGGGCCCGGGTGTAGTCGGCCCAGACTGGGCTATAGAAAGGCCATCACTTCCACCAGCCCAGCGTAATTGGTCTCTACTCCTCCCGTCTCCTCGCGAGCTCGCCCACCGTGCCCGCCGCCGACGCGCGCGAGCAGCGTTTCCGTCGGCGTCCTGTTGCTTCCGCCGACGGTGAGGTGAGCACCCGTACCTGCGCACCTCCTCTTTCTCATCCCCCCCCTCTCTCTCTCTCTACACCCACATCACTACCTTCTCTTCTAGATCGGGAAGCTTCTCTCTTTGCAGGTTTAACCTTAGTACCAGTAACAGTTTGTTCCCCAAAAAATTTTGGGGGTTCAATTGAACAACCCCTTGCCCCACAGATAGGTCCTCCCCTGGAAGACCTAGGTTATGATGCCACGAACCCTGGCTTTCTTGTATTTCTTGGATAGTCGTCAGCTAATAACCTTGCGACGCCATGAGTGCTGCTTTGGTTTGCTCAGACTGTCGTGAACAATCAATCTAATCCATGTCTTTTTTTTTCTGTAATGAATAGTCAAATCTTTCTATATTCTGTGCTATTTTTTTTGTACTTGGTAGTGGAGTGCTGATAGAATTTGTTTTTTGTCCTGAATTTTAGGGGCTCTTGTCATGGCCGATGAAGCAGCAACGACATCACCTGAGGCATCTGTGGAAGGCAAAGTTCATCGCATCTTCTTGGATTTCATGACCAAGTAATAAGTCTGATCTTGGTGTGATATACCTTTTGCAGTAGCTGAGGTGTATTATGGCGTAGATACTAAGATCAGTAGCAGTGAAAACAACTGAATTTGTGATGTATTATTTCAAAATCAGTGCACATGATTTGAGTTTATGTATTCTGACACTTTTTCTGTGACTACTGACTACAGCAAAACTTGCTTGAACGTATTTAAGTCTTATGCAAACACTGCATAGTCTTTTTTTTAATTCTTTGTGTAATATTTCTAGTTGAATATTTCTAAATTAATTGTGAGAATTCATGCATACCTAATTTTATCGGAGTCTATGAGATACTGTTATGTGGTTATGTTCCTTGATTTTCTTACACTGGCAGACATTTTCATTAAACTGTTTCTTTCTCGTGGCTGTAAACTTGTGGAAATACATAAGCACAATTGTTATTCCTTTTAGGGTTGCACAGTATGATGAGCTAGTTGATGCAGGAAAAAAAGCTCTTCTGAAGTTTCATCAAGAGCTAGGTGAGTTCATTTCTTTTTCCCTGAAAAGCTTCATATCGGCCAGTTCAATTTTCTCTTTTCTCTATTTTTGGATCTAAAATTCTTAAGGTTTCACCTGATCTTCCATCGGATGTTTCATTTCTAAGTCTTCTCAAATTCTATTACTGTACACAATTACTTATTCCAGAAATTCCCCATGTTGGTGAACACTACTGAAGTACTAATAGTTTTGGGCTAGGTTGGGATCTGTTCAAAATTCAGTCCTAGAATAGACCAGGGCTTTCAGTTTTTCAATGAAAATAAGAAAATGTATAGTCCCCAGCATTTGACCTTACTAAGACTGTCTTAGGTTAAGTTTTATACTAGCTTTCTTGGTTTGTAAATTGGAAGTAAACAGTATTCATTTTGCCACATTCTTTTGTTTCAACATTTTATGTGTAACATCATATTTTATTTCAGCTCTACCTTACAATAGCTGTGCTGCTATTTGTTGTATCATAGAGGTTGTATTTACTGAATTAAATTTCTGTTGCAAGCTTGTATGCCATGTAGTTGTTTACTGAAAGTAACATTTTTTAGCAAACAATTTATTCTGCAAATCTAAATCCTGCCCATGGATATCTGATTCATGTTTATTCTACTACTCGCATTATTACATGGATTCCATGTGAAATCTCACTGTGGAAAACTTAAATTTGTATTTGTTGTCTGCAAACTGCTAAACCCTTTTCTTAATCTTTTTGAAGAATGCTGATAAATATTGCACTGCTCACTATTAAGTTCTGTAGTTACAGTCAACCTGAATGCACTCAACTTATTTCAGAACATTTTCGGAGACCAAAACTCGTCACAGATTCAAGTGCCATAAGTGAGATACTTAAGTCTAACTACAGTGAGAGAATGAAGTCTTATCTTGAATCTGGCTGCACCCATCACGTCGAAAGCATCCAGAACATGAACCAGAGTAAGTCATAGATCTTTTTCTGTATTCAATCATCACATTTCCTATTGCTACCTATAGGCCATTAGTTATCATTTGTTTGTTGTAACAATAGTTCTAATGCACAGCAGATTCTGTGGAAGTGTGTGTGTTTTCTTTGCTTCAACAGTTGACCATCTTTGATCCGTTACATATTTTGTTTCTATTTCGTCATAACTCAATGTTCTTTTTCAACTGTCTATTTGACAACAGTTTTTGTTGCAGTACATTCTTGCCAGGAGAAACTTACCAACCATATAAATAAAGGTAGGTTCATATTTCTCAGTTGCACCACCATAATGACATCTTACTTTGTTATCCTTTATTTTCAGAAATAGTTTTGCACTTCTGCTAATTTGTTGTATTTGTAATAGAACTATTGATAAGGAGAAATTAAGTAATTAGCTGTTTGGCACAGCATTTAGTAGTGTGCGGCCTTTCCTAGTTTTCTCTCTACTTTTATTCCCCTGAGCATTATGGAACATGTGCAAAACTTACAATGGTTGCATTTTTATCAGTGCCAAGCCATCTTAACTTTTCATGTGCACATGTTGAATATATTGGTTCTAAATGCTCATGCTAGTGATACATTACTAATAATCTGTTATAGTTTTCTATGCATTCATCTTCAGTTTATGTTTTTCTCAGCCAAATTATTGCTTGAAGAACTCCAGTTTCTGGAGGAAGATGTTTACAGTACTACACTAACAGCCTGTCTGAGTTCTTTAAGACATACGGATGATTGCCCTGATGATGGTAGTCTCAGAAATGTTTATTCTGAGGTGGGCATTCTATTTTTAGTATTATTAGCCCCTGCATTGGTTCTGGCTTTCAATTCTGCAAAAATGATATGGCTGATAAGAATTAAAATAATGGTCACTGAAAGAAGTTAAGAGTAAAAGATATGACCGGATTTTTTGTTTAGCAGGATGAACAGCAACCTGGAGATTTGCTGGACAGAGCAGTGTCTTGTGCAAGTGTGACGGTCCTGGTTCACAATATGTTAAAACTAGATTATATGATGCAGGTTAGCAACACGAGCATTTGCATTTAACTGAGTTTCAATTTGATTGCGTACCTTTTCTTCTCACAAAAATTATACCACTTTTCAGGAAAAGATTGTTAAGGCATTATGCATTAAAACATCATCATCAGAGCTAGAGGGCTACTGTCAAATGTGGGATTTGCGGCCATACATCGATGACAATGTGATGCAGCTTGCGTGGCAGTTTGTTCCTTAGAAGGTCCAAAAGCACCGGAGAAGATGAACAGAAGCACACCATGGTGGCAAGCAGGTGATTTTCCTGCGAGCAGCAGTCATGATGCTACTACATGTCTGCATGAGCAGCAGCGGTAGCCACTAGCCAGTAGGGTTTGCCTCCCCATTTTGCTTGTCAACATTGAGTACTGGATCAACTGATGATCTACCAATGTGCATTCGAATGGATTTGTAGATATGTTTATTGGGATACTGCCGATTAAATTTTGGGTATGGAGATAATGTTTGTTTTTTTTTGGCGAAGCTGTAACGAGTCATGGATATGCCAGCAAAAGTTGTTTTGATCATGCGCTCGGTTGCATCAAAGTCCTGAAACAAGTTATGGGATATACGAGAAGTCAATAAAAAAGTGCAAATTTGAATAGTAGATGATAAAAAGAGCAAAATGAAGAAACATTTCTGCGTAAAGTTGAGTTAAATCTGCATATAATTTCAGTGAAATTTGTGAGAAAACAAGGAAAAAGTGCAAATTTGAAATTTATAAGAATAAAGAACAGCAAAATTTGAAAATAAAACGTGGTCTGCAGTATTCGAACATGAGCTAGTCATGCCCGATAGCCACTCCGACACGAACACCTCTTGTTACGATTTTTTAAAATTTCTATACAGTACTTTTCGTTAAGACTGTCCGATGTCCCCACTCCGTACGTGCGTGGCACAAGCAGCTGCAGACGCCATGGAGACCTCCTCCTCCGATCCGCCCCCTAGTCCTCCCCTCCGCCGCCGCCAGCGCCGCCTCATCTTCGACCGCCGCTACGGATTGATGTACGTACGGTCACACCACGATCTCCCCCCCAACTCCTTCTCATTGCCCTCTCTCTCTCTCTCCCTCTCCCTCGCTGGGTTGTGTTTCCTCGTGCTCACCCCGCTCTTGGTTTCCCCCGGCGCAGCTTCGACGAGTGGACGGACCCCGCGGACGCCGCCCTCGCCGGAGGCAGGGGGATGTAAGTACTCCGACACCGTCCATCTTCGTCACGTCGGACCAAAATCCTTTTGTTCCTCTCGAATTTCCCCCAAATCTTGAAGCTTTCGCCACGCGTTTCAGGTTCTGCGTGCTGCCGATGGCGCGGTCGCTTGTGGACGTCGCCGTGTCCTCGGTATACATCCGTCTCGTTGGATAGATTTGGAAAGAGGAGGTGGATTTGTCCTTGGTTGTTTTGTGGATTGGAGAACCTGACGAGCTGAGTCCCTTCATTTGGAATTCCTGAGATAATCTGATTGTGTGGTGCTCAAATGAGTTTTTCATTAGTTGCCTGGTGAATCTGGCAATGTCACTCGTAATTTGTTGCTAGTTGCGTATAGTTAATGGGATTGTGCTTAACCCAATTGTTTGTTTGGGTGTAAGTAAATAATTACTGAGTTGAGTTGCTGGCTTGGGATTTTGTATTTTGTTGTTCAGCTGTGTAAAATTGTTGGACAATTGGCCATATTTATGTTTACAGCGTAAGTAGATAAAGGTCATTCCTTTAATTGTTGCCAAATAATCATGTTTACTCCAATCTTATCAATATCTGACTATCTGAGGGCAATTCTTGTTATTTTTTCAGGTTGCCTATGCAGCAGATTCAGTTAACCAAATTCTTAAGCGTTCCGAAATTTCATCTTCTGTAGCATATCTTCCTCCCCTAGCATTGCCGAGGAACAGCAAACATGGTTTCGCGAACATGAACATGTTGGAGTCATAGTTGATACAAAGCTAATACCCTGCAGAACTTAGTGCAGCTTGGAGTGTATCAGCACCGATGGCCATTGATTGACAAGGCGTGGTATCCCAATTGAATACTTAGGTTCTGTGTACAATACGTTAGTTCAGATTTGGAAATGTCAAATTCTTGAAATGTTATATCAAGGAGCCCTTTGTCTGACTCTTTTCCCTCCTTTCTGAAGAAAGCATGAAGCTCTAGTATGTTGAAATTGGTGCCATATTAGCAATAAGGTAAAGTTTTGATAAAATCATGCCATGAGTTTGTTGACAGGTCGGATTTCACCTTCATAATGAGTATTTCTAGTTTTGTTTTCTAATTCAACATGAGGGAGGCAGACAACCCCACATATTACTGTAAAGTTTGGCTGCAATGTTATAGGAAGTTCAAAATGGTATTCTGTTACCCTCGGTTTCTGTCTTGCACTCTAGGTGAGCCGTGTTGCTATAGATGACCAGTTGCTATGCCTTCCCCACCTGATTCTTCTGATTAGTAAACAGTGAAACCACTTGAACATGGAAAAAGTGCGTGAAAATGTACATGAAGTGGACGTTTAGCTTAACTGATTAGGCCTTGTGGTCAAACCTATCCTATCTATCCTATCTACTTAGTTCAAACTCTAGATTTAACATAGATGCTTGTATTTACGGTTAATTTCATATTTACGGTTAATTTCTAGTAGTGGTAGGTGATGTATCTGTCGTCGACAGTGAGACACTTGTAGTGAATTCGTCAATATTAAAATTAAAATATAGTTGATCTAGTGTCCGAATATGCTTATGGGGATAGAGTGTGCATATGTGCGTTTATAGGATGTGTTTGAAGAAAAAAGAGTCAACAGTGCAAGCAATTGGAATAAAATGACAACATAATTAAATATTGGTGTATCTGGAGAATTGCAAAGTTGAAACAGGTGGCTCAGTTATGATATGCGCACAAATTTTATACTATTGTAAGGACTAATTTTATAATGATTCATTCTACTGAAAATAAGAATGTATGACCCGAAGGAATGTTGTTGGAGATTAACCTTTACTATTTGGATCAATTGAGGCAGTTATTAAATATTTTTTAGTATCACCAAATAATTCCTATTGGTTGACTTAGCTAAACTGTACCTGATTTTGATGGCTTTTCAATTTTATTCTGTTGCATTTACCAGAAGGGAAACTCTCTTGATCCTTTGAGGGGACATCTCTTATTTCTCTAAGTATCATATAAACAGCTACGAAAAATTTTGAAAATATTTGACAACGTTCATATAGAATACATATTCCATTGCATAAAATTTTAAGTCTAAAACTCAACTCTTCAAGCCGAGAAATAAAAAAAGACAAACACAATATATGAACAGTACATGTACCATTCAAACTCAAATTTGTCTTTTTTTTTCTAAATATGCAGATTGATCTTAAAGTTGAAATATGGTATAGAATTTAAATATTGTCATAACCATTTTTATTTTCTGATATCAAGCCTGGGTTCTTTATCCGAGGATTAGTCCTCTAAAATTCTAAAATGTGGTTGATGCTTTATGGATGAGCAGGACAGATTCCTTTAACTCCTTTACAACTTGGATACTAGCCAATCTCCTGCTGACTTCTCTTTCTCCACGTAAAAGGTAATGCTTGCAAGTACGTTTCAGCAATAAAATGAGACATCTCAGTTTGCTACCACATCTCCTCATCTACCAGTGTACAGCACTCTAAATTTACTAGTGAACCGACCACAATATGTAGACACCAGATGCCTAGTCATTATTGTGATCTGGGAAGCACTAGTCCTACATTAATTGATGGATTATTGTTGCCGAAACTGATCGTATATATATAGCTAACTAGCTAGCGGCTGAGGAACGACTGATAGTCCAAGGATGTATAGACTTGTTCCCAAAATATTAGAGAGGTTCTTCACGATCCAACATGAGCTTGCTGCTAACTAGACATTGAGGAACTGATAGTCCAAGGATGCATAGATTTGTTGTTTCTTCAACCTACCACCCGATCTTTCCTACCGAGCATGTCCAAGTCGCATCCTTCAAGAAGCCGAATGTTACAGTAGCAACCGTAGCATCAAAATGACGATGTTCAGTGGACCATCCACAACGCCGATGAAGTAACATGGGAGCAAGAGGACTAAGAGCCCAGTTGGTTAATTTCTTCTTGTTTAGCGAATGAACTGTGCATAATCTGTGTGATTATTTCTTTTCTGTGTTTTTGGAATTTTCTTGCATTGCATAGTAGTATTCATGTGCATTAAATCAGATCAGAAAAATTCTAGGAAAATTACCAATAATACTAAAATTATAAATATCTCAATGTAAAATTTTCTCAATTTTATAAATTGTTTTTTACCTCAATTAAAATTACTCAAAGTTGCTTAATCTGGAACCAAACAATAATACTTACCCTAATTTGAAATTTTACCACAAGAAAACAATAACTTACCTGGCTTTGATTCATGGCCCAGTTGTTCAACATGTATCGCTCTGCACACATACTATCTTTGCCACAAAATTTTCCCATTGTAACTCGGTGAGGAGTGGTCAACCGACATAAGTATTTTATGTCTAGATTTCATTCCACCTTTTTCTCCTCTCTTCTCCTCTCTACTCGTGGTTCTAGGGACACCATGGCCTACTTGTCATCCTCAGGATGTTGTGCATTCCTTAGCACAACACTTGAAAGCAAGGGAAAATGCCGACTGCTTGCAAAACGTCTAAGACATATATCCCACTATGTGTTTGATGAGCCCAGCCTTTGTAAACCCCTCCACAGTATCGCTTTGCCCCTCTCTTCACTCCTATACCAAGGAAGTCGAGGGAGAGAACTCCCAACCTCTCCTCTTTCTTAGACTCTTTGCTAGCCAAGAAGAGAGAAGACCCATTCACAGATGACCCAACAACCTCGCTCTCTCTCCCTCCTGTTCATACCATCCTTTCTATGCCAAAGCCATCCCTGCTTACCTTGTCCATTTTCTTGCAGCGAGCATGTGGGAATGTGGCCTGCTGCGAAGGATTAGGGGTGTGTGTAGAGTATAGTTGCATTATCACCTTCACATTCAAGCTGATATGGAGCACTTCCGGCCAAGCCCTCATGCCATCATTGATGCCCGAACACCAGCTCCAAGAGCCCCCCAAAATCTTGACCGAAGTTCATGCAAGTTAGGAGATCAACCCCATCTTCTTCATCTTCGATCAAGAGCTGCCATCGCTGAAGAGCCTCTAGCTATCTTCTTGCATGCACATCATCCTCTAAGTAGTTCACAACCTCATGATGTGTTGACTTGAGCTTCCCTTGAACAGATCGAGTTGTTGGCATCCTCAAAGCCTTTGTCATGCCATCGCTCTATTCCGCCATTGCCACTGCTTGCCACCGCTCCTCCACCCTAGCTAGAAGTTTGGTAAGGAGAATAGAGCCCTGTAGTTACTCATGCATTCAAGAATTGTTGGATCTAAGCCAAAGGCTGACATGCACGAACCACCGAACAACTGCACGAGAATAGGTTTGTGAATAATTTTAAAATAGTGTATTGTTTAGCAAATAGCTCTACATCTTATATATGGGGTTGGTCGCCACCAAAAAATCCCACAACCGGGGAGGAACGGTGGCTCGGTCACGTGAAGGCCTGAGAGGTCTGCTTATCTCCAATGCAGGTCCTTAGGTCTCGAAGTTCGCGAGCGTGCCAGTCAATTTGACCCTGCAATTGACAAAGAAGTGAGACGAGCGGGTCCGATACAGCCGTTTGCTATCAGCTGGCTGCCGATAGGATCGAGATGCTGTTCGATCGATTGGGGAGCCGATGTGGACAGGTGTCGAAGAGGGGTTGACCACAGAGCCGATGGAGGAACCAGAGTGTATTCAGAGGATGGCGAGGCGCACGGGATCCCTCTGGACAGCCGAACAGTGATTCATCGGCTGAAAAAACCGATGAGTGCACATACGGCCTAGGCGATGATTAGCGCAAGAAGGCACGGGTTGCAAAGCCGATGCCGCTCCGGATATGACAACACAAGACCCGTCTTCCGCCGTGGCAGCGCCATCAACACCGAACCTCGAAGATCGGACTTAACCGAGACAGTATGAGGCCGGGGCCAGCAGCGATGATACGGAGGACGCCGGATCGGCTATGCCGTAGCAATGATAGGAACGAACCCATCGGCTAGCTGAGCCGATGAGGGGACGCCTCTCTGAAGGCAAGTGCGTATCGGCTGGGGGTCCGATATGTTTGGCGTTACGCGTCGTGGGACGCCTCTAAAGGCTGATGCATATCGGCCGAGGGGCTGATGCGTATTGGCCGAGGGGCCGATGCGCTGGGCGTGAAGCACAGAGCATGGATAACTCATCGGCTAGCACTCCGATGATACGCCATGCAGGAGGCTATAGGTCTGAAGCTCGATCTACCGTTGGTAGCCCCGTAGGTCGGACCTAACCGATGCAGCACGAAATTGACGACGGCAGAGGGAGCTTAATGGGCTGATAGCTAATAATCCCGGAAGTCGATGCATATTCTTAACTTTTTATTTTTCTTCTTCACTAGGACAATATTGGATACCCATTCAGCATATCGGCATGGTCCGATGAAATTTGCATCGTATAACTTCGTGATCTCTGCCTTGATTTCATCATGCCACTCTGCTTTGAATCTCCTCTGTGGCTGCCTAAATGGCCGATATCCTGGTCTGATAGGAAGCCGATGTTCCACAATTGATTAGCTTAATCCCGGCATCTCATGGTAATCCCAAGCAAAGCATTCCCAGAATTCCTTTAATAAATTTATCAGCTTTTCTCGGAATTCAACACATAGATTTTTACTAATGTACGTCGGCCTCGACTTGTCTCCTGATCCTATGTCTATTTGTTCCAACTCATCGGCCGACGTAGAACCTTGCCCTAACTTCCCTTCGGAGTCTTCTAAAGTTCCCATGGAAACAATGGATCCGAGTCGACTTGCTGAATCGGCTTTATTCCTTTATCAGTCACCTCTAGGAAATTTCCCACCCATGTTTGTCCGGATAGGCAGTTGAATCCATCAGCTTCCTAGAATGGCACATCAGTTGTTGCCATGCTAGTCGACTAATCGGCCGTGATCACTTCAACTCTGTCTCCTTGCCATTGTATGAGGCTTTGATGCATTGTTGAAGGAATACAACAGTTGGCATGAATCCAATCCCTGCCAAGGAGTAGGCTATACGACCCCTTACTATCGATGACAAAAAATGTGGTAGGCAATGTCTTCCAACCGTTAGCTCCACATTCAATACTCCTTTGGTTTCTGATGGATTACCTCCGAAGTCTTTCAACACCATATTTGTCCTGACTAAGTCTCCAGCCGTCTTACCCAATTTGCGGTATGTAGAATACGACATCAAATTGACGGCTGCGCCTCCGTCAACTAGCATCTTTGCCATTGGCTTACCATCGACATATCCGTTGATATACAATGGCTTTAGGTGCCGATGCTTGGATTCTTCTGGTTTGTCAAATATGGCTTGACTCGGTTCCAATATTAATTGGGCAAAATCCTCTTCTTGACTTTCTTCATCCGATACATATGCTTTATATTCCATTGGCAAGAAGAATACCATGTTAGCCTGAGCCGATGTACCAGCCTCTTCCTCTTTTTGCTTTACTTTCCATACTTTCTTAATTTTTTGGTTCCGATTGGCTTCTTCATGGTCCTGCCCTTGTCTTTTATGTTGCTCTCTATGTCGCAGCATTTTTGCCGTCCTCTTCTGATTCTTTGTAAAAATCCTAAATGAACACCACTGATCCTTCATGGAGTATAACCCTTTGTTTAACTCCTGGTCCTTAATTGTCCTTTGACCATGCCCTTCGTTGGTCGGCCCCAATCGGCTATGTGCCGATGCCCTAGTGATGCAAGGCCGATCATACAACGTTCGGTTCTAGTCATAGTACCAGAATCCTGGTTTATCGCATTCAGGACAGTCCTCGATTGACGGCAACCTCATGTTTTGATCCCAACAGTACTGAAAAAAGGGACAACCCCAGTGTGAATTATACTTTTCTTGTTGTGTTGTGGCTCGTCTTTCTTCGTCCTGTAGTCTAGAATATTTTTTGATTAAGTCCGATGAAGTAACCTTTGACCTCTTCCAGCGCCTTTTTTCATCGGACCGATCTCCTGAGGGTCCTGCAATATTCACTGGGAAAGGATGCCCGTCAACCTTCATCGGCCTTTTGTCCTCAAACTTGATCCTCCTCTATTCGACAGCCGATTGTAATTGTTGCCGAAAGACCTTGCACTCATTGGTATGATGAGATATTGAATTGTGCCACTTGCAATACTTCTTTTTTCTAAGTTCTTCAGCAACCGGGATTACATGGTTCGGTGGCAACTGGATCTGCTTCTCTTGGAGGAGAAGATCATATATCTTGTCAGCTTTGTTAACATCAAAATCATATCTTTCTTCTTTATTTGCTTTCTTGATCCATGGACATGATACGGGTTTTTTATTCCTGGTCCATCCTGCCAGTCCCACCTCCGCATCGGATCCCTCATCATCCGAGTCCGATGCGTATACCTGTAGCTGATCGGCTTTTCGATGGAACCTTTCTTTCTTGGCACCTGCAAATCAGCTTTCATGAGCCGATACTCTCTGGAGTAGATGAGACAAACTTTCAAATTCTTGTGAAGAGAAACGCTCCCAAATCGGAGCCAACAATTCTTAGAAAGCCAAATCGGCTAGTTGTCGGTCACTTAAAATGAGACTGTAGCATCGGCTTCTGACGTCTCGGAAACGCTAGATGAATTTCGAGACGGATTCATTGTGCCTTTGTTTAACCGATGTTAAGTCTGATAACCTCAACTCTTGAAGTCCGGCAAAGAAATACTTATGAAACTGTTTCTCCAAATCAGCCCATCCCCTGACTGAATTTGGAGGTACCGAAGAAAACCAAGAAAAGGCTGGTCCAGATAAAGACAATGGAAACAATCGGACCCTTAGAGCTTCATCAGCCGATGCCTCCCTGCATTGAGCCAGGAATCGGCTAATATGTTCCGTCGTAGATACATTATCTTGCCCTGAGAACTTGGAGAAATCTGGAATTTTGAATCGGTGTGGCAGCGGAATTCTATCGAACCACTCTGGGTAAGGGTGTCGATCCATGAAAGTTTCTTTAGGCTTGATATCGAATTGCTCCCTTACAACTTCCGCAATCCTGGCAGTCCAATCTTCTTCCTTTAGATTCTCCTTTTGATACTGTGGGATCAAAGTTGGTATCTGACATGATCCATAATGATCTCCTTGATAGTTATTACCAGGATATTCTTGTTTATATCCCCCGTAATAGGTCATCCGATGATACCCTGGCAATATGTTTTCATGCTGCCCCCAATCCGCTCTTGCACTGGCGGAAACATATTTGCCGATATATCCCTTCTGGATCCGTAAGTAACTTGTGGTTGTCCTGTTTTCATCAGCAAATACACCGGCCCTTGATCAGGTTCCTGAACAATAGATCCATCCACAGTTTTCTTGATTAAGTTGTGCAAAGTATTCACCAGTACACCCGATTGGTTAATGAGCGCATGGTGAACAGCTTCGTCAACTATCTCCTGTAGCAGCTTTTGAGGACTGATGGGCGGCGATCGGCTCGATTCTCCTTCTAAAACTGGCTTTGGCATTTAGGACTTTTGAACCGGCCCTTGTCGAGTCATACTAAAGGACTCTAGACAGAGCTTTTGAAAATTAGCTGTGTTTTGCTTCACCTGGTATCTCTGTTCCTCAGTTAAATCCTTCATCGTTACTGGGATTATATTGTCTGCGTTGATTTCTTTACCCTCCATTTGAGCACCGTTGATTGAAAGACTTTCAATTGATGAAAAAGGTCTTTTGGTCCCACCGGGCGTGCCAAGAAGCGTGGTCGCCGCCAAAAAATCCCACGACTAGGGAGGGACGGCGGCTCGATCACGCGAAGGCCTAGGAGGTCTGCTTATCTCCAGTGCAGGTTCTTAGTTCTCGAAGTTCGTGGGCGTGCTAGTCAATTTGGCCCTGCAATTGACAAGGAAGTGAGGCGAGCGGGTCCGATACAGGCGTTCGCTATCGGCTGGCTACCGATAGGATCGGGATGCTGTTCGATCGGCTGGGGAGCCGATGTGGACATGAGTCGATGAGGGGTCGACTGCAGAGCCGATGGAGGAACCAGGGTGTATTCAGAGGATGGCGAGGTGCACGGGATCCCTCCAGACAGCAGAACCGTGATTCATCGGCTGGGAAAACCGATGAGTGCACATGCGGCCTAGGCGATGATTAGCGCAAGAAGGCACGCTGCAAAGCCGATGCTACTCCGGATATGACAGCACAAGATCCGTCACCCACCGTGGCAGTGCCATTAGCACCGAACCTCGAAGATCGGACCTAACTGAGACAGTACGAGGCCGGGGCTAGCGGCGATGATACGGAGGACGCCGGATTGGCTATGCCATAGCAAGGATAGGAACGAACCCATCGGCTAGCTGAGCCGATGAGGGGACTCCTCTCTGAAGGTGGGTACGTATCGGTTAGGGGTCCGATACGTTTGGCGTTATGCGTCGTGGGACGCCTCTAAAGGCTAATGCGTATTGGCCGATGGACCGATGCGCTGGGCGTAAAGCACAGAGCATGGATAACTCATCGGCTAGCACTTCGATGATACGCCATGCAGGAGGCTATAGGCCTGAAGCTTGATCTACCGTCGGTAGCCCCGTAGGTCGGACCTAACCGATGCAGGACAAAACTAACGACGACAGAGGGATCTTAACGGGCCGATAGGTCCAGCATGGACGTGATGCGATACATCCGATCAACCTAAGAGGTCGGACCTAACCGATGCAGCCTCAGACAGAGCAGGACATATCGGGATGGTGGCGGGACTTACCCCTTCGCCGGAGATCGGACTTAACTGATGCAGCCCCGTGTCGAGAGCTAGAACCCGCCGGTAAAACCTAGATGAACTAGGGTGGCGATGCGCCGAATTTGTATATGATCGAGAGATATCTTAAATGTTTCTAGGGGGTCTATATTTATACCCTGAATTTACAGACAGAGTCCGACGCGTCTACGACCATCGGACATTATTTCCTAGTAGGAACAAAGGAAAATATTCCTAAAGAAGTTAACTAAGCAGCTAAACCTCTCTAATTGAGTAAGGTTATAATTTACAAAAATAAGCACCCTGCCGTGGAGTCCACGGCTCTTCCCCAAACCTAGTTTCATCTGAATAATCTTTCAATTTATAACCGAGTCTTCCTTTGCTGCAACCTGATCGGCTTCTCCACTGTAGCTATCGGACCTTCTTTAAGTCAAGCCGATCCTTCTTCTTCTTTCCCTCGGGCTTCTCGGACCTGATCCCGATTGGACACTCCTCTGTCTTCAAGCCGATCCAATCTTCTACTAATCTGATCGGCTTTTCTACAGTTCTCCATTGTCTTTGTCTTAGTATCTCCATCGGCCGATGACTGCATTAAACCCTTTATCAGACCTCTCAGCTGATCGGCTATAGCCCCATCGGATCTCCCAGCCAATCGGCTTTAGCGCCATCGGATCGTCCAGATTTTGGCGTTAATAATGGTCAAGGACTAAATTCAAAATAGAAAGAAAATTTGAGAGCTCTTTGGACTATGTACTAAACACATGCGAAGACCCATATGCAATTTCCTAAAACTAGAAATGTTCATATCCACAAAACAATATCACAGACATGTCGACCTAAGGACCTCCTTGCAATTTTAAACAAAGTCCTTTATGCTTTCAGTGTTAGAAAGTGTATTGTTTCTAAAGATAATTAAGTAAAGAATAATTTTACAACACGTAAATGCTTGAAATTTGAAAATTCCTAGAAAATTCAAGCTAACTCCAAATGACTCCAAATGAGGTGAATTAAATTTTGTTATATTCATATAATTATACGCTTTAATAATATAAATTAGAATTTGACAAAAAAATCTCAAAAAATACCACCAAAATTATATAATATGTACGAAGTGGGTATAGCTTAACAGGTTAGGTTTTCTATGGTGTAACATGCCCACCTGAGTTGAAATCCTATATTTGATATGGATTGGCTAATTATTCTTTTAATAGTAGATGTAGTTGTTGATAGCGAGGCATGTATGATAACTTCATCAATCTCAAGATATGATCGGTCTAATTTTTGAAGGTAGGGTGTGCATGTGTGAGTTCATGGAGTGAGTGTGCATGTATTATAAATGTCTATATTTATAATGTGTTTCGCAAAAAGAAATCATATGATCTATATGTCATATTTGATTGTATTAAAACTTTAACTATTAATTCATCTAAAAGTTGCATGCATGTTAGAGCATTTTGAATTTTTGTGTATTTATTTGAATTCAGATTTGAATTTAATTTAGATGGTGAGGTTGAGGCCATAAATGAGGGTGATCTTGTGCCTAAACAGTTGGATGCATCTGAGCAAGTCTGTCATTCTTCTTTGACCATTTTGATACTATATTCAAGTGATTTTATTGATAACTTGCATGCGTTATTTGTGACATATGATATTTGAAATATGAGTAATCGGTAGTTATGACCTAATTGTTGTATGATCCCTTTGATATTGATTCCCTCACTGATTGTACACTTAGAATTGGGTTGAGTGCTGTCAAAGTGCTCACAAGGGCTTATTTATGCTTACATGATAGCCATGCCTGGAATTTATACCATAAACTCAATGGATCATTTATACTAAAATTTTAGGGGATTTGGAACTTCTGGAGAGAGATGACCTTTGATTATTTGCAAAGAAACAATGATGAAAACTTACTTTAGACCAGGGCAGCAAGTGGTTTTCATATGCACTTCACCATGCCCCAAGATTGATTACTACATATCTGTTGGCAAATGCCCTATCTAGTGTCAAATTATGCGACAAGAAAACATTTCCTGATAGCTAGGGTCTGTCTGGACAAATGCTGCTGGCAAAGTTCTTTTTGAATAGATAAATCTGTGCTGACAGGTTGACATTGTTTCTTATTCTTTGCCCACAAATAATCTTTCTCAATAGATGGACTTTTCCTGACAAATGAACTTCTCCCAATGGAGTGTGTAACATGAGTAGTACTTTTGCCGACAGATAATATAAGACAGAATTTGAAGTATCTAAGCTTATCGGTCTCTGATTTTGGCAATTAGAAACCTTCTATATTTATCAATACCAATCCTTCGATTAGTTGTTGGTACATATATATATACACACACATATATATATAGCTAAATCACAACATATCACAACTCAAAATGTGGCTAAGGAATTAAATACTCAAATTATAGCCAATTAGACCAGCACCTATTAGATAACAATAGCAGAAGATGAATATAATATAAGGACTTGGCTAACATCTTGCAAGCAGTCGACTGGGGGAACGAGATATAGATAAGAACCCGCACTCCGATCATCATGTCAAATACACAAGCATACTAACACATGTTTCTCCTCAACACTTTACTAAAGATATAAATAGAGCAACAATGAGTACAAATGTACTCAGCAAGCCACCAAACAGGATGCTGTAATGCACAAGGTAATTCAAGGATTGGCTTTGGGTTTTTTTTTGTGTAAAGCCAGTTTTATAAATATTGTTTCACAAGTCTAAGTATTAGCATTGACTAATCAAGTTTTAGTATCATAGTTCATTAACCAATGGAGGTTCTATCCAACATCTAATGTTATATAGGGATTGCTTCCTGCCACTGTCTCATCATGATTTTGTAGGGTTTATGCCTTCTCTCATATAGAGAAGTTTAGCCACCTAGCACAAAATACTATGCAATTCCCCAACCCATTAGATTAAGATATATCACATGTTCCGATGCTCCTTTAATTGTAAGCATGGCTATTTAAATGTTTGGTCTGCATTAACCATGAGCATGCCTATTCAAATAGTTTGGTTTACTCACACTGTAATAGATATATGCTTTATCCATACTGTGACTTTCCCAACAAATTTGTCACATTGCCATACATGAGATGTGTCACGGCAATGTATCTCAATAACCTCACTTTAATAGTACCTGTTCCATGAACTTAGGTTCTCATACACTCTGGGCATTTGTGGTTTTCATTAATGAGAGGAGTCCAAACTTTTGCGAGCGGAAAATCACATACACATGTTAAGTTGTAATTAATTCATGCTTATTTTAGGTTACCCACATGTTGGTTACCTACCAAATAGAGACTACTTTGCTAGATTTATACCAATGTAAGAAGTATAGTCGTACTCAGTTTGTTTCATTCATATGTTTATGGCTCTGTTCATAATTGACCAAGGACATCACTTTGTCTGAAAACCACCTAATTGATCCATCCGTTCCAGTCAAAAATAGTTGTTTTAGTTTTATTTTCACAAACATTTCATCAATAACATAGCAATGTGTCATGTCTTTAAATGCCGTATTTCAATCATCTTCCCTAAGGAAATTACTCCAGCATAAAGCATTTGAGCATAAAGCGTAACTATGCATTTGCCATAGTTGACTAGGGACATGCATAAGGATACAAGAGCAAAACGTAATCAGCATGCAAGGATGGCATCATAACAAGTAGGTATTTATCATCTGCATGCAGATTTTATTTGTAAACAAAAGAAATTCACAAATGGGATCAACGGATAGTGGTGACTTGCCTTGCTCCATGTCATGGGATTCTCATTCCTCAATCAACTCAGCAACTCCTTTGCAATATAAATTTGCGAGTGAATGATTTAATTTGAATTCCAACTGAATTCAAATAAAATTACTAAAATTACAAAATAAATCAAATAAATGCAAAACTAGTGCTACAAGATAGATTTTGATTTTAGATGAATTTAGGTTCAAGTTTCATTCGAATCGGAGTTATGACAAGGGAGAAACTTACTTCTAAAGATTCAATCTGGTTTAATTTGAATAATTGTGAAATAGAACTATTCATATTTGGCGGGCCCAGCCTGTCAGCCTCATAGACCGAGAGAGGTCTTCTCCTACCTCTTGACAGAGCGAGAGGCAGGGCATGGCACGCGCAGGCACAGACGGAGAAGACATGGCAGCGGCTGCGGGAAGTGCTGCCGATCTCTGGTGACCTCCTGCCAGCAGTGGCAGCGCACGGCAATGATAGGCCAGCGGTATGACATGGCAGGGCCATGACCGAGCCTGGGTTTCAGTAGAAAAAACACAATGCGGCTGTGAAAAGCTCAAGCGGGACCACGGGGAAGAGGATATGGCCCTAGGGAATCGATTACCGGCGGTGGCTAGATAGTAGTAGTTTCTGGACCGCATATCCATGGTGAACACAACAGTAGAGCAATGGTTCTCGGGCCGGTGTGGCTATGGTCACTAATTGAAGGGGGGCTCTGGCTCCTGAGAGCCTAGGGGAGACTCTGAATGCAAATACTTACCGAGAGACGTCAAGATGATGGAGGGTGGTGGTTTGGGGTTGTGACGATGGAGATGCACGCTAGAATGGCTCCAGCGCGCACGTTAGTTGCTTGACGAAATGTAGAAGCTCCGGATGGCGCCTTGCTCCTCTTTCGTGGCGATATCAGCATGATTTTTTATATTTTAGCCTTTTTTAAAAAAAACTTATTTTACAAATAAATCCTTAAAAAAACATCAATTAGTCTAATAAATTATTTTTAGACGTCAATGACACTAGTGCCGAGGGATATGGAGCCAATATCATTGGCGCTATCCCTTTACCCCTACTAGTAATTTTGTCATGTAATTCATGATGTGGCAAGAACTTGTGTCAGCCTCTTTAGCACTATGGTTGGCGCCAAAAGATGCTAGCGCTGACCCACCCCTTATATAATCCCACGCCGAAAATTTTTGGTATAGGTATATTAATTTTACTATGCTTATATTATAATTCTTATTTTTTACTAGACCTATGCTATGTGAGTCCCAAAATTTAATATGCCATAGCTATACTAATTTTTGCTATGCCTACTACAATATAATTTTAATTTACTAACTTCTTAAATTTTTCTATGCTTAAACATGTGTCATATTTCTTTACAAACTTTTGCAATAAGTATACTAGCTTTTACTATGTCTATGCCTATATCATAATTAAAAATTCTTAAATTTACTATGTCTATGCCTATATCATAATTGAAAAATCTTAAATTTACTATGTCTATGGAATAATTAAATTTTTCTATGACTTTTTGTTATGCATATTCATGTGTCCTATTTTTTAGACAGAGTACACCTATCACATATTAAATTTTGATATAAGCATAAAATTTAAGAGTTACATAGATATGGTAAAATTATTAGGTTTAGGCACATGTATATTTATATAAATTTGTATTGATTAAATTTATTATTCTATTGGCGTAACAAATTCAAGATGTTTGAATTATGATATAGGTATAGGCATAGTAAAATCTAGCTCGGTCAATTTCTGTTACTGGCATAGGTGTAGGTAAAAGCTAGGACACATGTATAGCCAATGATGATGGGATCAAAAACTGTCTTTCTGGTTGAAGTATATTTTTGGTTAAAGTTTTTTAAAGATATATTTATAAAATAAGTTTTTAAAAAGTCTAAAATGTAAAAAAATCATGTGCGATCCTAGGTTGGCTAGCTCGGTCGGTTGGCTGGGCACAGCTGTGCATGGTGCTTGGCTGATCCGATCGGTGGGCAAAAGATTGAGCAGGCGGCAGGCTCCTAGGAGGTAACAGAGAGAGAAGAGGGAGGGAAAGAAGAAGGGAAAAATGGAGGGGCTAGCTGCAAAACTGCAGATTTACCTCCGATAGTTTATTTAGAAATTTTATACAATTTATATTTTCTACCAATTTCCATTATACTTGATCTGTGTGCATTAACTACTTTTATTCACTTTTCCAATTGGTCAATATAATTCACTTCTTCAATTTAGTTTTGAAGTTTCTATTGTTCATTTAATTTGGGGATCCAACTAATTTAATTTGAGTTGGCACCAAAGAAATTAAGGGTAAACGAGGAATAAATCCAGCATGATGATTTTAATAAAAAGTTTTCAATTATTCTCATTTTTGGGTTACAATATATTGATCAAATTTTTAGGGTCTTACAAAGCCCCTAGACAGGAGTTTTAGTAATTAATAACAATGGCTGTTAGAACTAATCCTTTGCTATGAGTAAGTGTGTTAGGCTAACTTTCAACATCAAACAAAAAAGTTTGATGGCTTATATGCTGAGAATTAAATGATATGATTAAGTAACTCATACTTTGAGAATGATGTGGTTGTGGATTATTTACAAGAAATATACCTCATACTTTGAGAATTGACAAGAAACTTGATGGGAGTAAACTACATTTTAATGGATATGGACACCATAGTTAAAGTTGATGGCAATTAAGATAGTGTGTGAAGTACTTTGAAGATGGACATCATTTGTTAATGGATTCCAAGTGACTTCATGAGAAGAGAAACATCTTAAGTTGATGGTCTACAAGAAAATGGAGACAAAGTTCTTGACCAAGATTGATATGAAGTAAGGAGACGAAGTTCTAGAAGTTAGGACATATGAGATGCAAATCAATAAGAAAGAGAAATGGAATACAATGTGATCATATTGTTGATGAAAGGTAGTGACTTAGGATGGTAAGATAGTGAAAGGTTGGCAAGACATGGCTATGAAAGACCTTGGATTAGAGAAGGACAAGCAAAGGGCTTAGCACTGAAGAATCTATATGGTGGTGAAGAAGCTAATGTTGGCTTAACGCTGAGTGACCAATTAAGGCCATGAGAAGTTATATGCTAGTAAGCATCAGTCACTTTAGATTCATTAAGACATAGAGTGACTTATGGACATAAAGTTGTGTCATACATGAAAATCACACTAGATTTCAAAATGCATTACGTATTATTTCCCATCCTAGTATTAGTGTGGTTACGCAAAAGACAAATGGCTAAATATAACCTTAGTATAAAGGCACTTTAAGCCTAGCACCCAAAGAAAATAGAAGCAACGGGAAACATGTCTAGCACCGCACTTCACATGTATACTCAACTAGGGTATAAGCAAGATTGAGTACCAATTACTATACTTAGCAAGAAAGACTAGGGAATGCAAGTAATGTACATGTATTTCAAGGAATGACATAGTAGTGCTAGTTTTTGCGTAAAGCAATAGTTTAAATAGTTCAAAGTTTGTAAAGCATATTTTAAAACACTAGTCTATTCTAAAGTCATAATTCACCTTTGTCTCCCTAGGTTGTGAACTCTCGTCAACCTACCTCACCTTACTCCAAGCCCACATGATTAAGTCCATCACAATTTCATCTTCCCAATGATTTTAGAGAAGCAAGTCTAATCCACAGGAAACATCACTAGGCATGCCCACAATTGATGGCATGGCTATTTCAATAGATTTACTTTGACTAAAGGTTTACAACTTTACCCACAAGCATGATCTCCTTATCATGTTAGCAATGTGTAGTGATACCTGAAGGTACCCAAATGGAGTCAATGCAAAGAACTGTCACCTAACTCGCCCAAAAGCAATGGCACCACAATGCAACCCCGTCTACCACAGCGGGTGACCTAGATCGGGCAGGCTGCCCTGCCATCATGTAGCCTATATTGGCCTTTCCTCACCCCTAACCAAGGTGCCTTGTTCTAAAGTGGACTATACTTTTGGTCAAGAAATACACATTAGTGTTGTGGTTGTACGAAAAAGCATCACAATAGAAGCCCGCTGACATGTCCTTATAGTGGCTAGGTGCAACTAACCCACAACTAAGTTGCACCTCAAGCCCATAGGTTTTATCTTTGTAAAACATTTTTCTGCCAACCTAACAACAATCCCACCGAGAGGCACATTAGATCCATCATTAATTCAAGTAATTATTCTCACACAAAAAGTGCTATGTTGAATCTATGCATTTCTAAGCATAAAATATTTGTTGATGAACAATAACTTCAAATAGGGTAATAGCTAGTCAATTTATATGCCTAATGTTACAAGGAAACATGATACACTAATTCAATCATGGCCATAAGCAAAGGATGTTGGTATGAGAAACTAATAAGAAGCATTATCACAATTAATTATTGCAATATAAAATTGTATATAATAGTGGTAAAACTAAATAGATTTCACAATCACGGGTTCTAATATGAACTAATAGTGTGACCTGCCTTGCTCGAAGAGACAGTCTTACAAAGTCTTCATCTTTTCTTCGAGATCCTCTGAAATGACGATAACTACATGAGGCAGAAAAACAAGGCTAAAAGCTTGACTAAAACCCATAAACATTACAACAAAAGACGTAAATGGATTCTTCTTGATTTTATAAAAAAATAGCAGTTTGAACTGTCCAATTTGGAGTTGAAATAGCCAACATAGGTTTGGAGTTTACCGAAGAGAGGGGAAGACCTGTGCCTATTGCAGGGTCTACTGAAATTGCCCATGGGTATACTGGAACCATAGGTTAGACGGAGGTAAAGACTGATAGGTAGGCCCCATGCAGAGCCTTGTCCATGCACACATAGCTGCCACTTGGGCAACACACTTCTAAAGGATGCTGACCTTGCGCCGACCCGTCTTCCACATTGGCAGCCACGTGGGACCGACACTGACAATGCATTGACCTTAATGGCCATCGGCAATGGTAGCATTGCGAGATCTGGTGTGGTTACCACTAGGAAGTGGAGGTGAAGGCAAGCTCACTAATGCAATGAAAATGGTGCCGGGAGGACAGGAGTGACTAGCAGTCAGATTGAAGCAACAGAGCTACTTTGGGTTGGTATCGACAGTCTCATTTCAACAACCTTTGGGTAGTGTTAAGGTGTGGAAGAGGATGGGCATGGTGCTATGGTGCCAATAAAGGTGATGGAGAGGTCATGCGGTGCTCCATTGAAGCGTTGAGGGTGAGAAGAGATTCTTGGTGGTGGTAGTGAGAGAAGCCCATGGCGTGGCAGCGGGAGAGGGCAAAACCTTGAGCCAAGGCCAAGGTAAGAAAGTGGAGGTTGAGATGGCCATTTTATAGTTGACGTAGGAAACAGATCGATGTTGGGGAGGCTAGCCATCGGCTTTGAATAGGAGGGTTGAATGTGGTTGTTCTTCCTGATGGTTCAAAGCACAATTCAAACCACACCTAAGGACTAATGAAGAGATTGAAGTGGCAATCCCATCAATCAATTGAGTAATCAATAGAGCGTGCCATGCTTTCATGGGGAGAGAGAGTGAAGCAGTAGCAACTGGAGGTAGAAGATGGCTTTGTCAAATAGGACACGCTTATTGGCATCTAGAGGCATGTGACTGAATTGGGCTACCATGTGGATGGGAGAAGCAAGACAGAGGTAGACCACAAAATGGGCCATGCGTGCACGGATGATGTAGTGGTCGCCTTAGCTCGGGTTCAACTCACCGTGGAGAGGAAGGGGTTGGATGTGCCTAGCTAGCGCATGCGAGTGTGAAGAGAGGTCGCATAGGAGTTGTGCCATGTGAAGGAGGTGACCTAGGATAGAGAGAAGGAGGAGGAAGAGGTCAGCATTGGATGAGAGAGAGAGGAAGAAGACTGACTCGACCTAGTGGAGTGAAGCGGGCAAGCTGGAGGAAAGATGAGCTGCCAACTTAGGCAAGCCGAAGGAGGAAAGAGAGAAAGAGAGAGGAGGGGACTCTTGGCCAGCGTAGGAGGAATGTTGGACTTACTTTTAGCCCAAAGAAAAAGGGAGATTATTTTTAGTTTTCATTTTTCAAAAGCTCAAGTAATTGCCTTTGATATATTAAAATTATTTATTATACTATGAAAATTCATGTAAATTTTGGCTAAGCATTTTAGGGCATGGAGACTTTAAGAACAATAGCCCCAGCCATATTTGAATTTTCTTGGATCACTTTATGGTTTGAGATTTTCTTTTAGGCTTTTAATAATTTCTGGAATTCCATTTAAAAAGTGTCATTTAAATTAGGGTGAATTTCCAAGTTCTACAAGTTAATTGCCAATCATATATGTGTCAAAGAATCCAAAGTAACTTTTTCAACAAGCATGTACTCAAGAAGAGACATGGGGCTACCCTTATCAAGGTAAAAAAATGGTATGGAGGTGTTCCTTTTGGTACAGTTTTTGTGTTTGCTTTTGAATATAGGAATAACATACTACCTTGTTTTTGGTTGGTTTGGATAGTCCTCTGAGCAAGCTATCCATGGAGTTCAATATCACTGAAATTGGACATTGGAGTAAAATGTTTTGGACGTTCACCTGAGTAACATCGGAAGTTCAAACACGAGGTTAGAATTTACCATTGTGACTATTAATGCAATGTTCAATTTTTCTCAATGTTGAGCTCTTAGGTTTTGTCCAAAGCCTGTGGTCACAATTTTATGGTTAATATGAAAAGTTCCAATGTGTTGGAATCTCTGATATTTCTAAAGTTCCTACTCTAAGTTAGGATGGCCTAAAGTTATTAATAGTTCCGATGTGTGCATCGGAATTTCTGATGAGTAAAATCTTAGGTCAAGATTATATGTTTTTGAGTGTTAGTTGACCTTATCGGAAGTTCAAATGTGATATTCTAAGCTTCCGACATGGGAATCTTCTCATTCTAACCAGCAAAAATTAGGGGATGCTATTTAAACCCCCTCTCCACCTCCTCCTCCTTTATTGGTTGCTAAGTTTGAGCAACAGCTAGACATATCCAAAGTTGACTAGCACTTCCTCATTCCCCTACCTTGGTGGTAGATCATTGTGAGAGGGATTCGAGAAGAGAAGACAGTTGGGTTAAGAGATTGAAGGATTTAGTACAAGTGCAGTTCACTCCATACGTGCATAAATTCTTATCTCAGGAGGCAAGGTACACATTACAAAGTTGAATAATAAATATCATAGTACAATAGCGGAGGCGTTAAAAAGTTTATTCCATGGCTACTAAATGCCCAACAACTCAAAGATAAACAAATAAAAACACCAAAGACTAATGGGGTACCATAGGCACTGATGGCAGGCATGAGCTAAACTTTAAAGCCTTTAGCATCCTGGTACTCTTCATCTAGGTTGGTGGAAAGAGAGTGAGGCTGAGTACCACAACCGTATTCAACAAGCTATACCAAGGAACAATGCATGAATAATACAAGGGAGTACAAGGAGATGATAATTATATGGTTCATTTGCATGAAACAACAATTTTAAATCATTAGTTAATCAAGGTAGTTTTTTTTAACTAAAGAACAATCCTACTACTAAGCCAAGTTGTTTACTGAATCATTCACTGATGTGATTCTACCTAAGTTTTAAAGACAAGTCACGCACCGACATGAACTTAAACATACCAGGGTAAAAACAAAGATAGGCACCAATGTGCACTTGACTTTCACCTTAGCCATAGAGCTGTAAAGCCAAAGAGAAGAAAAACATCTAACTTGGGGACATTACTAGGCTTGCCCATAACCAAGAGTGTGGCTATTTGAATAGTTTTACTCTAATCAAAGGTGTACACCTTACCAACCAGACACACCTTCCTCACGCTACCACGTGCCACATAACACCACATTACAAGGACAAAAGTCATGATATATCCATCCACCTAACCTAATCCTAATCAAAAGAACTAACATAGACTCCCGGGCCAGTACCAAATGGGATAGAAGAGACGGCCTATGCCCCTAGGCATTCCCCACTCAACTGCAGCTATGCCGAGACATCTATGCACCAACACTTCCTCTGCCTCATCAGTGTCCCTTTGACAAGAACTAGACTAGGTTTAAGGTAAGCCTTACCTATTAGATAGGTGGTTTTATGAATTAAGCTTCGCAACAAAGGCCCAAAGAATGGTCCTTATGGTGACCGAGGTGCTCCTATCCAAACCATGCACCTCGTGTCCTACTAAAATCAAGTTTTGGGAATTTTGAATGGGGAACTATAGTTCACAGCTATAAAAGCTTTAATCACAAGGTTACCAAAGTTATAGATAATTCTCGAAGCTACTATTATAAAACCTCTATGAATTTTCTAGTTTAAGTAGAGCTAAGCATGATTCTAAAGTTACCAATAAGTACCATATATAGAGTCCTTCTTAGTGTTTTTTGTTACCTAGGGTTATTAAGGTATAATATACACAATAATACAATTATAACAAGGAATAGTAGGTACTACTAAGTAAACAAGTATTTATGCGGGTAATTTTAATGAAGCACAATGCAATAATTGAAACAATTTTTTTTGCAACAATAGGTTATCAATATGATCAAAATGGTATGACTTGCCTTGCAGGCAGTTGAGATCTTCGATATTGACCTTCACGTACTACTGCTCTTTTAGATCAGCAATGTCTACATGACCAATACAAAGAAGAAGGGCTAAAATTAAAAGAAAGCCACATAAGAAGTAGTAAACAAGCATATAAATGGGTTCTACTCATTTTTAGGAAAAATTAGAGACTTGAAAAGGTCAATTTGGAGTTCGTATGGCTAAGATATGACCATCCAAATTTTAAATGTTGTTTGAATGGAGATTATTAAATTTGTTAATTATTTTTCTCAAGAAAAACTAGATTATTGCTAACGTTAGCGTGGGTAGGTGTGTGGACTCGATCCACATGAGGTGGGCCCCATGCGTTAACCTCACGGTCCACCGTGAACTAAGCGAAAGTGCATGGCTCACAGATCGCAGCCGCTAACCTACAGGCCCCATCGGTTAGCCCCTTGGGGCAACCAATAGGTAGGCCCCACACGGCGACCACACGGTTGCAACGCTAGCACGTATGTGCAAATGTAGTGCCCACATGGGTGCCACACAAGCACAACTGGCATGGCAGTGAGAGCGCCTCGAGGCAATGGTGGCGCTTGTGCCCCTGTGGTCGCTACCGGTGACCTAGGGTGTGACTATGGCATTGCCCATGATGGGAGAGGGTGGTTGGGCCCTGCGCACACCTCTATGAGTGTTCAAGCCGAATCATTCCACCGGGTTGGCCAATAGAAATTTGGTCTGATGTGCTTAAACATGAGAAGGCCTAGGTAATCTGCTTAGCTTCAGTGTAGATCTTTAAGCTCTTTGGTATCTTGGGGTTGTTGGGGTTCAAAGCATGCTAGTTAATTTGACCTCTTATTGATAAGGAAGACAAATAGAATTAGATCCTTATGCCAATTGGCCGATACGCTAATACAAACTCCTACTATTGGCTGGATGTGCTCATAGAGTTGAGATAGTTATCAGCTGTGAGTCCAATGCAGGCATCTAAACATAATATGAAGATAACTTATTTATACATTAGTTAATGGTCTGATACTTATACATCATGATATAAACAAGTAAACTCATTGGCTATTGAGCCAATGGAAGAAACGAAACTTACTAGATCATGATGCTATTCCTATTAAAAATAATTTTGATAGATCGGACCAAACTAAGACAGTTAAGATTGGATCTAATAAAACAAAAATGATCACTAGCAGACTGATCGTAGACTATCTATGTATATTAGCTGATAAGCCGATATGTTAAGCTTGAAGCTCAATGTAAAGGTAACTCATCGGCTAGCACTCCGATGAAATGTCACATAAAAACCCACCGACTTAGTCTAAATTTATTATCAACAGTCTAGAAGATCAGACCTAACTGATGCAACACAAGACTAATGATGATAGAGGAACTCGATAAGTCAATAGATCTCACATAAGCCAATAGATCGGACTATGAGTCGGACTCAATCGATGCAGCCTTAGATAGAATCAATATACAAAGATGATTGTGGGACTTACCCCTTTGCCCTAGATTGGACTTAACTGATGCAGCCCCGTGTTGAGAGCTAGAACCCACCGGTAAAAACATAGAAGAACTAGGGGGCGACATTCCCCATGTAGATGATTTACAAGGTCCTTGTGGGTTTGTATTTATACTTCGGGATTACATAAGTCTAAGATGGTTACAAACAATCTCCAGATATTATTTTCTGAATAGAAAAGGAAACTATCTCTAAGAAGATAAAAAAAATTAACTATTCCTGCTAATTACAAGATATATCTTATAGATAAAAAACCACTCTGCCGTGGTTTCTATGTTTCCTTCCTAGATTCGGTCTCATATGGATAATCTTCTACCTATCGACTGAATCGAATGTATCATCATCTGTCCGATCGACTCTTTCCTTATATCAATCGTCCTATTTCTATAAACCAATCGGCTCTCTGATCCTTAATCAAAATCTGTTTGCAGGCTTACCAAATTTTGGCATTAACACATGCCCTTCAGTTTTGGAGTATGAGGACTCATGCTTTGAAATTATCTTCTTTAGGCTCCCTTGACTCCAAAATCTCCTCCCTTGCTTCTTTCAATTGTATTTCATGAGCCGATACTGTCTGCATTAAATGCGTTAAGCTATCAAACTCTTGGGAGAAAAACTTCCTTCTGATGTGACTTAATAATCCTTGGAAGGCCAGCTCTGCTAATTGTTTATCGCTTAAGTCCAAGATGTAGCATCGGCTTTGTATATTGTGGAATCTTTGAATATATTCTGGAATCAATTCCTCCACCTTGTTCTTCACCGATATCAAATCTGTGAGCTGCATCTCATGGATCCCTGCAAAGAAGTACTTGTTAAATTGTTCTACTAGATCGGCCCATCCTCTGATTGAATTTGGCAGCAACGAAGAAAACCAAGTAAAAACCGATCTAGATAGTGAGAAACAACCTAACTCTCAGAGCCTCTTCTCTAGATGCTTCTCTGCACTAAGCTAAGAATAGGCTAATGTATTCAACTATAGACATATTATCTTGCCCTAAGAACTTGGAGAAGTCTGATATCTTATATCGGTGTAGTAACGGTACTCTATCAATCCACTTAGGCTATAGATGCTGATACATGAAATTTTCCTCTTGTAGTTTTAAACCGAACTATTCCTTCATCACATTGAATATCTTTGTAGTCCACTCATTGTTTCCATCATGTTGCCCCCCTAAGCTGAACGTAGCCATAGGGCCAATTGAACATCAGCATCTGTGGACCAATATTTGCTAATGTATAAATTGGTGGCTCTTGAGTAATTAATCCATCCACTCTTTTCCTAATCATGTCCAGAAGCATATTTATCAACCATCTAGATTGATCAATTAGTATGTGATGTATAGCTTTATCAACTAATTTCTAGATGGATTTCAGTGGACTTGAAGATGCAGGTTGAGTTAGTTCACCGATCAGAGTTAGTCTTGGGAATAAATTCTTCTAAATCAGTCCTTACTGCATCATACTAAAGGATTGCAAGCACAACTTCTCAAAATCCTTCAAAGATTGCTCCACCTGCTGCCTCTCTATATTTGTCAAGTCTTCCAATATGACCGGAATAATGATATCATTAACAACTTCTTCATCAGATAAGTGTGCCTTGGTATACACCACATCTTTAGACATATTGATTAAAATTCTATCCCACTGGGCATGCCAAAAGACCGTGCTAGTGTAGAAATCTGTCCCACCAAAGGGCGCACTGAGAGGTGTGTTCATCAATGGTGGTCTACTCTGATGCGCCTAAACACGTGAAGGCCTAGGAGATCTGCTTAGCTTTAGTGTAGGTTCTAAACTTGAGGTTCATGGGTGTGCCAATCAATTTGACCCTGCAATTGACAAGAAGATAGAGAGAATGAGATCGACGAGCCAATTGCTAATAGACTGATGTGGACTCTTGCTATTGGTTGGTTGCCGATAGGGGTTGTAGCGTTTATACATCGGCTAGAAAGCCGATGATGGCATAGGCAAATACCAAGGAATAAAATTGCAGACACATCACTATAGAGCCGATGATGCTCTGAATAAAATAGATGATAAGTAGTAAAGAGTAAAATCCAGTCTTCCGAAGAGATGAGACCTAGTAACCACCGATGATTGTCCTATTTGAATTAGCCTTCAAAGATTAGACCGAACCAAGACAATATAAGGCTAAAGCTAACAGCACTAAAATGGTGAAAACTAGATCAGTCATACTGATGGAAGGAATAGGTAAACTCATCAGCTAGCTACAATATAAAGAGATAAACGCATCAGCTAGCTGAGATATAAATAGGTAAACACATAGGCTAGTTGAGCCGATGGGAGGAATGAAACATGCTTGATGACGATGCTAGCCTTATTAAACACAACCTCGATAGATCAAACCCAACCGAGACAGTATAAGAATAGATCTAATAAAACCAGATTGATCACTAGCAGATTAACCGTGAATGATCTATGTATATTAGCTGATAAGTTGATATGTTAAGCGTGAAGCTCAATGTAAAGGTAACTCATTAGCTGGCTACTTTGATGAAATGTCACGTAAAAGTTCACCAACATAAGGTTCAATCTACTATCATTAGTTCAGAAGGTTGGACCTAACCAATACAGCACGAGACTGAAGATGATAAAAGGAGCTCAATAAGCTAATAGATCCCACTCAAATGTAATGTGATGTACCCGATTGAACTAAGAGATCGGACTCAACTGATGTAGACTTGATAGAGTGGATATACCAGGATAATGCGGAAGTTACTCCTTCATCGAAGATCAGACCTAACCGATGTAGCCCTACGTCGAGAGTTAGAACCCGCTAGGAAAAACCTAGATGAACTAGGGTAGCGATGCACTGAAATTGTATTGATCTATGGAGATATCTTACAAGGTCCCTATAGGTTTGTATTTATACTCTGGGATTACACAAGTCTAAGATGGTTAAAAATAAGCTCGATACATTATTTCCTAAACTGAAAAGGAAACTCTCTCTAAGAAGTTAACAAAATTAACTACTCCTACCTAATTACAAGAGATATCTTATAGATACAAAATCACTCTACCATGGTTTCCATGATTACTTCCTAAATTCGGTCTCATCTAGATAATCTTCCACCTATCGATAGAACTGAATCTATCTTCTGTCCATCGGCTTTCTCCTTATATCAATCAGCCTCTTTCATAAGCCGATCAGCTTCTGCATTTATGAATCGGCCTCTTTTGATAAGCCAATTGGCTCTCTGATCCTTAAGCGAATCTATTTGCAGGTTTATCAAATTTTGGCATTAACAGTGAGTAGCAACAAAGAGGGTAGCAGTCGGGAGGTGAGGGAGGAAGCAGTGGAACCCTTGGGAAGGAGGAGGGCGAGTGCGCGATGGTGGTGGTGCAAAGCGACGGCGAGGAGGAGGCGAAAGGCTTGAGTGGTGATAGAATGGGAGAGAGAAGGACATGGGCATCCTCTTGAAGGAAGAAGGAAGGAAAGAAGGTAGCCAGAGAGTGCGGGTTGCGGCCATCAATGGCATGACTTATCGGAAGGACAGAGACATCGAAATCCCTATGATTTGGGCTCGGACAGGACTGGGTTTTATGCGAAATGTCGAAAGGAGGGGGGAGGAAATTATTTTCCATCAATCAATTGGGGACCCTAGTCACTAGGGAGGCAGAATTGAGCACGTGATTTGGGGGCTAGGGTTTCGATGGTGCAGGCACTCGAGCCACTGGAGGAAGGAGATGACCCTGATAGGTAGGCCCTACCTGCTAGTGGCTGCCTCGTGGGAGGCCTGGCCGGGCCATGTGGCATGTGTGTGAGGGAGAGAGTAGCCTGGCGTGGCTAGGCTAACCGAAGAGGGGGAGGAGGCGGGAAGGGAGTAGCCAAGTGGTCTAGCAGGTCGAAGAGAGGGAGGGAAAGAGGGTGAGTTGGGTGGATTTGGCCCAGGGAGGATAGGGATTTTTAAAACTTTTGTAATTTTAGAAATTTTATTAATAGTCATTGTTGCTTTATATTTACTTAAAGTGCTCTAAAAATTCCAATAAAAATTGATTAAATATTTTGAGGCATAGGCAACTTATTAAAAATACCTACAAGCCCATTTGAGCTTTTAATTTTATATTTTTAATTATTGGAGGCTTTTTAGGCTTTTAATATTCCTAGAAATGTATTAAAAGGGTGAATTGAATATAGGATAAATTTGAGACGCGACACTCCATCTTTTGAGTATTTGAGTTTAAAGTAAGTAAATATTCGATTGTGTTTGTTACTCTTGGAGATCAAGGTCTCCTAGATGGCTAGGCATTACTGATGTGCACCTAAGATTATGGTGTGCCACAAGAAGTTTGTCAAGAGCTTTGATTTTGCCTCCGCAAGGGAAGTAATTTGATGTTGCCTTGGTGAACAAAAAGGGTTAAAAGTGAATAACCTTTGGTGACCCGTCAATAGAGACATAGAATCAGTATGGGGTGTATAGAACCCTAGGTATGTTAGCCTTGGGCATCCAAATTGGCATACTACAGGGTGGGCTGAGTAATGGGTGGCACCACTGGCAGGAGGATAACCCTAATTTGTAATCCAAGGATGGAGAGAATAAGATATAAGAAAAAAAACCTTTATCCTAGATATCTTAGAGGGGATAGATTGGATTGCATCTGGCCAAGTTTGTTAATTCGGATACCCTAGGATTTGGCTCCCTACCTCTATATAAAGGGAAGCCATGATATCCATTAGGGAGAGGGCAGATGCATCCATACACCATGGTATAAACCCTAGATACATGAGATCCAATCTACACAACAAGAGTATGGTATTACCTCTAACTGAGGGTTTGAACTTGTATAAAATTCTCCTATGTGACCATTGTTTGGTCTTGCACATACCCCATAAGAGTATTTTCGATCTTTAGTATCAATAGTTAGTGCCCTAGGTAGGTGAGTGTCAAGATCAAACCACAAGAAGGCGATGGCATTCATTGGCATCACTAGAGTCCAAGGCTTGAACTTCCCACCTAGCATGGCCTTTCACTTCAGGTGCTTCGACCTCACCACCAATGAGGCGGTGAACCTTGTCCAATTAGATGTTTGAATTTTATTCATCGACTAGAGGGACATGGTTTTATTAAATATGTATGAAGAAAAGGTTGATGTCAAGGTGTGCTCGTCCGATGCAGAAACCGATGAAGATATAATTATTACGATCACATTAGAAGGTCTGAATGAAGAGCAGAGGCAGTAGCTAGAGCAGTCTATGAAAGATTTTGAGAGGTTGTGCTTGCAATCCTTTTGTACAACACAAGACGGTCCTAGTCCGATCCAGAAGAATTTATTCTCAGGACCAACTCTGATTGGTTAACCAACTCAACCTGTAGCTTCAAGTCCACAGAAATCTATTCAAGAACTAGTTGATAAAGCTATACGTCACGTGCTAAATGATCAATCTGAAGGGTTGATAAGTATGTTTCAGGACTTAATAAGGAAAATAGTGGATGAATTATATACTCAAGAGCCACTAGTTCATACATCGGTAGATATTTGTCCACAGATGCCAACGTTCAATTGGTCCGATGGCTACATTCAGCTCGAGGGGCAACATGATGAAGATGATGAGTGGATTGACAAAATATCCAAAGTGATGAAGGAACAATTTTGCTTGAAACCGAAGGGCAAAAATTTCAGGTATCGGCCTCCATATACTCAGTGATTTGATTGAGTACCATTACCACGGTGATTCAAGATGCGAGACTTCTCCAAGTTCTCAGGGTAAGACAACATGTCAATAGTTGAACACATTTGCCGATTCTTGGCTCTGTGATGACAAGCATCGGCAGAAGAAGCTTTGAGAGTTAGACTATTTCTATTGTCACTATCGGGATTGACTTTTAATTGTTTTGTATCGTTGCCACCAATTTCAATCAGAGGATGGGCCAATATAGAATAACAGTTTCACAAACGCTTCTTTGTGGGAATCCATGAGATGTGGCTCATAGATTTGATATCGGTGAAGCAGAGGATATATGAATCGGTTTTGGAGTATATTCATAGATTCCAATGTATAGAGTCAATGCTACGGCTTGGACTTATGCGATGAACAGTTAGCAGAGCTAGACTTCCAAAGATTATCAAAGCGCATTAGAAGGAAGCTTTCCCCCAAGAGTTTGACAACTTAGCACATTTGATGCAGACTGTATCAGCCCATGAAAGCTGATTGCAAGAAGCAGGGGAGGAGATTTCAGAGTTGTGGGAGCCTAAGGAAGATAATTTCGAAGTATGAGTCCTCATACTTTAAAATTGAAGGGCATGTGTTTACACTATAATTTGTTAAGCTCTACAGACAAAATTGGAGAACTGATGGCTTATGGAAAGAGTCCGATTGATATAAGAAAAGAGTCGATTGGGCGGATTAAGGATGGATTCGGTTCAATCAAAAGATAGAAAGTTATCTAGAAGGAACTGAGTCTAAGGAGGAGACATGAAAATCACGACATAATACATTATCTCTATAGAATATATCTTATAAGATTAGCAAAGTTTAATTAGTTTTGTTAACTTCCTAGAGATATTTTTCTTTTATGTTTAGCAAAAAATGTCCGGTGGTTAGTTGTAACTGCATTGGACTCTTGTAACTACAGGGTATAAATATAGACCCCCTAGGATCTTATAAATCATCTCTCAGATCAATACAATCTTGGCGCATCATTACCATAGTTCCTCTAGGTTTTTGCCAGCGGGTTCTGGCTTTCGATGCGGGCTTACATCGGTTAGGTCTGAACTCTAGTGAAGGGTTAAGTCCCACCATTATCCTGGTGTATTCACTCTGTCTAAGGCTACATTAGTTAGGTTTGTCATCTTAGTCCGATTGGATATATCATATCATATTTGAGTAGGATTTATTGGCTTATCGTGCTCCTTTTAATCTCATCAGTCTCGTGCATTATAGGTTAGGTCCGACCTACTAGACTGCTAATAGTAGATTAATCTATAAGTCGATGTGTCTTTACTCGTTGTTTCATCGGAGTAGTCAGCCGATGAGTTATCTACACATCAAGTATCACGTTTAGTGTATCGGCTCCTCAGCCGATACACATACGTCTTAGGTTATTTCCTTTGAGCCTCACACCCAGCATATCGGCCTCAACCGATATACATATATCTTTAAAGAATTCCTATCATCGACCCAACTAGCTGATGGGTTTGTCTATTCCTTCTATCCACACGTTCGATCTAGTCTCCACCATCTCTATGCCGTTAGTCTCAGTCTTATATTGTCTTGGTTTGGTTTGATCTATCGAGGCTAGCTCTAACGGTATCGGTGGTCATTGGGTTTTGGGAGATCGGGTCTCGCTCCTTACTATTCATCACATACTCTATTCAAAGCGTCATCGGCTTTGCAGCCGATGGATTCTTTATCTTACTCGAAGTGGCATCGCACATTCTATTCGAAGCGCCATCGACTCTACAGCCGATGGGTTCTTATTACTTGATTATCCGTTTATTCCTTCATCGGTTTTCTTATTGATGAAAGAGTGTTACAATCTCTATCGATAACTAGCCAATATTAGAAGTCCATATACTTATCGACTATTCTATCTGAAGAGCCATCAACTCTACAGTCGATGTATCTTTCGTTTCCTTTATCGTTATCGGCCTACGTCTTTATCTACTTCTTAGCAAATAAAAAAGTGCTGCAGTCTCTATCGAAAACTAACCGATAGTAGGAGCGTGTCGAACACAGCCAATAACTATCTTAATCCTATCGATATTCGACCGATAGAATTCATATCGGCCTATCATCCGACTGATCAATCTATTTATCTTATTATCAATTACATAGTTAAATTGATTGGCATATCCGTAATCCTAACAATCTCAATAAAGGAATTTCGAAGCTAAAGTATGTTCGTGTGATTTCATCCAACCTCGACCAATTCAGCGTGAACATCAAGGTAGTCCTCAGTCTATTTGTCATTGTCTTTGGTATTTTAATGGTTGGACCCAAGAGTCTATTTTATTCACAAATTAGTCCGTATTCTTCTACCTCTCGTTGCCACGGTCTGGCAACTCTCGCCGGCGGCGAGTGGATGCATGACTGGCTTGGGGAAGGGAATAGGACGGTATACTCCCGGCAGTGGCGTTCGTGGTTTCGGTGTTGGGGCTGCGCGGCAGCATGCATGGTGGCGAGCTACAGGCGGTGGTCAGCGAGCTTGGCAGCGACGGCGGGTCTGGACGATGGCGCGTCGCGGCTGCGGCTAACGGTGGATCGGCTTGAAACTTAATGAAGGTGCGGCACAGGTACCCCGGTAGATCTTGTGGTCTGTGGCTTGCCGGAGCAGATGGGGTTTCCATCGAACAGCTAAGGGCGGTCGTCGGCGCCGGGGAAGACTGCGGCGTTCCGAGCAGACGGAGGCAGCCATTGATGGGCCAAGTGAGTGCGAGGGAAGAGGAGAGTGTGGTGAGGCTTTGGGGCAATGAGGTTTGATGGGGAGGCCACGAGCTCGGTTCACGGCTTCTCCACCCGACGTCCTGTCTTGGCGACCTCGAGCTGTGCACTGATGGAACGGGTGCTACTGAGACTAGACATCACTAAATTTATAACATAATTCAACGTGATATCAATTGGTGAGTTTATTCCTTTGGGGTGGGGGTGACGTGGGTATGGTCGCATTGGGCTATGTTACGTGAAGAGTCTAGCCATGGTTTTTCTCTATATAATACTATGGTAGTATTTCACGATATGTGAAATAGTGTTTTTCGAACGGCTGTGTCCACAATTATAGGTAAGCATAGTGATATTTTTCGCTAGTAGACACACATGGTAATAAATGGAAATGAGATGATAATCTTGATAGCTCTAGGTGTAGAGGGTTTGGACCAGGGTAGTACAAATAATAATAATATTGTTAATAACAACTGTTTTATGCTTTCAAACTGACATTGTTTTAAATGTAGTACAAGTGTGCCCTATTATACTCCTTTGTATTTCCTGTTGCATTACGTCCATTCAACGTGTGGCTTGCTTACTCTTAGTATCAACAAACACCTCAATTGATAAAAACGAATCCAACATAGAAAATGGACTTATATAACTTTAACTTATACTCTAGTTGGGTTAACTATGGGAGTGAAAAGTCACGCTAGATTGTCCTTTGATTACTCCTTTCTTTATAAGGACTAAATATATCTTTTGCAAGCTATTTACCATTTTTTATTTTTTATCTTTATATTAATTTGTTGTTTATAATCCTCAACTAATTTTTTGATGAGGATTAAATACATAAAATGTCCAAAAATATCTTATGAATTCTTTGGTGTGACTGTTTGGTTTTAGTCCGTCAACTATAAAACAATTTAGTTTTAGTCTCTTAACTCATGAAACCAGCTACATTGCCTACTTGATCCAAACCATAGTGGTTCTTGAAGATGTGATGCCAGACAGTTGGGCATTTAAAAATAAATTATATGTAGGATAGAGGAGAAAGGTGAAAATAAGACATGTTGATATTATCGGTTATAGTATTTTCTTTATTTTTAATTTACTTTGCTTTTATTTATTATTTAGTAGTATGTTAGATATTATCACTCATGTCGACATCATACATGTCACATCAACTGAAAGTTAGATCTAGAGACGAAATGTGGACAGTTCTTTTATCAAAAGTAAATGATTTCATAGTACGTTACAAAACTATTTCCTCCTACCAAGTGTACGTACTGTGATCCAGCCCGCTATGGCATGTTATCCTGTCCTTGTCCTAATCTAATATACACACTTCAAGTATAGTGCCAAACTGTCAACTTATATAAGCATTAGGTAATTTATTTAGCCGTCATTTCGAATATTTTTTCAGATATACTTCATACTCAATACTTTGTACTAAGGAAGAGGTCCTTATAAGTTCCCAATTAAATTCAAATGTTTATATTCAGTTTAGCACATGGTTTCTGATGAAAAACTTTACATAAAAATGGCACCGGCAACTTATTTAGCTATCAACTGATAATTTGGTTTTAGTAAGAACAATAGCTACATATATTGTTCCACATTTGTATAAATTCAACATATGAGCTAATGGATAGATATGTACCTCTTTGACAGCATCAATCACTAGTGGCTTGCAGGTGGACGAACCCAGTCAACTGGGCCCCTCTCCTTGTTCCATCATGAACCTGCCTAACCATGAGCTAAAGACTTATCACCTCCCTCTCTTACTAACCATGAGCCCCCACAAGTCAGTCTTTGGAGGGAATATTCTAAGAATATTCCTTCCAAATTTTAAATAAATTTTTTCTGTTTCCATAAATTCATTTAATTTTAAAAAATTCATATCTACAAAACCATAACACTAATTAATCTCATTCAAATCCTAAAATTATTCTAAAACATAGATCAATCTAATGGCATTATTAGTTTAAAATAATAGTATTTTTTTCTTGTGTAGTTTTCTCTCTTTTTGCGAGTAGTAGATCCATTGGAAAATTTTGGTCATGAATTTCATAAAGAGCGCCAAAGACAAAGTGAAAGGCAAGTCACTCTATTGAACATGTTGATTCTACAATTGCAAATTTGATTTTGCTTTCCAAAATTACAAGGTTAGTTTCAAATAATACAACATGGCAGCCTTGCTGTGCATGTGCTACTATTGGAAGAATCAAGGTAGTGAAATTACTTTATACAAGATGATCCTATTCCTCGATAACTCCACAAAATGTTCTAAGCTAGTATCACAATTCCACTAGCAGATACCGAGGTACTTCTAGCTTAGACCTGATATCGTATGTGATGTAGTGAGGGGAAAATGAGTTCCAAACAACTTCTAAAACCCAACACTTGGTGTAGGTGAGTTCCTAAAATAAAATCTATTTGTGGAAAATGGCCCGATGGTTGGAGTCATTGTCTGTATGGCATGGACAACGTATTATCTGTAAGGACCGATTCTTTGAAGAATTTAATCAATCATAAAACAACGTGATAAATGGTATGGTTGCTTGGGCTGCCAATAGTTGTCGATCGCAAGGTTGGTGGCAGGGATGTCAATACTAGGATCCAAGGCACAAGAAGTTTAGGACTTGCCTACTGCTTGGTCAAGGCCCACCTAGTCAACAGCAGGTTACCATCTGTTTGCTTTGAAAAAAGCCATGTTATGAACTTTCTCACTAGCTGTGCATCGTGAGCACATGTTGGGTGATAGAAGTAAGCTCATGTTGTGTAGAGGTTATCAAACTTGTTGAACAACCCTCCATATAGGTTATCAAACTAGTTGAACAACCGTGCCTATAGACATGGGAAGATGCAAGGTGATTCGTCCAGCGCAAATTTGTTTGCCTATTTTTAATGCCAAAATTTGGTAAGCTCACAAACAAATTTGGTTAAGGATCGGAGAGCTGATTGATTGACTTCTGGAAAGATGTTGATTGATAGATAGAGAGTCAATGGGCTTATAAAAAGAGGCTGATTGATATAAAGAAATAGCCAATTGGACAGATGAAGATGGATTCGATTCAATTGATAGGTCAAAAATTATCTAAATAAGACTGAATCTAGAAAGAAATCATAAAAACCACAGCATAGATGTTTTGTATCTATAAGATATTCCTTGTAATTAGGTAAGAGTAGTTAATTTTATTAACTTCCCTTTTCTATTAGGAAATAAGGTTCGAAGGTTGTTTGTAACAATCTGGGACTCATGTAATCCCGGAGAATAAATACAAACCCACAGGGACCTTGTAAGATATCTCCATAGATTAATACAACTTCGGTGCATCACCTCCCTAGTTCTTCTAGGTTTTTTCTTACGGATTTTGGTTCTTGACGCAGGGTTGCATCGGTTAGGTCCGATCTTCGACAAAAGGGTAAGTCTTGACATTATCTTGGTATATCTGCTCTATCTAAGACTGTATCGGTTGGGTCTGACCTCTTTGTCCGATCAGATATATCATGTCATGTTTGTATAGGATTTATCGGCTTAGGGAGCTCCTTTTATCATCATCAGTATCATGCTACATCGGTTAGGTCCAACCTTCTAAACTGTTGATAATAGATTGAGCCTATGTCGGTAGGTTCTTACGCAACATTTCATCAGAGTAGCCAGCTGATGTGTTACCTTTACATTGAGCTTCAAGCTTAACATATCGACTTATCAGCCATTTTAGTGTTGTTAGCTTTAGCCTTATACTATCTATGCTCGGTCCGATCTATCAATGTTAGTATTAATAGTACGATCAACGATGGTTATTAGGTCTCATCTCTTCAGAAGATTGGATTTTGCTCTTTCTCACTTATCATCTATTTCATTTAGACCATCATCACTCTATAGCCAATGTATCTGTAATTTTATTTCTCGTTATTTGCCCATACCATCATTGGTTTTCTTGCCGATGTATAAGTGCTTCAACCCCTATCGGTGACCAGCTGATAGCAGGAGTCTGTATTGGCTTGTTGATCTCATTCTTTCTATATTCTTGTCAATTGCAGGGTCAAATTGACTGTCACACTTGTAAACCTCGAGTTTAGGACCTGCACTATATCTAGGTAGATCTCCTAGGCCTTCGCATGTTTAGCCGCATAAGACCGAACCTCTATCGGTGAACATGACACTTGGCGCGCGTTTTGGCGGGACCGATTTTGGCTCGAACACGCTTCATGGCACGCCCAGTGGGACACAAAATTTCAACACAATGGTTGGAAAAGAGATTAATGTAGACAATGTGATTCCAGTCACAATGGATGATCTGAGTGATACGCAAAGACCGTACGTAGAGTAGAATATTGCTAATTTTTAAAAGCTCTATTTGGAATCTTTTGGTATGATGAGACAAGGGCCGATTCATAAATCATAGTTTCTAAAATTTGTTTTGATATGAGAATCGAGCCAGTCACCACCTACAAGTCCGTCAAAGCCATTGTAGGAGATGATTAATGAAATAGTACACCTCACACTTAACAACCAATCAGGAGTGTTGGTGAATATATTATAGAATTTGGTCAACAAAACAATGGATGGATCAATTGCTCAAGAGCCTGATCAGGGTCTTGTATATTTGTCGGTAAAAACAGAGCTGCCTCAAGTAACTTATGGCACCAGAAGTGATATATTGGAAAATTTATTTCCACATACACAAAATCTAATTGGGGGGCAACAGGATGATGTACTTCTAGGGTATCATCAAACTACCTATTACAAGGGGTATTAGTAGGATTATTCAGGTGCTATTCCCGATTTGAACAATTATCAGAGAATATCCTAGGCAAAATCAGTTACCAACTCCACCTCCACAATATCAAAGAGAAATCCTAGGGGAAGAGGATTGGTCGTCAAGGGTTGAAGAAATGGTGAGAAAGCAGTTTGGTATAAAATAAAAAGAGCAAACATTTATGTATCCTGAGTGGTTTGATAGAGTTCCGCGGTCACACCGATACAAAGTATCAGATTTGTCCAATTTCAGAGCAAGACAACATATCTACAGTGGAGCATATTAGCCGATTTTTAGCTCAGTGTAGAGAAGCATCGGCTGAAGAAGATTTGAGAGTTAGATTTTTCCTACTATCCTTGTCTAGATTGGCTTTTACATGGTTTTCTTCATTACCACCAAATTTAATTTGGGGGTGGGCCAATCCGAAGAAACAATTTCACAAGTACTTTTTTGCTAGAATTCATGAAATGAGGTTAACAGACTTAACATCGGTTAAATATAAGCTGGATGAATCAGTCCCAGATATCAATTTCATGAAATAAATTCATGAAAAATGTTCTTTGATTGAAGCCAATAAACCCTAGAAGGCCAACTCAGCTGCCCATCACTTAAATTCAAGCTATAACATCGGTTTCTAACGTCCCGAAACCACTGGATATACTTGTGAAATTGTTAACCTCATTTCATGAATTCTAGCAAAAAAGTACTTGATATCTGGGACTGATTCATCCGGCTTCATGAAATTGATATCTAGGACTGATTCATCTGACTTCTATTTAACCAAATTTATGTTTGTTAACCTCATTTCATGAATCCTAGCAAAAAAAAGTACTTGTGAAATTGTTTCTCTAGATCGGTCCACCCCTAAATTGAATTAGGTGGCAATAAAGAATACCGTGTAAAAGTCAATCCAGACAAGGATAGTGGGAAAAATCCAACTCTCAAGGCTTTCTTAGCTGATGCTTCTCCACACTAGGCTAAGAATCAATTAATATGCTCTACTGTAGATATGTTGTCTTGTCCTGAGAATTTAGAGAAATCTGGTATTCTATATTAGTGTGGTAGCAGAGCTCTATCAAACCATTTAGGATATAGGTGCCGATACATAAATATCCGCTCTTTTGGTTTTATACCAAATTGTTCTCTCACCACTTTTGTAACCCTTGCCAACCAATCCTCCTCCCTTGGGATTTCCCTTTGGTATTGTAGAGTGGAGTTGGTAACCAATTTTGCCTAGGATATTCTCTATGATAATTATTTGAATTGGGAATAGCACCTGAGTAATCCTACTGATAACCCCCATAATAGACAGTCCATTGATACCCTAGAAGTACATCTTGTTGCCCCCCAATCCGATTCTGTGTTGGTGGAAATAGTTAGCCATATATCCCTTCTGGTATCATAAGTTAGTTGTGATGGTTTTGTTTTTATTGGCAAATATACAAGACCTTGATTAGGCTCTTGAGCAACTGACCCATCCATTGCCTTCTTGATCATATTCTATAATGTATTCACCAACACTCTTGATTGGTTGATTGGTGTGTGGTGCACTACTTCATTAATCATCTCTTGCAACGGCTTCGGATAACATAAAGGTGGTGATTGGCTCGATTCTCCTACTAGAACAAGTTTTGGAAATTGTGATTTCTGAATTGTCCCTTGTCTAGTCATACCAAAAGATTCCAAACAGATGTTCTAAAAATTGACAATATTCTGCTCTACTTTCTATCGTTGCCCTTCACTCAGTCATCCACTGTAATAGGAATCACATTGTTTGCATTAATCTCTTCTGGAGCCATTGTGTTGAAGTTCCATGTCCCACTGGGCGTGCTAAAGAGCATGTTGGTGCGGAGATTGATCCATGCAGAAGGCACGCCAAGAGAGAGCATGTTCGCCGATGGAGGTCTCATGCGATGTGCCTGCAGACATGAAGGCCTAGGAGATTTGTTTAGCTCCAGTGCAGGTTTCAAACATTGAGATTTGTGAGTGTGCTAGTTAATTTGACCCTATAATTAACAAGGGGATAGAAAGAATTAGATCGACAAGCCAATTGGCCGATAGGTCGATATGGACTCCTATTATCGGCTGGATGCCGATAGAAGTTGTAGCACTTATACATTGACTAGAAAGCTGATAACGGCATAAGCAAATAGCGAGGAATAAAATAAAACACATATCAGCTATAGAGCTGATGACGCTTTAAATAAAATAGACGATAAGTAATAATGAGCAAAGCTCTGTGTTCTGAGGAGACGATACCTAGCGACCACTAATGACCGTTCGGTTAGAATCAGCCTTGATAAATCAAACCAAAGCAAGATAGTATAGGGCTGAAGCTAACGGCACTGAAACGATAGAAGCTAGATCGGTTATGCGGATGGAAGGAACGGTTAAATCCCTTGGCAAGCTACGATACAAATAGGTAAACTCATCAGCTAGCTGAGCCGATGGGAGGAGCGAAACCTGCTAGGTAAACTCATCTGGATAATCCTCCACCTACGATTGAACCGAATCCTTCTTTGGCCCAATTGGCTCTTTCCATCCATCAATCGGCCTCTTTCTATAAGACGATTGGCTCTCCATCAACAATTGAATCTGTTTGCGAGCTTACCGAATTTTGGCGTTAATAGTTATATGATGCAATCATGGCAAAGATCACAAGGTTGTACGTTGCAAAGTTTATTAGACAATACAGATATGCTGAATGGATATCTAATATTGTCCCGGTGGAAAAGAAAAATAGAAAATTGAGAACATGTATCGATTTCTAGGATTGAATAAAGCTACCTCTAAAGATGAATAAGGCATTCGATGAAGTTAAAAATTATCTAAATTTTCCACCAGTTTTGATTCCACCACAAAGGAGGATGCCGTTCAAATTATATCTATCGACCGATGAGAAATCCATCGGATTGGTATTGATACAAGAGTTTGAAGGAAAGGAACGAGTTCTGTTTTATCCAAGTAGAAGGCTCTTGGATGCTGAAACGAGATATTCTACAGTGGAGAAATTGTGCCTTTGTTTATATTTCTCATGCACAAAGTTAAGGCATTATCTCCTATTTGTTGAATGCATAGTGGTCTGCAAACCGATGTGATGAAATATATGTTATCAGCTCTAGTCTTGAAAGGGTGAGTTAGTCAGTGGATCTTTGCTTTAATGGAGTTTGATCTAAGATATGAATCAACTAAAGTAATTAAAGGACAAGTCATGGCCGATTTCATCGTGCGACATAGGGGAAATCATGAAAATTATGTAGAGTTGATTGCTTGGACTTTATTCTTTGATGGATCAGTTTGCAACTATGGATCTGGTATTAGCTTACTAATTGTATCGCCTTAGTAGGCAAGCTTTGAATTCACTTTTACAGTTAAACCCTATCATACAAGCAATCAAGCAAAATATGAGGCGGTCCTTAAAGGACTTTAGTTTTTGATAGAAATCGGAGCCGATACTATAGAGATCATTAGATATTCATTATTGGTAATCAAGCAACTATCCAGGGAATATGAGTGCAAAGTTGATGTCTTGAGGTTATATTATGAATAATGTCAGTAATTATTGAAATATTTTGGGATAGTATCATTGTATGATATTCCTAGGGAGTAGAATTTATAAGCTAAATATCTTGCTCAGCTTGTTTTGGGATATCAGCTAGATAGAAGGATATAAGTTGAAATAGCCGATATTAATAATCATATTGAAGCCAATGATTGGAGACGAGAGATTATTAAATATTTGTAAAATCCATCACAATCAATTTCTAAAAAACTTCAGTATAGATCTACTAAATATGTACTGCTTGATGAAGAATTATTTTATCGAACCATTAGTAGAGTTCTATTAAGATGCCTGGGTTTAGAAGAAGCTATAGTGGTTATGTGCGAAGTACATTAAAATGTTTGTGGGGCTTATCAATCAGCTCACATGATGAAAAGATTATTAAGAAGAGCTAGATAATTTTGGCCGACAATGCTAGAAGATTGCTTCAGATATTATAAGGGATGTCAAGATTATTAGAAATTTTGGAATATACAATGAGCACCAGCATCAACTATGAATCCAATAATCAAGCCATGGCTGTTTAGAGATTAGGGAATTGACATGATCAGCCAGATTTATTCTTCATAAAGTAAAGGGCATAAATTCATATTGGTGGCAACAGATTATTTTATAAGATAGGTAGAAGCAATTCTTTTGAAGAAAGTTACATCTAAGAATGTGATTGAATTTCATAAAGAGCATATTATCTATTGGTTTGGAATTCCTCGGACAATAACTACTAATCAAGCACAAGATTGATAAACAACCACGGAGATGGCATAGTATATTAGCCGATTCATTATAGTCCTATCGGATGACATGCCATGGGTCTACTCAAGTACCGCCATATCAGTTAGTGTATGGGCATGAAGCGGTTTTGCCTTGGGAAACTAACATTGGCTCCAGGAGAATATCTTTGTAGGATCAGCTGACAGCCGATGATTATTATAACTTAATGATAGATGAACTTGATGATTTGGCTCAGAATAAGCTAGGAGTGCTTGAGAGGATTAAAGAAAATAAAGCTAGAGTAGCCAAGCATTACAACAAAAAGGCGATGAATAAATCATTTACTGAAGGAGATCTTGTTTGGATGTTGATTTTACCGATTGGGTCTAAGGATAATAAGTTTGGAAAATGGTCGTCTAATTAGGAAGGGACTTATCCGATCAATCGTTGTGTGCTTGGTAATGCTTATATATTGGAGAATCTTGAAGTAGAAGAATTTGCCAAAGTGCTTGATGGGAAATATCTTAAAAAGCATTGTCCTAGCGTTTGGATCGATGCCTAAACCGGCTAAGTGTAGCTAATTTCTAATGCAATTCAAGACAAGAGCCGATATTGTTATATCACCTAAAGAGAGCCGATATCAGTTGATATCACCTTTAGAATTAAATGAATGAAAACAACATGAATCAAGTAAGGTGAAAGGGTAGCAAAGCTGATCGAGTTATATTGCAACAAAAGAGTAGAGACACCAAGTGTTTTGGAGAAATGACATCACAGTTTTTAGCGTTAAAATATTACAAGAATTATTTAATTGCTTCAATCATGCACATGCGAATTTTGTCAATCTCGTTGATAGCGTGGATGTCTTCTTCATCGGACTCAGGAATGCCCTTTAAGGTCTTGCGCCGATGAACAACATGACACACCGTTGCTTCGACTCTAGCCTCCTAATGTTGTATTACTTGCGGTAGGCTTCGACTCTAGCCTCCTAATGTTGTATTACTTGCGGTAGGCTGATAAGATGGTATTTTGTGGCTTCAATGTTTTTGCTTATTTTATTTAGCTCTGCTACCAGATCGGCTTCTTATTTCTTTAGTTGGTCCAGTTTGGATTGGGTTTCTTGTGAGGTAGCTATTATATCGTCAAGCCTTTTCTTCTTAGATTATGCAGACAGCCGATCATTTTGAGCCAAGCCTTTTTGTTTAGCACGATCGACTATGCGCTGTCTGGTCATGATCAACTAGAACTTATGTGATTTCAAATAGGCGGCAAGGGTCAATGCGTCAATGAGTTTCTTAGGACAATGGTGTTCAGTCTTAGTGAGTCTTTCCCAAATTGGTCCAATATCTTCCACCGGTGCGTTGATTGGGATTTGCAGCCAACAGATGATGTCCAACAGTTGTTCACGTATGTCGGTTGGTAAAGATAGTTTGATCACCGCACTAGTAGCTGTATCTTCATCTGTCTCTAGATATTTGCCGATGTCAAAGAAGAATAAATAGTCCAAAGACTGCAGATCAACATCAATAAATGGAAGAATAATGATTCAAGGCAAAAGTGCAGATATAAGATGAAGTTACTTGGGATAGGACATCAGTAGTAGCATGATGAGCGGTATCGGCATCTGCTTGGTGAGTGATCTCTTTAGGAGGGTGGCCGATGTCCGATACGGAAGTGATAGGGACAATCTTGGTGTCACTAATTTGGGGATTGATTGCTGAAGATAGTGGGATTACTGGTGGGACCATCAGCTAAATGTTCACAAGAATATCAAATGATGGTTGAACTTCAGGAGCCGATGGTTCAAGCGAAAAAAAGGAGGAGAGATTGTCAGTGTGAGAGAAGATATGAAAAGCAAACGAGGATAAGAGTCAGCATGTACCAGTGAGGGTGAAGGAGCTGATGTTGCTTCGATGACGGGTGTTTGGGTGGTTGGCACCGTGACCGTGATGTCGGTACTGGCCTTTTGTTTCTTTGAAGTAAGGCAAGAGGCCAGCTTATTGCATTTTGATCTTATTGGCTGTAGCACCCAGAGGAGAGCCGATGAAGAAGGAGCACCATGACCTAAATAGGGTTTGGCTGATGGTGGTTTATACATGATCAATCAGCCACTAACGCTAGTTGTGGGTGCTTCTTTGTTGCTAGCCTGCAAGATGGTGGGAATATAAGTAAAATGATCAAGGATAATATAACATAAAGAAGTATTACCTCTTCATCGGATTCAATGTAATCAGGGTTGAGGTGTGAGCAGTATTGTTTTGATGATGAGTTGAACAGGTGTCTTCTCCATTCTGACCACTATCGGGCAAAAAGTCTGGTGTTGGCAGTACACAGCTCAAAGGTAGTGATATAGCCCAGGGATAGGGACTCCGTTAGCATTCGTAGCTAATCATATTCGAATGAACTATTTCCATTGTACCGGACATGGAGTTTGTCGATGAAGAACAAGCCGATAGGAAGTTGGCCGAAACCCAACTAGCGAGAGCCAACCGACGGGTGGTAAAACTCATGCGGTGGCTACTACAATCAGCGCAACAAGAAGCCAGTTGGCAAAAGACTAGGAATGATGGCCGATAGAAGTATAGTCTTGGAGTCCTCATCGACCAGAGCATTAAGAGGATTGAATTTGAAGGGCATCTCAAATGATGGTGCATCATCATATGTGAACCAGAGAATGGCTTCCCTGGTGAAACCGTAATAGAAGCTCTTAAACTACTAGCCCAATCTGATGGGAGTCATTTTCTATCAGAAAGGGCTAACAAAGCTTTGCCCATTGAAATACATCAGCGTCAGCTGATTTCATCTTCTCTTCAGTAATCGACTGGGAAGGTCAAGTTGAGGAAGGAGATCTTGGTGATGGCTTTAGAGGTGTAGATGTTGAGCCACAATTGTATAAACCACCAGGGACCGCCAATCTGACCGAATGGTTGGCCAGTCGATAGTTGGTTTGCCACTTGATGAAGTAGTTGGTAAGTGGCTCCGAGCAATTATTGCTCTAGAGGAATGTGTCGATAATCGGCCAAGCATTCTGCTAACCACTATATATTGGTCATTGGACCGAGGGTTGCGCCGCCAAAGGTGAACCATTCTAGCCACAAATTCAGAAATGTGACATGTTCTCGATCATCGACTGGTCCAGAGATCTTGTTGCAGAGAGCTATGTATTTAGTCCAACTGCCGATGTTCATGGTGTAGAGTCGATACGTGGGTTTGAATCGGAGGTTGGATGGATTGATGTAATTTGTGGTGTTGAGGCAAGTGAGCAAAGTTATATCCATCAGAGTTGAGGTCATCGGCCCATATCCAAACAAGAAGGTGTTGAGGGTGTCCGACCAGAAGTAAGAAGCCGATGCCAGTAAAGGTTTGTTTTTCTCCATCTTCCTTAGGAAAGATTGATGCAATGGTCGATTTATGTCTCATCCCAAGTTGTTCTCTTGGTGGCCAATACTTTAAGATACCAGTTTCTCTATCCAAGGAGTTTGCTAGGCCAAGATCTGAAACTACTGGTTCAGTCACTAATTAGAATGGACGAGTTCTTGAAGGGAATACATTATGTTTCAGCGTTGATAAAATGTGTTGGATCTTCGCTACCCATGAGACTGAGATAAAAGAAATCTAGATGGTCAGTGGCTAGGATTAGCATTTGGCTTCTAAGGTTATACAACAAACAAGAACACGATGAAGGACAAGTAAAGAACATGGTAGATTGAATCTATCTAGATTATGGAGCGGAGGGATGAATGGATAAAGGATTACCCCGGGGACTATGGTTGTCGACGCCATTGCACGAGAAGAAGATGAACATAAATCAATGATCAATGGAGAAGTTCATAGCAATTCGCCCGAGTTTGCTAGAGCTTGTCGAGGTTTTGGAGGTTGGAGAGGCTCTGGTGATGTGAAAGCATAAAAAAGAGGCTAGAAAGGCAAAGTGTTTTATAGGAGAATGATGATCAGATGGGAATCAAGGGCGATTAGATGGGAATTGAAGCTGATTGGTACTATTTCAAACAATTAAGGAAAGTGGACTGTAATGGGCCGCCTCAGTTTAAGAAGAATTCTAAAGCTTAGATAGAAGAATTTCGAAGCCTAATAACAAACTCCGAAATTGGATGGCATGTATTAACACCAAAATTTGGTAAGCCCGCAAATAGATTCGGTTATGGATCGGAGAGCCGATTGGATTATGGAAAGAGACCGATTGATAGATGGAGAGCCGATCGGCTTATGGAAAGAGACCAATTGATATGAGAAAAGAGCCGATCGGACAAATAAAGATGGATTCAGTTTAATTTATAGGTGAATAATTATCCAGATGAGACTGAATCAAGAAAGAAATAGTGAAAACTACAGCAGAGTGGTTTTATATCTATAAGATATATCTTGTAATTAGGCAATAGTAGTTAATTTTGTTAACTTCTTAGAGATAGTTTTCTTTCCAGTTTAGAAAATAATGTCCAGAGGTTGTTTGTAACCATCTCGGACTTGTGTAATCCCGGGGTATGAATACAAACCCCTAGGGACCTTGTAAAATATCTCTATAGATCAATACAACTTCGTCGCATCGCCATCGGTTAGGTCTGACATTCTAGATTGCTGATAATAGATTGAGCCTAAGTCAATGGATTCTTATGCAACGTTTTATCGGAGTAGCCAGCCGATAAGTTATCTTTACATTGAGCTTCAAGCTTAACATATCGACTTGTCAGCTAATATATATAAATTGCTCACAATTAATTTACTACCGATCAATCTGGCTTTACGAGATCCAACCTTATACTGCCTCGGTTAGGTCCGATCTATCAAGATTATTTTTAATAAGGCTATCATTATGATCTAGTAGGTTTCGTTCCTCTCATCGGCTCAGCTAGCCAATGGGTTTACTTGCTTATATTGTATTTTTATGCTTGCATCGGACTCATAGCCGGTTTATACTATTAGCATGACTAATCTAGTTTCTACCATTTTAGTGTTGTTAGCTTGAGCCTTATACTATATTAGTTCGGTCCGATCTATCAAGCCTAATTTTAACAGAATGATCATCGGTGGTTACTAGGTCTCATCTCTTCAGAAAACCAGATTTTGCTCTTTATTGCTTATCATCTATTTCAGTTAGACCATCATCAGCTCTATAGCCAATATATCTGTGATTTTATTTCTCGTTATTTCCCATGACATCATCGGTTTTCTAGCTGATGTATAAGTGCTTCAACCCCTATTGGCAACCAGCCAATAATAGAAATCCATATCGGCCTATCTGCTGATTGGCTCGTCGATCTCATTCTTTCTATCTCCTTATTAATTGCAGGGTCAAATTGACTAGCACGTCCATAAACCTCGAGTTTATGACCTGCACTAGAGCTAATCAGAATTCTCAGGCCTTTGTATGTTTAGGCGTATCATACCGAATCTCTATCAGTGAACATGCCTCTTGGCTCACCTTTTGGCGGGACCGATTTTGGCTCAAACACCTAGGCTTTGTGAATGTGGGTTTGTGAGCCTTAGGAATTGTTACCAGAATTAGTTTATATGGTAGATCAATTACCTGAGTGGTATAAAACGGGGCTATATGACCCGAGGTGATAGAAGGCACCATAGTGGTGAACTTTCTAAGGCAAGCATTGTTTGACAATTTATTCAAAGTGGAAGGAATGTAATATGAGAAAGTGGAAAGACTGACTAAATGGCAGTGGATTCTAGGAGCCTGGATATTTGAAAAGGGCTCTAGGAGTCCATTGAGCTGAGAATGGCTCAAGGTGCTGGTTGAGATTGAGAATGGCTCTAGAAGACAATGAGATAAAAGATGGGCTCTAGGAGCCAACTGGAACCCTATGGATGACATCGTTGCAAACAAGTCATGGCTTAAGTGAGGCATGAGCGTCTATTTTCAAAAAAGAAATAAATATTCAATCTTCAACCAGTTGAGATGTTGCAATGAAATTTGCAATGCAGACTGAGACGCGAGTCTCTTATCGCTGTGCACACACTTAGGGTTTTGCAAAAAAATTTATAAAACAAATAAAGTGCTGGCTTTTCTACAAAACGAACGTAGCCGCCCTTTGATCAGCTTGCATGTGTCTTTCCCGTGGTTTGCTAAATAAGTATGTATTTACTCTTGTTTTCCCCTCAGGCCTAGGAAGACTAAATTGAAGATTAGGGTTTTGTCCCTAATTCACAAACCACTGCTTGTGGAATGGGTTCAAGTTCTGCCTTTGTTCAGTTATTGTTGCTTCTATCTACAGGTTGTATCAATGTTACCCCAAAGTTGCAACTTATTAAAGGTATAATGCATACTATTAATATTTAAATAATGCGGTGATGGATCCTTGTTACCACGGTACTAGCATTGTGTCCTAGGACTGGTGTCGGCATAATGGTTCCATTGATGTTGGTTCATGGTCTCATGAGGTGCACCCTCTCTAGTGCTGTTATTATTGTGTTGCCAGGGGAAGGTTTGACTCCAAGCACCCACTGCTCATCGTTTAGCTAATACTACTGCATGGATTGATTTTTGTCAAAAGCAATACTAGCTAGTTTAAGGAACTTAAAGAACAACAAACATCCAAGGAGCCTCTTGATTCCTGAACAAATATATTTTTGAATCACGCATTTCCTGATCACCGGTTTTAACTTATCACAGATTGCTCACATATAATCATGTTTTTTTAGAACTGGCCATCCATCACTAAAATATTGTACCACTGGTGTGCACGCAACTATATAAGTATCGTCTATAGTATAATTCATCTGATGATGATTAGTCTAGGTATATATAGTTAATTGATATGCACTACTCTCTTCATCTTAAAATATAACTACCTTTCCAGTTCAATTTAGGATGGAAGTAGTATTATCTATCTGAATGATATCATCAAAGCTCAAGCCTACTAGTAGCATTTGGGTCATAGGTGGATGGTGGTAGGAATGGTTGTCGGGCAGCTTTAGGTACATTGGCAAAGCGACCTTTGACTCGGGGCCTCATCTCAGCAAATGCTTTTTTGGATGCATACCGGATTTGCTTCTCGTAGCACCGCCGCTTCCTCTTCATCTTGTACCTCATCACCTTCGCCTCTTTCTCCATTGTTGGGTCTGCCACCATATTCCGATTCAAGCTTTCCCCATCAGCCATGGCTTTCTCTTTGAGTGTTGAGCTTGCAGCATCTGTGAATGTGCTTCCACAGTATGACATCTACAAATTAATTAATTAATTAATTAATATGTTAGAACATAGAATACAGATGATCATTTAATTAACTTATAGGAACCTAGAATACAAATAATGCACATTTGTATATGCCACAAGTATCTTTAAGAGGTACTGCTGTATCATGAAAAAATAAATAAAGGGTACAACTATCGTAAAGGCTATATACATGCCTCCTCTAGATGAACACCGAAGCAAACAATATGGGTGCGGTCAATCACTATTACGTTGATTATATGGGCATATATAATTTATTTTTAAAAAGTGCATGATTTAAATTTGATCCATTGATTTCTTATAAATATATCCTTAAGAGTAATAGAACCAAAATATCTTATCAAAGCACTTTGAAATAAGAATCCATTAATATATAGTTTGGTCGATTTTTATAAGCCGTATTTAGTTTGATTTCAAAACGTCAAAGGATGTAGACTTTGACCAACAGTTAATCAAAATTAAAAAAAGAAAACAATTATGTGTGTCCATGACGTTGTTGACACCAGGTTAATACTGATGTAAAAATTGGGCATACATATACATACCTATATCCTGGTAGGAAGAGTTTCATATATACATTCCTAGTAGGTAGGAAGAGTTTCATTTATACATAAATTGCTAGAATCCAAATGTAACGTGCAGCCTGAAAACAATTCTAGATCCAACATAATTTGTAATATTATCGTTTCATATAAAAAGTTCAAACCGGCGTTGCAGTCATTGGGAATTCCATGCTTATAAATTCTCAACTTCCAACAAACAACCGAGGTAACTGTGCCGCCGCTGCTGCTGCCGATCGAACTGCTGCTACGCTTGCACTGCTCGCTATTGCTCAAGCTGCTGCCTTTACTCGTTGGAATGGGCCACAGCAAGGCAAATGGGCTGCCAGCTTTCTATCCCTTCTCTACTCTCTTTCTTTTTTTCCTAATTATTGTGGGGCATCACACAACCCGTTCATATATCTCCCCTTTTCTACGTCAATCAAGTGCTTTTTGTAGTTTGAATGTGCAGTTTGTTTCAATGAATTCACACGTGCATGCATATGCATCTCGATAGTTCTAAACAAATATTTGCTTGCTTAGATTTCAAGAGCAAAGTGAAGCAATATTAACTAGTTATTGCTTCTATTTGGTTGTTAGCAGCAGCCACGTATGTATGACTGATCATATGCTGAAAAAAAATAGAGTACAACATCAAAACTAATTTAATTTCCTGTTTTCCTTACTCGTGATATATGTGGCTGAAGAAGCAGCAAACAATGATGTTTCTTGACCTAGATCCATATATGTGGACTAGTCCGTCAATTAACATCTGTTTATGCATGGGAAAATAAATATTTATAGATTATCAAATTAACCTGACTTGTCTGTAAGACCTAATCAATCTAATAGTCAACTCAAAAAATCTTATCAAAATAAAAGCTATTTTAATTTTAAAATTTTCGTTCTTTTGTGTGGTGAAGTTCTACATGCGAAAGATCTAAATGAAAATAACCCTTGGGACCAAACATCATCTCCTAAAATAAATTTCAGGAATCGAATTTCAAAGTTCAAACTTACCTCCTAATCCACTCTCAAAAGTCGCTTCAAATTCCTAACTTGTAATTCAATTTTGGAGTAAAAAATCTGACCTCTAAACATATATGAAAATTCATAAAACTCAACTCGGAAATTTTGGAGCAAATTCCAATCATCCTTTCAGAATATCCTATCATCATATTCAATTTCTTCCCTACCAAATTTTCTTGAAAAATCAAAACCAGCTCAAATGAAAATATATCTGTCTCAGAATGCTGTTCTTGGAACACAGAAAAAATCATGAGAAATGAATCTTAAATTTGAATTTGCGTCCCTTCGAAAGCCTCCACTTTTGTCTTTCCACTCTACTCCCGACAAATTTATTCAAATTCATCCAAAATACAAACTTCATCCCAAATATCAAAAATCTTAGTCAAAATACTCTTCCTTGAATATTTAGAATATCAGTGAATTAAACTATTAAATTTGAGTTCAAAACATCCTTAGAAACCTTCTCCTTTTCATTCCCATCTTCTCCATTAATTTAGCCCAAAACAATACAAATTATCCAAAAATAACTACTTATTCCTGCAAAAAGTCTCTTAGTTGAGTCCTTGGAATTTTATTGAATTCAAATTTAATAATTTGAATTCAAACATAATTCAACCCTTCAAAATATTCATCTAAACAATTCTTGAAAATTTAAGAAAGTGCAGTACGCAAATAGGCCACTCTCCCGTTGTTGTTTGTCCCCTCCAGCTGAACCTCTCTTGCCCTCTCTCAGCTTTCCCCACATGTGGACGTAGGCCTTAAGGGGACAGCCAACCAGCAGCCAAAATTGCCCCGCTCTCCTTTTCTTTCACTCACAAGCTGCTGGTCCAATCCTTCTGCGTGGCCACCTCTCTCCTACTTCTCTCTTTCCCTTACACTCAACCCAATTGGCTACCCGATAAGTGCCCACACACATCCACCACCTTTTTCTCATGCCGATGTCTACCATTGTCCCCTCTCTCACTACCAACCAGTCCTATGAATGCACTACCCAATAGCCGCTTGTCCATGTACTCGTCTCTTCCATCTCTTACACAACCACAATGGCCCCACCAGCTAGCTAACCCCATACTTCCATAGGCCACATCACACCCACATCGATAACTTTGATGTCCACATTGATAACTTTGATGTCACCAAAAAATATATCTGCCACACTTTAAATGCCTAGGACCCGCCTGAGTGCTTCCCTGCCAATCACATTGTACCAGCTCTGCATCTACACCACGCTGCCACTCAATTCCCAACTCCACCGTCACCCTCTTACCCAGCCTCCTCTTCTCTCCTCTAACCATGCACCAAGTCAAACACCTTTGGCCGCCCCTCTGGTCACTGCTGCAACACAGCCACACAATGCAAGCAGTCTTCACCCATTGTGCCCCTAGATGTCCCCTGACTTCTTTCGGCATCATCCTGAGCCCCAATCTAAGCGGAGGCAAAAACACCCAAATTATGTTGCCATGATCTCCACCACAGTCTTTCTAACTGCCGATAAGTCCACCGTCCATTTCCGTCCACTCACACTAACCATAGTCTCCTAAGAAGTCAGTGGTGCCTTCAATTTGGCCTGTGGATTACCGAGAAAGCCACCTTGCACTGTCTTTTTTACGCCAATTCCACTAACCATCGACTTCCTCTACAAAGCCACCACTGGTCGATGCCTCTATCCACCATCCACAAATCCCCTAGTACCTCTCCAAACCACCCCCTGGACCACCTCTATTTCTGCTAGTTAGCGTCGATAGGAGGGCACCAAGGGCTATTATTGGTTTCCATACCTCCTGGCACTACAACGCAATTGCCATATGAATCCCTAGACCAAAACATAAGAGCATGCACTCCTTTGCTTCATGAAGCCATGTCACTCTCCCATAAATATTCATCTGTATCATTGGGTAGTTGCTCCAAGGCCTCCTAGATTGCCAAAGCTCACTGGTTGCCAGATGCGCCCAATGCACCATTATTTCTTTGCTAACCGAAGTAGCGAGCCATAGAGATTGCCATTCTCAAGCTCAGGAGGTGGCACTGCTTTTTCCCATTGCCATGCATGTGGCTGAGTCAGCCCATCCCTTCTCTATCCCTACTCTCAGTCTATGATGAAGAATGCACCTAATAGAGTATCCTAGAGCAATAGTTCACCTGGAGTCCATAGCTATGAACCTCACCCACCGGCCCACCCCTCTCTCCCTTCCTTTCACATGATCAATGAAAACCAACACATTGATTGCTAGGACCCATCCCTCTAGTCCATGAACCATAAGCCGAGTCCACGAAAAAACTCCTGATCCCCTCAGTGAAGCTAGTCCACCATGAGTTGTAGGCCCATTGGCCTCCTTCTCTATTTTATAGAAGGGCCCCACATATAAAACCAAGAGAAATATTCCTATAACACTTTTCTATTATCCAAAAAATTCATACTCCTTGACTAGAACTCTATTTTTTTTCTAAAATTGAGTTCTATCTAAGGGAACTGTTAGTTTATAATGATATCATTTTCATTTTGGGGGTTATGTGGTTTCTCTCATTGTACGCATAGTTGACATGTCAGAAAAATCATTGCAAATAGATTTTGCGAAGATTCTAGAAGACAAACACAAGAAAAGTCACCCTTGATTATTTTCTCCATGATTTATTAAGTGTGTTGACTGCAAACTTGCATTGCTTAGTGTGCACATTAATTTGTTTTGCCTTGGTTAGCATGTGCATCAAACGGACCAATTGATTAGTTGCATTACTCTCTACAGCACAGCCATGTTACCTGCCTTAACCATTGTTGTTCAACCTTTATGGTGTCTCAACATATATGCTTCTTGAGCATGGGTACTAGCAATTTTACATCCACCATTGTTTGTCCAAGTGAGAACTCAAGTTGTGAAGCCATTTTCAAAACCAAACAAGGGGTTTTGGTGGGGTTTGAAAAGTAAGAGAGGTTTGTGAAAGCTCGTGAAACGAGATCTCACCTAGGTGGTGTGGTTTCGTATTCGCATATAAGAACCATTTGCTTGGAAAATCTTGTGGAGCAACTACCTAGATATTATTGGATACCCCTAACTGAGTAATTAGTTGCATTAGGGAAATCTTGATGCCAATAGTTGTGGAATGCCGAGATGAGCAGACAGAGATGTAAGCCATGAAGACAACCCCTTTGCAGCACTTATATTATTTTTGTTCTTGAGTAGACAAGGACATGGATCTTGTCTAATGATTGGTCAAGAGAGTTAGCCTAACCATGTGTCATGAGGTATCCTTAAGTTAGATTTGAAAAGGCCTTGTCATGTGCCTCTAACATCGATGGTAATTAGAGTAAGTTTATGTCATGTGGGTAAAGTGTGCAATCTCTATAAAGTTTAGCTAAACTTTTTAAATAGCCATGTCAACGGTCACGGATGAATGTGAAGTGATTCTCTTAACATAGATTTCTTTGCCTATGCTGTGTGAAATATGTTCATAGATTGGAAACCGGTACTATAATTAGTTTGCATGACTAATGGATGACTTATTAGTCAGAAATGGGTTCGTATGACTCAGGTTATCAAAAAGGCATCATAGAATAGCTAGACTTCCTAAGTGGAAACATGAGTTGTAGGGTATGGATGGCTCCACAAACCAAGTTATAGGGAGTAGTCTAGATACATCATTTGTGCGATATGGAGGAAGGGTTCTAGGAACTGAATGCTTTTCAATAGCTAGTATAATTATATAACAATCAGCAAGTACAGTTGTGGTAGTTCACTTATTATATATATTAATCAAATAAAATTTAACCTTCGCGCTTAAGTTGATGGAAAGCAAATTGGCAAATAGATCGAGTAAAGAGTCATTATTCAAAAGTTTTGTAAGAACATTGTGTTTTGAGAAAATGTTTTTGAAATGAATGATTTGCAAAATAAAGCCATCTCTTTGAAACTAGCATAATCACATATGGCTATGGTTTGCTCCTTTTCTCCTTCGTCCACAAAGAAGGTAAGGTCAAGGTTTTGTCCATAGACCTCAAACCGCTGCATGTAGAATTGTATCTATCTATGTTATCGTTCCACTAAGTAGCAACTTACACAAGTTATAATTGATTCTATATTTATTCTTAAAAATCACAATGATGCATCTTAGTTACCATAGGTAACAACATTTGTGTCTTACGACTAGTACCAGCATCATGATTATATAGGAGTTAGTTCACTCTATCCCACTGTTCATCCTCTCTAGCACTGTTGTATAGTGGTGCTAGGATAGGGTGTGACAAATCAACAATAGAGTATAAAATATTGAGAGACTAGATGTGTATGCGTATATGCAACAATGAGAAACACTTCCACCTTGGGCTAATACCAATAAGCCTGTTAGAAATCCTAATTCGTGAATGCTTGCACACGCAATGGACACATCAATGGTTTTCGACAAAGCCGTGACATGGCACTGGGTATGTGAATTAAAGTTTCGGGGTTGGAGAGAGGAGGGATGGAGGCATTGCCAAAGGCAGGCGCTGATTGCATTTGCTCAATTTGAGAAGACGAGTAGATGACGAATCAGCGATGGAATTGATGGATAAGAGTAAAAAGAAAGAAAAGCGTGGGCTGGGCCGACCATGGAGAGACACAGGTGGACCTTTTTGTCGTGTTACGTTTGCAGATGGCTGGGCCACGAGAACGCGCGGCCATTACTGTTGTACAGACATGGCTTGCCTGCTCCGGTGAAATGCTCCCCTCAGCTTGCTATTAGTTAGAAGACTTTTTCTTGGTGGGCCAGTGCACCTAGAAGAACTGAAGCGGCCTTTAGGGAAAAGCGTGGAATGCGCGCCGAGCCGCCCGGCAAATTGGGTATGTGGCCACCACTCCGCCGGCGGCGGAACAACTGGCAAGCAGATCACAGCTATTTAAACCCCAAAAAGTAAGGGCACACTTCAAACACCTGGTGATCGATCCTTCAATCTTGAGCATGACGATAAGTTGCGCTGCTACGGGATGGACCTCATAGTTAGGTCCGACAAGTGGCGACGCAATTAGGATGACGACGAGAGGTGTACGGTGGAAAATCATGCGGGCGGAAAAGCATGAGGGCCAAACAGGAAGGCGGCAAGCTGGCAAAGCCTTCTTGATTCTTTGCCTTTCGAATTTTTTACATTCCTGAATGACTTGACTAGCTTCATGCTGGAAGGTTCTTTTCCTTCGGTTCTCCTTTAGAATTGAAGGCGTCGCCGACCATATCAATTCGGCGGCAGCGATGGCAATAATATCTTTGAACGGCGCGACCATGGAGGATTCAATGGTCTAGCGGACAACGTCGGGCACGAAGCAGCATCGCCGATGAGACATGAATTATAGAGATTATCGTAGATGTGAAGTGTATATGTCTTCGATGAGGTTAACAAAACTGCTTACGTTTTTTTTTTTTGGAAAGACGAAAGAGGAGAGAAATAGTTGATCACTCAACGAACTGGACCACCAAATGTCCAAAGCAATAGCAAGGTGCCACGTTAGAAGGAGCATAGAGGGGAGCACAGTACCGCAGAAGCATGGTACGACAGAGAATCTCGTTCCACACCATGGAATGGAAGTCACCGTCGATAGCTGCAATCAGATACATCCCATTCGAACAAAAAGGGAATATACAGATATTCCGTAAGAGATTGTATCTGCGTAAACCGCACCACCCATCCCTCCCGTTTCGTAGATACGAATTAATAGACCGTTCGCACAATCAATTTAAGTCCGGAGAGATTTAGTTTTGCAGCCGAGCAGGTTCCGGGGCAAAAAAAAAAAAATCTTGCGATGCATTGCACGCTTCCTCCATCAATTTCGCGGATTTATTCCGGTCGCACACGGTAGCAGTTACGTCGCACGATCTTATCTGCGAGAGGAACAAATCCATCTCCCATCCCTGTACATTATTTTCGAGTCTCCCCTGAAGGCTGCAACGAGCACCCTGCATCCCCGGCCGCACGTCCCCACCTATCCCAGCCCGGCGGCGTCGTTGCCGTCCGGCCGCCGCATGGGCTGCGCGCCCCCGGTGCCCCGGTGACGTACGTGCCCCATACGCCACCCCCGCACGGCCGCACCCCCAGAGCTGCGCATCCCCGTCATGCTGATTCCAACATGCAACTTATAATTTCATACTGTTAGGCGATTGGCATATAGCTTTTGTGGATTTGGGTGAGCCCAGATTAATAACCATAGAGGTCATCTATATGTCGGAGCCATGGATATCAGTATAATCGTTTTTGTTATATATGGGTTCCCACTATAATTTGCCGGACAATATTTAATTATGTGTGTATAGCCGTCTCTACAATGCCTAAGAACCGTTTATAGAGGCTGTTTCTGCGGTAGTGTCCGGCCTCCAACATCTGTAGTATTAAGCTGCAGATTAACCCATCCATTCGTCGATAAATTTTAATCTTATTAGTTGAACACGTATATCAATAAATAGGCAGCAGAAATGAAGAATTGTTCCGTGATCAACTAAACAAAAGCAAAGAAGATGGTAGCAAAGAACAAAGAGAAAGAAAAGAAGAGTTGCTTCCTGATCAACTAAACAAGAGGAAAGAAAGTATATAAAACCCAAGAAAAAACTAAGAAAAGAAGATCAGATCAAGTTGCAGCTCGAGAAAAAAAGAAAAGAAAAGAACAAGCAAAGATAATAGAAGCCAAGAAAAAAGAAAAGAAAATCAGATCAAGAATTCAAGATGCAGCTCGACTGCTCGAGCAGATCGAGCTGTCCAGGGGTTTCGATCGGATGATACTTACGATGGTAGCACTTGCCGCTGCCTGCGTGTGACGGCTCCCGCCGACACCCTCACCAAGCTCGAGCCCGGCATCCACGTTGAAGGTGGGTTGTTTGAGGGAGATCTCAAACGTGAGCCCGCCACCGTTCGTCCCTAAATACGACGGGAGAACATCGTACTCCAACGGCTGCTGCTGTTGGTGTCCAGCCGTAGACGATGACGACGAGCGGTCCTGCGGCAGTGGCAGGGGGTCGTCGAACAGCCAGGTCACGCTCTCAGGTTGGTCGCCGAACCCCTCGTGGCCGAAGAACTGGAAAAACTCCACTGGTGGCGCTGGGGCCTCGTCATGGCGTTGGACGGTGAAGAAGTTGCCGCCGTCATCGTGGTGGTGGCAGCAGCAGGTGCCACCGTCCGCACCACAGAGGCTGCATCCCTCTCTGGCTGGCCCCGTCGACATGGACGGATAGTTCGAGCTATGCACGTATACAATCAAGCAAGAAGCTGTGGACAGCAGCTAGCAGCTCAGCTCCACTACTTGTGATTGTGAACTTGTAATCAGCTAGCTAGTGTGTGCCGCGAAGGGGGAAGGTGTGTAATATACAAAGTAGAAATCCAAATTCCATTAAGAAAAGGCAAAGAAGGCACAATGTAAATATTGAGATAATGAAATTTTCAGTATAATTACAGTGTAAATATGTATGTAATATACCGAATAAAAAAGTGATTGTTTTCTTGAAAGATATGGCGATATAAATAAATATATATAGCTAGGACCAATGTAAAATGCTGCTGTCGCCTCCACATTGGCCAACGGGATGCAACCAGATCCCCACGGATCTTTTGCTCACTGTGCTGTCACGCGCACTTTCGTTTATAACGGCGATGATCAATCATATGTATATACTACACGTTTGTTTGGTAGTTTTGTTAACTTGTCTCAATCGAACGTTACGCTCAACTTGACGGATGGAGAGCGCATCTGGTTTTCAACTAATGTTTTTGTACGAGTAGTACTCTCTCTCCATAGATATAAGGATATAACTGTATTTAATTTATTTTAGTGTAATATTTATCTCATTAATTATCTCTTGTTTAATTTTTTTCTTATGTTATCTTTAACCACCCTCCCCTTCATATCTATCGAGCATCAAAGTCTATTTTTTCTCTATCTTAATCTCAAACAATCTAAAAATTCTTATACTCATAAACAGTAGTTAATAATGAGTTTAAAATCATGCGTATAAACATATGTATTTGCATGGCCAAGTAGTGATTTATACTACCCTGAGATACAAAACTATTAAAATGGGCAAAACCGGTTAGTCCATACCACGTATCAAAACAACTCAACATATATACTAGTTGTACATAATTAAAAGTGAAAGAGCATAAAGCGACCTATTTTGTACTTAAAAAGTATGAAAATCTTAGATAATAAAAAGTTAGATTAAGATAACCACCAATCTAAGAGATATAGTTATAAGAAAACTAAATCATTAGATAAACTCCTGTGAATAATAAATTACTAGATTGAGAGTTTTTAAACCCTATCGCAAGTAATGAATGTCTATCACACAGAAACCAAATCATCACAAATAGTGGAAAAGATTTAGATATTTTATGAAATTCAACCTCTCGAGTTAGGTTAACTCTCTTTACAATAAAAAAAATCAAGAACCAAAAAAGTTCGAACAAGAAAACAAACTCATACTATATATATGTAGAAGGAGTAGACTAATATCCAAAATTTAAATTACAAAATTGAAATGTGAAATTTAAATTACAAAATATAATACAAAATTTAAATTGGAATAATAAAATTGATTCCAAAATAAATAATAATATGTTTATAAAGCTTTCACAAATCTTACAAAATTTTCTAAATAATTCTAAAAAGCTCTCCAAAACTCTACTAACATTTTTTTCTCACACAACCTCCCTCAACTCTCTCTATGTCTCTCTCCAATTCTCTTCAAAGCTGCAAAGTCTCCCTTGCCTATAGCTTTTCTTTTGTTGGCCAAAGGTGGCTAGAAAACCACTAAGACAAAGCCTAAAATAACACTAAGGCAAAACACTTGCTTAGGCTAAATCTTAGCCATTGATCTAATACATATAAGCTAAGAAAATGCTCTAGTTCAAGCCACGTCGGCTACCACATAGATGGCTGCAAAGTCCAACAGTTAGCCGCAAAAATCCACCACCCCAAGCCAATTCCCTCCCCCACGCTAGCAACCTACTAACGCATCCTAGGAGGGATTGCGTGCGGTTGTGCACGCATGTGCACCCGCTTTCCTAGCTCTTGGGCCACTGTCGCTCACTAGGCCATCTCGCGTGCGCATGTATGCTATGGGTCACGCATGTTGCCCGCTATTGCCAAGCTGTCTCACCCACTCGCCCATTTGGCCGATGCCACCGCTACCTTCGTGCATGCCTAGGCAACCATTTGCCTCGTGGGCCACACACTACTGCTGTGAACCATTTCCACCACAAGACAATAGTGAGGTGGGAGAGAAAGAGGCTGGCTGGCCGATATCGCTATGGGTTGTCTCTTTCTCTCTTTCTTCCTTTTCTTTTTTTCCTTCTCCAAACTTTCGTCATGAATTTCGCCGCTTGAACATCGACCTTGTGAAGCCCGTTGTAAAGATCTCTCCATATGGTGTCTATCCACCATATAACACCTTGTACAAAATCTTGTCACTTGGCTTCCATAATCGCTCCGAATATCAACTTCTTCTTGGGTCTAGTCTCAATCCGCTATTGACCAAGATTGAGCTTTAATAGCATGCACATATATAGACCCAACAAACCGTAGAGAACAAATGTCACAACCTAACCCATCTTAGTCCATGACTGCACTTCCGACACACTCCAATTTTCCATTAGAAATATATAAACCTTACAATCTCCCCTTGATGGAAACTTTGTAACACAAATGAAAATCTTGAAATTTGATTTTTGGAAATTAAATACAAAGAACTTTGTAAGAATCAACTTGGTCAAACTAGGAGAGAAAGGAATATCAAGACCAAGTGATAAGGGAAAATACAAGAGACACAAATACAACCAAATACAAGATGCTCCCCATATATGCCAAACTCTCCATTTCACCAAGATATAAAGCAAGTTTTGATTTTTTATGAATGTATCTTTGTTTTAATTTTTATTTCTCTTCCACTTTGACCAAGGGGATATCAAGATAAAAAAGAAGTTAAAATGCATAAAATGAGATATGTATTGCACACTTTTAGTTCATAAAGAGCTTTGGAAGTTATTTATGAAAGGAAATTAAGTCACACAGAGTGGGTTTAATGTGCACACTTTTAATTCTGAAATAAACTAGCAGCAAAAATTAAACTTCGCTCCAGAGTCTTCGGTTCTAACATCTAGAGTACCTAAACTGGCCTTTCTGTTAGATGGAGAAACTAGTCTAGAGTCTCCGGTTATATAGTCTGGATATTCCGAACATCCTTCAAAATATCCAAGAGACACTCAAAGAAGGTGAACCCTGAGGGTTGGGGAGGAAGCAAGGAAAGAAAATCACATAGAATACAATAGGTAACGGGATGCTAGGAGACAAGCAAATTATAGGCAATCGCTTTGGTATCTCTAGAACCACTCATGAATAAACACATTTAGTAGCCTGGACAAATCTGAATAAAGGTATCCATGAAACATGTAAGCAAAAATAGCATGATTGATACAAAGCTTGAACAAGGAAGTATGAGGATTTCAAATGCATGTACCATTGTTATTGCAAAGAAAGAGTAAGCATGGCAAATACATCAGAAAGATACTTCAAAAAGAGCTGGCTACTAAATCAAGCACTTGCACATTAATTAAATTCAAATTGATTATGATTTAAACAAGTTTCAACATGCTTGATAAACATGACAAGATCATACAACCTACTCAAAAGTAGGTAAGCTAGATTGTAGATCAAGATAAGACAAAAATAACACATGCTTAACATATAGATGAACAAGAAATAACAAGCAAAACTCTTATTGTAGAGTATATTATAATGCAAAAAAGATCCATGATGCACTACGGTACAAATGCAAAAAAGAACTCCCCCTCAATGCAAGCCATAAGGGTGAATGACCCCTAACTCACTCCTTAGCATTTCAAAACAAACACGATCAAAAGGTTTTATAAAAATAAACACAAGCTAACTATTTGATTCAACAAACTATAACATAATATTGCCCTTCTTAACGTTGTCTTAGAGAAAGTGATATCAAATTTTAATGTGATTTGTCCTTGAATGTTGAACCAGATCCTATGCAATGTTAATGACACTAGTATTTTTGAAAAGTAGAGGAACACTAGAAAAAGACAAACCATAATCTTTCAAAGTATAAACCATCCAAATAACTTGGCTACAAGAGTTTCCTCTAGCAACATACTTAACCTTAGTTGTTGATTGGGCAATAGAGGACTGTTTGTGAGAAAACCAAGAAACAAGAGAAGTACATAAGAAATGACAAGTGACAGAAGTACTCTTGCGATCAATCTTATACACAGTGAAACTAGCATCAAAAAAGGCACAAATCAAAAGAGTAGAAGAGTAGGAGTACCAAATACCATATTCAAGGGTAGACTTGATGTAGCGGAGAAACCTTGTGCATAGGTACACAGAGAAGTGCATGTCCAGTCTAGATGCAATTAGGTAGACAAGGGAGTTGATCATGCTCTGGTACGTGCATTGGTCAACCACCTCACCATCCTCATTAAGCCACAGTGTTGAGGTAGTGGCCATGGGAGTGTTGATTGGCTTGTAGTCATTAATCTCAAACTTGGTCAAAAGAGTTTTGGAGTACCTTATCTGATGGATGAAGATGCCTTCTTTGTTTGCTTGATTTGAAGGCCAAGGAAGAAGGTCATTTCTCCCATCATGCTCATCTCAAACTCCATACTCGTTGTTTCTGAAAAACTTGGCTAGAAGAGTATAAGAGGAGCCTCCAAAAATGATGCCATCAACATAAATCTGAACTAGAAGAGTATTAATGCCATCTAAAAGGATTAAAAGAGTTTTGTTCATCTTTGCCACTTGAAAACCAATTTGAATCAAAAAGGTTCTCATCCTTGCGTACTAGGCTCGAGGAACTTATTTCAAACCATACAAGGCTTTATCAAGTTTGAAAACATGATTTGGAAACATAAAATTTTTAAAACCAGGGGTTGTTTGACATAAACCTCTTCTTCTATAACACCATTTAAAAAGACACTTTTTGCATCCATCTGAAAGAGTTTGAAACTTTTGGAAGCAGCAAAACCCAAAAGGATTTGGATAGTGTTAACGCCAAAATCTGGACGATCCGATGGTGCTAAAGCCGATCAGCTGAGAGGTGTCCGATGGAGATACTGGTCAGCTCATGAGACAAAGCTGATTGGAACTATAAAGAAGTCGATTAGATTAGTAGAAGATTGGATCGGCTTAAAGGCAGAGAATTATCCGATCGGGGTCAGGTCCGAGAAGCCCAAGGAAAGGTAGGAAAAGGATCGGCTTTAGTAAAATAAGGTCCGATTGCTACAGTAGAGAAGCCGATCGAGTTGTAGCGAAGGAAGACTCGGTTCCAAATTGGAAGATTATTCAAATGAAACCGGGCTTGAAGAAGAGCCGTGGACTCCACGACAGGATGTTTGTTTTTGTAAATTGGAACCTTATTTAATTAGGAAGGTTTAGCTGGTTAGTTAACTTCTTTAGGAATATTTCCCTTTGTTCTTATTAGGAAATAATGTTCGATGGTTGTAGATGCGTCGGACTCTGTCTGTAAATCTAGGGTATAAATATAGACCCCCTGGAAACATGTAAGGGATCTCTCGATCATATACAATCTCGGTGCTTCGCCACCCTAGTTCATCTAGATGTTTACCGACGGGTTCTGGCTCTCGACGCGGGGCTGCATCGGTTAAGTCCGATCTTCGGCGAAGGGGTATGTCCTGCCACTATCCTGGTATATTTTGTACTGTCTAAGGCTGCATCGTTTAGGTTCGAACTCTTAGTCAGATCAGGTGTACCGCATCACATCCGTGCAGGATCTATCGGCCTATCAAACTCCTTCCGCTATCTTTGGTCTCGTGCTAGATCGGTTCGGTCTGACCTACGGGTTTGTCGACAGAGGATTGAATTTTAAGTCTATATGTCTCTCTACGGCGTCTCATCGGAGTGAGTAGCCAATGAGTTATCCTAAACGTAGGTCCCTATCGTCGTGCGGCCGATGGGTTTAGACGTTAGGCCTATAGGTAGCCGATGGCATCCCTCCTACCTCATCGTCATGTTCGGTCCGAGCTCCCGCCGTCTCGGTGTCATTAGTTTTCAGCCTCATACTGTCTCGGTTAGGTCCAATCTATCGAGGGTGGCCCTAATGGTGCTGTTACTGCTGTCACTCGCTCGCATGGCCTCGCGGTGGATCAGCTCCCGTTCCACGTATCGGACACAGGTAGCCCCATCGGTTCTTTGGTTGATAGACCTTTTAGCGCATTGTACATGTCTATCTCCCATACCTCCATCGGCTTTTCAGCCGATGTGCTAGCATTCTCATCTCTATTGGCCATCAGCCGATAGGGAGAGTCGGGCAGGCCTTCTGGCCGACCAACGAACATGTCTTATCCCCTTTTCCTTGTCAATTGTAGAGTCAAATTGACTGGCACGCTCGCAAACCTCGAGGCTTAAGGACCTGCACTGAAGCTAAGTAGACCTCCCAGGCCTTCGCGTGACCGAGCCACCGTCCTTCCCCGGTCGTGGGATTTTTAGCGGTGAGCACGCTTTTTGGCACGCCTGATGGGATCGAAAGACCTTTTTCATCAGTTGAAGGTCCTTCATCATCTGTGATCTAATGGCAGGTAAAGAAATTAACACAGACAACATAATCCTAGTGACGATGAAGGATTTGATTGAGGAGCAGACATACCAGGTGAGCAGAACACAGCTAATTTTTAGAAGCTCTCTCTAAATTCCTTTAGCATGACCCGATAAGGGCTGATTCAAAAATGCTAGATGCCAAAGCCAGTTTTGGAAGGAGAATCGAGCCGATTGCCACTCATTAGTCCTCAAAAGCCTCTACAAGAGATGGTTGACGAAGCTATTCAGCATGCGCTCATTAACCAATCGGGTGTATTGGTGAATACTTTGTACAACTTAATTAAGAAAACTGTGGATGAATCTATTGTTAAAGAACCTGATCAAGGGCCGGTGTATTTGCCGATGAGAATAGGACAACCACAAGTTACTTATGGATCCAAAAAGGATGTATTGAAAATATGTTTCTGCCAATACAAGAGCGGATTGGGGGGCAACATGAAGACATGATGCCAGGGTATCATCGGACAACCTATTATAGGGGATATAGGCAAGAATATCCTACTAATAATTATCAAGGATATCATTATGGATCATGTCAAGTACCAACTTCGATTTCACAGAACCAGAAAGAGAATCCAAAGGAAGAAGATTGGTCTGCCAGAATCGCGGAAGTTGTAAGGGAGCAATTCGGCATTAAGCCTAAACAACAAACTTTCATGTATCGGCACCCTTACCTAGAGTGGTTCGACAGAGTTCCGCTACCGCACCGATACAAGATTCCGGATTTCTCCAGGTTCTCAAGGCAAGATAGCATATCTACAATGGAACATATTAGCCGATTCTTGGCTCAATGTGGGGAAGCATCGGCTAATGAAGCTCTAAGGGTCCGCTTGTTTCCATTATCTTTATCTGGATCGGCCTTCTCTTAGTTTTCTTCGTTGCCTCCAAACTCAATCAAGGGATGGGCCAATTTGGAGAAACAATTCCATAAATATTTCTTTGCTGGAATTCAAGAGTTGAGGTTGTTAGACTTAACATCGGTTAGACAGAAGCACGATGAATCAGTTCCGGAATTCATCCAGCGTTTCCGGGATGTCAGAAGCCGATGTTACAGTCTCATTTTAAGTGATGGACAACTAGCCAACTTGGCTTTCCAAGGGTTGCTGGCTCCGATTAGGAAGCGTTTCTCTTCACAAGAGTTTGAAAGTTTACCTCACATACTCCAGAGAGTATCGGCTCACGAAAGCTGATTTACTGATATCAAGAAAGAGAGGTTCCATCAGAAAGCTGCTTAGCTACAGGTGTACGCATCAGACTCAGATGATGAGGAATCCGATGTAGAGGTGGGTTTGGCGGAATGGACTAGGAATAAGAAACCTGTATCATGTCCATGGATTAAGAATGCCAATAAAGGAGAAATATATGATTTTGATATCAACAAAGCTAACAAGATATTTAATCTTCTCCTCCAAGAAAAGCAGAGTCAGTTACCATCAAACCATGTAATCACATCTATCGAAGAACTCAAAAAGAAGAAGTATTGCAAGTGGCACAATTCAATATCTCACCATACCAATGAGTGCAAATTTTTTCGGCAACATTTACAATCGGCTGTTGAACAGGGGAGAATGAGTTTGAGGACAAAAAGCCAATGAAGGTTGACGGGCATCCTTTCCCTGTGAATATGGTGTTTACAGGGACCTCAGGAGATCGGTCCGATCAAAAAAGGCGCTGGAACAGGTCGAAGGTTACCTCATCGGATCTAATCAAAAAATATTCTAGAATACAAGACGAAGAAAAATGAGCCGCAACACAACAAGAAAGGTATAATCTACATTGGGGTTGTCCCTTTTTTCAGTATTGTTGGCATTAGAATATGAGGTTGCCTTCAATCGAATACTGTCCTGAGTGTAACAAACCAGGATCTCGGTACATTGACCAGAGAAGGACGTTGTATGATCGGCCTTCCATCACGCAGGCATCGGCACATAGCCGATTAGGGCTGATCAACGAAGAGTATGGTCAAAGGATAACTAAGGACAGGGAGTTACACAAAGGATCGTACCACATGAAAGATCAGTGGTGTCCATTCAGGATTTTTATAAAAAATCAGAAGAGGAGGGCACAAAGGCTGCGGCATAGAGAGCAGCATAAAAGACAACGTTAAGACCATGAGGAAGCCGATCGGAGCCAGAAAATTAAAAAAGTATGGAAAGTAAAGCAAAAAGAGGATGATACTGGCACATTGGCTCAGGCTAACATGTTATTCTTCTTACCGATGGAATATAAAGCATGTGTATCCGATGAAGAAGGTCAAGAAGAAGATTTTGCCCAATTGATATTGGAACCAAGTCAAGCCATATTTGACAAGCCAGAAGGATCCAAGCATCGGCACCTAAAACCATTGTATATCAATGGGTATGTTGATGGGAAGCCGATGGCAAAGATGTTAGTTGACGGAGGCATAGCTGTCAATTTGATGTCGTATTGTACATACCGCAAATTGGGTAAGATGGTTGAAGACTTAGTTAAAACAAATATGGTTTTGAAAGACTTCGGAGGGAATCCATCAGAAACTAAGGGGGTGTTGAATGTGGAGTTAACAATTGTAAGTAAGACATTGCCTACCATATTTTTTGTCGTCGATAGTAAGGGGTTGTATAGTCTACTCCTTAGCTGGGATTGGATTCACGCCAACTGTTGTGTTCCTTCAACAATGCATCAAAGCCTCATACAGTGGCAAGGAGATAGAGTTGAGGTAATCACGGCCGATCAGTCGACCAGTGTTGCAACAACCGATATGCCATTCTAGAAAGCTGATGGGTTCAATTGCCTGTCTCGATAAACATGGGTGGGTAATTTCCTTGAGGTGACTGATAAGGGGATAAAGCCGATTTAGCAAGTCGGCTCGAATCTATTGTTCCCATGGGAACTATAGAGGACTCCGAAGGAAAGTTAGGGCAAGGTTTTACGTCGGCCGATGAGTTAGAACAAATAGATATAGGTTCAGGAGATAAGCCAAGGCCAACATACATTAGTAAGAATCTATGTGTTGAATCCCGAGAAAAGCTGATAAAATTATTAAAGGGATTTTGGGAATGTTTTGCTTGAGATTACCATGAGATGCTGGGATTAAGCCGATCGATTATTGAACATCGACTTCCTATTAGACCGGGATATCGGCCATTTAAGCAGCCACAGAGAAGATTCAAAGCAGAGTGACATGATGAAATCAAGGCAGAGATCACAAAGTTATACGATGCAAATTTCATCAGACCATACCGATATGCTGAGTGGGTATCCAATATTTTCCTAGTGAAGAAGAAAAATGGAAAGTTAAGGATACGCATCGACTTTCGGGATTTGAACAGGGCAACCCCTAAAGATGAGTATCCGATGCCGATGGCAGATTTATTAATTAACACTGCATCAGGTCACAAGATCATTAGCTTTATGGATGGAAATGCAGGTTACAATTAAATTTTTATGGTGGAAGAAGATATCCACAAGACTGCATTTAGATGTCCTGGAGCTATTGGTTTGTACGAGTGGGTAGTCATGACTTTTGGATTGAAGAATACCGGTGCTACCTATCAGAGAGCCATAAACTACATGTTCTATGATCTTATTGGACAACTGGTGGAGATATATATTGATGATGTGGTGGTGAAATCCAAAGGTATTGAAGAACATATAGCTGATCTACGAAAAGTGCTAGAGAGGACGAAGAAATATGGACTCAAAATGAATCCTCACAAGTGTGCTTTTGGCGTATCGGCTAGGCAATTTTTGGGTTTCATGGTGCATGACAGAGGAATTGAAGTTAGTCAACAAAGCATTAGGGCTATCCAAACCACCGAGCCACCAAGCAACAAACTACATTTGCAGTCCTTGATTGGCAAACTCAATTTTTTAAAGAGTTTTATCTCAAACTTATCGGGAAGAATTGAGTCATTCACTCCTTTATTAAGGTTACGAGCCGATCAAGAATTTGTATGTGGTGATGAGCAGCAAAAAGCCTTTGATCATATCAAGGATTACTTGAGTTCTCCACCAGTATTGATTTCGCCACAAAAAGGGGTACCGTTTAAATTATATTTGTCAGCCGATGAGAAGTCAATCGGATCGGTGCTTGTACAAGAGTTTGAATCAAAAAAACGAATAGTATTTTATTTGAGCCAATGACTTCTGGATGCTGAGACCAGGTATCCTGCTGTGGAAAAGTTATGCCTATGTTTCTATTTCTTGTGTACAAAGTTAAGGCATTATCTTCTATCGGCTGAGCGTACAGTGCTTTGCAAAGCCAATGTGATTAAATACATGCTATCGGCTCCAGTCCTAAGGGGGTAGGTTGGTAAATAGATATTTGCTCTGATGGAGTTCAATCTGAGGTATGAGTCGGCTAAGGCAATCAAGGGACAAGCGGTAGCCGATTTTATTGTACAGCATAGATGAGTCCAAGAGAATTATGTGGAGTCGATCCTATGGACGTTATTCTTTGATGGATCGGTTTGCATGTATGGATTTGGTATCGGCTTGGTGATCATTTCGCCTCGGGGGGCAAGTTTTGAGTTCGCTTTTATAATCAAGCCTTATAGTACAAATAATCAAGCAGAATATGCAGCGGTACTCAAGGGACTTCAGCTGCTGAGGGAAATTAGAGCCGATACGGTAGAGGTAATTGGGGATTCTTTATTGGTGATCAAACAACTATCTGGGGAATATGAATGCAAGGATAAAGTTTTGAAGTCATATTATAAAAAATGTCAACAATTGTTAAAAGATTTCAAGATAGTGACATTGGATCATATTCCTAGGGAGCAAAACGCGGAGGCCAATAATCTTGCTCAGACCGTTTCGGGGTATCGGCTGAACAGTAGAGTGGAAATCGAGATAGCCGATATTGAGAGCCGTATGGAAGCCGATGATTCGAGATGGGAAATTATTCAGTATTTGCAAAATCCATCAAGATCGGTTTCCAAGAAGCTTCGGTACAAGGTTATTAAGTACATTCTACTTGATGATGAATTATATTATCGGTCCACTGATGGGGTGCTTTTAAGATGCTTGGGTGCCGAAGAAGCTGCGCTGGTGATGAGTGAGGTGCATGAAGGCATTTGTGGAGCCTATCAATTGGCTCATAAAAGAGATGGATGATGAGGAGAGCTGGATACTTTTGGCCGAGTATGTTGGAGGATTGTTTTAAATACTACAAAGGCTGCCAAAATTGTCAGTGGTTTGGGAATGTGCAGCGAGCTCCAGTGTCAGTCATGTATCCGATAGTCAAGCCATGGCCGTTTGGAGGTTGGAGAATTGACATGATCGACCAGATTTATCCTTCATCAAGTAAAGGGTATAAGTTTATATTGGCGGCAATAGACTATTTTACAAAGTGGGTAGAAGCTATTCCTTTTAAAAAAGTTACTTCTTGGGATGCAATTGAGTTCATCAAGGAACATATCATACATTGGTTTAGAATTCCACAGACAATTACCACCGATCAAGGTTCTATCTTCATGTCAGAGGAGTTTCAAAGGTTTACTGCCAGTATGGGGATTAAGTTGATGAATTCGTCACCATATTATGCTCAAGCTAATGGACAGGTGGAAACTTCTAACAAGAGTTTAATAAAGTTGATCAAGCGTAAGATCGACGAACAACCGCGGAGGTGGCATGTTACATTGAATGATTCGTTGTGAGCTTATTGGATGGCATGTCATGGATCTACTCAGGTGTCGCCATTTCAGTTGGTATACGGTCATGAAGCAGTTCTTCCGTGGAAAGTTAACATCGGCTCCAGGAGGGTGTCTTTACAGGATTAGTTGACAGCCGATGATTATTACACGTTGATGACCGATGAGCTCGATGATTTGACTTAGAGTCGGTTAGAAGCGTTTGAGAGGATCAAGAAAAACAAGGCTAAGGTTGCTAGGCATTATAACAAAAAAGTAATGACCAAATCTTTTTCTGAAGGAGATCTTGTTTGGAAGTTAATTTTACCGATTGGATCTAGGAATAATAAGTTTGGAAAATGGTCACCTAATTGGGAAGGACCCTATCGGATCAATCGGTGTGTGCTTGGCAATGCTTATATGTTGGAAAGTCTTGAAGGGGAGAAGTTTGCCAAAGTGTTTAATGGAAAATATTTGAAGAAGTATTATCCTAGCGTGTGGGTAGCGCCTAAATCAGCTGAGCATAGACGATTTTTTCTTTTCAAGACAAATGAGGTTTTAAGGGTGGTATCAGCTGATGATACCGTTCATATAATCGGTTGAGGCATAGCCGATTGATAATGTACGGAAGCCGATATAATTTGTATCGGTTACAGATAGCCGATATCGTGGAGATATCGCCTTTAGAAAATATATATACATAACTTTTGTTGATCATGCTGATTGAAATCCGTTGCAAAATGTTAATATTTAGAATGACATCTGAATTTTTCCGAGGCTAAAGTTTTACAAGAATTTCTTAATGGCCTCAATCGTTGATGGCGCAGATGTCATCCTCGTTTGATCTGGGGATAGTCTTTAGGTTCTTGTGCCGGTGAATTGTGAGCCGCAATTGGTCTGCTACCTTGGCCTTTTGGTCTTGGATTGATTTTGGTAGGTCGATGAGGTGGGACTCAATGGAGTTGATGTCTTCATGAACCTTATTGAGTTCCGCCATCAAATCGGCTTCTCGTTTTTTCAAGAGGCCAAGTTTGGTGTTGGTGCATTGAAGGTCAGCTGACATTTCATCAAGCTTTTTCTTTTCACTTTGGGCAGTCAGCCGATCATTTTGAGCCAGATGGCTTTGCTTAATGCGATCGGTTATGTGTCATCTTGATGTGATCAGTTGGGTCCTTTGGAATTCCAAGTAGGCAGCAGGCGTGAGTGTGTCTGTCAGTTCCATAGGCAAAAGATGTTCAATTTCCGCAAGTCTTCCCCGGATCGGCCCGCAATCTTCCACCAGCGAGTCAATCGGAACTTTCAGCCGATGCATAATATCTGACAACTGCTTGCGTGCATCGGTTGGTAAAAATGGTTTGATCGCTGTGCTGGTGGCTAAGTCTTCCTCTGCTTCCAAGTATTTACCGATGTTAAAGAAAAATAGATCAGCTAATGACTGCATGACAACATTAGTAAATATGGGGATCATGAGTCAAGAGAAATGACATGTAGGATGGATGTACCTAGGATACAGTGGGAGCAGTTTGAGCAATTATGCGGGTATCAGCTTGATGTGGGGCAGTTTGAGTTTGAGGAGTGGATACCATAACTTATGAGAATACCATCGGCTCAGCCCCAATAATAGTGTCCAGCATTTGGACTTCAGGAGCCGATGGTTCAGGCTGTAAAGCAAAGGTGTCAGGATAAAAGCAAAGGCAACGAAGAATTGATGCTGACACATACCAATGGAGATGCGGAAGAAGTCAGGATTGCCATGGGAGAAGGGCTTCGCGAGGCCGATGTAATGATGACAACATCAGCATCAGATTTCTTTTTCTTAGAAACCGTCCGAGTAGCCGGTTTCTTGCACTTCAGCCCTGATATTTGCGACACTCGGTAGAAGACAAGGAGTTATGGAAGATAAAAAGATTGTCTTTGATTTTTCATCGGCTAAGGCGTTCATCGGATGAAACCTGGAAGGCATTTCAAAGGACGAGTCATCCTCGTACGCAAACCAGATGGTGACCTCTGTAGTGAAACCGTAATAGAAACACTTGAACCACTGGCTGAGTCCGAGGGGGGTTATTTTGCTTTTAGGAAGAGCCGATGAAGCTTCACCTAGAGAAATGCATCGCCATCGGCTGGCTTCCTTTTCTTCTATGTAGTCAGTCGGGTATGTCATGGAAGGGAAAGGGGGCCTGGCGATGACTCTGGAGGTGTAGACGTTCAACCAGAGTTGTATAAACCACCAGGGTCCACTGATATGTCCGACTAGTTGGCCTGCCGATAGCTTGGTCACCACTTGATGAAGTAGTTGATAAGTAGCTCCGAGAAGATATTGCCCTAGGGGAATCTGGTAGTGATCGACCAGGAGCTCTGCTAGATATTGCATATTGGTTGTTGGACCAAGAGTCGAACCATCAAAGACGAACCATTCCATCTAGAGATTCAAGAACGCTACGTGTTCACGTCCATTGACTTGGCCAGAGGATTTTTTTTGCAAGGAAATATACTTAGTCCAACCTCCGACGTTCTTGGTGTTTACCCAATGAGTGGGTTTGAATCTGAGGTTGAACGGATTTATGTAGTGGGTGGTGTTGAGGCAGGTCAACATAGTAACGTCCATCAAAATGGGGGTCATCAGCCCATGCCCGAACATGAAGGCATTTAAGATGTCCAACCAAAAGTAAGAAGCTGGTGCAAGCAGAGGTTCATTCTTTTCCATATCAGCTAAGGAAAGGTTGATGCAGTGGTCTATTTCCAAATCCTCCCAAAAAGACTTTTTGGAGGCAGAAACCCTAAGGTACCAGTTCCTCCATTCCGGGAGTTTGCTAGGCCAGGATCTGAAGCTATTAGCCCAATTGGTGATGACCATGGATGAGTGCTTGAACGGGATCCTTTCTATTTCAGAGTTGATGAAATCAGTTGGATCCTCGCTACCCATAGGGCCAAGAAAGAAGTGATCGGGGCGGTCAAAAACTAGAATAGCAATCTGACTCTTGAGATCCTACAGAAACCAGAACCCGACTACTGATGAGAAATCGGGATGGGGAAGATTCGTGCAAAACATAGGATGAAAGAGTAGATAATAGTTACCTCAGGGATTACGTGTGTAGAAGCCATTGCACAAATGAAGAAGGAGTAACGACTGATGAAGAAATCTGCGAGAGTTCGCCTTCAGTCTTCGGAGCCCGTTGAGGTTTGTGGAAGTTTGCCTTTAGAGATTTGTGGACGACTTTAGAGCTCGTCAAGGTTTGGGGGTTTTTGATGAGAAGAAGTGTGTGGAAGAAGGCTTAGGTGGAGATGTGTTTTATAGAGGCGGAGGGACCTAGGCAGAAATCTAAGCCGATTAATGCGGGTTTTAACGGGTCATCCTGGTTTGGGGAGACTTCTAATGGCTCAAAATTTCATAGTCTGTTGGCAAACTCTGAAATTGGGGAGCATGTGTTAACGCCAAAATCTGGACGATCGGATGGTGCTAAAGCCAATCGGCTGAGAGGTGTCCGATGGAGATACTGGTCAGCTCGTGAGACAAAGCCGATCGAAACTATAGAGAAGCCGATCAGATTAGTAGAAGATTAGATCGGCCTGAAAACAGGGAATTATCTGATCAGGGTCAGGTCCGAGAAGCCCGAGGAAAGATAGGAAAAGGATCGTCTTGAGTAAAACAAGGTTTGATTGCTACAGTGGAGAAGTCGATCGGGTTGTAGCGAAGGAAGACTTGGTTCCAAATTGGAAGATTATTCACATGAAACCAGGTTTGCGGAAGAGCCGTGGACTCCATGGCAGGATGTTTGTCTTTGTAAATTGGAACCTTATTTAATTAGGAAGGTTTAGCTCGTTAGTTAACTTCTTTAGGAATATTTCCCTTGGTTCTTATTAGGAAATAATGTCCGATGGTTGTAGACACATCGGACTCTGTCTGTAAATCTAGGGTATAAATATAGACCCCCTAGAAACATGTAAGGGATCTCTCGATGATATACAATCTCGACGCATCGCCACCCTAGTTCATCTAGGTGTTTATCGGCGAGTTCTGGCTCTCGACGCGGGGCTGCATCGGTTAAGTCCAATCTTCGGGGAAGGGGTATGTCCCGTCACTATCCTGGTATACTTTGTACTGTCTAAGCCTGCATCGTTTAGGTTCGAACTCTTAGTCAGATCAGGTGTACCGCATCATGTCCGTGCAAGATCTATCGGCCTATCAAACTCCTTTCGTCGTCTTCGATCTCGCGCTACATCGGTTAGGTCCAACCTACAGGTCTGCCGATAAAGGATTGAGTTTTAGGTCTATACATCTCTTTACGGCATCTCATCAGAGTGAGTAGCCGATGAGTTATCCTAAACGTTGGTCCCTATCGCCATGCAGCCGTTGGGTTTAGGCGTTAGGCCTATAGGTAGCCGATGGCATCCCTCCTACCTCATCGTCATGTTCGGTCTGAGCTCCCGCCGTCTCGGTGTCGTTAGTTTCCAGCCTCATACTGTCTCGGTTAGGTCCAATATATCGAGGCTGGCCCTAATGGTGCCGTTACTACTGTCACTCGCCTGCATGGCCTCACGGTGGATCGGCTCCTGCTCCACGTATCGGACGCAGGTAGCGCCATCAGCTCTTTGGTTGATAGACCTTTTAGCACGTTATACATGTCTATCTCCTATACATCCATCGGCTTTTCAGCTGATGTGCTAGCATTCTCATCTCTATCGGCCATTAGCCAATAGGGGGAGTCGGGCAGGCCTTCCAGTCGACCGACGAACATGTCTTATCCCCTTTTTCTTGTCAATTGTAGGGTCAAATTGACTGACACGCTCGTAAACCTTGAGGCTTAAGGACCTGCACTGGAGCTAAGCAGACCTCCTAGGCCTTCGCGTGACCGAGCCGCCGTCCTTCCCCGGTCATGGGATTTTCGGTGGTGAGCAGATAGCATCTAATGTAGCAACTGGAGCGAATGTCTCTTCAATATCCAAACTTTCTTTCTTTCAAAACATTTTTAACTCGTCATTCATGGCATTGATACAGTTCTCTTTAGATAATGAATGAAAAACATCTTTAGGCTCAAAAGAAGCAACAAATGCAAAATGGGCAAGATCATAGGACTGATTTCTAGTTACCCTTCCACCGAGGCCTCCGATCATCATATGAGATGGATGTCGGTTCTCGATATGTCAAGGAGCCATCGATCCTAAAGTGCCTCCATCAGTCTCCTTAGGTACAGCTAATGAAGATATAGTAGATGGAGCTTTTTCTAAATGTGCTTTTGTAGTAGGGATCCATCTTCTAGCAAGGGTGGTGTAGCAGCTAGAGGTGGACGTATAGAATCAACATCGTCCACATCAAAGTCCTCATCCGCAAAAATGCTTTCGATCATATCTGGAGATCTTAAAATTTCTATTCTAGTACCTAGACTAGCCTCATCAAAAGTGACCTCATAGGTCTCCACAATCTTATTAGTTTCTAGACCATATACTTGATACACACGAGAATAAGAAGCATAACCTATGAAAATAGCATCAAAAGAATGAGACTGAAGTTTATTCAAGTTTCTAGGTTTGTAACACTTGCAACCATAAATCCTGAAGTGTGAAACACTTGGTCACAGACCAAATCTAGGCTCATAGGGTGTCTTGGGCAAGGTACTTCTCAAAAACACTAGATTCAAGACAAAACAAGTAGCATAAATAACCTCTATCCAAAATCTCCTTACAGTGGTATACTCATCAAGCATGGTTTATGTCATCTCCACAAGAGTATGGTTCCTTCTCTCAACCACACCATTCTATTGTGGAACATATAGCGAGGAAAGCTAATGTTCAATTCAATAAGAAGCACAATAAGATTCAAAAGCAAAGTTTTTGAATTAAGACCCATTATCACTACAAATTGCTCGATGTGATTACGGGAACTACAAAGTCAGAAGATGAGCTAGATCACAAAAGAATCTAAAAGTTTCCTCCTTTATCTCATGAAAATAGATGCAAGAGTAATGAGAGAAATCATCAACAATTAGTAGAACATACCTTTTGCTACCAACTAATTAGACTCTCATAGGACCAACTGTATTCATGTGAAACAGTTGTCCTAGGCTATCTGTTATGACCAAGGTACAGGCTTATGAGAAGAACTCATTATCTTGTGTGGCAACAAGGTGCATAAACCAAATCAAGATATAACTTTTATCTTTGGCAATCCCCAAATCAAATTTGGACCATTGATATGAGACAAATGCTCAAAGCCAATGAGACCATGATGTCGATGCCAAAATAACAAATCTGAATTTTTAGAAGTAATAACGCAACGTGAGGGCCTAGAAATGTCATCAAAATTTGCAAAGAAAACACAACCAACATGAGATATGTTAAACGCAAGAGACTCAGAAGCAATAAGAACTTGATATTGTTTTTTTTTAAAACATACTTTGAGATCCTCATCACACAAATATGACACTAAGAGCAGGTTGTACATGAGATTGCTCACTAATTCCACCTCCTTCAGCATGAACTTATTGTTAACCTTGATTGTCCCATTGCCCATTACAAGTCCACTGCTAGCATCTCCAAAAGTGATAGTCTTATCGTGGGATGCATGAGTGAGAGAGGTAAACCACTTGGCTTCACTGATCATATTGCATTGGGGTTAGTGAGAAAATACATAGGTATTAAGTATTGAGTCATGCGAGCAGTAAAAGCAGTTTTAGAGTTACCAACAAAACGATAAGCATGCTGACCCTGCCTGTTTTATCCTAACCTTGCCAAGTCACATCTCGGTGAGGAAAGTGAGTTACACCACATGAATGACAATGACAAACACACTCGAACCTCTCAGGGACTCTTGTGGGTATACTATGATTGGCTCTTAAGTACCAAAGGTCGTGGCGTCCCTCTGCCATTAACCAATAAGTAGGTCAACATGAGTGGTACACTTATACATGCATACTAATACTAGTCCCAGGAATTTAGCTTGTACCAACAGGACATAGGTGGATTATTACCCAACCTCATTTTTTACATTGATAAAGACTAATCCACACGTTACAGCCACGAACAGACCTCAGGCTTGCAATGCTACACCATGCAAAAGACGGCAATAGAAGCAAAGCTAAACATAAACCCACAAGTATAGCTTGGGTGCTAGATTAAAACCCTAAAAGTCTTTGTACGCTGCTTGCTCCTGAAGAAACTCCTCCAAGGTGGGATCTTTGTTGTACTGCTTTTCTAGGTAGGGGATAATAATAGCAAAAGTGAATACACGAGGTGCTCAACAAGCCATAGGAAGTAATGTGGTATGCAAGAGTTATCAAGAGGGGTTTGGTTTTGTTCTGCACTCAAGTATGTTTTTAAAAATCATCTTTGCATATTCTATATGTGCTCTTTATGTTATCGGAAAGAGGCTCACACCTCAATACGTTCCATGAGTTTATTAGGAAAGAGGCTCACAACATTTATCGGGAAGAAACTCACGTTTCAACCCATTCCACAAGTTGCTTTGCAATGACTTATCTCAATTCTGATTCAGAGTGTATAGTCCCAGATGGTACCTCCATTTCTGTGCTTTTAATTTCTTTTTCTTTCGCAATCATTACTAAACTTCATCTTATCCAACTCTATTTATAATGTGAAGTGACACTCTGGGTCACATAGTCCCATTTTAGACCACTTATGTTTTCCATCAGCCACGTAGGCTGGTTCTGGTAATGATTTTCGTACCACAACAAAAAATTTTATAAAACTATTCTAAATATAAGACTACACTAGAGGGATCACTTCTCATTCACCAATGACTGTAGGCATAGCTATTTGAATAAATTATAACCTTTGCAAATGGTGCATGTTTTATCCACACGACATGAGCTTACTCAAAACATTCAGTACGTATCGATTAGATACACATGGTGAGGGGAGGATCGTGACAAGGCCTTTTCAAAGTATTCCCGAGATAGTCGGTTGTCAACTGAACGGGTCCCAAACCAAATAACGGGCAAGTCATAGACTTACCATACTTAGGGTCCCATTGGTACATCCCAAATGTCACCTCAATGACTCCACATCCATTGACTTCTGCGCATATCCAAGGTTCACTAATTACTTGGTCAAGGGGTCCTATTCTACCAATGTGGTCACAATTTAATATGATTAGTGAAATTTCTTAAGGGATCAGTCCTTATATGCCATGTGGAAGTCAGGCACATAGGCGATGACTACCCATGACCAAGTTTTATAAAGCCATTATATTTCCCAATGATCCCAACAACAAGTGTCAATATTTCAAATCATTTTTAAAACCCAATTTATCCCATTGACATGTTTTAAGTGATAGGGGTGTTATTGAAACTCATGCTTTGCTGAGCACGAGCACTAGTATGACAAAAGGCCGATAAGGGTATAGGGTCATCAACAAAAAAGAATAGTATGTGTAAGAAGTGGGTTCAAGGCCTATCGGATCGACCTGCGATTCGCGGCCAGTATTGTGTACCTAAGCATGCATGGTTCACAAACAAAAATAATTTTTAATTTTAAAAAATATGGAATCAACAAGATCAAGGGGTGACTTGTCTTGGTCTTCTTTGACGAACTACTCAACTGGCAGCTTCTCAGCATTAGCTACTACATGGTACAAAACACAACATTTTTAACACCAAAATTTTGTAAGCCCCGCAAATATGATCGGAGAGTTGATCAGCTTATGGAAAGAGCCCAATTGATACAGGAAAAGAGCTGATCAGACAGATGAAGATGGATTCAATTCAATCAAAGATGGAAGATTATCCGGACGAGACTAGATCGGAGGAGAAGTTGTGGAAGCCATGGTAGGGTGGTTGTATCTTTGTAAAATATATTTTATAAAATAGGCAAGTCTAGTTAGTCTTTCATTTATCTCTAAGATAGATTTTGTTTTATCATTAGGAAAGTTTATCCTGTATTTGTGTGGAATTTGTGTAATCCTAAGGTACAAATATTGACCGCTTGGAACCTTGTAAATTATCTCCATAGATCCATATAATCTCGGCACATCGCCACCATAGTTTATCTAGTTTTTTTTCGGTAGGTTCTGGCTCTCAACGCGGGGCTACATCGGTCTAAACTTTGGCGAAGGGGTAAGTCACTCTATTATCCTAGTGAATCCCACTTAGTCTAAGACTACATCAGTTAGGTCTGACCTCTTAGTCCTATTGAATATATCATATTATGTTCGCGTGGGATCTACCGGCTTATTAAGCTCTTTTTATCGTCATCAATCTCATGCTGTATCGGTTAGATCTGACCTACTAGACTACTGATAATAGATTGAGCCTTAAGTTAATAGGTCTTTACCCGATGTTTCATCAGAGCAACCAGCCGATGAGTTATGTTTACACTAAGTTTCATGCCTAGTGTATCAGCTTTCCAGCCGATGTACATATATTGCCCATTAATCCACTAGCGACCAATTTGGTTCTATTAGATCCGGCCTTATACTATCTTAGTTCGGTCTGATTTATTAAGGTTGTGTCTAATAAGGCTATCTTCGAGATTTAGCAGGTTTTGTTCCTCCTATCGGCTTAGCTAGCCGATGAGTTTATTCATATGCTTGCACCGAACCCACAGTCGATAGGTTCACCAATTCCCTCCATCGGTACATTTAATCTAGCTCCCACCGTTTCGGTGCCGTCAGCCTCAACCTTATACTATCTTGGTTCTGTTCGATCTATCAAGGCTGGCTCTAGGTTTCATCTCTTCGAAATGTCAGAACTCGCTCTCTACCACTTATCGTATATTTTATTGAGAGCGTCATCGGCTCCATAGCCGATGTGTCTTTTATTTTATTTCTAACTATTTGCCTATACCGTCATCATCTTTCTAGCCGATGTGTGAGCGCTATAACCCCTATCGGCAACAGTCCAATAGCAGGAGTGCATCGGACTCACAACCGATGGCTATTTTAGCTCTATCAGCACATCGGGCTAATAATAAGAGTCTGAATTGGCCTATCGGCTAATTAGCTCAATGAACTCTGTCTTTCTTATCAATTAGAGATTAAATTAACTAGCAAGCCAGCAACTCAAACAACTCGAAGACTCCAAAGAGCCGAAGGAGCTGCATTAGAGCTAAGCAGATCTCCTAGGCCTTCATGTGTTTAGGTGAGATTGCATTGGACCTCTATCGACCAACTTGGTAGACCGATCTCCGCATGTGCAAACAGACACATAAAAAGAAATAAAATTAGAACCTAATATACATAACTAATAGTACCATTATTTTTGAAAATTTTTGAGAGTAGAATGAGCTTAAAGGGATCTTCGCTTAAAAAGATATTAATTTTGGAAGATTAAATTATTTTCTAGATTATAGAAAAGGAATTAAATATTTTCTGTAAAATAAGAGATTTGAATCAGAGGCTGACAGGCGGAGTAGGGAAGAGGGAGGTAAAGTTGACTTTTATTTCTCTCAGGTAGGTTAATGGGCTCAGGCGAGTGCTGTTGGGCTAAGAAAATGAGGCCGAGTCCTTTTAGCTTCATAGGCCGACCTAACACCTGGCTGGCTCGAGACGGGAGCACCACGTCGGCATGGTGGACCTATGGACGTTTGACATAGCTGCCATGTGGCAGCTACAAGGTCCCTGACTAGGGAGAGGAGATCGAAGGGGAAATCGATGGCCTATGGAGCTCGACGGCGTCTGGCTGAACGACAGTGATTCCCGATGAGCCGCAGTCACTAGATTATCAAGTAGAAGACGGGAGGAATGTGGATAGCTCGGATTTGTCCTAGAGGGACGGGACGTGGCTGACGATGAGCATTAGTGAAGTCTGATGGGAGTGCATCATTTGGTCGTCGCTAGCGACCAAATAGGCGACGGAGTGGCTGGGTTTTGGGCTCGTTTGAGACAGCGTATAGATAAGAAAAGAAGGGGAGAGAACCCAAACATGCTTCCTCGAGGAAAGTGGAAGGGCAATGGCAATGGCACCGGGTAGAGAGAAGGAAAGTGGAAGGGGAGGTGGAGGCAGTGTGGGAGCTCAATCTGGTTAGATGAATCAAGTGCCGCATGTTGCCATAACCGAGACAGTGGTTGGCAGTATCATTCATTCATTAGTCCAATAATCCTACAATTCTACGCCATGAATATCAGACCAAACTCTGATGTTGCATATCAATTATAAAAATTATAAATAATTGATTTTTTTACTTGAAATCTTGTGATATTATCTTTTACGTCCTATATCTTAGCATTTTTTTCTTACTAGTGAGTCCGCACGTATTTAAAACATTACCAGGCTGAGCCAGACTCTAAGCTGTTATATTTTTCTATCGGCCACATATATTTTTATGACGGATTTACTTAAAAAATATATTTTTATGACGCGTTTACTTAAACCTGCTGAAAAATTGTAACATTTCTGTTGGTTTTGCACTAAACCACAGAAAAACTACTATTTTTGTTCCCCTGGGACTCATGAAAATAAGTGCTGACAGCACTACTGGAACGGGAGACTATCCGTAGTGTCAAAAACACTCGGAAACAGGTCTAAAACATACAGGAAAGCTGTTCCCCAGTGGTCGCACTTAGTATTCTTCACCTGGGAGTGATTCACCGTTCCCAGCATACCTTCTTGAGTTTGTCTATGCAAAACGCACGGCAACGTCTCAAAGATTGCGGGGTGTTACCATCAGCTCAGTAAATGTCTGTAACGGCAACCCAAACAGCTGTAAGGTCTTGAAAAGAGAAACGAAAAAATCCCTAGCGTTCACAACACACGAGAACAGGTTTACCCGAGAACTTGTAATGGTTGACCGCGTCATCAAACATGTTACTCTGTGAGCACCCGGTAACCTCCAAGAGATTACCTAGTGTTGCAGTTGTTGCACACCGTAATCTTGGTGTGTGTGTGTGTAGGCTCAATATTTGCCAATTGATTTACACTGGTTCTGTCCGCATGACAGATTCACCAAACATATAATGAAACCCATTGGAGCAATCATACATCTAGAACATTGAAGTATTCCAACCAGTGTTCAATTTTTTTTAGATAATACACAGAATCCAGGCTTTACTTCAATACAAGCAGTAGCCACTTATTACAAAGTTTTAGGACAAACCAAAAGCAAATAACCAAACAACAAGTATAATGAGAATTAATCCTATTGCTAAATCTCTATCTAAAGTTGACGAAAACTTGAATGACTGTTGTATCCAAATTCAGTGATGCAAAATGTATGAGCTCCTTGTCTTCATTACACCTTTGTAGTTAGGCCCAAAATCAAAACCAACAGATTGCCCTGAATAATATCCGCATATAGGATTTAATTGGAGCTTTATTAAAGACAATATCATTCATAGTAAGCCAAAGAGCCCAGTATAAAGCAGATGCCCTTATAAATATAGTCGACACCGACAAGCCAATTTTCAAACAAATGTGAGAAATTATTTGGTGCCTTCGAGCTTAAGGAAATATGAACATATCTCCAAAGAAATTTAGCCATGTGACAATCAAAGAACAAATATTAATAGTTTCATCATACATGCAAAAGCAGCACTTTTTATTTCCATTCCAATCACTTCATGCTAAATTATGTTTAGTTAACACTACCTCCTTAAACAAGTAGCACATAAAAATCTTTATTTTAAAGGCATCTTCAAATTTCGTAGTCTTATTTCTACCTATGTAAACATTGTTGATTAAGGATAGAGATGTAGTGTTGGCGCCAATTCTGGCCAACATGGTAATCCATCACCTAGAGATTTGTGGTATTTTAATTCACCAATCACCTTGAATGGATTTTAAAGATCAAAACTGGCTAACGGAGCTGATTTAGAGATAAAAACAGTCTCTAGTCCGATTTATATCAATACGAGGGTAAACACCCATCTAGTGGGCGAATTAGAAGGATTACGGGACAAACCTATCAAAGATATCGCAAATTGATAAAGATCTATGAACAAGGGTGCTAGACAAAAGGTAAAATAGAAAATATGGCTAGAAAGTAGAAAGGTAGAAGTTTCAATTGGATGTTGGGGTTTGGGTTTTCGTCAGTCAAATTGGCTATAGCTGATATCAAGGAGTTGGTCTTGCCTCCACAAAGTCGGCTCCATGTACTATTAGACCCAGAGATTAAGTAGAACTCTAGAAACTTCGAGCCTAAACAAGAAAACCGGAAAACTATATTAATTGGACACAGACGGAAAAGCTATGATCTTTTCTAAATCTGACTCAAATTATTTTAGTGCCAAGTTTAGTTGTCAAACTCCCAGCCTTTTTTAGTAAGCCTGTGAGCTAAAAAAGTATAGAACACGTGATCTTAGAATGATAATCTCTATTGGTCATACAGCTACCTAAGCATCAAGTTAATCGTTCTCTTTTCAATGCAACAAAGTAGGAACTTTGATGAACAATTTACAAAACTCGGTATGGATTTTCCCATCTAGGATACCACTTACTGTGTTCTTCATGCTTAGATCATAACAGTAAAATCATTCTTTTCAAATCATCTCTCTAATCTTCAAATAATTTTACTCCAATTCTCTTATAATAAGGCTTTGGCTTCCTTCCTCTTTCTTTGTTTTTTAGTTCTCCCAAAGCCTTTAAATATTTATCGGTTACCTCATTACCATTGATGTATATAATCATTAACCAATAAATCACCTTACTCAACTTAGGAGAGCCATCTGGGAAAAGGAATTTACCCCAAGCCAATTGATAAATTCAACAATGCCCTGAAACACTTTATCCATAGTAATTTCAGATTGACCAGCATCTAAATACCTCCAAAACCCCTCTCTATCAAGTTCAGCGATGGAATTCATTTATTAATAAGCATAGTGTATTTAAAAGTTTATAACCAAACTCTTCAATCAACTTTCTTCCTCGGATCTCCGAGATATTCAACCAGTGAAATCCTTTAATTGCCAACTTAGATTTTTGAAGCATCAACCTTATTTTAAACAATAAATTTGGCTGTCAGATCACTTTTGAGCACATGCCCCCCAGCAATGTGCTGTCAGCTGCAATTCTCTAGTCAGACCGACATCAAATTTGCAAAAAAATTAAAAATAAATAAATAATAAAAAACATCCCTATGCCAAGTCGGACCAGTGTTGAAGCATTGGTTGGACAAGCAACAAGGCAGCTGTGAAACTGGAAATGAAGTACCGGTCCAACCGTCCTAATGACTGCGGTTAACTCGCTTTACCAATTTTCATCTCTTTGCTACAATCAAGCATTGGCTTTAGTAACACAAAATTTATTTCTCCTAACTCCATAACTAGAGGCACATTGTGTCAAATCATTGACTAATGCATTCTTTTCTCTAGACAAATGAGAAATTGTAAAGAACATCCAAATAAACTAATATGCCAAGATACTAAATCAAGTAGCTATTCAAATAGACGACAAAGCTTTACACATTCTCAGCCACTTGGCACATGACTAATAATGAATCACCCAAAAGTATTGAAATACCTCACACCCATGCATCCTAATAATTGCAAACATAGATGTTCGACCTAAGTGTGGTGAAAAATAATCTAATAGGTCAATGTTGCAAAATATAACTACTATTAGTGGCATTAGAACAAAATCAAGATATTGGCTATTGATATAAACCAAATTACTAAGAAACAAAGCTTTCGTAGTGCAATATCAATAAAATTGATCTTGATGCTATATTAAATGTTAACAGTGATCCACACAATAAAACCATATACAATTTGGCTTTTCATAGATTTCAGACACACATAAGCCAAATCATATTCAAAGAAAGTAGATGTCTACTTAGCAATTCCTTCAAAATTGGCCTTTTAATATGTATTTGATAAAAATACATGAGCTAGTTAACGAGTAACACTTTGACTTGGCATAGGCATAACGATAAACATAATAAACACATACCTCGCCTTAGCATCCAATAAACAACAGCTCAAAGATGTGTTGATATACTCCTCATCATTTTCTTTTATTGATCACTTCATTAGCATGTTGATGTCTTGCCCATAAGTGAAATTGGTTGTCTTTTATGTTGCATGATCCTAAAGGCAATGCAAACATCATACTAGCATCCATAGCATCATGTGGAGGAAAATTATCTCCAATGATTGATGACTCTTCACTTAAAAAATTAGATTTAGACTACTTGGGGAAATCACTGATCTCTCAACTTTCACAACATTGGGTCTCCACACTTGCTTAAGCACACTTGAGATTTTATCTTCAGCCATTTCTTCCTTTTGTTTTTGGGGCCAAAGACATTGTAGCTTCCTCTTTTGAGAACAGGATAAGCCACAAGGTACCTACTTTGGTCGTGATTGTGTTCTAGAAGCTAAATGACTATTTTTGTTACCTCTATTCCTCATAGTAACTCTTGCATCCTTCTCTGACCTCTTTGTTTGCTTCCTCGCTGGTTGACTAGTCTAACGAGCATAGGACGGTCACCGGCCTTGACTCCAATCCGACTGCCTTTGACTCGGTCCGACTAAAGTTGGCTCAGTTGGCTCGGGTTGACGCCAGTCAAATCAGCCTTGAGTGGTGGTCAGACCAATGACGTGCAACCGATTAGACTGACTGGTAGGCCCGGTTAGACCGCCAATGTCGATGATCGTAGTGCCATCTTTGGTTTTCTCTGTTTGTCTTCTCCATGACATCTCTAGAAAGTATTAGGACCTCACATAATCTCTCCTTAACAGCGATGACCTCTGAAGCTTTGGTTTCCTTCTTTACCCACACCTTCCTCGCTATTTTTGCTCTCGACTCACCAGATCGATTCTTTGTATGAAAATGGTCTTTGTTAGATTTAGATGGACAACTTGGTACTGACCTTGATGGTTGTATTAGCGGTGAGTATGGAAACAACATCAGCAATAGAGGCATCTATGGCACGTAATAAGAGAAAGGATAATTGGGTGACAGCATTAGACATGGATACCATGGCACCATCATTGGTGGATCATATGGACTTGGTATTGTGGGTGCCTCTGATTGTTTTGGTACTTGGCCATATCTCTCCTTAGAAGGTGATATTGGCCATTCTAGTGCTTCACCAAATATCTTCCTAGGAGATGATTGCGGTCCCTTTTACATTACTAAACCAATAATTGAATCGTTAACCAGCCAATCCTTTCTTGTACTTAGCCAAAAGTATATCAAATATGCGCTTTGGCTTTTTAGCCTTAGTAGTACTAAATGTCTCATCTTTTTGAACTTTATGATCTTCGGCCTTAGCACTCTTGAGCCTGATCATCTTAGGTCGTGGATCCCGAATGATAACCTTCGGCTTGACTCGATCGAATCAGTAGTTTCTTGTTATCAAAGTCTATAGAATCAATAGGGATAGAATTACGAATAATTTCAGTCTTATAAATGGGTAATAACCAAAATACTCTTCCAAGCAACCAATAAATCAATAATCTGTCTTTGTTCTCTTTTGCTCGCATCTCCAAAATAATCATGAAATTCATGATCCATTTGCAATCAAGTCGAAATTGAATTTGAAGCAATTAAACTAAACCATGTAGATAAAAAGCTTGACAAAGAAAGTGGAAAAACATTAATTATAACATATTGCTACAAGTCTATCCACACTAATCAATAAATTAGCCAATATGCTCAATAGTAGTTCTACTATCTCACTTGTGAACTTTGTGAACTTAGGCATTTCAAACTGTTGAGGATATGAAACTGAATGTATATGCCCAGGATACGATCTTTCATGTGTATGCATGGCTATTTTGAATTCTAGTTTGTCACCGACACTACCAATTTCTTCTTTAACACTCATATGACCAATCTGTGATTCGATTTTGGACGATAAAAATGCTTTATCATAATAAAATCCAAACCATAGATTGGTCCAGCTATGTTTGATTTTGTATCATCGCTCAAACTAGTACTTCAAGTATTATCATCAACTTGGTTTTCTTGAGCTAGAGCTTCTTACACTAATTGACTAACATCAAGGAACACCTAGTCATTTAATTTCTCTTTAATAGGCCAAGTAATCCATCAAAAGCAAGATTGCCTAAATATTTATTAGTAAGCTCTAATTCAAAGCATCAGTCTTTAATGTCCAAAAACATTTTAGCGTAATTGGCCACAAGTTCACTAGATTGTTGTTTAATCAATGTCAAGTGAGATAGCCGAAGTTTAGTTTCTCTAGTATCCAATTAGTTATGGAACTCCTGCTCTAATTGTGCCTAAGTATAAATAGAATTTACAGACAATGAATTAAATCAAGTAAAACTAGTTCTAGATAATGATAAAAGGAAATAGATGTATTTTAAATATATTAGAACTACTTGCATTATAATCTCACTTTACCACATTGTACTAGAGATTGGTCTACATGTTCACCTAGGGTTCTATCAACTTTGCCACTGAATTTTACAAATTCCGACACTTTAAAATCACAAAGATATGGAATTATATCAAAATAATCAGAAAAGGCTTTAGATTCACCTTATTTTTTGGCTCAATTCCAAAGCACTCTCTAACAAAAACACCAATCTTTCTTCTAAAATTGTAGGCCTTGATTGATTAACCTCTTACACTTGTGGCCTAAAGGATGAAGGAACAATAGGATCGAAAGCATAAACCTCCCACTGGCCATAGCATGCGTTTTGCACCAATCCATCAAAACCGTGATTTGGGACTGGCTCATAGTGGCAATCAGTGCCCATTGAATTAGGTAGAATAATCATAGTCAAAGTTCTGAAAGGAACTGGTGTTGATCTAACCAGCTATAGTAAGCCCAATCTAACCAACCTGATACCTAGTCTAACTAGCCCAATGCCTGATCGAACCGGTGGTCAGCAGTACAGTCAAACCAGCCATAAAGGTCACGGTTTGACCATGGTGATGCCCATTGTGACGAGCATACAGCCCAGTCTGACCAGTGGTCAGAGTGGCGGTCAAATCAGCCATAAAGGTCACGGTCTGTTTGAGATAGGGTCGGGTTTGAGCGGTCATAGTGGACGCGATATGACCAACCGTGGGAGCGATCTGATCAGAGTAATGCCTTACCACCATGCAGGCTTTGAGCCAAACTCATTCTCATGTAGACGATCATGTGGATGCTGTTAATCCATCTGTTCTATTATATTATATTATAGATGTGTTGTATAGGGGCAAAACTAGACAGGATTAGATGATTGAATATTGGCCATAGTAAAGCCAATTTGCTCAATAACATTGTTTAATCTATTATTTAAAGTATCATCTAGTTTATCCTTACGAATATTAATAGATATATCTATAGATAAACATGAATTACAGGAAATATAATGGTTGTATTGAAGGTTATCTCATCTGGCATGATAATTATCTACAACGACGCGATCCTCTTGATTACACCTTTAGGGTCTTGACGAAGCAATCAAGCATTGCCTCCATCATCTTGACTTGCTTTTCAACCTCACGCTGCTCCTCCTCGGTCACCTCTATGGTGAGCATATTTATCTCACTCAGTCACCTCTACGACGTTCCTCAATTAATTTCGGCCCTACAATTCATAGCCGAAAGTTTTTTTTGTCCGAATAGAATAATACACTGTCTTGAATATCCTTGGTACACTTGGATGTGTAAAGCTTCTACCATGCACACCAGCAGGATCGATCTGTTGGCTTGCTATCTCTCCTTCCTCGATGGCCGTGCGTGCACAGGAAAGGATGAGAAAGCTCCCTTATTCTTTTTAACCGTGTGCATGCAAGCACTAGCACGACTCGACTTCTGCCTGACGCCCGTGCGCAGAGTTCAATCTCGGACTAGGCTGCTGCCTTTGACCTTGCAAAAAGGTATTAGGTAAAGGAGAAGACACGAGTAAAAAGTAAATAAATAAAATGATTTGATTGAATATTAGGTTTCTTTTTCATTATTTCAATCCAATTAGCCATAACCCTCCATATTCTAGAAACCTGGAGCCTAATAAGAAAACCTAAAAACTATCTTAATTGAACTTAAACAGAAAAGATTGGTCTTTTTTAAATCTAGCACAAACTTTAGTGTCAAATTTGATTGTCAATACATAACGGACTGTAAACTAACTACTCTGATCATAAGAAGCTCCTACCATTATTCACAGTAATATGTACAATCCTACAAACCAAGTAATGCCATAGAATGAAATTACATCCCACTAATGCCCTCCTAAAAAGACAGAGTGAAACCGACGCAGCTGATACACTATTTTAACAATATTACATAGAGAACGATACTGTTATTTTAACAGATCATTTTTGATCTACCTATCTTCTCAAAATCTAACTTGTTTCCTATCATTAACAACAATGAATTGTTTCCTATCATTAACAACAACGAAAATGTGCGAATGATTGATTCTATTCCCTGTCGATGCATCAGTACATATAGGCCGACCAGGGTGGCTCACAATACAATCACATAGCCATACCACTAATTAGAGTTAACCTACTATAATTACAATTTCTATAATTATAATAGACTAACAATCCCCTGTAGTCTAATTGGAAGCATCACTAATATTCAGATTGGATCGAAACTCCTGAAATAGTGAGGTAGGAAGGCCCTTAGTGAAGACATTGGTATACTGCGATGTCGTAGGAACATGTAGGAGCCGAACGTAATCGAGGACGACCTTCTCTTGAATAAAATGGAGATCAATCTCAACATGCTTCGTCCACTGATGCTGTACTGGGTTGCCGGAGAGATATACAACACTGATATTGTCGCAATAGACCAATTTGGCACGGCGAAGGGGGTGACGAAGCTCAAGAAGCAACTGTCGCAGTCAGATAGCTTCAACAACACCATTCGCCATAGCATGATATTCAACTTCGGTACTCGATCTAGAGACCATATGCTGATGCTTGGAAGACCAGGACACCAAGTTATTCCCAAGAAATACTACGTAGCTAGTGGTCGATGGCGAGTGTCGGGACAGCCAGCCCAGTCGGTATCCGTGTAAACAACAAGATCTACAGGTGAAGATCGACGCATGGTCAGCGCAAGTGATAGGGTGCCCTGCAAGTAGCGCAGGATCCGCTTGAGAGCAACGAGGTGTGGCTCCCGAGGATCATGCATATATAGGCATATCTGTTGAACTGTAAAGGTAATATTTAATTAGGTGAAAGTTAGATACTGTAGAACGCTAGCTAGGCTACGGTACTGTGTAGCATTAGCAACAGGCGGTCTATCAGTAGATAATTTGGAGTGTAGATCAACAGGCGAGCTGCACGGCTTGCACGCACTCATCCCGGCGTGCTCCAAAATATCCTGATTGTACTGCCGCTGAGAAAGAAATAGACCATCTGCAGAGCGTGTCACAGAAATGCCCAGAAAGTAATGCAGCTGACCCATATCCGTCATAGCAAACTCATGCTGGAGAGCCTCAATGATGTGCTTGAGTAATCCGATAGAGAAGGCGGAGAGGACAATGTCGTTGACATATAGCAGTAAGTAGGCCATGTCTGGACCACGGCGATATATAAAGAGCGAAGTATCTAACTTTGTTTCAACAAATCCAAGTGACACGAGGTGAGAGGCGAACCTGTGATACCAAGCACGAGAAGTCTGCTTCAAACCATATAAGGACTTGTAGAGCCGACAGACAAAATCTGAGCAAGAAAAATCCACAAAACCAGAGGGCTGCACGCAGTACACTATCTTAGTGAGAGTGCCATGGAGAAATGCATTCTTCACATCTAGTTGATGAATGGGGCAGTTCTGAGATAATGTCAGGGAGAGAACAACTCAAACTATCGCAGTTTGACAACGGGACTGAAAGTTTCATCGTAATCAATAACGGGTTGTTGTATGAAACCCCGAATTACCCAATGAGCCTTGTAGCGATCAAGAGACCCATCGGCGAGCAATTTGTGTCGATAAATCCACTTGCCAGTCACAACATTGACGCCAGGAGGACGAGGCACAAGACTCCAGGTGTCATTGGCAATCAGAGCGTCATACTCAGCCTGCATAGCGGATCATCAATTGGGGTCTAACAGTGCATCACGAACGGAGCGAGGAAGAGGCAACATGGGCACAGCATGGAGGTTGAGGCGATCCATGGGCTATGCGATGTCAGTCTTGCCACGTGTGCACATAGAGTGTGTATTGGTGACCAGAGGGATGACGATTGATCGAGTGGTAGTTGTGCGGCTAGTACCGCTGGCAACAACCTGTGCATGAGCAACAGGGGCAGCAGGACCGGCAGCACTCATGGTCGGCATGGTGCCACTAGCAGCGACCTGTGCGGGGTGCATAAGGGCAGCGGCATCAAATGACACGGACGCAGGCGACCATTGCCCTGCACCAGGACTCAATGGCGCAAGTGTGGCCTTGGGCACGGGGTGTGCCGCTGAGGAAGCTGCTATACCTGCATGCACAAAATGAGCTCCAAGAACTGAAGCGGTAAGATCATGATCATCGATAAGAAAATCTAGGGCGAAAGGTGCCATGGGTGTGCTAGACATGTCGGAGAAAGGGAAAAAGGATTCATAAAAAACGACATGTCTAGAGATAAGAATGCAGTTCGACTGAAACTCGAGGCATCGATAGCCTTTGTGCTTTGAGGAGTAGCCGAGGAAAACGTATAGAGAAGAATGGGGGGAAAGTTTGTGGGGCGCTGTAGAGGACATATTGGGGTAACAGGCACAACCAAAAACTTTGAGATGATCATATGAGGGCTAGGCAAAGAAAAGAGCGTTGTATGGTGTGGAGGAGGCGAGAGTTTTGGTGGGAAGGCGATTCACAAGATATGTGGCGGTGTGAAGGGCCTCAACCCAGTAAGCTAGAGGGAGACTCGTCTAAAACAAAAGGGAACGCAGAGTATTATTGATGGTACGAATGGAACGCTCTGCTTTACTATTTTGTTGCGAGGTGTATGGACACGACATGCGGAGGGCAACATCGTGAGAGAGGAAAAACGTGTGGGCCTAGAAATTGTCGAATTCACAGCCATTTTCGCACTGGATGCTCTTGATGGTGGTGCCAAACTATGTGCAAACATAAGCAAAAAAATTAGAAAGAGTGGAAAATGTCTCGGATTTGAGACGAAGTGGAAAAGTCCAAATGTAGTGAGAGCAGTCATCAAGAATAACAAGATAATATTTATATCCTAACACACTAACAATTAGAGAGGTCCATAAGTCACAATGGATTAAATCAAAATTATGAGTAGCTCGAGAGCTAGATGAACCGAAGGATAGACGTACATGACGACCGAGTTGGCACGCATGACAAACATGATCGATATCATCTTAATTGCAGGAAATGACATTGGACCTAATGAGTTGGGACAAAACATCATGCCCAAGGTGACTGAGACGGCGATGCCAAAGGGAGGTGGGTGCTATGATGAACGTGGAGGTGCTGGTAGAGGGTGCAAACAATGGGTAGAGGTCACCGGAACTATTTCACCTAGTGATCATGTTCCTGGTTTGCAAATCCTTCACAAAAAGACCAAATGGATCAAACTCAATGAAACAATTATTGTCAATGGTAAAACGACAAATGGAGATTAAATTCTTAATAATGTTGGGTGACACCAGAACATTATTAAGAGCAAGATCACGATGCGGTAAGGAAAAAATATGGGATCCAGTGGCTGTGACAGGAAGTAAAGCACCATTTCCTATAACGATAGATAAAGGAGTAGATGAAGAGGGCGGGAAAATGGTGGAGAGTATACCAGCATCCGAAGTCTTGTGTGAACCGGCACCTGAATCAGCATACCACTCAGAGGCGGCTAGTTCAGCGTCATAGTGTTGAAGGAGTGCGCCAGAGAGTCCTAATGCCAAGACCCTCCGTGAGTAAGCGGCCAGGGTGCCGCCTGGTACGCTGGCGAGGGTGCCTAGAAGCTCAGCGGTGCAGCTCCCCCTTAGTATGTGCTGTACGAGGGCGATAGGGCACCATATGCGCCTCCATAGACGCCGGGCAGAACACCAAAGCCGCCATAGTGCGGGGCTGCATGGAACGTAGGCTGTGGCAGTGGAAGTCATCCTGACTGGTCATACAGCCACATACGCACGGTGCTAGCCCAAGGATAGACGAACGACGGGTACACGACTGTACCGGGAGGGACATTGCCCTGTCCACCTAGGGCCGCACTAGCAAAGGGCACTAGAGGGCCACCACCAGTAGGTCCGCCGCGTCCACCACGGCCACGACAGCGGCCGTTGCGCTGGCCTCCAGTTGGTGCAGCAGGGCGCGGAGGAGGAGGCGCTCCCGAACGTGGAGCAGCGGTCGCACCAGGAGCCGTTGGATGCTGCGTCACAGCGACAAGGACGGCCAATGGTGATGGAGGACGAGCGTCGATCTCCATCTCCTCTAATAGGAGGTGTGTGGGCTTCAGTGAACGTCGGAAACGACCTGTGCATCTTGAGGATGGACACTATGTGGCAAAACTTGCCACTGATGCCGCGGAGGAGCATGAGTACCATATGTCGGTTGCCAATGGGGTCACCGAATTCAGCGAGAGAGACAGCCATGGACTCAAGGCAGCGGTAGTAGTCGATGATGCTCAGGGACTCCTGGCGGAAGGTATAGAATTGCATCTCCAGGAGAAGGGCATGGGACTCCTTCTAGCCAAGGAATTCGTCCTCGAGGTAGCACCACGCATTGCGGGCATGACCTTGCTGCAACATCAGCAGCTGCTGCAAGTCACTGGAGACGGTGCCATAGACCCATGTGAGGACGCAGCAGTCCACCTAGATCCACGCGGAGCCAGCGGGGAACGCCTCATCCTCGAGGACGTGGCGGGTGAGGGCAAGATCCAATCGGCAACAGGTGGGATCCGATCGGATCGGATCGGTGGGCGATCCGATCGGCAGCAGGCAGAATCCGATCGGATCAGATTAGCAGGTGATCGGATCAGCCGCAGGCAGGATCAGATCGATCGGATCGGCAGCGCGGGTGATGAGACTGGCGACACACCCGGTGACATGTAGTCAGCAACGGTGGTGACGATCGGATCGGCGGCGGGCGCTGGTTCAGAAGCGCAAGCAGGATCAGATCGGCAGCCACACCCGATGATGAGGGTAGCTACGGAGTGGGCAATCAGATCGGCAGCGCGGGCAATGAGACCGGCGACGTGTAGTCAGCAACGATGGTGACGATCGGATCGGCGACGGGCATTGGTTCGGGAGTGGCGGCGTTACGAAGGCAGGGCAATCAGATCTCGACAGTCTCCTACAACATAGTAATGACGGAGGACTGAAACTGGAGGTCGGCGACGGCAGCAGCGGTAGCGGCGGCGGGCGCTGGTGTTGGTTGCGAAAAGATAGCGGATTGGAACCGCTCTGATACCATGAAAGTGTGAAAATGATTGATTCTATTCGCTGTCAATGCATCAGTACATATAGGCCGACCGGGGTGGCTCACAAGACAACCACACAGCCATGCTACTAATTAGAGTTAACCTACTATATGACTAACAAACAAAAAGTTTCTATATCTAAAAACTTATTTTTAACTTTCATAAGACTTGACATAAAAAGAAAAATCCATTGGTTTCTTCATAACCTGTGTTATTGTTTGCTTCTTAACATACTTCCTTATAATATACTTCCTTCTAAGTAGATTCTATCATACTCCATCCTCATTTATTAGCTTGAAAAACCACTTGCTTAGTAGGCATTTATTTTGAATAAATGTATTATGTATTTCAAGTCCACCTTATTCCTTTAGTAGTCAAATGATGTTCCATTTAGTCAATCCATATTTGTTATCACTTAGAAAAAAAATCTAAATCTACAATAATCAATTTTTTCTATAAAACCTTAGAAAAAATAACATAAACATAGCTAGACTAGTCAACACAAAATTAATTAAAAGCAATCTTCCTCCCACACTGACATGTGTTTGCCTTTTCAGGTACTCAACTTCTTTTCAATTCTATCTTCAATCAATTTCCAATCCTTAAGCTTATTAAAATGTATTGAAATACCAAAGTATCTAAAAAGAAAACTCGTATTTGAGACAAACAATTAAGAACATTGTTGTTCACAATATGTAGGTTAGCCAAAACAGAAAAGTTCACTTTATGTAAATTAAATTTTAGCCCAGAAAGCTTCTTTGAAACAGAAAGTACAAAAAATAAATCTTGATTCATAAAAATTAACATATCATCTACATATTATAATATAATATAGACGATCCATCGCCAATAACTTGGTAATCGTCTTTAACATGCTTAATTAGGATAACTAACATGTCAACTAGTATGTTGAAAAGATTAGAGAAACAGAATCACCTTTGTCTCAAACCATTTTTTCCATAAAATTAGAGCCAATCTAACAATTTTTTATACTGACATATCCCTGGTGGATGAAAGAAGAAACCCATTGGCATCTAGGTGAATCTGTTATACAAACAACCATTTAACCTTATCATAGGATTTTTCAAAATATATCTTAAAAATGACTCATTCCGTTTCTTTTTATACATCTCATAAAGTTTCATATAAAATCACTATTCCTTATATTATATTTCTACCTAGCATAAAAAACGTCTACAACAACAACAACAAAAATCTTTTTAGTCGATATATTAAATTTAAAACCCAATATAAGTATTAAATTATGATTCAAATATGTTAATAGCTATTTTTTAAATACTCATCTTCAGATATATCATAATCTTTAAAGTATTTTTTTTATTGTTTTTCTTAATGTTAATTTTAGTAGTTCTCTACCTCTCCTCACATAAAAGCCATCTAAGTAATGCTAATTATTATACATGCTATACCAATGATTCTGTTAGTTACAATCTTCGTAAAAATCTTAGAACTTGCATTAAGCAAACAAATCAATATGAATGGTTGAATTCTAATAGCCCCTTTGCATTTTGGTAAAGAATAATAGTTCAACATTTAAGGAATACAAAAGCAACGTACCACTATGGAACTCCTTAAATAAATCTATAAGGTGAAATTTAATAATATTTCAAAAAATGTGATAGAACTCCACTAGAAATCCATCATGACCCAACACTTTATTATGTTCTAAGTTGGAATATTGACTCTCGTACCTCCTTTTCAGTAAATTCTTCTATTAAAACCTCGTTTTCCATCTGAGAACAATATTCAAAAGATGATGTCAAAAGAACGGCTCAAGATCTTCACTGGCATTGGCTCAATAGAATCCTAACCAAATATCTTGACACAATGGCTCAAGATCTTCACACTTGAAGTATCATCCAGAACTCTACAAGAATATAGTACACCCATGCATCTCTAGCAAGTTGGCTTTCTTAAAGACCATAAACCCACAGCAGACTGATCTAGGGATATACATCTGAAACAGTATACAATGGAAAAGTTGCATTGGTTAGATATATAACCAACCAGAAGAAAGTGCTAGTAACCTAATTGAAGAACAAAAGGTTCAATTCACAATGGATAGTAATTAGACACCATTCATAGCATGAACAAGAGAATACATTGAAGAAAAATTAGAGATCAAGGTTGGCTTTTCTAAAATAGTTGTCGCTGTACAAACTACTGCAAACTTGAGCATAATGTTCACAATATTTCATTGCAATGTTTTGGTCTGACACCATTATAAGGTTTATGCTGCATCATTGGACAATGGTGATAACTACTGGTGAAATATGACAGCTTTTCAGGAAGCCTGCATATATTGCAAAGTCTTTATGTTGACATGAATCACCTCACAAAATTTCTTGATACTTATTTGGCCACCTAATAGATAAGTAATTTCAAGTTATTGAGATATTGTTAGCTTGTTTGCATAAATGAACCCTTCAAATTTCAGCATAATACATCTTATATCTCTCAATTAAAATTTGTCCTGTTGTGGTGGGTCAAAATACCTTAGATTAAAAGCAAATCATAGATATATCTTTCAGCTAGATATTGAAAAAAAAAGTAACTAAACACTTAAAGCTCAGCATAGCCACTTCAATGTATAATTCATTTCCAGGTTAACGTAAAATCTAAACTGTCCAGCTATTAAATTACCAAATCCATAAAATATATACAAGCTCCACGGTTATAAAAGAGAATAGCATCTTAGGAAAGGCAGGTATGAAATCTGACAAACGAAGCTAGACGAACATAGACCTGGCTGCCTTGCCCGCCCACTGCAAACCTTGTTGCTCCGTAGCCTAGTAGTGTTATGGACAAATGTCTGCAAAATGGCATGTTATATGACAGAAAAGAAACTATGGACCATCTTCCCATAGGTTGTAGAAACACATCTAGTGATAAAATTAAAAGACCATGAAAATAACTGCAGCTACCTCTGGCATCAATCCTTTTTGGTCTTGCTCAGCGGCTTCTATCTGGAAGAGTCCATGCTGTTGCCTGTAATCAAGCCCACTGGACAAGAGGCAAGGGCCAGATTTGAAGGCCATTTGACATGCTGTTCTACTTCCTTTTTTTTTTCAAGAAAGAAAGGTGTATTAATTAAAGATGTAGAGTAGTATGACCCTCAGTTACAAGGTGCTCAAAGCTTGGAGGAACAACCCGCTAACCATACCATATAGAACTACAGCAAGGACCAGAGCCAGCTTCACATCTGCACTCTACAGCAACAGCAAGTGTCAGCAACTCAGCACATGCGCTTGCTAATCGGTCCTCTGGCACGCTAGATCCACTGCAAATCGGTCTCGTCCAGCCCCATATCCAATGTCCCTTTGGAATTGAACCTGCAGCGGGGTAGGAGATGAACCCAGGGGTTCTGTCGAGGAGATGCGCCGGCGGCGGCAGTTGGGTAGGCGAGGAGCCAGCGACGGAATCATGTGGATGGCGCAGTGAAGTGAAGGAATGAGGGGAAGTGAGAGAAACGAGGGAGGATGTTGTAGTAGTAGTTTGACTCATTGACTAACTGCGCTTGGTTTTTCCATTTCCCCATTTCTTTTTCTCTGATTCCCGCCTCTCAGCGCCAGTTTGGGCTTGTTGAAGCTCCTTTGACAGACAGACGAGCCATTTCAACTAGATAAGTGTTTCGGACATTATTCACATTGTATTCTAATTACTATATAGTTATTAATTTATTAAAAATATAACTACATTTGTTTTTATGATGGGTCTAAATTTATATTTTTTACATATTAAATACTACTACTTTTTATATATAAACGATTTAAAATCTTAAGGTTGGACATGTCTTCTGAGGCTGTGTTCTCCTCAGGTAAGAAAAACAAAACAAAGCGAATCATTAGAATATTATTAATTAAATATTAGTTTAAAAACTTAAAAAATAAATTAATATTAATTTTTTTAAAGCAGCTTACTTATAGAAAAAAAATTAAAAATACACTATAAATCGTTCATGCGAGAAACGAGGGAGTGAAAGTGAGTAAGTTGTTCATTCCAACATGAGAATGGATGTAATTCAACAATGGGTAGGCAAATAGACGTCAAGTTTGACGTACTAGAAACCGTTGTTGATTGGATAACGATTTAGATTTTACTAATAATTTTTAGGTAGACTAGTTGTTAAGAAAACTTTCATCATGTATCGCTACCGATTCATATTAACAACCAAAAGTGGTATTTGGAGTACATCACTATCAGTTCATAGTAGTATAAACCGTCAGTTCTGTGGTACCTATACCGGTCAACAAGTTAATAATGCAGTCAAATACTCCCTACGTTCAGGACAGATCCAGGATGAACAGTTTGGGGGCTGAACATACTAGGTACACCACATGTCCACATCGGCATAAGCTATTTATATATCATATAAGACAAATATGGTAACGTTATATTTAAAATGGTTTCATATAAAAACATTGATTAATAAGGAAAAAACATATAACTTATGAGACAATCCATTATTCTTCACCGACTTCATCCGTGATACCCAATACATGATTATTCTCCATGAGGAGCAATTTGTACATGAGAATAAATTTGTGATGACCACAAAATAATAACTTCAATTCTTCAAAATAATTCAAACATTAAAATAGAATGGAGCATGACACTACTGTTATGACGGCTTTTCATCTCTTCAAGATTTTTTTCCATTGTCAATGCTTCTAAATATCTCTTCCTCAATATAGCATATCATTAAGCCATTGAGACATCAATCCCCTCATTTACTATGCAAATCGGTCTAGCTAAAAAAATCTCTCTCAACTGAAACCATTTTCCATCAGAAGTATCAATGTTAGTTCAATTAATCGATAAACTAATTGATAACATCTATCCATTCATAACTTAACCATTATTTCAGCAACCTTTGGAAGATCTATACATCTAAGAAATTTTTCTCCTCATATGACTGATGAAATCTTTTAGTTGACCCGGTAACAGCAAAAGATCATTGACAGTATAATCTTCAGAATAAATTTCAGCAAAGTCTCATAGGCTTATCCACATTAAAATTAGAGAATGAGTTCCTTGGATTAATAAAAAAACATGCATAGTAATAACTCTAAACTAACTTCATTGAATCGATGATTCATCTCAGACATAATAGCATCAATAATAGCAAGAAATATCTCAACATGGTAGAAATGCTTATTTGTTGCTTTTGCCCTTCTACATGCAGATGTCCCTCTAGTGTGTACTTCCTTGTCCATATTTTCCACTTTAATCTCATTCTTATCACAAAATGATATCACCCTTTTGAATAATGGCTACTATCCATTTATGAGAAAATGTATAACCAATAGATTGAGTTGGACCCTCAAAGCATATGCCCTCTTTACTTATCTCTAATATCAAATGGATAGTTATTAATTGGTTTGTGCATTCCTGGATCACTAACATTATTCGAACAATGAAACTCTACCTTTGGCATTTTAGGTTGCCTTATGTTCTCATTCTATGTAGGAGTACTACTGCTACTGATTGAATAATAATTCAACAATGTTATTTTCGACATGTTGCAATTCTAGGAGGAACCGAGGAGGGGTGATAGATTGCTAGTTGACACACAATTACAAAAACAAAATTTAACTATGCTAAATTACAAATGGGTTGAATCATTCCAAATTTTAAATCAAAATCAAGCATACTGCATAAATTGTGTCTCTCTTGTAGCTCGCCTCACAACCTCAGCAAGCCAATAGGTAGCAGCTTGTTGTCAGACTGACTATCAAGCTCTTTAGCCTTCGCCACGATGCCATTGTGACACCGCTCTCTTGCCCACCGCTTGTCAGCAACCACTGCTCGGCTGCACCTGCGTGCATGCAGCTTGCGTCTATGCTACTACCTGGTTCTACCTTTACGCCGTGTCATGTCCTACACCACGCACCATCACCACCACTCATCCATTGTGCCTATGCGGGTGCCTTGAACGCCTGCGCCACTGCCATACGCATATGCCCTCACTCTCTCAGCTCTTGATTGCCATATGGGGATTTTTGGTGGTTGCCTAGTTGGGCTGATGGTGTGAAAGCCCAATAAGCAATAAGCAGTTGTGTGCCTACATCTGGTCCAATTGTCAATCAGCCATTCCCTAGCTAGGCAAATAGTGTGTCTTCTTCAACCTCTAGGCTCCAGGCAGCCATTAGAGAGTTGCAGCACCCCTACCTCTCATATATGGAGAAAATTCTGAAGGGGCTCCATGGGTCGTATGGGTGTAGAGAAGGCCCTACACCCACATTGAATCCACCCATGCCTCTGTTCCTTTTTAATTGTCACCATTGATTGGTAATGTAGCAACTTAGATCATTAATAATTTTATATGATTAGATTATGATAAACAAAAATTTAATATCTAATATACTTCAATAATATGATATCTATTTAAATATTTTTAAAAAATTGTAGAAAATACAAATGATTAAAATTTAAATATAAATAGTTATCGGTGAGAAATATAAAGGAAGGGGCAGTAGTATACAAGTTGTGTATACTTAAAAGTACTGTTTCGCGTACCTGAAATGCATGTATCATGCTATCACATCATTCTTTTGAACCAAATCTTGGATCATTTAACTGAACGATTATCTTCACGCAATCTGCGGTCATCTCATGAGATCCATATGAAGTCAACACAACCAGTCAACTCAACATGCAAAAGATTGACAACTTTGCTTACTATTCTCTCCTAATTGAAAACATCAAAGCTTACTAATCTCTCCTAATTTGAAACATCAAACAGATCAAACCACATCTTACATAAGATTAGTAAGCTTAATGAAACCATAAGATTAGTCGGTACTCGATAGTACTAGTATTAGATTAGTACACATGCAAATTAAAAATACAGTACCGAAATGCTTCGCAGAGTGGTAGATCAAGACCTAGTTAATTAAGCTGCTTAGGTAGTTTCACCGCCGTCATATGTTTTTGTTTTTTATCAGTCACTTGATATTTTTCATATACATCAGTCACTTAAACAAGCCATTTACTAAACTTTCATAATATATAATCTACAACTTCAATACAAATGAAGTGCAACTTTTAGTTTGCTTTGTTTTTATTTTCTAGATTAATCTGGATGCATTATTATGCTTATATATAAAAAACGTAATATATAGTTTCATACTGGTAAGAATTTATATCAAAGCTTAACTTTTTTAACTTTTGGGTTATAAAATTATTTGCTTCACCATAGGAAAAACTATACATAAATATAAATTGTTGATCTTGATCTAGTGTTATAAAAGTGAATGGTAGATAAGATAAATCGGTCATTTAATAAATAGATATACCTAAATAATTTCTCTTCAATTCTCGATGATTCATTGATTACCTTAATATCCCTTTAACAAAGTGACCAAAACTTTTAGCTAGTAGTACTTTACCATTACCTTGAAATAAAATTAAATGCAAAAGGAAGTGCTTTCTTTGTTGACTGGTTCTTCTACGGTGGTTATTGCTAATATATAGTTGCTAGTGCCATTCTCAGGTAACTATAAATCGTGCACATGCAACGCATGTCGTGATCAATATAAATTAGTCTGAATATGTTGTTGTAGTTTTCAGTAGAAACAATAAAACCAATAGCAAGATGCTTGTGGGCATATCAAATATATGCCACGCAAAAACCGAGTAATGTGTAGACATAACCGTATATGTGAATACCGAATATCATGCGAAGAGTGCATACAATGATGCATGTTTAACTCCACTGCGTGCAATGTGAAAAGTAAGCACATATAGATGAGTTTTCAGTTATGTATCAGTGACAACGACCAATGCCATTTTCTTATGCAGATATGGACGAAATGATGAATCTCTGAAGGCAGCAAATCAAGTCTTTGGAAATTTGCCTAGTTAGCCTGGCGTGAAATCTTGACTCTGTGGAAAGCATTTGAGGTTTCACTGACCTGAATTTGCAAGAAAACAAATTAGCTGAATTAATTTGAAATATAACATCCAGAGTTCATATTTGCAAATCAGAGAAACCTAAAAGATTCAGTTGCCTTTTCAGCACAAATGGCCAGAAGAAATTTGGCATTGGATGCGCTCTTGGAATCCTTCCTTAGCTGCTTAATCTCAATCTATTCATCAGTTGCACGCACATTTCACATCTCAATTTCTTCCATCAAAAATCATTTTATGAAACAAGATTTGCATCTGAATTCAAAGTTTTGGTGTGTGATACACACCATGGACTAGAATTATCAGAAGGATATATTGGTGTATCTTTTCTCTCCCTCTCCATGTTCAGTTTCTCCAGGAAGCTGTTGCGCTCAGCAACCTGCATGATTGAAGATAACCTTAACAACTTTCAGGAGCTCGACGACAGTGAGAGTGCATTACAATTTACTACTCACTTGGTGATCAATCCTTGCGCGACACAACATCAATGGGTTCAATGGATTCTTTTGTCAGAGGCTTCACTGGGTTCTAAAAGAAACAATCAAAGGAAGACGCACTTAACCAAGAACATGATCATCAATTGCAATAACAAGAAGATGTGCATTTTTAGACTGAACTTTCTGAAGTGCTGGTTATATTTCCTTGGCCTATCATTACGTATTTTTACCTGTGTGATATTTCGTTCATTGCTCTAGCAATGTTACAACTTTTTAAGCAATCTAGCAATATACAACTGAACATGATGAACTGATCCAAAGCATAGCTAATGTTGTACCTCAGGTTCATCAGTGGTCCGTGAGAGACCTTGCGCAAGCGGATTGCGCAGACTCTCTTCCTCTAGCTGCTTTATTCATCAGTGGTCCAGAGTTTTTTATTCCTTAGAAATGTGATTGAGTCAGCTACAGAATAACTTTGCAGTTGAAGAGCAGTTTGGTTTGTCACTAGTTGTTCTTGCAGAAAAATTTGGTGTGGAGATTCCTAAAAGCCTTTAGAAGTAGTGTAAATAGGCATTACCTAAAATTACAAAAAAACTTATAATGGAATTAGAACTAATTGAACAGTCATATGCCGATGTGGACAATCTAACTGAGTTGGATAGTCCATTAACTATCAGACAATCCGGTCAAGCAATGAAAGAGACAAAGATAAGTGACTCAAATTTTCCAGCTTTGATAGGACAATTCGGCAAACATAGAGAACAAGACTTATGCACATAACAAGATGTCTCAAGCACACTTTCAATAAGAGCAAGTGAAAATAAAGATAGATAATAAGATAGCACAAGAACATTGTAAATTCAAGATACAAAACGGTAAATGAAAGATAGAGAGAGTAGAGGAGATATCGATTTGTCTACTAAAGTTCAGAACTAACCAATCCTACTATCCATTGAGGAAGCTCTTATCGGAGTCGGGTCTCTTTCAACCGTTTTCCTCTCCAAGCAATCACTTCCAATAAAACCTTGGCCTCCAAGCTACTACCAAGAGCAAACCCATGCTCTAAGCAACCAACAAGGCCAAAGGTTAAGCCACGCAACTTTCCTCTAAAGAATCATCCTCTACCAAGCACCCACCAAGATAAAGCTCTACTTTCACTTATTTCACCTCTTCCCTTTTAGAGGCGAGATTGAACCTTCATAAGGATTCCTGGATAAACACATCCTTTGAATACTTCGAGATAACAATTCTTCTCTTGCACACACTTCCAACTAAACCTACCAGTAGCACAAAAGCTTTAGATCATAGAGAGAGAGTTAGGGGAGAGTTGAGCCTTCTCAACTATTAGTGATATACCTAAGAGGCTATATGGAGATGTTGTATATATCACATATTATGTTTATAATAAACTGATTTTATTTCTTGAAAATAAATATTATCATTATTGATCAATAAGTATATGACTTATTTATGAGATTCTTAATATCAGATATTACTATTTCTATATGATCCCTGATCATATACCATATTAGCAACAAATATGATTGTAAAATCAGTATATATATTAATTGATAATTATGTCTCATAGATCATGATATGGAGATACCAAATGAATAATATAGACATATGTTAGTAAATATATATTGGTTAAACCCGCTATGAGATACTGTAAATATTTTGTGTCATTAGTTAATCTTAAGTAGTATTTATGTGAAGTTATTAAACTTGAGATCATCATGGTTTCCAATATTACGTAGTAGCGTATTTTGAGAATACCAAATACTACTCCGTAATAGGATAGTTATAAAATTAATCTTCGGGTTTGTTATGAAATATATAGTGGGATGTGACTGATCAAGATAGAATTTACTCCTTCTATGGGAGAGATATCTCTGGGCTCTTGATGTAATGGATTATGAAAATGTATGGCCATTCCAAGGTGATTGAGGAGTCAATCACAAGTTTATAATCCATCGCAAGATCGAAAGAATGATTGAACTATTAAGATGATGACACAAGTCTCGCCTTGAGCTCGATTGATATCGTAAGGTAAAGGGATTCGTATATGAGAACATTATAGGTTTAGCCAATAAATCCTTACGTATGCTTTGGGATTAATATGTCTTGCTAAGGACCGCTATTAACAGAGTGACCGAAAAGGCGTTTCTGGGTCACGACCAAATATATGTGAACTTACAGGGTTGCACGATTAACTAATTGGAATACTTATTCGAATGTGATTCGGATAATGGCTCGATTTAAGTAGAGATCCGAGTAGACTCCTATTGGGCCACAGTCTCCTTTGCCTAAGTGAGAAAGCCTATATATAGGGAGGTGGGGAGGTCGACAATAGATACCTCTGTTTACCTTGAGCAAAACCCTAGCCACCACCTCCCGAGCTAAACCCTAACCACTTGCGAGTGCTAGTACACCTGCAATAGGCGTTCTAGCCCTGAACGTGTGGATACTAATGGAGATGTTGCTTGTTGCGGCGTTGATTGGCATTATGATCATGGCAATCGACTACTTCGTGTACTATCTCGACACGTGCGTGGTTGGATTGGCTTCTCTAACCCCACTTCCACTGCACTACGGGTCTTATGGTAATGGTTCATGATCCTTGCTTTGTATAATGTCTTGGTGTTAACGCCAAAATTTGGACATCCCGATGATGCATTGGAAGAAACCAAACGGCTGAGGAGGTGTCCGATAGCTACAAGGAAGAAGCCAATCAGCTTAAAGCATTGGAAGACTTGGTCTCGGAATAGAAGACTATCCAGCTAAGACCGAGTTCGTGGAGGAGCCGTGGAACCCACGGTAGGGTATTTTATCTTTTGTAAACCATAGCTTATATAATTAGGAAGATTTAGTTAGTTTAGGTAACTACCTTAGAGATATTTTCTTTTTATTTATGCAAAGAGATAGCGTCCGATAGTTGTTGAAAACACGTCGGACTCTGTAAACCCGGGGTATAAATATAGATCCTTGGAGACATGTAAATCTATCTCTTGATCAATACAATCTCGGTGCATCACCACCCTAGTTCATCTAGGTATTTACCGATGGGTTCTGGCTCTCGATGCGGGGCTGCATCGGTTAAGTTTGATCTCCGGCGAAGGGGTAAGTCCCGCCACTATCTCGATATGTTCTACTCTGTCTAAGGCTGCATCGGTTAGGTTTGACCTCTTAGGCTACTCAGATGCATCGTATCACGTCTGTGCAGGGCCTATCAGCCTGTTAAGCTCCCTCTGTCATCGTCAATTTCGTGCTGCATTGGTTAGGTTCGACCTACGGGGCTGCCGACGGTAGATTGAGATTTAGGCTTATAGTTTTCTATACGGCGTCTCATCGGAGTGCTAGCCAATGAGTTATCCATGCTCTGAGCTTCACGCCCAGCGTATTAGCTCCTTGGCGGATACGCGCCAGGCCTTTAGAGGTTTTTTTTGATGCGCCACGCCGAGCGCATCGGTCTCCTAGCCGATACGCGCCTGCCTTCAGAGAGGCGTCCCCTTATCGGCTCAGCTAGCCGATGGATTCGTTCCTGTCTTTACTTTAACATAGCCAATCCGATGTCCTCCATATCGTCGCTGTTGGCCATAGCCTCGCACTGTCTAGGTTAGGTCCAATCTTCGAGGTTCGGTGTTAATAGCGCTGTCACGGTGGGCGATGGGTCTCGTGCTGTCATATCCGGAGCGGCATCGGCTTTGCAGTCCATGCCGTTAATACGATTCCTTGCCATTCCACATATGCCTTCATCAGTTTTCAGCCGATGAATGACCGTTACCGCTTCCATTGACTATCTGGAGGGATCCTGTGCGCTTTGCTATCCTTTGAGTACACCTCGATTCCTCCATCGACTCTGTGGCCGATCTCTCATCGACACCTGTCCACGCCTTCATTGGCTCCCTAGCCGATTGAAGAGCGTCCCGATTCCTATCGGCAAATAGCCGATAGCGAAGGGCCTTTTGGACGCGGCCGATGGCAAACCCGATCCTATCAGCAGCTAGCCGATAGCGAGCGCCTGTATCGGCCCACCATCCAACGAATCTATTCATCTCACCTCCTTGTCAATTGTAGGGTCAAATTGACTAGCACGCCCACCCCCGTACCATCACGCCGGAGCCGATCGAACCCCACGGCCCCCGACGCGCGTACCTTGAGCCACGGAGAGAAGCCGACCGGCCTGCACAAGAGCTAAGCAGACCTTCCAGGCGTCGGCGTGTTCACGCCGGGTGTGCGAGATTCGGCGCGAACACCTGGTGTGCATAGTAAATTTTATTTGTTTTATGCCATCGTAGCCTATGCCTTCTTCTTCATCAACAATAATAGAAGAACACTCAAGACTAAACCCTATAATAAAATATCCTCAATGTACTCTTTAAGGCTCTTGGATACTTGCTTAGCTTCGTAGGGTGAAAGAGGGTCCAAAATTCTCTCAATAACTCCATTACACCGTCCATATATAGCCATAATTGCTCCAACTAGCAATTTGTAGCCATTGCAAAAAGTCTCCAACAAATGTATTAGGCTAGACAGTCCAGTACCACATAGGACAATTCTACTTCTTGCAATTTTAAGGCAATTTGATTTTTTCTCTCCAAAACTTTGTCCAAATTGCTTTCATCTCAACTATTTTGCTTTGAGAGTTGTCTTTGCCTATTTTGTAACTTCAAATGACCTAATGCCTATTTATCACTCATCAATTAGCTAAACCCCACTTAGGGGCAACATGCACTTTCAATCTCCCTTTTCCTAATAGATGACAAACCAATTAAAGTTTACTAAAGATTGATAATAATTGGTTTTGAATCCAAAGTGATAGTTTGAAATCTACCTAATGTGTGCATACAAATATGTGAAATGAGCTCATATGAATATATTTTAAGAATGTGAGAGCTCCCATTATCTCTTTGCATTCGTAGGGTGCAAAGTATGTTAAGATACCAATTGAAAATTTTCAAACACATTCAAAAACACCAATTTTAGAAAAACAAAGACACGGATTGAAAATTTTGGAGCAAATCTTAAAATTTTCTCCTCTCACCCCATATGCTCATTTAATCCCTTCTAACCCATTTAATCTTATGTACATCTTTTTCTTTTTCTTTCCCCCTTTGGTATTAAATCACCGAAAATATAATAAATATTGTAGATAATCAAGAAGGGTCATTGAAGATACCAAAAATAAACCAACTTTCTCTTGCCCTTGAGTTGACATTCCTCTTCCTTTAGGGATCATTGAGATTTTGCAACCAAAAACATTTTCAACACGAGCAAGAAATCAAACCAAGATTTTTGAAAACCAAATCTTTCACACTATTCACAATAAAAAAATAAGACACTAAATTTTTGCAAAGATTTCTAGAAAAAAGGTTTTCTCATTGACTAAGGGGGAATGTTGAAGCTCCATTCCTAATGTTAAAACTATTTTCTACACAAGAAAAGATCTAAAAAGCACAGAGGCTTACTTTAATAAATTCTTTTATGACTAATACTTGACTATTAATTAGTCAAGCACTTCGTCAAGGAAGGTTCTAAAAATTTAGTTCACTGTGCAGCTCATAAAAACTTTTTCATCCAAAGGCTTGGTAGAGATATCTACTAGTTGTTGTTCGGTTCTCATATGAGTAAGAATGGTGTCGGATATCATCGTGTTTGGTTCTTAAGTGTTAAACGAGATTGTTAATTATTTTGATAGCACTTTTATTCATACATAGAAGTGTGATTTTAGTGGATTTGTTTTATCAAAAAAAGTTGAGCACAACATGAACCGATGGCTATGTATTCATCTTCGGTTGTAACGAAACCAAATTTGAGCTAACTGAAAATCATGTAATGAAACGTGGAAATCAATAAAACACCCCTCTGCATATACATACTTTATTTTCAGTGTTTTTGGCTGTTTTGTTGCATTTCATAATAGGTTCATATGCATTCAACTTTATACTTATGAACGGCAGAAATTCTTAAAAATAAATGGTTTAGCAGAAAATTATGAAAAAATTTACATAGCAACTAGACCACACCCTGAGTATCTCTGAATGTTTTCAAGAATTTAAAAGTTCATCTGGTGTCCAAATTAAATCCCCTGAGATTTCTGAAAACTGGAGACCAGACGGGATTTCCCCCTAAATTGCATCCTCGCCATCGTCAGTCCGTCACTCTTCTGGGCATAGCCCTTTGCACAATTGTAGGCCTTACCACCCTCTACTACCTGGTATCTTGCTAAGGCCTAACTCCCAAATTAAGCACATAAAATAACAGTCCCAAAACCACTGATCTGGGTTAACTCCTGACAGCCCTACTAAACCCCTAAATTTTGAGAATTGTTCTGGAATAACCACAACTAGTTAGGCAAAGCCCTTTCACCAGTGAACTAACCATAATTGACCCTAACACCAGAAATTTTCGCTCGAGATGATTCCCTCCCTAACGATTTAAGCTCAGCACCCAAAAACAGCTCAACCACACCTACTGATTCAAAATCTACACTTCACATCTAATTCGTTTTCACCACTACACTTTCACTCCTCTCACTTCCAGTGGGCCTAGACACCTCATGCCCCACTTGGAAGCCTCACCTATCCACCCAGAATGCCCCCAAGCCAGCCCATTTATCTCTCTTCCTCATAGGCATTTCATCGAACACGTGCGTGGGAACTCCTGCAATGTAGAGAACAAGCGCCTCCGATTTCAACTCCGACCCAGGCCTGGTTTTACCCCGCATTCTCAACCAAGCCTCGCGCACTTGACACCCTGGACCGGCCCACGGACGCCAGCCCAACCCTTCGCGCTTCTTCCCCAATCGTCCAACGAGTACGGCTCCGCCTCGCGTCGACGAAGACGTTCCGACCAAATCGCTCCACCCCGACAGCGTATCTCTTGCCTTAACTCCTTCTGGAAGCTCCCTGACACCACGGCACCGCCTAGCTGCCCCGTTCCATCACGCACGGCTCGAGGACGTCGAGACAGAGACATTGCCGTGAACCGAGCTCACGAGCACCGCATCCGAACTCCACCTTTTAGAGTCCCACTGCGCCACCATGTTTTCATAGCTCGCCACATTACGTTCCAAGAAATAACTGGCCCAAAAAGCCACTGGGTCGGCGGAAACGCGATAGCCCGCGTCGGCGCCAGCGAGCACTTGACGCCGCCGTTTTCCCTCTGGTGATCTTCGTAAGAAACCAAGCACGTCACTTTCTTCTTAGTCCTTCACTAACTCCATTTTATACCTGTCATAGTCCTGTACACCGCCATCCACTGTGCGCCATCGTCGCCCGTCCGCGTCGGCCAAGACGACCGTCGACGCTGCTCGAAGTCGATCTCCCTCCTCGGTGCGTGCATGCACATTCCTCTCTCCATAAGGTGTTCCGAACCATTCTAAGCATTCTCCCTCAACACTCCACAGGTTCCATCGCCGGAGAGCCGCCGCCACTGACGCCATTTGCCGCCGGGCCACCACAGTGACGCCGCACATCTCCAAGTCACCCCCAACCAAATTGAGGCCGTGGTGAGCTTCCTCGACTCCTATAGGTTCCATTCAGAGGAACGGATCAAGACATAGCCTCTGCTGCGCACGCCGTCCCTCACTTCAAGCTAGCCTAACATGGCAGCCATGCCTCCCTGTATCGATCTATCTGTAGGTTGAAGATGAGGGTCTATTCATGATTCACGGAAAGCTTAAGAACCTAAATGCATATTTTCTGTGACAGAGATTTGTACTAGAAAGGAACTATCTGAAATTAGCTATAGCTATAGGCTTTTTCCATAAAATGTAGTTCCCTCACTTTAAACATCCCACCGACGTGTAGGCCCCACCGCTCAAATAAAAAGGAAATTAGAAAGACTATTTTCGGATTTATTCTTCCACCCGAAATTGTTGAAACTTTGAAAATTCATTACAACTCCAAACGACGTGAAACCAATTTTGTTAGTTTTATAATTTTGTGCTGTTTTTTTCATGTAGAGTTTATTTGGTAGATCTACCTCGCAAAATGCATGTATTCTCTGTGCTTAGTATAAATACCATATTTCTTATGTAAAATTCGTAAAAACAATATCTCTCAGATGTAAGATGCAAAAATGGAAAATATTTCACCAATATTCATCTAAAATCAGTATCTAACCACTGCATGAAAACAATGCATATTAGAGCATGTTGCATTTTTTGTATTATTTGAAATTTATTTGGATACCGTTTTGTATTTAATCGAGGATAAAGTTGTCTCCATAGACGAGTCCTTTCTGCTGATCAGGTGGAAAGATTTTGAGCAAGGCAAGATTCCCACTACCTTGAACACTTTGAACCTATGATTTTTGGGATTTAAATTGTTCTGTTTGCAAATTTACATGTGTACTTACAAAGTATACTATTTGAAATGCGGTTAAATGGTAGATATGGCCTTATTACTGCATGATACACCTTGATACTTGATTTCCCTACTGTTTGTAGCCCTAAAATGGTTTAAAGTACTAGCAAGTGCTTAAATGGGTATTATATTGCTTATATATCCTCTCATATGCTTAGCTTTTCTTAGATAATTGCTATTTAACTTTATGATCATGTTATACTTGTTAAAATGAAAATTTTTATACTTCTAGACAAAAGTGTATCCTTTGGGTATTTGTGTACTAAATGTGATGAAAACATGATTTAAGATGTGGACAGCAAGTGGTATGCATATGGTGGTAGTTGCATATAGATAGAGGGAGTGTTCATCCGAGTCGATTAAGGACCAAACTCAATATCATTTATTCATGTTTACAGTGCGATCACATGTGCTAGTATAGGATGGCCTTAGCTCACAAAGTTGCTCATTATTTAGCCTTGCATTTTGGTATGCCAGAGTAGTATAGGTTAGTTTGTTGTGTTGTGAGACGATATTTTGATATGTGTTGTGTCAACCCAAAGGAGCTACCTATGATGAATGTGAGGGACCAAGGGTCATCGATTGACATGGGTGTCTAAGCATGTCTAATATAATGGTACAGTGTATTATGGAGAACCAGGAGGCTGCCGCCACTGTGTTAGGTTTAAGGCATGGGCCCACCACCTAATAGCTCTAGGATTGCAACCTAGAGTGGGTTCACACTTATCTTGCTAGTGCAAGGCTAAGTTTTGAGCAATGTAAATGTTACATCGCATGTTATAAATCGAGTATCTATGGTATCGCGTGCCATGCTTTGCATATTACTATTTCACATCATGTGAGATCTAAAGGCAGACACACTCTGCATAGTTAAAACTAATCAATTAGCTATGCTCATGGTCATGAGTGAATGGTTGTGTTCATTGAGTATAGTTTTCTGATTTGGGAACTTGATTATGGAAATGGGACTTGGGTGGATGTTTTATGACATTTGTGCTTAAATAATGATAAGATATATGGCTTGTTGCCATGGAAGGAAGCAAGCAATATTTTTATGTTTACAATACCATGGTCACTATGATTTGTGCTATAGACATACTTTATTTGTTTTATAAACTTCTTTTGCAAATGTATTGAAACTAAAATTTGCTTTATGCTAAAATGAGTTGCCACATATAGCCTTCCCTTCAACTTAGAGCTATCATATATCTTAGGCTTGATCAGTGTCATTGATAGTAACTAGTGTGCTAAGTGTCCTTTTGTTTTGTGTATATGCTTTAGACTTGGAGGTAGGTGAGCCCTTTGTGGAGGATGTGTGCTATGCGGGTGACACCGATTTCTAGGATGCCTCTAACTAGGGCCTATCCCTAATCGGTTTGCTTGTGGCTTGGGTAGCCATGCATTCCATATGAACTTTATTTGGTCAGTCATACCTTATGTATAACTATTTTAAGTATTCTATTTAGAACCCCCTTTACTTTTGGATGTCAATTGCTTTGATGAAGGTGTGAAGCTACTCTATTTCCTAGGGGCTAGTGGAGCATGAGTATGGACTTAAGGACATTTGAGACAATCGTGGGATTTAGCGTTGTAAATCGAGTCCTTCGAGGAATGTATCGAGTTTGGTCACCACCTTCGTGTGGTTTGATGGACATATCTCGAGGAGGACTGGTAAACTATCCTATCGAATATTTTTTTAGTTTTTAGCCCAGTGCTTTGGATTTTGTCATGTTTGGTATTTTGCATGGTAGGTAAGCGATTAGGTTAGATGGTTAGCATTATTATTTCGGTTTTATTCGAGACCCCATTCAATTAGAGAGTTCGCGTTGTCATGCTTAATAGCTTACATGATATCTAACCCGAGAGTCCCACATCGATACTGGATAATGTTATACAGTTTTGTTTCTTAAAAGACCAAGAAACTAGAGGCCATCTAAAGAATTGACAAGTCCTAATTGTGCTCTTGCAGTCAACCTTACACCTGGCAGAGTAGGAGTCAGAATATCTGATGAGATTATAGTTGCACCCTTTAGGATATCACAAGACAAGATTAGGAGTATGAACCAAATATCGAATGATTCTCTTTACAGCAACTAGATGGCACTCCTTCGGTACTGCATGGAAATGAGCACACATGCACATACTAAGCATGATATCAGGTCCAGAAGACATCCAATCATAGAGCAATATACCTTTTGGTCCATGGATTTTCCATTTCATCAAGTTTGAGGTGTCCATTGATTGGCATAGATGTCTTGATAAGCTTGGCTCCATCCATCTCAAACATTTTGAGGATATCCTTAAGATATTTAGTTTGAGAGATGAATCGTCCTTTTCTTAGTTGCTTAACTTGAAGCCTAAGGAAGAAGGTGAGCTCCCTATCATGGACATCTCGAACCTCTTATTTATAATCCTTCTAAATTGATCACCAAATGAAGGGTTAGTTAAATCAAAGATTATGACATAAATTTGGCATATAAACAAATCATCCTTGAATTTCTTAGTGAAGAGATTAGTATTGGATTTTCCTATACTAAAGCCATTTTTCATGAGAAAATTATAAAAACATTCATACCATGCTCTGGGTGCTTGTTTAAGCCCTTAGAGTGCCTTATGAAGCTTGTAAACATAGTTTGGACACCTAGGGTCTTCAAAACCGAGTGATTGCTCCACATACATTAATTTTGAGATTGGTCTATTCAAAAAGGCACTCTTGACATCCATTTGATATAGCTTTAAATCATAGTTAGCGGCATTAGCTAAAAGAATATGAATGAAGTCAATGCAAGCAATCAGCGCAAAGGTTTCACCAAAGTCAAGTCCTTCGACTTGAGTAAACCCTTGTGCTACTAACCATTCTTTGTTGTTGGCCACCACTCCATTTTCATCTTGTTTGTTGCGGAAGATCCAATTGGTGCCGATGATGTTTTGCTTGGGTATTTCTATGAATGACCATACTTCATTATGGGTGAAATTGTTCAACCTCTTGCATGGCCATTATCCAATTTGGATCATTAAGCATATCCTCCACCCTAATAGGTTCCAAAGACGAGACAAAAGAGTAATGTTCACAAAAATTTATAATCCGAGACCGAGTAGTTACCCCTTTTTGAATATCTCCAAGGATGTTATCAATGAGGCGATCCCTTTGCATGGTATGGTGAATTCTTGGATGGTGCACTGTGGGACTTGAGCTTGCAAGATGTCTATTTGTTCTTGAGTACCCTCGGCATCGATCCTATCAACTCTTGGACTTGGAGGCGCCACTTGAGAGGAAGAAGATTGCTTGACTTCTCTTTGCTCTTCCTCAACCTCTTGTGGTCTTAATTCACCAATAACCATCTTGTCGATGTCCTTGCTTGAGATCCCATTATGTAGCACATGAAGCTCAACTTGCTCCACTTGGGAGCCATTAGTTTTATCAAACGTCACATCTCTCATAGTTTTAACAATTACGGTGGATTTGTTAAAAATATGGTAGGTGTGAGCGTTTGCCTTATAACCAATAAGAAACCCTTCATTTATTTTCAGTGCAAACTGAGAAGGCCGATTCCTCTTGCCAGAAATATAACACTTGTAACCAAAAACTTAAAAGTAAGAGACATTGGTTTTTTCCCAGTTGAAAGCTCATATGATGTTTTCTTCAAAATCTTGTGGAGGTAGAGTTAATTGATGGCATGGCATGCCGTATTGACAGCCTCCACCCAAAATGCATCCGAATTCTTGTACTCATCAAGCATTGTTCTTGCTGCTTCAATAAGTGTACGGTTCCTTCTCTTAACGACATTGCTTTGAGGTGGATCATATGGGGTGGAGAGCTCATGCTTGATGCGTGCTTTATCAAGAAATTATTCGACTTGAGTATTCTTGAATTCTCCTCTATTGTTACTTCGCTCTTGATCTTGATCTCATATTCATTTTGTGAAAATCTTGTAACTTTCTTGAAGGTGTCTTATGCTTCACTTTTATCATAAAGAAAGAATACACAAGTGAAATGAGAAAAATCATGAATAATAACAAGCCATACTTGTTACCTCCAATGCTTATGTAAGCACTGTGTCTGAAAAGATCCTTGTGAAGAAGTTCAAGTGGTCTTGAGGTAGTCATGATGTTCTTCACAGAATGAGAGTTGCTAACTTGTTTTCCCACTTAACAAGCACTACACATGGTTTTTTTTTCAAAAGTGATATTAGTAAGCCCGAGGATATGATCCCCCCTTTAAGAGGCTTGATAAATTCCTCATCCCATGTGGGATAGCTTTTGGTGCCAAAGCCACTCGATGGAAGATTTTGTAATCAAACAAGCCTCCAGGTTTATTTTATCTAGTTTAAAGTCAACTAGATAAAGATCGCCCTTTAGTATTCTTTTGAAAGCAACAAAATTATCATTTCTATTAAAGACTATTAAGTCCGCATTGGTGAACAAGTAATTATAACCCATTTTACACAATTGAGACACCGATTAAAGATTGTAACTTAATGACTTGAAAAAAAAAATGGAGATAGAAAGATTGTTGGATATGGCAATTTTACCTAAGTCCATTACCTTACCTTTACTATTGTCTACAAAAATGATATTGTCGTAATCTCTAGCCATTCTTATTGAGACTTGTGAACATACTCCTCTCCCCTGTCATGTGGTTGGTGCATCTGCTATCAACTACCTAACTTGATCCACTAGAGGAGCATGCCTACAACACAAATTTATACTTGAGATTTACGTATCCAAACTAGTGTATGTTTTGGTCCTTGCATGCTAGTAACAAGAGACTTAGGATTCACACAAGCATCTCTTGCGTTTCTCACTACGAGATCCCACAAATTGATCTACCATTTTACCACAGTGGTTTCTCTTAAGAAATTAAGAAGCATAAAAACGGATTGAGGTATATGCTTCTTGTTGTCTTGAACTTTGGGATCTTTACCATAGTGGCTTGCTCTCATGTAGGTGAAAGCAAAGCCCAAAGCCATACTTGTTGTTATGAGTGGTGAGAGTCTTGTAGAGGGTATCCTTGAATTGATACATCATTATGCACCCATATTTTACCAAAGTGCCAAGCCTCTCGTTCTCCTTCTTAAGCTCATCTAATGCTTGTATGTTAGTAGAATATGTATTCACATCAAGACTATAGTATCTAGCATACCCATTGTTTGTGGAGGCATTGGAGGAGTTTATGGCTTGAGTTAAAGTAGAGGAGCTAATCGATTAAGTCTCAAACTGCACATCGAGATCATTGTAGGCCTTGTTCAAGCCTATAAATTTCTCGAGTAGTGAATCATTGTAACTCTTGAATGTAGCAATAGACTCATTGACTGAATCAAGTTGATCGGTTAATATTTCGACCCTCTCCTTCTCCTTAGCCAAGGACTTCTCAAGAACAAGACTTCTCTTCTTCTCAAGGATAAGCAAGTCTTCTTGTCTCTCGAGAGTCTTATCTCAAGGTGGTCTTGTTAAGCACATAATTATCAAAATCACCTACTTTGCTCTCATCATTATCACTATCAAGTGGCTTGGGAGTAAGAATTACCTTGCATCCTCTTGTCATAAGACAAGTAGGAGCACTGAAGTCATCGTCGTCGCTCAAGTTGGAGAAGAGTGACTCCTTGGGCAAAGATGAATTATAGTTGAAGATGGCAACTCCCTTCTTTTTTTCATCTTCATCTTCATCTCTAGATTCACCACCTAAGACTCATTCTTCTCCAATTATGCATTCCCACTTCGCCTCTTGCAATGCTTGGAATTGTCACCATTATCTTTATTCTTGTTGGGGCCATCAGCGATGAAATGCCCATGCTTGCCACATTGATAGCATAACATTTTGCTTGGTTAACTCTTGGCCTTGTTGCCATACTTCTTCTTGCTGAAGCCTCCTTCACTTCTCAAGAACTTCTGCAAAGTCCTCATCTTCACTCTCCTCATTACTTGAGTCTTCTTTCTTGTCCTTGAGAGCTATCTCCTTGTTCTTGGTGAGAGTGGCATTCTTGATGAGAGTCTTGACATATTTGGCATCTTCTTCATAAGCTTATGAGTGATGAATCTTGATAGCACATTACTTGGAGTAAGCCTCTTGTATTTCTTTATCTCAAGGATAAGAGTCACCAAGGTGTTGTTTGTTGGTGCGAAAGCTCAGAGAAGTTTCTAGATGAGATTGTGGTCAATCATGTCTTCACCACAAAGGCATCAAACTTGTTAACGTTGATCATCATGCGATCGTACATCCCTTGAGGTGTCCCGTGATGCTCCATCATGAATCGACCAAGTTTTTCTTCTAACAACTCAATTTTTGACTCCTTTACGCTCGGAGAGCCTTCATGAGCAAGTTGAAGAGTGTCCCATATCACATTGGCCTTATCGAGTTGATTCACCTTATTGAACTTTTTCGAGCTCAAGGCACTAAGTATAACACTAGCGGCTTGGGTGCTCCGATGGAACATATGCTCTTGCTACATCATGGGGTTCTCAATGTCATTCGGCACATCACAACCTATACACACAATGTTCCAAATACTAGTGTGCAAAGAGAAAATTGTAACTTATCTTATGCTTCCAAGTGATATAGAAAGTCCCATCAAAGTGAGGAGCCCGCTCGGAGGCACTACAGCATGTCTTGTTGTCATCATTGCTACCATCTCCTTCCTCTCTCCTTTTTCTTAGTTGTCTCGAAGAGCTCCTAGGTGAGGGAAAAGATGAGCATAAGAGGGCAGCGATGGTGACGGTAGGGGTAATGTGGGGGTTGAGGAATCACAGTCAATGAGGGGATCCTAGTGGAGATCGCACACACTACCGGTGGTAGCAACCTTGGGCGTGTGTAGGTGGAGGTGGCAACGGTGCCATTGTCCCCCTTCATTATAGTTGATTCACAAGCAGTGTGGAGTTGGACAAGATTGCCTCGGTGGTTGTAGAAGGCAACACAGCAAAAGGTAGGCAGATTTGGACAAGAGAGGTGGCTTCACCAAACAGTTGGTGGTGGATCCACGCTAAGGTTTGTTAGGGACACCAACGACTATTGAAGGGCCCATTGGTGTGCGTCCTCTAGATCCACCATCTCTTAAACCAATCATCACGAGCTGCTTCACCCCCTTTCGCTCCTCTCTACCATTGGCTACCATGGCTAGGAGAATAGCTAGTGCTCATGTAGGATGAAGAGGTAGTAGTGGGCTAAGGTGCATGGTGGTGCTGTGGCGGCAACGAACTTCCAACAACAGGGCAAACTAGGAGGTTGGGGAGATGTGATTGGGATCATGAATGGACTAGGAGCCGAGGAAAAGAGATTGGATCTGATCTGCTAATTGGAGTGCTAATTGCACGGTTGATCCAACTTGTGATGTGGGACGTTAGATGAAGAGATCCAACTATTAGAAAAGATTGGTGTACATGTCTTTGGGTGGATTTAGAAAAGAACCAAGTGGTACATTTTATGTTAGAATAGATAATGGTGTGAAGAGAATATACTTAATTGTGTTTATAGCTAGGCCACTCCATTCAAGTAGTTAGAATTATTGAGTGGCCCATATCCAAACACCCGATTAAATTAACTTTCCTATTACTATGTCTAAAAATATTCCGTTCTAGCCAGAAGTTCTCAAGTTTAGTTGAGGAACACTAGGTACTAAGTTACTGAGTGCCAAAGAAAACACTTAGCAACCTTCTATTGCACCAAGGAGATTTTCCCAATTTGGTGGTGCAAGTGGGCGATTGAAGCCTTGATATATAACTAACACATCCAAACCCTATCTCCCATTCCTCCCCCACACCTCAAAGCTCCAGCAGTCACCCTCTCTCATTCCCACTCACAAGCGACAAGCCCAATGCAACCAGGCTTACCACAAAAACTGGCACCGTCACCCCTCCATTCTCCACCACTCATGGCCCGATGAAGACAGGAACCGGCATTGGTGTGCTAAGGGCAAGCAGCTTTGCACCAGACCATCATCATCCTCTTCCAGGCGACCTAGCCAATGGCAGGATTCCACCACCTACACCTCTAACATCGATATCCTCCAATCACCGATATTCTTGTCCATTATGTTCCTAGATCCATAGATTTGGGTTATTTTGTTGTGATTTGTATTCTCAAGTAGTACATCTCAAGTTTTAGAAACAAATGGCTAGAGATTCAGATTCTCCTCTAGTGCCACACTCCTCTACCCATTAGGGTGGCCAGATTTGTAGGCCCGTCCATGGGCACGTTCGAGGTGAACGACCTCATAGAGCCCCTAAAATAGGGGCCCAAAATTATGTGTTTCAAATTAAGCCAATATGTTCTAATATATTTAGGATCTCTTCTTTCCGTTTCTTCCAAATTTCTTTCTTTCTGCTCCATTGAATAGGCTACAACAAGTTTTTTTTTTGCTCCAACAAGTGTTCGATGGTAATCATGACTATCTCAAAGAACTGTATTTCGTGACAACGATATGAACATGCTGTCGGCCCTTGGATTTAATACCCAGAAATCTATCATGTTTACTGTATCAACCCTGTATTGATACACCTGAGCAAAGGCTAGATTTTCATTACATACATTTAAATAAAGTCTCAAAGGATTAATTACTACATAAAATATAAAAGATTTACATGGTTTATGGCTTACTATACAACAAAAGTTATAGAATGGACCAACTCTATTGTTTTTTACTATATTATTAAACCTCTAACTCTAGCATGAACACTGACATGATCTTTGATTGTAGCATGAGCCTCCTCTACTTTGAGAACCAAATCACATGGAATCAATTCTAAAAAAGATAATTTGGGCAAGGGTGAGTACAACATACTTAACAAGTTATTATATTCAACATGAGATGCATGAATTATAATATGTAGGTAGGGTCACTTGTAGACAGTTAATTTTATAGAGATGTTGAACCTAGAATGCATGAATGCAGTATAATTCAATAAAATATTAAATTATTAAATTTCTAACTAAGAAAAAGAGTAAGTCCTTGTGCTCAATAACTGGGAGCATGGCTATTCGAATAGATTAAAATACTCATATTGCAATAGATGTACGTTGTACCCGTAATCCACAACATGCTAAAAACATTACGCTTAGTCATGGCTAAGCATTTCAATTCTCTAATATCAGTGGTACTGGCTCCATTCATAACCATAATTCAATAAATTACCCTACCTAGGTAATAATCAAGATTCTCATTCCCTCAAGTAGATTGAAGTAGGTAAATGTAAACTCATTCAATCTACCCAAGGGAATGAGAATCACCAAATGTAAACTCATTCAATCTACTCCAGGGAATGAGAATCCCCATTTATAAAAAGAACCATTATGCATCGATACCACATTTACCAAATTGCTTAATCAGCAAGGTAACCAAATTGCTTAATCAGCTAGGTATGCCACCATTCTAGAATTGTGGTTATAACTTGTTTTGTTCTTCACCATTTTTGGTATGCTTGTATCGATTAAGATAGCACTAGCCACTTAGAAACAACCATTTACTAGATTCTAGTTGTGCATAAAATATTGAAAATCATGTATGACTATTTGAAAAGCATAGGATAATTATGATTAAAAGGGGAGGATACTAACTTGCCTTTTCCAATACATAGAAAATCACGGTAGATAACCTGATTACCCGTCAATGGAAGAACACAGGTTGTCTTAGGGTAAAATAGACTCTACTAGTAAAGAAGAACCAAATTCAATAAAATACATAGTAGAAAGGCTGGGCTTTATAACCTATTTCTTTTATAGAGGTGGTAGGATGTTATTTTGTGTAGGCTATGTATGGTTGGAGGCTAAATGGAAGATATGTGGTATATAGGTATAATGGCAGTGGATATGGAAGCATGGCGGCTATGGTTTGGTTATTTACTGGCTGGTGTTGAGGTTTGGCAGCATAACAGTTTAGGTTTTGGTGATTCCTAGCCGATGTCAATGTTGGGTAGCATATCGGCGAGATATGGGTGTTTTCCCTAGCTAGTGACAATGGGTAGCATAATAGCTAGAGGAGTAGTAAGTTTGTGCGGGTTTTGTGAAGGGGGAGTGTTACTCTACAACTGTGTGCGGTAGAAGAGCAACTAGAATCGCTAGAGCCCGAAAGCTAGAGTGTGACATATTGTGGAGGCTGACAGAATAGTAAAACTCTGACGACTGTACGTATCTAGGTGTGTGGTACGAGGAGCAATACTTCGGCCCTAGGATTTGGTTATGTTAGGTTTTACAGCCAACGGTTTGATGTCGGGGCCTATGGACCACCCGAACTTCTCTATGGAGGCTATAAAGTTCCAACAGGTGGCTTTTTGGTGGCTAAGGGATAATTTGGGATAAAAGTAATAATATTCAAAAATTCAAATTGAAAATTCAAATTTAAATTTAAATGGCATTTAAATAAACTATGAAATTCAAATAAAATAGAAAAATAACAAAATTGGTATTAAAAGTAAGAGCTTGAATTTAAAGGAATTTAAGTCCAAGTTTGAATGGATTTGGATTTAAATTGAAGAAGATATAGGCATCTAAAGATTGATATTTGAATAAATACAGAAAATAGAAAATTGTACTGTGTAGGTGCTCGCGTCGGATCTTGCGCGTACAGTGCAAACACGCCAATGCCTAGCAGATCTGCTTAGCTCTAGTATAGGCCGGTCGGCTTCTCTTCATGCCTCAAGGTACGCACGTCAGGGCCCATGAGTTTCGCTCAGCTCCGACGCAACGGTGCGAGTACGGGCGTGCCAGTCAATTTGACCCTGCAATTGACAAGGAGGTGAGACAAACGGGTCAGTCGAACGATGGGCCGATACGAGCTCTCGTTATCGGCTGGCCACCGATAGGATTGAGGTGGTCAGCGGCCGTGTCCGGATGGCTCCTGCTATTGGCTGGTCACCGATAGGTATTGTGATGCTATACCATCGGCTGGGGAGTCAATGAAAGCGTGGACAGATATCGACGAAGGACGTGATGGCTCCGGGTATGGTGAAAGCGAGATCCTGATCCATCGGCCCTAGAGCCGATGGAGGCACCGAATGGTCTTAAAAGCAAAGTGCTCAGGATCCCTCCTAGTAGTCGATGAAAGCTGTACCGGTCGTTCATCGGCTGGAAAGCCAATGAAGGCATATGTGAGGTGACAAGGAATCGTATAAAGGACACACCAGCTGCAAAGACGATGCCGCTCTGAATATGGCAAGGACGAAGCGAACCCATCGACTGGCTGAGCCAATGAGAGTACGTCTCTCTTAAGACAGGCATGCATTGGTTGGAAGGCCGATGCGGTTGGCATGGTGCTCGAGGTCTCAAGAACAATAAAGCTTTCGAATAAGCATGACTGGTGCGTATCGGCCAAGGAGCCGATACACTGGGCGTTGCGCTGAATGTATAGATAACTAATCGGCTAACACTCCAATAAAACGCCATACAGAGACCTATAGGCCTAAAGCTCAATCTACCATCGGCACCCTCGTAGGTTAAACCTAGCCGATGAAGCATGAGACTGACGACGGTGGAGATAGCTTGATAGGCCGATAGACCCAGCACAGACGTGATGCGATACATCCGATCGTTCTAAGAGGTTGAACCCAAACGATGCAGCCTTAGACAGAGCGAGACATATCGGGATAGTGGCAGGACTTACCCCTTTGCTAGAGATCGAAGTTAATCAATGCAGCCCCGCGTCGAGAGCCAGACCCCGCTGGTAGAAACCTAGATAAACTAGAGTGGCGATGCGTCGAAATTGCATTGATTGAAAGATGTGTTGATTCCTACAAGTATCTAGGGTCTATATTTATACCCTGGTATTACAGAATCCAACGCGGTTACAACAACAATCAGACGTTATCTCATAAAAATATAAAAGGAAAATATCTCTAGGGAAGTTAACTAAACTAACAAAATCTTCCTATATAAGATACGATTTACATAGATAAAATACCATACGGTAAGTGCCATGGCTCCTCCTCAAACTCGGTCTTATCTGGATAATCTTCTATTCTTCGATCTAATCTCTCCATTCTTAATCCGATCGGCTTCCTCCCTATAGCAACCGGACTCTTCTTTTACTTCAGCCAATTTTTTTTCAACCCATCCCTAGGCTTTCCAAATTTTGGCGTTAACACATATCCCTCAGGTCTCTAATGCTCTGAAATCTCCTCCCTTTCTGGTAATCGCCTTTCATAAGCCAAAATCACATGCATTAGATGTGCTAAACTATTGAACTCTTAGAAAGAAAATTTCCACCTAATGGGACTCGACAACCCTTAGAAGGCCAAATCAGCTAACTTTTCATCACTCAGAATAAGACTATAACACCAGCTTCTGATATTCCAGAAACATTGAATGTACTCTAGAACTGACTCATCAGGCCTCTGTCTAACTGATGTCAAATATGACAGTCTTATTTCTTGAATCCTAGCAAAGAAATATTTATGGAATTACTGTTCTAGATCGGCCCATCCCCTAATTGAATTTGACGGTAACGAAGAAAACCAAGTGAAAGCTAATCCAGAGAGGGACAATGGAAAGAAACGAACTCTGAGGGCTTTCTCAGCCAATGCTTCTCCACACTGTGCTAAGAATCGGCTGATGTGCTCCTTTGTAGACATGTCATCTTGCCTTGTGATTTTGGAGAAATCTGGTATCATGTATCGACGAGGCAATGGAACTTTGTCAAACCATTCTAGATACGGGTGCCAATACATATCTGTTTGATGTTTGGGCTTGATACCAAATTGCTCTTTCACCATGTCCACAATTCTGGCTAACCAATCCTTCTCTCTTAGAATGTCTCTCTAATAATGTAGAGGTGGATATGGTACCCGATTCTGCCTGAGATACTCTCCATGATAAGTGTATAAATCGGGATTGCCATCTGGGTATCCACGTTGATATCTTCCACAATAATTACCCTAAAAATATTCTGGAGGTAGTTCCTACCATTGCCCCCCAAATCGATCTTGTGTTGATGGATTTACATTTGTCGATAGGTCCCTCTTTTTTTTACAAGTTTCTTGAAATAACTCTATCTCTATTGGCAAAGGTACATGATCTTGATCAGGCTATTGAGTAGATAATTCTTGTATCGTCTTCTTGATCAGATCTTGTAGTGTATCCATCCATACTCCTGACGGATTGTTGAATACTTCATAAAATGCTTCGTTGAACATCTCTTGCAACGGCTTGGGAGGATTCACAGGTGATGAGTGGCTTGATTCTCTCATCAAAACACATTTTGGCAACTGTGCTTCTTGAATCGACCCTTGTCTAGTCATACTAAACGACTTTAAACCGAGCTTCTGAAAGTTGTCCACGTTCTGCTCTATCTGCTGCCTTTGGTCTTTACTCAGATCCCTCATGGTTACTGGAACTATAATACCCTCATCAGCTCCTTCTTCGGACGAATGTGCCTTGGCATCAACCTCTTCTCTAGACATATTGGCAACAAGATGCCCCTTGGGTTGATGAGTAAAAAATTCTAACTTCTAATAAGGCAATTGTATAGTCCTGCTGGTCAATGAATGGAATTATGTCACACCAGCTGATCAAAGATCTTCAGCCAATGAATGATCTTCAATTACTAGCCGATGAATGAAATCCCATCCTATCAGCAGATGAATGAAGATTTCTACCCTACCGGTCGATGAATAAAGTATGAGTCCTATCAACCGATGAATGAAATCTTCAGTCCTACCGGGCGTGCCAAAAAGTATGGTTGCGCTGAAAAATGTCTAGGGTGACCACGCCGACGCCTGAGAGGTCTGCTTAGCTTCAGTACAGGCCTATCGGCTTCTCTCCATGGCTTGAGATATGCACGCCGGGACCCATGAGGTCCGCTCAGCTCCGATGCGATGGTGCGGTTGTGGGCATACCAGTCAATTTGACCCTACAATTGACAAGGAGGTGAGGCGAATGGGTTAGTCAGACGATAGGCCGATATGAGCTCTCGCTATCGGCTGGCCACCGATAGGATCGAGGTGGTCATTGGCCATATCCGGATGGCTCCTGCTATCGGCTAGTCGTCGATAGTATTGGGATGCTATTCCATTGGTTAGGGAGCCGATGAAGGCGTGGATAGATGTTGATGAAGGACATGATGGCTCCATGTATGGTGAAAGCAAGATCCTGATCTATCGGCCATAGAGCCGATGAAGGCACCGAAGGGTATTAAAAGCGAAGCCCGCAAGATCCCTCCTGGTAGTCGACGGAAGCTGTACTGGTCGTTCATCAGTTGAAAAGTTGATGAAGGCATATGTGAAGTGGCAAGGAATCGTATAAAGGACACACCGGCTGCAAAGCCGATGCCGCTCCGGATATGGCAAGGGCGAAGCGAACCCATCGGCTGGCTGAGCCGATGAGAGGACGTCTCTCTAAAGACAGGCGCTCATCGGCTAGAAAGCCGATGCGGTTGGCGTGGCGCTCGAGGGGAGTCTCTGAAGACTGGTGCGTATTAGCCAAGGAGCCAATACTTTGGGTGTGGCACTCAACGTATAGATAACTCATCAGCTAACACTCCGATGAAACGCCGTACAGAGACCTATATGCCTAAAGCTCAATCTACTGTTGGCACCCTCGTAGGTTGAACCTAACTGATGCAGCACAAGATTGATGATGGTGGAGAGAGCTTGATAGGCCGATAGACCCTGCATGGACGTGATGCGATACATCCGATCGGCCTAAGAGGTCGAACCAAAACGATACAGCCTTAGACGGAGCGAGACATATCGGGATAGTAATGGGACTTACCCCTTCGCCGGAAATTGAACTTAACTGATGCAGCCTAGCGTTGAGAGCCAGACCTCGCTAGTAAAAACCTAGATGAACTAGGGTGGCAATGCGCCGAAATTGTATTAATTGAAAAATGTGTTGATTCTCTTTACAAGTATCGAGCGGTCTATATTTATACCCTCGCATTACAGAGTCCGATGCGGTTACAACAACCATCGAACGTTATCTCCTAAAAATATAAAAGAAAATATCTCTAAGAAAGTTAACTAAACTAACTAAAGCTTCCTATATAAGATACGATTTACATAGATAAAATATCCTGCCATGAGTGTCATGGCTCCTCCTCAAACTCAGTTTTATTTGGATAATATTCTATTCTTAGACCAAACCTCTCCTTGCTTCATCCGATCGGCTTCCTCCCTATAGCAACCAGACTCTTCTTTTACTTCAGCCGATCTTTTCTAATATTTCTCTAGGTTTTCCAAATTTTAGCGTTAACAGTAGAGGCCTACCTCTCAGCCACTCTTTCTTTCTTTTTCTTCTCTCTCCTTCTTCCTCCCATTCTCTCTCTCTATCTTTGCTTAGTGTTGAGCCATAGCTAAGGTTAGGGCACATGGTGGCTATGAGGTTTGGAGGCTAGGGTGTATTTGGATGGGCAAACGAGTAAGCACTTTGGCTACTAGGGGTGACAGCTGCAAGGCTGGGAATGCATGTACGAGGCACGGTGACTGGGTACAGCGGTAGGGTATGGAGGCCGAGGAAGGAAGCAGCGCTCTGGTGGTGGTTGAGTTATATTGAATGCATGGAAAACTTCGACTTGATGATAGGAGACCATTTTTGGGATTTTTTTGGCTTGGAGGAGGGCGGCACAACGATCGGCCATGGGTGACTATGGCGGACAGGAGAGTTCATTGAGGTGGGGTATTTAGGCTAGGATTTGAAAAATTGTTTGAGAGGAAGGTTTCATGTTGTGTAAAGATGCTATAAACGGAAGAACTCACCCAGAGATGGCTTGATGGCTATATGGCGAGTTTCATGGCGCTGGTGGTGCAGAATAGGAGAAAATTAAAAGTAAAGTTCAAACTAGGAAATACCAAATTGGAGAAAAGGTCAAAAATTCTAAATTAAGTTTAAACAATTTTGAAGTATTTTTAAAAATGAGAAATTTAAATCAAGAAATATCAATTTAGGCAAAAAACTTATAAATTGAAGGAATACGAAATATTTCAAAGTATAAATATTTTCAAATAAAAGCTTAAATGAAAAGGAGAAATCCAAGAAAGAATTTCAAAATTTTGATTTATAAGATTTCTTTCGAATTTTATAAAATTAAAAGTGAAGAATATTTAGATTTTGAGGATGTTACACGTGTGTTATAGGCAATAAGGATTCCATTTTTCCATTTAGTAAGATTCTCTTCTACTAGCTAGATCGCCACCGCATATGTAGCTAGCTGAGCTTATTTGACATAGCTCTAGTTATCATTAGTTACAAACAATTTCTGTTTGTTTGATAGCAGAACATATCTAAAGATGGGAGCATTATATTGATGCTAACTTTCCTCATGTGATTAGAGGGCCACTAGCTGTGATGTAAGGAAAAAGTAATGGTAGTAGAGATCTGTCCCAATGTATTGCAAAAAGTAGATATAGCCCTAGTTTATTATGTAATTTGTATTTCTAAAGCTAAGACCTCATTGTATATTTGACATAGGGCTCCCAAATTGTCAGGGACGGCCCTACGGATTTGTTGCTGCAAACTTGGGGTTGCTGGATCCATGACCAAGCTCGAGCTAAGGAGAATGGATGGGTAGGAGGTGGTACAATAGAGGGGAAAGAATGAAGGAACCAGCGATGAGCAGTGGCTACTGGATCCATCCCCATGTGCCATAGTGCACCAATCCTACAAGGTGTGCATCTTCTGTCTTGCTATTTGTTAAGACTCGTCATACACTTCTATATAGTTGATATTGTCTTTTGTGGCTGTAGATGCTGTGGTTGCATAGTTATTCATTTATATTGTTCAAATGAAGAACTCCCTAACCGATTACATATAGATTAATCGAATAAAAAGCAATGATTTGCTGTTTTGTAATGAGCAAATTAACAATTTCAACTTTGGATAATGCTGGTCATCTCTAGATGGGAAAATTCTCAATCTCATACCTAGCTAACAGCATGAATGTCAAACTAACAATATAACAGTAGAATATTGTTTCCATCATGTATGTGCCTTTTTGTGTGTCTTACCTAGCTAATAGCATGAATGTAAAACTAATAGCTAATGGAAGATACCGCTACTTTCGAAATGCAGTTTGTTCCTTGTGCAGAATTTAAGTGGAGCAAAAGTAGTAACAGAGGAGCGTGTGATTATTGCCACTGAAAGCAGCAGAAGTAAACATTGTATGTGCTCGACTATTTGATACTTGTGTATTGATCTATTTGCTTACATCTCAACAAAATAATTACTAAACTGTTTCATATTTACTTTTCAACTTGGCATATAAATTTAACATTCTTATTGATATGTCTCAACCTCAGGATCTGTGTTTTAGAGTATAGATATTCTTGTTATTTGTTTTAGGTTTATACTTAATTGTGCTTCAAGTGACATCTAGTTTTTCTCAGTATGTGAAATTATTGTTTGATTCAGCATTCTAGATTGCAAAATTGAAGATTCTCAATAGCTACAACTTAGCACATGTTGCATCAGAGCTGTATGATTCAGTATTGTAGATTGCAAGATTGAAGATTCTCAATATCTACAACTTAGCACATGTAGCATCAGAATTAGCCGCACTATTTTTTCTCCATAACTTTTTGACTTCTTTATCCCCATCTACAGCATTATGTAATTCGAAGACATGGGTACGACGAGGACAAAACAGAGAGAGAAAAAAGTTCTAGGGGTATATGCCTTTTCTGTTCTCACCAATAACTTTGGGACATCGACTGAGTTATTAGAACAAGTGGTGTTTTTACTTTGATATAACTTGGGGTATTCACATGCACTATACATTGAGTTAAGTTCCTCCTGAACAATGAAAACTTGAGCAATTAGACCTTTTTTTTTTCTCTTTTCTACTCAAGCTGAGTAAAGGAGAAAAAACGATTGTTGCTGCTGGAAAACATGTACTCCCATAACTTACAGTGGTGATCAAAGATTATTGTTGAATTGGAATTCAACACGTGGAACTTTCTCTTGAGTGCTTTGTATATTACAAATTTAAATTTGGAAGAATTCATTGTATCGAATGTTGAAGGGCTGGAAGTTTGCATAAATTTTGATGGATGAACCGGTGTGTATGTGTTGCTAGATTGCATAATGTAGTGAGAAAGTGCTACTTAATTTGTAAATATTGACATTTGTATTGTACTATGGTTTTATATTTTTTTGTCTTGGAAAACAATATTTTTGGCGTTACTGCAGTACTGACTTGGTTTTTACTGACGGGTGCACGTTAGTATTAATTTAGTTGTTCTACCCACAGAAAATTTTCTATGTTCTACCCACAGAAAATACCCATCAAAAATGTTTTTTATGTAGGAAACCGATAGAAGAATTGATTTTTTCTGTGGTTTTTCTGTCGGCTATTTTTGTCGATACATCCATAGAAATAATTTTTCTGATGATAAAACATATTTTTCTAACGGTTTTGTGTCCACAGCCTTCCTCACAAGTCTTGTAGTGAAATAACTTTAAAAATATACAAAACAACATTAATTTATGGTATTGTTTTCATTAAAAAAAAGGCATAGTTATAGTATTAGCACTAAAGGGATTTTTGGACCTAGACTATTCATTTGTGATGTCACTACAACAGAAAATGCCATTATTGCCGGCCCATCACTACCTGTTCACATTTGGTTTTCCGTCCAAACCGAATTGAACGAGTAGTTCTACTAAGTATCACTGCTGGTTCTGATTGATGTAACACTATTGATTTTTGCGACAAAGCGGCAGGCACGCACTGTTGATTTAAATAGTGAACTGGCAGTAATTAGCTGATCTCAATTATTAAGTTGAGGCCACACCCTCCCCTCCCTGAGCAGCTCGTTTTGCTCAAGCTAGAGGCAAAGGAGGGTGATTATGTCATCCCAAAACCTTTTTTGGCATTAACTCGATTTGTGCATAAATTTGTGTCAAATTTTTATAGAATCTAGAATCTAGATCTATCTTTTTTTATTATAAAAATATATCGGAATTTATTAGCTCTCTTATACCAGCATCAAAGTGATAAAATAATAACTATATCTATGGTCTATGTGCCCTATATATACATATACTATTTGTTGGTTGGTTATAATCTAGATCTAAATGTGTTGAAATGACAATTACTCAAATTGTATGTTCTTATCTACTTAATTTTAAATGATTATTTAACATTTGTACAAGGTAAACTACAAAGGATTAGAGTTGTGTGTATGGTGATAGAACAAGCATGCTATACATTCTTGGCGTGGATGGTTTTGTAATAGCTGCCACAGCACACAAGTCTAACAAGAGCATAGAATACATCCGTCATCCTTGTGTGGACTGCAAGATTCAGAAGCAATTCCATAACACAATGTTGATCCACTAAAATTTGATTTGCAGGGGTTTCATGCCTAACTAATCTTGTTGGACCTATCATATTGAAGAGGAGAGTATTGATGCAAACCATATCATCAAAGACGATGGTGTCAATAAAATGGAAGATAACAATGGTGCTGCTTCATATTCACATGGCGATACTCAACCTGAGCTAGAATGGAAATGATGTAGATTGGATGTTGCGTGATGCAAAGCCATACTTTACGAGTGAATGACTGTTTACAAGTTTTCAGCATTTGCAACAAGACTCAACCATATAAACCATTGTACCCAGGTTGCAAGAATGGGTCAAAAAGGTTGAATATCATTCCTGAGCAACTAAAATTAAAGGCAAGCAATAGTTGGTTCAACAAGTGCTTCACTGAGTTATTACAATTCATTGTAGATATGCTTCCTAAAGGAAACATTATTCCAATAAGCACAACTAAGCATAGAAGATTGTATGCCGTTAGGAATAGAAGTAAAATAAAAACACACATGCCCAAATGTTTGCATCTTTTATCTAAAAGAATACGAGGACCAACATAGGTGCACTATGTTAAAGTTATTAATGCATATGTCAAATATGGAGATATACGTGCAAATTGTGTTAAGCTATACGTGCAAATTTACAGTCATGTAGATTCTCTTGTTTAATCAATGTATTGTTTCCATGGTTAATCTATCAATTGGACAGAAAATGTTGCAATTTGTAGTAGTGCCCACAACATATTATGTTGAATCATTTCAAACAGCATATCATTACGTGTGTATTGGAGGTTAAGCATGGTCCATGACAATAAGGGCAAAGGGAAGGTGGACAAGTCCCGAAAAGGAGCTTCATCCTCTAGGATTGTTTGGTACTGTATAGAGAGGACTGATACCGCTTAGCTAACAGTGATGTTCCAGGGTCGTCGGCATTCCAACGTGTTACTTGATGCATGCAGGTGTCATATCGGTCCACTGGGTCTAATATGGGATCTTCAGTGCATCAATCAAAAGGACCTTGGTCGAAAGGACATTTTATGCCAATTGTGGTGATTGACATGGATAGTGGTCAGGGTGTGATATGTTCATTAGGCATCGAGAATTGTTGGCCCAGAAATATGCACTATTTCTAAGCACTAAGTGTATTACTCCATGCCCCAAGAAGATAGGGTACATAGAACAAAGTTGTTATTACAAACCACACTTATGGAAACATAAGTAAATTACTTTATTACATGAGTGGTAATAGGCCCTTACGATCGAAGATAAATGAAAAGATAATGGAATACTATGGAAGAAGGATCCAAGCACTTGATGGCGGTATGAGCTAGCAATCTTTGCCTTCTCCTCCAGAGTATGCATTTTCTAAATTTTGATGTGATCACGAGTGAGTGAGTAGAACCCATAGTACTATTGGCCCTGAGTTTTGAACATCGAATACCATTCCCTAGATCAGTAGACAGTACACACATAGACATAAGTAGAATTTCATTGCCTTCATTGTTCGTACGTCTTACAATACTTAATATTATGAAGCTTACCTGAATGGGATCCCAGTTAGACCAAGATTGCTTGATTACATCACAAATTATCCAAAAGAGATAGGTAAGATAATGGAAGTGAAGCTATGGTGGTCCAATGCTACTCCACAGACATTGACTGTGGGAACCTAAGCCTCTTCCATCTTCTCAGTCTCACAAAGATGCTCATATGGATCACCTCCTACCTCTCTATCAAAAAAAAGGGGAAAGAGCAATAGTGAGTATATAGAGTACTCGCAAGCCACCACTCCAATATAATTAATGCATACATGGTTCAAGGAAAGCTAGAGTTCTTTTACATAAAGCCAATTTTCGTAAACATTTTCACAAACCTATAACCCAACCATTTTGACTAAAAACGTGGCAAGTTTTTATTATTTAACTGTTCACTAAGGGTTGTGTCCACCTTCCCAAACCACCCTTGGGTCGGTTTACCCAAGGCTCATTTATCCATATTTTTACCATTGGAAGCTACGCTTACCTTGGATAGTCCCACCATTCTCTATCATTTGCCAACCATGTCCTAATGTACCGCTCCCTTCTTGATGTGAATAGGTGCCCAATTTTCCGATAGGTTTGATTTGTTAGCATGTGGACATTGACGTTTTGAGGCTTCTGATCAGCGAATCATCTCTTCACAATCGCTACACCCATGTGTCTTGTCATTATCAACCACGCTCTCACGTAGCTGACCTAACCACGAAGGTTATTGCTCCAACAAACAATCGAAGAAATTCACAAGAACAAGGAAGAACACAATCTAAATTGTAGATGAATGTTGTGGTTCAACAAATTGATTTAGCAGCAAAACTGCAAAGTGGTAGATTAATCTAAGTAAAAACCAAATCCTAGAGGTGATGGCTATTGAGTATTAATGAGTTAGGGGTGTGTGGAGGTCGGCCAAAACATGGGTCAGCTGAACATGACTCATTTACAAAGCCCAATGGCCTACTCTTACTCAGACTAAAAAACGTGATACAACTTGTTTTGGTGATTTCGGACAGCTCATAAGGAATTTGGGTATGAAATGAAAACTATCTGAAAGTAGACTTCATAAGATTTCCAACAAGTAATTGTAGGCTTCGAGACTCCTTCTAGATCAAAAGTTATGTTTTTTTGAAGTTGACACTATATTCCAGTACAAAATTGAATATGACTCGTGAATTGGAATTTTCTTGCGCTTGTCACCTTCACTTCTTTACTTGTATTCTTGTGCTATTCTCCATGTTGTTATTCAAGGTTTATAATGACAATTAAATAGCATTTGATTGTTAGAAATATTTCTATATAGGTTTAAGAACGCATTCACATGATGGTTAAGATGACGTACATATGCGTGAGTTATTAGTCCTCGTAGCCTTGGCTCATCTTATTGAATATGAGGGGTGGCTTATATGTGTGTATCCAAGAAGGGACTGTCCTCATCACTTCTAGTGGCCCTAATTCTCCAAGTCTATACCCATAGAAGAAGATGCAATCATACTTAGGTCCTTTCCGATCTGTTCTCTTGATTTAATCCTTAATTGACCAAGGGGTCAGCACTAGCCTTTGATGAAAACCACCAAACTCATCCAATGCCCTGGTCTAAATTAGTTTGTTGCAATCAAGTTTTAGGTTTTCACAAACAATTTTCTCACATGTTTGGCGAGATAGTAATACATGTCTCCATCTGTTTTTCGATAAATCACCACTACCTTGATGACTATCTCCCAAATCACATTATCATTTCATGTAATATACAACTATAGGCATTGCTACACATATGTCCATAATTTTACTAAGGACTCTAGAGTATCCATGGTTATCAATCAACGTTAAGGTGGCTTAGCGGCATTTAGCTACACAATTTTAAATACAGCATGCAATGTATTTGAATGCAAAATAAATAAATCCATAAATCTAAATAAAAATAAGAAAAATACCAAACTAGTTCCATTAGATATATCTTGATTTTAGATGAATTTTAGTGAAAGTTTTACTTGATTTGGACGTGGGATGAAAGAGTTACGGACTTCTAAAGATTCAAAGTTGAATTAATTTGAGTAAATGTCAAAAGTTAATGTGCGGGCCAATGTCAATCTTAGGAAGGGGTAGGGTTTTATCTCGTTCTTCCTTCTCTCTTCTCTCTCTATCTCTATTGTCTCTCTCACTCTTTCTCTCTCGGTTGTCCCACTCGGTGTCCAGCGTGCCCTTGCGTGTGAGCCTATGGCGCAACTGGCCGGTGGTGGCCCCATAGGGGTTGCTGGGCCTTGGTGGTGGCAAATCGGCGGTGGGCTAAAGGTAGCACATGTGAGGTCCATGACAAGCTAGGGGGGTGGCTTAGTAGAAGGGGGGGATGATGACACAACTGGTTGAATGTGGAAGATCAACGGCGACACAGAGCGACGACTTCGTGTGGCATTACTAGGCTCCTGGCTCATCTGTCTCCTCCTACTTGCTTTGGTTCAGCTACAAGGCAGTAGAGTTAGCCCTATGGTGGGCTAGGAGAGGAAGCGAGGATGGTGGGCGAGTGGTGGGGATGGTACAGTTGGTGGGGAGATAGCCAGGGTGGCTTGCTCCTTTTATAGGCATGGCGGTGAGGTAAATGAAGGAGGGTGGTAGAGGAGTATGGCACATGAGGGACGGGGGTGGAAAGGCTTGGCCGCATGGGGGAGGTGGCAATGAGGGACAACGAGCAATTGGGGGTGGGGAAAGTGGGTAGGAGTAGTGAGCAAGGATGGTGACCAAGGCGTGGGTGGTCTAATCGGCTAGCATCACTAGCTTGGGTGTGGGCGACAGGGTAGGCCAGTGTAGGGCATAGGAGACCCAATGCCTAGCGTGGTGTAGACGAGGCAAGTTATGGCGATGACGCTCTGAACATTGGTGATGTTTATGCATGTGCTCCCTGGGAGAAGCAACGGGCAAGGCAGGTGAGGATAGGAGCTAGCATCAACTATGTCAAGACGTGGACGACATGGGTAGTGTAGACGGTATGGGGGAGAGGCCAGTTAGGAGCATCGAGGAGGGTAGGGGATGGTGGCTGGTGTTACTGAGTCAAGGCATGGGCGGTAGTAGGGCCAGGTCACCTCAGGTAGTTGAGGGAGACGACAAAGGCGGATGCTACAATGATGATGGGGTGTGGCGAGGTGGTGCACCCCTCGATCCAGTGGGTATAGCAAGGCAAGCCGTGCCTACTTTGCTCTGGCCTACTTGGGCCGACAGTAGGCTAGGTTAGCCGGGCTTGTGGCTAGCCTAGCTTGGCAAGGTGGACTGTCGGGGAAGGAGGAAGTGGGCCAAGGCTAGGATGAAAGAAAGGAGGGTGGCAGTGACTCGGGTTGGCCTCGCTTTTAGGCTAAGAAGAGGAAGGGGCATATTGTGGAGGCGAGTTTTTTTATTTATATATTTTGTTATTTAAAAAAATTTATAGGTGATTAAGCGAAGAGGCCTAGCAATTTTACAGATGCTCCTCTTGCCACCCTTGTAAGGGTGTTTTTTCTCTACTGTACAAATGTCTAAAAGAAAAAAAAGATTTTAAATAAATCTATTTTTATTTAGAGATTTAATTGTAAGGAAAATTTAGGAGAATGTAGAAAAGATAATTGAGATGCCTAAATTATGTAAAAACTTAGTGTTAATAATAGAAAATTATTATACCATTAATTAGAGGTCCGGACAATTAATAGGTTGACACATAGAAATTATTAAGATAATAGTGGCAAAAACATTACACCATTACTAAGAGTTTTATATATTACGGATAAAATATAGACATAATATAAATAATACAACAGGTAACATGGTATGGATGCTAATTTGTAACTTGTAGAGATCATCATGTATTGTCCACTTGTAGTCTCCCGTTGCTAGAGGAACCGACTTTTCTCTCGTACTCCACTTTATTCTGCTTATATTGTTTAATTGTTTTAGGATGTATGATCCATACAGAGTTATATGGTGATTTCTTCATGTATGTCCATTGTTTAAATTTACGCCTTCTTGGTGGTTCCTGTGGGAAAAAGTGTGTATATAGTTATTGCAGTTATGCTGATAACTAAACTGAAGCAAATTAGAGAGATGTAAAGCGAACTTACAACGAAATCGTTGTCAAGAATTTTTGGACAAACGAAGTATTTTCTACTAAAAGTATCGTCACTTATTGACCACACCACTTGGTAACGATCACCACAAGCGTACTTTGGACACTCCTGCCATAGAGGTAGTGCAATAAAGAGGTTGCAGCCACTAGTCTAACCATTTAGCTCACTGATGTTGTCCGTACTCCTCCTTTCCCCTCATGTAGTATTCATTTGATTTTGAGGGAAAAAAACTAATGGCCCCGAACAACCAACGCTTATGGTCAAATATTAGATTTTCTATACACTGAATGAAGCTACACATTCTTCTATGGATTTAGCAAAGAAAGTATTAGTTTGAGAAAAATGTTATGATAAGGAATAATTAAAAACATAGGGGCATATAATCTATAACTCATGAGAATAGTTTGGGAATTGGAAGAATCTCCTCCCATGAGTGTTGGGGTCTCGAGATGTGATAGCTGGTATTGATCACTACATATACAGAACAGGTGGTCAAACCAAGTTAGAATTAGCCAAGTGAAAGGATTCCTTCTCCAATCTGAAAACTCACTGGAAGCACATTTAGCAGCCATGGTTCTCTGATGCTATAGTAGATAGAGCAAACTGGTGGTGTAAAATTTGCAAAGGTATCAGTGAGCAAAAAACCTTGAGCTTCATCATGCATTTGAAGGTCTTATATAGCGTGGTTTGTGTTAGGTGTGGACGACGATGTGACATTCATGCACTGAAAGTGCCTTGTCTAGAAAATCCATTTGTCCTAATTTATTTGTTACCATTTACAACTATGGTTTTAGTTGTTACCATTATAAACCATAGCACAAAATAGAGAAGTTCAATCTAAGCAAGACTAAGCATGAGCCTAAAGAAACTAGTTATTCCATCATAGATGATATATAACTAGTCAATTTATTTTCCTAAGGTTCACAATATCAATGTCATGATCATACCATGAAGCATAGGAATAATAACCATAGTGAATGATATAATTTATAAAAGCAATGCAATAATGGTAAAATAATGTAATTTTGACAATACTGGGATTCAACATGCTCAAGGTATGATATGACTTGTCTTGTTCACATCTTTTGGATCAATAGTGAAGAATAACTAATCCTTTGAAAGTGTGGAATCTATGTGGCAAACGCATACAAAGCAAACTTGGCTAAAAAACCCACACAAATAGGGTTTAGAAAGCACATAAATGGTTTCTTTGTATTTTTAGGAAAAATTATAGACTTGAACAGTTGAAACGACCAAGATATGAATATTTCTATGTTGTTTAAATAAATATTTATGTTACGTAGAATTATTTTCTTTATAAAATTCATTTGTTGCATTAGTAGAGGTGCTAATAAGTGGGTCCCACACATCAGCCTCATGGGTTACCAAAAGGCAGGGCTCACAGGAAGCCATGCGCGCAACCACGTTGGCACAGCCGAAGCGAGCAGTGTCTGCACCTGAATGGTTCCTTTTGGCGACCATCGACACGGTGGTAGTGTTAGGGAGCGGCCATGGGAGGTATTACTGGCCCCTCCTCTGCTTCCTTATAAAGCTTTTCTGTTTAATTGTAAATTGGATTGAAACTTCCAAAAATCATATCTAATTCATCCTAGCTTCATTTTAGCCCATTCAACTTTTGGGGTGCCATGGTGGGACATTGGCATATGGTGACGTGTGTGGATGTTGTGTCTTGTGGGTAAAATTATATATCCATGGCTAGAATAAAACTATTTGAATAGCCAAACATGAGGTTAGTGGCAAATGAATGAGATTTATTGTGATTAGTCCTACTCTTTAATTAACATGATTAGTGAAAATGGCTAGAATAATGATGGATGGTTGGGCACGATCGACATGGTATACCGTTGATCAATGATGGTTAATTTTGACTTAAATAAACAACTAATTTATCTGTTTCCAACAGCAAATGTTTAAAAATGCTTTGAGCAAATGAACACTATGCCTATCTTTTGGAACCCTTGCACCATTTACTTTATTTCCGATGTAACTTGCTAAATACAATGGATGGTACTCAATTTTGCTCTTAATTCCTTTTCCTAGAGATGGTGTTCTACTCTAAATGATGGCAACTTGGAGCAGTAGGCTTCTCACTGCTATCAAGATGCCTATTGCTTGGAGCCGATGTGATGTATCTAGTTTGCCTAGCTTGTTTTAGCTTTTTCCGCTGTATTTATATAAGACTTTTATGATATCTTATAGGTCATGGATCTGTATAATAACTTTGTCATTTGTGTATCCTAGCTAGTCCTAGACAGGGATTTAATATACCGTGTACTATAATTCTAGTTGTGAATTTCTAGGTGTGACAAGTTGGTATCAGAGCCAGCCTAGACCATAGGACAAGTCACAAGGAAACCTTAAAGAGCCCTTAGAGACCTTTTCATTTGAATATTCTCTTTGCACTAGGATTTGTTTAGAAAAGTTTGGGGATTTCTCCTCACTTTGTTTGCAAAAATTTTAATTGTACTTGAGAAGTAAATAGAATTTAGTTGGACAATTGGTTAATGGTTATGTCGTTTAAGGGGAGTAATCTGTGCATTAGGTAGTATGCATTTATGGTTTGTCAATTGTTTGTATAATGTATTTAATTTTGCATGTATCTTATTTTATTTTAGCTAAGTCTGGTAGGTTTTTTTATGATGCCAAAAGTATCCTATGCATAAAATCGTCGTTTATCTTTTCCTTTATTTTATTGCTTTGATTCATCTGGTTTTGAGCATGCCGTGATCCCCCTCCTTTGTCTTCTCTAGATGGCAGCAATCCCCGCAACTAGCGTGGCTAGGAGATGGGTGGCATCGTCATATAGCTCAGTCAGCTTGTGTTTGTGCTCAGCTACGGCAACCCACTAGAGTACACCAGCCTCGCAACGCTTAGCGGTGAGTTCCCGCACCAGGCCCGAGTGGAGATCCCCGGCATCCCTGGAGTCCTGCCCTCATTGGAGGTCACTGTGGTAGGTGGCACCTTCGACCACGCCTACCAGGAGGCTACTTATCGGATGCTGAGCCAGCTCTGTCAGCGAGCAGACTCTGAGCTCCGCACTTCAGCCTATTGCTATTTGCCCTGCCACGATGGTCACCTGCGCCGCAGCTCCTTCCAGTCACCAGAGGGGGAGAATGACATGACCTTGGTGCACATGCGTCATGGTCTCTGTGGCATGGATGAGATGCATGCCAACCTGCTCCAGGTGTCCAAGGATCTTAGCGACACACAGCTGATCAAGATCGTCCGTCTACAGGATGAGGTTGCCTGACTCAAGAGGGACAATGCTAGACTTCAGGGACTGCCACCACCCGGAGGAATGAGGATCTGCAACACGCTGAGGAAGAACACCCTTCCTCCTCTGTGTATCCAGCTGGCGCCTAGGAACCCGGTGTCGCCAGCTTCACCTGCAGCACCAGCACCACCAGCAGCTCCGGCAGTGCCAGAACCTCCACCGATAGCTGTGCCACTTCTGCCAGAGGCTCCAACTCCTCCCGCCAGTGCAGCCTCCATCATTGGCAGTTCTGAGGGAGACATCAGCATCCACGGCAGCTTCACCAGTAGTGGATCCGGCTCCGGTGGTAGGACTAGCAGTGGCAGTGGGTCTAGCAGTGGTAGCAGGTCCAGCAGCAGCAGTGGATTTGGCTCTGATAGTGGCACCAGCAGCAGCAGGCCCAGCACTCAGACAGGAAGTGGAGAGACCTACCTCTCGAACTCCCCGAGCCACTCGCAGGAGCAGGGCAACGAGCAGGAGTCGGGCTATGACTCCACTGACCGCAAGAGCCGCTCAGAGCATTAGAACAGCGCTGCCCCTAGTTTATCGTCTTTCGTAGTTTGCTTGATTGTTAGACTTTGTGCTTAGGTTGCTTGTATTGTGGGGTTTAGTCGGTGGACCATATTAGTTGGTTTGTGATATGGCTGCCTTAATTAGGTGTTGAACTGCTCTACTTTTTGTGTTTTTAATTGTTCACATCAGACCATTTAAATTTAGTTTGAATAAATAAGGCTAGTAGTTATAAACCTTCTGTTTTCTTTCTCTTCCTCATTTTGTCTGTCCGCTTCAGATGGTGAACACCAGGACTACCAACCATGTTGCATGCCATGACAGTGAGAGCAACCACCATGCAGTGGGCGACAGCGACAACCTAACCGAGAGCATGTTCTGCCACCACTGCCCGAGAACCCTACTTTGGCTCATGTCTTGGCCAATTAGACGCAGATGATGACTATGATGATGCAACAGATGCAGAATCAGATTCAACACCACCAGCAGCAGCAGCCACAGACCGCAGCAGCTCAGACAGCAGCAGTGCCAGCCGCAGTCCAATCTGCCAGAGTTTCTGTGGGTCAGGCCACCCACTTGTTTAAGCACCACCAACCCTATGGAGGCCAATGACTAGCTTCACGCCATCGAGAAGAAGCTCGACATTCTGCAGTGCACTGACCAGGAGAAGGTTGCCTTTGCCACTCACCAGCTCTAGGGTCCCGCCTCTGCATGGTGGGAAAATTATCTGATGACTCACCACGGTCGACAGAACATCACCTGGGCAGAGTTCTGCTAGTTCTTCCGAAAGGCTCAGATCCCTGCAGGCCTAGTTGCATAGAAGAAGAAGAAACATTGGGATCTCAAGAAGGGGATCAGACTGTGTTAAAATACCTGCACGAGTTCAACCAACTCTCCCGCTATGCTCCGGAGGACATCCGCACTGACGCGGACAAGCAGGAAAAATTCCTTGAAGGGTTGGATGATGAAATGGCCAACCAGCTCATCTTAGGTGACTATGCCAACTTTAAGAAGCTAGTGGACAAGGCAATCCGTCAGTAGCACCAATTCAACAAGCTGAGCCGCAAGCGCAAGGCAGTGCTGTTCAAGGCACACCAGGGTAGCCAGCAGAGGCCTCGCTTCATGCACGGGCACCAGGGTGGACCCTCCACCATGATTGTCCGTCAGCACCGCCCATACCACCCTGGCAACTTCAGCAACAACAACAACCACCACGATGGGCAGCACAATCGCAACTCTGCTCCACACCTACCAATGGCACTAGCCTCTACAACTCAACCCAAGAGGGAAGCGAACAGGAAGACCCTGCTCTACTTCAATTGTAACAAACCGGCCCACTTCACCGACAAGTGTCCAAGCCAAAGTGCTTCGTGCCCAAGACTACCTTGGCTCAGAACAACAACAGCACTATCATCAAGGGACATGTCAACCTTGTTTCAACAGAGGAAGCTAAGGCAGCACCTGATGTCACACTGGGTATGTTTCTTGTGAACTCAACTCCAGCTACAGTACTATTTGATTTCAGTGTAACGCATTTATTTATATCTAAGAGATTTGCTAGAATACATGAGTTAAGAATAGAAGAACTTAAGATACCCATGCGGGTTTACACCACAGGAAACAATATGACCACAACTCACTATAGCCCCTTGGTGGCTATAGAAATCCAAAGATCATCTTTTCTAGCCAATCTCATCCTTCTTGAATCTAAAGTTTTAGATGTACTTTTGGGAGGGTTCATAGTCACTGTACACATTCTATATGGTATCAGAGCGAGTCTAGACATCCCGGCGCGCTAGCTTCTTCCTTCGGCGAGCCGACCCTTTCCTCCTCATCGTCGGCGTCTTCTTCCTATCGCCGACTCTCTTCCCGGTATTCTTCTCGCTCTCTCGCCTCCATTTCTTCTTCTCCCCGTCTCTCCCGCAATAACCTTCTTCTCTCCGTCCCACCTCCACGTGACCAGGCGACGGTCTCGATCCGCCTCCTCGTCTCGCCTCGCACCCGTCTCCGCTCTTCCTCTTGTTTCGTGCATCTCTCCTTCTCTGACGCCGACGCATCTCCGCGCTCGTCGTCTCCATTGGTTGAACTTGTCCAGCCCTCCATCGGCTAGAAACCTCCCTCGTTTCTCACCCTTTTCGACATGCTCAACGGCTCTCGAACGCGAACCTTCTCCCCTCACGTCCGAGCCAGTCCAATGTGTCCACAGACACGAATCCCTGCCTCTCGGACGTGAACATATTCTCTTCACGTCCGGCCACTCCCTGCCTTTTTCGCGTCCACCCCACTCCTTGGCCTCCACGAGTCCACGGACGTGAATCTTCTCTTCACGGACGTGAATCCTTGCACGTCCGTGACCCAACCACTCTCTGACCCACCTCACTCACTTCGTCACGTACGTATCCACTCAGTTCAACCTCCCCATCAAGGCTTTAAAAGCCGATAACGGTACGGAATTTGTCAACCATACCATTACAAACCTTCTCACCTCGCAGGGCATCCATCTTCGGCTCTCCTGCCCCTACACCTCTCCTCAGAACGGCAAAGCCGAGTGCCTCCTTCGCACCGTCAACAACATCAGTCGTACCATGCTACTTCACGCCTACTTACCCGCCACTTATTGGGCCGAAGCTCTGGCTACTGCGACATACCTTCTCAATCGGCGCCCATGCTCCTTCATTCATAACAATGTTCCCTATGCCCTTCTCTACCGCACGGCGCCCGACTACTCCCTCCTTTGCGTTTTTGGGTGACTCTGCTACCCAAATCTCACCGCCACAGCTTCCCACAAACTCGCTCCCCGCTCCACCGCCTGTATTCTCCTCGGCTATCCCACCTCTCACAAGGGATACCAATGCCTCGACCTTTCCACCCGACGGGTCCTCGTCTCTCGTCACGTTATTTTTGACAAGACATGTTTTCTCTTAGGTCTCCTTCATCCGAGATCCTCCTCGAGTGATCTCGACTATCTCCTCACCAACACCATGCCGACCAGGTCTCCTCCGCTGCCCTCTCCATCGGCCCCCTCATCGGCCGCTGCTGAGGATTTACCCATCCCATATCCCACCACTACTCGGTCCGATGTCCCCACCATCGGATCCCCATCGGACCCACCCCCATCTACCGATACCAATCTTACTTATCCTTCAGCCGATACCGTTCCCTCTCCATCGGACACTCCACTTCCATCGGCTCCTCACTCTCCATCGACTCCCCCCACCCTATCGGCTGATCCATCTCTATCGGACCGATCGGAATACTCGGCCCACCCGACCTCATCGGCTCAGGCCGATCTAATTCCTCCTTTTCCTCTTGTCTACAGTCGCCGACTCGAAGCCGATGACGCCCCCACCCGACCAGTTCTTCCCATTACTCCGCACCCCCATCAGCTCTAGTTCCCTCCACCTCTCAGACGGTCACCCGCTCCCAGACCGGGTCTCTCCGCCTCACTCAGCGCTACGGTCTCTCCGCCATCCACAGCTCTATCTCGCCCATCCAGGCGACTTCTCGCTCAGCCCTGGCCGACCCTCAGTGGCGCGCGGCCATGGCCGATGAATACAAGGCCCTAATGGACAACGAGACCTGGCGCCTCGTTCCCCGCCCTCCCGGCGCCAACATTGTGACCGGTAAGTGGATTTTCAAACACAAATTCCACGCCGATGGCTCCCTTGCCCGTCACAAGGCTCGCTGGGTAGTCCGGGGTTTCTCCCAATGACCCGGTGTCGACTACGACGAGACCTTCAGTCCCGTTGTCAAGCCCGTCACCATCCGAGTCGTCCTCACCTTGGCTACCTCTCGCTCCTGGCCGATCCATCAACTCGACGTGAAGAACGCCTTTCTTCACGGCCACCTGACGAAAACAGTCTACTGCCAGCAGCCCCCAGGCTTCGTCGACCCTTCTCGTCCCGACGACGTCTGTCTCCTTCAATACCCTTTCTACGGCCTCAAACAAGCCCCTCGTGCCTGGTACCAGCGCTTTGCGGCCTATCTTTGGCACATCAGCTTCGTGGCCTCTGCGTTCGATAGTTCCCTATTCACTTTCCATATCGGCTCCACTACTGCCTATCTACTTCTCTATGTCGATGACATTGTTCTCACAGCGTCTTCGACATCTCTCCTTGACCGATCTTGGTCCTCTCCACCATTTCCTTGGCATCTTTGTAACCCGTTCCATCCATGGTCTCTTCCTTTCCCAACGCCAGTACGCCATCGACCTCCTCCAGCGTGCGGGCATGGCCGACTGTCACCCCACGGCCACCCCAGTCGACACTCGAGCCAAACTCTCCGACGCCGATGGCGCCCTCGTTGCCGATCCCTCTCACTATCGGAGTCTTGTCGGGGCCCTCCAATACCTCACACTAACCCGACCCGACCTCACATACGCTGTCCAGTAAGTGTGCCTCTTCATGCACGCTCTGCGCGAACCTCACCTCGCGCTGCTCAAGCGCATCCTACGCTACGTGAAGGGCACCCTCTCCAGCGGGCTGCATCTCAGCTCCAGCCCCATCGACTCCCTCACCGCGTACTCCGACGCGGACTGGGCAGGCTGCCCTGACTCTCGACACTCTACGTCTGGCTACTGCATTTACCTCGGTGACACTCTCGTATCCCGGTCCTCAAAACGCTAGACTATAGTGTCCCGATCCAGCGCTGAAGCCGAGTACTGCGCTGTCGCCCACGCCGTCGCCGAGTGCTGCTGGCTTCGCCAGCTTCTCCAGGAGCTCCGTGCACCCATCTCCACCGCGACCATCATCTACTGCGACAATGTCAGTGCCGTCTACATGACCGCCAACCCGGTCCATCACCGACGCACCAAGCACATCAAGATCGATATCTATTTTGTCCGTGACAAGGTTGCATTAGGACAGGTTCAGGTGCTCCATGTACCATCGGCACATCAGTTTGCCGATATAATGACCAAAGGCCTGCCCACGCCTTTGTTCACCAGTTTTCAGTCCAGTCTCTGCGTCCGTTCCCCTTTCGCTGCGACTGCGAGGGATGTTAGACAGACCACTGGCCTGGGCTATATATATATAGACCCGACCCCCCTCTATACGCTCGGGGGGTTCATAGTCACTGTACACATTCTACACATACAAAATGGCAGCAAATGAGATGGAAGAAGTTAAGGAGCAAGTAGATGATCTAATGCAAAAAGGCTACATTCGACCAAGCATGTCTCCTTGGGATGCTTCGGTCATCTTTGTGGAGAAGAAGAAAACTAAGATAATGTGCATTGATTATCGCACATTCAATGATGCTACGATCAGTTTATCACCAATTGATAATCAGAGAGGAAGACATTCCAAAAATTGCTTTCACTACTTGGAATGTACTTTATGAGTTCATGGTCATGTCCTTCAGACTCACCAATGAACTTGCATTCTTTATGAATTTAATAAACAAGGTTTTTATGGAATTCTTGGACAAGTTTGTCATGGTCTTCATTGATGACATCCTCATCTACTCAAAGTCTAACGAAGAACATGAGTATCATCTTCAGCTAGTACTCAAGAAGATGAAGGAACAACAACTATATGCCAAGTGTGACTTCTGGTTGGAGGAAATGAAATTCTTGGGTCATGTTATAAATGCCCAAGGAGTCATTGTTGATCCATTTAATGTGGAGTCCATTACCAAGTGGACCCACCGAAGATAGTTTCACAGATTTAGAGTTTGCTTGGACTTGCGGGTTATTATTATTAGTGAATCGAGAAGTTCTTAAAGATTGCTAAACCAATGACACAATTGTTGAAGAAAAATGTGAAGTTGAAATGGTCAATAGAATAGAACAAGAGCTTTGAAGAACTCAAAGAAAGGTTAGTCACTTCACCAGTGTTGACCATACCAGATCAGAGGAAAGATTTTCTAGTATACTGTAACTCATCCTGACAAGGCCTTGGGTGTGTTCTGATGCAGGAAGGCAAAGTGGTCACATATGCTTTACATCAATTGAATCCACATGAAGGCAACTACCTTATTCATGATTTGAAGTTAGCCGTAGTGGTTCGTGCCCTAAAGATCAAGCGGCATTACCTCGTCGGTAAGCGCTGTGACTTATACACAAATCACAAGAGTTTGAAGTACATATTTACCTAGCCTGATCTGAATACATTATGATGTGGGAATACATTACCACCCTAGCAAGGCTAATGTTGTGGTAGACGTGTTGAGCCAAAAGAGTTATTGCAATGCAGCTTGGGTGGAAAGAGTGTGTGAAGGTGTGCAGCAAGATCTGGAATGCCTAAATCTGGATATTGTTGCACAAGGATTCCAAGCAGCTCTAGAAGCGCAACCCACACTGTTTGACCAAGTTCATGAAGTTCAAGCATACAACCCTAGGATCAAAGAGCTCAAGAAGAATATATGGGTTGGGAGAGCCCATGGTTTCACCAAAGATCAGCATGGGGTAGTCTGGTTGGGAAAAAGACTGTGTTATGGAGAACAAATAATTGAAGGAGATGATACTACAAGAAGCTCACCAGATGCAGTATTGAATTCATCTTAGTAGCACAAAGATGTACCATGATCTGAATGAAAAATTCTAGTGGGCCAGCATGAGAAGAGAGATAGCTGAATTCATCACACTCTGCGATGTATGCTATCATTTGAAGGCAAAACATCAACGGCCCGTGGGACTATTGCAGCCACTCAAAATTATGGAATGGAAATGGAAAGAAATTGTAATGTACTTCATCACAGGGTTGCCTAGTACTTCCATAGGGTTCAACTACATCTAGGTATTTATCGATGTATTCAGGCAAGAAACTGGCTGAGCTCTACATGGCTCAAACAATGTGTCTACATGGAGTGCCCAGGAAGATTTTATCTGATCGAGGAAGCCAATTCACATCAAGGTTCTGGTAGAACCTACAGGATGAGTTGGGAACCATACTGAACTTTGATATACCTTTTCAACCACACATAGATGGTGAGACCATGTAGGTCAATCAAATCTTGGGACATATGTTAAGAGCTTGCGTTCTGGATTTTGGTGGATCATGGGACAAGAGCTTACCGTATTCAGAATTCTCATACAACAATAGCTATCAAGCCAGTCTGTAGATGGCACTCTTTGAAGCTTTCTATGGATGGAAGTGCCTCACCCCTCTCTTGTGGGACCAAACAAGTGAACGTCAAGTCTTAGCACTGAAATTCTATGAGAAGTAGAGGAGAAGGTGAAAATCATTCATGAAAGGTTGAAGATATCCAAGTCTCGATAGAAGAGCTACTCAGACAACCATCGGAAGGATCTCAATTTTGAAGAAGGAGACTATGTATACCTTTGAGTTACCCCACTTCTAGATGTACACTGGTTTCAAACCTAGGAAAAGTTGGCACCTTGCTTTATGGGGCCATACAGGATTTTGAGACATAGAGGCGAAGTCGAGTACCAATTGGAAGCTCCCCCCAATCATGACCAGTATTCACAATGTGTTCCACATGTCCCAACTAAAGAAGTGTATGAGGGTACGAACGGAACAAGTAGATCCAGACCTGATCAAGTTTTAAGAGGATTTGACTTATGAGGAGGAACCAATTCACATCCTTGAGACCAGTGAGCAAAATACAAGAAATCACATCATCAGATTCTGCAAAGTTCAATGGAGCCACCAATCTGAGGATGAGGCCACTTGGGAATGAGAAGATGAGCTAAAGTCTGCCTATCCACACCTCTGCGCCAGCACCTTAGAATGCTAGGAATAAGATTCTGTTTAAGGAGGGTAGGTTTGTCACGCACCAAGTTTTACCCCATAGAGTCAAAACACTAAATAAATTGTCCAAGAGAAATTACAAATAAATCCCAAGAAGCAAAGAACCAATTAAAATATTATTTAATAAATGACCATGGGCATGTGAGAATTTTCATGAGTTCTCTACGTTAAAATACACTAACAAGATTTTTAGTGGAATTTCTAGAGCGAGGGAAATAATTTAAATAAATCAAAATTATTTATCATAATTAAAGTAAACGAAAAGCTCTTGTTTTTCTTTTTTCCCTTGTTGGTCCATGTCCAACCCAACTTCTTGTGCTAATCGCTAACTAGGCTAGACCACGGCTTTTCCTTTCCTCCTTTTTCCCCCACTTAGACTAGCTCCTCCTGCTAATAGGTGGCACCCACCAATTAGCTTTGTCCAGAAATGCAAGCTCGTTAACCCTCTCCAACACCATTCGATGTGCCTACCTGTTCAAACAAGTAGGGGTCAAGTCCACCCCATTCCACTACCGTCTCTGTACCATCACCACCATTTTCCCATCGTTCTATGCCACGCCTGCCTTGGATGGTCACGGTGTGTCCCACGCCTACACCGACCATAAATGCTTCAATCTAGCCTCGTCTAAGAGAATACCTAAAGCACCCCTAAACTCCTCTCCTCTCTTTCCCCCTACTCACCAAGCTTCCCCATGCTCTAAATCAACTCTGCCATTATTGAGCCCTAGTGCCACCAATAGCCACCTCTGGCCATGCCTCGCCATTGCTAGAGCTACCGTCGAGACGTGCTTACACATTCGCTAGTTCTGCTGCTCGTCCAGGCCCAATCGCCATCAGAGCCCCACTTCCACCATTGAGGAACACTGTTCACACCTGTTGTCCACCAATTCCATCACTGATTCACCATTGACCCCACCTTCCCAAGATGTCCCTGCTATTGTCCCTATTGCATCACCAGCCTCCTCCTCTCCTTCCTCAACATCGTCACCCATGGTGAGGACCTCCCCTCATTTCCCCTTCATTTTTGCCATGCCGCCGTGCCATATGGTCACATGTAGTGCCACTGCTGCCTGGCTAGGCCATAGCTGCTCACTCACGCCCAGCCGCTTGATCTACCTTGGGTAGATTTGGGCCACCAGTGTGGTGCCTGTTGTGGTTGCCCAAGGCCTTGCCATGTTAGTGCCACACTGACGCCTCATCGCTTCGCTCATCCCCAATTGCAACCACATGGTGGATGTGTGCGTCCGACCATGGTAGACCATGTCCACTGTGTGCCTACCTCCTGGTGTCATTAATAGGTGATCCCCACATGTTAGTGCTGCCCTCCGCTTAGCAGACGCCAGCGCCTTGGCTTATTGTGCAATAAACGTTGTAAAGCTATTTTGGATAATTATAGATTCGCTTAAAACTTCAAAAAATCATATCTAGTTCATCCTAGCTCTATTTTAGCCCATTCAAATTTCATTAAACCCATGAAAATGCCAAGAATATATTAAAATGGTTTCTTTCACTATTTCAGTAGTCTTATGTACTATTGTTTTTGTGTGTTGAATGTTTGTCACTAGTTTAGGATTCTTCTAACACATCGGTGTATCTTGAGGTCATTGTTGAAGCCTCCAACCCTTAGCAAGGCAAGTCATACTTCATCCTTTAGCATATTGTACCTAATTTCACAATTGCTTTACTCTTACTAAATAAATATGAATTTTTTCTATATGTCATGTGGGATGGAAATTAGTTCTATTAATTTATGCCATAGGTTGATCATTCCCTATTGCCTTTGATACCTTGGGTGAAATATGACTAGATGGTTGGCTTAGGAATGCTTAACCATGCCTAGATTCAACTAGCACACTCTTGGCATAATAATATTTAGCTTTTTCCATTGGAATAATGTTGGTAGATGGAGATGGATCATAATGATTGTTAATACAACTAAAATTGGACTAAAAGGTGGGCTGTGGGTGCATGATTTTGATAGACGCACCCATGGCAGTTAAGGATCAATTCATGGAAATCCCTTATGAGTCATGCCATACTTACCACAAGCCAACATGGGCAACGACTAGACTTGTAGTGTAGCTCAACCCTTTTCTAGACACCTAGGCAAGGGTGTATGTGATGGTGTTGGGTCGGGTCGTGGTTTGGTGCTGATCGACTTTCAGATCCACCATGGCGCAAGGAGGGGCGAGGTAGTCTACCCATTATTGTTTGCCCTACGAGGGGTGTAACCTCAGCGTGGTGTGAATGGTTAGGATGGGTGATACTCAATCCCTCCTAATTCCCTTTCCCTAGAGATTGAGTACTACTCTGATTGTGGCAACTCGAAGGAGTAGGCTTGTTGCTGCCATCAATGTGCCTGTGGCTTTGAGCCACTACAATGTGTCTTGATTGCCTAGCTCACTCTAGTATTTTCCACTACATTTATATAAGACTTTTATGATCTTTTGAAATATGTGGATTTGTATAACAACTTGGTTGTTTGTGTACTCCAGCAAGTCATAGATGGGGAATTAATACACATAGCATTCTGAAATTGAATTTCTAGGCATGATAGAGGAGGACATGGTAATCCTCACCACGGTAGCGTGGAGACAAGGATGCAGTGGAGGTGAATAGCACAAAGAAATCGTGGTGAGCCTTTGGTCGACGTTCTCATTGACCTTTTGGTAATCTTTGGGATTGAAGAGGGGATGGCCATGGTGAGGATGGTGATGGTGAAGCCAGAGTTGGGGCTGTCGGGCTTGGATGGCATCCTAGTTGTCGAAGCAAGGCAGCTAGAGCAAGGTGTTGGCGTAACACTTTGAGAGGAGCGATGCAATGGCGATAGGGATTTGTTGGCTTCCAAGTGACAAGACAAAGGAGGAGAGGAAGCCCTAGGAGAGAGATCAATGGTGAGAAAACGATCGGTTGGCATTGATGACGACAGTGCAAACAGGTAGAAAACTCAGCAAAATTGAAGGCCCCAAGTTGCTCTATCGATGGCACACTTAAAGGGGGAATTGAATAGGGAAAAGTGGGTAGTAATTCCCATCCATTAATTTGGAGAAACACTAAGGGAAGGAGGTAGAATGGAAGCCACAACCGACACTAGGGTTTCCCCCATTTGTGCAGCGGCAGCTGGAGGTAGGAGATGAAAGGTAGGGCCTACCTATGATTGGTTGTGCTACCACGGGTAGGGCTGGGCCTGCATGGGTAGAGTGTATGTGGGAGAAGGGGGTGATGTAGCTGGGCCAATAGGGAAAGGGGATTTATTTTTAATTTTTCTTTTAATAAAACACTTCTAATGGTTGTTGTTGCCTTAAAATTATTTAGAGTTTTATGAAATTTCCAAAAGAAGTTGGTTAAGCATTTTAAGGAAGAGAGAATTTATTAAAAATATCTAGAAGCCAATTTGTGTTCAATCCTTGTAATTTTTAATTGTTGAAGGCTTTTCTTGGCTTTTAAATTTTATAGAAATGCAATTCAATAATTGTTTAAACTTAGGGTAATTTTATAAATGTGAATCTTGTCCTCGAGATTTAGAGGCATTGGCAAAGAGATGGGGATGGACAGACTTTAGCTCATCTTTATGTTCCCAAGTTACATCATTTTCAGAGTGGTTGCTTCATTAGACCTTGCAGAAATGAATCACTTAGCTCTCAGTTCACTTCTTAGAGGTATCTAAGATCCTAATAGGCTTCTCCACATAAGTCAGGTCTTCCTAAATCTCAAATTGTTCTAGATCTGTTTGCTCTATCTGGAATTGAAGACACTTTTTGATCTAGGAAACATATAATGCATCATGAACTCCACCAAATGATGTGGGTAGTTTGAACTGATACACAATTTCTCCTCTTCTACTCAAAATTTTGTATGGTCCCATATAACATAGTGCCAACATTCCTATTGTACTGAAGCGTTTGACTCCTCTTAGTGATGTTACTCTGAGATGTACCAAATCTCCTTCTTCGAAAGCCAAATCCTAGTGATCAGTGTCTACATAGCTTTTCTAATGAGATTGAGCAACCCTCAGATTTTCCTAAATAATGTTGACTTTTTCTTTGGCTTCCTTTAGAATATCCTTTCTGAAAACTTGGCATTCCCTAGTTTGACCCCAAAAGGAGCGAAGTTTGACATTTATGGCCATTCACAAACTTGCTTGGTAGCTATTATTGTAAGAAAACTCTATATTGGGAAGACCCTTGTTTGAACTTTTGCCAAAGTCTAGGGCACATGCTCTAAGAATATCCTTAAGGATTTGATTGACTCATTATGTCTGGCCATCCATCTATGGGTGATAGGTAGTACTGAAGTTCAAACAGATTCTCATTTCTTCTAGTAATCTATGCCAAAACTTGATCAATCCTTAGGAGTGGGAAGTGATCTTTGAGATATGCTTTATTGAGGTCGGGGAAGTCCACACACATTCTCCACTTGCCGTTGGCCTTCTTAGCCATAACTAAATTTGCTAGCCACTCCGAGTGCAGCACTTCACGTATGAAGCCCGCTTTCTAAAGCTTGTTGATCTCCACCCATATGTCCTCCTTTTGATCGGGTGCAAACTATCTTAGATTTTGCTTGAGGGGTTTAGCATTTAGTCGTACCATCAACTTATGCTTGATCACTTACCTAGAGACCTCGAGCATGTCAAACGATTTCCACGCAAAGACAATTGTGTTCTCTTGGAGGAAAGTGACATGCTCGAGTTCCTATTTTTCATTGAGGTTGGCCCTAATCGTAACTATGTGACTAGGGTCTGAGCACATCGTCTGTACTATCTTGACTATAGTATTAGGTTTTGCTAAGATCTTTGGCTTACTCTATTTTTCTCTTAGTTATTCATGCTAGGCGACTTAGGATTCTAGATAACCATGTCTAGACATTTCTTGTCATACCAGACAACAACCATTGGGTTTCGGAGACAGTGATCACCCCTTGGGTCCTAGTATTTTTGAAAGTTGGTATGCATAGCGGAATGCTGCCATGAACTTGGCTAGCGCTATTTGGCTGATGATCATGTTGTATGTCATATTTAAGTCAGCAATATCGAATGTGTTCTTCTTGGTCCTAAAGTTGTCTAGCTCTGTGAAAGTAATTGGTAGCATCATCTTCCCCAATAGTTTTGATATTGATTCTAGGGTGATCCTGTGGAAGGGTTGTTCTAAGGGCTTCAACCCACTTCTCGGGATTTCCACTGCATCAAGAGCGCTGACATAGAGAAGACTGATAGAAGTTTCACCATCAATCATGACTTGGGCAACCTTGATATTCCTACTAGTGGGCGCAACCACTATAGGATATCTTATAGGAGTAGTAATAATAGTCGGGTGGTTGGTGTCCAAGAAAGTTTGAGAAAGTTATCGGTACATCCGACCATGATAACTTGGTTACTAGTCCATGCGTTACAGTACCAAGGCACATCCGATGTGACTAGATTGATCGCTAGCGGATTAATCGTTAGATGATACACAAGGAGAATATGAGGCTAGTGGTGAGGATAACACATTAGCTACTCACTCTAATGAGACGTCGCGCGAAGACCTGCCGAGGCGCTGGCTCAAAACAGTGCCGTCGATCTCGTAGGTCAAACCTAACCGATGCAGCACAAGACCATGGACAGAGGAGAGAGACCGACGCGCTGACGAGCCTCATGCAGACATCATGTGGTATGCTTGATCTAACTAAGAAGTCAAACCTAACCGATGCAACCTTAGACAGAGCAAATCATACCAGGATAGTGGCGGGACTTACCCCTTCATCGGAGATCAAACTTAACTGATTCAGCCTCGCATCGAGAACTAGAACCCGCCGGAAAAACCTAGACGAGCTAGGGTGGTGATGCGTCGAAGGTTTAATTGGATTGATCTGTCTTTCTTACAAGCTTCCAAGGGGTCTATATTTATACCCTGTGATTATAGAGTCTGACGCGGTTACAGCAACCACCGAACATTATTTCCTAAGAATATAAAAGGAAACTAATCTCTAAGAAATTATAAAGCTACCCAAACTTACTTAGCCTACGTAATATATTCTACATAGACACCCAACCTACCGTTACCCTCACTATCCCTCTTTGGATTTGGTTCCATCTGGAAAACTTTTCGTCTTCAAACAAACTGAATCCGTCTTTCACCCGTTTGATCAGCTCTTCTACAGTATCAATCGACTTCACCCCATGAGCCGATCCGTATTTTCCCATCGGCCGATCCTAATTATAGGCTAAATCAAATTCCAGCATTAACAAGAATCATGGACACCGATGCCATAGGGTTAGGGAGATTGAGGCTAATGAAGAAGAGGAAGAAGATATGATGATGATGGATCACTAGGGTCATATTCTGTGGATGATCGTCGGTCATCAGCGCATCTCCTATTCAGGCTTCCTGACCTGTCCTACCATGCTTGGTCTTGTCGGAGGTCATCGTCGTGTTGTTCTCGATGCTCACATTCTTCTCACCTCGGATTCAAGCTGTTCTAGAGATCCCTATGTCTCTGGGAAGATCATTCCTGATCCTAGTGATGCTAGCGGTCATCTCGCTATGGTGTTGGGCCCTACCAATGTCAGTGACCATGGTTCTATCCATGACCATCTTAGGTAGCACATTCATTGTCATAATTATGTGGAGGGTTCTATCCTATGCCTCACCTTCCTCATGCATATGCTCTTGCATTGCCTTCCCTATCCCATGATGTCACATAGGTCTTTCTACTTCCCTAGGTTCTTTGGCTCCCTACAAAAGTGGTGGTACAAATGCTATGTTGAGGACTGCAATCGTAGATTGCATCTTCTTGAGCCATTTGACTGACTTAGCATCTACTGAGCACTAAGTATGTGTTGGGGAGCACTAAGTATGTGTTGGGCTAGTGTAGTCTACACACCCTCTAGGGGAGGAGTTTGTTGTGTCGGTTTTGTTTTATTGACCGAGCTAACTTTTCCATCCTCTAGTGATCGAGTAGGTCGCTTTTGCCAGATGGCATCTTATCGATCACACTGACATCTCAATTTGACATTGAGTCCATAGACTCACCGTGGTCTAGACCCTGGAGTACAAAGGGCTCATTAGGCCTTACAAAGCTGACAAGGCGATCAACATCATCTTCATGGATTTTTCCACTAGTCTCTATCTCACTAGACTAGTTTTGGCAAGAGTAGATTGGGCAATCCTTGTGGACACCCTCATTTTATAGAGGTTGTACAAAGTTAGCCACCTTCTATTGAAAAGCCTGACATCCAGCCAGAGTGTGAGAACTCATCTTATGGATGGGATAGTATTTGAAGGCATCATTACTTGATTGAGGCTGCAAGACTATAGCAACCTTGTTCTAAAAGACTCTACACCTCAAGAAGTTGTGGGAACTAATCGTATGGATCAGGCTCCACTACTTATGGAGAGGCCTCTTGTTAAAAGACCATGAAGGCTTCCCGATAATAGATTTCGGTCATGGAAAGAACATAGAAAGTTGTAGTGGAGCTAACAATATTGATAGGGAGATGGATCCTATTATCGAAGAGACAATAGAATATGTAGAAAAGTGGAGTAACACCCAACCCTTTAGCCTTACAAGAATCTCCCTCTCTTATAGCCCTCTTAGGGCCTATTTATAGGCGTAAGGTTTGGAGTTAGTTAGGGTTACTTGTGTTTTTCTAAAAGTACCCATTGATAGGGACATACATCGGGTTACAAAGGGAAATATACATGGTTTAGCCCTAATGGGCCAATTCTAGTATTCAGCTCCTAATGAGCTTCCCTTCTCTTCCCTTTTGGTCCTTCACTCATCATCTAGCCATGGGCTAATGGTTAAGTAGCCTCTTGCCTTATCCTTTTTAGGCCGAGTGCGCATGGCCTAAGGTCATGGATGAAAGGCCTGTCTAAAGTGCATAGGATGAAATTTGGCTAGTCCGAAGGTGATGGGCTAGAAAGCTCTAGATGGCTATCCTAGAACAAGCCCCTCACAAGTAAGGGTAAGTGCGAGTTCAGTTGAAATTGTGCCTTCTTTGCCACCTAGTCATTGGTTTTTTCCACTCCATTCGAATCTCTAGGGCTTCACCATTATTCTTTCAGTCTGCTCCTAGGACTTCTATTGTTTTAGGCTTGGACTCATACTTTTGGCTTTTTGGCATGTTAACCTCCTTCTGCCTGGGTTGCCTCTTCGCCCCTTTCAACTAATCTTGTCCTATGAAGAAAAAAGGAAATAGAAAAGGTTTCTCTTTTCTTCCCCCCTTCTTTTTTTCATTTGCAACAATTGCGATGTTTCTGCTTTCGATGTCCACGGCATTTCCGCTTCCCAAACTTGTAGTGTTTCTGATTTCCAAGCTTATAGTGTTTACTTGCTGTTGGGACACGTGGTGGTTTCTCAATCACTATTGCTTCATCTTCAGTGAGGACAAGTGTCATGCCCTTATTAGCTGTGTCTTTCATCTACTATATAACCCCCCATGGAGGTGGTCACTCTCTTCCCCCTTGCTTCATTTGTTCTAAAGCCTTCAAAACCAAGGGCTTCCTCCCTACTCTTTCTAGGGCTCAAAATGCTCTTAGCCTTTCGCCCTCACACTCAACACTTTATGCATCCATGTTTCCCCCTAAATGCTCTATGGCAAAGACCGTAGGAGTAGACTCTGGCCTTGTCGCCGAAGGCTTTACCTTCTTCCTCGGTATGTCACTTATCTAGGTGGCAAAAATCCAGAAGATGGTGGGCAAAGGCCCCTTGGTGGCACGGGAAGCAAGGCCTAGCCATGATAACAAAAGTCCCCAGGCTGCACATGAATAAGACCATAATATTTACTATGTACTTCAACATAGGTCTTCGCTTTCCCTGCTTGAGTCTATCTCAGCTTGGAGTCTATCTTGATCATCAATCTTCCATTCCCTAGGGCTTTTGTCTCCCTCATCCCTAATAGAATTGCTTCATACTCCACCATGTTGTTCGTTGTTGGGAACTACAAAGCAAATACAAGATACTTGCGGTCCCTGTTCTCTATGCGAACAAGATCCATCGAAGTACATAGTCCAAAATTCTTCTTGCAAGCCTACTACTTCCTCACCTAGCTAAGTCCATTCAGCGATGAAATCTACCAATACTTGAGATTTGATGACAGTTCTTTTGATGAAGTGTAGTTCAAAAGAGGATAGCTCAGCATCCCACTTGCTTAGCCAGCTTGTTGCTTCTTTGTTCTAGAGATCTTCCTGGATTGGATATTGCAAAGACACAACTATCTTCTAAGCTTGGAAGTAGTATCTTAACTTTCGCAACACGATCAGGAAGGCATGGACTATCTTCTCTAGGCCCCCTAAAGGGCTTTGAATACAAAGTACACTAGCTATTGAAGCCCCTCTTCTTCTTTCACCAAGACAGCACTAACCGTGACTAGCGAAGCTGCATGGTAAAGTAGTAGCTCTTCGCCCTCCTTCATACTTGCAAGCTTTAGTGCTTCTTGTAAGTATGCTTTGAGGCCTTCAAAGTCTACTAACACTCCACCGTTTGTCATGACCTAAAAATCATTTAATTTAATAATGCATTTAATAATTCATCTCTAGAAATTGATTAAAAGTCTAAAGAGAAAACCTAATAAATTTCGACATAAAAGTAGGCTAGATAAAATTTTATTAAATATTTTGCTTTTTTTTAGTTGCTGGATTTTATAGGAATTTTTTGTGCAAGGAAGGTATTTTTAATAAATGAAATAGCATTTTAGTAATTAATTTAAATCAAAATTAATTTTAAAAGTCCCTTAGGCCAATGGGCTGAACTTGGCCTAGCGCCTCCTCTCTCTATGCTTGCACGGCCTTTAGCCTAGCCCAAGGTAGCCATCCGACATGCCCTTTCCTATCTCCGTTTTGTTGATAGGTAGGCCTACCTGTTGGGTCTGTCTTTAAGCCTAGGTCGGAGCTAGACTTCGAGTGTGCCGCTGCTCCCATGCCAAATCCTGCCGCCTCAAGCCCTCCCTTTCCAAATTTGTTAATAAAAAATATTCCATATCTCCTCCTTTATCTTTCCCCTCATGAACCAAAGCAAATCATGAAGTATATCGCTGGGAATTGGCTTTTAGGAAATAGGCGAGCCCTAGCTTTCCTTCACCATTACCGTCGAATTCGTGGTGAATTCTACAGCCCAACCCTATAAGTAGGACCCCTTTCATTCCTCTTTTGGCCGCCACCCTTGACATAGCCCGTCGCGTAGCCTAGCCCTAGCCACGCCATGAACTTGGAGCACCGCTACCACCGCTGTGTCTAGCCGAGCTATGCCGCAGCTTCATCCGCCATCACTTCATCCATCACCAAAGCACATGTCATTGCTATTAGAACCGAAAGGAGCAAGAGCACCTCGGTCGCTACTTCACCTTCACCAACCATCGTCAAAACGCCGCCCTCATCATCAATCCATAGCAACCATCATTGCCACCTCATCTCCCATTGCCGTACGTCGCCTTGGTGCTACTTGATGAGTTCGCCTTGCCGTGCCCGTCGCCTCACTGCTTTCAGTTTGCGTCATTGCACCATGGATCGCCTACAGAGTCCTAGCCATTATCGTCAATCACCATTGTAGCACCCGTGTCATCACTAGATCATCCTTCTAGTCCACCATGGCTGCTAGTTGGATGCAACGTTGATCCAACCCAAAGCCCTAGATAAGATCGATCTCGGCTATCAATCTTGGTCAATCCTCGGTTAACTAGATCTACTATTCATTCTTGTAGACTGCTCCTGCGCACCTAGTCTATGGTGTACTGAGTTCATACGATGCACTAATTCCTTTTTCCAATTAAAAATAATCTTTTATTGTGTCATAATTTCTAATTAATTTTTATATGCTATAAATTGATTTAATCTTCAAAATTCACAACTAATTCATTGGAACTCCAAATTAGTTAGCTCAAGTTGCTAAGTTATTTAAAAATCAAGATCCATATATTACAAATATCAACTTGTGTTGCTGCTTTGTGCTTATATACTGTTTTTGTTGATTTTGTTATTTGTTTTTTTTGATGTTTTTGGAGACCCCATCTTCTTTGAGGAAGGTCTAAGAAGTCTTTATAGAACAACAAGACAAGTCACATAGACTCTATACCCTTTGAGAGAAGTCTTTATAGAACAACTAGACAAGTCACATAGACTCTATACCCTTTGAGCATGTTGATCTGATGATTTAAACTCTATTTTCATTTAAATATTGTATTTATTTTTGAATGACATCGGGAGGGTTAAACCTATTTTCCATGTTATGGCCTTTTGTTCATAGATTAACTAAGTTTATAATTTATTAGCTACAACCTTATAATGTTTTAGCTAAAGTAATTAGTTTTGCTTAGTCATGGCTAGAAACATTAGATTAATTTATGGAATAACTAATGTCTTACTTATGCTTAATTAATGGTAGCTAATGACGGTAAGTCGTGTTTGGTTAATTAATATATGTCTAGCTAAAACTTGACTAATGGTAGGTTATGAGCACTTGGCTTTGATGATCGTGCTTATGACGATTAAGGATTGGTTCACAGGCTATTATTGTGAAACATGTAATGTACTAACTACAATCCAGTGTGGGCAACAGCTCGACATTTCCTATAGTGTGATTCATTGCAGAGATAAGCCCATGGGGGACACTGGAGGAGTCTATGCCAAGATTAAGATCATGCTGAAATAGTTGTGGGCTTTGAAGGTCTTTTTATCTATTCATGGTGTGAGTGGCGCACACAAAGATTTGTTGTTCCTTGTAAGGGCTCAAAAGTATAATATACTATACATATATTTGTGTTTAAATCATCCTAAACCAAAATATGCTTCTTACAAGTCTTGTTGGAAGGACTGATAGACATTAGGAAGCCAAGTTGGTTTCCTTATCCATCAAACATCAATGATATGCAAGTGAAGGTCCAACTGGACGATGTGATCGGTTATGCCCACTATTGCTTGGTAGGGACCTAGCTCACAATTAACAGTAAGTTTTTCAAACTCTTATGTATTCTTATAATCTATAAAAATTAAAGTCACTTATCAATAAACATTCATCATGTAGAAACCATTGGTCTTAGTGGTGATAGTACCTAAATGGAGTAGATTTACTACTTAACTCTGACTTAAGCAGGAAGTACAATTTTAGTGCATTTTTCTCTTCAATAGACACCACGTGGATACCATATATTCGAAGAAAAGAGACAAGCATAAAGAAGGCAAAGACTTGCTCAATCATCCTTTTGACTTCAAATATGTGCAACAGATAGAGAACATATGTGGTTTCTATATGTGGCATCCTCTTGTGGTTTATCCTCACATGACTCTTACTCTTAGGTTTAATTTGCTGCTATTATTTCTTATCACATACTTTTTTCCTAACATGAACATAACTGGAAGAGTGAACCGATCAACCCTACGGAGATTAAACGACAAATAGCTGCCTTCAAACTCTCAAAACCCATCAAACAAAAGGCACCTTCTGATGCAAATAGAGACCCCAATTTTCCCTAGAAAAGAATTTCTCTTAGTTGCTTGTGTTGTAATATAAATTGATTCTAACATGTTTCAAAAATAATCATCATCTATCGTATGTATATAATATTATTGTCTTAATTGCTAAATGACATCTCACACGTTGCTCTAGAAATATGAAAATTTGGTATGAATAATCATGTCAAAAGAATAGTATACCATGTGCTAAACACTATGATTTGAGATCTTATGATGTATTGTTTAACCAATATTATAGGACAGTACTGAGCAAATGCAAATTGAATTATGACAGAGCTGCTGTTTATCTAGTCGGCTGTTACAAGAAAGACAATTTTCTATCTACCTGGAACCAACCACAGTTGGACTTGGACATGGATGCAATATTGAATGGTAAAAATATGGATAGCTCTGTTTTGTAGCAAGAAAGAAAATTGACAAGACAATATATGGCATAGTGATTACTCAAATATGCTAACTCCAAGCTGTGCTGCCCGCGGTAGTGTTTTTATGAAGTACAGACTTCATAAAAGTTCAGGCAAATATACAGAAGTGTGGTTAAACATGTCTACAACCTACTGACACCACAACATAAAATAAAATTAATGAACGATGTGAGGAGAAAAATCTAAAATCGAACGTCATACACATATATAGAAGAACAATTGGAGGACACGATTTTACAGGTCATAGTAATGCACCAGCCCTATTAATTTCCTTTCCGTGAAATTGGTAAGCTGGACTTATTTGTGGTGCAGTAGCATGCATGTAGGTGAGAGTGATTCGTTAGAAATCTCAAATTAAATTCTAGGTGAAGATTCTTCATGAACAACCAAAAGTAAACGTACGCTTGCTACTAACTGAGATACCTAGTTCCCTAATCTGCAACAAATAAACCAATCGTAAGTCCAATTATCAAACGCGCATGTCGTCGGTAATATTTGGTCGGACCGTGGGTGTGGGTATGGGGTATGGAAACCCGGGTGGGTACATACCCATTACCATCTCCAGTCCAATAGTACCTGAAGAGGTGAAGCCTGCAGCAGTATTGCCAATAATATTTGGTCGGACTGCTGAGGAAAACTGAACTGGCACTTCCTTCTGCTCGACAACAAAACCAATGAAGGAAATTAGCTAGAAAAGAACAAAAAACTCTCTCAAACGCAAGAGAGATGGCAAAAGACTGAGAGAGCCTGTGCATGTTGTTGATCTGCTAAGCCGCATGAACATGAGCAGAGGAAAAGTCCACATATAGATATTGGATGGCGAGTTTACCCACAACATGCATGGCGAGACTGCCGACGGCAAGCTGCAGCAGCTACGTTCGGTTTGCTAAGTAGGCATATCAATCTCGGCCTATGATGACGTTCTCAATCGAGGAATATAAAGCCGCCAATGCCGACTGCTCAACTGAATCACTAGTTACAGGGGTAATTAAAATATACAGCTTTATGTGTGCGCCATTATGGTGGTATCTATCCGACCCTTCGGTTCAACAATGGGATATGACCAGGCAGGATTAAATGGTTTAGCTTCTAGTGGGCCTCTTGGCATCAGCTGGCCAGCCTGCAACTGGTTACTATCTAAACTTTCATCTGTAATCCGATGGCCAAGACTAATAGAAGTGACGTAGCCTCCTGTATGGACAGGAAATTAGCTCTAATGTTAGCGGGCACTAACTATAATTATTACTTCTTCTAAATATTACCTATGTTTACATGTTGTGATGATCTAATTTGAAGACACATCAATAGTTTGCTAAGTTAATCGCTAACCCGTGTGATACACAGGTTATTATTATGAATCATCTATAACTTACAGTGCATCAATTATAACTTGCGAAATTATTAATTTCAAATTTTAAAATTATTAATGGAATACTAAATTGAGAGTATAAGATGGACATGAAATTGAGACTACAAATTTTATAATAGAGTCCATACTATTTTCAATTTTATGATTTATTTAATATGGATTCTCAGTCCAATCTACGGGCATCATCCTATAATTTACATGGGTACTATTATTTCTTTTTCTGATTACATGGAACATTCACATGCACACATATCACTATGTATATACATACAAATGTGGGTCCTTAACACACACATAGATAGAGCGAGGCTAGCGGTAAATCCTTCACTAAATTCTTATTGCAAGCGTGTCCGTGTATATACCATATTTGTTCCTCCAATGTACCATTTAAATTGTATTATAAATTTCATATAGAATCCACCAAAATCACTAATACAAATTAATTACAAAATTAAATTGCATATTATACATCATAAAGAGTAGTAAAACTGTGGAATTTGGAATTATATTGTGTGTTAATAATTTAAGCTATATGTATGTATTCACCTAAGCGTATTGCTGTGTAGGATTGTTTGTTTAATTAGGAGATTTTCCTATTCATAAAGTCAAACCGTACAGGATTCTAATTGATTTACGTGAATAACGCTTGCCATAAAAAACAAAAAACAGGAAAGGTTGAGGACCCCAACAACAGAACGTAACGGTTTTATCTACTTTTATATGGAAATTATCTCTCAACGGGATTAATTCATTTAGTTAATGAGTCTCGGATTCTTAGAACATACCAAATTAAATCTAAATCTAAGATGATAATAAAATCAATGTTTAACGTGACAGCTTATAAAAAGTATTCAATTAGTATATGTATATATTACTTACGCTTTTGGATGTATGGATGTGATTATGGAATGTAGAAGAAGTTTATGTGATTGTGAATGGATATATATGAATTGTATTATATGTTGTGTCATTTTTGTTGAAGGCATGGCTACAATTACTTAAGGCTACCCAATAAATTAAATTATTTTTAAAAAAAATAATAGATCATCACCGGTGGTGGTGGTTGTAACTGTGACCAACATTGATGATAGGTTTTGATATCCACCTGTCACGTATAGTCATCGTAGAAGTATTGATGGGTGGTGTTTATAACCCTATACCAAATCGGGGATGCGCCGTCTCTGATGGGTTTTTATTCTTGCCATCACAGGTGAAGCTTCTCCTATCAGGTTTTTATTCCTCACTGATTTCATCTATACATAGTTGTGGGTTGGGAACATATATCTATCATATATAACTGAGATTTTCTGTTTGCCATAACTGATACTTAGATGACTGGAGCTTACGAAAGTGTTGATACTTAGATGATCATTTCAAGGATGGAAGTGTTGATGCTCCTTTTAGACAAGATCGTTTCAAGAATAAAGGATATCAGAAAGCTACTATTGTTATGTGTTGGGATTGTAGCATTTCCTACATTTCTTTTTTTTACAAGGGAAACTTACCTCCTAATTTCAAATTCATATACTACCATCTTGTACTGGTACACACAGTTCTAGTTGGAGTTTGGAAGGACGGATTGAATTAAAAATAAGTTTAGATGTTCCCAACATATATAGCAAGATCTCTTCAGAAATGATAGTCCATAGATGAAAGATTTGAGATGGTCCTTACAGAACCATTATGTATATCCATTAAAAATACATTATCGTATATATATACACACGGATATGCTATACATCCCCAATTTCCCCTTTTTCCCTCCCCAATTTTCCGGTTTAATAGTCCATAGATGAAAGAACATCAAATAGTTCATAGATGCGCATCGTATCTATTCCCCTCCCGGATTTTTCCCATTTTTCTCTCCCGTTCCCACCGCACTATTCTTGTTTTTCCGTTCCTCTCCCCATACATTTACGCGCCTTCCGTCCGTAAAATATTGCGTACTGTTTCATCTGGCTGGAATATCCCTCCCCATACATCATAGTAACAACATTACTACCGGTTCATTTTGTTTAGATGTCCTGTTCCTACTTTTCCCTTTTTTTTTCCTATTGGCTCCCTCCGTTTCCGTTTATTTTTCTTCTCTTTTTCTTTCCTTCCGCTCCCACCCTATTTTCTCTCGTCCTTCCCTCGTGAGCCCATTGATAAAAAGATTACTCCCCTCATGAGCCCAAGAGTAAAAAAAGTTACAACAAAATGCCCATCTACTGTTAGCAATAATTTTACTCCTAGTGATAGATGGCATCTACTAAGCTTTTACTCCTGGTCAATACTCATTTACGGTACTAATATTTTTACTCTAAGTTATTTTCATAAATTTAATTTCTTTAATAACATTTTTACACCCATGTATTTTTACCAAGACACGTTTGTATTTAGTAATATATTTACTCCGTCACCCAGACATGTTAATATGTAGCACTTTATTCACTCCACTTTGCTATGATTCAGTAAAAAATCACCACTAGTTATTTGCAAGTAGTAATTTTTTTACAAATTGTAATAAGATCAACAAGAACACTGTAATATCATGATAAGGTATCTTGGCTCTATCACATAAAAAATAAAAAATTACACATGAGAGACAAACACAGATATTCATCTTGATCTTAAAAAAAAATGCAGCTGATGACAACATCCCAGGTTGCCAAATACCACCACCAGCGCCGGTGCTGGCTGTCCTCTCCATTAGATATCCCGTGGAAGCACCATGCTGTAGCATTTTCATTGGCCAAATTTGCAGAAGCCATGAAAAGTCATATTGGCTGAAAATGAACATGCATGTATCCACAACAACTATCTTCTCCATCACCTTACCAGATGAACTTGATGTTGACAAATTCACGGATAATGACCTTCTCAATGTGCCTATAGAGGCTACCAATTAGAGTAGCAGGATTGGCTCGCCACCAAGAGTAGTTTCCAACTGCAAATTAAATCTCAGGCCCGTCAAAGCACAGATCATGGATCAGCATTCTACTCAGATGGAAATGCAGACATTAGAGGATTCCTAGTGAATTGAGTCATTTACCTCAACATAGAGTGTCTGAACTTTGCAAAAACATCTGAGAAAGGTGGGGACATCTTGACTCCATTGTGGTTCTTGGGCTCACCCTAGTCCCAACCTGCAATTGATGGCATTGTGCAGTTCAGCCAAGTGAGGAAACAGGATTCATGCATTGGGTAAAAAAAAATGGAAATTAATCTTAGCGCCCACCCTGATGATGGTATTGCCAGTTTTCTGAACATTGAACAAATGAATTCACGACTGAATAAACAAAAATTCAGTTGATAAATACATAATCACTGCATTGGTAAATACATAATCTGTGTACTTCTATATGGCTGCTAACCGATACATGGATCATAAGACAAGAGAAAAAGATACTACAAAAAGATTTAAGAATGCAGTTGCCAGAAAGACGTATAATAGGAAATCGGGATGCTTCAAGCTAAAATAAATGGAGTACAGGGTTTGCACATAGCAGCCTCGAAGGCATGCCGATACAAATGGTGAATCTGCCAGAGTACTGTCAAGCAGAGTTTATATCCGAACAAGCCATTTTAAACACTTTGAAGGAATGAATTTACCGATGCCTCCCAAGACCAGAATACATGTCATATTGGATGCACCCATCGATCCAGTCTAGTTTGTCAAGTTTGCGGTCAAGTAGTTTTCAAGGTTGCCTTCTCACCCACCTCTCATTTAGAACAAAGAAAGGTTGGTGCCTAGGCCTCTCTACTGTCTAGAAACAAGACAGTTATATGGCTGCATAAAGGGTGTAAATATCACTGAACAGAAACAGAACATCTGCAAACTAACATTTGCATGAGATCATTACTACTGAAGTATCAAGCTTATTAACTATCTGGGAGGAGACACATAGCCTGTGTTCGTTTCTGTCTCTAGATAGAGACTATTATCTTCGGTATATAAGCTATTAACATAAAATTAATTAAGCATTTTAAATTTTGTTTAGTTTTTTAAACAATTTCTATATATAATTTAATGATGTTCGGAAAGCATGTTAATAAAAAATAAGAAAAAAATCTGTGTGCACTGAATTCCCACCAAAAACATCTACAATATGTTATAAAAGTAGTCTTTATAGCAATAATTGTTAAAGTAGTCTATAGCTATATGGACTGGTCACAAGAGAATAAAATAACTATTTTCTGGGTTCACTGTTTGGAAAAAGAATATAAAACTGAAAGCTGTTGGTGCAGGCCGTTGGTGCATGGCTCGAGGGATCCGTTGCATGAAATTACTGTTGGCTGCTAGCTTGAGTTCCATATGTTACATACAAAACAGGCATGAGCTTCAGATTGTAGCTGCTCATTTCTTATGGATTCATCCAACAGAAATTTCACAAAACACCTAAGGTCAGATGGAATGAATCAAGACTCCCTAAACCCTACAGAAAACTCTAGCCACAACTCCCCAACAATTCCCTAAAAATTTTCCCCATTCTCAGTTTACCCAAAACTTTAACCCATATTTTTTACATAATTTCTACTTATTTGGTGCCCCAGGCAACTACCCACCATATGCTTGTTCTTCTCTAAGCTTTCAAGCTACTCCACATCAATGAAATTGAGCGCAATTTAATCTATCTAGTTTACAAAGTTTTCAGTTACAAGAAAAATTAGTAAACTCACCAAATCAGGTGTTTGGAGCTGGAAGCAACAGAGCAAATTTTGCGCTACCACATGGCACCTCGGTTGCAGCTGCTGTCAACACTTCTCATCGTTCGGAGTCAGCTTTGCTAGTTTGTATTTAGGCACCCAATTTAAGATTTATATTTTTGTTTGATTGTTTCAAAGTGTTTGTATTCCGTAACTCAGATTTGTTCCTCTATTTTGTTTCTAAGAATAAAAAAAGCATAACCTGAATTGAACTAGCCTCTGGAACTGCACATTCAATCACAAGATGCACAAGTATACTATTGTAGCACCAACTACGGACAAGCTGTTCAGTAAAAAGAAAACACATACAAACTAAATGAACAGGACTTTGTGTCATAGAAGTGAAAAAAAAACAGTGTATTTGAGGTCATGGCAAGATGACTGAATTAAATAGACCTCAATCAAATTTATTATTGTCAATAGATATGTATTAACCATGTCAAAATCAAAGGGTACAAAATTTTAAATTGCATCCAAACAATTAGCCATGAGACTTCTCTGAATCTGAGAGGTTTCGTATAATCGAACTTCTGAATTTGCATATACAGAGAACAAAATGTACCTATCTTCAACACGTAAAACTACTGAAACGGAAGATACTTTCCAAGTAAGACTGAGATTAATTACTTTCGAATGTAATTTGCACGCGAATAATTTGTCCATTAGGGCTTTTACGTATGCAAGAACCATGTTCTACTCATCTTTCAGTGGTACTGCATAATCAACCCATCCATCCTAATACCGTCAACTAAACGCAAGCTAAATCACAGGGCAGGGAGGCAGGAGATGATTATATTACCTGCATATCTGATGTGTTTTGCGCGAGGCACTGCCTGCTAGCTCGTCGCCACGAGAGTCAGAGCTGCAGCTCATCGCTAAACAGCCGTATGCCAGCCGCTCAAGCGTTGAAGCAAGTTGTCTCCCCCAATTCCATGTCCAAGCGTTGCGTCGTGAGCGGTTTGCGCCATGGCTGAGCTACGACACGACGACAAGACGATTCCTACTCCCAAGTTCAATGATACGAGCGAGCGGCTGCTTCCTCGTCGTCCTCAACTGCTCATGGCTGAGGATCTTAGGGCCCAATTTGGATTTCGCCCGGGGCCCCAAATTTATAGAGACGTCTCGAGTTGACATATTTTTGTTTGAAAAAATATATGAGTACGCAGGATAAATACTTCTCTCTCTATTTTCTTCAACCTTATTTTTGAAAAGGTGTAAATAACAAACACAGATGCACATTGTACAGCAACAAATCCCATGTGTTGGCTAAAGTTGGCCTGGCACATGTCAATGGAGTCATAAACAAACGTTGTATTTCCCCAAGTGTATGGCGCTGGTATTGCTTTGGCTGTATCAGTCTTGCCCGTTGATGATTATTGATGGAATGGATGAGAGGTGAGCCAGAGATGAAGAAGATTAGTTGTGCACAGGGGACAGGTCGAATCACAGACATCCTGGAACGGAGAGCTCAGATGACATGGGCACACATGCGTGCGTACGTACGTCCAGCCGCTAGTGCGTGATGGACTGAAGTCCGTGTACCTCAGCAGCCGACATGGATTGCCCTCGCATCGTCGCGCATCAGCCACGGCGACGTTTGGTTCACCACACGCCGCGCTTCCCAGCTGGTTCGTTGAACCACCACGGCTGGCCTTAGCGCAGCCGCATCAAGCTCTGTGGTGACGACCTCACCCAATTATGGCTGCTCGCAGGCGACATTTTAGGCGTTCGTGCACCGCAGGTTCCCGATGTATCCCAAGCCTAATCGAACTATATGTACACAACAAGGCAACGGCTGAAACAACAATTTGTGTTTCATGTGGTGTTTATGTATGCATGGTCTTCCCATTTATATGTCCCACAACATTTCATCCCTCTTCTTCCCTGCTCGTAGGAACTCATCAATGTAAGTAGCTGGGAGCAACTGAATTGATTATTGTGCCTTAAAAATAAAATTTACCTCAAACGCTTTCTAGTAATTAATTTGGATTAATGTGAAATTAATGAGTGCCTTTTCAACTCACATCCTCCGCATACAATCGACAATAATTTTATTTCCTAGTTTGACTTCTAGTACTTAATTTAAGTGACAATAAGATTGTCTCGTGCGTACAACAAGTGATTAGAGTAACCTTCGATTCTTATGCGCTTTCGTCCTAGGACAAGATTGTCTCATGCATAGAGAACAATAGTGTATCTCTACGGTACGTCGAGCGCCAACACAAAGAACACAGTCACATATAAGAACACTAAAAATGAATACTCTTGCCATCGAGAACATCCAAGCTACAATGCTGCCAAACTGGAAGAAGGATCAACATACACTAGTGCATATCGAATTCCCGATGCCTCTAGTATAAAGCACACAAGCACAAACATACAAAAAACAAACTCACGAGGTACATGAATATAGCAGAGCGGCAATGGTTACTCTACTCACTTCAAATGCTCTTTCTAAGCCTCCCAACCAGTCTTACCGTTCCTTGCTTATTAACCAACTGACCCTGACGGAATGCATGACTCTCAATGGGCATTGCCATTCATGAGCAAAAGACTTGAACTTCACTGCTGGGTAGTGTGTACATGAAAGTGACTGGACACATTGCTACACTCAATTGCAGGTCATGTGTTACTGATGCCTCCCAAGCACACATCCAAGGAGCACCGATGATTCGGAAGCTTAGCTTGCATCTTCTCACTCGAGCTGCTCACAGGAGTCTGAATCCATGTTAGCTCTGTGGTTCAAGCAGCATGGTCTTGCTAGCATTATATACACACCTCTCTGTGCACCTTAATTTACTAGTACCTGAGCATGTGCTTTATATTTGACGTTGGATTTTGGCTTCTAGTGTAAAATTCAGAAATATAGAACCAACATGCATGCGCTGTATTATAGCTGGGCTTATGCCGCTTTTTACTAATAAGTAAAAGTTGGATTAATGTAAACCGAAAAATTTGAAAATGATTTGCCAACTGGTCAGTGAGATGCCAAAAGGATAAATATACACTGTGCTGCTAGGTTCATCTATCCACCATCACCGAGACTTCAGTACAGATCCCCTCGGCGCTACTATTAAGAGCCAGGATAGTAGGCTGTGGCAAACACTATTAAGGCACAGTGTACTACTGTCAATGTTCAAGACTAGTTGTTCTTCTCACCACAGTCCTATATATCAGATGCACTCTAGTAAATCTCTTTTCTCGGACATGAACGGACGATGCTGCACTCCAAATTGTCAAGTTAGGTCATGTTTTTTCAGATGATGGTCGCTATATCTAAAAATACATTATTTAGACGAATAAATTTATGGTCCCTAAAGAGAAGGTACTTCTCAGCACCTCATGTAATAAGGGGTACTAAAATTTACATAAAAATTGGTACCACTTTATAACTCTCAAATACCATAAATTTCTCTATTTAGAACAAAGAATGGTTGGTGCACTCTGTCGGATAGAAACATAATAGTTATATGCCCCCCCCTAAAATTTTAGTGTTGTTTGAACTTTGGATAGTATGTTTTTCTCTACTCCATTTATATTGTAAGATGTTTTAATTTTTTTTCTCTGTCAAACTTATAGTGTGACTAAGTTCATACAAAAACAGCTGTAGGATCAAAATATAAAAATCAAACCTAGGAATGATAGAAAAAACCTAAACAACTGTATCTTTTTCAGAATTAAAAGAACCTAAAAGATGGACTAACCAGTTGAATACAGTTGGATCGCCCTCCTGCCACTGTTTTGAACATCTACATCAAAATATATTTCAAAAGTACATATAAAACATTATTCTCAACTAAATGTTAATTTTTCTCTTCCACTTGTTGCACATCAAGGATCTTAACATCTTATTTATTTATACCTAAAAATCTACTCACAGAACTCTTATTCCCACTATAACTAAATCCTCATATGCTAAATCTAATTATAATTTCTGAAATCAACTTTTCCAAAAATATTCTTCTGACGTGACTCCACCAACATGACGACACATGTCCAGGTGCACCATACAAATCCGATGCATGAACACCTAATTTGTGGAGCTTTCTAGACGCCTCCTTGTGCCCAACCAATCACTCGGAATATTTGACCATTATGGATCTCGGCCTCCTTTCTGAGCTAGCATTGTCTCAGTCCTATCATTGATTGAGTTGACTCCAAAATTTCGATTTAATTCAATCTTATCGCATGCAATTTTGACTAAGCTAGAACTCCTCCTTAACTGTTGACTCAGTCCTTATTATTTAGTAAGATTGACGTCATATATATATATATATATATATGAATATACATGTATTAGAACCTTAACCAATAATAGATATTTTCAAAGACACGAATACAAATACACATAATTGGTTAAATTATTTGCCAAATCAATTGTTTATCACAAAAATATAATCATGACAATGATTGTAGCAATATCTATAATATTAAATTAGTTTTATAAAATATAACATTGAATATATTTTCATACTATATTTATTTTATATTAAAAATATTTTTATGTAAAATTGGTTAAACTTAACAAAGTTTAACTTAGAAAAAAAAGATAAAAACGTCTTGTGATATGAAATGGGGTGGATTTCTATATGGTGTTGCATATATATAATTACCATATGCACAGTACTGCTGGTACTATGGTCAGTCTGACAGTATACAGATAAGAAGTGCTTTGTTCTTTAATTTTCCTCACGGAAACAGCATAAGAATTGCTATCAGTTGGAAAATATGCCTAGCCTTAGGTTGGCCAGGGACCATATCGCCTTATATAATCGAGAACTTGTTCCAGCAAAACACATACAGATAGACCTTGCAAACAGGAAATTACACTAGATGATCTCTGCAAACATACTATGATCGCTTGACTTGCACAATAGAAATGATAGGCATTGGGACTCATGTGATGCCACCAATTGTGGTTCTTGCTGCATTGTATCACGAATGGTTTCATCAGTGAGGGCAGAATGGAAACTCCATGGCCATTACGATTTTCTAGATGGTGAGGTCGGATGTAAATTACTTTGTCGTTACCCGTTACGATGAGCAGCTTAGAAAGCTTTTTCTCCACATCACGTTTAGTTTCAGCCAGTTAGGAGATTACTGACAGCGAATTTCTAATCGATATTGACATGTTCACTGGGTTGTGAAAATTAACTTGTGGTTGAGGATTTCACGTGCGCATCTAGTCCTGCGTATCCCTAGATTACCCACTGATGCGATATTTTTCTATTTCCATGACCCCCACGACGACAAAAAAGTAATTCTCGGTGACTTAATCCAACATAGTGGATCGTTTGGCTTGAATAGAACAGAAAACTCTTCCAACTTCTAAGGCTCGAAATAAAAGGTAGTACTAGTACTTCAAGTTTGAAGGATTTAAATGAGCTAATAGTAGCAGCGTTAGTGGTGCAAACCACAAATCAGAGGGAGCACTAGTAGCCATATATACCATTTATGAACAAGTGGTGAAGCTAATATTTTCAACTAGTGAGTATAGACTAGAGTACCTCTATCTTTCTCTGGCTAAATCATCATATTTTGTCAACCACGATACGGTGTCCAAAACATATTTTGACTATAATTTCCTATTATAATATATATAAAAAAGTAAATATTTAATTTTATGAAAGTCCTTTCTATGTTGTACTGTCTTCAAAGTAAATATTTTAAAAATTATTAATTATTTAAATTTTAAAAGTTTGACTTTAACCTTTTTCCCAATGTCAGAAATTATGGAACCGAAGGTGTACTGGTTTTGCTCCGTCATCTAAAACCCACTCTCTATTAAGTTATTTCCTCGAAACAGATTTCTGTGTGCCAGATACTGCATTCATACCTGCATCCATTTAGTACTGTCTGCCGTGTGCACATTTTTGTTGATTTCAATTAATGAACCAGCAACATATATACAGATGCCAAAAAATTTCCCTCGTTGTGCAGCTAGTCATGGACTGGGACCCAATGCATCTTCCTTCATAAGGTGGGGCGTGGTATTGAAAACCGAAACTCATGAGAGCTTCACAAACAACTGATTGCCAAGTATATGTACAGATTTTATATACGCTCCTTCCACAATACTCTCTCTCCCTGTTATCAGAATATTCGACCCAAATATTCGACATGTTACTGTTATAAACTCGGTTGGGCTGAACCATTGTTGATCTCTCTCCCTGCTTCTTCTCCTACCATGCTCTCATCCTCTACCAGCATGTAGAACCTTCTAGAAGCTTGAGTTCCCATCCTTCTTCCAGTTATGTTTCCTCCCAAATATGTACTTGTGAGTTGTATACCATATTGTTGTCGAAGTTCGGTGAAGGAGGTGTCTAACAGTTGAAAATCATGGCAACTGCTCTGCTAAGGCTACGTTTCACCGGTAAGGCAAAATGGTATCTTCCAGAAGTATTCTCAATAATTGAAACCGAGTCTGCCGAAGGTTGCAATGCAATTTCTGTCCTACTAGACTACTGAGAGCTACAGTTGGTAAGAAATACTTGGGTAGGTTTAGTCGACCGCCATTGGGTATTGTTTTTCAACGAAATATGCTGGAAACTTTTAGACTGCAGTTAAAAATGCGGGAGAAACTACAGTTGGTTTCATAATTGCGTAAGTCCAACTTGAAGAGTCAAGCATTATATTGCCTTACAAACTTTCTTAAGTTCGGGAGAAATAAAAGTTATACAGAGCAATTAATTGCCTGAGATCTAGCACTAGGATTGTCTATGTAATGCACTACCACACTGTTAGAATTATTATCATAATTAATATTTTATAATAAACAAATAGCTTTATAAATGATTTAATTAATAAAAAATGGTTTAAAATATTAATGGTGTTGTGTGAGTATGTAACTAACGTGAGTTAGGTTGTAATATCTATAGCTAGAAACAACTGTCTTATCTGTTTGTGTGCAGATAATTTAAGATCAATTTTAATTAATGGTAATGACCGAAACTACGCTTAGGAAGGAGCAGAGAAGAGGTCTAGTTGTCAAGACGCTATGTGACAAAACTAGACTAAAGTTAGAAGGCTTTGTGGTCAATATCTATTAATGGTGGGACTAACACTAGGTTAAGAGGTAGCTGAGATCCATAATGGTAAAAAATGTCAAGTAATAAAGTTGAGCACACGGTGGTATATGGTGGGTAGATACCGTGTGGGAGGATTACGGATCATAAGTTGTGTGTATAAGAATTAAAAAAATAATAAATAAATTTAGAGTGAGATGAGGTTGAGTGGTATTAGGAATAGGAGTTCTACACCTAGTTGGTCTTGAAATTTAAATGTTTGACTCTAAGTAGAAGTAGGAGTTCTACTGCTACATAAAGATAGAGATTTTAGATAAAAATAGATGATAGGTTGAGACTCTATGAATATAACTTTTTAAAAAAATAGTGTTTTTCTAAAAAAATAGGGTTTAGTTTTGAGAAAGAGAAGTGATTTCTATGCATTTTGTAGACACATCTTAAAGCAATAAAGTTAATCTACTTTTAATAGTTTTATCGAGTTGTGTTCATTATTCGTAAGTAGTTAGATCAGCGGCAAGGTAACAAATGGACCAGCAGCATCAATGTGATCGAAGTGACGATAGCTTAACGATCGGACTAGCGATAGGTAGGCAATCAAAGTGGTGGTATACGATAGTGTATCATAACTTTATCTAGGTCAGAGGTTTCTTTTTATTTCACAAAAATATTTTGTTTTTGGTAATCCTACCATTCACCCCCTCTGATAGGCTTGATTCTTGTGTTTCAATCCTACAAATGGTGTTAAAGCATTGTTTCTCTATTTGATCTTTACCGATTTTGAAATTTAGCCATGGGTAACCGATTTTTGACCAAGCCGCATATTTTTTGATAGGGTTGATTTTTATACTAGTGTAAAAAGATAAAAACTTATATTATGTCTAAAGCTTATGATATTTGGCATAAAGTTTTGAAACCTTATACTATTTCTGATATTATTGTTGCTGTGAACAAAATAGAATTTAAAAATAATTGCAAAGCTTACGACATGATTTTAAGCGGTGTTTCTTGCTTAGATATTGATCATATTTTTTATCTTAAAACTGTGCATAAGATGTCATAGGCATTACGTGAGTTTCACGAAGGATGTTCTAACAGGACATTAGTAGAGATGTTTTTAAAAAAGATTATGTAAAATTTAAGATGTGCTCGCGCCGGAACGTGCGAACACACCAAGGCCTAGGAGATCTATTTCGCTCCACTACCGGTCATTTAGTTTTGAGGTTAAATGGCGTGCGCTCTCGATCGTCTTTTGGCTTCGCTAATTGGTTCAAGAGCGCATCGAGGTTCTTGGGTTTGTTGTCCCCTCGTCAGGATGATGAAGATGCGGGTGTGCCAGTCAATTTGACCCTGCAATTGATAAGGATATAAAGAGAATGGGTCAGTCGAACGATGAGTCGATACAAACCCTTGCTATCGACTAGATGCCGATAGGGTTGAGATAGTCATCGGCTATGTCCGACGTGCTTGTGCTATTGACTAGTTGCTGATAGAGACTAGAACACTCTTTCATATGCTAGGAAGCTGATGCAGGCATAAATAAATAATCAAGGAATAAGAACCTATCGGCTGCAAAGCCGATAGTGCTCTAAATAGGATGGTCAATAAGTATATATGTGGAATCCTCCTTTCGGCTGATTGCCAATGAAGGCTTAAATGCTCGTTCATCGGCTCGATGAAGGCATATATAGATTGATAAGGAATAATATAAAAGATTAATTGGTCGTAAAACCGATGGTGCTCCGAGTATAATGTGAGATGAATAAGAAAGAGCAAAACCCAATCCTCTGAAAGTATGAGACCTAGTGACCACCGTGACAGTACTGTTAGAGTCAGTCTCGATAGATCAGACCAAACTAAGATAGTATGAGACTGAGGCTAATAACAACAAGACGATGAATGCTAGATCAAACGTGCAGGCAGAAGGAAAGGGTGAACCTATCTGTTAGCTGAGCCGATGAGAGAAGAACTCTGAAGATGTGTCTGTATCGACTAAGAGATCGATACACTGGGCGTGAGATTCAAGAGATGTCACTAAAGATGTATGTGTATCGGTTAAGGAACCAATACACTAGGCATGATGCTCGATATGTGGACAACTCATCGGCTAGCTACTTTGATGAAATGCTGAGTAAAAACCCATTGGCTTAGAGCTCAATCTACTATCAGCAATCTACTAGGTCAAACATAACCGATGCAGCACGAGACTAATGATGATAAAAGGAGCTTAATAAGCCGATAGATCACATGTGAACGTGATGTGGTATATAAGATTGGATTAAGAGGTTGAACCTAACCAATACAGCCTTAAATAGAGTGAATATACTAGGATAATAGTGGGACTTACCTATTCGCTGGAGTTTGGAACTAACCGATGCAGCCCCGCATCGAGAGCTAGAACCTATCGATAAAAAACCTAAGGTGGCGATGTGCTAAAGATGTATTTGATCCGAAGATAATTTACAAGCTTTTAGTAGGTCTATATTTATACCCTGGGATTACGAGAGTCTGACACGGTTACAACAACCATCAGACGTTATCTCCTAAAAAATAAAAATAAAATATCTCTAAGGAAGTTAACAAAACTAACTAAATCTACCTATCTTTCCAAGATATCTCCTATATAGATAAAATACTCTGTGGTGGCTTTCATGGCTTCTCCTTAGATTTGGTCCCACCTAGATAGTCTTCTATTTTTAACTAAACCAAATCCTTTGTTGATCCGTTTAATCGACTCTTTCCCTATATCAATCGAACTCTTCTCACTAAGCCAATCGACTCTCCAATCTATCCACGGGGCTTACCAATTTTTTGTGCAAACAAGATAAAACAAGAAGAAGCTTTTGATGAGTATTCTACCCGCTTTAACAAAGTTTTGAGCAATCTTTATTATGTTGATGATTCTTTTGATGTTAACTATTCAAAATTTGAAGTTGCTCGACATCTTTTGAATGGTCTTGACATGTTGATTTGGGAGATGAAAACTATATCAATTCAAGAATCAGTTAAAATGACAACTTTAAATTTTAATTCTCTTTATACCAAGCTTAACACACATGAGATGAATATTCTTACTCGTGAGATAGACTCTAAATCTACTGTTTTGGTGTCTTCTTCTAGTTCATCAATTGATGCTTCTTTGTCATCGTCATTTGCTGTTTTTAATGCCATGTCCGATAACCAACTTAAGAAAATATTTGAGGAGGACTTGGTTTTGCTTTCTAATAGAATTTACACTGTGAGAAACAGGTGGCCCCGTTCGGTGCTTTTAGTGTGGTGAGTTGAATCATATTCATTTTAATTGTTCTAGCTTCAATAAGTCAATCAAATAAGAGAAATAAGACAAGAAGGATAAGAAGCAAGATAAAAGGAAGAGCCACAAGCAAAATCTTATACGTCAACTACTAGAAACTTTTGAACGTGGTAAAGTGTTGGAGATTGAAGAAGGAGAGAGCATTGGCAAAGCTAAGCATTTAGCAGGTTTAGCTCTCATGGATTTTGGTAGATCTAACTTCGATATGGATAAATCTAATAGTAATATTAAAAAAGTTAATCTTAGTTATGATGAATTAGAACAAGTTGTTTTTCAACTTGCTAAGAAACTTTATATATATATATAACTTAAAAGTCATGATCACACTATTGAGATTTTAAATGCTAAAGTTACTAGATTAAAATCTTTGATTCCTGATGATGATTCTTGCAAATCTTGTGAAGTTTTACCTTTTGAAATTTCTGCTTTGCAAGATATTAATACTAATAATTGTTTGAGATTGGAATCTAATATTTATAAAAAAAACAAAAGACTTGAGTTTTCTTTTGCTCTTGGATTTGTTTTCTACACTCATATTGCTCATGAGTTGTTTTTATCCAAAAAGTTTTTGAAAAAACTATCCAGTTACCTTTTGTGCAAGTTTGATGTTTAATCTTGAGTGTTAAAAGGTTAAAATAACAAATAGGTGTTTTGGTTTCTAAAAATTGCTCAACATATTTTTCTAATGAGATGAAGTTGAAAAATGTTTTAGGTCATGTTGAGTATACCGAAGATATTGTAAAAAACCATGAGGTATTTTCTTATTGAATTTGTCTTAAGCAAAAAAGAGTTTTGATTGATTGCAAAAAATATGCCTATTTGACAAAAGAAGTTTCTTACTTGAAAAGTTCTTTGCAAAGATTTTCAAATGGTAGAAAGAAACCTCATATGATTTTGGATCAATCAAAAGTGAGCACACACACTAGAGGCATAGATTTTGATGCATATGCCAATTTTACATCTCATCAGCCGGATGTTTTGAATACATCTAAAATGGGTGAGATTTTAACAAAACCCAAACAAAAGAAAATAATTTATAAATCTACTGGTATTTCGAAAAACCTTTCAACAATTTGTGCAAATACTTATTCTTTATCTTCAAAAGGAACAACATGTGTAAGTTATAATTACACCCATTTTTATAAGGATGGACATTTGATTTAGTTTTGCTTTCGACTTGTAAGAAAATAGAAAAAAGGACAAAGAATGTGAGCTTGCAAGGTTGAGATGGCAAATACCACACTTTTCTTCTGGTAGCCTGGTCAAACTGAAGGCTAGAGAGCAGTTAGACCGCAAGCCAAGGATGGTCACACTGTAGGAGTCCTAGCGGTCTGACCAATAGGCAGATTTGGTCAAACTAGTGGTGAAGTCATGGTCATACCAATGCCTAGTCAAATCACGAGGATAATGGCTGTTAGATCGGTCTTCAGCAATTGTGATGTAACAATTAAACCAACCTTTTATGAAATATTGAAGTAAGATTTAAGATAAGTCTAATTCTAATTTTATTCATACATATGTACCTGCTGGTTCTGACTCAGTATTAGATTTCTAAATTTCTTATTTATAACCCCAACACGGAGGTCTCAGCATCATTTTGTTTGTAGTTCTTTTAGTAGCACACTCTCCAAGTGTATAATATGGAGACAATGATTGCTTTGAAGGTAAGAACAATTTACTCTCGAATTGATGTACTGCAAGTGGATTTATGTCAGTTCTCAAGAATCTTGGTGATAACATTGGCAATAGTGGTCTTTTTCAAAATTTTTGATTCTTCTTGTGTTGCTACTTTTGAGGATAATTGGAGGTTGATTTGAAGGGAATTTTATGCTTTTCATTGCATTCATATTATTTTTCATGCATTACTCTTAATCCAAATATAAATTTTAAAAAATAAGAGCTTTCCTCTAGTATATTTTTTACTAGTTAGCAATATAAATGATGTTTATTGATCTCTAGTATAGTTTGTATGTGTTTTAGTCTTTCTATAAATTCAATTTACTTGTATTTTCTTTGTCAGAGGTAAAAAATGCATATTGAATCCTTAAAAATAGTTTTTATAACAAGGACGTATCCCCAGTAAGAAAAATAATGAATACTAAATCCTTAGAAACAATTTTCTTGGTAAGGACGTATCCACGGTGAGAAAAATAATGCATACAAAATCCTTGAGAACAGTAATCATGACAATGACGTATCTGATGTATTTGAGAGTGTTTATGATGAACAATTGTCTTTGCAAATGATTTAATCAATAAAAATTGGTTTAGAAATTTCTGTGGTATTGTGTGAGTGTGTAACTAACGTGGATCATGTTGCAATATCTGTGTTTAGAAACAGTTGCCTTATCTAATTGTGTATAGATGACTTGAGCTCAATCTTACTCAATGATGATGACCAGGACCATGCTTATGCAGGAGAGAAGGTCTGGCACGGTTGGAATGTCATATGATAAGGTTATACTAGAGTCAGAAGGCCTTGGAACCAACATCTGTCAACGGTGAGACTGTGACTAGGTTCAAGCGAGCTGAGGTCTAGAACGATAATGCTAGACAATAAAGTTGAGCATAAGGTGACATATAGTGTATGGATATCATGTGGGAGGATTTCATAATGGCTTCACAAGTTGTATATAAGTATTGGAGAAATAATGCATAAATTTAGAATAGACTAAGAAGAAAGAGAAAAATTAAATTAAGAAATTATAAAATGTTTGAAATATAAGAGGTTGAGTCATATTAGGAATAGCAGTATACATAGTCTTAAAATTTGAGTGTTTGATTGTAAGTAGGATTAGAAATCCTACTTCTTCTCGAACTTAAAGATGGAGATTTTGAATAAAAATAGATATGGGGTTGAGGACTTATGAATATAAGTTTTGTAAAAAATAAGCATGTGTTTAGTCTTTCAGAAAAATGTTTTATATGTGCTTTGTAAATACGTCTTGATACAATTAAGCTAATTTACTTTTCAATAGTTTCATCGAGTTGTGTTCTTATTTATAAGTGGCAATACGGTGGACAGACCGACAGCATCAAGATGGTCATAGTGCCAATAGCACAGTGATTGAACTAGCGATATGTAGGCAATTAGATTGATGTATAGGATAGTATATTGTAACTTTATTTAAATCAAATGTTTGTTTTTATTTCATTAAAAAGATTTGTTTTGATAATGTTAACATTCAAACCCCTCTAATAAACTTTTCTTCCATTTTTCGATTCTACACGCTCCACTCTACTTAGTCTACTATACGCGGAATCTTCATAGTTTTGCCTTCATTCACAAGAACACAGCTCCTCGGAGAACAACCTGGTGAACTGAAATGAAAAATTATTTTTGGAGAGTCGAACTAAACTCCATCAAGACACATTTTATTACACCACTACACTGTCCCCGAAAAAAAACCTACCACTACACAGGCTGCTTTTCAGTTCTGCATCTCGATGGACTAGCGTTTTTGTTAACGCCAAAATTTAGTAAGCTTAGAGAAAGATTGAAAAAATGATCGATTTAGTAAAGAAGAATCCAATTGCTACAGAAAAAAGCCGATCGAAGAAAGCAAGAAAGGATTCGGTCCAATTATAGAAGACTATTCAAATGAAGTCGAGTCTAAGGAGAGCCATGTAACTCACGATAAGATAATTTATTTATGTAAATTGTATCTTATAATAGAAAGGTTTAGTTAGTTTAGTTAACTTTCTTAGATATATTTTTCTTCTATATTTTTTAGGAAATAGCATCCGATGCATATTGTAGCTTCGTTGGACTTTGTAATGCCATGGTATAAATATATACCCCCTGTAAGCCTATAAGATATCGATCAATCAATCAGTTAATATAATTTTGGTGTATCGCCACACTAGCTTGTCTACGATTTTACCGGCAGGCTCTCGACGTGGGGCTGCATCGGATAAGTTTGATCTCCGGCGAAGGAGTAAGTCTCGTCACTATTCTGATATATTTTGCTCTGTCTAAGGTTGCATTGGTTAGATTCGATCTCTTAGTCAAATCGAGTGTACCGCATCATATCCGTACGAGATCTATCGATTTACCAAGCTCTCTCTATTGCCATCGATCCCGTGCTGCATTGGTTAGATTCAACCTACGAGGTTGCCGACAGTAGGGTTGAGCCATAGGCCTATAGGTTTCTGCCTGGCATTTCATCGGAGTGCTTAGCCAACGAGCTATCTATACCTTAGCAACACGCCCAACGTATTAGCTCCTCAGCCGATACGCACCCGTCTTTAGAGACTTCCATCGGACGTCATACCTAGTGCATCGATGCACGTATATCTTCAGAGAGGTCCTCTCATCAACTCAGCTAGCCGATAGGTTCTTTCCATCCCTCCTTCAGCATGACCGATCTAGTGTCCGCTTTGTCATTGTAGTTAGCCTCGGTCTCACACTTTCTTAGTTAGGTCTTATCCTCAAGATCGGTGCTAGCAGTGTCACCATGGTGGGCGACAAGTCTCGTGCTGTGGGAGGATTGGGCACCGCTCCTTGTTCATCGCCCACCATATCCGGAGCGGCATCAGTTTTGCAACCGGTGTGTCTTTTACCCGATTCCTTGTGGCCCAATCAGGCATACCGTATCATGTCCGCTCAAGGCTCACCGGCGTGTCGGGCTCCCTCCTCTATCAATGGTTTCGTGCTACATCGGTTAGGTTCAACCTACGAGATCAGTGACGTTGGTTCGATCTGACACCCCGGCGAATCTTCGTGCGACGTCTCATCAGAGTGAGTAGCCGATCCTCACCGTAGGCCTTACATCCGTCTCGCGCATCATCCAACGATCCATCTGCTAGAGATCGATCCGGACGTGTCGAACGCCTCCTGGTACTATTTCGGTTTGGTTCGATCCTCTAGGGCTCGCGTCTAACGTGGCCGGCGTTGAGATCTACCGAGTCTCGTTCCCTATCGGCTCGAGCGGCCGATGGGATTAGGTGTAGGCCTGCATTGACCGTTCGGTTGTTAGGTAGCCGATGACCTCCTCTTTTCCTCCTTCGTCGTCATGTTCGGTCTGGTCTCCATTGTCTCCATGTCGTTAGTCCCCGGCCTCATACTGTCTTGGTTCAGTCTGATCTATCGAGGCTAGTCCTAACGGCGCCGTTACCTCGATCGCTGGCCCACGAGACTTAGCGGGGAATCGGGCTCCGCTCCGCGCTTCAGATGCTACGGAGCGTCATCGACTCTTTGGCCGATAAGTGGCCATCTCTCCCTGGTCAGACCTCCGCTCGGCCTGGTTGGACCCTCCCCACGAGGTTTGGCGACGAGCAGAGATATACTATAAGTTTTTTTAAGTGTAGAATTTGCAATATCTTTTGGTATCTTAACACTTAGTGGTATCAGGAAGTACCAAAATTTGTTCTATAAAATATAGCACTTTTTATAACATTGTAAGGAGCGTATGATTTTTTTTCTCAGATATGCCTACAATAATTGTGCCGTAAATTGAGGAAGCATCATTAGTGTGGTTGGATGCATAATTCTACCTACTAGAATAAAATCCAAGTGTACATAAAGATTGTATCTATATTAGTTGATACAGTAGAGACAGAAGTAACTTAACCGAAAACACAGTATAGTGTGAATTTCATTTCCTCTAGAGATATTGATGAGTAGTACAGTGATTAATTAGCTCTAAATACCTATACCTCGTAAAAAATTCCCAACTGTAAGAACCTCAAAACTGTTGTTCTCTTTTCTTTTTTAATTCCTAGAAATTGAAGAGAGACATTTAATTTACCGCCGGCAGGTGCAATTAATACAGTATTAGCATATCGAGCTGACATTTGCACTCATTTCAGGACGTGGTGGTGTCCAGCCAATGAAATATACTTCTCTCCTTTCTTGCCCTTCATTTTTGTAAGGGTAAATACCTAACGCAACTGCACACTGACTAGCAATTTGGATTTTAACCTAGCATGCCAATGTAACCATATAAACATTTTACGTCATAACATTAGGACCTCTAGACCTAACGAAAGTTGAGCAAACATTATAACGCACGTAAGAAGTACATATGGACATACCCTTACAAGCTTATTATTCAATTCAAATACCTAATGGTACAAATCCAACAGGGACAACGCACTCAATGGGTGCACACAAGCAACTATTGATGCCAACGATCATTCGAGTTTGGTACACATGTATGTGGACAGCAAGATATTGGTGATGATTGCAGCCGCCCTGACCTATCTATATATGTGCTTGGCCTATCGGCTGCGCGGATGATATCCACATTTGTGCACCATAGATTCCTATTGAATCCCAAACCCTAATCAAGCTATGAATGGAACAACAAGAGTGGTATGTGTTAGATGCGTGGTCTTCCTATTTGTAAGTCCCACACCCTTTGATCCCTCTGTCTACATATAAATCGATATATATGGTTTTATGACTATGTCTATCCACAAAATTTGTATGGCGCTCACCACGCACGTACTGAGCTGTTCATTCAATGGCGAACCTACTCTCAGGAAAAATGACGAGATCACATAATTGATTGGCACCGTCCTCGGATAAATTAATATGAATAATTCTAGCCGTAAATGTCATTGAATTTTTTATCTGCTGGCCATTTCATGAATTAAATTGTTGATCGCAATGTATAAAAATCAGATCAATATTTCATAAATAAAATTTGTCCCTCATATTTTCAGAAAAACAAAGAGCTTAGTGTATGGTTTGTTGAGGTATTTACGATATACATGTAAGTGTAAATCCGCAAGTATATATACAACTCTCTGTCAATACCTATAGAGCTCCGAAAAAATCTCCACGGTTTCAATCTCTAAAGGAACCAGATCTTGCATTCCAGTGTTTTAAAATTTTATTGGATTGTAAAGAGCGTGATATTCTATTGCTGTGTTTTTTATGTTTCTGTGTTCATACAATCGTGTGTTCCAAAGGAGCCTTAGACGTTAGTAAAGGTTGAACAAAACATTATAATGCACGCTATGATGTTTGCTATCATTTTTAATACATATTTTTATTACCTAAACGAACACGTAATACAAGGTTATGATTATTTTCCTCATGGAATACTAGTAAAACTCAATAATTTTCTACAGAGCATAAATTTCACTCAGCAAAATGATGAATGGTGCTACATGCTACATATGGAGTAGTAATTTGTATAGATCTAAGAGAGTATATGATCTCCACTTTCCACACATTCAACCGGAAAGGCCTCTGTTGCTAATTTGGAAGAGTAAACACAGGATGAAATTGAAAGTTCATCTATGGTTGTTATTAAATAATAGGCTAAACACTAGAGATATGTTGCAAAGTAGACATTATACAGTTCAGAATGGCCAAAATTGTGTATTATGCACTGATGGTGTTAGAGAGGATCTCATGCATCTGTTCTTTAGATGTACTTTTCCGAAGAGGAGATACCTAGGGATACCGTGGTATACTCTGATGGATTTCATGAGCATGGTCCAGGAGGCAAGAAAAAGATTTCGGTTTCATTATTTTCATGGAGTTTATGGTGTAGAAGGAATGATCTAGTTTTAATGTCAACCCAACATTCATGTCATGGAAATGCCACTTTGAGGACTTTGCTCGGCATGTACGTAGACCTAAAGAAACAGAAAAACCAGCATGGACATCATGGGCGGACAACGATGCATAGAAGCATTTGTTCTTTTTTTTGTGCCTATACATTATAAATATTTCTTTTTTAATAGAAAATATAGAGAAGCCTCTCCTGCTGTTTTCGGGTAAAAAAAATATCAGTTATCCCATAAATGAGGTGAGTCAAAGAGACAGTGCACAGCACTGTGTACACACCATGGATAGAACCGAATCACACAAATCCAACAGGGGCAGCCCACTCAACATGCAAATATGCAAACTAATCCTGCGGACAATTATCCAAGGCTGGTACGCATGTAGGTGGACGACGGTGATCATCGCAGCTGCGACGACCAAACTGTGTAGCTTATCAGCCGGCGTAGATGGTCCTGCCCATCTATCGGCCCACCGGAAGACCCGGCGTTGGTGCATTGCTAGCTGGCTAGGCTGGCGTTGGCGAGGACACAGCAGGTTGTCTTAGATATGTGGTGTTCTTGTTTTTAATTTACAAATTCATCTCAGGACTAATCGAAGCTATGAGTTGAAATGACAAGAGTGGTATGTGTTAAGTGTTAGATGTGTGGTCTTCCTATTTATAATTCCCACAGCGTTTCATCTTTCTGCCTACATATAGACAAGTATCCACAGACAACGTATGACTTACCATGCACCAGTTGAGCTGTTCATGTTTATATACACTACGTCGGAGCATGCTAGTTGTGACAGGTATAAACCCACACCTATGTCGGATTTAGTCCTTGTCATAGATAAATGGTCACCGATGATTATGTTATCTCTTATGGGTGTAGGACCGTCAAAAACAATGTTATTTCTGATGTGCGTCGAAGAAAAAACCTATCAGAGGTATTGTTAGCTTTGATGAGCCGGTATATCTGCTCGTCAGAGTTGAGTTACTCACCTTTGACAGGCTGATTTTACACTCGTCACAGGTAATATCCTTTGTCGGATTTTTTTTATAGCCCATCACTGGTATGGGTTACGTGTGATGGCTTCAGCCGATTGGTGGGTTTAAATCAGATGATGGATGAGTTTAAGTAATTTATGATGTTGAGGCAGGTCAACATGACGACATCCATCAAGATGAGGGTCATTAGCCCATGACCGAACATAAAGGTATTGAGGGCATCCAACCAGAAGTAAAAGGCCAATGTAAGCAGAGGCTAAGGAGAGATTAATACAATAGCCAATTTTCAACTCCTCTCAGATCGTTCTTTTGGAGGCTGATACCCTAAGGTATCAATTCCTTCATCTGAAAAGTCTACTGGGTCAAGATCTAAAGTTGTTAATCCGATCACCGATTGACATGAACGAGGTTAATGAAATCTGTTGGATCCTCACTACCCATAGAGCCGAGATAAAAGAAACCTGGGCGATCAGCAACAGGAACTATGATCTGCCTCTTAAGGCTCTACAGTAAACAAGAACCCGACAAAAAATAGGTGAAGAGATAGGATAGATTAAATCTATCTAGATTGTGAAGCAGAGGAGTGAATAAAAGGTTATCTCAGGGACTATGGTTGTTAACGCCATCATGCAAGGAAGAAATGGAAGAAGATCGGTGACTCACGGTGATTCGCCTTCATTCGTCGGAGCTCGTTGAAATTTTAGGGGCTCTGGTGATGAGAAGGCATGAAGAAGAAGGACAAAAGGACAGAATGCTTTATAGAGATATGATGACCTAGCGGAAATCTAAGCTGATTAGGTGTTGTTTGCTAGCTGTAATAGACCGCCTCGGTTTGCAAAGAATTCCAATAGCTCAGAATTTCAAAGTCTGTTAACAAGCTCCGAAATTAGGAGGCATGTGTTAACATCAAATTTTGGTCAACCTATAAACAGGATCGGTCGATGAATGGAGGACTGATTGGCTCATGGAAGGAAGTTGATTGATATAGTGAGAGAGCCGATCGAACGGGTTGAGAATAGATTCAATCTAGTCAAAGACAAAAGGTTATCTAGATGGGACCGAGTCTATGGAGGAGCCATGGGAATCATGGCAGGGTGTTTTATCTATATGAAATATGTCATGTAATCTATACAAGCTTAATTGGCTTTGTAAACTTTTTAGAGTTTAGTTTCCTTATGTATTTAGGAAATAATGTTCGGGTGTTGTCCATAATCGCGTCAGACTTTTTTAATTCCAGGGTATAAATATAGACCCCTAAAACCTATCAAGGAATCGAATCAGATCATACATCAAAACAACTCTCAGTGCATCACTACCCTATCTCATATACGTTTACTCTGGTGGGTTCTAGCTCTTGATGCAGGGTTGCATCGGTCAGGTCCGATCTCCGGTGAAGGGGTAAGTTCCACCGCTATCCTGATCCTTTCGTTCTATCCAAGACAGTATTGGTTAGGTCCGACCTCTTAGTCTAATCAGACATACCGCATCATGTTTGCATGAGGCCTATCGGTTCATCGGTCTCCCTCCGCCATCCTTAGCTTCATGCTGTATCGATTAGGTCCAACCTACAAGATCGGTAGCGGTGGATCGAGCCGTTGGTCCGACGGGTTCTCATGCGATGTTTCATCAGAGTGAGTAGCCGATGAATTATCCTTATCTCGCACTTCAGACCTAGAGTATCGGCTGTTTGGCTAATAACATATTTATATACATATATGTCTTATATCCTTAACAATTAATCCGCTAGCAATTGATCTAGTCTCATTGGATTTGGCTTGATATTGTCTCGGTTAGGTCCGATCTATTAGGTTCATGTTCAATAGGGCTGACATCGGGATCTAGCGGGTTTCGTTCTCTATTGGCTCAGATAGCTGATGAGATTAGATATAGGCATTTGTCGAACATTAGATAAATAAGCAACCGATAGCCTTGCCTCATCTGTTACGTCATTACGTTTGATTTAGCCTCCGTTGTCTATGTGCCATTAGCCTCGGCCTCTTACTATCTCGGTTTAGTCCGATCTATCAAGCCTGACTCTAATAGTGCCATCACGGTGGTCGTTGGTACTCATGACTTCAGGGGGATTCGAGTCCTACTCCTTGCTTTCGTTGCTTACACTGTTCGAAATGTCATTTATTACCTACGCCTTCATCGGCTTTTTAGCCGATGCTCGAGTGCTACCTTTCTATCTGCAACCAACCGATTGGGTGAGCTGTATCGGTCCATCGATCAATTGGCTCATAGATCTCATCATCTATATCTCCTTGTCAATTATAGGGTCAAATTAATTGGCACACCCTTAAATCTCAAAGACTAAAAACCTGCTCTAGAGATAAGCAAAACTCTCAGGCCTTCGCGTGACCAAGGCGTCATCTTCCCCGATCAGACCTCCGTCGGCTCGTCATGACTTTGCCTAGTCCGATTGGCCCCCGTGAGATTTGTTGCACGACAGAAGTTTATCTCACTTTAGTCAAAATCTTAGACCTATTTGGATGTTGTCGGTCAAATCGTATTCCTGCCACTGGTCTAACCACAGTACCCTTGCTAGTCCGACCATCAAGCTTTCCGGTCTGATCGCTCTCATACCTACAGTCAGACCGGAACTATTCACTAGTCAGACTGTTCACCTATCTGACCAACACTATACACATTGATTGATATTGTTCATCGACTTTGTAAATTCAATTAAACATAACCTTTTTACTTTAATCTCAATAAAACACATCATGCCAATTATTTATCATATAATCTAAATCATCACCATGATTTCACAAACTTCCATTTGATGAATGCATTGGCAACAATTCAAAAATGCATATTTATGTGTCTGAAAAGCAAAAACAAAATCAAAAATAAAAAAACTCTCCCGTTGGTAAAAGAAAAGAATTTATTCATGTTTTTTATTCTTTGACAATAAAACATAAAATGCACATTTGGCAAAGACTGTCTTTCTTCTAGTGACCAGATCAGACCAGAAGACAGAAGGCAGTCAAACCACAAGCCATAGGCGGTCAGACTGCAGGCATCCTAGCTGTCCAAACGGTAGCCATGTCAAGTTGGACCGGCGGTGAGGTCATGATCAGATTAGCACCCGATTAGACCGTGGGGACAACGACGATCAGACCAGCCTTGGACAATTGTAATGCAACAATCAGACTGATCTTTTATGAAACATCAAGATAAGTTTTCAGATAAGTCTTATTCTAATTTTGTTCATACATATAAGTGTATCAGTATTGGATTTCTAAATTTCTTATTTTTAATTCTAACACAGAGGTCTCGACAACTTTTTGTTTGTAGGTCTTCGGTGGCATCCTCCCCATGTGCATAAATATAGAGACAATTATTGTTTTAAAGGTAACATCGATTTACTCTTGAATTTGTGTATTATTTTCTATTATCTCCTTTGTTAGCTTTTCATACTAATTATGAAAGTAGTAGATTTGATATGCGCTACAAGTATATTTATGTCAATTGTTAACAATTTTGGTGATATCATTGATAATTGGTTGTTTTTTAAAAAAAATCTTTGGTTATTCTTGTTTTGCTACTTTTTGGGAGAATTGGAGAGTAATTTGAGGGAAAGTTTATGCTTTTCATTGCATTCATATTTATATTAATATAATGCTCTTAATCTAAAAATAAATAAATAAATAAGAGGAAATAAAAGCTTTAATTTTTACCTCTAATATATTATTATACTGGTTAGCAATATAAGTGAGGTTTATTGATCTTGTATATGTTTTAGTCTTTATATGAACCTTTTCACTTACTTTTAAGTGATATGATGCATGACATATAATTTATTTAATTGAATTAAAGAAATATGTAATGTTGAAAATAGTGCTAGTTTAAATAATTTATACTTGCTTATATGTTTGTTTGAGTTTTTTATTTCTCAAATGCAATGTCTCAAGTTTAAATAAAATTAATTTGCTTGTATTTACTTTATGAGAGGTAAAAATTGATATCAAATGCTTGGAAATAGTATTCACGACAAGGATATATGTATAGTGAGAAAAATAATGAGTATTGAATCCTGAGAAACATTAATCGTACTCGATATAATTTGAGAGTTTTCTTTTATGTGTATAATATCAAAGTTTAAAGTGAGCAAAACCCACCGTTTATTGAAAGTTCTCAATTTTTACAAAAGAGCAACTAAATTTGAGAAAGTGTGTTTAATTCAACTTGCTTATATGTAGGTATTTTGTTCAGCCTTTACACTAGCGGATGCATTGCATTATAAATTATTAAAATCATAAATCTTTAATATTGATTTGATCTTGATTGATGCATATTTGGACTTTAGACCATGCTTGTTTTTTATCTTGCAAAACATGTCCTTGCATTGTTTTCATATGCTTTAAAACTCCTTAAAAATAAAATTTTGTTTACTAAAAAATAATTATTATAAAATCATGGCATTTGGAAATTAATTGGTTCTTTATTTTCTCTTTTGTATCCTTGATGAAATCATTCTTAAAGGGAGAAATATATATATAATACATAGTTGAAGAAAAGGGGAGAAATTTGATTTTTTTTTTTATTAATCAACAAAAGTTTTCACAATTTTGATCGATTCAATTTTGTGTTTTATTGTAAAAAATGAAAAAAGGGAAATTCTTTTCTTTTACTAAGGTGATAGTTTTTTATTTTCAATTTTGTTTTTCTTTTCAACACACACAAATATGCATATTAGAAATATTGCCAATGTATTTATCAATGGGGAGATTATAAAAACATGGTGATTTAGATTGCATGATGAATAATTAGCAAAATGTATTTTATTGAAATTAAAGTAAAAGATTGTAGTTGAATTGAATTTGTAAAATTGGTGAATAGTATCAATCAACTATGAACAGTATTGATCAGATCATGCCAGTTAGACTAGTAAACAGTTTTGGTCCAACCATAGGCATAAGAGCAGTTAGACCGAGAAACCTAACAGTCATACTAGCGAAATCAAAAAAAGAGAGAGAGTCAGTTTCGAGTTGATTATTTGATGTTTATTTTATGTTTATAACTTCTAGATTCTTTCTATATATGAGATATTATGTCATGTGCTATGAGTCAAGTTAGATGAGAAATTGTGCTCAGATATGATTTCTTTAATTGTTCATATGTAGGTGTTGCTTGAGGACTTGGGAGTATTGCCGGTGATGGATTGGAACTATGCTTGAGAGAAGTTGAGGCCCAAACGGTCAAAGAAATCATATGAGATACTAAGGCTCGAGAACAATGCACGTAGAGATGAAACTTTCATATATCATACAAGAGGAATTATGTGCATATGAAAAGCAGAGTCAAATTTAGAAAGATTAGAGTTTGTATTTGGTATAGATGAATTGGATAACTGTATAAAAGAGTATCCTATAGGATTAGGAGTGTAGTCCTAGTAGGATTTAGAGTCTTTTATATAGTCACTAAACAAAGAGATGGTCTAGATCTTAAAGTATTGATTTTAGATGAGAGAAAAATTAAGATTTAGACTTTGTGAGTTTAGTCGAAAGTTAAGACAGAAGTACTTTGTATGTATTTTATAAATATATCTTTATGAAATAAAGTTGATATACTTTTAAGAGTTTTGTAGGCTTTCAATATATTCATCGATATTGTTTTTCTTTGTTAGGTGGTTGGACCGGCTAGATAGAAGTGGTCGAACCAACGACAGTGTAGTGGTCGAACCGATGGCAAAGCAACAATCGGACCAGAAGATGTATTGGGTTGGACTGGTGGCAAAAACCCAGTCAAATCGGTGACATCCAGAGAGGTCTGAGATTTTGACTAAAATAAGATAAACTTCGCCTATTAAAAATAACTTTTAATTCCGCTAAAAGTTCAAATAAATATTTGATCCATGGCACATATGAAAGACGACCGGCTTATAGCTGAAAGGGTGAAGATTGAGGTGTTTACCTTCATAGATAATATACTATACTACCCACCTGTTAACGCCAAAATTTGGAAAGCCTAGAGAAATATTGGAAAAAAGATTGGCTGAAGTAAAGAAGAGTCCGATTGCTATAGGGAGAAAGCCAATCGGATGAAATAAGAAGAGATTCAGTCTAAGAATAGAAGGTTATCCAGATGAGACTGAGTTTGAGGAGGAGCCATGAAACTCACAGCAGGGTATTATATCTATATAAATCGTATCTTATAGATATAAAGGTTTAGTTAATTTAGTTAACTTCTTTAGAGATATTTTCCTTTATCTATGTTAGGAGATAACGTCCGATGGTTGTTGTAAACACGTTGTAAACCCAGGGTACCCTAAAAACATGTAAAAGAATAATCCTTCGATCAATACAATTTTCGGCACATCGTCATCCTAGTTTCTCTATGTTTTTATCGGCGGGGTCTGGCTCTCGACGTGAGGCTACATCGGCTAAGCTCGATCTCCGACGAATGGGTAAGTCCCGCTAATATCTCGGTATGTCTCGCTCTGTCTAAGGCTATATCGGTTAGGTTTAACCTATAAGGTTGCCGACGGTAGATTAAGCTATAGACCTGTAGGTCTCTGTACGGCGTTTCATCGGAGTTTTAACCGATGAGTTATTTATACCCCGAGCACTACTCAGTCGATACGCACCAATCTTCAGAGACTCCCCTTGAGCACCACTCTAAGCGCACCGGTCTTTCAACCGATGCGTGCCTATCTTTAGAAAGATGTTCTCTCATCGGCTTAGTTTGCCGATGGGTTCGCTTCGTCCTTGCTATATCCGGAGCGACATCGGCTTTGCAACCGGTGTGTCTTTGATACAATTCCTTGCCACCTCACATATGACTTTATCGGCTCTCCAACCGATGAACGAGCGCTACAGCTTCCATCGACTACTAGGATGGATCCTGCGCACTTTGCTTTAAATAACATTCGGTGCCTTCATCGGCTCTGCGGTCGATAGATCAGGACCTCGCTTTCACTACACCTGGAGCCATCATATCCTTCATCGATATCTGTCTACGCCTGCATCGACTCACTAGCCGATGGAATAGTGTCATAATCTCTATCGATGACCAGCCGATAGCAGGAGCCACCTAGACACGGCCGATTGACCAGCTCGATTCTATCGGCAGCCAGTCGACAGCAAGAGCTCGTAATCGATCCATCATCTGATTGACCCGTTTGTCTCATCTCCTTATTAATTGCAGGGTTAAATTGACTGGCATGCCTACACCCGCACCGTCGCGCCGAAGCCGATTGAACCTTACGGGCCTCGGCGCGTATACCTCGAGCTACGGAAGAGAAGCCAACAGCCTGTACTGGAGCTAAGCAGACCTCTTAAACATCGGCGTGGTCGTCCGAGACACATTTTCGGCGCGACCACCACCCTGTGATTTGTGCGTCCTCTTTTTGCACATAGGAATGACAGAAGCAAATTAAATTAAATTGAGATTGAATGAATTGGAAAAAAGAAGAAGAAAAATAAACCCTGTCAAAAAAGAAAGAAAAAGAAAAGGCAGGGAGAAGCTTAAGCTAGAGAATGGATACCAAAGGATCATGGGCCAACAGGCTGTGGGTCTAATGGCCGAATAGCAGCAAGGAAATCGTTTTCAGCCCTAACCTATGTGGCGGCAGCGACTCCCAGTCCCTCCCAGATCGGCCTCTGTCGCCGCCTCCCCCGAGGGCCAGACTGAGGCCCACACCAACACCACCAAGAGCAGCGACAACGACGTCCCCACCCTCAACATCGCCGCCGTACGCTACGCGCCTACCTCGCCCGGGCCTGCGGCATACAAAAGCTGATCTCGCCGTTGTCGATCTGGCGCACCGACGACACCAGGCGCCCCCGTCTACGACCTCCGCGTCCTCAAGAGCAAGATGGCCGCCATGCGTGGCTCCCTCAGCTGGGCCCACGGCATGGACAAGATGATCTCATATCCCTTCTCCAGCCCGCCGCCAGCATGCTTGCGGATCTCTCCCGCCCCTAGGCAGGGATTGCGTTATCGTCCATAGCTACACCGATAAACTCAATTTTTCTGATTACCGTTAGGTCCGATAAAGTTTTGTATCTGTTAAAAATTTTAGGTTTTTAAAATTATCTTCATAAATATCTTTTAAATAATATTTATATTTTAAGGTAAACCTACATACAAATATTAGCTACACAGTTAAGTCGATTTTAGCCAAGTATATTTTTCTTCATTTTTTCCCTTCTTCTTTCTTTTCCTATGTATGCGTATAAAAATATAATATGGTCACGGTTATAGATTATATATATGTTATTTTTTTATATAAATTGATTTAGATATTGTGATTTCCTAAATAAATTTTGTCCAGTTTTTTTAAAATTTTGTCCGAAACTTTTTGTCTAGCGCAGATAGAAATCTAATAAATCTAATTATCCTATTTGCCGTTACCCTTTGATATTTTTTCGTTACCAGTAATTTAAACTTGCTCCTACCTCTCCGACAACGGCACTAGCACCACGTTGTTTTACTCCTCACAAGATCTCCGCTCCTCGGCCGCGCCTAGCCCCTCGTCTCTGCTGGTGCCCACCCTACCGAGACCGCCCACGCCTACCACCGGCTAGCCACCACGTGTTAGATAGAAAGTTTAAATGCATATGTATTTACATTACCATATTGTGCCAAAAGCCAAGAGATCTAAATTGTCTATGTATAGAAATAGATCATCTATGTATAGAAGGTATTTAGAAAAGATCTCTTGGCTTAGCCCTCAAGTTGTAACGCCTATATGTAACTGTCACATGCGGGGCTACTCTGCATCCAATCAACACGCAACCATCACACGACCCAGATAAGGCGTCGGTGTTCTCCTCCGCTTCTCTGAACTTTCACATGGTATCAAAGTCATCACTTTTGAGTATATTGCATTTCCTCTCCGCAACTACAATGGCGTCATCATCTGCTTCCTCCAATCCTCTCCTTGCCCAGCCCGTCATGGAAAAGCTTAGCAAGAACAATCACGCCCTGTGGAAGGCACAGGTGCGTGCTGCGATCCATGGTGCTCGTCTTCAGGGGTACCTCACGGGTGCCACCCCTATACCTACGGCGGAGCTTGTGCAAAAGGGCGCTGATGGGAAGGAAGTGAGGGTTTCCAATCCGGCACGCGAAGACTGGGAGGCCACGGACCAACAGATCCTTAGCTACCACCTCGCATCGGTCACCAAGGATGTCCTCACGCAGGTGGCCACCAGCGCCACCGCGGCGGACGCCTGGAAGATCATTGAAGACATGTTCGTGTCACAGATGCGAGCGCGATCCGTCAACATGCAGATTGCTCTAGCAACGACCAAGAAGGAGAATTCGTCCGTTGCCGAGTATTTTGCCAAGATGAAGGCTCTTGGCGACGACATGGCGGCTGCAGGACAGCCCCTAGAAGATGAAGAATTGGTGGAGTACATCATCACTGGCTTGGGCGAAGATTTCTCGCCCATCATCTCTGCTCTATGCGCTAGAGTGGAACCCATTTCCGTTGGTGAGCTTTATTCACAACTTCTCAATTTTGAAACTAGAATGGACTTGATCTATGGAAGCAGCCCTGGGTCTGGATCGGCAAACTCGGCATCTTGTGGTCGTGGCTCGTGGCGCGGGAAGAACCAGGCACATGGGAGAGGCCCCTCGTGTGGGGGCACGCAGTCTGGCCGCGGCGGGTCCAGTCACGGGCCTCCTGCAGGAGGTCGTGGCTCCCACAACAACAACAACTCCCAAGGCTTCTACAACAACAATAGTCGCGGGACATCTGGTGGTGCAACCGATTCAGATGACAATAGGTGCCAGGTGTGCTTTAAGAAGAATCACTCAGCCGCTGAATGCTGGCACAGGTTCGATGAGAACTTTGTGCCAGATCAACGTCTTGTTGCAGCAGCTACAAACTCGTATGGCGTGGACACTAACTAGTACACTGATACCGGTGCTACGGATCATGTGACAAGCAATCTCGAGCAGCTATCTCTCAAGAAAAAGTATCATGGCGGTGATCAGATCCACACAGCTAGTGGAACAGATATGAGCATTAGTCACATTGGTCATACTACAGTTCGTACCCCCACTCGTAACATACAATTAAATGATGTTCTTTACATTTCACAAGCCAAGAAAAATCTTGTTTCAGTTTATCGTCTACCGCTGACAACTCTGTCTTTATAGAATTTCACCCTGATTTCTTTCTGATTAAGGATCAGGAAACGAAGAATACGTTCCTTAGAGGAAGGTGTCACAAGGGTCTCTATCCTTTACCTACGCCAACAATAAAGCAAGCCTACAACTCCAATAGATTGCTCCTGTCTCGATGGCATAGTAGGCTGGGTCATCCATCTTCGTTAATTGTTAAGCAAGTTGTTAGTAATAATAGTCTCCCATATATCGATGAGTCATTGAGTCAGTCAGTTTGTGATGGTTGTCAGCAAGGGAAGAGCCATCAGTTGCCCTATCCCAAGTCTTCTAGTATTTCCAAGTCTCCTTTAGAACTTGTGTTCTCTGATGTCTGGGGTCATGCACCAGAATCAGTTGGTCGAAAACGATATTATGTTAGTTTCATTGATGATTTTAGCAAGTTCACCTGGATTTACTTTCTTAAGCACAAGTCTGAAGTATTTCAAAAATTTCAAGACTTTCAAGCTCTTGTTGAACTCTTGTTTGATCGTAAGATTTTTGCCATGCAAACTGATTGGGGAGGTGAATATCAGACACTTAATTCCTTTTTTAATAAAGCTGGCATCGTTCATCTTGTTTCTTGCCCACACACTCATCAGCAAAATGGGTCAGTTGAGAGAAAACACCATCACATAGTTGAAGTCGGACTCTCTCTCTTATTTCATGCGGCTATGCCCCTAAAATTTTGGGATGAAGCCTTCCAAACAATAGTTTATTTCATCAATCGTGTACCCAGCAAAACGATTGGTCATGCTACGCCTCTAGAGTGTCTCTTTAATCAAAAACTAGATTACTCCTCGATGAGAGTTTTTGGATGTGCTTGTTGGCCTCATCTTCGCCCCTATAATAAGCACAAACTAGAATTTCGATCCAAAAGATGTGTCTTTCTTGGTTATAGCACCTTGCACAAAGGCTACAAGTGCCTTAATGTCTCCACTGGCCGTGTTTACATCTCCAGGGATGCGATCTTTGATGAAAATATTTTTCCCTTCACCAAGCTGCATCCCAATGCCGGTGTCCATCTTCGCTCCAAGATCTTATGTCTTCCTTCTGATCTCATTTATCCGTATGTAGGGGGTGAACATGCAGTAGATCAATGTGCTAATGGTTCATCTAATTCTTCTAATGTTTCCTCTGAGTTGCATGATGAGAATCAGGGAGAAGCCTATGAAAATTCGGAAGAAACTGGTGTACACTAAGCAAACCAGACAAGCGCAAACTCCGGAGGCGATTCGCATGCGGGCTCGGGATCGGAGTCTGATTCGGGCGCGTCCATTGGCCAACTGCCGGACGCCACGCTATCTTCGGTTTCCCCTCTCGCGACGGCGCCCGATCCGGACAACGCGCCGCACCAGCCAGGCGCGGCCACGTCTTCTTTCCCGCGCGTGGGAGATTCACTAGGCCAGGTAGGCCAGACTACTGCTGCGCCAACAGATCCGCATGCGAGATCGTCTGCGGCACCTCCAGCTGCAACCCGACCTGTAACCAGACTTCAAAGTGGCATACGCAAGGAGAAAATATACACAGATGGTACTATCAGGTATGGATTTTTGACAACTATAGGAGAACCTAGTAGTACTGATGAGGCTCTAGCTGATAGTAATTGGAAAAATACAATGGATCTTGAGTACAATGCCTTAATAAAGAATAAAACTTGGCACCTTGTTCCACCTCGAAAGGTAGAAATATTATTGGTTGCAAATGGGTATACAGAATAAAGAGCAAATCTAATGGTAGCTTGGATAGATATAAAGCTCGATTGGTAGCAAAGGGTTTTAAGCAGAGATATGGAATAGATTATGAGGAAACTTTCAGTCCTGTTGTTAAAGCTTCTACTATTCGTATTATTCTATTTCTTGTTGTTTCTCGAGGATGGACTCTTAGACAATTTGATGTACAAAATGCTTTTCTCCATGACAATCTTGAAGAAGAGATATATATGCAATAGCCACCTGGTTTTGAAGATCCTTCAAGACCAAACTTTGTTTGTCGCCTAGATAAAGCCTTATATGGTCTAAAACATGCGCTTAGAGCATGGTACTCTAGACTAAGTACTAAATTGATATCACTTGGTTTTCAATCTTCAAAGGCTGATACCTCTTTGTTCTTTTATCGCAAGAATGATGTTAGCATATATCTCTTTGTTTATGTTGATGATATTATTATAGCCAGCTCTACACCACATGCTACCACAGTGTTACTTCAAGATTTGCAGGGGGAATTTGCTCTAAAGGATCTAGGAGATCTGCATTATTTTCTCGGTATAGAAGTTACCAAGATGTGAGATGGCATTGTTCTCACTCAAAGCAAATATGCTTCTGATCTTCTAAAAAGAGTTGGTATGTTAGATTGTAAGCCTGTTAATACTTCATTATCCACTAGTAAAAAATTATCATTACATAAAGGACCATTGTTGGGACCAGATGATACATCATGGTATAGAAGCATTGTTGGTGCTCTTCAATATCTAACCCTCACTAGACCTGATATAGCCTTTTCTGTTAATAAAGTCTATCAATTTCTTCATGCACCTACCACAGTACATTGGGCAGCAGTTAAAAGAATATTACGGTACTTGAAGCAATGCACAGAATTGGACTTGAAAATACAGAAGTCTCCTTCAACTTTGGTGAGTGCATTTTCAGATGCAGACTAGGCTGGCAGTGTTGATGACAGAAGGTCTACAGGAGGGTTTGCTATGTTCTTGGGTTCTAATCTTGTATTATGGAGTGCAAGAAAATAGGCTACTGTCTCAAGATCTAGTATATAATCAGAATATAAAGCAATTACTAATGCTACTCTAGAAATTATGTGGATACAAACTTTACTGCATGAATTGGGTATTCCTAGTCCAAAGGCAGCAAGACTTTGGTGTGATAATATTGGTGCAAAGTACTTGTCTGCTAATTCTGTTTTCCATGCCAGAATAAAACATATTGAAGTTGACTATCATTTTGTCAGAGAAAGAGTTGCTCAAAAATTACTAGAGATTGAATTTGTTTCATCAGGAGATCAAATTGCAGATAGCTTTAAAAAGGCCTTGTCTGTTCGGCTGTTAGAAAATTTCAAAGTCAATCTGAACCTAGAGCGGTTAAGATTGAGGGAGGCTGTTTGATAGAAATGTTAAATGCATGTGTATTTACCTTATCATATTATGTCAAAAGCCAAAAGATCTAGATTGTCTATGTATACAGGGTTTATATTTAGAAAAGATCTATTGGCTTAGCCCTTAAGTTGTAACGCCTATATATAATTGTCATATGCGAGGCTATTCTGTATCCAATCAACACGTAACCATCGCACGACCTAGATAGGGCGTCGGTGTTCTCCTCCGCTCCTCTGAACTTTCACACCACGCACGCCATTGAGGTCCATGAACATGATTTACCATCGTGAAGTCTGCATATTCTTGGTTAGTGGTGAGCACAAAGCGTCGGCATTACTCACACTGGCTTGCTCCATGGCATGTTACGTAGGTCGATCTATCTACCCGGGTTTTAGAATTTAATTTCTAGCGTAGTTTTAGAATTTAATTTCGTAGTGTGGTTTTAGAATTTAATTTGTTGGCATGGTTTTTATGTATTGATGTTCTGTGGTTAGCATGTGGATTTGATCTCTATGGAAGAGAATATGATTTTGCTATTACCTGGATGAAACTGCCAGAGGGCCATTATCCTTGCTCGCCTTATCCTCTGTTTACAATTATTTTATGTGATAGGTAGGTGTTTGCTGCTTCTTTTCATAACTAGTATGTAGTATATGATTTCAGCAGGTCTCTTTCTCTTTTTTTTACTTATTGCTGCAGGGTTTTTTTTTTCTTATCTATCGCACCTTTCTAACTCGCAAAGGTGTCTTTAGGGCTTTGCTTTTTCCTCTCAAAGTAACCGTGGAGCAAAACAAGCTCATGGCGCTTCAAGTGAAGAAAGCTTAATAAACTCACACAAACGTGATTTTGTCATTGTTCACATGATCATATCACTCCGTTTTTTTTCCGGCTAAGAGGCCCAAATTCTCAAGACACTGTTAGATGGCTTGGGCTTGTTCGAGTCATTTTCAAATCATATCTTACCAGGTACATTTAGGGGGTTAATTAGGTATATTAAGTACTACTCTGTTGGGGGTTAATTAGGGCTATTAAGTACTACTCTGTTGGGGGTTAATTAGGGCTATTAAGTACTACTCTGTTTAGATAATGAGCATTGTGACTTCAAGAGGGATTAAAACAGGGAGTTTGTCATCTAATCCCCTAGTTTTTAATACCTGGGCGTGGGGTAGCTAGGAATTGGGAGGGAATTACGTTTGGTTGGTACTTGCTACTATGATGAAAATTGGCCTGGTCTTAAACTTGCCTGATATAATTTGGACCATGTTTGGTTGCCATCCTGAGACTCGTCCCCTCTCGCATGGACTGATGCACCCTGGCTCGTGCTTAGCCTATTTCGGTCCAGCGTCACGCGAAGCCGTTGCCGATGGAGCCCATCGTCGTGGTGTCCTCGTAGGAGCCCTTGCCTTCCGCATGAAGCAGTCGCTGCCGTCGTTGCGCAAGGCTGGCAGCATTTTTTCGGTTCATTGAACCATTGAATTTGTTCCGTTGATTGAACCATTGAAGTGTTTGTGCATGCATTTTGAAGGTATAATTTGGTGGATATTCCTTTTTTTTTATCAAGAACTTGCTGGATTCTTGATTTGCGGATCTCTTTCCTTGCGATCTCTTTTCTTTTTCTTTTTCCTATTTCCTCCTTTATTTATGTATGTTTGATCAATGGAAAGCGAGATGCAGATGGATTTTGGTTGGAGGAACGATGCAGTTTTGCCAAGACTAGTCATTTCTCCCATTAACACTTGACTTAGAAGTAATAATTATCTAAAGCCAATCGCTTTTCTTTCTCTCAGATAGCTATGCCAAACCAAAGCCTGACTGGGCAAGATTCATAGTATTGCATCATGTTTCTCAGGCATAGTACTCAATATAGTGTAGATATAAATCGTCTATCATCTTTACTTTTTTTAAAGAATAAAGTAGTGGTGTCAGTGAGTCTGCCACCCATCTACTTATATTATAAATTTTGTAAATAAGCTCTTGAGTTTATTATTACCTAGCTTAGTTTTGTTAAGGTGGGCTAGAGTTGATCAATAAGAGTTTTCAAGCATTTCTATTTAAATATAAATCTTTAGATATATTCTAGTTATTTTTTATTATCTCTATTTATATTAATTTTGATTTTTCTCTAGTATTATCTTAAAGATAATTCAAACCATCTCAACCGATGTTAGATAAGCTTTTCTTTAATTGGTGTGGTATTACCCCTAGTCGATCACGTATATCCTCGTTTCAGACTCGATTCATTCTTATATAACTATAAATCCAACGTAGCATTTATATTTTTTTAATACTCAGCTACTGAACATGCCATATTTTTTAAACCAATATTTTGCTTCATATAGCATAGCAGATCTAATCGTCGTTATATAAAATTTGACTTTTAGCTTTCATGTAACTACTTGACTTTATTAATATTTTAAAAAATTAAATCTAAATGTATAGCCACACATATAAGTGAATATTCCCAGTAGAAAAAAAAGATGGTTAACATATTTTAGAAAAAAATATTTATTTTAGATAATATTATAATGTATTTTCTTTTATTCATAATAAAACATGGATATTAAACTAGTCACTTAAAATCCAATTCCCATACAACTCTTCTATTTCTTCCTCCAAATATTAGAAATAAAAATATCAAACTTCCATGACTAATCTCACCACCAACTTGGAGAAGCTTATAGTCCCCTTTGTAAAAGTTGCCAACCAGACGGATAAGGTTTAGATGATGCAACTCGTAAAAGTAATTCAGATAAATTATATAATTCAGATAAATATGCATCAATGTGTATGAGCGTGCTTAAAAGGCCCAATGGAACCAGGCGCTTCACAGCTGAAGGCCTAGGCCCAAGAAATCAAAAATGGTCTAGGATTATATATCTATCCCCAACCGAAAATTCATGTAGTAGGCTGGGCCTCAGCCCATTACCCGGCTCTATTTTGCCCTAGTCGATCGTCTCCTCGGCCTCGGCTCCCGTCTCCTTCGCCCGCCCGCCGCCTCGCCTGCGTCCACCTCCACAACCATCCCGCAACGCGAGCGGCGGTGCCGGCGTCCTGCTGCTGCTTCCGCCGCCGGTGAGGTGAGCACCCGTACCTACGCACATCCTCTTTCCCATATCTCTCTTCTAGATCTAGAAGCTTCTCTCCTTGCCTTAACCCCCTTCGAGTACCAACAGGCAATAGCAGTTTAGGTCCACCCCCGCCGCTACCAACGAGAAGCAGGAAGGAGGGGAGCGCGCGGGCGCCCGAGCGGCATCGAAGATGAGCGACGACGTGATATGGCACTGCATCCGCCACAACCACTGCAGCTTCATGACCAAGTATGTGAGCCCGCAATCATGTCATCTTCTTTCTTTTGTTGTTGTTGTGGTGTTTTTTCTGACGATTAAATCGAGCGGTGATGTTGATGTCGGCGGCGGCGGTTTTTGTTTTGCGCAGGATCACGACGGGGATATTCTGCCGGAACCCCTACAACGCCACCGGCATATGCAACCGAAGCTCCTGCCCGCTCGCCAACAGCCGTTACGCCACCATCCGGGACCATGACGGTGAATACTACCCACACTTTCCTCCATTTTGGGGCAATATATCTTTTTAGCTCAACCATTTGGATGATGCTTTGCCCTTTGTGACAATACCTTTAGGAAACACTGGCTTACGCTTACAGTTGCTATTAGGGGATGCTTGGTCTTAATTTGAGGGAAACTGTTTTGTCGTGATTGTGATCGTTGTTATTAATTGCCATCAAGATGATATTGTCAGTCTACGGATTAGATAAAACCTCTGTTTTTTTATGGTTACACCTCAAAGTTAAAAACACATCAAATGATTGTTTTAGGTTTTGTTGATAATGTGTTCTAACACAGAAGCTTATTCATTAGTTAATTTTAAAGTGAAGAAATCTATAGTACTGCAGAAAGCGTTTTTTTCCCATCAGTGAATTGATCAAATATGTGGAGCTCTCCGGATGAACAACATAGGAAACATGATGGCTTTCAGAATCCTTTCGTCCAATGATGCAGATTTTAGACCAATGCATACTTCCTTGTTATGTACCTTGCTATGCATCTTGTTATGCTACCAATTCTTTAACACTTAGAAGTTATGTTTATCATCTCATAATCTTTTTGGTTACATTCTGTTTCTATTTTTAATTTGTTCTTTTTTCTGGCCTTGCAGGTATTTTCTACCTATACATGAAAACAGCTGAAAGGGCTCATCTTCCAAACAAATTATGGGAGAGGATCAAACTACCCAGGAATTATGAAAAAGCAATGGAAATCATCAACAAGCATCTTGTATACACTTCGAGCTTACATATTTTATCATTCCATCTGTATGTAAACCTTATTTAGTCTCGTCTTTCTTTCATTATGTAGGAATTTTGGCCCAAGTTACTTGTGCACAAGATTAAGCAGCGCCTGACAAAGATGACTCAGTATCGTATAAGAATGAGGAAGCTTCAACTGAAAGTGAGGTAGGCTCTTCAGTTTATATCCAGAGTGTTTTCATTAGGACTTTTCTGCTTGTGTCATTTGATAATAGGAATTGGGGTATACTATTTTGATATTACACCATATCATTGTTGAAAGAGAACATAGTAATTATTTATGTACACTTCTATGTGGGCATTTTTCCATTGACTTTTTTATGATTTTCTTAAAAGGAAGTAACTCAAGGACTTCTTTGCTCAATTTTTTGTACTACCCAAGGTTTTAGTACTAGATACTAAGTGCTGTAGTGCTTATGGCAAAATTACATTAGGGGGAGCTTGCAAATTACCCAATCATATGATCTTAACCTGAACATGATAATATAGAATGCTAAAGTAGTCAGGTGTGAGATACGTGCCGTATCATTGTGAAGATGGTTGCTGAAGTACTTACCTGTTGTAAACATGTTTTGATTGGAAAGAGCATACTACATCCATTCCTTTTTAATTGTTTTTTTCCTTACTTTTCTGTCTTCAAGATGTGACGTTGACCATTAGTTTTTATACTTTTGCATTAAGTATAATAATAAAATTATAATATTATGAAAGTATAAAATATCAGATTTCTGTAGATTGAACTCTGAATGGGTTTATAGTTTTTTTTTTGTTTTTTTGGGATTTTTTTGGTTGATTGGTTTATAGGCATTCTATGAATTGCCTAAGTGTTTATAGGTAATATGATTTAAGAATAATAACTGGCTAAGTGTTTGGCTATATTCAATTATAGATAGATAATGGCGGTGCACTTTTTGTTGACTAGTTCTATGATCTTAAGATTATATTAGATTGTGTTATACCTGTACATGCACTGTGAACTTTTTAAAACTAATGGAAATGATAATAATGGTAGCAATAGCTCGCCAGTTTCTACTTTGGTGGCACAATATAGTATAACAGTTTCATTGTAATCTGATTTGTGCTGTTGATCTATACTCTTTTTGTGGAATTCCTTCTGTGATGCAATGAAAAGATTATAATCATATTCCTCTCGCCTTGTCAGAGAGAAGGTGATGACAATGCCCAGGAAGGAGACCCAACGCCATATCAGAAGGATGGATAAAGCTGAAAAGGCCGCTCAATTAGAAAAGGTTTTTATTTCTGATGGTATTCATATCCTTCATAGTTTTCCTTATTCTAAACATGTGCCTGTTGTCATGCAGAATATTGAAAGTGAATTGAAGGAACGGCTGAAGAAAGGTGTCTATGGTGACATCTATAACTATCCCTTCAAAGAGTTTGACACTATTCTTGAGATGGAAAAAGATGACATAGCTCCTGAGGAAGAGGAAGAAGTAAGCATTGTTACTGAGTATCTTCCTGAGGAAGAGTTTAACTTGCTCATCTCACTTTTATGAACTAATGCATGTAATCATCGATCACTTGTCAATACAGGAAGAGGTGGAAGAGTATGTTGAAGGTGATATAGATGACACTGAAGATATTGAAGACTTTGAAGTCCTTCCTGATGGCAATGATGGTAATGACTTCACTGTTTTTTTTATTTAACTTCAACATATTTCGGAGCAACGTGATGATGTGAAGGAAATTTTAATATGCCCATCCCAGCTAATATGTTACAAATGTTGGATTTTTATCAGACAAAAAGGTTAATAGCCTGTGATTTCCATGTTGACCTTCACTAAGAAAAATCTAAAATGATTGCAGGTGACACGGATGAAGATGATCTTCCAGATGAACCAGTAGCAAAGAAACTCAAAGGGCGAGGTTCTGATTCGAGATCAAATATAGGGAAAAAATCCAGGAAGCTTATCACTGAGGTAAAGTAACCATCACAGTCTGAATATTCTTTCTTGAGGACATTATAAAGTTTGTAACCTCCATTACACTTACCTCTCTTATTGGTAATAGCATCAGCCCTTGAAATTTTGTTATTCCTTAATGTTAGCATGATAAAACCAGTTGCTAGTGAAAAGTGGGCATCCTGCGTGCTTTATTTACACACTTTTTTGTTATGCAAAACATGAATTACTTTTTCTCTCTGGAATAATCTGTGATTTTGTTGTAGTTTATTAGCAATAGGACAATTCCTCACTCACTGTACGTTATTTCTTTCCTGTATGGAACAGGTAGAAGATGAGGACACGGGCATCAGGCGAAGGACGCGAATGTGATTTATGCGAGCACTGGTGATTACATGCCATAGGTGCTGTCATTTTTGGTTGTACCTGAGATTCACATAGACTGAGTTGCTGAGAAATCAAGATGAGCTGTGGCATAGAATATTTATGCCATCAAACTATTAGATTTAGTCTTCTAATTTTAATGAGTTTCTAGATTATTACGCAGCAAACCTTCTATAGGGAAAATGTTTGGATCAAGTTGGCTGTATCTATGACCCAGTTGGGCTGGGCCTTAAGTGGTTCCTTAGCCTAACGCCGAACAAGCCATCCAAGCTGGCCCGATGTTTTGCGTTACTCAGACGGCGCTTGGCAAGCAATCAAACAGGGTATAACAAACCTGGTTGATATATCTTACCAGCTAGTTCATCTCTTTCACGTCACAAACAAAGAATTAACTTAAAGATCATGTGGAGGACAAATGCACATATAGAAGGTGAAGCTTTCTTCTTTATTATAATGGACGAAATCAAGGCTATTGTCCATCCCTGCTTTGATTGCACTATGTAGTGCTGGGGCATCGAAAATTCGTAATTTTATACAGTACCCTACTGCTAGGCCCATTCTGGCAAGCTCTACATGTTATCATATAGGTCCGTGACTGTAAATATGCTTGTAGGCAGCCGCAACTATGGTTGGAAAAACTCCTATTTCGCCTCGAAAACGATATCGTAACTACCGATATATTGGAAATGGAACTATCGGCTTGTAAATGGAACTATTAGCACAGAAATATGCAGGCATTGGTCGGAAGCCAGAAATTTACGTCGGAAACACAACTATAACAACACACCACGTAATATAACTTCATCCTTGCATTATGTCATTGTCATTCACGATTTATTTAGGACATTGGCACAACCACATAATGCCACTATATTCTGATCATATGATATGACATTTAACGATAGATTATAAGTTTGATAAACAATATAAACTGAAGTATAACGATAGATCATATATTACATTCCCGGCAATCCATGAGGACACGACCACATACCCAGAACACTACGATAGTACACAAGCATGTGCATGACCAAAGGGTTGAAATATAGGATACCATGATAGGATTACATCATAACTAATATTGTCAAACTAACAAGCCCAACATTAAGTAAATTACTCTTTACAGATATGGATTCAGGACTGCCATGATACAGGTCCTAAAGTCCTTGTCATTCCACTAAATTTCATTCTAGATGCCTAATAGGCTGATGCCTGATGGTGGGTTGATTGGGCTAAAAATTTCCAGAATTTTATCGGAAATTTCCCAAAAAATTACCGGAGGAAAACGGATACCAACAAGGTCGTAAAAAAAACTCTCCCATTTCTGTTTCCAATACCGATGTAAATGGCTGGTAAAAAATAGAAACGGTGGCCAGAAAGGTCCTAGCAACCCCCACTCATCTTGTTGGACTAATTTTCTTGTTTTTTGCAATAGCATCTGATAAAACGCTCTGATTTGCAAATGGTTTGCTGGAACTGGAATCCATGACTCTATAGCTAATTCCATTCCAAGGGGTGTCATACAGGGTCTAGAAGGTTGTTCCAATTTCCAACCAGTCATTTGCCTTCAACTTGAAATATTGACCACATCTCCCTTTACACCTCTGTTGGCTCCCTGGCAGACGTGATGAAGGATCATCACAGTTATAATCTTTGATTATCATCGAATTGGATATGGAACCACAAATTATTATTCTCTTCAGTCATTTGGTCTCAGCCACGGAATTAAATTCAAAATCCTTGATTCCAAGGTCAACATCTGAGAGCATGATGCCATGGCTCAGACAATCATCCTTCATCAAAGCTGGAGGTGACATAATATAAAGTATCTGAAAAGGAAAAAAAATGACTTTCTTAATGACAAATTTTAAAGTCCCTCTCCAATTTTCTTTTCTGGTGCTTTTGGTGTCAAACGAAGAACCAGTAGCAGGATAGATTGAGAAATACAAACAGTGAAAATTAGTTGTGTTCCATCCACTTGCATCACAAAAATAATGTAGTGTTGGCAGTGATATTCACAAGCAACATACCTTCTAAAAAGCATGTCAAGGATTTCCCCAAATGCGGGGTGACTAAGTCATGGGAATTTACTGTCAAAACTGTTTACTGGGCTTCAGGGAAGTAAATTTGAAAAGAAATTTCTGACTTGGGGCAAATTGTAAAGTTAAGTTCTGCAGACCTCTACACATGATCAGAATAGACGCTGACAGAGGCAACATGACTTAGTAAGGGATGCTGGTCATGGATTAGAAAATGACGAATTCTAATTTCCTTTCCCTTGAGTTCCACACATGTCATCTACTGACTCTAAACGAGCATGTACTGGCCCTATATCTGGGACGTCTTCAATACCTTCAGCGGGCTGAGGGGAAGAGAACTAGTTAGATTTCCACCAGATCTCCAGAAGATTATAAAAGTATGGGTACAAATTCACCTGCAGATATTCTAGGAGGCACCATAGTAGGTAGTTGATGATCCTAACAAGGCAAAACAGTTTGCCTGACCAAGCTCCACATGTGAGGTACCTACACCATTGTAGAAACATCAGATGTTTGATACCCCAGTGCATAAAAATTGTAAATATAAATAGTTTAATGCTTCAAAAGCAAATAAAATGGTAAAATACATTATTTGTAGACTTGTTGTCAACAATAAAAATTGATAAACCAGATATTCGTTGTTTCTTTCATTCACAATATCTTTAGGGAGAAAACATGGGTTTAAAGTTCACGTTTATACTCACCGTGGAAGATGTTCTAGCAAATCTGTTCTACGCAACTGCATTGCACGATCATACACAATCACTGTTCTTTTTGCCACATCATCCCAACTATAAAGCTTTTTCATCTAGATGCATATCAGAAACAACTGGATCAATACAAACAAACTTGCATGTCACTTTTCCACTAAAAAGGGAAAGTAATGCAGAGAGCCCATAGCTGAAAGGGTGAACTGCAGATGCACAGCAGGTTCGTGAAACATGTCAAGAGTTGAGACTCACCCAAAGATGCATAACTTGGGGATCTATGCCAGGAAGCATCTCGATAGCTTTCATGACAGCTCGTACCATATCTTCAGGAGCTGGTTCTGCAAGTACTACCATATCATCTGGTAAAACCTGAAAAAGAGTTATTTGACAGTAACTCCAATCTTTCTAATTAACTACAGTTCAGAGCTTTCTACAAGAAAAATGTATAGTCATATAGCACATACCTCTAGAACACCACCGACTCTAGTACTTACTGTCAACAATCCACAACTTGCTGCTTCCAAAATGGCTATGCAAAAGGCCTCTGTAAGTGAACTAAAATGCCAAAGATTAAATTTCAGTGTTAAGTGGATCACCCATATATATGTTGGACTTTTGCCATCATTAAAGTATCATGCTACTTGTTTATTTATTTGTTTGTAATGATATTAGGGTCTCGTCAACATGTAATATGAAATATGATATTAAATTCAAAAGGATAGACAGAAAGCAGCCCCTAGAAGATGAAGAATTGGTGGAGTACATCATCACTGGCTTGGGCGAAGATTTCTCGCCCATCATCTCTGCTCTATGCGCTAGAGTGGAACCCATTTCCGTTGGTGAGCTTTATTCACAACTTCTCAATTTTGAAACTAGAATGGACTTGATCTATGGAAGCAGCCCTGGGTCTGGATCGGCAAACTCGGCATCTTGTGGTCGTGGCTCGTGGCGCGGGAAGAACCAGGCACATGGGAGAGGCCCCTCGTGTGGGGGCACGCAGTCTGGCCGCGGCGGGTCCAGTCACGGGCCTCCTGCAGGAGGTCGTGGCTCCCACAACAACAACAACTCCCAAGGCTTCTACAACAACAATAGTCGCGGGACATCTGGTGGTGCGACCGATTCAGATGACAATAGGTGCCAGGTGTGCTTTAAGAAGAATCACTCAGCCGCTGAATGCTGGCACAGGTTCGATGAGAACTTTGTGCCAGATCAACGTCTTGTTGCAGCAGCTACAAACTCGTATGGCGTGGACACTAACTAGTACACTGATACCGGTGCTACGGATCATGTGACAAGCAATCTCGAGCAGCTATCTCTCAAGAAAAAGTATCATGGCGGTGATCAGATCCACACAGCTAGTGGAACAGATATGAGCATTAGTCACATTGGTCATACTACAGTTCGTACCCCCACTCGTAACATACAATTAAATGATGTTCTTTACATTTCACAAGCCAAGAAAAATCTTGTTTCAGTTTATCGTCTACCGCTGACAACTCTGTCTTTATAGAATTTCACCCTGATTTCTTTCTGATTAAGGATCAGGAAACGAAGAATACGTTCCTTAGAGGAAGGTGTCACAAGGGTCTCTATCCTTTACCTACGCCAACAATAAAGCAAGCCTACAACTCCAATAGATTGCTCCTGTCTCGATGGCATAGTAGGCTGGGTCATCCATCTTCGTTAATTGTTAAGCAAGTTGTTAGTAATAATAGTCTCCCATATATCGATGAGTCATTGAGTCAGTCAGTTTGTGATGCTTGTCAGCAAGGGAAGAGCCATCAGTTGCCCTATCCCAAGTCTTCTAGTATTTCCAAGTCTCCTTTAGAACTTGTGTTCTCTGATGTCTGGGGTCATGCACCAGAATCAGTTGGTCGAAAACGATATTATGTTAGTTTCATTGATGATTTTAGCAAGTTCACCTGGATTTACTTTCTTAAGCACAAGTCTGAAGTATTTCAAAAATTTCAAGACTTTCAAGCTCTTGTTGAACTCTTGTTTGATCGTAAGATTTTTGCCATGCAAACTGATTGGGGAGGTGAATATCAGACACTTAATTCCTTTTTTAATAAAGCTGGCATCGTTCATCTTGTTTCTTGCCCACACACTCATCAGCAAAATGGGTCAGTTGAGAGAAAACACCATCACATAGTTGAAGTCGGACTCTCTCTCTTATTTCATGCGGCTATGCCCCTAAAATTTTGGGATGAAGCCTTCCAAACAATAGTTTATTTCATCAATCGTGTACCCAGCAAAACGATTGGTCATGCTACGCCTCTAGAGTGTCTCTTTAATCAAAAACTAGATTACTCCTCGATGAGAGTTTTTGGATGTGCTTGTTGGCCTCATCTTCGCCCCTATAATAAGCACAAACTAGAATTTCGATCCAAAAGATGTGTCTTTCTTGGTTATAGCACCTTGCACAAAGGCTACAAGTGCCTTAATGTCTCCACTGGCCGTGTTTACATCTCCAGGGATGCGATCTTTGATGAAAATATTTTTCCCTTCACCAAGCTGCATCCCAATGCCGGTGTCCATCTTCGCTCCAAGATCTTATGTCTTCCTTCTGATCTCATTTATCCGTATGTAGGGGGTGAACATGCAGTAGATCAATGTGCTAATGGTTCATCTAATTCTTCTAATGTTTCCTCTGAGTTGCATGATGAGAATCAGGGAGAAGCCTATGAAAATTCGGAAGAAACTGGTGTACACTAAGCAAACCAGACAAGCGCAAACTCCGGAGGCGATTCGCATGCGGGCTCGGGATCGGAGTCTGATTCGGGCGCGTCCATTGGCCAACTGCCGGACGCCACGCTATCTTCGGTTTCCCCTCTCGCGACGGCGCCCGATCCGGACAACGCGCCGCACCAGCCAGGCGCGGCCACGTCTTCTTTCCCGCGCGCGGGAGATTCACTAGGCCAGGTAGGCCAGACTACTGCTGCGCCAACAGATCCGCATGCGAGATCGTCTGCGGCACCTCCAGCTGCAACCCGACCTGTAACCAGACTTCAAAGTGGCATACGCAAGGAGAAAATATACACAGATGGTACTATCAGGTATGGATTTTTGACAACTATAGGAGAACCTAGTAGTACTGATGAGGCTCTAGCTGATAGTAATTGGAAAAATACAATGGATCTTGAGTACAATGCCTTAATAAAGAATAAAACTTGGCACCTTGTTCCACCTCGAAAGGTAGAAATATTATTGGTTGCAAATGGGTATACAGAATAAAGAGCAAATCTAATGGTAGCTTGGATAGATATAAAGCTCGATTGGTAGCAAAGGGTTTTAAGCAGAGATATGGAATAGATTATGAGGAAACTTTCAGTCCTGTTGTTAAAGCTTCTACTATTCGTATTATTCTATTTCTTGTTGTTTCTCGAGGATGGACTCTTAGACAATTTGATGTATAAAATGCTTTTCTCCATGACAATCTTGAAGAAGAGATATATATGCAATAGCCACCTGGTTTTGAAGATCCTTCAAGACCAAACTTTGTTTGTCGCCTAGATAAAGCCTTATATGGTCTAAAACATGCGCTTAGAGCATGGTACTCTAGACTAAGTACTAAATTGATATCACTTGGTTTTCAATCTTCAAAGGCTGATACCTCTTTGTTCTTTTATCGCAAGAATGATGTTAGCATATATCTCTTTGTTTATGTTGATGATATTATTATAGCCAGCTCTACACCACATGCTACCACAGTGTTACTTCAAGATTTGCAGGGGGAATTTGCTCTAAAGGATCTAGGAGATCTGCATTATTTTCTCGGTATAGAAGTTACCAAGATGTGAGATGGCATTGTTCTCACTCAAAGCAAATATGCTTCTGATCTTCTAAAAAGAGTTGGTATGTTAGATTGTAAGCCTGTTAATACTTCATTATCCACTAGTAAAAAATTATCATTACATAAAGGACCATTGTTGGGACCAGATGATACATCATGGTATAGAAGCATTGTTGGTGCTCTTCAATATCTAACCCTCACTAGACCTGATATAGCCTTTTCTGTTAATAAAGTCTATCAATTTCTTCATGCACCTACCACAGTACATTGGGCAGCAGTTAAAAGAATATTACGGTACTTGAAGCAATGCACAGAATTGGACTTGAAAATACAGAAGTCTCCTTCAACTTTGGTGAGTGCATTTTCAGATGCAGACTAGGCTGGCAGTGTTGATGACAGAAGGTCTACAGGAGGGTTTGCTATGTTCTTGGGTTCTAATCTTGTATTATGGAGTGCAAGAAAATAGGCTACTGTCTCAAGATCTAGTATATAATCAGAATATAAAGCAATTACTAATGCTACTCTAGAAATTATGTGGATACAAACTTTACTGCATGAATTGGGTATTCCTAGTCCAAAGGCAGCAAGACTTTGGTGTGATAATATTGGTGCAAAGTACTTGTCTGCTAATTCTGTTTTCCATGCCAGAATAAAACATATTGAAGTTGACTATCATTTTGTCAGAGAAAGAGTTGCTCAAAAATTACTAGAGATTGAATTTGTTTCATCAGGAGATCAAATTGCAGATAGCTTTAAAAAGGCCTTGTCTGTTCGGCTGTTAGAAAATTTCAAAGTCAATCTGAACCTAGAGCGGTTAAGATTGAGGGAGGCTGTTTGATAGAAATGTTAAATGCATGTGTATTTACCTTATCATATTATGTCAAAAGCCAAAAGATCTAGATTGTCTATGTATACAGGGTTTATATTTAGAAAAGATCTATTGGCTTAGCCCTTAAGTTGTAACGCCTATATATAATTGTCATATGCGAGGCTATTCTGTATCCAATCAACACGTAACCATCGCACGACCTAGATAGGGCGTCGGTGTTCTCCTCCGCTCCTCTGAACTTTCACACCACGCACGCCATTGAGGTCCATGAACATGATTTACCATCGTGAAGTCTGCATATTCTTGGTTAGTGGTGAGCACAAAGCGTCGGCATTACTCACACTGGCTTGCTCCATGGCATGTTACGTAGGTCGATCTATCTACCCGGGTTTTAGAATTTAATTTCTAGCGTAGTTTTAGAATTTAATTTCGTAGTGTGGTTTTAGAATTTAATTTGTTGGCATGGTTTTTATGTATTGATGTTCTGTGGTTAGCATGTGGATTTGATCTCTATGGAAGAGAATATGATTTTGCTATTACCTGGATGAAACTGCCAGAGGGCCATTATCCTTGCTCGCCTTATCCTCTGTTTACAATTATTTTATGTGATAGGTAGGTGTTTGCTGCTTCTTTTCATAACTAGTATGTAGTATATGATTTCAGCAGGTCTCTTTCTCTTTTTTTTACTTATTGCTGCAGGGTTTTTTTTTTCTTATCTATCGCACCTTTCTAACTCGCAAAGGTGTCTTTAGGGCTTTGCTTTTTCCTCTCAAAGTAACCGTGGAGCAAAACAAGCTCATGGCGCTTCAAGTGAAGAAAGCTTAATAAACTCACACAAACGTGATTTTGTCATTGTTCACATGATCATATCACTCCGTTTTTTTTCCGGCTAAGAGGCCCAAATTCTCAAGACACTGTTAGATGGCTTGGGCTTGTTCGAGTCATTTTCAAATCATATCTTACCAGGTACATTTAGGGGGTTAATTAGGTATATTAAGTACTACTCTGTTGGGGGTTAATTAGGGCTATTAAGTACTACTCTGTTTAGATAATGAGCATTGTGACTTCAAGAGGGATTAAAACAGGGAGTTTGTCATCTAATCCCCTAGTTTTTAATACCTGGGCGTGGGGTAGCTAGGAATTGGGAGGGAATTACGTTTGGTTGGTACTTGCTACTATGATGAAAATTGGCCTGGTCTTAAACTTGCCTGATATAATTTGGACCATGTTTGGTTGCCATCCTGAGACTCGTCCCCTCTCGCATGGACTGATGCACCCTGGCTCGTGCTTAGCCTATTTCGGTCCAGCGTCACGCGAAGCCGTTGCCGATGGAGCCCATCGTCGTGGTGTCCTCGTAGGAGCCCTTGCCTTCCGCATGAAGCAGTCGCTGCCGTCGTTGCGCAAGGCTGGCAGCATTTTTTCGGTTCATTGAACCATTGAATTTGTTCCGTTGATTGAACCATTGAAGTGTTTGTGCATGCATTTTGAAGGTATAATTTGGTGGATATTCCTTTTTTTTTATCAAGAACTTGCTGGATTCTTGATTTGCGGATCTCTTTCCTTGCGATCTCTTTTCTTTTTCTTTTTCCTATTTCCTCCTTTATTTATGTATGTTTGATCAATGGAAAGCGAGATGCAGATGGATTTTGGTTGGAGGAACGATGCAGTTTTGCCAAGACTAGTCATTTCTCCCATTAACACTTGACTTAGAAGTAATAATTATCTAAAGCCAATCGCTTTTCTTTCTCTCAGATAGCTATGCCAAACCAAAGCCTGACTGGGCAAGATTCATAGTATTGCATCATGTTTCTCAGGCATAGTACTCAATATAGTGTAGATATAAATCGTCTATCATCTTTACTTTTTTTAAAGAATAAAGTAGTGGTGTCAGTGAGTCTGCCACCCATCTACTTATATTATAAATTTTGTAAATAAGCTCTTGAGTTTATTATTACCTAGCTTAGTTTTGTTAAGGTGGGCTAGAGTTGATCAATAAGAGTTTTCAAGCATTTCTATTTAAATATAAATCTTTAGATATATTCTAGTTATTTTTTATTATCTCTATTTATGTTAATTTTGATTTTTCTCTAGTATTATCTTAAAGATAATTCAAACCATCTCAACCGATGTTAGATAAGCTTTTCTTTAATTGGTGTGGTATTAGCCCTAGTCGATCACGTATATCCTCGTTTCAGACTCGATTCATTCTTATATAACTATAAATCCAACGTAGCATTTATATTTTTTTAATACTCAGCTACTGAACATGCCATATTTTTTAAACCAATATTTTGCTTCATATAGCATAGCAGATCTAATCGTCGTTATATAAAATTTGACTTTTAGCTTTCATGTAACTACTTGACTTTATTAATATTTTAAAAAATTAAATCTAAATGTATAGCCACACATATAAGTGAATATTCCCAGTAGAAAAAAAAGATGGTTAACATATTTTAGAAAAAAATATTTATTTTAGATAATATTATAATGTATTTTCTTTTATTCATAATAAAACATGGATATTAAACTAGTCACTTAAAATCCAATTCCCATACAACTCTTCTATTTCTTCCTCCAAATATTAGAAATAAAAATATCAAACTTCCATGACTAATCTCACCACCAACTTGGAGAAGCTTATAGTCCCCTTTGTAAAAGTTGCCAACCAGACGGATAAGGTTTAGATGATGCAACTCGTAAAAGTAATTCAGATAAATTATATAATTCAGATAAATATGCATCAATGTGTATGAGCGTGCTTAAAAGGCCCAATGGAACCAGGCGCTTCACAGCTGAAGGCCTAGGCCCAAGAAATCAAAAATGGTCTAGGATTATATATCTATCCCCAACCGAAAATTCATGTAGTAGGCTGGGCCTCAGCCCATTACCCGGCTCTATTTTGCCCTAGTCGATCGTCTCCTCGGCCTCGGCTCCCGTCTCCTTCGCCCGCCCGCCGCCTCGCCTGCGTCCACCTCCACAACCATCCCGCAACGCGAGCGGCGGTGCCGGCGTCCTGCTGCTGCTTCCGCCGCCGGTGAGGTGAGCACCCGTACCTACGCACATCCTCTTTCCCATATCTCTCTTCTAGATCTAGAAGCTTCTCTCCTTGCCTTAACCCCCTTCGAGTACCAACAGGCAATAGCAGTTTAGGTCCACCCCCGCCGCTACCAACGAGAAGCAGGAAGGAGGGGAGCGCGCGGGCGCCCGAGCGGCATCGAAGATGAGCGACGACGTGATATGGCACTGCATCCGCCACAACCACTGCAGCTTCATGACCAAGTATGTGAGCCCGCAATCATGTCATCTTCTTTCTTTTGTTGTTGTTGTGGTGTTTTTTCTGACGATTAAATCGAGCGGTGATGTTGATGTCGGCGGCGGCGGTTTTTGTTTTGCGCAGGATCACGACGGGGATATTCTGCCGGAACCCCTACAACGCCACCGGCATATGCAACCGAAGCTCCTGCCCGCTCGCCAACAGCCGTTACGCCACCATCCGGGACCATGACGGTGAATACTACCCACACTTTCCTCCATTTTGGGGCAATATATCTTTTTAGCTCAACCATTTGGATGATGCTTTGCCCTTTGTGACAATACCTTTAGGAAACACTGGCTTACGCTTACAGTTGCTATTAGGGGATGCTTGGTCTTAATTTGAGGGAAACTGTTTTGTCGTGATTGTGATCGTTGTTATTAATTGCCATCAAGATGATATTGTCAGTCTACGGATTAGATAAAACCTCTGTTTTTTTATGGTTACACCTCAAAGTTAAAAACACATCAAATGATTGTTTTAGGTTTTGTTGATAATGTGTTCTAACACAGAAGCTTATTCATTAGTTAATTTTAAAGTGAAGAAATCTATAGTACTGCAGAAAGCGTTTTTTTCCCATCAGTGAATTGATCAAATATGTGGAGCTCTCCGGATGAACAACATAGGAAACATGATGGCTTTCAGAATCCTTTCGTCCAATGATGCAGATTTTAGACCAATGCATACTTCCTTGTTATGTACCTTGCTATGCATCTTGTTATGCTACCAATTCTTTAACACTTAGAAGTTATGTTTATCATCTCATAATCTTTTTGGTTACATTCTGTTTCTATTTTTAATTTGTTCTTTTTTCTGGCCTTGCAGGTATTTTCTACCTATACATGAAAACAGCTGAAAGGGCTCATCTTCCAAACAAATTATGGGAGAGGATCAAACTACCCAGGAATTATGAAAAAGCAATGGAAATCATCAACAAGCATCTTGTATACACTTCGAGCTTACATATTTTATCATTCCATCTGTATGTAAACCTTATTTAGTCTCGTCTTTCTTTCATTATGTAGGAATTTTGGCCCAAGTTACTTGTGCACAAGATTAAGCAGCGCCTGACAAAGATGACTCAGTATCGTATAAGAATGAGGAAGCTTCAACTGAAAGTGAGGTAGGCTCTTCAGTTTATATCCAGAGTGTTTTCATTAGGACTTTTCTGCTTGTGTCATTTGATAATAGGAATTGGGGTATACTATTTTGATATTACACCATATCATTGTTGAAAGAGAACATAGTAATTATTTATGTACACTTCTATGTGGGCATTTTTCCATTGACTTTTTTATGATTTTCTTAAAAGGAAGTAACTCAAGGACTTCTTTGCTCAATTTTTTGTACTACCCAAGGTTTTAGTACTAGATACTAAGTGCTGTAGTGCTTATGGCAAAATTACATTAGGGGGAGCTTGCAAATTACCCAATCATATGATCTTAACCTGAACATGATAATATAGAATGCTAAAGTAGTCAGGTGTGAGATACGTGCCGTATCATTGTGAAGATGGTTGCTGAAGTACTTACCTGTTGTAAACATGTTTTGATTGGAAAGAGCATACTACATCCATTCCTTTTTAATTGTTTTTTTCCTTACTTTTCTGTCTTCAAGATGTGACGTTGACCATTAGTTTTTATACTTTTGCATTAAGTATAATAATAAAATTATAATATTATGAAAGTATAAAATATCAGATTTCTGTAGATTGAACTCTGAATGGGTTTATAGTTTTTTTTTTGTTTTTTTGGGATTTTTTTGGTTGATTGGTTTATAGGCATTCTATGAATTGCCTAAGTGTTTATAGGTAATATGATTTAAGAATAATAACTGGCTAAGTGTTTGGCTATATTCAATTATAGATAGATAATGGCGGTGCACTTTTTGTTGACTAGTTCTATGATCTTAAGATTATATTAGATTGTGTTATACCTGTACATGCACTGTGAACTTTTTAAAACTAATGGAAATGATAATAATGGTAGCAATAGCTCGCCAGTTTCTACTTTGGTGGCACAATATAGTATAACAGTTTCATTGTAATCTGATTTGTGCTGTTGATCTATACTCTTTTTGTGGAATTCCTTCTGTGATGCAATGAAAAGATTATAATCATATTCCTCTCGCCTTGTCAGAGAGAAGGTGATGACAATGCCCAGGAAGGAGACCCAACGCCATATCAGAAGGATGGATAAAGCTGAAAAGGCCGCTCAATTAGAAAAGGTTTTTATTTCTGATGGTATTCATATCCTTCATAGTTTTCCTTATTCTAAACATGTGCCTGTTGTCATGCAGAATATTGAAAGTGAATTGAAGGAACGGCTGAAGAAAGGTGTCTATGGTGACATCTATAACTATCCCTTCAAAGAGTTTGACACTATTCTTGAGATGGAAAAAGATGACATAGCTCCTGAGGAAGAGGAAGAAGTAAGCATTGTTACTGAGTATCTTCCTGAGGAAGAGTTTAACTTGCTCATCTCACTTTTATGAACTAATGCATGTAATCATCGATCACTTGTCAATACAGGAAGAGGTGGAAGAGTATGTTGAAGGTGATATAGATGACACTGAAGATATTGAAGACTTTGAAGTCCTTCCTGATGGCAATGATGGTAATGACTTCACTGTTTTTTTTATTTAACTTCAACATATTTCGGAGCAACGTGATGATGTGAAGGAAATTTTAATATGCCCATCCCAGCTAATATGTTACAAATGTTGGATTTTTATCAGACAAAAAGGTTAATAGCCTGTGATTTCCATGTTGACCTTCACTAAGAAAAATCTAAAATGATTGCAGGTGACACGGATGAAGATGATCTTCCAGATGAACCAGTAGCAAAGAAACTCAAAGGGCGAGGTTCTGATTCGAGATCAAATATAGGGAAAAAATCCAGGAAGCTTATCACTGAGGTAAAGTAACCATCACAGTCTGAATATTCTTTCTTGAGGACATTATAAAGTTTGTAACCTCCATTACACTTACCTCTCTTATTGGTAATAGCATCAGCCCTTGAAATTTTGTTATTCCTTAATGTTAGCATGATAAAACCAGTTGCTAGTGAAAAGTGGGCATCCTGCGTGCTTTATTTACACACTTTTTTGTTATGCAAAACATGAATTACTTTTTCTCTCTGGAATAATCTGTGATTTTGTTGTAGTTTATTAGCAATAGGACAATTCCTCACTCACTGTACGTTATTTCTTTCCTGTATGGAACAGGTAGAAGATGAGGACACGGGCATCAGGCGAAGGACGCGAATGTGATTTATGCGAGCACTGGTGATTACATGCCATAGGTGCTGTCATTTTTGGTTGTACCTGAGATTCACATAGACTGAGTTGCTGAGAAATCAAGATGAGCTGTGGCATAGAATATTTATGCCATCAAACTATTAGATTTAGTCTTCTAATTTTAATGAGTTTCTAGATTATTACGCAGCAAACCTTCTATAGGGAAAATGTTTGGATCAAGTTGGCTGTATCTATGACCCAGTTGGGCTGGGCCTTAAGTGGTTCCTTAGCCTAACGCCGAACAAGCCATCCAAGCTGGCCCGATGTTTTGCGTTACTCAGACGGCGCTTGGCAAGCAATCAAACAGGGTATAACAAACCTGGTTGATATATCTTACCAGCTAGTTCATCTCTTTCACGTCACAAACAAAGAATTAACTTAAAGATCATGTGGAGGACAAATGCACATATAGAAGGTGAAGCTTTCTTCTTTATTATAATGGACGAAATCAAGGCTATTGTCCATCCCTGCTTTGATTGCACTATGTAGTGCTGGGGCATCGAAAATTCGTAATTTTATACAGTACCCTACTGCTAGGCCCATTCTGGCAAGCTCTACATGTTATCATATAGGTCCGTGACTGTAAATATGCTTGTAGGCAGCCGCAACTATGGTTGGAAAAACTCCTATTTCGCCTCGAAAACGATATCGTAACTACCGATATATTGGAAATGGAACTATCGGCTTGTAAATGGAACTATTAGCACAGAAATATGCAGGCATTGGTCGGAAGCCAGAAATTTACGTCGGAAACACAACTATAACAACACACCACGTAATATAACTTCATCCTTGCATTATGTCATTGTCATTCACGATTTATTTAGGACATTGGCACAACCACATAATGCCACTATATTCTGATCATATGATATGACATTTAACGATAGATTATAAGTTTGATAAACAATATAAACTGAAGTATAACGATAGATCATATATTACATTCCCGGCAATCCATGAGGACACGACCACATACCCAGAACACTACGATAGTACACAAGCATGTGCATGACCAAAGGGTTGAAATATAGGATACCATGATAGGATTACATCATAACTAATATTGTCAAACTAACAAGCCCAACATTAAGTAAATTACTCTTTACAGATATGGATTCAGGACTGCCATGATACAGGTCCTAAAGTCCTTGTCATTCCACTAAATTTCATTCTAGATGCCTAATAGGCTGATGCCTGATGGTGGGTTGATTGGGCTAAAAATTTCCAGAATTTTATCGGAAATTTCCCAAAAAATTACCGGAGGAAAACGGATACCAACAAGGTCGTAAAAAAAACTCTCCCATTTCTGTTTCCAATACCGATGTAAATGGCTGGTAAAAAATAGAAACGGTGGCCAGAAAGGTCCTAGCAACCCCCACTCATCTTGTTGGACTAATTTTCTTGTTTTTTGCAATAGCATCTGATAAAACGCTCTGATTTGCAAATGGTTTGCTGGAACTGGAATCCATGACTCTATAGCTAATTCCATTCCAAGGGGTGTCATACAGGGTCTAGAAGGTTGTTCCAATTTCCAACCAGTCATTTGCCTTCAACTTGAAATATTGACCACATCTCCCTTTACACCTCTGTTGGCTCCCTGGCAGACGTGATGAAGGATCATCACAGTTATAATCTTTGATTATCATCGAATTGGATATGGAACCACAAATTATTATTCTCTTCAGTCATTTGGTCTCAGCCACGGAATTAAATTCAAAATCCTTGATTCCAAGGTCAACATCTGAGAGCATGATGCCATGGCTCAGACAATCATCCTTCATCAAAGCTGGAGGTGACATAATATAAAGTATCTGAAAAGGAAAAAAAATGACTTTCTTAATGACAAATTTTAAAGTCCCTCTCCAATTTTCTTTTCTGGTGCTTTTGGTGTCAAACGAAGAACCAGTAGCAGGATAGATTGAGAAATACAAACAGTGAAAATTAGTTGTGTTCCATCCACTTGCATCACAAAAATAATGTAGTGTTGGCAGTGATATTCACAAGCAACATACCTTCTAAAAAGCATGTCAAGGATTTCCCCAAATGCGGGGTGACTAAGTCATGGGAATTTACTGTCAAAACTGTTTACTGGGCTTCAGGGAAGTAAATTTGAAAAGAAATTTCTGACTTGGGGCAAATTGTAAAGTTAAGTTCTGCAGACCTCTACACATGATCAGAATAGACGCTGACAGAGGCAACATGACTTAGTAAGGGATGCTGGTCATGGATTAGAAAATGACGAATTCTAATTTCCTTTCCCTTGAGTTCCACACATGTCATCTACTGACTCTAAACGAGCATGTACTGGCCCTATATCTGGGACGTCTTCAATACCTTCAGCGGGCTGAGGGGAAGAGAACTAGTTAGATTTCCACCAGATCTCCAGAAGATTATAAAAGTATGGGTACAAATTCACCTGCAGATATTCTAGGAGGCACCATAGTAGGTAGTTGATGATCCTAACAAGGCAAAACAGTTTGCCTGACCAAGCTCCACATGTGAGGTACCTACACCATTGTAGAAACATCAGATGTTTGATACCCCAGTGCATAAAAATTGTAAATATAAATAGTTTAATGCTTCAAAAGCAAATAAAATGGTAAAATACATTATTTGTAGACTTGTTGTCAACAATAAAAATTGATAAACCAGATATTCGTTGTTTCTTTCATTCACAATATCTTTAGGGAGAAAACATGGGTTTAAAGTTCACGTTTATACTCACCGTGGAAGATGTTCTAGCAAATCTGTTCTACGCAACTGCATTGCACGATCATACACAATCACTGTTCTTTTTGCCACATCATCCCAACTATAAAGCTTTTTCATCTAGATGCATATCAGAAACAACTGGATCAATACAAACAAACTTGCATGTCACTTTTCCACTAAAAAGGGAAAGTAATGCAGAGAGCCCATAGCTGAAAGGGTGAACTGCAGATGCACAGCAGGTTCGTGAAACATGTCAAGAGTTGAGACTCACCCAAAGATGCATAACTTGGGGATCTATGCCAGGAAGCATCTCGATAGCTTTCATGACAGCTCGTACCATATCTTCAGGAGCTGGTTCAGCAAGTACTACCATATCATCTGGTAAAACCTGAAAAAGAGTTATTTGACAGTAACTCCAATCTTTCTAATTAACTACAGTTCAGAGCTTTCTACAAGAAAAATGTATAGTCATATAGCACATACCTCTAGAACACCACCGACTCTAGTACTTACTGTCAACAATCCACAACTTGCTGCTTCCAAAATGGCTATGCAAAAGGCCTCTGTAAGTGAACTAAAATGCCAAAGATTAAATTTCAGTGTTAAGTGGATCACCCATATATATGTTGGACTTTTGCCATCATTAAAGTATCATGCTACTTGTTTATTTATTTGTTTGTAATGATATTAGGGTCTCGTCAACATGTAATATGAAATATGATATTAAATTCAAAAGGATAGACAGAAAGCAGCCTTAGGTGTATTAACAATCCCCGATGAAACAGAGGAACTAAGGAAATAAAAATTTTTGACATAAAGCAATGACAATATAGAAAAGCCACCTGTTCAAAAAAATATGACCAGATATCAGAACAGATCGTACTTGAGCATGAGGCACAGCTCCTAACATCTCAACTCTATCCTGAAGGGAAAACTTCTCCCTCATCTCTTCAAGTCGCACACGTTTTGGATCATCACCTCCAACAATAAAGTGAACTTGACAGTCCGTAGAGTTGCTTATTCGATAAAATATGACCACATTTACTAAATCCAAAACAATGTAAACATTAAAAGGATGAGAAAGTAACGATGCAATATGATGGGAATCTAACTTTTGTGTATCACCATGCATTTGTTTTATGACTAAGAATAAAATGGATGATAGTGATCAAGAAAATGTGATGCTGATATGATGTATACAAATGATTCTACCATTTATTTTATTTCATGAATGAGTCCAAACAGTGCTATGGCTATGACTCACCTTTGGAAATAGACGGCATACTTCTGGAATCACTTCGACAAGAAGGTCTGCACCTTTTCGATATACTAATCTACTAATCACAACAATAACAATTTCATCACAGCTTAAGCGCTCAGGAGAGGGGGTAAACATTGCAGTATCGACTGCATTAGGAACCATGAAAACCTTATTTGGAGATATCCCTGATCTCAAGACAGTATTCTCTTTGCTTGTGTGAGAAACACATATGGCCTGATCAATATCTGCAAGAGTAAACTGCAGCACCTTATTCATGTGAATGCTTCCAGCATCAGAAAAACCATAAAGCGAGTGATCTGTGAAGACAACTTTGTACCCCATCGTCCTAGCATGCATCAATGCCTCATCGCACAATGTTGAAAAAGCCTGATGCCCATGCACCACAGAGATCTTCTCATGAATAAGAATGGTCCTTAGAACCAGAAATGTCAAGAATAATGTAGGCAATGTAATCTGCATCAGGAATGGCTTCCACGGCACATAATAAACCTTCAAGCCACCTGTAACATATCGTACTCCAGAACGTGTCCCATATGCATGTGTCATGACAACAACCTGGGAATCAAACATAAAATCTGTTCAAACTTTTGCAACAAAATTTTGCACTAATCTAGTCTGTTGCATAGCCCTACCCATCATTTAAAAATTGGATAAGATATCTAGGTGAAACATCCTCAACTCTTTGTTGACAACAACTCAATGTAGGAGTAAAAATACTAAATCCAATATTAATGCTGAATATAGCGAGTGACTAGGTGGCAGAATCAAACGCGTATTCATTAGCTGATCTAGCATCCCTAAAAGTATGCATGAAAAAAAAGGGCAGTAAATAGATTATTCAGGAAATTAAGACCTTATGGCCAAGCTTAAGGAGACACTGTGATAGATAATAGATGTGGCTTTCCACGCCGCCAAAGTTCGGAAAGAAGAATTCTGACACCATCAAAATCCTGTGCTTTCTCCCTTGTTGCCCATCCATTGCATAACTGTGCTCGAAATCTGAAATTCTCAAAAATCAAAATCCAGCCTGATGTAAGATAAATGGAATGGAACAAAAGCAAGATAATGAACTGTAAATCAATCTCATGAGTATGAACGGAGAGGGACTAAACATGGGGTATTGGGATGCAACTGAGCGCCATTTTTTATTTGGAAAACAAGCCGCTGTTGGAGGAATGGAAATCAATCCAAATCCGGATGGATTTCCAATCAACGCCACCGCCGGCTCATCAATCCAACTGCATCCAAGAAGCGTGGAGGAGGAGGGAGGACTACGAAGGATGAGTAGCTGCTTCAATTGGAAGGATTCGAACCGAGGTGGAGGTCTGCGCGTCGTCCCTCAAAACCTCGTCCTCCTCGAGGACGCCGGCGGCATCGTCGAGTGTAGGTTCCTCCGCGCCGGCGAAGAGATGTCCAGGTCCGGGCCCTCCTTGTCTGGTTCCAGAGGCCGTAGACCAGCGCCCGGAGGAGGCCGCGGCTGCGGCTGCGAGGAGGAGCGGCACCGGGAAGCAGCGTCGGTAGTCGGGGATCGCTCGCTCGGTGCGCCGCTTTCCGGGGAGGCCGTCGGCGACGGTTCTCGAGAGTGCGGCGTGGGAGAGAGAAAGGAAGAAGAATGGGAACTAGTGACATTATATTCCCTCTATGCCTCGTTTGCCAAAAAGGGAGAATTTCCCTATGGAGACTCAACAGGGGGGATTTAAATAGAAGTCATAAGCCTAAAGATTGTGTTATAAAAAATTCAAAATATTGTACAGAAAAATTCCGATTCAAATATGAGTCACTAGGATTAAAGATAGCATTACAAAAAAAATTTAAATGCTGTACATTACAGTTCAAAATTAATTAACAATTCTGCTATGAATTGTCTATATAGCTTTAATTTTGCACTGCATCACCATTCTATTGATTTGTTCAGAATTCCAGACCATTTATTAACAAAGAAGATCACATCAATTTGAAGTTTGACAAGATAAATCCAAGATGGCACATGCAAAATAAACAATTTCGTCAAGTGCATTAGTAGTTGCATATCTTAGTACGTTGATTTCAATTGATGTATCCAGTCTAATCCATGGAATGAAGGAGTCAGAATTTACAAGAAAAAATTCATATTATCAAAAGGAGAGAATTTGCGAATGAGAAAAGCAAAGGGGAAGGGGGAGATGGATGAAGACAAGCGGCGGCACACTAGGAGGAAGCAACAACCAGTGATGCTTCGATAGGACGGTTAGTGCTCAACAAAGATATTTGGATGGAGTAAAGAAAGTCAACAAATGCAGTGGCATTTAGAGCAAGGGGAGGGAGGCGACCGCTCTTGGAGAGAGGGAAGCAAGAGGCAGTGCTCTGAGGAGTGAGGCAGGAGGCATTGACCACGAGTGGTGGCGCTCACATAGCATGGATGAGACGATAGGTGGTCATATAATCATGGTGGTGTTCTATGACCTTGTGCAAGGGAGCAATTTCCTCAGGATTTGGGAGTTAATGGGCTAGTAAAATTCTCTTGCTAGGCTAAATGGAAAATTGAGTAGACTGGGCTTTTCCATCTGTCATGGTAGATTTCCCCTTCGAGGCCAGCAAATGGGCCTCAATACCCATGAATTCCAAGCAGTTAAGCGTGGCCTTGGTGGACATAAAATGCAAAAAAGCAATTGGTTAAAGGGGATAAATGATATTATTATATTATAGCGTGTAGCTTGAGAGTGGCATTTTGACAAAGCTATCTATGAAATGTCATTCGAGAGAAGCCTACTTTTAATAATGTTGTAATCACAAATTTGTTGGTAGGATACACTAAAGAGAAGAAAGAAGAGACGTAGAGGAGTGATTAATGAAGATGAAGGAAACAGTCAATATCAATTGATATATACGGATTGATCTAGAATTATTAAATCTTGGGAAAATTAATTAAGACTACTAACCAAATATAACTCTATTTTATTTTTTTATCCTAATTTTTTTCATAAATTTAAGAAAAATATTGTACTTACTATAATTGGACTTTAAACTAGGTTTGACTTGGTATTTATTAATTCTAAAATTTAGAATTATTAAATCATAAAAAACTATAATTGAATCTCCAGACAAGTACAAAGTAATTAAAAACTACAGTAAAATTGATTTTATTATAAAGTTTGTGGTTTAGTTTGATAGGAGTGAAGGATCTTCTCTCACTTTTATTGGCATAAAAAATTACCCATATTATTATTTCTAGCGGTTTGGTGTCCTTTGTTTACTTATCAATTCCTCTTACAAAAATACATTGATAAACATACCCAAGGAACAATAAAATCTTTTATATCCTAAAATCGATCCGTTTCTATGAGTCTATTTTTGTAACATGTTGCCTCATAGAGCAGCTCGATGACATAATGAAGGTGGCTGCTTCTGTGGTATTCGTCATTGTAAGTGCCAAGTAAAAGCTAGATGAGGGGTTTTAGATTGAGAATTCTATAATGATAGAGCCATAAAGATCATAACATAGACCGTTATACATGATGGTGAAGATGTAGTTGAAGATGTAGATTAAGACCAGTCCGCTGTGCTAATTGAGGCCTACCTTCATCAATGCCATGAATGAAATCTAGCAAAAAGTATAGAAAGAGGATTAGAACTGCGAAACCATAGAGAGCGGCAACCTTCCTGTGGTTTGTCACCTTAACTAGTTGGTTAATTGTGGGCCCGAAAGGCTAGTGTGAGAGTAGCTATATAAGATTTCCAGGGATGTAAAGAAGGCATCGATTCAGAAATATTATTAATTTATCCCCAATTATCCCTACTGCTCTTCTTCCTCCTGAGTTCCTCCTCTTCCTCCCCATATGGTATCAGAGCCCTCGTCCCAGGCTGTACTCGCTGGGTTGAGGCAGAGCATCAAGTTGGCAGATAGGGCTGTGGCTGATTTGTAGGAGGTGGCTGTGGAGCTAGCTCGCATGCCATCCTCCGTCAAATCAGTCGACGTCGACAAGGTCTCCACCAGCCACGGCACAGTCATCACCAGACACGACGCCCTCTTCACCATCCATGACACCGTGGTGCCCACCACCTGTTCGATGTCTTGTCTCCATGACAACATTAGCAACACCCATGCCGAGGCTACATCACCATCGATGTTGGACGCTTCCTTGGTCGTTTCAGCCATGGTGAGCCAACCTGCGAAGTCCTCAGTGATGCCACACGCCGACCACGAGCTCTACGCCATGGTGCACACTCGGTGTTCGATGCCGTGACACGACCTCTATGATAATGATTCTCATGTCAAGGATGTGTTCCTGCATAAGACGGTTATGTTCTATGTTGTTCTTCCATCGGCGGACTCCTTGACAAGTTGGTTAGTGGATGCGAAGTTTGACACCATGGCGCCCACCAAGTGTTTGATGGTTTGTCTCAGAGAAGGTTTTAGTGGTTCATGCACCATTGCCAAGTTGCTGCTGATGGTTATTAGTGGAATGGTTAGCCATGCAACATATGCATCACTGATGGCCTCATTGAAGTATTTGTTTCCACTAGGGGCAATCTTTACACCATCACCTCAGCTGGCCTCACCACCCTGGCCTCCAAATTCAACACAATTAACCAACTACCATGTACACAGTATGTTACATTGGCCATCTGTTATGGTAGATGATGCAGCTGAACTAACATATCAAGGTGAGATTGTTTTCACTTTTATAGTTCAGGTGGAGCCCATGCACTACTGCTACATTATATATGGTGTTAGTAGACGAGTTGGACGCTCATTGGGCTGTGTTACTGAAGAGAACTTAAACTGGCAAGAGTTTGTTCTCAACAAAGCTCCATGTTGCCAAGGGAAGTCTATTGTCCATGGTGATGATCTTAAGCTACTACCATTGTGTCTATCACCTAGGCAAGCAAAGTTCTACTATATGTTTGTTAAGGGTTGCCGATTGCTTCAATATATGGTGATATCATCAATAAGATCAGTAGAGGTCAAATCCTGGCCACCTACTCTGTGCATGAGAGTGGAGAGATTGATGTCACAGTGTAAGTTGCATTTTTATGCTATGATGAGATGGTCCAATGGAACATTGGAGTTTGAGATTGAGTACACCAAACAGAGTTTGGAAATGAACTCAGATGATTAGACAATGGTGTGGTTCACTCACCATAATATTGTGCAAGTGGAGTTCAACTGCAAGTTTTGTTGTACAGTTTATGGAGTTTGCTCAAGGAAAGGAGCACTGCTTGTACATCTACTTGATGATTCTTGTGATATGATCAGTGTTTATAATGCAGCAAAATTTTGGGTTACTTGTCCTCCTGTTTTTAGGAGAAACCAGTTGATGTATGGGAAGCTTCAGATATATCTTTTCTGCCTATCACGCATTATACTGAACAATGAATTGCCTACACATTTAGACAAGGACAAGTTTCATGTGAAGACATTTGCTAGCATTTCTATTAACCAGCTTGAACATGCTGACATTGACAGTTAAAGGGTCTTTGGATGTATCAACAAGAACATCGTTACTTCTCTAGTGCCAAGAACTCTACAATTCTACAGTCAAGTGGTTGACGACCCTTGAGGGCAAGGGTCTCAAAATGAGAGGATAATGTCACATACTGTCTACATGGTAGTTGGTTAATTGTGTTGAGTGAGTACTTTTGACATGGTGTGAGAGTAGCTATATAAGACTTCCAGAGATGCAATGAAGGCATCGAATCAGAATATTATCAATTTATCCCCAACTATCCCTACTGCTCTTCCCCTAATTCTCATTTTTTCTCTGGAACTCCCGATTCAGCTGTGCGTGACGCCGGCGATGTCACGGGATCGTGACATTAACCAAGCCAAATTATGCTACTGGTACGTATGATATACACACACACACAAGGGGTAATATAGTCATAATTAATGGAGGGTTGGACAGAATACTAAAGATAAGAATAGAGTGAATTTTTGGTGCTAATAAAGTGACCCGTAATCTGTCAATGATATAAAACTAGAAGCGCAAACTTTCTAGAACCAACTTTGTCATATAAAAGTTTTTAAAAGTTTTTTCCCAGGTCATGAAACTTTGTAGTGAGACAAGAGAACGTTTAATGCAACATTTCTGAACTACGAACTTCCACTTATTTAAGAAAAACTTTATAATCTTTTATACTTTGGGATAAGCGATTCTAGGTGTTAGATTTAATAGGGTAATTGCCCATTTAAATCAATTAAATCAAATAAATCCTAAGGCTCATTATGCTGAGAGATACCCGCGTTTAATCGCACATGCGTAATGTAGAGGAATGTGAACCGACAAAATTAATCTAAGGATTAATAGTTGGAAATTTTATCTCTGAGAATTAATTCAAAGATTGATTAACAAGATGGTAACTGACTCTAAGAATTAATAGTGGAACGTTTCATTTCTGAGAATTAATCAAGGATTGATTATAAATAGGAATCGATGGAGGAATAGTAAATGACGTCTCTTTCCCTTCCTGAGTCCCATAAATAAAAATTGTTCTTCCATGCGTAAATATGTGAAAGCACACACAACTCCCTATTTCAAGCTATTGCTGCTACCATCCCAACATTTGCATACACGAGCTGAGAGTATGTCTCCAGAACCTTTGCGTGTCTGATCTTGCACTAAGAAAAGGAGTCAAATCAGATTTTAGAAAACGCATCGCACAACTGCTCACTGGTCCTATAGACAATTACTTTAAGTCTTAAACTACATCCTCGTTATCATGACTAGCAATGACAACATCGACGGCGAGAATGTAAATGGCAATAGGAATGGTTCTGCTTCCACTACCAACGTAACTAGTGTTGTAGGACCATATGTCCTCTTCCATTCTTGTTTGATGATTTTGTTTTTATGCACAAATAAGATAGAAATGTTTGTTTTGATGGTTTATAATCATTGTATATGTTTACTTTGCATAATCTATTGCGAAGAGTAATTTGTTATCATTGTCGTGGTTTACAACTGTTTATTTTTGATTAAATTCAACAGAGAATTACTAATATTTCCAACAATAGGTATACATCATGGGTAGAAAAGAACCACTAGTTTTACAAAACTATTCTAGGTACAAGTCATGGCTAAAAAATAACCATTAGTTTACAGAATTGTTCTACATTAAGAATTGCTACTTACTAATAGCTAATGATTATAACAATGATCGATCAAAAAAGTTTGCACATTATATTGGACTTTATAGCACAAAATTTATGCTGGGATCATAACTTTGTAATTTAATGAATGTTTATGAAACAATGAAAACTCTCACGAGTTCCAAGAAAACTATATATTTTCCTATCAATTATAGAAAGCATCTAATTTCTATCTAATATAAAAAAAACCTCTACGTAGGTCATGAAACATTCTACTTAACCAACACAATAACACTTTCAACAGGCTAAATTTCTGTTGGTTCACAATACGGGACGAATGAATCAGAATTGTCTTGAGCACATGCGTGACACAAATACTGATTATCCATTTGATGCCATGGTCACATAGCTTTTGTGCCATCCTAAACATGATCAATCCACCCTCCTACATTGGTACATACATTGTTGCATTTGAAAAGCAGTTTTGCAAAGTTATGTTTATATAAATATTACAAGGTATTCTTTAGTTTGAAGAAAATAATTGAAGGGTACCAATTCAGTGTTCACTAGCACTATCCACAAGATTCGAGGGTGAAACTAAGTAAAATTAAAAACAGTAAACAGCTGTTAACTCACAGGCTAAAAATGGCACATTGGCTTATAAGCTCTGAAAATATTGCTATGAACTTAGAATATACAGCAGTACCAAATTATCAACAAAACTCAGCCACTATAGTTTGGAATACAAGAGAAAAACATATATAAACCTAATATGCATGGCAAAACAATGCACAAATCTTTTCCTTTGTGCACCAAAGGACAGTCCAAATATATTAGAAATCATCTTCAGCAGCACTTGCAGCACTTAAATCCACACTGAGATCAACCGTCTGAATAAAATGGCAAGTGGATTAGCATAAGCAACTAGGCAACCACTAGAAAGACAAAGGAAATGTAAAACATTAAACATACTAGTGTTTTGTATGTCGATACCAGAGCATGAAAAATACAATAGTAGTTGAATTATCACTTTGCAATTCTAGAATACACTTACTCTGATTGCTGCAGTCTGAATATGATGCTAAGAGCTATGTACTGAGATTCTTATTATTTTTCTCAACTAGGTGCCTTTTTATAAATTATTGTATCTGTAGAACTGAAAAAACTTTTCCTTCTCATGATAGAATAAATTGATTATAGTTGCCATGGGGAACGTCAGATTATAATAGCACATGTGCAAATATGGTTGAACTTTAGTGCTGATAAAGTTCTATTCACAAATATGGCTTTGTATCCTAGTACAGCCATTAAAAGGTGAACAGAAGAAAATGTACCTTCCCAGTGATCTTTGTATAGAGGGAAAGAACATCCATCACAGTGGACTCAAAGTGTGTCGTGGCATCATAACTCTGAAAAACAAATATTTCAAAATGCATTTTTTGGGTCATATGTGAAACTTACACACTTGATATTCTGCCATGACTTACTGTTGAGATGAAACAATTGTCTGAAGATGGGTCATTAGCAGGTTCAAATCTGTCGTAGGTATCAATAAATAACTCATCCACTGCCTCAAGAAGATCAATCCCTGGTTTCAATTCTGCCTCTGGATTTTTACTCTCTGCTTGTGCTGACACAAATGCGATGAACTTCCCTTTTGATGCAACATTGTGAGAGTAGGAACAACAGAAAACATACCTGGTACACACCAATGAACATTATTTTGTTACAATAATAGAAATGACAAGTAGACCAAGAATAATCTATAGGTGTAACAACCGGCAATGGCTAAAAACGAGAGGTGATAAATGGAATACTTGCATGTCTGATTTACGACCAAGTTGCTTCTGTGGTATTATGATCTGGACTGAGTGAGAATCTGCAGTATTTGGGATTGGATGGCTCATGATAGCGATTGCCCGAAAAACTTTTCCGACTTTTCTAACCTGGTATAACAGATAATTCTCATCAGTTCCAAAATTTTCTTAAATAACATTTTGTTCTGTTAAAAACTTCAATGTCCTCTGATCCTAAATGGAAGTTGTTTTGGACTTGTGAATAGGAACTAAGAAATTAGCTAAATAGCTTTGATGCCCTTCATTTTTACTCAGGATGCAAAAGATAAGTCATTTATCCATGGGAACAGTAGCATTTATATAGATAGGACAGAAGTGAAAAATGTACAGAAGTACCTCAATGTTCTAGGATGACTTATATTTAGATAAGAGCTGAAGAGGCTGACATGAGATATAGTAAATTACATCATAGTTCTCCTTGATTCTGAATAAGTACTAAATGAATTTTAAGTGCAATAAAGGACAAACTTTTATCAGAGATTAGGTCTCTGTCTTCAAACAATCTTCGAGTGCAACTATTTGTTTGAATGAAGGAAAAAAATGTGTGGTTTACCTTATCAGGTAGGTATGATGGATCACAGACAACTTTCTTACATTTCGCAGTCTCCCCTTCTGATGTAACTCCACAAACTTTTCCTTCATCATCAAATTCTACCTGAATATGCCCACGTATGTTTGATAAGAAAATCACATATTTACCAATCAAATGGATTTAACCTTACAGCATAAAAATGAATGTAGAGCTTCGCTTCAAGTTTACATGAATCTAGAACAATTATTAATTTGTCATTCCACAATTCTTTAGCACTAGCATCTACCATGCATACAACTGGTGTAATCAAATGAACAGTGGAACAATCCAAACTTGGATTATGTTAACATAATATTTTTCTTTGAACTCTGACTGTTTAATCTATTATTCCTTTTTGAAGCAATACCCATCAATATTCCCAAAATTTGTTTGCTTTTGCACCTTAAAATCATAACACTTTATTTTCACATTGTAATCAACATGCCCAAATCACCAAATTTTTTTTTTGGAAATTCAACATTTCAACTCATCGTAATAACACGGATTGTACCTTGCACTCTGGCTTATTCAACATGTATGTCCCGCCATAGACAGCGCTAAGCCTTGCAAAACCCTGTATCAAACAAAACAAAATTAGAAAACCAACCATTTACGATCTCTGTAATTGCTGGAATTGACAATACAGTGTAAGAGTACTGACCTGTGGCAGCTCTCCTAAACCATATAAGGGATAAATATATGGTGAACCTCCTTGAAAACGAGCCACTGATTCTGCATAAAGCTGCAATAATTCAAATAAATGTTAAGTAACAGGCAATATCTGGGTAGAAGTGAAATGACCTGATATTCATACTGTAAAATATAGCATGGGAACAGCCGTAAAAAGATCTAGTTTCCAACGTGTTGCAAGAAGTGGTTTAGCTGGTTGACAGCGATATGCCATGGCTTTAGTTTTTTTCACAGATAGCCCAGCCTGATGTCCTATTCGTTATTTGTACACTAAAGCGTGATGTGATCTAGGGCTGATGAATTTCATCAGACCGTCAGGACTAGTTTTCATCTGAGCTTATTTTCTAATATTTAAAAGTTGACAGACTAGAAAAACTTGCCTTCATCCGCTTTACAGTGTCAATTGCAGGTTCTGCCAGGTAGTTATCGTCTTTATGAAGAGCCACTGCATGGCCAATAAAGTCTATTGTATTATCATCCAAAGAATATTTTCTGGAAAAAGACATGGTAGAGAGTAGACTCAATAAATTGAATCATAAAGAAGAACTATAACTTCAGTTTCTTAAAATAGTATGTTAGATGAAAACATCAGAAAATATATCAAACATTGGGATAGAAAATTGGAATTCATGAATAAGTTTGATGAGTCAATTTACAGCTAATGAATAAAAGTTAACTAATTCTTATGCTTATTTTTACGCTAATTGGAGTGTAATTGGCTATTTTCATCTAAAAATTAATAAAATTAAGTACTTATTCTTCGTGAGACCAAAAAGGCTAGAAAGGCAGCAGTAAAAAATGGGTACTCACGACATAAGTTCCTTGGTGGTCACTTTTTTAAGGTCAAATCCCTTATGGGTACTTGGATCATTTTCCTTGTAATCTTGGACATAAAGGAAGAACTTCCCTGCTCTGCGCTTCTCAAACAGTCCCATTAATGGAGACTTGAGAGCTTCCATATCAGTAGAGGGAACCTTGTGGATCTGTGATCCAAAATATCATATATATATAATTGTATTACATGACATATGCCAATTGCATTATAGAGTCTGCACGCATTAGAATGAAAAATCTAACCTTTCCCTTATTGAAGACATAGCTCCCATCGACAGCTTTGAAGGATAGGTACTTGGTAACACCAGTGTGAATAAGTACACGAACCAAAGCACCATTTGCCATCATAAACTAGTGAGAATAACATTCATTCATTATATGTTTGTAGCTAGAAAGGAGGTGAGATCAGAATCATCAGCACACAATTCTAAAGGGAATATTCTACAGAGAAACATTTGATTGTGCTACAGTAAAAATTAAAGCTCAGTTCCAATAAGTTTTCGCATGTGTGTCCACAATCCATTACAGAAGTAATGCTATCTCAACCCAACAAACTACACATATTGCTGATGGGGGTATGAAAAGCTAGCTATAAATTGGATCCAGGCCTGACCTTTGGAACCATATCTACATTGTAGTCTCTGCTGGCTCCTATATTCGCCAGGGGCGTTTCTTCTCCCTTGAACCTTTTCCACAGCTGGCACAGACGAACGATGGCTTGATCAGATAATTCCATTAATTTGATAGGTAAGCACATAAAAAGGAGTTGAAACTAATTTTGATGAGGAAATTTTTGGCATCTCTCAGCACTCCCGAAAAACAAAAATTGACAGACAAATGAGATAACGTTAGCAAAGTTTGGGTACGGAGGGTAAGCCTCACCTGATTCAAGTTGAGAGATGTGGAATCTCCACCGTAGTAATCATTCCTATCCATGTGTAGCACCTGGTGCACACAAAATGGCGATAGTATTTTTCAGCATTCTCTAATGAGGGTTAATTTTTTTTCCCTGACAAATGTAACGCAAATTCAAGATCACACAAAGATGGTGATTTGTTTCATATTGTTAATTGTGAGCAAAATCAATATAATCCAATCCGATCACATAAAAATTTACGATCAGATCTGCCCTTTCCTCAAATATTTTTACCAAAACAAGCAAACTCTGGCATCAGAAAAGACGAAAGAGGATTGATCGATGATCAATCAGAAGTGAAAGGGGATTGATTGATTGATTGATTGTTTGACCAAGCAAAATAATGTAAATCAACGCTCATAGGACGCGATGGCCATGACCGATCCGGGCGAGAGAGAGAGAGAGAGAGAGAGATGAAGAAGGAGACCTTGAGGCGGTCGACGGAGAGGAGACCGCTGAGGATGCACTCCTTGAGCCCCGTCCCGAGCACGATCACGTCGTACTGCACGTCCATGGCGGCGGTCGAGCGAGGCTAGCTAGGCGACGGGATGGATCTCCCTCCCCGTCCGATCTCCGATAGCCTCGAGTTTCGCCGATCCGAGAGGGTTGGGGGCGCGGGGAAGAGTTGGAGCAGCGCGCGCAAGGCCGCGGGAAAAGGGAAGGAGGGCGGCGCGCGCACGGCACGGCACCCCACGGCTCGGTCCATGTATCCCCTTCACTGGGATACGTTGCCGGGCATAATTTTCTACGGCGCAATTAGAGCGAGTGCCACCTATAAGAATTGACAGTTAAATTTATGGTTCGCTGAAAACGAGATTAAAGAGAGAGAAAGAAAAGAGAAAAACATATATTTATTAATAAATATTATTAATATAATATATATATATAAATAACTATTATATAAATAAACTATTGAATTGATGATGTACTAAACTTTCATAGGCTATATTGATTTTTGTTTTTAAGCAGTTATATTAAACTATAGCTAAGAGTTGTCATATTGAATTTCTAATAAGATGAATAAGAGAGATTGTTATGAGAAAGACAAAGTCGGCTACTAATTTAGTATATAGTCTGAAGATAGAAATGTGCCCTTAACTATCTTTTAGCCAATAACTTCTTAGCATATTTATTTAAAAAAATATGTGTTATAGTATCTTTATTATATGATTTAACTATTACCCTATATGGTATTTTTGAGAACTGGTCAGGATCCTTTGTCTAGAGAGACTTGGTTAAACCTTTTGATTTTTTTTATATAAGCAGTACTATAAAGTTCAGTACTAGCCTTAGCAACTGTGCCACTGCATGCTCACTGATAGCTTGTCCCGTCTGCCAGCCTCACTCTCCTGCCGCCTATGCGTTAGCGCTTCTGGTCTATTTTTCTACTGTTAGCTTATTCTACCGACTTGCTGATTTTTCGGTTTGCTTACCAAGTTAGCTCATTATCAATCTAGTTGCTTTTGGCCTAATCAGCTCGTTCACATGCCGTCTTTAGCTTATTTCTAGCTGGATTAAATTATACCGTTCATTCAGTCTGCTTGCGATTTTAGCCCGTTATTATAGCAAATTCTAAAAATTAATTTCTTATTTTTTGTCCAAAATTCCTTTAATTTTTTTTATAATTTTTCATTTATTTCTCGCATTTAATACCTACACACAAATAAAAAAAATTTAGCACAAATTTTTACAATCTGACCTATATCGATACATACACACTTACCACACTTTTTATAAATAATTTTAATATAAACCAATTAAACAATGCTAATTTTAATATAAAGTAATTTTATGAATTTCAATATAAACCATTTTTATCAATTTTAATTTAAATCAATTTTTCATCATTTTTATTTAGCAGAAACATATAGAAGCTTTATCTATCAAGTAATCACATCGAAACAGAAAAACAATCCAAAACCGACTTCTCGCTAGATTCTATCGATCGGACTGTCCGTCAGGCTAGCTGGTTCGACCATCGCCATGCTTGTGGTCCGATCGGCCTCTATGTCCAGTCTTACCTCGCTCATACCGAACCGTTCTGGGACTAGTGTACGCTATCGCGTGAGACAAAAACACTTCGATTTAAAATCACTTTAATCACATTTTAAATTAATTGTTTATTATAAAATTTTAAATTAAAACAATGATTTCACAGTATGGAGTTGGCTCCCCATTTTGGCGACCGTTATAACACTACGGCTCTTGGGGTGGACATATCCTGAGCACTGAGCAGCAGCCAAATGAGGGGGTTGTGCCATGACAGCGCAAACTGCGACAAATAGAACAAATTGATATGCGGTAGTTTGGTGTACAATCGTTGGTAACAAATTAGCAGGACTGCGCTCACAAATTAAAAGGCTCTGGGGCGGTCTTTGCTGTCCAGAAATTCCTTGAGCATGCATGGTAGATCCTCTGCAGCCATAGTGCACCACAAATCATTGAGCAGATCAGCGTCCTTTGACAGAACTTCACAGACGCTATCGTTCGTGGCTACTAGTTGTCGTGGATGTGTTCGTCTTGCCAATCAACATGAAACGAAATCTTTTCCCCAAGACAATTTTGGCTTCATCTGTCCACCACACATCAGTATCTACTGGTGCTCACCCTCGGGCTCTGCCGTACCAGCTTACTTTGTCACTCAAATAATTCTGGCTCATAGCATTGAGTTTCGTTGGGTTGGCTGAGAAAAGGCACGACGTACACCCGGCGTACCTTAAGCACACAGAAATGAACACAAGCACCATGGCAGCCAGCAGCCGTCGGTCCGGCCACGACGATGCGGACACGACGTAGACGGCCACCGCTACTTAGATGACCAGGTTGAGCAGGTGCCGCTTCCACACCTCGTTGTCCTCCCTGGAGAAGGCGGAGATGTTGTCCCGCTCGCCCAGGTGGACGAGTGCGAATGGCGCCCACAACAGCATCAGCTGGTGCCGCGGGCCACTCGTGTGGACTGCGAGGTGGCCAAGCATGAACACAGCCACGGTGTCGGCTGACAGGTATGCTAGCCATAGGAGGCAGTTGAGGGCCCTTGACGCAGTGCGTGTCCGCATGCCCGCCTCGAGGAAGAGGAAGACTTGCAGGAAGAAGCTCACAAGGATCAGGCACTGGATCTCTCACTCATCCCACACCTCCTTCACATGACGCCCCAAACTATATATTCCGAGAGAGATTCCACAACATAAGCACATACGAATCAAAACCCCCTCCCGGTCCCACCAACAAAGAAATAATAATAATAAATCATTTATTCTGACTCACTCTATGAGTACTTTTCGTTCTTAATGCTAATTAAAAGACGCTCTTTAATTACAGGAGAACGAAAAGGAGAGAGCCACCCATTAATTAATTAATCAAGAAAAGGTAGAAATTCCAGTAAATTTACAACTTATATTTAACAGCAGTCAACAAAAAGGAATGAATATGCAAATTGAAAACCAAATATCAAATATGTATAGTTGATGATTCTGTATTGAACACTACTGTTCTTCTTGGAGTACAACTGAATGAAGATAACAAACAATGGCCCAGTATGTTTCTACAGTGATTAGGAGACAACAGCAGGAGACACGAAATTCGATAGTATTTTGATTTGTTTCATGGCTTCCTTTCAAAACAAGAAAGGATGAACAAAAGTTAATGATCAATATTTTGATCATCAAAAGTCGCTTGCTCTTGTCTTCCATGAGCGCAGGCATATTGGCAAATCAAAAGAATAATCCAAATAAACAAAGCCAAAATCCAACTACAAATGAGTTGCCAATGAAGTGCCAATAGAAAATGCATGGTTTTTAATTAGCCGACAATATCAATACACAGAAGAAAGGTACAGATGGCATCCAGTTTTGAATTGCCACGTCATAAACACTGTACTTATACACTAGTTAAAAGGTAGTAATATGTCGCTAGGCAGCATTAATCCAATCAAAGCGAAAGCAAGAAGTGGCATATCTTGTTACCTTCGTTTTTCCAACAGGTTGACCATATTACCTGTTGAATCAAATCATAATTAACATTTTATAATGAATAATTAACTTTGTAAATGATTTAATTTATAAAAATTGGTCTAAAAATATTTATAATATTGGTGTGAGTGTGTGTCTTATATGGTACTATTCATGCGCGGGACTGTTCATGGAAAGCACTGCAATGGCGTGGACACTGTAGCATCAGTGTTACTAGAGCAGCATGGATTACTGTTTTGTCAGATAAGTTTTTGAATTCGAGTTATTGTATTTGATTTAGACACCAAGAGTTTGAGTATTATAGGAATAGAATTTTTCAATATAAATAAAAGAGGGGTTAAGATATAGAAGATAATAGAGAAAAAGAAAAAGTTAGTGTTTAGTTTTAAGTAAGAGAAATGATTTGCATATATTTTGTATAGTATATCTTGATGTAATAAATTTGATATACTTTTAATGATTCTATCAAGTTGTATTTTTTGTTCATGGGAGATCGATTCGGCGGTAAGACTATAGTCAGATCAGCAGCATCAAGGCGATTGGAGCAAGTCGTCGGATCAGCGGTAATAAGATAGTTAGACTGGCGACATCTGAAGAGATAGCTGTCATAGAAATCTTTTTATTTTACAAAAAGATTTGGTTTTTTGTAATATTACCATTCACCCCCTCTCTGATAGGCTTAATTATTATGTTTCGATCCTATTGGAGCCTTGTTTTTCTTCTTCTTTTATTTTCATTGATCTTGAGTTACAATGGCAAATAAATATATGATCAAGCCATATATTTTTAATGGAGCTGATTTTCCTTATTGGTTGAAAAAGATACAATATTACATTATATCCTAATGCTTTAACATTTGGCAAAAAGTTTCAAAACCCTATGTTATTTCGAATGATGTCGCTATGTCTAATAAAACTAATTTTGAAAATAATTGTAAATCTCACAATTATATCTTGAATAGGGTTTCTCGTTCTGATTTCGATCAAATTTATCATCTTAAAAGCATATATGAGATGTGTAAGGCTCTATGTGATTTTCACCAAGGTCTTCTAACTTTAAGAAACTTCACAAAGATGTTTTTAAAAAGGAGTAAAAGAAATTTGAGATGAAATTTGGGCAATCTCTTGATAATTACTATGCTTGTTTTAATAAAATTTTAAATGATCTTCGTTCTATTGATAAGTCTTATGATACTAATTATACTCAATCTGAAATTTCTTGATATTTTTTTGAATAATCTCGATATGTCTATATTTGGGAGATGAAAGTTAGTTCTATTCAAGAATCTATCAACATGAATACTTTAACTTTAGAATATTTGTATGCTAAACTAAAGACACATTAGATGAATATTCTTTCACACAAATTTGATTCTAAATCATCTGCTTAGTGTCTTCTTCTGGTTCTTCATTTGTTTCTTCTTACTCGCTTTTTTTTATAACTTTTAATGCTATATCTGATGACTAACTTGAGCAAATCTTTTCTTGAGCTAATATATTTTCTTGAGCCTTAAATAATGTGAGAAACAGGAAAAGAGGAGGTCTAATCTAGTGCAATGATTGTGGAGAACCTAACCATATTCGATTCAACTACCCCAAGCTCCAAAGAGGAATGAAAGAAGACGAAGAGAACAAGAACAAAGGTGAGAAGAAGAAGATGACACTCAAAGGTAGGAGGAACCAATAAGATATCGAACAAAGTATGTGTAGCCTTTGATCAAGCTAGTGATATCGACTTCGAGAGTGAGATGAAGATGATGACAAAGGTAAAAATATCTCTAGAGTATTCATCATGGCTCATGGTGGATCAACATCTAGAGAGTGTGATTCTAACGATAAACATATTGAGGTAACTTCTGTTTAACATACTTTCGTTTCTCTTCGGTCTAAGATTCAAATATATGAGAAAAAAAACAATACGACTTTATAGTGAATCTCTTAATTCAAAAATTTCTAGATTTAAATTTCTAATTCCTAGTGATGATAGTTGCACATCTTGTAAAGTTTTGTTTTCTAAAATTTCTCTTTACAAGATGTGAATGCTAATAATTGTTTAATATAAAAATCTAAAATTGAGAAAACAACAAATATTGAATCTTCTTTTGCTATGGGTGTTGCTTTGAATTCTCAGGTTTCAAATGAGTTGTTTTTAACTAAAAATATTTTGAAAAAAATATCATGTTATTTTTTATACAAGTTCGATGTTTAATGTCATTAATGCTAAAAGGTTAAAACAACAAAAGAAGAATTTTGTTACTAAAAATTGTTCAATATGTTTTTTTGAATAAGATGAAAGTGAAAAGTGCTCTTGATTGTGTTGAGTATTTGGAAGATAATATGAAAACTCATGAATTACTTTCTTATCAAAATTGTAGAAAACAAAAAGGAGTATTGGTTGATTAGAAATGTTGTGCTACTATTTTAAAAGAAGATTCTTATTTGAAAAGTTCTTTGCAAAGGTTTTCTAATGGTAAAAAGAAACTTAATATGATTTTAGATTAATCAGAAGTGAGTACACATAATAGAGGGTTAGATTTTTTTGCAAAGGTTTTATAATGGCAAAAAGAAACTTAATATGCTTACTTTACTAATCGCTAACCTGTTGTTTTGAGTATCTTCTCTTTCTTCTTCAAGCCAATCTGTTTCTACTACAAAACCTTTGATTATAAAACCATCTTTTCGTGTGAAATATACTTGTACTTTTTACAAAAATATAGACATTTGATTGATTATTGCATTAGACTTGCTCGTAAACAGAAGAGATAGAAATTGTTTTTACAAAATTTAAATGGCAAAAAATATGTACTGGTATGAGGGAACTGATTAGATCGATGTTTTGGTGCCAGTCAGATCGACCTAGGTAGGTTTTTGTTAGAAATAAAAGTGGTGCTGGTTTTACTCGTACGTATATGCCTATTAGTACTTCTGATCATGTGTTTCAGTATTGGATTCATATATTTCTTTAATCTAACCCTTATACTGAGGCATCAACTTCTACTTATGTGTAGGCTTTTATAGCAAGGAAAGAGAATATGTGCTTAAATTGTTTACCAATGTAAGCCTCTATATTTTTTGAGATATTTTCTTATGTAGAAAATGGTCTTAACACTAGGAATGGGACTCCAATAGTCCCCCAAATATCTCACAAACTATTTTCTAAAATCCTTTGTGAAAATGTTGTGTGTTGTTTTGATTGTGAAATTTTGGTTTTTATTATCCCTCATGTTGGTCATAGTTATGTATTATCACATGCTTGCCACATGAAGAACAATTTGTAGTTGTCCACTCCTTTCCTTATCATCCTTGTTGTCTTTCCGGTCTAAGCTTGTCAGAAGTTTCGATCCCTAGCCTAGGACCTCCTACTACCTCTCTCGGTCCTTTTTTTTCTTAGCTTGATTTCCTTGACCAAAAGTTCGAGGGGGATGAATATCCAGGAGTAGTTATACTCGGTCTCTATCTCCTCACTCCTCTTATATCCCCACTCTCTAGGTCTAGGTCTTCTTGTTAACTCCAAAAATTGGCACAGACTAACACATTGGTAGGGCAGCATTGGTGGGTTTGATGAAAGCCAATGGTTCTTAACAAAGGCCAATGGTGATGGATCAACTGGAGCTGATGGTTGATAGATCGACTGGTATGCTTGAGTTTGGGTCTAGATGGATCAATTAGCCTATGAATGATTGAGTCTAGGCCGGTTTGTGGAAAGCAATGAAAGGAATTATCTTTAGAAATATCTATTGTAAATAGGTAAGATTGTATCGTAATTAGGAAGATTTGTTAGTTTTTGTTTTATCCGTAAGTGTTTGTTTCATGGTTGCCATGGATATTGTAACCGCCTAGAAAAGGTCCCGATCAGTAAGGCCCACAACATATTCGGTTAAGGAAAGAAGTTGATTGGCTTATGAAAGTATATTTGATGAAGACCGAATTCAAGGAAAATTGTGAAGGCCATGATAGGGTGGTTTTTATATTTAGAATGTATCTTATAGATAAGCAAGTTTTAGTTATTTTTCTTTCTTGATTAAAAAGTAACATCTAAGTGGATTGCTTGGAACTATCTAGAACTCATATAATTCTAGGGTATAAATATAAACACCCCGAGGTCTTGTAAAAATATCTCTCGATTAATATAATATAATTTTAGCGCATTGCTACCCTAGTTCTCTAGATTTTTCCCGGTAGGCTCGGGCTCTCGACGTGGGGCTACATTGGTTAAATTCAATCTCTAGTGAATGGGTAAATCCTGCCACCTAGCAGTTATATCAGCTAGATTAGTCTCGTCTAAGGCCGTATCGTTTCAATCTCTTAGATTATTCTAATTCAACCAACTAAGGTTGCTGGTTTATCCTGATTCATTAGCTTATTTTAAGGCTATATTGCCTCGATCTCTTAGATTGATCTAGTGTATCTATCATATTTGCATAGGATCCATTGGCTAGATAGGTCTTTTTCTTATTATCTATAATGTGGTTTTGTCTCGGTTAGATCTAATATATTAGATTGTTGCTAATAGGTTAAATCATATTTAGTTGATGGGTTTTATATAATATTTCATCGAAGTGTTAGCTGATGAGTTATCTTTTATTAATCGATGAATATTCATGCTGAGATTAATCTATTATCAATCGATCTAGCTTTATTAGTTTCAATCTTATACTATCTCAGTTTAGTCCGATCTATTAAGATTGTTGTTAATAAAATTAGTATCATGAGCTAGTAGGTTTTATTCTATTTTCATCGCATCGGCTTACATTGGACCTTCAGCCGATGCATTTATCTTTATTATAAGCTTTAATGTTTATATCATTTGCTTTATATCTACATCGGACCCCCAGACGATGTTCATTTTAACCCCTATTGGCAATCTAGTTGATAGCAGGAGTCCATATCGACCAATCAACTGATTGGCTCGTTGATTTAATTCTATATTTCTTGTCAATTAGAAAGTTAAATTGGCTGGTATGCCCACACCTTATCAAGTCAAGGATGCTAAAGAGCTTAAGGGCTTGCACTGGAACTAAGCTGATCTCTTGGGCCTCTGTGTGTATCGACGCGAGCCATTGATAGATTTCATGTCAAAACTTCTTTAGCTATTATGAGAGCTCTCTAGGCTATCTTCAACATTTGCAAGAGGAATTCCACTAAGAGAAAGGAGATAGAGTGGCACCAAAAGCAGTTGATGAGAGATGCATGGAAGGATGTCTCTAGTGACTATGATGAGACAGCCTTTGAGGATCCCTTTGCTCCATTTGAGGCTGCCTGTGACATTGCTGTAGGAGAGGGTATTTCTCATGGGACTCATGGTTTTGAGGATGTTTTACGAGCTAGTAGAGGATCTTCTTCGTCTAAGAAAGGCAAAGATGAGGAGATAGTAGCCATTGCTCAAGGGGAGGCCAAGACCGAGGTTGATGATGGCAGTGGAGACACTAAGAATGTAGACTCCGATGGTGGTGATGATGCGATTATGGGGAGCGGTGACATATGGAAGATTGGTTTAGATGATGAGTTACTTTCCTCTTCGTTGTTTTTGCTTTACTTTTGAGTACCGTGATGTCAATCCTTCTCAAAATTTTCTTCAGTTTTGTTTCCTATGTCTACTAGACCGAATGTTCTGACCCTAGGCCAAAACTTCTGATTAGCCAATCTCGACCCCTCCTTATGATTTCCTAGATATTGGTTTATCTTTGTGGAAAATCTTTAAATGTTGTGCTGGGATGTAATGACTACTAGTTTAAGTTCCCAAGTCTTCTTTTATTTTCTCATATGCAATGTGTAATTGAAAAAGGTGGTGTCATGTTGTTTTTCTTTTTCTTGTGTTTACCATATCATATGCATTTCTCTTTTTTTTTAAAAAAATTCTCTTCCACATTGTACCCCACGAATGAGAAGCGATGAGTTAAGCTCTCCATGTTTATCCTTTTAATATATGCAAATACGCTCCACTCCATTCATGTATGCATATGTTTAGAGGGAGGTTCACTCACCTCTTTTCATTCAAAATTCAAATGATATTCATTCTGTTGTAAGCTTTAAATATGTTATCATCAATCCCAAAAAGAGAAATATTTAAAGTGATTCTAGCCTCCTAAGTGAGTTTTAAATGATTAATGGCAAAATGGTTAAGGGAATAATGAGTTTGTTAAGATTTATGCAGAGATTAGTCTCTGTGATACTTAGTGTGATGCATGGTGACTACCCCATAAGTTCATGAAGCAACATTGCAAGAAGTCTCAGGACTATTTTAAATTCTTTTGAATTTAATTTGTTGAGTGTAGGAAAATCGTATTATAAAGGGTGTTGTAAACAATGATATGTGTCTATCCAAGTATTCAATGATCATATCTTAGAAGAGAGACAAAGTTGCACAACACTTACACTTGTTTTGAGTTTTCTTCTTTGCATAGGTCGGAAGTTCTGATCATGGGGATCAAGCATTCCAGGCCAGTTTTGTCTGCTAGATTTTAAGTGTTGGCCAAAGGTCCGCGGTCCGGGTGCTAGAACTTTTGATGTTCGAATCTATGAGTAACAACTATATAACATAGGAGTGTGGGAATAAAATCCATCCATCCCCTCTAGTGTTTTTTTGGTCTTTTTACTTTCATTTTTTGTTTCTACTAGCTTCTCATACGGTTCCAAAACCTCTCCCACTGAATTCTTAAGATTCCAAGAAAATTTGAGTGAGAATGTTGAGTGGGTTGAGTGCTATTTCTAAAGAAAATAGCTAGGAGGTTGTTGAGCACTTTGGGATCAACACGAGGCATTGTTTGGAACTTATTACTCTTAGAGGAAAACCTCCTAGACAATTAGGCATCACTCGTGAGCTTCCTCATGTTGTTGATCAACCCAGGCAAGTTTATAAGGGTAGGCCTCGCCTCTGCAAGTGGAAACAAGAGCTTTCAATATCACATCATGATAACCTCTAGATGCTCTATCCAATCACAACTAACTCTTATTCACGTATGAACCACGGGCACTTTGGTGACCAATGAGACTTGCTTCCTTGAGGAATTCACTTAGGAGGTGGCAGGGTGGAATTGGACACACCTGCCTAAGTAATTAATCAGCTTAGAGAATCCTTTGTTGGTAAGAATTGTGGATCACCTGGAGTTTAGGACCCTGTAATTAACATGGGTGGCACTATATTGGCTTTGGAAATTCCAAACCCTTGTTGCAAACCTCCTTATGTTTGCCTTTTATGGCCCATAAGAAGTTGTAAGGAGTGTCACACCCTTCTCAAATTCATATTAGCCTACTCTTCTAAGGAGCGGACCTACGTATAGATAGCACCCGACTTACACTTTACTCCTCACTTAATGTAAGAGGGTCAACCTAGAGGTGTTGTGGTTGGAACATGTGGGTTTACATATTGTTGTAACCCTTGCTCAACAAGCAAGGTAGTACTCTTCTACCATACACTCAAGCACCCACTTTCACAGGCCACAATTGGGCTCAATATATAATCGATTGGGCCTCATAGCTAGGGACTAAGTTCAAGTCTCATAGGTTAATAATCTATTTGATCAACCATTTCCATGGAAACAAGTGGATATAAGGTGAAAATTATATACTTGACTCTTGTTCTCAAAGTGTTGCAAAAGGTGTTGAGGGCATAGTTATTTCTAATTCAGCTTGCATGACAAATGTATAGCCTTAGTGGTCAAGAGTTTGAGTAGCTTAGGATAGGATATCTAAGTGAATCGTAGACTAGCATTCCAAAGGAGAAGTATTATGATGGGACTTCCTGTAATGCCATGAATTTTTATCCTATTTTAAAACTTATTTTGAGGACAAAATTTTATTTTCAAATTTTGGTTCTTGATCAGATTTCATTTGAATGTACCGAAAGATCTCCATCCATCCATCCAAAATCCTCTCCTAGGATTTAAATTTCATTAAAATACATATCCAAACCCAAACTCAATTCGAATCCTCCCCCATCTCCCTATCCAAAGGATCCTTTCAAAATTTAGAAATCATTACAAATACAAATGAGGATCCAAAGCCAATTAAACTCCCTCTACTTTCAATCCAGAAAATCCCATCTAAATTGCAAGGCCTTACTATTCATCTGTCCTCCTTCCCTTTCTTCCAACGGCCCAGCCACCCCCACCTTTCCTACACCTGTTTCTTCCGCAGCCCAACTGAGCCAGCCCAGTCTGTCCCTCCTTGCTCCGACCCAATCTGACAGGCTGTCCTAGCCACGCCAGACAGCCGCACGCACGCTACCTGCTCGGCAGAATGCGCACGGGGAGCGGGAGGCATCGGCGCGACTGCCGGGTCGAACGCCACCCCAGCCGCAGATGCTGAGCCCGCTGGGTCGAGCGGCGCACCTCCGCACCCCTACGCCGCCCGGTGCGACCGCGCCCTCCCCATGACGCGCCTGCAAACCCCCTCATCTGCCACCGCTGCTACGCCAGCCTTGCCGCAACTCCCGCCGACACCCTACTCTGGCCGCCCTCGCCCTGCAAAGCCGCGCCGCCCAGCTTTCCGCCCTTCGTGCCATCCTCGCCGCACCCCGGCCACGCTCCGCGAAGCCCCCCTGACATCGCCGCCTGCCGCCGTAGCCTTCGGCGCACGCCTGCGCCGCGCCACTCCCTGCTCCGCCTCGCCAAGCCGTCGCCATCCACCTGCCCCCTGCCGCCGCAGCGTTCCGCCGCCTGTCGCGCCAATCCACGGACCGCCGGGTCGAATATATCCGCTCGCCGCAACCACCTTCGACCCGCTGGTCAACACCTTCCCCTCCCCTGCGGCCACCCCGACGCACAGTTGCCCCCGCCTATAAGAAGAAGGCCGCCCCAGGGCAACTCCTTCGCCCACACACCGCACCACCATCTCGTCGACGCCCAAACCGCAAGCCGATCTCCACTGCCCCTCTCTCAATCGGCCAACCAGCTCACCCCAGCCTCCTCTTCCCCTCCGAGCACCGCGCCCCCACTATCCGCCCTTCCTCCTCCCGAGCAGCAACAGCCGCCGCGCTGGGTCGGCTTGGCCCGCGCGAGCGCCACCCCTTCCTGCCGCAGTCGCTGCTCGTCTCCGCCCTTGCCCGCCCTACCGCCGCCTAACCACACGATCGGAGAGCCACCCGCGCCTGCTCCCGCTCCTCCGCGAGCAAGAACGGGGAGAGGACAAAACAAGAGATAGAGAGGAGAAGAAAACAAAGAAAAAGAAAGGGGCAGTAGCACTGACAAGTGAGTTCCACACAGTCCCACTCTTCCTTTCTAATCGTACCATTTCTCACAGTGGGCCCCACCTTTTTCCCAGAATATTCTTTCTCCGTTTATAGTGAATCAATTCCTATTTCCAATTAAAACTTTAAAAACTCATATTCAAAACCGTGACTCTAATTATCTATGTTTAACTTCTAGAATTTTTTTTAAAAAATATCTATCTAATAGCAATACTATTTTTCTGCGTTTTGTTCACTTTTTGGGTTTTTTTATTGATTTACTTAGTTACTACATCCAAGGAAGATCCAAACGCCGTGTAGGAGAGAAGAATTTGACACATGGACTATAATTAAATGTTTGAAAACCCGATGTAATCTGTGTGAGTGAAATAAAGCTAATTTGTGAAACCTGATGATAAGTAGGTTATACCTATATAGCTTGGCTATATATCGATTTTTTTGAATTCCGTCTAAACATACAAATAGTGTGACCATGTTAGTATTGTGAGATACTCTTATATGAGTATTTAGTTCAAATTTATCTTGTACAACAGTGGTTGCGGAATAACGAGGATGAGATATCATTAGACCTTTGTGGTACTTGCCTCTATACGTAGTGTTCTAGGTATAGGAGCATCACGAGTGTATCCTAAGTAGATAATGGATGGTCTTGCCTTATGCTTATCATGAGAATTGACTAACTGTGTGGTATGTGATTTTCATAAATTAGCTTTGAAAAAGTCTTATCATGAACTTCCAATGCCGATGAGTAATCAGTGTAAGATTTGTGTCATGTAGATAAAATATATAACCTCTGCATAGTAAACTATTCGAACAGCGATACCTATGGTCAAGGACGAATATAAGATAATTCTCATAGCGTAATTTTGTTTTGACAATTCCATATAAAAATGATTGTGGAATGGGAAACATTGCTAAAGTATGCCTGTGTGGCCGATAGAAGACCTAAGTAATTGAAAATAGGTATGTGACCTAGGGTGTCGTGTGACACTATAGAGATAGAAGCTGAGAAAGCTCACTGATTTTGTGTTGAGCTGAGATGTCTTGTTGGGCTAAGAAAGCTCAATGGGTGTTACACTTAGAAATTCGCTAGCAGTTTCTAAATAAATTTGTCCATTTAATCCTCGTTTAGGAATCAGCCGAGGTACATAAACTGATAATTTAAATATACAACATCAACAAAAATAAAACGATAAGGCATTTATTCCTCACCACAAAGAAAATTACAACAGAAAAGGAAAACTAGCAAGGCTTTAGCTTTACACCCACAAGTAGCTCATCTAGGATATAAGTCAAGAGTCTTCTTTGAAAATCTTCTTTAACTAAGGTTGATGATTATTATAAGGAGAGTATATGAAATACTCAACAAGCCACATATAAAATATGTATGTGTACGGTGATAACAAAGGATGGTGTAATAGGGCTCATTTGCAAAACCGAAATATAACAAACACTTAAGAGTAGTAAATAGTAAAGTAATTAATCAATATTAAATCAACACTAAGTAGCACACCAGTGCTACACAAGCTTAAGCCAACTCTGAACAACCATTTTGGTTGCATAGATCCAATATCTCCATACAGCAAGATAAGTAATCACCATCAGTTACTAAATTATTATTATTATTATTATTTAGTAGTGTAGGACTAATCACAAAAAACATTATTAGGCTCACCCAAAAACATTAGATGTGTATAAATTTATCTACAAGACATAATCTTAGCATCATGTTAACCATGTGTCATGATATCCAAAAGTACCTAAATATAGATTGTGACGACTATTCACATAACACATTGAACAAAATGGTTACCGGCCAAGTCCCTAATAGAGGTGGCATAACCTCTATGCTAGAGAAACTCTTAGCTCTCTAATGTGAACTTATTGCTGTTATGTAAGATTTATATCTACCAATATGGATTTATTAGCACTACCATCTATAAACTAAATACACTATGATACCTTCTGCTAGGATGTGCTACACTACAAGTGTAGTTGTTGTCTATGCTATCTTGTTATTAGTATGGTAAATGCTTCACAACAGTAGTTCGCGAACTAGACTTTAAATGTCATAAGTACGACCATCACAACCATGTGCTCACAACCCTCCATTCATCAAGTTTTAGTTGGCAAATTATTAATTGACCAAACACAACCAACTGTCATGAGCTACCACTAGTTTCTAAGTATGTCTAAGCAATGACACTAAATATCTAGCTAAATCATTATGTAAAGTTTAAGCTAGTTAAATTATATCCCATGGTATCAAGGTACAAGATAATTAATGCAAACTAACCATAACAAAGAAATATAGATTCACATCACCTAATAACATTAGAAAATAAATGTATATTTGAAATGAAGAGAGAATTTAAATACAGTATCAACATGTTCAAAGGAATTTTAGATCTGTATTACTTGTTTTGCAATAAAAAGTCCTCAATTAGTTTTCTAAAACTTTTTCGACGAATTTGCAATCCTCCAAAACGATGGAAACTATGCACTAACATGCAAAACAAAAAAAATACTAATAAAAAACCAAATAAACAATACAAATAAAATTTATAAATATATAGATCTTAAATTTAGATGAATTATGAGACTTATGACCTCATTCCAAATTTATATGAATTAGTTAGGAATTAATGGAGTTTTAATTCAATTAAACCCTATAAAAAATCTAAATAATTTATTACATCATTTTGGATTTATTTTAAACTATATTAACGACGCCAACCAAGTGAGAAGTGTAAGGTCACCTATATATCACTGAGTGAGTGAGAGAGAGGAAGACTAGTCTACCATGATTCAAGTCCACATAAAAAAGTCTACAATGGATGGATGGTTAGGATTGACTGAGATTAGACGACTCAAATTGAATCTGACTGGAAAGTGTCATGCAAGCGAGGAGGGAGGAGGTGGCACTAATGAGACAAGTCAATTTGATGTTTAAATTTTTATAGATTTTTATTTAATCACTTCCTTTAATTATTAAATAATTTCTAAAATTTTTTATAGTAATTTATAATCAAGCAATTTTAGGATGTAACAATCGGCTGCCATGGCTTGCCTAGAAATGGAAATTAAAGACAAGAGGAAATGTTTAAGAAAGTGAAAAGAACTGGTGGAGGAAAAGAGAAGAAAATAAAAGATGAGATAATTTGACAAGTTGTTACAAAGGTGGAATGAGTTGAGGCTTGAGCCTCTCTCTAACTAAAACGACACACTACTGCTTTTGCAAACAAAATCATTTTGAGGTCTGTTTTTGGAAATAAACCACTAGCCCCGACAAACATATAATCTTTTCCCTAACTGAGAAGTACGAAATTACTCATCATTGCTTCTTATATAAATATATTAGGGTATGAAAGAGAAGAAGACGTCGACCCAACCGTCGAGAAGTACCTCTAAGAGCTAGCAAACTATGAAGACTGCCTGTGAAATAAGTTTGAGCCTAATTCCTAGACTATGCCTGTGAAATAAGTTAGATGTTTATTGGCCTAGTCTAGTGATTAGTCGCTTAGTGCCTTCCGCTATTAGTGTCTGCTCTGATGTTGTTGCTTTTTCTACTATCTTTTTTAGTGTGGTGATCTATTGGGATCTGTTCGTAATAACATCTTATATAAGAACTATTTCAGTGATGTAATGAAATTAGTTACTTTGACTCTAGGAGCCCGACTTGATGTGCTATCTAGTACAATGGACTCTAAGAATCCAGTTAAGTGAATAGCTATGGTAACCAAGAAATCAAGAATGGCTCTATGAGCCAAGAAATTGAGACTGACATAAGTTGTTGGAGGAAATGTACAATGAAAACATGAAATAAATGAAAATTGGACATTATGTTTTCTAAATTCATAGAAAAATTACTACAGGTATATGTATAAACTACATTATCACGAAATATCAAGTCTAAACCTAACTTCATTTCATTTGGGAGGAAAAAAACTTTTAGGTCTGATTTTTACAGGTTTTCACTTATAAGATGGTTTTTACTAAATATTCTCCGGAGTTGTTGAAATGCTTCTCACAAAAAGATTGAGATATAAGTTTTTGTTGGCAATTAAGAGTACATACTTATTGAATATGAAAATATTTTCAAACAAAAGGATTGCAAAATACCCAGGCTTTCTTTTAAGCTTGCATGTTGCTGTTTCGTGTGACTTGATGAGTATGTAAACACTCACCCTAGCTCCCACAGAGCATGCAAGAAAATCGTACGAGACTATAAACGAATACATTGGATAATCACAAATAAAACTCCATGAAGAATAACTTTGTGTTTTTGAAAATTTTAGATATTCTTCAGCCCGTATTGTCATCAGATAAATGAACTACCAACAGGAGCAGAGTTACAAGGCCAGCAATATAGAAAAAAAGTAGATAGTAGTAGATTTACATGAGCTAGCTTGTTAATCAGATAGTGTAAGAAGAGAAAAACTTGACTAGCATACAAATGCACATTGTTGAAAGCATTGCTGCTCCAGAAAATCTCTATGCTTATCACCTTTTAGTCCTGCAGAAAACGTTACTGAATTAGGGCACTGGGCTTAAAAAATTATAAACCCTTGACAAAGTAGTAACATCGCTTTTGAATCCCCTTTGGAATTGGCACTTGTACGATTCAAGAAGGTTCTGAAAAAATATATGCATGTAGATTATGTAATAATATGTGCATACATTATACATACGTGTAGATCATGTTATCGTAGTAACACTTTTCACATGCCCTGCATGAATATATTTTTTTTCTGAATTTTCAAACCGTACATCTGAAAATCCCAAAGATGGTGCGGCTACACTAGTTTAACAATTCCACACTCAATTTTTATATGCAATAAACATGTAACATCTATGGACTCCTAAAGTCAGTATCTCACTAGTTTATATATGAACTTCTCAGGTCAAAGTAGGATGGGGCGGAATGAAAATCCATGATAAAGCATCCCTGACAAGCTTGGTAAGGAACTTGATAGGTGAATTAAAGTGTTTCGGTACTATGTTGTAGCCTAAATAAACCATAAAGGCATGAACGGCACACTAACTACTTTTACTAGTATTATATTTTCTCCCTGTGTGTTGTTAGATTATTCAAATAAAAAGGAATACAATAATTTGTAAAAGCTGTTGCTGACCAAAAATGTTAGGGGCACTGTACCACTGGTTTGTATATATATAGACCTAACCCCTTTATACACTCAGGGGTCTTAGTCTTATTGTACATATTTCTATATGGTATCAGAGCAAGTCTAGATTTTTTCGGGGCACTAGCTTTCTCCCACCGGCGAGCCGACCTTCTTCCTCCTCGTCGTCGATGTTTCTCCCCATCGCCGACCTTCCTCCTGGTACTCTCTTCTCACTCACTTGTCTCCATTCCTTTCTTCTCCCCGTCTTTCTCGCAGACTCTTCCTTCTCTCTGTTCCACCTCTGCGCGACAAGGCAACGGTCTCAATCTGCCTCCTTGTCTCGTCTCGTACCTGGCTCCATCCTTCTTCTTACCTCGTGCATCATTTCTCCTCTGACGCCGGCGCACCTCTATGCTCGTCGTTTCCATCGGCTGAACTCGTCACCGCCCTCAACCATATGACACTCCAACCATAGCACCCTTGGGTACTAGACTCTGGGACGTCCTCTCACATGACGTCATCGGCTGATATACTCCGCTCCTGTCACCCCTCTTCCTCTCCTTTTATCACCATCGGCAATTGCTACTCTCTTTCTGTCCAATGCCGAGGTGACTCCTCTCTGTCTACACCTACCACTAACCTCCTCCTTCACAATATTCTTATCGTACTTTCTCTTATTCACAATCTTGTATCTGTTCGTTAATTCACACGAGACAACAATTGCTCAATTGAATTTGACACTCCTGGTTTCTCTGTGAAGGATATCCCAACCCGACGATAGATCCTTCGCTGCAATAGTGGTGGAGACATCTACACCATTCCTGTTGCGTCATCCACTTCACACGCTAGCGTCGCCCTCTCCACCAACCTCTGGCATCTTCGCCTCGGCCACCCTGGCCCCGACGCTGTTGCCACCCTCCGTCGTAGCTCCTCTATCCGATGTACCCACAACAGCTTCACAGTTTGCCACTCGTGTCAACTTGGTAAACGTGTGTGTCTACCTTTTTCTAGTTCTCTCTCTTGTACCTTGCGCCCGTTTGAACTTATACATTATGATGTATGGACATCTCCAGTTAAAAGTGTCTCCGGTAATCAGTATTAACTTGCCATACTTGACAATTACACACACTATTGCTAGACGTTTCCGCTCATCAGCAAATCTGAGGTCGCCTCTCACCTCACTAACTTCGCCACCTATGTTTCTACTCAGTTCAACCTCCCCATTAAGGCTCTACAAGCCGATAACGGTATGGAGTTCGTAAACCATACTGTTACAACCTTCCTCACCTCACAGGACATCCATCTATGGCTCTCCTGCCCCTACACCTCTCTCCAGAACAGCAAAGCCGAGCGTCTCCTTCGCACCCTCAATAACATAAGTCGCACTATGCTACTTCACGCCCACTTACCTGTCACTTACTGGGCAGAAGCTCTAGCCATTGCGACTTACCTCCTTAATCGGTGCCCGTGCTCCTCTGTTCAAAACAACGTTCCATACGCCCTTCTTTACCGCACGACGCCCGACTATTCCTACCTTCACGTCTTCGGGTGCCTCTACTACCCAAACCTCACCGCCACTGCTTCCCACAAACTCGCTCCCCACAAACCAGTTCCCCTTCCCCTTATCATATCCCACATAGCAGAACCAAAATCCTTAGGTCTGAAGCTGATTGGTAAGTTCATAGTTGTTATTTCTTGCTTCTCAATATTCGTAGTTTCTTTGAGCTCGGCAGAAGCAATGCTCACATTAGAGAGCCACACTTCATAATCCATAGCATTCAGTCCCAAGTCAAAGTCATTTTTGTTGTCAAGCTTCAAATGGAGAATTGCTGTTGCTTCCTCAAAAAAGAACTTCTCAAACTTGATCTTACTTACATCAACGTCTAGTATGTAAGTGTAGAATGTGTACAGTGACTATAAATCTCCCTTGAGCGTATAAAAGGGGGTCGGGTCTATATAGCCTAGGCCAGTGGTCTGTCTAACACCCCCGCAGTCGCAGCGGGAGGGGAACGGACGCAAAGACTAGACCGAAAACTGGTGAACAAAGGCGTCGGCAGACCTTTGGTCATTATATCGGTAAACTGATGTGCCGATGGTACATGGAGCACCCGAACCTATCCTAATGCAACCTTGTCACGGATAAAATGGATATCAATCTCAATGTGCTTGGTGCGTCGGTGATGGACTGGGTTGGCGGTCATGTAGACGGCACTAACATTGTCGCAGTAGACGACGGTCACGGTGGAGAGGGGTGCACGGAGCTCCTAGAGAAGCTGGCGAAGCCACAGTAGCACTCGGTGACGGCGTGGGCGACGGCGCGGTACTCGGCTTCAGCGCTGGAGCGGGACACTGTAGTCTAGTGTTTTGAGAACCAGGATACGAGAGAGTCACCGAGGTAAACGTAGTAGCCAGACATAGAGCGTCGAGAGTCGGGGCAGCCTGCCCAATCCGCGTCGGAGTACGCGGTGAGGGAGTCGATGGGGCTGGAGCTGAGATGCAGCCCGCTGGAGAGGGTGCCCTTCACGTAGCGTAGGATGCGTTTGAGCAGCGCGAGGTGAGGTTCGCGCGGAGCGTGCATGAAGAGGCACACTTGCTGGACAGCGTACGTGAGGTCGGGTCGAGTGAGTGTGAGGTATTGGAGAGCCCCGGTAAGACTCTGATAGTGAGAGGGATCAGCAACGAGGGCGCCATCAGCGGCGGAGAGTTTGGCTCGAGTGTCGACTGGGGTGGCCATGGGGTGACAGTCGGCTATGCCCGCACGCTAGAGGAGGTCGATAGCGTACTGGCGTTGGGAAAGGAAGAGCCCGTGGATGGAACGGGTTACGGAGATGCCAAGGAAATGGTGGAGAGGACAAAGATCGGTCATGGCGGACTCAGAGTGGAGTCGGACCATGATCTGGTCGAGGAGAGATGTCGAAGACGCTGTGAGGACAATGTCATCGACATAGAAAAGTAGATAGGCAGTGGCGGAGCCGATATGGAAAGTGAACAGGGAACTATCGGACGCAGAGGCCACAAAGCTGATGTGCCGAAGATAGGCTGCAAAGCACTGGTACCAGGCATGAGGGGCTTGTTTGAGGCCGTAGAGAGAGCGTTGAAGGAGACAGACGTCGTCGGGATGAGAAGGGTCGACGAAGCCTAGGGGCTGCTGGCAGTAGACTGTTTCTGTCAGGTGGCCGTGAAGAAAGGCGTTCTTCACATCTAGTTGATAGATCGGCCAGGAGTGAGAGGCAGCCAAGGTGAGGATGACTCGGATGGTGGCGGGTTTGAGAACGGGACTGAAGGTCTCGTCGTAGTCGACACCGGGTCGTTGGGAGAAATCCCGGACTACCCAGCGAGCCTTGTGACGGGCAAGGGAGCCATCGGCGTGGAATTTGTGTTTGAAAATCCACTTACCGGTCACAATGTTGGCGTCGGGAGGTCGAGGAATGAGGCACCAGGTCTCGTTGTCCATTAGGGCCTTGTACTCCTTAGCCATGGCCGCGCGCCACTGAGGGTCGGCCAGGGCTGAGCGAGAAGTCGCTGGGATGGGCGAGATAGAGCTGTGGACGGCGGAGAGACCATAGCGCAGAGTGGGGCGGAGAGACCTGGTCTGGGAGCGGGTGACCATGTGAGAGGTGGAGGGAAATGGAGCCGATGGGGGTGCGGGAGTAATGGGAAGAACTGGTTGGGTAGGGCCGTCATCGGCTCCAAGTCGGCGACTGTAGACAAGAAGAAAAGGAGGAATTAGATCGGCCTGAGCCAATGAGGTCGGGTGGGCTGAGTATTCCGATCGGTTCGATAGAGATGGATCAGCCGATAGGGTGGGGGGAGCCGATGGAGAGTGAATAGCCGATGGAAGTAGGGTGTCCGATGGAGAGGGAACGGTATCGGCTGAAGGATAAATAGGATCGGTATCGGTCGATGGAGGTGGGTCCGATGGGGGTCGATGGAGGTGGGTCCGATGGGGGTCCGATGGTGGGGACATCGGACCGAGTAGTGGTGGGATATGTGATGGGTAAATCCTCAGCAGCGGCCGATGAGGGGGCTGATGGAGAGGGCAGTGGAGGAGACCTAGTCGGCACGGTGTTGGTGAGGAGGAAGTTGAGATCACTAGAGGAGGATCTCGGATGAAGGAGACCGAAGGGAAAACATGTCTTGTCAAAAATGACGTAATGAGAGACGAGGACCCATCGGGTGGAAAGGTCGAGGCATCGGTATCCCTTGTGAGAGGTGGAATAGCCGAGGAGAATACAGGTGGTGGAGCGGGGAGCGAGTTTGTGGGAAGCTATGGCGGTGAGATTTGGGTAGTAGAGGCACCCAAAAACGCGAAGGTGGGAGTAGTCGGGCGCCGTGTGGTACAGAAGGGCATAGGGAACGTTGTTATGAACGGAGGAGCATGGGCGCCGATTGAGAAGGTACGTCGCAATAGCCGGAGCTTCGGCCCAATAAGTGGCGGGTAAGTGGGCGTGAAGTAGCATGGTGCAACTGATGTTGTTGAGGGTGCAAAGGAGGTGCTCGGCTTTGCCGTTCTGAGGAGAGGTGTAGGGGCAGGAGAGCCGGAGATGGATGCCCTGCGAGGTGAGGAGGTTTGTAACGGTATGGTTGATGAATTCCGTACTGTTATCGGCTTGTAAAGCCTTGATGGGGAGGTTGAACTGAGTGGATATGTACGTGACGAAGTGAGTGAGGTGAGAGGTGACCTCGGATTTGTGGATGAGCGGGAAGGTCCAGCAATAGTGTGTGTAATCGTCAAGTATAGCGAGATAATATTGATTACCAGAGACACTTTTAACTGGGGACGTCCATACATCATAATGTATAAGTTCAAATGGACGTGAGGTACAGGAGAGAGAATTAAAAAAGGGCAGACGCACATGTTTACCAAGTTGACATGAGTGGCAAACTGTGGAGCTGCTGTGAGTACATCGGATGGAGGCGCTGCGACGGAGGGTGGCGACAGCGTCGGGGCCGGGGTGGCTGAGGCGAAGGTGCCAAAGGTTGGTGGAGAGGGCGACGCTGGTGTGTGGGGTGGACGGCGCAGCGGGAATGGTGTAGAGGTCTCCGCCACTATTGTAGCGAAGGATCTGTCGCCGGGTTGGGATATCCTTCACAGAGAAACCAGACGCGTCAAATTCAATAGAGCAGTGGTTGTCTCGTGTGAATTGGCGAACATATATAAGATTGTGAATAAGAGAAGGGACGATAAGAACATTGCGTAGGGGGAGGTTAGTGGTGGATGTAGACAGAGAGGAGTCACCGCGGCATTGGATAGGAAGAGAGTGACCATTGCCAATGGTGACAAAAGGGGATGAAGAGGGGTGACAGGAGCGAAGTATACCGGCCGATGACGCCATGTGTGAAGACGCCCTAGAGTCTAGCACCCAAGGGTGCTGTGGTTGGAGTGTTATCTGGTTGAGGGCAGCGACAAGGCCAGCCTGGTTCTAGGAGGGAACCGACTGGGTGGTTGGGGTCGGTAGCATCGGCTGAGGCGGCAGAACGGGAGCCGATGCCAGGTGAGCTTGGGGATGGACGCCGAGAACTCCGGGTTGCTAGCCGATGGGGCTGCGTGGCTAGGGCTGGGGTGCCTAGGGGTTGTAGCAGAGCCACGGACCCGTGGGACCGGCAAGGTGGGTAGGGACCGAGGTAGGTCGTGGTGGCGTCGGACCCTGCCAAGTCCTGCCTTTGCCTTTGCCCTTGCCTTTCCCGGTGCGGGCTGTGTTGCTGTGGCCGGAGCCATGGCCACCAGGATTGCGGGAGGAAGGGGCAGCGCAAGAAGCTCGGCAGCCATTATCGGCTGCGGTAAGAAGAGCGGTGTGGGCCACTGTCTTCTCATCATTGGCCAGACGAAGTTCTTTAAGAACTAGCATGTCATGAGCCCGAGCGAACGATGGAAGAGGTGTGGCGTTGGCGATGTCATCGGCGGTGTTGGAGAAGCGGGGATTGAGGCCAAGCGGAAGGGCGAGGACAAGTTGAGAGTCGACCACAGGGTGGCCGACGTCCCGGAGAGCAACAGCATTGACTTTGAGACGCTGACAGTACGAGGAGACAGTGGAGTCGCCTTGTACCATGGAGTGGAACTCGTTGAGGAGGAAGATGGTGCAAGGCTGCTTGTTAGCCAAGAAGATCCACTCGATGGCCACCTAGAGGTCCCGGGTGGTGGGGTCGGCATCGTCCATGGCGAGGTCGAGGACAGAGTCGTCGACCGAGCCGAGCAGCCAGCTGCGCACGCAGCACTCGGCGATGTCCCACTGAGGATCATCGGGGCGAGGTGGAGCGGAGCCATCAATATGGGACCGGAGGCCGAATTTTCCACAGAGAGATTTGAAGAAGAAAACCCACTTGGAATAATTGGCGTTAAGGTCAAGGAAGATAGGAACGTGAGATTTCATGTTCACAGCAAAGTAGGGAGGAGAGAAGATCGGCGAGGTGGTGCCCGAGGTGTGGTCTGAGGCACCGAGAGCCGAAGCAGATTTGGCGACTGGGAGAGTGCCGGAGCTGAGAGCGGACTCGGTGGCCATCGGACACCTCTCAGCTGATCGGCTTTAGCACCATCGGATCGTTCAGATTTTGGCGTTAACACATGTCCCTCAATTTCGGAGTTTGCCAACAGACTACAAAATTTTGAGCCGTTGGAAGTCTTCGCAAACCAGGATGACCTGTTAAAACCCGCATTAATCAGCTTAGATTTCTGCCTAGGTCACACCGCCTGTATAAAATATCTCTCCGCCTCAGCCTTCTTCCACACACTTCTTCCCATCAGAACCACCAAACCTCGACGAGCTCCGACGACTGAAGGCGAACTTCCGCAAATTACTTCATCGGCCACTGCTCGTACCTCCTCTGTGCGATGGCTTCTACAAACGTAATCCCTGAGGTAACTATCATCTGCTCTTTCATCCTATATCTCACATAAATCTCCCCCATCCCGTCTTAGTAGTCGGGTTCTTGTTTTCTGTAGGATCTCAATAGTCAGATTGCCATCCCGGTTTCCGACCGCCCTGGTCACTTCTATCTTGGCCCTATGGGTAGCGAAGATCCGATTGATTTCATAAAGTTTGAAACAGAAAGGATCCCATTCAAACACTGATCTATGGTCATCACCGGTTAGGCTAACAGCTTCAGATCTCGGCCTAGCAAACTCTTGAGATGGAGGAATTGGTATCTTAGGGTTTTCGCCTCCAAAAAGTCTTTCTGGGAGGATTTGGAGATAGACTATTGTATCAACCTTTTAGCCGATATGGAAAAGAATGAACCTTTACTTGCATTGGCTTCTTACTTTTGGTTGGATATCCTAAATACTTTCATGTTTGGTCATGGACCGATGACCCCCACTCTGATGGACATTACCATGTTGACTTGCCTCAACACCACCCACTACATAAACCCGTTCAATCTCAGATTCAAACACACTCATTGGCTGAACACCAAGAACGTCGGAGGTTGGACTAAATATGTTTCTCTACACAAAAAGTCATCCGGCCAAGTCGATGAGCGTGAACACGTAGCGCTCTTGAATTTCTAGTTGGAGCGGTTCGTCATTGGTGGTTTGACTCTTGGTCCAACAACCAACATGCAGTGCCTGGTAGAGCTCCTGGCCAATCAACGCCAGATTTCCCTGCGGCAATATCTTTTTGGAGTTACTTATCAATTGCTCCATCAAGTGGCGACCAAGCTATCGGCAGGCCAACCAGTCGGACATATTGACAGTCCCTGGTGGTTTATACAACTCTGGTTGAACGTCTATACCTCTATAGTCATCGCCAGGTACCCTTTCCCTTCCACAACATATCCGACTGACTACCTAGTGGAAAATAAAGCCAGCCGACGCCGATGTATATCTCTGGGTGAAGCTTCATCGGCTTTTTTTTAGGCAAAATGACCCCCCTCAGACTCAGCCAGTGGTTCAAATGTTTCTATTATGGCTTCTCTAAAGAGGTCACCACCTCGTTCGCGTACGAGGACGACTCGTCCTTTGAAATACCTTCTAGGTTTCTTCCGATGAATGCCTTAGTTGATGAAGAATCGAAGATAATCTTCTTATCCTTTATAACTCCTAATTTTCTACCGATTGGATTTTCGTTGGGCCGATCCTAACATCCATCATACGAGTTCTACCATCCTTCGGTTGGTGCTCGTTAGTTGGGCTTCGGCTAACTCCCCATCAGCTTGTTCTTCATCGGCAAGCTCCAAGCCCAAGGAGAAGTAAAAGGTGGCTTGGAGTACGATCGGCTTAGGTTGATGGCATCAACCTTGTCCTTAGGGACTGGATTGTCTCCACCTTTGAGCCCTGTGTATCTAATACCAAAGTCTTTGCTCGATGGTGGTCAGAATGGGGAAGGCACCTGTTCAGTCTATCGGCTGAAAATTACTTCCTACGCCTCAACCTCGACTATGTGGAATCCGATGAAGAGATAATCTCTCTCCTTGTACTATCGTATTGAATTTCAACTGTGTCTTGATTCCCATGATTCCACAGGCTGTCGACAAAGAGGCACCTACGACCAGAGCAAGTGGTCGGCCGATTATTTATCAACCTCCATCGGCCAGATCCCTCCTTGGGCAGGGTGCTCCACCTTCATCGGCTCTCCTCCGAGTGTCACGAACACCAGGGCTAAAGCGCAAGAAACCGGTTACTCGGACGGTTTCTAAGAAACAGAAATCCGACGCCGATGTCAGCATTATTACATCGGCGTCGTGAAGCCCTTCTCCCGTGGCCATCCTAACTTCTGCATCTTCATTGGTATGTGTCAGCATCAATTCTTCTCTGTTGCTTTCGTCTTTATCCTGACACATTCACTTTGCAGCCTGAATCATCGGCTCCTGAAGTCCAAACGCTGGACACTATTACTGGGGCTGAGCCGATGGTATCCTCAAAAGTCATGGCATCTACAACTCAACCTCAAACTGCCCCACATCAAACTGATACCCGTATAATCCCTTAAACTGCTCCCGCTGTATCCCAGGTACATTCATTCTACATGTTATTTCTCTTGACTCTTGACCCCTATATTTACTAATGTTATTGTGCAGTCATTAGCCGATCCGTTTTCCTTCGACATTGGCAAATACTTAGAAGTAGAGAAAGATTCAGCCACCAACGCAGCGATTGAACCATCTCTACCAGTCGATGCACGCGAACAGTTGTCAGATATTATGCATCGGCTGGAAGTTTCGATTGACTCGCTGGTGGAAGATTGCGGGCCGATCCGGGGAAGATTTACTGAAATCGAACATCTTCTGCTTGAGGAACTGACGGATGCACTCACGCCTGCTGCCTACTTGGAATTCCAAAGGACCCAGCTGATCGCATCAAGATGACACATAGCTGATCGCGTTGAGTAAAGCAGTCTGGCTCACAGCGATCGGCTAACTGCCCAAAATGAAAAGAAATGGCTTAATGAAATGACAACTGACCTTCAATGCATCAACACCAAGCTTGGCCTCTTGAAGAAACGAGAAGCCGATTTGATGGCGGAACTCGACAAGGTTCGTGACGACATCAACTCTACCGAGTCCCACCTCATCGACCTACCGAAATCAATCCAAGATCAAGAGCCCAAGGTAGCAGACCAAGTACGGCTTACAGTTCGTCAGCACAGGAACTTGAAGACTACTCTGGATCTGATGAGGATAACATCCGCGCCATCAATAAAATAGATTAAATCCGTTTGCATGATCAAGGCCATTAAGAAATTCTTGTAAAATTTTAGCCTCGAAAAAACCCCAGATGTCATCTTGAACTTTAACTATTTGCAATAGAATTCAACCAGCTTGATCAACAAAAGTTGTATATGCATATTTTCTAAAGGCGATATCTCAACAATATCGGCTATCTGTAACCGATACAATCATATCGGCTTCCGTACATTATAAATCGGCTATGCCTCAACCGATTACGCAAACAGTATCATCTGCTGATACCACCTTCAAGATCTCATCCATCTTGAAAAGAAAAAATCGGCTATGCTTAGCCGATTTAGGCGCCTACCCACACGATAGGATAATACTTCTTCAAATATTTTTCATTAAACGCTTTGGCAAATTTCTCCCCTTCAAGACTCTGTAACATATAAGCATTGCCAGGCACACACCGATTAATTTGATAGGTTCCTTCCCAATTAGGTGACCATTCTCCAAACTTATTATCCCTAGATCCAATCGGTAAAATTAACTTCTAAACGAGATCTCTTTCAGAAAAAGATTTCATCATCACTCTTTTATTATAATGCCTAGCAACCTTAGCCTTGTTTTTCTTGATCCTCTCAAACGCTTCTAACTGACTTTAAGTCAAATTATCAAGCTCATCGGTCATCAATGTGTAATAATCATCGGCTGTCAATTGATCCTATAGAGACACCCTCCTAGAGCCGATGTTAACTTCCCACGGAAGAACTGTTTCATGACCGTATACCAACTGATATGGTGGTACTTGAGTAGATCCATGACATGCCATTCGATAAGCCCACAACGAATCATTCAATGTAACATGTCATCTTCGTGGTTGTTCGTCAATCATACGCTTGATCAACTTTATTAAACCTTTGTTGGAAGCTTCGGTCTGTCTATTAGCTTGAGCATAATATGGTAATGAATTTAGCAACTTAATCCTCATACTGGCAGCAAACTTTTGAAACTCCTTAGACACGAAGATAGAACCTTGATCGGTACTAATCGTCTGTGGAATTCCAAACCGATATATGATATGATCCTTGATGAACTCAATTGCATTTCTAGAAGTAACTTTCTTCAAAGGAATAGCTTCTACCTATTTTATAAAATAGTTTGTTGCCGCAACGGAACTCTGTCAAACCTCTCTGGGTAAGGGTGCCAATACATAAAGGTTTGTTCTTTAGGCCTAATGCCGAATTGCTCCCTGACGACTTCCGCAATTCTAGCAGACCAATCCTCTTTCTTTGGATTTTCTCTCTGTTACTGTGGAAGCGAAGTTGGTACTTGACATGGTCGGTAATGATCTTCTTGATAATTATTACCAGGATATTTTTGCCTATGTCGCTTGTAATAGGCTGTCCGATGATATCCTGGCATCATGTCTTCGTGTTGCCCCCCAATCCGCTCTTGTACTGGCGGAAACATATTTGCCGATATATCCCTTCTAGATCCATAAGTAACCTGTGATTGTCCTGTTCTCATCGGTAAATATACCGGCCCCTGATCAGGTTCTTTAACGATAGACCCGTCCACAGTTTTCTTAATCAAGTTGTGCAAAGTATTCACCAGTACACTCGATTGGTTAATGAGTGCATGGTAAATAGCTTCGTCAACCATATCTTGTAATGGCTTTTGAGGACTAATGGGCGGCGATTGGCTCGATTCTCCTTTCAAAACTGGCTTTGGCAGCTGGGATTTTTGAATCGGCCCTTGTCGGGTCATACTGAAGGACTCCAGACAGAGCTTCTGAAAATTAGTTGTTCTGCTCCACCTGGTACCTCTACTCTTCAGTCAAATCCTTCATCATCACTGGGATTACATTGTCTGTGTTGATCTCTTTACCTACCATTAGATCATAGTTGATGAAAGATCTTCAACGGATGAAAAAGGTCTTCCTGTCCCACCGGGCGTGCCAAAAAGCGTGCTCACCGCCGAAAATCCCATGACCGGGGAAGGACAGCGGCTTAGTCACGTGAAGGCCTGGGAGGTCTGCTTAACTCCAGTGCAGGTCCTTATGCCTCGAGGTTCATGAGCGTGCTAGTCAATTTGACCCTACAATTGATAAGAAAAACAGGATTAGACATGTTCATCGGTCGGCCGAAAGGCCTGCCCGACTCTCCCTATCGGCTGATTGCCTATAGAGATGAGAATGCTAGCGCATCGGCTGAAAAGCCAATGAAGGTACGGGAGATAGACACGTGTAACTCACTAAAGGACCTATCAACCAAAGAGCCAATGGCGCTACCCACATCCGATACGCGGAGCGGGAGCCGATCCCTCGCGAGGCCATACGGGCGAACTACAGCAGTAACGGCGCCGTTAGGGCCAGCCTCGATAGATCGGACCTAACCGAGACAGTATGAGGCCGGAGGCTAACGACACCGAGACGGCGGGGGCTCGGACCGAACATTACGACGAGGTAGGAGGGATGCCATCAGCTACCTACAAACCTAACGCCTGAGCCCATTGGCTGCACGACGATGGGGACCTACGTTTAGGATAACTCATCGGCTACTCACTTCGATAAGACGCCATAGAGAGACATATAGACTTAAAACTCAATCCTCCGTTGGCAGACCCGTAGATCGGACCTAACCGATGCAGCATGAGACCGACGATGGCGGAAGGAGTTTGATAGGCCGATAGATCTTGCACGGACGTGATGCGGTACACCTGATCTGACTAAGTGTTCAAACCTAAACGATGCAGCCTTAGACAGTACAAAGTATACCAGGATAGTGGCGGGACATACCTCTTCGTCGGAGATCGGACTTAACCGATGCAGCCCCGTGTCGAGAGCCAAAATCCATCGGTAAACACCTAGATGAACTAGGGTGACGATGCGCCGAGATTGTATTTGATCGAGAGATATGTTACATGTTTCCAGGGGGTCTTATACCCTGGATTTATAGACAGAGTCCGACGCGTTTACAACCATCAGACATTATTTACTAACAAGAACAAAGGAAAATACCTCTAAAGAAGTTAACGAACTAACTAAACCTTCCTAATAAGGTTACAATTTACAAAGATAAAACATCTTACCGTGGAGTCCACGGCTCTTCTGTATACTCGGTTTTATCTGAGTAATCTTCCAATTTGGAACAAAGTCTTCCTTCGCTACAACCCGATCGGTTTCTTCACTGTAGCAATCGGACCTCTTTTTACTCAAGCCGATCCTTTTCCACCTTTCCTTGGGCTTCTCGGACCTGACCCCGATCGGATAATTCCCTGTCTTTAAACCGATCCAATCTTCTACTAATTTGATCGGCTTCTCTACAGTTTCGATCAGTTGTCTCACGAGCCGTCTAGTATCTCCATCGGCCGATCCTGTTTACAGGCTGAATCAAATTCTCTATCGGACACCTCTCAGCCGATTGGCTTTAGCACCATCGGATCGTCTAGATTTTGGCGTTAACACCCTCCTACCTTCTGGGTTGCGGCCTCGGCGTTGCCACCCACGTACTTAACATCCTTCCAACCAAAACACTTAATTTCTCGACACCTCACTTTGCTCTATTCGGGTCCATCCCTCTTACGAGCATCTTCGAGTCTTTGATTACAAGTGTTATCCCAATCTTTCCGCCATAGCCACTCACAAACTCACTCCTCACTCCTCCCTGCGTGTTTTCCTCGGGTATTCTCCAAACTACAAAGGCTATCTTTGCTTTGATCGTCATATAAATCAAGTCATCATCTTGCGCCATGTGGTTTTTGAGGAGTCCCCTTTTCTCTTTTCTAAGGACCCCTCTCCACCTATACGAGTGGCCTTTGATTTTTTGGAGGATACCCCTAACCCAGTGCTAGCTCCCCTCATGCTGTCACCTTTTTTTTCTATAGGAAGTTCTAGTGCTATCACTGCATCGCCACATACGGTCGGTGCCCTTGGAGCTACACCATCGCCTGGTGCATCATCTGGCTCACAATCGCCCTACGTGACACCATGTCACGTGGTGCCTACGACAATGATGCCCGACGACCTACCTTCACCTGCTGCGATCCCCACTAGTCTTTCATCATCCACAAGTGGGGGTCGCCCACTGGCCTTGGCTTCGACATTGACTTCCCTAGCACCAGTCGTCGCTGTACCACTCGTTACTGTCGTAGCTATCGGTCCCTCGCTCTAGCTCGTATTCCTCTTGGTGTAGTCCTAGTTGCCCCCATGACCAATCAACACAGCATGGTCACGCGTGGTAAGTGTGGGTTTCGTCAGCCTGCATTGTTTGAGGCTGCCCAACTATCATCAATTCCCTAGAGCTACCATGCTGCTCTTGCTAAACCGAATTGACAAACCGCTATGGAGGCAAAATATACAACGCTACTGTCCAACCACACCTGGGATCTCATTCCCTCACCACCACAGTCCAATATGGTGACAGTCAAATGGGTGTTCAAACACATTCAAAGTCGACGGTTCTCTTGACTACAAGGCTTGCTGGTTTTTTCGGGGTTTCACGCAGCAACCCGGTGTTGATTTTTCAGAGACATTTAGTCCCATCGTCAAGCCAGCAAATGTATGAACTGTCCTCTCTCTCGCTCTCTCACGCTTTTGGCCTATCCATCAGATAGATGTCAACAATGCATTTCTCCACGATACCTTGTCCAAGACAGTTTATTGTGCTTAGCCTTCTGGTTTTGAGGATTCTAGTCATTCTGATTACATGTTGTCTTAACCATTCTCTTTATGGACTGAAACAGGCGTCATATGCATGGTATAGCAGGTTTGCCTCCCACCTCTTGCAGCTTGGTTTTTTTGAAGTCAAGTCAGACACGTCCCTCTTCGTCTATCACAATGGTATAGATACTGTCTATCTCCTGCTTTATGTGGATGACATCGTATTGATAGCTTCATGTACTGGCTTACTTCGACGTATCATTGACGCCCTTCGGCAGTTCTCCATGAAGGATTTGTGTACTCTCCATCATTTTCTGCGTATGCATGTTCAACACACAAACTCAGGTCTCATTCTTTCTCAGCGTCCGTATATGATTGAGATTCTTATCGTTCTGGCATGTCTGACTGCGAATCCTACTCCACGCCGGTTGATGTGAATCCGAAGCTCCCTGCGGACGGTGCCCTAGTGTCTAATCCTACGGATTTTCACAGTCTCGCGAGTGCTCTTTAGTATCTCACTTTCACCAAACCGGATGTCTCCTATGCAGTTCAGCAAGTTTGCCTTCATATGCATGACCCACAGGAGCCTCATCTTGCTGCCCTCAAGCGCATTCTACGTTACGTCCACGGTACCCTGCATATGGGCTTATTCATGCGTCCCTCTTCTCAGTTTGACTTGGTTGTTTACTCTAATGCTGATTGGGCTAGCTGTCCTAACACCTGTCGATCAATCTTCGAATATACAGTATTCCTCGGTGACAATCTAGTCTCGTGGTCATCAAGCGCCAGAATACAGTTTCTTGTTACAGTGCGGAGGCTGAGTATCGAGAGGTCGTCAATACTGTTGCTGAAGTCACTTGGCTACACCATCTCTTGTCAAATTGCACATTTCTCTGTGCAAGATAACTTTGGTGTATTGCGACAATATTAACATAGTTTACATGTCTTCTAATCTTGTCCAGCACTAGCGCACTAAATATGTAGAGATCGATCTACACTTTGTTCGAGAGCGTGTTGTACTTGGTGATGTTCACGTCCTTCACGTCCCTATAACGTTTCAGTTTGTTGACATCTTTACCAATGGGTTACCGTCTTTCCTTTTCACAGAATTTTGGTTAGTCTAAACGTTCGCTCTACTGACGATTTAACTACGGGGGCGTGTTAGAAAGCTGTCATATTGGTCTGATTGACTGCTTCTTATATTAGGTGTATTTAGCCAGTTAGATCCAATCTCATTTAGATAGTGATCCATAATTAGTGGATCTACTAGCCTAGATGAAAAGTGATCCATAAATTATGAGCCTCTTGTCATACGGTGACTACGTTTTGTGAATCGCCTTTCTTGTACACTTTTATATGTATCTGCAGCTCTTAATGAATGAGTGATTGTTTTTAGATTTGTGTAGGATTCTACATTGCATCACATGCATTCGTAGGTCATCTATATTACAGCTTTGATGATTTAGATCTACCATGGAAATCATTTAGGTAAAAGTTGACGGTGAGTCAACAGAATTTTCTGTCTAAATTAGTAATGCTGGAGGATGGCTTTAATGAATCTTGTTTCTTTGGTTACAAGTAAAAACTGTTTTCTGATGCAGCGAATGATGACTTGTTATTAGCTCATAGTCTTGGAAAGTCTCAAATTATCATATATTCTTCTTGTCAAAATGGGGTCAGATCTGAACAAGGGTATTTGACAACCTTAGTGATAATTTTTAAAAAGAAATATTGAACTTTTACTTGGTGATCTTGCTTCCCGCTTTTTTCAAATATATCCGAAATACAGTGATCCATTCAAGAAATCCAACATCTTCGATTGTTCATGTTTTTAAATTTTGCATAATGACCATGCGTGGATATGTGGCTACAACTAATCTGTGGTGATTCCTGATTATTCTGCAGGTGCATTCATTGGTGTTTCGTTGGAAGGAAACTTTGTTGCCACCCGAAGGGACGCTAATCTGCGATTTTATGGCGACCCATATCTGACAACCAGCGATATTCTTATTGGGGATATGCGGACACCAAATGCTGCAAAGTTTCTTTACACAGCGTTGGATGAGCTCTAGTCTGGGCTGATGTGTTAGGACGATGTATATCTCAACTGTACATAGCTGCTCTGGTTCTGGCTGTAGCTAGGCTTATTGATTCACTCCAAACACTTGTCATTTTAGTTAGGTCCACTGGTATCAATCAAGTTCAAGATCGCAAGTGAAACCTCTATAGGCAACATGTAAATATATTTCATTATGATACGTAAGCATGTTCAAATGCTAGCATGGAATTTGTGGAATGTTACTACTTTTAGGGCTCCTTTTAAAATACATGATCATCAAAGCACGGGAATAAAAAAAAATATAGGAATGCAATATTATATTTATCGGATGGAAAAAGTCTAATTTATGGCTGTTCTTTAACCATAAAACCGAATATATAGTTTTTAACTTTCGTAACTCAAAAATAGTGTAAAGAGTGATTTTGGTTAACTTGACATCTCGTCTTTTGTTTTATATGACGTTGACGTAACGGAGTTGATGTAATGATTATGTGATACTAAAAAGTAAAAATAAATAATATAAAATTATATGGGGTGACATGTATCGAGCGGAACCCACATATCATCACCTCTCTCTTCTCTCTTCTCTTCAACTCCCCTCTCCCATCTCTTCTCTCTTCCATCTCTCTAATCTTTGCAGGTGCTATTGTTCAACGGTACAGCGGCAACAGCCACTAAGGCAGAGAAGATCCATGCCCTCCTCGTCAAGTCCGATGCCCCATCCTTCGCATTTGGCATCTACACCTCTTTCTCGCTAGTCAAGTTTGGTATTGCCTTATCTAAGATTGAGCGGATGAAAGTTGGGAGGACTGGAGCTCAAGGCTAGACTAGGGCAACGCCTGGTACCATCGCCACCACCACACCGCCCACGACATCCTCTCCTACCACTGCTCTGTCGTCATTGCCGAAGCCAACAATGACAAGTGTCATGCCGCGCTGCCACTACTCTAGCTTCGCCTTCCCATGTGCCATACCCTTCACATCTTCTTCTCAACCCAACGCCTCCTACTTCTCTTTGCCACCATCGAGGGTTCACCCATGCCCATGTCTCCAGATCCATAAACCGGTGGCTTGCTTGGGTGGGGGCGAAGTGAGGAAAGGGGAGACGATGGCTCTAAGGCAAAATAGGACCAGTACCGCTTAGAGGAGCTCGATGGTTTAGAGCTCGAAGCAGCCACTGACACTAGTGGGAGGAGCTCAATGCCACCGTCTTATCGTCTAGAGATCGTCACCGCTACGTCCTCTTTTGGATTTGGAGGCCACTACTACTAACCTTACCAGCTCGTTTGATCTCGATTGACCAAGGTGGCGGAAGAGGAAGCCTAGGAGCTTGACCCACAAATAGGGGAGCTTGACACCTAGGGGGCTCGCCAGCCGCCTCCACCGCAGACTAGTTGTATTGTTGAGACACGTGAATGAAACTCGATACATAGTTAAGGGATATCAAGTGGACTTTTTTTCCTCATTGGATTCCTATGTTTGGTTTAGATGGTCCACAGTCTTGTAACTATCTAGCCCAAAACTGATTACGCTCTGGCCTGAGTGCAGCGAGATATCGATAGGGAGCTCGATCTCATTTTCTGACTCGACGATTGGTCTCAGTGTATATGGGGAGGAGGCTGGCTCAGAAGGGGTCAAAACGGAGTAGAAACTGTTGGAAATTTTTTATATTTTTTGGAATTGAATTTGAAAACGGAAATCCTGAATACGGAAATGGAATCGAATATTACTGAAAACACATAAAGAGTGAATACAAATCAAAACGAATCAGTATAAATATTTATCAAAATATAAAAACCTAGCGTATTATTTTTTAAAGTAATATATCAACCTTTCCAATTTTTAGCTAAATAACATATACAACATAAAACTTCTACACTCGCACTACACACTTGCGCTGCTGCTACATATGATAGAATCTATGACTTAATTATGATTTATGAGCAGATAACAAATTATGGATAGAAATTTAACATGAGTATTTAGCATCTAAAAAATTTTCCAGAGACAAATTTTGAGCCACAATCCTATATAAACAAAATACACAGAGAAGAAGCTATATCATAATCCAAAACTCTTGAATAAGCTGTACACGAAACGTGTACCTCATATGAATATTCTTTTAAAGTTGTGATGGTTATTGCATTAGTTAAATCTCCTAGAAGGAGAAACTGCTGTTAGAACTCGGGTAAAAGCTACAGTAAGTAATGTGAGCATTAGTATGGGGCTCAAAAGTGACTGATCATGTTCAATGTCAGATTGTGATATACAATTCTATCCGACCTGTATTTCCCTTATTACATCAGCAGGGGATGGTTGCTGTGGGCGCCAACAGGGAGGCTTGCCGTGGGCACCAGGGCGGCTGGTTGCTGCAGGTGACGGCCTGGCATCGTATGGCAAGGGATGGCGGCGGGCAGCGCCGGGCCTAGGCTGGCTGGATGCACGTCGAGGGAGAGGTAGCCGGGGGAAGGGGGCGGCAACGATGGTCACCAGTGGGGCGGTGACCGTGGTCCCTGCCTCGTGCCGTCGTGCCTCCGTACCTCATGTGGCGATCGTGGTGCCTAGTGCATGTGTTACGTGAGCGTGATCGTGAGGGAAGGAGCTAGCTAGGGTTAGTGAGTAGTTAGGGATTGTTAGGCTAAGCCTATGGCCATTTGGTTATATGCTAATTACAGATATCCAGCAAATTTTCGGGATAGTTTCCAACCGTATCCAAAATTCGATAGATAATGGTTTTGCTGTGTCTGTTTCTGTATCTGAGAAAAATATCCGTTTCCGAATCCGATATTATCCAAAAATTATCCGACTGCGACTATCCATATCTAAAATTTCGGCCGGATAACGACTAATATTCGATTCGTTTTTCTCTCCTGTGGCTCAATGTCTCATAGGCTCTGGTCTCCTATCGGGGAGGAAAAGGTGAAATAAACGGACCCAGTCACCTTGTGTGGGAGAGAAGAGTTAGGCTAAGGTAAAGAAAACAGGCCCACCTTTTTTCACATTACAGCTTGATAACCTTTTGTAAAAAAATCTACTTTTTTCCGTTAACTTTGCTTTCTTAATTATAAAACCAGATACACATTATCTCTTAATTATTAAAATTAGCTTATTTTATCTGTCTATATATCATATTGATATTTTCTTATCTAACATGCGGTATGGTTACAGTTTCACATCCGAAAAATAACAAAAGATTTTAAAAAATTGGTAGGCCTCGTCTGTCAGTGAACAGGCCCTTTCGTATCCCTCTTTCTCTCTCTCTCAGCTTCTCTCTGTCTCTCCTTCATCTCCTTGTTTCCCGGCGAGCTCTCCCCTCCGACTTCGGCAGCAGCAGCTACACCCCAACCCCTCGGGACTTCCCCTCCTCCCTCTTGTTGCTATGGACGAAATGGATGCGGCGCGGTCGGCCTGCCCCAACTGCGGGAGCTCGAGCGGTGGCGTCGGAGCTCGAGCTTGATGGGGTGGTGTCAGGCGTGTTGCTCGCTCGAGGGAGGCAGGCTCGGGATCCGCTTTAGAGGAGGCCGGCACAACCGACGGACACCGGATCCATCGTGTGCCAGGGTCGACTCAAGTCGACACCAAGGAGGATGGTGTCGGTGCCACGGACGCCGGGGGCGGTGGACGGTAGCGTCGAGAGCCGAAGCGACCGGTCACGATCAAAGTCGAGGATGCCGACGATCTCATCCCAAGAAGCACCGCCCCCGGCCCCGCCACCGCTTTCCCTGTTGCTCCCGCCTCCGCGACCGCCCCCGTTGCTGCTCCCGCCTCCGCCACCACTGTCACTGCTGCTCCCTCCTCCGCCGCAGCCTCCGTCACTGCTCCCGCCACCGCCACTGCTATGCCTGCTGCTCCCGCCCCTGTTGCTGCTCCCGCCCCCATCATCGCTGTCCCTGCTCCTGCCAGTGCTGCAAATCCCGGCACCATCGATGCGGCCATCGCCTTGATCGAAGCCATGAAGAACAGCATCAAGGCTCCAGGTCTCCGTATTATCCCATGCCGTTTCCTCTTCTTGGGCGTGGCAGCTTTGAGATCATCCATAACAATGAAGTTGATCCGAATGATGATCCAGGTATGAATATGATATGAATTGATTTGATTTTTCCATCTATATGCTTTGTTTCATATATGTGATGCTGAATTCTGAGTCATTTCTGATGTTTTGCATTGTAATAATCCTCTTGCACCAGAAAACCCTAAAGTTTGGAGGGAGTACAACCGGATAGCAGGTACGGGTAAAATAAAGAAAAAATATAATACATCCAAAATTCATAGAAATTTGGTAACAAAAGAATATTTACTTTTGAATTTAAGGTTATATAGGAAGTGGAGGTCAAACAAATGCAGACTTTGAGGAAAGATCTTGTAAAATTAATTTTTGATTCATTGCTCATGAATTCTTCACCAGCTGTTTATTAACATACTTGCATGGTGGTATGATGCTATATATATATGGCAGGTGAGCTTGTGTTGCTGCGTGTTGCGAGAAAGAATGGTGGTGTGGTGATCTTTGATGGAGAAGGAGGCAATGGTAGCGGCGGCCCTAGGCGTGGCAGTATTGGGATGGAAACTTATGAAAGTGCTCAAGCTTATTATCGCAGTCTGCGGAACAATGGCACCCCAGCTGGTGGTGCAGGTAACATGATAAATTTCCGATAAATTCTTTCTATTTAAAATAAATACAATAGGATAGAATATAGTATATATGGCTGGCTACATGGAGAAGCTTCAGGGTTGGTAGCTACGGCTCCCTAGCTGAGAGCACAGAAGAAGCAACAATCGAGCATCTACAAATTTTTCATAGAAAAACCATACGTTGAAAGATTTTTTGAATTGATTAATTGATGGTCTTAGAACTTTGCTTGTGATGCCACTTCCTTCGCCTTGCTAGATAGTACTGGTCAGTCACTCCTTGCATGCTGTTTACATTTTTAGTTGGTGCTGGGACTGGAAGTTATATTTCCATTGTCAATAAAAAAAACTCCTTGCATGCTGATATGTTTTTCTTCTTAGTTTTTTTTCAGAGGTTAGGTGTGATCTATTGCATCTGTTATGCTAAAATTTGGACTTTTTGTAGCCATATCCATCGCGTTGTGGTTTGCTAGGTCATGCTTGTCGCAACTCGCATAGCTTTCAGGAAATATGCCATAGTTAAAATATAGGGTTCGTTGATAGTTAAGTGTCTGTTTTAGCACTGTGTCTTGTCCTCTCATATCTGGGGCTCTTTTTGCCACGTTGCTAGTGGTTAATTGAAAATATAATAGGATGGTAACCTACTAGTAGTTTAAGTGCAAAAGTATGTACTACCCATATTTAATATCAGTGCTCAAAAGAATTAACATCACTCACATTGGATGAGGGAAGAAAATGCACTTCTGCAAGTCAATAAGTATGCTGACTAGGTCCTTTATCCACCATCATATTGCCCTGCTCTTAGCTGTGTTGTCGCGCTGCTCAAATTTCTCACCTGTATGCCAGACAGCACTGTGGAAGGCATCACTCATCAAGTCAGTGTGCTATCAATGGTATTGCATCCCTCGATTTTCATGGTTAGAATTGTGGGGCTTTATATGGCTCAGGCTTTAGTGCACCTGATCTACGTTTTTGGTTGATGGGAATAGAGGGATTGTGACAAGGTCCAGGAGACATTTTAACCTGCTAGACGAGTCCACTATATTGGCCACGGAATGTTAGTGTACCACATGCATTTGATAAGTGCAAAATATGATATCTCTTAATGATCAAAAGTTTCCCTTAATGTACTGTAGAGTGCATTTGATGAAATAAGTACAAAATATAGGTTCCAATCTTGACTATCTGGTATATACCTGAATTTTGATGTAGGCTATGCTAAGCACATGTAAGGAAAGTAAACTACTAAAGCCACCAAAAGGAGTTAAAATGGATAGAATAGAATACAAAGGATAAGTTCATTCTGAAAAGATCTGCATTTGTGAAAGAGGAGCTAACTCGTTGAGATAAAAGTTGTTCCTAAGCATAAAATATAGATCTCAACAGATCCACTCAAGTTTACCAGATTATTTCCTATTGTACTCATGAGACTCCCTCATCAAGCGTGGAGCCACCACGCGGGGATGGGGGGTGCGGTGGGCCCCATCCCATTCGATCCCCTATTCCCATAATAGCTGTACTAGTAATTTGGTAATTATAGCAAATAAGAATGATTACTGTTGGTCTTTGTTTATAATTTGAATTCAGCTGCTGAGGAATAAACACAACTTGGTACTGCTAGTTTATACTTTGCACGTATATACACACATGTATATATATATACATACATACACACACATAGTACTGCTCACCCTCGTGGCCTCATCCACTCAGCTTTTTCGTGGGTTGAAACATAAGAAATTCTTCATTGCTTGGCATACGACAAGCACTTCTCTAATAGCGACATGACAAAGTAGATCACTCATCGGTGTTACGGCATTGCCGTCTCACTGAGTCTGTAAGACTCTGACCATGCTACACGGCTAGGCACAACACATGAGATCAACACCGAGGTTGCCACTTCATAGGTGCTGAGCCACCAAGCTGTATATCATGGTCCGTGGGTTCTCATTTTTCATTTTCATAGCTGATCACTATGCGCTACACGTCCACACCGCCATCTGCCAAGGTGCCAGTGAGTTCTCCCCAATATATTGGCCTCGTGGCCGGCCCCCCAATCTCCAAATCGTGGCTTCGCCCCTAGAAGGAAGGGCCCATCTTCTCAGCCTTCGGTACACTTCTGGCCTTTCCTAATTGTAGAGTTGTGAGATGCCTCTAATTTGAGGAAGAAAAAGTTTTTTGACTCTACAAAAGGATGATTCTGTCATATGTTGAATCCCTTATAACAATCTGCCATTTCTCCCCGAGTTGACTGTTTGAACAGAAGGAAATGATCAAAGATGTTTTTTTTGGAGTCATGGCTATTTGCTTATATCTTCATTTGGCCAAGTATGTTCTTTAAGTGGAAAATACAATTTGCAGTGGAGCATGCATAATGGTGTACATGCACACTTGCTTGATGACTCATGCAACATCAAGTCTAATATGGCAATGTGCAACGAAGACTACCTTATGCAGTGGAATCCTTTTTGGGAACAATATACATAGAATAATGTGAGTTTCTTGAAATCATGAGATCTAAAACTTAGCCTAAACATGATCACCAAAACAAACTAATCTAATGCAGAATTTGGTGAGACTGACCAGATAAGGCGATGAAGCCATTATCGCCACCATAGATGGCCATGAAGCCATTATAGCCACTGTAGATGAGTCTTTCCTCTTAGCATTGTCAGTGATGTGGTAGTAATTGTGCATATTAAGAGGTCACTTGTTTGATCACAAGGTTGCTGGATTGATGTGCAGATCGGCTTTCTTCAAGGCATCTCTAGCAAGACCTGCAGAACATAAGAGAAGGGAGTCACAGTGCGGTGAACTTTCTTCAATCACCCTCCAGTGCTCTAACGATTAGTCATTAGTATTAGGGTTTTGGGATGGAGTATCATGAATTGATCATCATCATCGCGCTGTGGGTGTACACATTTTATTGATTGGTCATCCATGCTCTAATTGAGCCGAGTTCCCTTTTTATTTATAGCGCCGTGGGCATCAAGAGTGTACACATTTTAGGAAGGGGGCATGTCTGATCATCATGCGTGACTGTATATCATTATGGGATGTTCGCATGAGACCGTTGACCCGACACCATCATTAGGAAAGCGTGGGCTCGGGTGAACCAAGTCTACATGTCTTTTGGCCCCAACAGTGGAGATCAAACAACAATAAAATCTTCAGCCAAGTGTGTATTGCCAGTGGTAGAGGACGGGCTAAAAATAAGGTGTGGCCAAGTGCCATAGACCCATAGTTGATAGCTCTACTTGCTAGCTTTGCATAGTTGAGCAGCTGGCTGTGCTGCCTTTATCACCCCACGCTGCCATGTCCCATGAACCTCTGTTGCTGGAGCTTGGCCATAATTGTCAGGATTCTACACTACCTGGTTTAGCCCATAGCCCAAATGACACATCACAACAGCAGCTAGTAGCCTATAGTACCCATCTTGAAGTTGAAAGGCCATGGTCCATGGGAGCATGGCCCATCCTCTCCGCCTCTCACATCCTCACACAAGTGTTGGCCAGCTAGGGAAGGGGGCATGGGGGTATTCTCACAGCCAAACCAAGGTGTGGCTTAGCCATATGAACTTAATTGAGAGGTTTGCTAACAAAATAAAGAAAATAACATCATTAGAAAACTGTATCACTGATGGCAAGTGGTGGATATCCCCATTGTCTATCATTACACGGTATTAATGGAGGAAGCGGTTTAACTTAATAGAGGGGACGATACACATATAGTTGAAGATTTGACGAGGTAGTGTTGGAACCATTCTGTGAAGGACATATTTAGTGTCATAGGTGTTGGAGAGAGGTGTGATAAAGCCAAGCTACCAAAAACAATCAGTGAACTTCTTGTTCCATTTGTTTTGGTTTCTATCAGTCCTAAAACCTTAACATCATGTTTTGTTATTCTGCCAGAGTCCTGTGGAGTCAAGTTTGTTTTTAAAGGTATTGTGGAGCATGCAGTTTTTAGGAGAAAGGGGCATAAGAAAAAGGAAAAACTTACTTTTGATCATGGCAGAAAATCACATAATGATAGAACTGGTGGTAGAGTAGAGGTAATGGAATCCTTTGTGAGATCAAGGGTAGCTAAGAAAGTCCTAATGGTTATGGCAAGGTGAAACTTTGTAGTTTGAGGTGAATTATTGACATAGTAGGAATGAGGCATATGTGCTTGTTTGTCATTCCTAAACACAAACAATGTACTTAGTCTTTACGAAGGCTGCCACTACAATATGTTTTGATGTGAAGCTAGGTATCCTCTTAATTCATTGAAATCAAAAGGATAATTAAAAATTCCCAAAATAAATATGTCAATGGAGGATAGACATAATCCATTTAAGAGGACTTGTAGAACAACAATTTAAAGTAGCAAAAACAAGAACTCATGAGTTAGGTCAAAATAAGATGGTAAGCGCCCACCTATATGACCGACAAAGCTCTTGTCATCTTTAATGAGGGAATTATTATTTTTTGCGAGGAATGAGGGCGAACAGTCGGCTGATCTGGCGAACAGAACATGCCGGCTCCGGCTGTGCTCACCTGCTAACACCTTTCAAAGCACTTTCACATTTAAACTGAAGTCGTTTTGCTGAACTCCTTCCTTTCTCATTTCAGTCCTCGTCTTTTCATCTTCCATTGGGGCCTTTAGACTTCTGATTAGAGTATAGGAACTAATTTTGTCTGTTGATATTTCTACTCCTTGACTAGCGTTTTTCGAAATACATGGAGGCCATTGAGATGACAATATTAATCATGATTAGTCGCAGCCCCACTGCCAACACTATGCACAACACAATGGGGTTGCTCTAAATGCTGGGAATTACCGTTTTCATGGCACATACATTATTGTTTGATAAATTCTATGGAATCTACTTTTGGGGGGCATTTAGAGGCTTTCTAAGGAATTTTTACACACCCTGGCAATTCAGTTGTTTTCTAGGGCAAGGTCATGGATTAGTGAGCCAAGAAGGGTGAAAATCCCAGGCAAGCTTCCTGTGCATGATCTTGCGGCCCAATTGACATGGAGCAAATCATGAAGTAGGCATGTAGTCGTGTGACTGTATTTTGCGTTTACGGCGAACACCCAACATTTTTTTCCTGTGTATCAGATTTCTGGACATTCATGATAAAAATTACACTTGTAAAGAAAAAAACCTACCTGCTGTTACCAATGCTGCAATGCTGTAAAAGCTGTTTATTTTCCTTTTTTTTAGATCTATATCTAAACTGTCTGGTAAGCACTTGAATACTATTGAAATCAAACTTCGGATGACTTCAAATTATATATGATGATCCTGACATGCTATGGTTTTGACAGATGAGAATCCAGAGATAAGCAATGACCCTGACAATGGAGGAGACCTTACTACACAGGAGAGTGCATTAGCACATCAGGCAGGTATGGTATTGTTGATCATATTGCCTTGACAAGTTATACAAGTTTATCTGATTCATTAACACCAGAATGCTCCAACTCTATATTCAGTGAAGTCCAGTGACCCTAAGACTGGTTACGACAGCAACAATAATGAAGTGGCACCTAAGAAAGGTATATCTGATTTTAATAACTCATCAAAATTTTTCTTTTTCACTAGTATACAAGGTGAGGTATTTGAATACTGCAAAATTTTATTCTGCAGGAACTTTCCATACGCTGGCTGGTGATGATGACAATATGTCGGCTCTTGACAGATGGTTTGAAAACAAATATCGTTCTGAACTGAGTAATATCCCAGATATTCTTGATGAACCTGATGCAGACGAAGATAATAGATGGTAACCAAATTGATCATCAAGCAATATATCTTATTTTGGCAAAAAGAATTTCAGGCTCACTTTATGATAAACAAAAAGACTGAAAGTTTAGCATTTGCTTCAGTAGTTTTGCACCCTGGTTTGGCCGGTCAGTTTAATGGTCTCAGGTTAAGCGCAAAAAGATATTTATACCCTTATTTATTTGCTATTGCATATTTGCCCTACTTTTGGATAGTTCTTGTGTTTTGACCCCTATTTTGTACATAACACTTAAATATTTTGAACTTAGATTTTGTGACATAATTGAAATCAGAGATGATTTTTGACAAACTTGGACAAATATGATAATTTTGACAGAATTTGAACAAAATTTTGGAAGCATTTTGACAAAATTTTCACAGTTTTAATTAAAATTTGATACTCGCACAAGTCATATATAGCAAGTTTCTCAAAGTATCACATAGTCAAAGAACCACATATTATATATGTCCATATCATAGCCAACATAGTATCATATATTACAAGTCCAAATTATCTCAAAAGCAAATGCCAAATCATGTGTCAACATGTTGGGTTGGTAAGGTTTTTACTCTAGAGGTATGTCTTTGGCCCTCCATCAGGAAAACTGAAAAATGACTAAACTTTAACAACTAATTATAAATTGCTATGAATCGGTCTACATATCACTGCAAAAGATACAAATTTAGCTAATTCGTCCTAAATATCCAATCTAATTCATCCTATGAACCAAATTGAATTGAGGGATAGCCACAATCACAAGAATATATCAAATTACCTATTGATCTCTTCCATAAAAATCTCTCTATGGAGAAGATTTCCTCCATGGACATCGTCCCTTATAGTTGGGCGCCAATGAGCCATGCCCCACCTCCTTCTGGTTGGCTTTTGCTTTTGCATTGGATACCTACCTTGTCCTTGTCGCCTTCTTGTTGTGCCCACCTTCTGCTTATGCACTGGTAGCCGCCCTCGTCGGACCGGCTAGTAGGAGCCACCACTCGCTGCTTTCCTCGTGGAGCCACCGCCTGTATGCTGTGAAGGTGATGAGGAGATGGAGAGCCAATGCAGCTCCTCTCCTATGAAGGAGGTCGAGCCACCATGGCGGAGCTACGCATTAGGAAATGTGCTACCCTACTGCCTGCTCACCAGCACTTATCAAGACAAGCCACCATCGCCTCATGCTTTATCTCCACACCCTATGGTTTGGGGATGGGAATGGTGGGGGAGAACAGGTCGACGGAGACCAACGAGGTATGTTACAATATTGCTCAGGAGGGGGGTAGAATGGTAATCCAATATTTCTAAATAATTTCCCTCCTTTTCATTTCTATTTCCTTAAATCAAAATTGTGAGACCCACCTAACTGCCATCCATAATAGGAGCAAAATGTTGACTTCATTTCAAAAAAAGGGGTAAATTTACAAACCCTAAAAGGTCAGAGCAAAATCACAATAAGGGTTGAAAGTTGGGAAAAACACAATTCTCCCTCACATATTTAGATGTTTTTACAATGGTCTCTACTTGTTGTAGAATCTGAAACGACCTTGTGTTGCACATAGGAGGTGAATGTGCACATCTAAAGACCTGTAAGAAACTCGCAACTAAAATTAAAACTCTTTCCGAAGTATCCGATTCTAACTACTAGAGACTTTAGTCTAGGTTCACTGCTAGATAGTAAAGCTCGGTTGGACACTCTAGTCCTATTGTCTAGATATTTCGGTCCCCCTTCACTACTTCCTAAAAAGATGTGTAGAGGAAGCAATATCAAGAGAGAAAGAGATATGGTAGGTGATTCAATGATAGTAAATAAATACACAAGGAGACACAATATTTTTCATTGAAGTTTAGATCAAAAGATCCTACGTCTCTGTTGAGAGACTCCAAGGAGCTAGATTGCATTCGATCCTAAGCCTCACTAAGCTCAAACCTAGAAGCAGGTGTGGTCTCCACGTTCTCACTAAGGCAAGCACAAAGTCCAATGTAACCATCAAGGTCTCCACTAGGACATGGTGCTCCTATCTCTGGTGAAGCTTGCTCTACCAACACAAACTCCTAAGAATGAGCTTAGTATCTACTATATGTTACCTCCTTCCTTGAGGAGGTGAGAAAGACCTTCATAAACTTTCCTAGACAATTCACAATCTTATATCCTCATGAGTGATGCCTAGCTATCTAGGAGGAGAACCTCCAAGAGTAACTAGTGTAAATTCTTATCAAGTGTCAATCCACAAGTGCTCAATCAAATACTTAAACCCTTTCAACCACAATATCGAAAATGCACTAAAAAATGGATTTGATGTGAGATCTAGGAGAGAGAGGTTGGAAACCCTAGACAATGAACCTCTCAAAGTAGGGGTAGGTGGAGCTAAAAACAAAGCCCTCTCAAAACTAGCCATTACTTAGATTCAAACTTAGGTGTATCCACCCCTAGGGCCTAGAGACTTAGGACAAACTTGAACTCGGAGCAGATAAAGCAGTCTAGAGTATCTAGTCTGAATATCCACAGACTTTGAACATCTTTCACTATCAGATAAAGAAAAATCTCTAGAGATTGCCATTTAAGGTCGAAGACTCTGAGGCCTTTTCTCTGCCAAGCAAGGAAACTTGCCGAAAAAATATCCGGAGTCATCTACAGAGAAAAACCAAAATACAGAGGTGAAAATGGTGCAAGTATTCACTCAAGAAAAACAAAACGATCTAATTGAACACTTGCTTCACAACTTGGGCTAATATTAGTACCCTTTTTGATAGTATGGTTAACATAGGACTCATGAAAAATAAAATACATTTAAATCATCACATCATGTGCTTTCATGATTATTTCTTTTGTGGTAGGGGTTTCTTTTCATCAATTTAATTAACTGGGGACTAACTCCTATACTTTAGCTCATTAAACATATTAGTCCTCTAAATTTCTTATCATCTGTCATCCAAAACCCACTAAGGAGAGTAGATGTACTTTTAATCTTCTCTTTTTGGTGATTGATGATAATATTCATAGGGCTCATAAGAGATAGTATAAAGATTAAGGTGTTGGTTGAAAGAAGATAAGAGAGGTTCCCTTAAATGTGTGTACAATAATAAGTAAATTTTATGCCTATGCACATTTTAAGGATAAACATGATAACTTTTCCTATTTCCTCGCAACTGTGGGGTGCAATGTGCACAAGAGTATATAAAAATGAAAGATGCATATGACATGGCATATCACTCAAAAGGACAAAATAAAACAAGCACGGATCAAACATACATCTCATCACATTATAGGAAATATAAATGCTATAAAAAGATAAACTAATAGTCATTACATTGTAGATAAATAATATATGGTTATTACATGTCCTAAGGACTAGAGACTCTAGTCAGAGTCTGATGCAAGAAATTAAAAGGATTAAAGTTTCTAAGGTTGAGCCCATTGTACTCCCCCTTAAAAAAAGAAGAATAGCATGGGAGGAAGAAGATCAACTCAAGCCAGTGGCAACGTCAACATCATCTTGGTCATCGTTGCTACAATCATCGATGTCGACTTCCTCGTCATCGGTCTCCTTGAGAATTGTGCTTGAATGGACATCCATATTGATGTTCGAAGCTTTAGTGACGGGTTGAGCTTGAGCACCTTGGGCTACCTCTGGTTCTTCCTCGGCAAAAGGATCAATTACAATTGGCGCCTCACAATCAGGAGACAACTCAAAGTTCTGAGAATGAAGATCTCCTTTTGGCAATTCTACATGCAATGAACACTCATTGCACCATAGGAGCAAAGGGAGAACATGGACTTTATGGGTTTGTTAAGGACAGAGTCGGGCTTTGGAGAGCATGGGCATGAGAAGAGGATGCACCCATAGAGGAAAGGGCAACTAGTGGAGCACGAGGACAATAAGTATGGTGCTTCACTTCCTTGATCAAGTGAACACCTGAGATAGCTTACACAAGCTTCATAATGTACGTTGTATAGGTTGGCGAGTAACATGGATCAATGGCAATGTCATACATCTCTTTCCAAATGAATTTCATCACACTAAACTTAATCATGTTAGGGCAAAAGTAGATTAGAAGATTGATTGCAATGACTTGAATAGCTAATGCATTTCCACCTTTATGATTGATGGTGAGGTGGAAGAGCTTGTAGAGGATGTCATAGTGAGGGAGCAAGCCATGGTAGTCTTCACCTTTCCATTGGGACCATACATGAAGGTACACTCATGAGGATGAGTATGGTGCTGAGAGTGAAGGCTAAGAAGATCAACATTACAAGAGTCAAGCTCCAAGACTTCAGTGAAGCAATCGATATAAGCCATTTACTACTGGCCATTTGACATCCACTTGACCTCTAGCTTTCCTGTCTCTAAAGTCTAGAAGAAAAAAGTAGCCCAAAACTAACTAACTATCTTCTCACACCAATCATACTCAAGTGCCATGAGGTTGTAGAGGCCCTTTGCATTGCAAACATGGATGACATCATTGAACGCTAGGTTGTCCTTCTCCTCCATTATCACCCAATGTGTCCACTGCATATCCACAAAGGGCTTTGGTCGCCCTATGATCACACTGTTGTAGTAATCTTAGTGGAACCAGGTAGTGAATCAAGGGTCTTTAACATCGGGGCACTCAATAGTGTCTAGGTCCTTAAGTCTATCTTTCTTGCACTAATCAATGTTCTTCTTGTAATCAAACACTATTCTTGCACCACCATATGCCAAATCTTGATTGTAAAAAATAAGAGACTTCTGGTGGAAAAGACTGATGTCGGTGACGGTGTTTGAGCCAAGTTGAGGATGAGGTGTAGGATGGGTGTGAGGCAAGCTAATGAAGACACCCGGTTGAGAAATCTCACTTGCCTCATAGGTAGTCTCAAAGATATGATCTTGGAAAGTGGTGGCCTTCTTCTTCTTTGCCGGTTTTTTGGTTGGAGGAGCCTTGCCTTATCCTTCTTGACTTGAGAAGCGTGGGGATGATTGTAGCTAGAAGAGGCAACTTGGGAAGCACCACCTTGAGGGGCTCCCCCTTGATTCTCATCACTTGATGATCTACTTGGAACACAAGCACTATTGACATGCACCATGATGATGGAGACTTGAGAGAATCACAAGAATCAAGGCATTAAGGAAGAGTCATGGAGCAAATGGCTAGAAAAGACTAGGGGCCGGAGTATCTGGACTTAGTGTCCGGAGTCTTCAGTCAGTGCTCCTTGCTAGGCAGGAAGGCTTGTCTGGAGAGTCTGGTCACTATGGCCAAAGACTCCGGTAATGTAATGAGGACCAAATAGGCAATAAAAATCTAGCCATGAAATGCAATGAGGGTTTAGATTGAGTTCCTATGAGAGTATTAGGACTATCTTAGCACAAGGTTTCTTACTCTAGGTCCCAGGATTGAGAGATCAATCAAAGAGGTCAAAAACCATAGGATTAGAGTACATTGAGCACAAATGTGATGATTAGAGGTTGGATTTAGAGTCTCCGCTCACCAATGGCTGAGTGGAGATGAAGAGCACCAAAATCCATTTGAGGAGCATGAAGATTGCCGGATGGAGCGAATGAGCACCACCGAGAGAGTGAGAAAGAATAGGAAAAAGAAAGAGTGAAGGGTGGCAGCAGTGGTTATAGTGGATTTATACTTGGGAAGTTCGGAGACTCTGGATAGGGTTGGAAACTGAAATAGCAAAGCTAGAGCAGAGACTCCTAACATAAAGGCCAGAGATTTTGAATGAAATAAATCGAGGTAGTAGAGGAGGAGCAGAGTATCCAAAAATAAGATACGAAGGTTTTGGTCCACAGAGTGTGGGAGGGCTGGACATACAATATATTAGAACCTCAATGTGATCAGCCAACATCCAATATAAAATAACAATGATCACACTGAGCTTCCCTAGGAGAAGATGTAGATTTTTGAAAAAAACAAAATAAACACACAAAGTTTTTTTAAAATTTTTTTGGGTTTTGAAATTTTGAAATGTTTGAGCTCAAAATTTGTGTCAACACCAACTCTTAGTAAAGTGAGATATCTTAATAATAGAACTTATAATTTATGTACATTTTTGAGATTCATGCTTACTTATTAATTAAACAAGAACTTCATCCCAAAATATGATCCCCTCAAAAGATGTTTTGAGAATTGAGAATATTTAGCTCATTTTCTAACTCCATAAACCACTGCTCATCTAAAGACTTTACTAAAGATATTAGCAAGTTATTTATTAGTTGAGACATGGCTTAGGCAAATATCCACTATGGCTTCATGGTCTCTCAATAAATAGTGGTGGATGTCTATATGTTTGATTTTTGAGTGTTGGATGTGATTATTGGCTATTTTGATAATACTCTCATTGTCACATAGAAGTAAAATATGTGTCATATTGTATCCAAAGTCACGGAGGGTTTGTTTCATCTAAAATGATTTGGGTACCACAAGTTCTGATGGCTATGTATTTGGCTTTAGTAATGGATAAGGCTATAGAGTTTTGTTTCTCTAACGACCAAGAGATAAGTGATCTCCTAGGGAATTGACAAGTTCCAAAAGTGCTTTTCTTATCCACTTTGCAACTGGTATAGTTTGAGTCGGAATGGCCAATTAAGTTAAAGTTTAAGCCTTTTGGGTACAATAACTCTAGGTTTGGAGTATGAACCAAACATCTCAAGATTTTTTTGACAGCCACCTAATAACATACAAACATTGAGTATGATATCGAACTTAGATGCATAAAGATAAAATAATGATCCTATTTGTTCGGGCACGAATCAGTCCACCGGGTTATTCAATGGAGATCTGATGCGATGCGCCTGAACACATGAAGGCCTATGAGATTTGCTTAGCTCAAGTGTAGGTCCTTAAGCTGCTTGACATCTTCGGGTTGTTGGGGTTTAGGGTGTGTTAGTCAATTTGACCTTTAATTGACAAGGAATACATATAGAGTGAGATCATTGACCCAATCGGTCGATAAGTCGATACAGACTATTACTATTGGCTAGATGTGCCAATAGAGTTAAGATAGTCATCGGCTTTGAGGCCGATGCACTCTTGTTATCGGTTGGTTGCTGATAGGGGCTATAGCACTCATATATCAGCTAGAAAGCTGATGATAATAGAAGCAAATAGTGAGGATTAAAATAAAAGACACATTGTCTATAGATCCGATGACGCTTTGAATAAAATATATGATAAGTAGTAAATAGCGAAGTTCGATCTTCTAAAGAGATAAGACCTAGCGACCACCAAATAACCTTATCATTAGAGCCGGACTTGATAGATTGAACTGAACTAAGACAGTATAAGGCTGAGGCTAACGGCACAGAAACGGTGGGAGCTAGATCAGACATATCAACGGAGGGAACGGGTAAACCCATCGGCTGCTATCAGATGTGAGTCTGATGCAGGCATATAAATAAACTCATTGGCTAGCTAAGCTAATGGGAGGAACGAAATTTGCTAGATCTCAATGCCAGCCCAATTAAACATAGCCTTGATAGATCATACCTAACCTAGATAGTATAAGGCTAGATCAAATAGAACTAGATTGATTGCTAGCAGATTAATGGAAAATATATGTATATTGGCTAAAAAGCTGATATGTTAGGTGTGAAACTTAGTGTAAAGATAACTCATCAGCTGGCTACTCTAATGAAACATCATGAAAAGACCCGCTGATTTAAGACTCAATCTACTATGAGCAGTCTAGGAGGTTAAACCTAACCAATACAGCACAAGACTGATGAATGTAAAAGGAGCTCGATAAGCCGATAGATCCCACGTGAACATGATGTGATATATCCGATCAGACTAAGAGGTTAGACCTATCCGATACAGCCTTAGATCGAGCGGATACACTAGGATAATAGCAGGACTTACCCCTTCAATGAAGTTTGAACCTAACCGATGTAGCCCCATGTTGAGAGCCAGAACTTGTTGGAAAAAACCTAGATGAATTAGGGTGGTGATGCACCGAGATTATATTGATCTGTGTATATGATTTATAAGATTTTAGGGGGTCTATATTTATACTCTGGGGTTACACAAATCCCACACGAATATGGGATAAACTTTCCTAATGATAAAACATAATATACCTTAGAGATAAAAGGAAAACTAACTAACTTTCCTACAAGATATATTTTACAAAGATAAAAAGCCACCTTGTCATGGCTTCCACGTTTTCTTCTTAGATATGGTCTTATTTGGATAAGTTTCCATCTTTGACTATCCGATCGGCTCTTTCCATCTATCAGTTGGTCTCTTTCCATAAGCTGATCAGCTTTTCGATCGTTAACCAAATATGTTTGTGGGGCTTACCAAATTTCGGTGTTAACACTGATAGCGTTCGAGCTATGAATCGTCCAAGGACACGCACACGTTCAACTATAAAATCACAACTGGAGGATACTCTCAACTCACAGCAGGATAAAAGAGGAGATAAACTCAACTCAAGATAAACTTTTTCATAATAATTCAACAAGTGAGTTTACATTCAGAAATTAGGCTTTATATAGCCATACAACTCAACTCTAGAAACTTCCTACTAATTAATAACTCCTTAACTATTTTTGCAAATATCAAAACACAATAAAAACAACATTAACTACTACTGCTAATTCCCAAATATAATTAAAACATAGAAAGACTCAAAAGGCAAGTTCCAAGAAACTAAATGCTGGCTGGCTCCTCAGTAACCACGCTCACTTGACATGAGGTTTTGACCAAGAAGACTCTAGAATCTGGAGAAACTCAAAACATAAAAAAGATAGTCCATTTCATTATCTGATCACAGAAATTTAAATCACCCAAATCCGAGCCTTTATGAGAGAGTTATGCCCAAAATACTGGCCCAGTACGAATCTGTCCAGAGAGCTGCTGTTTCGTAAATTAATTGTAAATATGACTTGGGCCTGGTTCTTCAAGCTGAGAACTGGTCCATAACTTGCTTCCTTGATCATGATTGTTTATATGTAAACCTGCCATGACTTGATCGCCATCATTCTCCCCCGGTTGAAAAGAACTCGCCCACGAGTTCGGCTCATTTTCGCCATGGTATGGAGAAATATCCTTCACATTGAATGTGGATGTAACACCATAATCTCCGGGAAGCTCCACCTTGTAAGCATTGTCACCTATGCGCTGCAAGATTTTAAATGGTCCATCACCACGGTGCTTGAGCTTTGCATTGCGCCCAGGTGGAAATCTCTCCTTGCTCAAATGCACCCACACAAGATCACCTTCTTTGAAAATCACAGCCCTTCGGTGCTTGTTAGCTTGTCTTTCATACTTCTGATTTTGCTTCTCAATCCTCTTGCTGACTTGTTCATGCAAGCCCTTGATTGCTTTAGCACGCTCATCTGCATCTTCACTATAGCTATGGCTGATTGGCAATGACACAAGATCAAGAGGAGTCTTCGGATTGCATCCATACACCACTTCAAAAGGGCTTTTACCTGTCGTCTTGCTGCTGGACCTGTTGTAAGCGAATTCAGCTTGAGGTAGAACAAGGTCCCATTGGCGTATGTTATCACCCACCAAGCTTCTCAACAGATTGCCCAAACTCCGATTCACAATTTCAGTTTGGCCATCGGTTTGAGGATGATAGGCTGAACTAAACTGCAGCTTTGTACCCATCTTACGCCAAAGTGTTCTCCAAAAATGCCCAACAAACTTCGGGTCTCTGTCAGATGTTATGGTATTTGGAATGCCATGCAACTTCACTATCTCCTTGAAATAAAGATCAGCTATGTTAGTGGCATCCATCGTTTTTGCACAAGGAACAAAGTGTGCCATTTTAGAGAACCGATCAACCACCACCATGATTGAATCTTTGCTGCGTTGAGTTCGGGGTAGTCCCATCACAAAGTCCATGCTCACATCTTCCCACGGTGCATTAGGAACAGGAAGGGGAGTGTAAAGTCCAGAATTTTGAGACTTTGTTTTTGCTAGATGGCAAGTTCTACATCTCAAAATGTAATGGTTCACATCCTTCATCATTTTAGGCCAATAGAAACGGTCTTGGAGTAATGCACTAGTTTTATCTCGTCCAAAATGACCACTTAACCCACCATCATGAACCTCTTTAATGATCTGCCACCTCAAAGAACAATTCGGTACGCACAAACGGTTGCCATAGAAAATATATCCATCATTCACCATAAATTCTTTATATGGACCTTTTGCACATTCAGCTTTTATCGTGCCAAAGAACTCATCATCAGAATACAACTCCTTGATCACTTCAAACCCAAGAACATTTACCTTCATTGTGGACAGCAAAGAATGCCTCCTACTTAAAGCATCTGCCACCTGATTTGAAGCACCACTTTTATGCTTGATGTGGAATGTGTAGCCTTGTAAAAATTCCACCCACCTTGCATGTCTCGGTTTGAGCTTGTGCTGCCCAATTATGAACTTCAGCGCCTCATGGTCGGAGTAGAGAATGAACTCCTTGGAAATGAGGTAGTGTCTCCAATGCCCAAGAGCTCGTACAATTGCATAGAACTCTTTGTCATATGTAGTGTAGTTCTTACGTGAATCTGAAAGCTTTTCACTAAAGAAGGCAATAGGTCGACCCTCTTGATTGAGAACCGCACCAATGCCTACACCAGATGCATCACATTCAAGCTCAAAAATATTCTCAAAGTTGGGCAAAGCAAGAATTGGGGCTGCTGTCATCTTCTCCTTGATGAGCTGAAAGTTCTTTTCAGCTTCCTTCGTCCATTTGAATACTCCTCCTTTCAAACACTCGGTGATTGGAGAGACAAGAGTGCTGAAATCTCGAATGAACCGGCGATAGAATGAGGCCAGTCCATGAAAACTTCTCACATCATGAATGTTGGCTGGTGTTGGCCATGAAACAATTGCATCCACCTTAGAAGGATCAACATGAATACCTTCAGCTGAAACCACATAGCCTAAAAACACCAAGTTGCTGGTTAGGAACTCGCACTTCTTGAGGTTGATGTAGAGTTTCTGTTCAGCTAGCACTTCAAAGACTTGGTGAAGGTGCTCCAAATGCTCTTCTTTACCCGTGCTATACACGAGTATGTCATCAAAATAGACCACCACAAATCTGCCAATAAAAGACTTAAACACCAAATTCATTAGTCTCATAAAAGTACTAGGAGCATTAGAGAGTCCGAATGGCATCACCAACCACTCAAACAATCCATCACGGGTCTTAAATGCTGTCTTCCATTCATCACCAGGCCTCATACGAATCTGATGGTACCCACTTCTAAGATCAATCTTTGAAAACACACTAGCACCATGGAGCTGATCTAGCATGTCATCTAGACGAGGAATAGGGAAGCGATACTTGATAGTAATCTTGTTGACCGCTCTACTATCCACACACATGCGAAAAGAACCATCTTTCTTTGGCACAAACAAGGCTGGAACTGCACAAGGACTCATGCTTTCATGCACCAAACCCTTTCTCATCAACTCATCTACTTGCCGCTGCAACTCGGCATTTTCTGTTGGGTTCATTCGGTATGCTGCTTTGTTTGGCAAAATTGCACTAGGAACAAAATCTATGCAGTGTTGCACACTCCTCATTGGAGGTAAACCTGCTGGAATTTCATCTGGAACAAGGTTCTGAAATTGTTCAAGTAAAGGTACCACTGGTCCGGGTATTAGAGGACTTCTGTCACCCTTAACTTCTTTCACCACCAATGCAAAGGCTATTTGGGATTCTTCAAAAATTTCAGTAAATTCAGATTTTGAGAGAATGAAATTGCTATCCTTGAGGGCTGGTTTAGATTTCATTTCCATTCTAGAAGGACCCAAAGTAATCTTAGCACCATTCAGCTCAAAAGAATAAGTGTTTTTAAAACCATCATGGTGTACCTTTCTATCAAACTGCCAAGGTCTCCTCAAAAGTAAATGACAAGCATCCAAAGGAACTACATCACACCATACCTCATCTCGGTACTTCTCACCAATAGAAAAATTAACCAAACAACGTTGGTCAACTTGCACACATTTACCCTTTTCCAACCAAGAGAGTTTGTACGGTTTTGGGTGCTTTTCAGTTTTAAGCGGCAATTTTTGTACCATAATTTCAGAAACAACATTCTCACAACTCCCGCTATCAATGATAACATCGCATACCTTCCCATGAGAGGTGCATCGTGTATGGAAGATATTGTTACGGAGCCACACATCATCTTGAACGGGACTGGAATTCAGCACACGCCTAATCACCAACATCTCACTCGTATCTCCATAAATGACATCCTCCTCATCTGCTGCCTCATCAAACACGGGTGGAGAATTAAAATCTGTTTGCTCCTCTTCTAGGGGTTCTTCAATAATGGTAAATACCCGCTGGTTTGGGCACTCGGACATGATGTGACCGTACCCTTTGCACCGATAGCATTGAACAGCTTTAGGGGCTGGTTTAGAGGGTCCTGCGGTTGCGGTTTTTGCTGAAAATTTGGCCACTGCACTTGATGTTGGTTTGGCTGATTGCGTACTACTCCCATGACTTGTTGGATGGCCTCGATTGAGAACTCGGCTACCACCAAAGCTCGCTGTTTTTCTGACTTCTTTCTCCTTGAGTTGCTTCTCAACTTTTGTGGCAAGTTTAAACACATCATGATAAGAGATAAAGGGCTGTAAAGTTACCACATCATGAATCTCCTTGCGAAGGCCACGAAGATATCGTGCAATGGTTTGTTCTTCGGGCTCAACAACGCCACATTTCAACATGAGGTGATCAAGTTCTTCAGTGTAATCTGCCACAGTTTTATCACCTTGAACAAAGCCATGAAGTTGAAAAAAGGCCTCTTGCAAGTACCCTTCCGGCAGAAACTTCTTTCGTAACTCTTTCACCATCTTTTCCCATGTTCTGATTTTTTGCTTACCCTCACGGGCTCGCTTCATCTTCAACTGCTCCCACCAAATAGATGCATGCTTCTTTAATTTGATGGCAACAATCTTCACCTTCTCTTCCTCAGGGACATCTTGGTATTCAAAGACACGTTCAACCGTATTGAGCCAATCTATGAACTCATCGGGTTGTATGCGCCCTTCGTACACAGGAATATCCGCTTTTAGATCAAAAGCCCGTCGAAATTGCTGGTTCCTTCGGGTGTGATTTTGATGGAGAGCCTCTTCATCACTGGACACCAAGGTGTGGTTGTCGTGGAAGGGGTTGAACTCGGCATCATCGTCACCATAAGTTTCGCCATCTGAGCCACGATAGGAATCATCGCGGTTGTTCCCAGCGGCCTCCACGCGCGCTAGACGCTCTTGGAGTTGTTGCACATGCTGCCTCAACTCGTTCAACTCAATATCTCGATCGGCTTGCTGGTTGCCTTCAGGAGGATTGACACAAGCACTATGTCGCACCATCCTTCGCCTGCTGCTCTAGTACCAACTGATAGCGTTCGAGCTATGAATCGTCCAAGGACACGCACACGTTCAACTATAAAATCACAACTGGAGGATACTCTCAACTCACAGCAGGATAAAAGAGGAGATAAACTCAACTCAAGATAAACTTTTTCATAATAATTCAACAAGTGAGTTTACATTCAGAAATTAGGCTTTATATAGCCATACAACTCAACTCTAGAAACTTCCTACTAATTAATAACTCCTTAACTATTTTTGCAAATATCAAAACACAATAAAAACAACATTAACTACTACTGCTAATTCCCAAATATAATTAAAACATAGAAAGACTCAAAAGGCAAGTTCCAAGAAACTAAATGCTGGCTGGCTCCTCAGTAACCACGCTCACTTGACACGAGGTTTTGACCAAGAAGACTCTAGAATCTGGAGAAACTCAAAACATAAAAAAGATAGTCCATTTCATTATCTGATCACAGAAATTTAAATCACCCAAATCCGAGCCTTTATGAGAGAGTTATGCCCAAAATACTGGCCCAGTACGAATCTGTCCAGAGAGCTGTTGTTTCGTAAATTAATTGTAAATATGACTTGGGCCTGGTTCTTCAAGCTGAGAACTGGTCCATAACTTGCTTCCTTGATCATGATTGTTTATATATAAACCTGCCATGACTTGATCGCCATCAAACACTATCATAGAACGATAAAGCTTTTTATCCATGGCTTTACCTTCCTCACCTAGGTTGAGATGCCTGTTTGCTCGCATTTTAGTCTTGATGGGTTTTGCTTCTACCATCTCAAACTTGAGCACATATTTAAGATACTTTGTTGTGAGATGAAAATTCCTTCAATTTTTTGATTTGAAATCCAAGGATGATCTTGAGCTTACCCATCATAGACATCTTAAATCTCTTAGTCATCATTCCACAAAACTCATCACTAAATTATTTGTTAATAGAACCAAATATTTTACCATCAACATATATTTGGAACTTAAATAATTCATCTTTGAATATCTTAGTGAAAAGAGTATATTTGTCTTCCCAATCTCAACCGTTTTTAATAGGAAATCGCATGTCGCGTCCCAAATTTACCCTAAGTTCGATTCTCCCTTTTAATGCATTTCTAGAAATATGAAAAGACTAAAAGAACCTCTAATAATTAAAAATCAAAAACTAAAGCTCACATGGGTTTGTGGGTATTTTTAGTACATTCCTCATTCCTCAAATGGGCACTTTAAGTAATTATAAAGCAACATTCTCCATCTACTTCCTAGGCTGAATCCGGCCCATTCTCCATCTTCCACTTCCTCTCTTCAGCCTACTGGCCCACTCGGCTACTCCCTTCCCGCCCCTTCTCTTCTTGGGCTAGCCCACCATGCCATGCCACTCTATCCCTCATGCATGCGTCGCGTGTCCTAACCTAGCCTCCCACGAGGCAGCTGTTGATAAGCGGGGCCTGCTTGTCAAGGTCGTGTCCCACCTCCTGCTGGCCACATGCCCTCTCTTCCACAAACACCGAACACCTTCTACCAAATTTGAGTGATTCATGGACAATTCCCTCAAATTGATTGAGGAGAACTAATCTCCTAAATCACATTGGCCGTTTCCTCCAAACCCTGGGCATTATGGCCCATTAATTTCCCCTTAACGTTAGTGCCCATTGTTTCCGGTGGGCCTACGGTTTTTAAAACCCCTATCCCCTCCTTCCTGATGCCATTCCCTTTCCTTGTTGTGTTCATAGGCCTCACCATGCTCCCGTCTACCTCCCAAGCCCCTTGCCCAAGCTCCCCACTGCCCCACTCGTTGCCACGGCGCTTACCCAACCTCGTCGCCACACTTGAACCACCTATCCGGCCACCACACCCTCAATTCCTTGTCAGCGCATCATCGGGGTGAGTTTGCGCAGTCTTGCCACCCTCTTCCCGCCATGCTGCTTTGCCGCAACCGTGCTCATGTTTGCTGGCGGCGACCATCGGGTCGTGTGTGCCACACACGTCGGCGATGTGCTCGCATGGTACTAGCATGGCCACCATGTTCACACGTGCATGCCCACGTGGCTGCCATGTGCAGTAGCCGCGCACCTCCACCTGGGGCCGCCTATCAGTTGCCCCAAGAGGCTAACCGATGGGACCTGTAGGTGAGCGGCCATGGCCCATGAGCCATGCGTATACGCTCGGTTCATGGTGGACCATGAGGCCAATGCCTAGGTTGCACCTTCTGTGCACCTTGTCTACACACCCACCTGCATTAATGCTAGTGCTTATGCAATAATCTAGTTTTTCTGAAGAAATATAATTAATAAATTCAAAAATCTCCATTTAAACAACATTTAAATTTTAGATGGTCATATCTTGGCCATATGAACTCCAAATTGATCGATTCAAGTTTTTATTTTTTTCTAAGAATGAGTAGAACCCATTTATATGCTTATTTACTCCTTCTTATACGGCTTTCTTTTAATTTTAGCCCTTTTTTCTATTGGTCATGTAGTCATTGCAGATTCGAAAGAGGCAGTACATGAAGGTCGATCTTGAAGATCTCAGTAGCGAGCAAGGCAAGTTATACCATTTTGATTATATTGATAACCTATTGTTGCATAAATTTATTTTTGTTTAAATTATTACATTATGCTTTAAGAAAATTGCTCGTGTAAATACTTATTTACTTAGATGTACCTATTATTCCTTATTATATATTGTACCTAGACAACCCTAGATAATAAAAACCACTAATAAGGACTCTATATGTGGTACTTATTAGTAACTTTAGAATCTTGCTTAGCGCTACTTAAACTAGAAAATTCATAGATATTTTATAATAGTTTCTTTGGGAATTATTTATAACTTTGGTAAATTATTGATTAAAGCTTTTATAGTTGTGAACTAAGTTTCCCCATTCAAAATTCATAAAACCTAATTTTGGTGGGACACGCAGTGAATGGTTTGGATAGGAGCACCTTGGTCACCAAAAGGACTGGTCTTTGAGCCTCACTTGTGAAGCATAATCCATATAATCACCTGTATAATGGGTAAGGCTTAGCTTGAAACTTACTCTAGTTCTAGTCAAAGGGACATGGATGAGGTGGAGGAAGTGTCGGTGCATGGACATCTTGGGATAGCCACAGGCGTGTAGGGAATGCCTAGGGGCATAGGCCGTCTCTTCTATCCCAATTGGTGCTGGCCCAAGAGGTCTATGTCGATTCTTGTGATTAGGATTAGGTTAGGCGGATGGTTATGTCACAACTTCCACCCATGTACCGTGGTGGTATGTGGCACATGGTAGCGTGAGGAAGGCATGTCTGGTGGGTAAAGTGTACATCTTTGATTAGAGTAAAACTATTTAAATTGTCACGTCCTCGATTATGGGCAAGCCTAGAAATATCCCCAAGTTAGATGTTTTTCTTCTCTATGGTTTTACAACTCTTTGGGCAGGGTGAAAGTCAAGTGCACGTTGGTGCATGTCTTGGTTTGTGTCAAGTTCACATCGGTGTGTGATTAGGTAAACAACTTGGCTTAGTAGTAGGATCGCTCTTTAGTTAAAAAAACAAACTTGATTAACTAATGATTTAAAACTACTATTTCATGCAAATGAACCCTATAATTATTATCTCCTTGTAGTCCCTCGCATTGGTCGTGCATTTTTACTTGGTGTGGCTTGTTGAGTATGGTGGTGATACTCAGCTTTGCTCTCTTTCCTCCAATCTAGATGAAGAGTACTAGGATGCTGAAAGCTTTGACGTCTAGTTCGTGCCTATCGTCAAGTACCTATGGGGCCCTGTTAGTCTTCAGCGATTTTTATTTGTTTATCTTTAAGTTCTTGAGTTTTTAGTAGCCCATGTAATAAACTTGTTAACGCTTTGGTTATTGTACTCTGATATTTATTATTCAACTTGGTAATGTGTACCTTGGCTCCTGGGACAAGAATTTATGCACGTGCGGATAGGAGTGAGTATTTTCTAGATGCTACATCGCAGAGGCATTCATACCAAGCTGTAAGGGCTTGCTTTAGCCCATAGAGCTCCTTGTTGAGCTTGCAGATGTGTTCTGGGTGCTTGGGATCTTCGAAGCCAGAGGGTTGCTCCACGTACACAAGCTAATTAATTGGTCTATTGAGGAATACAGTCTTGATGTCCATTTGGTATAGTTAAAATTATGGTTAGTAGAAAAGGCTAATAAAATTCAAATGGACTCAAGGCGTAGAACGGGAGCAAAGGTTTTACCAAAATCAAGACCTCCAACTTGGGTGAATTCCTTTGTAACTAATCGAGCTTTGTTGCAAGTGATGACCCCATGTTCATGTTGCTTGTTATGGAACATCTATTTTGTTTCAATGACGTTGGTGTTAGGTCTTTCTACCAGAGTCCACACTCCATTGTGAGTGAAGCTCTTTAGCTCCTCTTGCATTGCTATCACCTATTTGGCATCCTCAAGCACCTCTTCAACCTTCATAGGCTCAAAAGAAGATACAAAAGAATAACTTCCACAAAAGTTAGCAATTCAAAAGTGAGTAGTTACCCAATTTCTTATGTCATCGAGGATGTTATCGATGGGGTGATCATGTTGAATACTTTGGTGGACGCATGGATAGTGTTCCAAGGTGACATGAGCATGCTCTATTTCTCCTTGCTTTTGAGCTTCAAGCTTAATGTATCGACTTATCAATCAATATACATAGATTGTCCATGATCAGTTTACTAGCGATTGATCTTGTTTTATTAGATCCAATCTTATACTGTCTCAGTTAGTTCCAATCTATCAAGGTTGTTTTTAATAGGGTTAGCATCATGATCTAGTAGGTTTTGTTCCTTTTGTCGGCTCAGCTAGCCGATGAGTTTACTTGCTTATATCATGTTTATATGTTTGCATCAAACTAACACCTGGTTTATACTATTAGCACGATTGATCTAGTTTCTACTATACTGATGCTATTAGCTTTAGCCTTTTACTGTCTTGGTTCAATCTAATCTATCAAGATTGGTTTTAACATTACGATGATCATCAGTGGTTACTTGGTTTGGTCTCTTCGGAAGACCAAATTTTGCTCTTGATTGCTTATCATCTAGGTTATTTAGACCATCATTAGTTCGATAGCCAGAGTATCTATGATTTTGTTCCTCGTTATTTGCCTATGCTATCATCAGTTTTATAGACAATATATAAGTGTTTCAACCCCTATCGATTACTAGCCGATAGTAGGAGTCTGTATCGGCCTATCGATCGATTGGCTCGTTAACCTAATTCTTTCTATCTCCTTATCAATTTCAGGGTTAAATTGACTCACATGCTCGCGAACCTTGAATTAAAGACCTGCTTTGGAGCTAATCAGATCTCTTAGGCCCTCACATGTTTAGGTGCATCGAACTGAACCTCTATCGGTGAACATGCCTTTGGCGCGCCTAGCATGACCGATTTGGCTCGAACACACATGCTTTTTCTTCTCTTGGGCTTGGGGATCTCCACCACTCCTCACAAACTTGATAGGCTTGTACTACTACATCACCTTATGCTTTGGTGGCATATTATCACATGAGTGAAAATCAAGCCCAAAGTCGTGCTTGTTGTTGTGAATGATGAGGGTCTTGTAGAGAGTATCTTTGGATTAATATGTCTTCATGCAACCATATTTCACCAAGACATCAAGTCTCTCGTCTCTTTTTTGAGCTCATCTAATAGTTGCATGTTAGTAGGATAGACATTCACATATAGATTATAGCATCTAGCACACCCATTGCTTGTGGGGGCATAAGAGAGATTGATAGCTTCATTTCAGCAAGAAGTGCTGGACCAAAGAGCATCGAATTACATTTTGAGAGATTTTGTCCAAACTCTCAAGCATCTCAACAATTGATTCATTTGACCTCCTTAAGATAGCAATTGATTCATTAACCGCATATAGCTTGTTGGTCAAATCCTCAATCTTCTCCCTCTCTTTAGTCAAAGACTTCTTGAGAGCAAGGTTTCTCTCCTTCTAAAGGTTAAGCAAGTCCTCTTGCATTTTAAGAATCTTTTCCTTAATCTCTAATGCCTTCATAAGCTTTGCCACTTGGCTAAGTGTGCTCTTGTTAATGCCAAGAGCTTGGGAGGTGGTAACACCATGTGTCCCTTTGCCATCAGATAAGTGGGAGCATAGTAGTTGTTGTCACTCAAGTTATTAAAGAGTATCTTTTGGCGATGATGACTTGATGGTGATGGTTGTCACCCCCTTTTCTTCCTCAGAGCCAGACTCGCCTTGAGCGACCCACTCTTCTCCAATGTTGGTGTCTCATACTTCTTCTTGTAGTGCTTAGTCTTGCCATTTTGCTCCTTTTTCTTCTTGGAGCAATCGGCGATAAAGTGCACATACTCACCACATTCACAGCAAGCTCTCTTGGATTTATAAGTTTTAGACTTGTCACTGCTCTTCTTCTTGCCATAGATACCTTCTCTCAAGAATTTATTGAACTTCCTGATGATGAGAGCGAAGTCATTATCTTTACTCTCCTTATCACTTGAGTCCTCCAGCTTGGTTCTTGCCTTGGCTTTCAAGGCGATCTTTTTGTTCTTGGCATCTTCTTCAAAGAGCTCATGAGAGATGATATTGATAGTCAAGCACCACATCGGTGTCATCCTCACTACAATATTGCATTGGTAGAGGAAATGATTAATACATTATATAAAAATCCCATGATTTCTGAATACAGTTCAAAGTCTAGTGACTAATCAAAATAACTAGAAAGGAGAAAAGACTATTACAAACCAAGGGTGAAGAAGTTGGCCACCGTTTGACTATTATTCTCAAGTCACTCCAACAGCTTTTGTCGTTCATCCTTAGGCACACACTGGCTGATTTCCTTGTTAACATCCAACTCTAGATGGTTGAACAAGACAGGTGGCATGACTGGCACCAACATGTGGGGTGGCTTGGGCAATTGTTTCAGCCTTATCAATAATCAGAAGGGTCTTTCTCCATTTCCCCTACTAGCTTGTCATTAGAAGACAGCACAAAAACCTTGTTCGAGAACTACAGTGATGTCACCCCTTGACCTAAGAGATTCGCCACCTCATTAAAGCTGATGAAGTTCATCTTCAACCATTCCCGAAGGTCCTCCCTTTTCTTCCACTCCTCCTCAACTGCCTTTTTGCCCTCTAGGAAAATGGCCTCATTCTCCTTCACTAGAGTCAAAGGCTGTCGTTGTCACCCTGTGAAATGGCTAGCTCACCCTCGAGTTGCTTAACCTTCTCATTGGTGGCGGTGAGCTCGGTGACGAAGCAGTCGATCTTTGAGTTGGCAGCACCAACTTGAAGAATGACCTCCTAGCAAGCATCGACCAATCATGACTGGTTGAACTCGACTCCACTAGCAGGAACCATGACAGTGCTTGGCACAAGAAGAGGAGGCGAGGGAGGGTTAGGGGAGGAAATGGCAGCAGCCGATTGTAAGCTGGCCTCTTCCTTGTTCTCCATACTCTGGTTAGGAGCAGTGGTCCTGAAAAGACAAATGAGTTAGCCTACCTACATCTAGAATGACCTGTGATAGGCTTGACAGATTAGCTTATTTACCTAAATTTCCCCTTGGGCAGGAAGCTGATCAGCTTGAGCTTGCTGCTACCAAAGGACTTGCTAGGAATGAAACCCCTTTTTAATTCTAGGCTTTTGTCTTAATTTGGAAGTTACCACTTAGTAGGTTTTCATGCCAAGACTCAATACAATCAAGTCCGTAGCGTCTACCGATTTCATCATATCCCTATTTGCTTTTTTTAGACTAGGATTCCTTGTGCATCTATGATCCAATCACATGGTCAGGACTCTATTATACCTCTACTATCCTGTAAGAGTGAGTGACCTTTTTAAGGACACCGCTTATGGGAACTGTGGTTGGACCCCAATTCCCATTTCCTGCTCAGGTAGTACCACTGGGCTGATCCTAGAATCTTACTCAACCAACTTAGAGGTGGAGGCATGCTTTGCCTAGTATTCAGTTGCTTCTTTGGTTTTGGTAGCCACCTGGTAGTCGACGAGAGTCCAACAACATCAGTGTCATGCCCTGATTTTTCCTTAGGAATTTAAAAACTATTTCATAAATTATTTCTAGATCAATTAACAAGTGAAGTAAATATGGAAAATAAAATTTCCTTTAATAAGTTATGGCTAGAATTATTTTTCTTAAATTCTCCACACCTTAAAACACTTTCTAGAATTTTGTCAGATTTTTTAGAGCTTAAGCTAATTTTAATAATACAAAGATCATTTCAGTATGTATCTAAAATGAAGAACCAATTAAAATCCCTTCTCTCATGGGCCAAATTCGACCCAGCTTCCTTCCCTTCTCCCTAGTTGGCCCAACCCACTCATCTTCTTCCTCCATCCTTTCTCACGTGGCCCAAAAAGCCTACATTCAGCCCATCCCTACATCTCTCTCTCTCCACATGTGCAGCCTAGCTTGCCCACCTTCGTACATCATCCTTACTCTCCCTTCCACCAGCCTAGCAAGGCCCAACTTGGCTTGACCTCCATACTATGCCCATTGCCGCAGTGGATCACTGATAGGTAGGACACACCTATCGATGCCACCTTCAACATCCATCCTCGATGCTAGGGTGACGCCAGCCACGTAGCCACCCATTCATAGAAACTCCCATGCATTGGACCAAGTCCTCGCCTTCTCCATGCCTCTCCCTAACCTCACCCATGAAATCATGTGGAGTCAATCCCGCAGTCCGCCCACCTCGCCACGCTCCTTCATTGGCTGTTACTACACCACCCCAACCTCAATCCACTGCCCCAAGCAAACAGAAGGGCTCCCCAGCCTCCTCTCCTTTAACCCTCCTAACTCGAGCTCACTGTGCCCTAAGTCGCTCCTTCCATGGCAACCCCCATAGCATCACCATTCTTCCCCACATCTAGTTGCCACTCTAGCTATCATCAAGCCACTCCTTTTCCACCACTAGCTTCAAAAGGTCTTGATGAAGCCCGATCGCCACCTACTCAAAGCCAAAGACCACTGGAGTGTTGTTCGTGCCGGATCCTGGTGCGAGCATGCTGATGCCTGGGAGGTCTACTTAGCTCCAGTGCAGGACGGTCGACTTCTCTTCGTGGCTCGAGATATGCGTGTCGGGGCCTGTGGGTTTCGGTCTGCTCCGGTGGGACGGTGTGGGTGTGGGCGTGCTAGTCAATTTGACCCTGTAATTGACATGGAGGTGAGGCGAATGGGTCAGTCAGACGATGGGCCGATACAAGCCCTCGCTATCGGCTAGCTGCCGATAGGATCGAGTCAGTCATCGACCGTGTCTAGATGGCTCCTGCTATCGGCTGATCGCCGATAGGAATTAGGACGCGCTTTCATCGGCTAGGGAGCTGATGCAGGCGTAGGCGGATGTCGACAAAGGATATGATGCCTTCGGGTGTAGTGGATGTGAGGCCATGATCTATCAGCCGTAGAGCCGATGGAGGCACAGGATGGAGATAGCAGCACGAGACCCGTTGCCTACCGTGACGACACCGCTGGCACCAAATCTTGAAGATCGGACCTAGCCGAGACAGTACGAGAATGAGGCCAATGACAACAGGACGGTAGACGCCGGATCGGATATGTTGAAGCAAGGGCGAGGCGAACCCATCGGCTAGGTGAGCCGATGAGAGGACGTCTCTCTCAAGATAGGTGCGCATCGACTGCAAAGCCGACGCGCTTGGCGTTACGCTCAAAGGAAAGTGTCTGCAGACCTGGTGCGTATCGGCCGAGAAGCTGATACGCTGGGTGTGACGCTCAATTTATAGATAACTCATCGGCTAGCACACCGATGAAACGCCGTACTGAGACCCATAGGCCTAAAGCTCATTCTACCATCGGCAGCCTCGTAGGTCAGACATAACCGATGCGGCATGAGACCGACGATGGTGGAGAGAGCTTGATAGACCGATAGATCCTGCACAGACGTGATGCGATACATCCTATTGGCCTAAGAGGTCGAACCTAACCGATGCAACCTTAGACATAACGAGACATATCGAGATAGTGGCGGGACTTACTCCTTCACCGGAGATCAGACCTAACCAATGCAGCCCCGTGTTGAGAGCCAGACTCCACCAATAAAAACCTAGATAAACTATGGTGGCGATACGTTAAGGTTGTATTGATCGAAGGATTGATAGATCATTACATATTTCTAGGGAGTCTATATTTATACCCTAGGTTTATAGAGTCCGACGTGTTTACAACAACCGTCAGGCGTTATTTTCTAACAAAGATAAAGGAAAATATCTCTAAGGAAGTTAACTAACTAACTAAATCTTCCAATCCATATAAGATAGGATAGACTACCCTGCCATGAACCACGGCTCCTCTTCAAACTCAGTCTTATTTGGATAATCTTCTATTTTAGGATCGAGTCTTTCCTTGCTTCAATCCGATCAGCTTATTCCCTGTAGCAATCGGACACTTCTGTGCTTCAGCCGATCGTCTTTCTAATCTATCACTGGGCTTTCCAAATTTCGGCATTAACAAGCGCCATCATCACCATCACCCCATAAGCGCTAATGGCTCTGACCGCCAATTCTAGTTGTCATGTGGCATGTAACTCCTGCCTAACCCCTCTACCCCCTTTGCCAGGTCAAATGGGGTACTCAGCCACCCTCCCATTCTCGCCAATCAATGCTAAAGCACAAAACCTGGCATCGACTAGAGCTCTCCACCACAAGAACCGTACCACCAGCCACCTCCTACTTTGTCTTGCCACCAGCTTCCCTTATTGAGCATGCCTCCCTAGCCCTCCCTGGTTTGCACCGCTTCTCGGGCCATAGCTATGCCGAATGGCCACAACCAATGACCCTAGGGTCACGTACCGTTCTTGTTGCCAACTAGGATGGCTGGCAAACCAGCTCCTCTCAACCACAACCCTCCAATCGCCCTTTAGGGCGAATTTGGTCGTCAGTGTGGCACCCGCCATGGCTGCCCGCTGCATTGCCATGTGGACGCCACCTCAACACGATGGGCTGCCATTGTCACCACGTTGTGCGCCTGTGCCCCGGTCGTGTGTGGACTGCATCCACCGGTTGTTGACACATGGTACCCGCTTGTCGGTGCTGCCTGACTGCTAACATAATAAACCAAATTTTTCTTAAAGAAAATAAATAATGATGATGTAATAATTGGTTAGATTTTATGAATATGGTTTAAAACAATCAAATATTGTAAAATTCATAACTAATTCATACAAACTCCAAATTGAGTCATTCAACTTGCAAAATTCATATAAATTGATCTCTACATATTTGTTTACTTTTTTATACCATTTCTATGGTTTTTATTACTGTTTTCCTTGTCTAGCATGCCATTGTATAGAATTCGACTTTTCAGAGGATCGCAACTACAAGTAGAAGTGTTTCAAATGTTAATCGAAGAAACAAGTAAAGTCACATATTCCTCCTTGAACATATCCTACTTTGTGAACTAAAATGTATAATTTGCTAGTTACATTGGATTATGATAATACTTATCTGCTTGCTTGTGAACATGTTTACTTGATATCCATTCCTTAATGTCCATTACTTGATGTCCATTCCTTGATAACCTTGGCCTAGCTAGAAATAGGACATGTTTAGCCATCTTAGTCTAACTGAGATCACTAATGGAATAATCATGTAATTTTTACTTAGTAACATGATGAGTGTTATGCTCAAGATTTTACACCATGGTTTAATGATCATTATTATTTAATGAAAATATGACTTAATAGTGCACTATGAGAGCATAATATTTATGATCACACCCGTGGTGATTAAGGATCGGTTCATGGGAACCACTTATAGGACATTCCATACTTACCAAAAGCTAGCGTGGACAACAGCTAGGCTTGTAGTACCATGCCCAAAGTCCTAGGCACTAGAGAAGAGGGTTGATATGAAGGAGTCACCCTGAACTGGGTATTAGGGCTGAGGGGCTTTTGGATCCATCAAGGCATAAGAGGGGGCCTCTCACCCAATGGGGTTCCTACAAGGATGACTAGCAAGCGGTGAAACCTTAGCGTGGTGTGTTTGGCTTGGGGTTTAGGGTTTGGCTTGGGGTAGATTATGCGAAAGGTCATGTCATAGCCCTACTAAGGTATCGTGGTGGTACACGACATAAGTAGCATGTGTTGGACTATGATTTGTAGATAAAATTGTACACCTCAGACCATAATAAAACTATTTGAATAGTCATGTCCATGGTTGTGGGTGACCAATTGAGTTTCATTGTGATTAGTCACACTTCTTAATTAATGTGACTTACATGAAATGTTAGGCATGTTCAACGTAGTGTAACATTGTTCAAGTGGATGGTATGGCTTGACCAACGTGATGTAACGTTGTTGTTTAGTGGAAAATAATCTTGACTTAATTATTGAAACATTTTACTATTTTAAAATATAAATGTTTGAAAATGCATTTATACAAAAAGAGCCATAAACCCCCCTTATATCCCATGCACATTTGTATCTTTGGTGTGGCTTGTTGAGTATATTGGGTGATAAAGATGAGCTTAAATGACAAAGACTTATATCCTAGTTAAGTTTGCTTGTTAACTAGAGCTGAAGTAATCATTTTTCACTATTGTTTTGCTTTGGTGTAAGGACTAAGGGTCACTTCTAAAATTATTTACATTTTATTTTTCGCTGATACTTCAGGTTGAGTGTGTTTGTGCAACATGTCTCATGGCTTGTGGTGTGCAGGTGTGGAGCTCACAGATGGTGGTGGATGGTGAGGTGAAGGTCAAGTAGAGACGGGCCAAGCCAATGGACCGGGAGCGGAGAAGGACGGACGTGAGGCTTAGACTGAGGGACCGGAGCTCCGGAGGACCAGCCGCGATGGCTGACACCTAGGGACATCGGCAAGCGCAAGTGTACATGGGTGATGAAGACAGCATCGATCAAGTCAAGAAGGAAGGTGAAGGCGTTGAGTTTGGCAGAGGTCGGACACGCGTCGACATCGGAAGGGCTTGGTGGATTGAGCCTCAAAACCACCGGGTGATGGTTTCATGGTTTTGGCCTCAAAACCCAGGTTTTGAGGAGAAACGGGGTGGCACATAGCAAAATCACAAAGGTTGCTCCAAGGCAAAGCAAATCTATGCAGGAAGCGTGGCTGTCCGATCGCCTAAAAAAGAGTTGGACCATTATGTCCTCCGTCACTGTTTCAGCGTATTATACTCAAGGGGCAAAATTGTAATTGCAAAAGGTTTCTGATATATATAGGCTGAGGGTGCTGCGTCGGCCGTATCTGGAAGATCGGAGTGCGTGCGTGAGTTTTCTTTTTTTTTCTTTTTCTATCTCGCTCGTCTCGAGTTCGTCGCTTTTTCCCTTTTTGGCTTCTTGCTCTGTAGTGTCGTAATCCACCGCATATGTGTAAAAGAACTAAAAATTGTGTGCGGGAATAGAGACCCTAACTTCCTGGTGTCCTCTGGGATTCGATTTGTGAGCTGTTTGTTTAAATCACGTCAGTGTTCTTCGCGTTCTTGGTTTTTCCATTCCCACGTTTTGGGTTGAATCTTGAGTTTTGGAGGTTTTGGTTCAGATCGGTTTATTTGAGATGAACTTGGATGTGAGTTGAATCCTTGCACCAAAGGAAATCATCTAACTTCTTACGAGTTCATAGATCGGGGCGAATCAAACTTTTAGGAAGAAATACCAATGGTTTTTCACTCATCTTTCTTTTCTCCTTGACTGGCTTTAGTTTTGTGCAATGATCTCCTTGAGATATCTCATCTATTAGTTAGAAAACATATCAATTTGCTTGTGACTGCTTTTTAGGGTTGATTTTGGGATAGCCTATAAATATATCATGTGAAAGTTAAGGCTCTCATTCACCCCCCTCTAGTCGCCATTTTTGGTCTTTCAATTGGTATCAGAACGGGTTAAGAATCATTCCACCTTACTCAGTTTGTGATCTGCGAAGGCAACATAGAGTGTAGCTCTGGCAAGCCACCATCTTTCGATGGAACCAACTACCCGTACTGGAAGATTGACATGTCTGCGTATCTTCAGAGCTTGGGCTCGCGGGAGTGGAAGATTTGTGAGGACACTACTTGCGTTGTGCTTGAACCTTGTGCTCGCGTCACTCAGGAGCAGAAGGATTAGCACAATGCTAATAGCTGAGCGAGAATGGCCTTTTTGCTGCTCTTTCGCTTTTAGAATTTGCGAGTTTCTGATTGTGCTACAGCTTGAGAGATCTAGGTGTGACTTCAAAGCTATCATGAGGGGACCACACAGGTCAAGACCAAACTCTTTGAGACGTACCGTCATGAGTATGAGAACTTTTCTCAGTTGGTTGGCGAATCTATCGATTCTGTGTTTTCTCGCTTCCAGTTGATTGTGAACAAGATGCGGGCAAATAAGCTGTAGCTACCCTATGATGATCATGAGAGGGTTCTCAAGTTACTACAAGCCCTAGATCGGAGGGTTTGGGATGTAAAGGTTTCCTCAATCATTTTGTCAACCAACTACAAGACCTTCACAATGGATGAGCTTTTCAGCAAGCTCAAGACCACCGAGATCGACTACTAAACTCAAGCTAAGATTAAGGATCCCTCTGCACCGACCATGGCCTTGGTTTCAAGTACTGGAAGTTCAAGTTTCTTGACTAACCCTTCATAGCTATCTTTTGCCTTGTCTTCTTTGGTGTCTATCACAGAGGAGTAGATGGAGGTGCTTGGAGACGACGAGCTGGCACTGATCATTAGTTGGTTCTCACGATTCCACAACAACCGCATTTACCACTGGCAGTGGTCCAAAGGAGGGATGCTTCGGCTATGGAAACCCCGACCACTTTGTCACCAACTGCCCCAAGAGGAACAAGCACTCCTCTGGCAAGTACGACTCTAGCAAGCGCAAGGACAAACACGAGTACACCTCCGGCAAGCACAAGTCCAAGGAAGGGTTTGACAAGAAGGCGGTCAAGAAGTTCGTCAAGAAGGCAAAGGCCCAGCAGCATGCCTTCCTCGCCTCACTCAACGACCTTGACAACGACTCCAGTGACTATCACGCTTCTTTCTCTTCGAGCGATGACGAGTCTGAGAGGAAGCTTGAGGACAAGCTGAATGGCCTCTACTTCTTCGCTGACTCCAATCATGGAGGCTTCTCCACCAAGGCACTTGGTGACGAGGTGGAGACCGGCAAGGATGAGGCTCTTGGCGATGACTACACTATTGAGGTATCATCTTCTGTTGACACTCTTACCGTTGAAGTAGAAACTTTGAGTGACACTTTGATCAACCAGGATAAGCTTCTTAGGCTTGCTACTCGTGAGCAGAAAGAGATTAAGGACAAGCTAGAAGAGCCACTTAAGGAGCTTGAGGATGCCAAGAAGAATGCTATTGTGGTGTCTAATGAGGGTGAATGCGATTCTTGTGCTATTCACATGCCTAGTCTTGCCTCTTTGCAATCCAAGTATGTTGCTTTGCTTGATGAGAATGAAGAGCTGAAGGCTAGGTCTCTCTTGTTGGGTGCATGCAAGTACTGCTCAGGCTTGCAATCTGAGCTAGTAGAGAATAATGCCAAGATCTCTGTTCTTGAGAAGGCTAGTTCAGATAGCACAGTGTTAACGCCAAAATTTGGTAAGCCTACGGAAAGATTGGAAAAACGAACGATTTAGTAAAGAAGAGTCCGTTTGCTACAGGAAAGAGGCTGATGGAAGGAAGCAAGAAAGGATTCGGTCTAATTACAGAACACTATCCAAATAAGGCTGAGCCTAAGGAGGAGCCGTGGGACTCACAGCAGGGTACTTTATCTATGTAAATCGTATGTTATAAAAGGAAGGTTTAGTTAGTTCAGTTAACTTTTTTAGAGATATTTTTCTTCTATATTTTTTAGGAAATAACGTCAAATGCATGTTGTAACCACGTCGAACTTTATAATGCTAGGGTATAAATATAGAACCCCTAGAAGCCTGTAAGATATCAATCAGTCGATCAATACAATTTCAGCGCATCGCCACCCTAGCTTGTCTAGGTTTTTACTGGTAGGCTCTCGATGCAGGGCTACATCGATTAAGTTCGATCTCTGGTGAAGGGGTAAGTCCTACCACTATCCCGGTATATCTTATTCTATCCAAGACTATATTGGTTAGGTTCGACCTCTTAGTCATATCAAGTGTACCATATCACATCCGTGCGAGATCTATCAGTTTACCAAGATCTCTCTACTGTCATCGATTTAGTGCTGCATCGGTTAGGTTCGACCTTCGAGGCTACCAACAGTAGAGTTGAGCCGTAGGCCTATAGGTTTCTACCTAGCGTTTCATCAGAGTGGTTAGCCCATAAGTTATCTATACCTTGAGCAACACGACCAGCGTATCGGCTCCTCAGCTGATACGTACCCGTCTTCAGAGACTTCCATCGGACGTCATGCCTGGTGCATTGATGCACGCATATCTTCAGAGAGGTCCTCTCATCGACTCAGCTAGCCTATGGGTTCCCTCCACCCCTCCTTCAATATGACCGATCTGGTGTGCACGTTGCCGTTGCCATTGGCCTCGGTCTCATACTGTCTCGGTTCGGTCTGATCTTCGAGATCGGTGCTAGTGGCATCACCACGGTGGGCAACGGGTCTTGTGATGTGGGAGGATTGGGCACCACTCCTTGTTCATCGCACATCATATCCAGAGCGGCATCGACTTTATAGCCGGTGTGTCTTTTATACAATTACTTGTGGCCCGATCAGACGTACCGCATAACTTCCGCATGAGGCTCACTGGCGTGTCGGGCTCCCTCCTTCGTCAATGGTCTCGTGTTGTATTGGTTAGGTTCGACCTACGAGATCGGCGATGGTGGTTTGAGCTAGCGCCCTCGGCGGATCTTCGCGCGACGTCTCATCGGAGTGAGTAGCCGATCCTCACTGCAGGCCTCGCATCCGTCTCGTGTATCATGCAACGATCGATCCACTAGAGATCGATTCAGACGTATCGGATGTCTCCTGGTACTGTCTCGGTTCGATCTGATCTTCCAGGGCTCGTGTCTGATGTGGCTGGCATCGAGATCTAGTGGGTCTCGTTCCCCATTGGCTCGAGCGACCAATGGGTTTAGGTGTAGGCCTGTGTCAGACGTTTGGCCGTTAGGTAGCCGATGACCTCCGATTTACGTCCTTCATCATCACGTTTGGTCTAGGCCTCTGTTGTCTCTGTGTTGTTAGTCCCCGGCCTCATACTATCTCAGTTTGGTCCGATCTATCGAGGTTGGTCCTGACGGTGCAGTTACCATGGTCGCTAGCTCACATGGCTTCACGGGGTATCAAGCCCCGCTCCGCACTTCGGATGTCGTGGAGCCTCATCGGCTCTTTGGCCAATAGGTCCTCTAGTATATTACATGCGTCTATCTATCATGCCTCCATCAGCTGTTCAGCCAATGCTCGAGTGCTGCCTTCCCTATCGGCACCCAGCCGATAGGGAGAGCCAAACAGGCCTATCGGCCGATCGTTTCACGGGTCTTATCCTCTCTCTTTGTCAATCACAGGGTCAAATTGATGAGCATGCCCTCGAACCTCGAAGCTTAAGGATGTGCAGTGGAGCTAAGTAGATCTCCTAGGCCTTCACGTGACCGAGCCACCGTCTCTCCCCGGTCGGACCTCTATTCGGTCCGGTCGGACCCTCTCCCGTGAGGTTTGGTGGCGAGCACACAGCTGTTGTTAAGCGTGAGATTTGTTAGAGCTTGGAGTTGGAGCTTGAGTCTTGCAGGCATGACAAGATGAGATTCGAGGAAGAAAACACATACCTTCGGACCATCTTGAGCTGGGTATCTTGCAGAGAGTCGCAGTTGGGCATGATGGTTAACCAATTAAAAAGGGGAATTGGTGGACCGGGTGTGGGCTTTGTTCCAGTTGGGAAGGTTGAAAATCTCTATGGCATGGTTAGTGAGTGCAGTGGTTTGAAACCAAGTGTGAAACCTTCCATCACTCCAAAGCTAATCAAAATCACTCCACCTAAACCCACCAGGCCCACTGTCAAGGATGGAGTGTTTGATGAACCTCCAAAAGCTCCACCACAGTAACAAGTGTGGATTCCAAAACCTAACTATCTCAGGAACCCACTTGACACTCTACCAAACATCTCTGAGGATCCCCTTCTAAGAGCCAAACAACCAATAAGAATGAACCATACCTGCAAGAGAGTGAACAATGAGAGTACAAGCTATGAGTAATGCCAAAGGGGTGGTCACCTTGCTGAGTTCTGCTTCAGGAGGAAGAGAGATGAACAATGGGAGTACAAGTTGAACAACCGGAACATGTACCATCCTTCACATGGTCTACATGTATTGCCTGTTCAAAGGAACACTGCTAGACCTAGAGGTACAATGCCTCAAGGTGCTTGGCCTTAGGTTGCGAGATCACGCGGTGGTCATGCCCAGTGGGGTTCAGGTCGTGGTCAATATGACAATGGATCCCGTGACAATGGTTTTCAGTCCCACAACTCTAGCAGACCACGTGTTCCCCTCGTGGTGATTGCTTTCTTCAAATGGGACTGGGTATGCTTAGTGCTTTTTCTAACCCTTCTCTAGAGCAAATGATTCAACACTGGTATCCTTCACAATTTATTGACCCTAGTGTTGTGCCATTTACTCATTTCCTTTATTTCTATTGAGTAGGACGGCGACCTGGAGAACATGTGGCTCATTGATTCTGGCTATTTGTGCCACATGAACGGGAATTCAAAATGGTTCTCCAGCCTCAACCCCATGCAATGCAAGGAGTACATCACATTTGGGGACAATAGCAAAGGTAAAGTGGTATCTCGTGGATCCATCCAATTCAACGAGAATTTTGTTCTCAAGGATGTTGCCTTGGTCTCAAATTTACATTTTACTTTGCTTTCTATTTTGCAACTCCTTGGGGACAGATTTGAAGTGTGTTTTAAGACCGGCTTGTCTCGAATTCTTGATTCTAAGGAAAATCTTGTTTGTCAGATTGTCCTGTTTGGTCGTGTCTTTCGAGCTGATTTTTCTCACTCTTTTGGCTCATCTCATTGCTTGGTGGTCAGATCCTCCTCTGAATTGTGGAAGTGGCCTAGGAAACTAGGTCATTTGAGTTTTGATTTACTAGCTAGGTTGAGCTCACTTGATGTAATCCGAGGATTGCCCAAGTTGAAATTTAAGAAGGATTTGGTTTATCACCCATGTCATCATGGGAAGATGGTTACTGCTTCTCACCCCCCTGTGAACCAAGTCATGACCAGGGAACCTGGCGAACTACTTTACATGGACACAATTGGTCTAGCTCGGGTTTGATCAGTGGGTGGAAAATCGTACGTTCTTGTGATCGTTGATGATTTTTCTCGATATTCTTGGGTGTATTTCTTGGAAAGTAAGGATGAGGTCTTTTCCCATGTCGAGACTTAATTCTTCGGTTGCAAAATGAGTTCCCTAAGAATGCTATGGGAGCAATTCGCAGTGACAATGGTACATAATTCAAGAATACTCATTTTAAAACCTTTTGTGCTTCTTTGGGCCTCTAGCATCAGTGTTCCTCTCCTTATGTTCCCCAGTAAAACAACGTTATTGAGTGCAAGAATCGGACGCTTGTTGAGATGGCTAGGACAATGCTCAATGAGCATAGGACTCCTAGGAGATATTGGACCGAAGCAATCAACACCACATGCCATGTTTCAAATCACATTTTCCTTTGGGCTTTCATGAAGAAAACTTCTTATGAGTTGCAGTTTGGACATCCACCCAAGGTGAGTCATTTTAGGGTGTTTGGATGCAAGTGCTTTATCCTGAAACAAGGTATTTTGGACAAGTTTGAGTCTAGGTCTTCAGATGGCATCTTTCTAGCTTATGCACTTCATTCTCATGCATATCGTGTTCTTAACCTAGACACTAGCCAAGTTGTGGAGACCTGCGAGGTCACATTTGATGAAACCATGCCATGTTTGATTTGTCTTTGAGCGTGCAGGTGAGCAGGTACTTAGTGAAAGCATTTTTGTTAAGGATGAGCAAGAAGACGACAATTGGGGTGATCCTGAGCCAACTCCCCGACTGCTCCTCACGAGCCTGCAACGACTACTTCAACTCACAATCCTGACCCCTCTTCTTCCACTACTTGGGGATCGTTCGAGCAGCTTTCCCAACCTATGTCGGCTGCACCTAAGGATGCACCAGCAACTATTGAGGAGGAGGCGACCTCCTCCAGGGAGGCTCCATTCCACATTCAGCGTCATCATCCACCTCAGACCATGATTGACAATATCGACCACCGAGTCACGTGGTCTAGGTCCTATCAAATCTCACACTTGGCCCATTCTGCATTTGTTGCATCTTTGGAGCCCCGAGATGTTGGACATGCTTTATTTGATCCTGATTGGGTTAATGCCATGCATGCAGAGTTAGAAAACTTTGAGCGAAAGCACATTTGGGTCTTAGTACCACCTCTACTAGATTGTCATCCCAAAGAAACCAAGTGGATTCTCAAAAACAAACAGAGTGAAGATGGGGTGGTAGTGAGAAACAAGTCTAGGTTAGTAGTCCAAGGTTTTTGCCAGAACGAGGGTATTGATTATGAAGAAACCTTTGCTCCTGTTGCCCGTTTAAAAGCTATTAGGATTATTTTAGCCTTTGCTGCTTCAAAGGGTTTAGATCTTTTTCAAATAGATGTCAAAAGTGCCTTATTAAATAGGGACATAGAGGAAGAGGTTTATGTCAAACAACCACCTGGTTTTGAAAATCCTAAGTTTCCAAACTATGTCTTTAAACTTCAAAAAGCATTGTATGGTTTGAAACAAGCCCCTAGAGCCTGGTATGAGCGTTTTAAAATGTTTTTGGTTGCAAAGGGTTTTAAAATGGGATCGGTTGATAAAACATTTTTCCTCCTCAAGCAAGGCATTGACACTCTTATTGTTCAGATATACGTGGATGATATCATTTTTGGTGGTTCATCTCATGCCTTGGTTGCCAACTTTGTAGATACAATGAGCAGGGATTTAGAGATGAGCATGATGGGTGAGCTCAATTTCTTCCTCGGGCTGCAAATCAAGCAGACTCGAGAGGGGACGTTTGTGCATCAAGGTAAGTACACAAAGGACATCCTAAATAAGTTCAACATGGGCGAGGCCAAGCCTCTTTCGACGCCCATGTGCACCACGATAACGTTGGATGTCAATGAGGATGGCGAGCCAGTGGACCAAAAGGAGTATAGGAGCATGATTGGCTCACTCCTGTACTTGACAGTGATGAGGCTAGACATACAATTCGCCGTGTGTCTGTGCACTCGGTTCCAATCTTCACTGTGTACTTCCCACAAGCATGCGGTCAAAAGAATAATGAGATACCTTCATTTCACACCCGAGTTTGGTTTGTGGTATTCCTCTTCTTCAACTCTCTCGCTTTGTGCTTATTCAGATGCAGATTTCGCTGGTTGTCATCTAGAGCGCAAGTCTACTTCTAGTATGTGTCAATTCTTGGGGTCGTCTCTTGTCACTTGGTCCTCTCAAGCAAACTAGCGTAGCCTAGTCAACCACAGAAGCCGAATATGTTGTTGCCGCTATTCCCAGTTGCTTTAGATGATTTACACTTTGAGAGACTTTGGGTTGAGCTTCCAAAGAGTCCCACTTCTTTGTGACAATACCAATGCTATAAGTGTGGCAAAGAACCCATTTCTACAATCCAAAACCAAACACATCGATATCTATTTTTATTTCCTTCGTGACAACTATGAGAAAGGGGATATTGATCTTTGCCACATAGATACCTCCAAATAGCTTGCCGATCTTTTCAAAAAATCCCTAGATCAAGCATCTTTTTCCCGGCTGCGAGGGGAACTAGGGGTGTGCTTCCCTTTTTAGTGGAGGGAAGTTTTGGTTCTTGTATAGTATTTTTTGGTATTTGCTTTTGCAATATGGTTTTGCTTTAAGTTTTTGTATCACAACTACATTGCATCGCATCATGTATACTGTGAACATGATTAATACTTGATGAACTTTGAAAATATGTTGACCACTAGGATTGGCAACTAGCATGTGTAGGATGTATTGAGATTCCTATTGATATCATGTATATGCTAGGTTGCTATGTCTCTTGTTTTTGAGTCATTCACTTGCTTGGACCACTCCGATATTCTTATGCTAAAATTTTCAAATCCAAGTTAAGTGATGAGAAAAGATTGAGATGGGTATATACTGTCCCACATCAAGATATCAAGACTGCTTCCTATTGCACTTGGGATGAACTTTAACCTTGTAGTGGATGACCGAAATTGTTGTTTTGAGCTCCTGATTGTCTTTGACATAGGCTCCGCATGGTTGAAAAATTAGGCATAACAGTACTTACAACCTCTCGCACACACGAGTTTGACTAATACTTGTGATCTATTGAAACTTGTAAAATCCTGATAATTTTGCTCAAACACAAGTGTTAGGTTTGTTTTTGACATGATGTGTGACCGCTGCTTGGGGTAGTTCATCTTGTGTTACATGTTAGCATCAGGTTGATTTTCTGCTTATACTTGCTATGTGCTACCTAAGTGGTGAATCATTTCTTGAATTGCATAAAACTACTCAAATGTGCATATTATTCATATTTCGTTTCACTTGATAGCACTTAAAAGTATTGCTTACTCACCCAACAGCACCAGTTAGAGCATCTTTTCCCTCTGATTGCTATACTCCTAAAGCTTATGTATTCATATGCATTCATAGAATTTTTTTAGGAGGAGCTGCAGTTTTTAGCCTCTTGTTGTGATTTCCACAGAGAAAGGCTATCTTGATGTGTGCATGTGTCAATAAGGGGGCGAATGGTTCACACAACCCACCTAAAGAGAGAGAATGTCCCAAAGGAGTAGAATGTTGAGAGTGTATACATTTGTGAGACTGCATTTGTTTAGGGGGAGTTGCATTTGAGTTGCTTTGCTAGTTGTGTTGAGCCCGTGTCTGCCTCTTCTTGAGGGCTAGCTATTGTTTGCTTGGTTGCATCGAGCTGGTGCCTATGTTTTCTGGACCAAGTTTGCTTATCTCAAATGACTTTGTGTTGGCCTTTCTGTGAATTTTGGTCATTTGGGTGAGTTCCTTTTTCTTCTTTTTCTCTCGTTTCTATTGCTCATCTATTTTGTGTTAGTGTTGACAATACACTCATCAAGGAGGAGATTGTGAACACAAGGTTGATATGTGCCCTTATACTTCATTGTAGTGATGAGTGATTGTCAACGTGCTAACACTTCAGGCTGAGTGTGTTTGTGCAACACGTCTCATGGCTTGTGGTGTGCAGGTGTGGAGCTCGGACATGGTGGTCGATGGCGAGGTGAAGGTTAAGTAGAGATGGGCCGTGCTGATGGACCGGGAGCAGTGAAGGACGGACGTGAGACTTGGACTAAGGGACTGGAGCGCCGGAGGACCAGCCACAATGGCTAACATCTGGGGACATCGACAAGCACAATTGTACATGGGTGATGAAGATAGAGTCGATCAAGTCAAGAAGGAAGGCGAAGGCGTCTAGCTTGGTGGAGGTCAGACACTCATCGACATCGGAGGGATTTGGTGGATTGAGCCTCAAAACCACTGGGTGATGGTTTTGCGGTTTTGGCCTCAAAACCTAGGTTCCGAGGAGGAACGGGGCGGCATGTGGCGAAATCACAAAGGTTGCTCCAAGGCGAAGCAAATCTGTGTGGGAAGCGTGGCCATCTGATCGCTTGAAAAAGAGTTGGATCATTATGCACTTCGGTCACTGTTTCAGTGTATAATACTAAAGGGGCAAAATCATAATTGCAAAAGGTTTCTGATATATATAGGCTGAGGGTGCTGCATCAGCCGCATCTAGAAGGTCTGAGTGTGTGCGTGTGTGCGTTTTCTATTTTAATTTTTTTTCTTTTTCTCTCTCGCTTGTCTCGAGTTCGTCGCTTTTCCTCGTTTAGGGTTCTTGCTCAATTTCTCCGCAGCACCATAATCCACTACATCTGTATAAAAGAACTAAAGATTGTGTGCGGGAATGGAGGCCCTAACCTCCTGGTGTCCTCTGGGATTCAATTTGTAAGCTGTTTTTTCAAATCCCGTCAGTGTTTTTCGCATTCTTGGTTTTCCCTTCTGATATTTTAGGTTGAATCTTGAGTTTTGGGGGTTTTGGTTCAAATCAGTTTATTTGAGATGAACTAGGACATGAGTTAAATACTTGCACCAAAGAAAATCATTTAACTTCTCATAAGTTCATAGATCGGGGCGAATCAGACTTTTAAAAAGAAATACTGATGGCTTTTCACTCATCTTTGTTTTCGCTTTGACTAGATGGCAATGATCTCCTTGAGATAGCTCATCTATTAGTTAGAAAACATATCGATTTGCTTGTGATTGTTTTTTAGGGTTGATTTTTGGACAACCTTCAAATATATCGTGTGAAAGTTAAGGCTTCCATTTACCCTCCTCTGGTCGCCATTTTCAGTCCTTCAATAATCCCATATGCCTACAGATAATGTGGGACGGAGAAACGTTGAATATTTGGTCCCATTTGATACGATCCAAGGTGTGTAGAGGGGCAAAGATGTTGTCGGCAATGCTCACCGGATCAACCACCACCTTCTCGATATGGCCGGAGATAACGTCCTCGGTAATGTCTGCACAAGAATAATCAAAGTACTGTTCACATGATAATTAAATTGATACATAATTCTTGGAAAGGAAAAAAAAGCTAATCTACCTCACTAGGATATCCGGGTAATACCTTCTTTACTAGTGTACTCATGCATGGGATGAAGCTATTCTTGCAAAGGTACAATCGGACAATTAATAAAGTCACGGATGACTTCATGTGCTGTCAGACCATGAGCCCTGAATTCTTGAATATTTCCAATAAAGATTTGGAGGGGTTCAGTTATGGTGGGGTAGAAGTCCACTGGTGCAGATAGGTGGAGTGGTCAATGCATGAAGGAGTTCGAAGGAGGATGCAACATCTAAGTAAAACCATGTCCTCTAGAACTTTCTAGATGATGGAGTGTAAAATCAACTCCTCCAGAATTTTCTAGATGATAGAATGTTGATTACTATGTACCCATCCTTCTGACCATCTTGGATACAAATATGACAGCATTCAGTATTTCTGATTTTATCCATAAACCGAAGCTCGTAGAAATGTCTAAAGAGGTCAAGGAAGGGACACACCCAAGATACGCTTCACACGGATGGGTGAAAATGCTTAAGAAGGCAATGAAATTGGGCTTGAGGTGGAGGAGATGGATACCATATAAAACCAAAACCGAAGAAAGGAATTGGACCGAGGAGAAAAGAACCCACAATACACAAAGGAAGAAAAGATAGCCATTTTGCCCAAAAGGGGATGAGGTTCCATACCTCCCATGCGTCAACCTTCCACCCCGTCAGCCAGAAGGGCTCCCTCCTCTTGCATTTCTTTTATGTTGCCTTCATCAATAGTGGAGGGCTCAAAGTCTATGACAGCGATGGTAAGGAGGAAAAAGCGAGGAAGTTAGGGTTTCTCAAGTTAGGGTAGACAATGAACAACAAGAATCGGCTGTGAGTAATTGAAGAAATCAAATGAATCACAACATTGAGTTTAAAGATGCATTATGACATTTTGCATTTTGGAGAAACTAGGATGATATTTCCGATGAAGTTATCGTGCAGGTGCCAGATGGTTGGGATTCTGAACTATATCCAAATTTCAAAAACTGACTAATTAGAGTCTAAATGGTTGTGTAGTTATACTTAACGTACTCAATGTAGTACCCGAACATGATCTATATTTTGACTATATGGTATATTCAGCTAAAGGTACCATAATGGTTGGCATGTGTATTTAAATAGAGTTCGGAGGTTACTGTCAGTGTAGTAAATATGGCATACCCCGTACATTTACTTATACGATGATCAATAATACCACATATCTAAGATTATGAAAAGTTATGATCATGTACAGATAAGGACATGGGTAAGGATAGACGTCTATGCAAGGAAGGAAGGACTCCGTAGTCTGACCCGGGTATGGTAAGGTCTAGCATGCCTGTACCATATCTGGCGAGTTTGATTTCTACTCTGAGAGTAGGCTATCCTTGGTATAAATATAAGGCCTAGGAGGGGATCAAATCACAAGCCATACAATCCCTATCACATTGAGTTTGCACAAAGAAGAGATACATTGCTAACCGTCGACTACAGCATTTTCTTATTCTCCTGAGATTAGTTTGGTAGGTTAGACTAGACACTTTTTCAGATTGTACTCGGTGTGTTACACCATTAATCAATACAATCAAACTAGAGTGGGACTATTACCCATACTAGAGGGTCTAAACTAGTATAACCTATAGATACCTGGGTACCAAACAACCCCTATGTCCTTAGAATACCATAGTCAGAATCTCACCCATTGACAAAGGGTGCTTCTTGACGGAGGACAAGCAATTTTTGACATTAGCATTGCATTCAGAGAGCTTGTGGTACCTAGTTGTATGTGGCTATCCTACATAGTGGCAATGCGTTGTTGGTGGCTTGTGTGGTGTGGCTTTGCTTTGGTGTGTTGTGGTGGGGTCAGAGTTGTTTTTTCCTACTGGGTGGCTAGCTAAGTAACAAAAAGGTGGTCGTGGCTGATAACTAGAGGGAGCATAGGGATAAAGCCTTGCCACATCTCTTACCAATTCCGATGATGTAGACACATGTTGATGTTTCCCTCCTTGGAGGCATTGTAGTGGTCCTTCTCTCTAATCCTTTAAGTTAAAACCTAGTCCAATGTTTCACATAGGTATCAACAACTTCTTAATGTTGTATCCTCCTTAGAGGCTTCACCTAGAAGGTCATGCCCCACATTTGGTATTTAATCTTTGAGGCTAATGCCTACCATAGGAAGTCAGAGTTGCTTTATGTGTGTTAACCTTGGGAATGGTGATTTGTGATAGGTCTTAGTAATTATGTTGCTCAAAATTTCTTTTCCTCCATGTAGATTTTTTTGTTGATTTCCCTCCAACTAACAGTTGTAAGGTTTTAGGGCATGGTTTCTCTTATTAATGAAAAACATGAACTTCCTAGTCCCTACTTTTTTTAGAAATACTAGGGGATGGTATCTCATCACCGTGTCCACGCCCTATTTCCTTGACTCAGGATTCTAGTGCTGCAGTGGTGGAGAGAGATGGGTGCATGGGCATGCAATGGATGAGCAAGTGTGGGATGTCGGAGATGTTACCGAGTGTCAAAGTATTGGATATAGCATACCCTATATATATATATATATATATATGATGCCCAAAAATATCACATGCCTAAGGAGATACTAAAAGAAACAGTCAAATATGGATACCTACATGGGTAAAATAGATGTTAGTTCTAGATAAGGTAAGTACTCCATAGTCCGATCTAGGTACAATAAGGACTATCCTATCCATGTCAAGCTAGGTTGTCCTGAGTTCTACTTAGAGAAAGGGCCAACCTTGGTATAAATACAATGTCTTTCCAAGAGGAGAGGGCATCGAATCATAAACCAGAAAGTTCAAGCCACATCACATCCACAACCAAGAGGGTTACATCAATAACCATCAACTATTGTTGTCGACTACAGCTTTTGTTCATCTCACCAAGTTTAGTGGATAGTCTATGTTCAACTTCCCAAATTTGTACTTAGAATGATATACTCATCGTCAATAAAAATAAATGCGACTAGGGATATTACTCATATTGAGAGCTTGAACCTGTATAGATCCCCATGTTTGATTTGTCTATGTGGAGCTTTATAGATAACTTGGTAACAAACAAGCCCTACGTCCTAAATTGAGAACTAGCCTATCAACACAGTGATCATGGGTTGAGCCCGTATTTCTCATCTCAAATAAGGGCTAATTGTCACCATGCCTAGGAAGAATGGGATCACTATTGTCATTACCATGTCATGGGAGGACGAGAGAAGCCACAACCATCACGCTGAGGGAGCATAGGGTAGTGTGCTGTCAATATTCTAGATATGGAATACCTCATGTGCATGTATATAACTCAGCGGAGTACCACATACTATATTCTATATGGAAACTATATATATATTAATAGAGTCCGGAGCAGACAAGGAAGATATCCTCAAGAAGAAAAGAGATACGGAGTCCTATTTGGGCATGACTAAAACTACTCGGATCATATTATACTTACCTCCCTGGTTTTAGTTATACTTGGACAAGAGGACAACCGAAGGTAAAAGTACAAAACCCCTAGGAGGCGGAAGAGAAGTCATGATAAGCCAAGGCAAGCCAACAAAATAGATCTCACTCAAGACAAGCCAAAGCCACTTATCTGATCTCATCGAGTCAAAATTGGAGAAGTCCAACTACTACTAGCCATCGACCATCAGGCCTGAGCTCTATGCTGATGTTATGGCAAACTTGATTAGGATTTCTTCGTCATACTTTGTACTCATGAGATTTATATAGTGGAGGTCACCCAACCAAATAGGAGTAAGGCTATTATCTCTAAGAAGCCTACACCTATATAAAAATCTATGCCTCCTTGCATTTTTATTTGCATCTTCATATCAGCCTTACCCTCTACATACAAATACACCATATATACATAGATATTGTGGTCGGTTACCAATCCATCAATAGTGGCAGGCTAGGTACGAATACTAGTATTTAGAGGATTCACAAAGATATGATGTCAAGAGGTAGATTTTTCGACGAGTGATGTTACGATGACTTTGGATCGGGAGATCAGACTCATACAAAGTTTGTTCACCTCTAAATCAAAACCATCACCATCCCAATCTTCATCAACTTCGTCCAAAAGGATCAATATGCATCACTTCAATATGTCATTGCCATGGAAGACATCGGATCAAAATCATCAACAATCAGACCCTGTGGAGGCTTTGGGCTAACTACTTTTGAACTGATGTCTACCACCAAGTATCTGACTGGATCAAACCATGAAGCCATGCCCATCCAAACTATTGTTCCATAGCAATGGTACTGGTTAGCATTAAGTCATCGACCTTTGTGGCATGACTTCTAACAAGTTGTCGAGATATGACATTATATGTACCAAGTAGTTTGCACTACGCCCAGTACATATGTATGTAGCATTCGTACAGTTCTACTTTGACCATATGTATGTATGCATGCAGATGTATATCAATATATGTGTGGATCGGATACGTGCATCATGGTACATCTAGAGCTCCTAGTTGACAAGATGGGTCACCTGATGTTGATCAAGTCTCAAAGAAGTCACCGTCATCTAATAGGATGTTGGCATACGAATAAGTCCAAATTAGCTAGCTAACAAGTTGGCTAGCTCAGATCAATAATTTGTTGTGTTTACCTAAAGTGCATCTTTATATAGTATTATTTTTACGAGCTCATACTATGATAGACCAACTACGGTCTAATACCCAGGAGTTTTCCTTAATTTACTTTCTATATAAATTATGCTTTATTATGATAAATATATTTTTATATGATTGATCTGATTTTACTCATTATATCCTGATAAATCTAGAAGATATACATAGCTAGCCGAGTACCTACACCATGTTTTCTATTATATTTTCTATCTTATAGAACCATATTTTTAGAAAACTATTCAAGCTCACAACATTGGCAAGTATCACCCGATATATTTATCGAGATTATGTCAACCTCATCCATCTTGTCCAGTCAAAATATGGATGAGGGAGGCGCTCTACTCATAAATGGAGGGACTAAGCTCCTTCTTATGTCATCTACCATGATGAATTCAAGCAAAAACATCAAACATTAATGACACCCCCACGTGCCACCATCCTGTTATCAGACCATATCTCTTAAAATTTATGACTTGATCACTTGGCTTGTTTATTGAGAAGTTGTCCACGCCATCCACTCTAACTTGTGAAGAGGTGATTCGCTTACAAATAGAGGACTTGAGATGCTGCTCTTTTCATCTACTACGATGATATAAGTAGAGGCCTCAAACAACAATGATACTAAGCATGTCATTGCCTGGTGATGTAGGCGTATGTGGCAGACAAGAAATTTACAAGGAAAGACGTTTCTGATAAGAGGCTTGAAGTAAACCACAACCTTATAATATGCTTATGAGTTGATTAAATGAATGCAAACCATGCTGGCCACATGAGATGCATACCAAGTAACCAACTCGAGCACCAGTACAAGTGGTTGATAGCCAACTACGCCATATGTCTTTACGGGACCAAGTCGAGCGAAAGGGTCTCCTACCTAGATGATGGTTGAAATCTGACTATGCTGCTAATCTTCACGGGACCAAGTTGGACAAAAAGGGCCTCCCACATAGACGGTGCTCGAGATCAACTATGTCACTGGTCTTCACTAGATAAGGTCGAGCAAAAAGAGCCTCCTACCCAGGAGTGGTCAAGAACTAACTACATTTATGGTTTTGCGAAACTAGTAGGGTGTAGCAGTTCTACCTCATGTACAAGTATATTGAGGTCAACCGCCTAACTATCCAAGTTGACTACTTCTTTGACACAAGATTTATCTCGGCCTAAGCAGCTGCTAATACAACCTAGATTGTGGATGAAGACGTCAGTGAGTCAAAGTACATCGCTAATTCTTACATATCTTTCCTACTCAAACTTTCTCCTGATTAACTTCATTTATGAGAAGACAATAAGGGGCTAGGGATAGTATATAATTTTTGTTTATTAGCTGAATTTTTTTTGAAAGTTTGGTTTATGTTACTTTTGAGTGTTGCTTAGGGGCTTGTTCTCTAACAATTTGTTTTAACTAGTTGATTTCAGGAAAATCAAATGACAAAACAATAGGTCTAAACCCACATCGAGTAAGTTGGAGACTAGTAGAAGCTTTTTGTTGTTCGACATTTTATCTTGACTAAATTACGCTCAATCCAACAACTATGCAACTTGATGGCCAAATGTATGCTACTCCAATAGAGCCCTCTAGTCAGAATTCAATTCCAATTAGACGTGTGCCGAATCAGCAGCCTCAGGCTTTTGTTATGTACAAGTGAATTTTGGCCTACATACTTGCCAAAGTTTGTTTGAGTACTCCAACCAGATGCATACATAATGGCTTACAAGGAAGGATGACACATCTGTAAGTATTTACATATGTCATATAGTGTACCTATTTATTCCCTTTGTTGGCAAATGTTTTCCCTATATTCGTGCTCTTTGCTAACTCGCATGATAGATATCGCTCTAATTTACCCGAGTAGTCAAGGCCAATAGAGGCTTTTATATTGCTAACTTACGGGATATGTACATGATGTCCGAGTACTTAGTTAAACTTGAAATTTCTTAGTCTCTAATAAGGACATTATCTCAAATACCTCGTTCTAACTATGCAACGATAAGATAATGATTCAGTACCATCCCGAACGCTCAAAATGTTTGTCATTGGAATGAAACATATAGGAAAGACAACCTAAAGCTAGTTAGGGCAAAAGAAAGTAAAAGTTTGCATCTAGGTACAATGGTTTTATTAAGTGTTTTATATATGCATTTATTTACTTATGTTTAATATATGTGTTGAGCTACTCGACATTGCTCGTAAATGTTTTTTAACAAGTTTATTTGAGTAATTTAGGAGAAAAAAGAACAAGTAAAATAAGTTAGTTAACCGCCAATATGTCATGCAAGAATTTAGATGGACAAAGTTCTTAATTCTGCTCACATGTAAGAGCTAGCTATATTGACAAGCTACTCGGATGAAACAAAACAAAGAAATCGAACCTGACCTAGTTGGTAAAAATCCAACTACATTTATCTACTTTAACAAGTTATTTTCCATGGCAATTGGATTCGCCGGTATCTTTATTTGAGTACAATTCGGGGGTTGTTGTCAATGTTCTAAATATGGGATACCCCACATATATGTATATAACTCATTGAAGTACCACATATCATATTCTATATAGAAACCAACCCAAAGCTCGACCAGAACTACTTGTATCGTATCCATACTTACATTCCTGGTTCTACTTGGACAAGAGGGCCACCAAGGGTATAAATACAAAACCCTAAGAGAGAAAAGAGAAACCATGATAAACCAAGACATGCCACCAACAATAGATCTCACCTAAGACAAGCTAAAGCCACCTATCTGATCTTGTCGAGTCAATATTAGAGAAGCTCAACTATTAGCTACTGACCACCATGCTTGAGCTCTATATCAAAATTATGGTAAATAAAATTAGAGTTTCTTCGTCATATTTTATACTCATGATATTAATATTGTAGGGCCCACCTGGTCAAATAGGAGCAGGCTATTATCTCTAAGTGACCTGAATGTATATAAAAACCCATGTCTCCTTATATCTTCATTTGTATATTTATATTAACCTTACCCCCTACGTACAAATACAGACGAATACTACGATCAGTTATCAATACATCAACACATGCCACCGCCACCATAGAGGGAGGATGAGAGAGCACCATTACCATTTCACACAAGAGGATGACTGAGACCACTACCATCGCCACCAAGGGAGGACAGGTGAGAAGAGCATCGGAGCCATCGCCGTTGAGAAAAAAAGGGAGCGATGAATCGAATTAATCAGATTCCACTTATAGGGAATGGGATGGTTGAATAAAAATCTGCATTATTGTGCATTTGAGCCTTTTCGCTTTATAAATATTAGGAAGTAGATGCTACAGTATCAGCCTGGGATTATCTATAATAGTAGCCCCTATTTTTTAAAAAGTTTTCTTGAAAAAACAAACGAAACCTTCGTGGTCTGCCCATGAGCCAAAGTCTTCGTCAACGCTGGCTCAACAGCTGTCACGAGATTACTAATCCATTCTCCTACGTTCAACTCCACAATTGATTCCTTCTCCTTCCCATTAGTTCATTACTACCCAGGAGGCTAGGACCTCGAGTCACGATTCACGAGATCTGCAATGGCTCACCAATGCGAGAAACCCATCACTCATGCGCTGAGAGACGTGCTGTTCCAGTTCGTGGTCAAGTCCAGGAAGCTGGCATCCCCCGTGCTGGGCGCACGTCGACGGGGCCGATCACCGTCCGCGAGGACGAGCTGTCGTCACTCAGGTCCATGCTTCGCAGAGTCCACGCCGTGCTCCACGACGCCGAGAGCCTATCCATCCCCGACCACTCCGTCCGCCTGTGGCTGACCGAGCTCGGCGACCTCGAGTACCGTGCCGAGGACGTATTCGAGTACGAGTGCCGCCGCGCCTCGCAGCTGGAGGACCTCAAGATCGACCTCCTGCACGCCGCGGGAAGCGGAAGCGGGAGGTCGCACAGCTGTTTCCCGCCACACCAGCCGCGCGCCTCCGCCGCAAGATTGACGACATCTGGGCGAGGTAAGTGGAGATTGCGTCAGACCGGAAGAAGCTCGGCATAAGGCACATGGACGGCTCCGAGCGGGCGTCGGCTGGTGTGCTCGTGCCGAGCAGCTCGCTTCCCCGTGGCGAGATCCATGGACAGGAGCGTGACCTTCAGAAAGTCACCGACCTGATCTGCCACTGCAAGCCCGACGGTAGTAGAAAATACGCCGACGTGGCAATCGTTGGGAAGGCCGGCGTCGGGAAGACGTCGCTCATGCAGCACGTCTGCGGCGAGGAGACCGTCGCGTTCGCGGTTCAACCTCACGCTCTTGGTCTGGGTCTCCCAAGAGTTCGGCGTCATCGACGTGACGGCCAAGATCGTCGAGGCCATCACCAGATCTCGCCCTGACTGCTCCGAGCTAAGCGCGCTGAATGGAACCACGGTCGAGCACCTCAAGGGCAAGAGATGTCTGCTCGTCCTCGACGATGCCTGGGACGACAACCTTAACCACTGGGACAACATCACCTCCCCGCCGAGCTTATGCGCGCCTGGGAGCACAGTCGTCGTCACGACGAGGAGCGAGAAGGTCGCCAAGATGGCGAACCCCAATGTGTACCATCTCGGCTGCTTGTGCAATTACCACTACTGGCTCGTGTGCCGGCAACAGGCATTGCGCGGCTGCACCACTCCCGCCATTGACGACGAGTTTGTCAGCATCGGCCAGAAGATTGCCAAGAAATGAAGAGGCATGCCATTGGCAGCAGAGGCAGCAGGCACAGCCATGAACACCTCAGTCACTAGGATGCACTGGACTCATGTCCTGGAGAGCAACCTGTGGGCTGACAACAACGTGGCTAAGAACCATAGGCTGCCTGCACTCAAGGTGAGCTACGACCTTCTGCCGACGCCATTGAAGCGCTGCTTCGCCTTCTGCTCGTTTTTCCCAAAGAGCTTCGTCCTCGACAAGGATGCACTGGTCCAGCTCTCGACCGCACAGGGCTTCATCGACGGCAGAGAAGAAAGCCGGCCCAAAGATGTCGGCAGTGGCCATTTCCATGACTTGGTAGCAAGTTGCCTCTTCCAGCCTTCCCCGTCTCATGGCATAGGTGAAGAAAAGTTTGTCATGCATGATCTTTATCAGGAACTTGCACAGTTTGTTTCAGGCCATGAATGTAGGACGATATATCACCCTAACCTGACCCGAGACGACAAGACGATTCGCCATCTATCCATTGTCCATGATAAGTCCTATTCTGAGGAAGCAGTGTTGTTAGACTCATTATGTGGCCAAGATTTGACAACATTCCTGTTTGTTGCAAGAATGGAACAGATCATCCATGGGGAAATGCCATTCAGAAGAAACATTGTTTCCTGTGGCCTGGTCACAGATTTTGAATGCTTTAGGGCTCTAGATTTGAGCTACACTGACGTTGTGGAGGTACCAAAGTCTATTGGAAGTCTGATACATCTGAGGTACCTTGGCCTGGATAGCACTGGAATCCAGATGCTGCCAGAGTCAGTAGGTGCCCTCTTCCACTTACAGATAATCAAGCTTAACCATTGTTCCTCCCTTACTCAGTTGCCCTAATGTATCAAGCTCCTGACGAACTTAAGATGCCTGGAGATTGCACATTCCTATGTACAAGTGCCATCTGGGATCAGAGTATTGACTAGCCTACAGAGCTGCCAATGTCAACTTACGGAAAAAGGAGGGACTTCAGAAGTTTACACTTGAATGGTGTGACATAATTCAGAATTCAAACATGACTTTGTGCGACCTGAAAGCGAATAAATCGAAGATCGTACCAGATAGCTGCATGCTGGGACAGAATGACACGGCAGCTCCGGTGTTACAGTGTCTCAGACCTAATTCAAACCTGGAGGAGCTCATCATCGAAGGTTATATAATGGATAATCATTCCCATCATGGGTAGGGTCCTTTGGACAGGTTAAGTTCCATAGAACTGGAAGATTGAGAAAATTGCGAACAACTACCACTATTTGGGTGCTTGCCATGCCTGAAACATGTTGTGATACAGTAACTGCCAAGTGTCAAGCTAGTTGGACCTGAATTTCTTGGCGATGTTGGAGACATCCCTTCCAGCAGCAGGAGCGAGGTCTCCAACGTTTTTCCTGCACTGGAGTCGCTTACGTTCAGGCACATGTAGTCTGGGAGGAATGGTCAGGTGTCAAGGATGAACAATCAACTTAAGTATCTCAGCATTATTAGGCGTGCAAAGCTGAAGGCGCTGCCCAATTTCACTTCAGGACCAAAGCAGAAAATCAGGAATTGTAAGAAACTGCTCCAGCCTCTAATGTCAGATATCTTCCTCAAGTTCAATACAGAGTAACATCACCTTCGCGATTCGGCAGCCAATGACATTGAAGAAAATCCCAGTTGATTCCCTCAGCCGTCGGATTTTCAGCTAACGGTCCATGGCTTGTCTTCGACCACTAGCTGAAAACAGCTGCTTCTCTATCTCATAAACTGTACCAACGAGCAACAACGTATCCAATAGGTCACCAAGGTGGAAAAGAGACGGGAGGAGCAGGGTTAGGGAGAGAGAGAGAAAAGGGTTGGTACAGTTCACCGGTACATAGAGGAAGGCTATGGGCAGGGGCAGTCCAATAACGGGAGGCAGCGTGGGGGCAGTCCAATGACCAGAGGAGGTAAAGATGGCGTGGAAAGAAGGTGGTAGCACCACCAAAGTAGTAGGTGAGGAAGACCTTCGACTTGTACCGCCAACGGCCGGTGCATTAGAGGCTGAGTTGTTAGGAGGCAATGGGGAGTGGTGGTGGATCTACCGGAGACGAGAGAGGTGAGGCAGGGAGGGGGAGATAAGAAGTGTCAGCTGTAAGCGTTGTCTATTGTCCGTTGGGTATATAATGGGTAGGTGGGGAGCTAAATTGATAGGCCCGTATATCATACAAGTACATTAAATTATACCATACAATGAGAATCACGTTCCAACCATACATCACGATCAAATCATACTATACAAAGAGTACTACGTTTACTAAATTTATCACTTCCCCGCAGTCAGAGCGTTTAAGCTAAATCTAAACTCAGTGAATACTGACGTTGACAGATCTTTGGTGAAGATATCGACATACTGAAAAGTAGTAGAAACATAGAGGACGCGAACTTTATCAAGGGTGACACGATCTCGAACAAAATGGAGGCCAATCTCAATATGTTTAGTTCGCTGGTATTGTACGAGGTTAGTGGAGAGGTAAATGGCGTTAACATTATCGCAGTAGACGATGGTGACATAGCGTAGGAGGCAATGGAACTCCTCTAGTAATTGCCGTAACCAGCAAGTCTTAGTGACACCATTAGCAATAGCTTAGTACTTATTAGCTTCAACACTGGAGCAAGAAACTATGTGTTGACGCTTGGAAGACCAAGAAATAAGATTGTCACCAAGAAACACACCGTAGCCCCAAGGTAGACCAACGAGTATCTGAACAACCAGCCTAATTAGCGTCAGAGTAGATAGCAAGATCAGCTGTTGTAGTATGATACAGATAAAGACCGAGTGCCAAAGTATCCTGAAGATAGCGCAAAATATGCTTCATGGTAGCAAGATGAGGTTCTCTTGGGTTATGTATGAATAGACAAACCTGCTAAATGACGTATGTGATGTCCGGACGAGTAAATGTAAGATACTGTAAGACACCAGCAATACGTGGGGTCAAAAACCAGAACACCATCAACAGACAATTTGAAGTGAGTATCAACAGGCGTATTACATGGCTTGTAATCACGTATGCCGGCACATTCTAGAATATCTAGTGTATACTGTGACTGTGAGAGAAAAATTGTCATCTCAATGCTCGACTAAAATCCCCAGAAAATAATGAAGAGAGAACCCATATAGAGAAGTAGAAAAGCTACGTCAATACCACGACGATAAATAAATAGAGATGTCTTTGCCTTTGCTTCAATAAAATCAAGAGAGATGATATAAGAAACAAAACGATTGTGCCTACTTCAATTCATAGAGTGATTTATAGGAGCACCATATCCTAAGATATGAAGATCATATAGCATACCCTTTTCTCTCTCGATGGGGAAGGGCCTAGAAGAAGACTTTTGTACCATTAGATGATGTAAAAAAGTCAGTTGCCTGATGTATATTTGTCAAGGGAGTACCATCAATTTTTTGCATAGATTTTTATATAATAGATTTGCCATATGTAAATTTCATTATGCATATTCTCGTATCATCCTTTTAATCTAGTCACAGATGGAGCTACAAATATTATTTATTTGTATGTTTATTTCTTATGTGTTGACACAAATATTCTCCTAAGTAATTGATCGCTAAGAATCACTAAATTATATGAAATGAGCATTAGAGTTTCTGGACTAACAGGACTAATGAATTAGTTCTTTTGATTTTTCATAATAGCTTTGGCATACTATTTCAGCTATACAGAGACTTTTGCTATATAATATAAAAACTGTTTTATCCCACACAGCCATACTGCATGTTTTTCTCACAGAATAATTAAATTAAAAATACTTTGATCTCTCTACTTATCAGAATATACGTCCGAATTTCATTAAATACATACAACCTCCAAATGAACTGACGCACGCAAGCATAGCAGAAGGTGATATTCAGTATACATGTAGAACATCAGAAGTGGAGGGGCATCCATTATTGTAAAAGCTCATGGGATTAGTACTATTTCATCTGACAATCTTATCCTAGAATTGGTTGCTACTTGCAATTACATTCTATAGGTGACTGCCGCGAACTCCAGGATATTAAGGGCCTACATAGAACACAGGAAATTTTCAGTAAGCAGTAGACATCATATAAAATTGTTTTGTTCCAAATGCCCCTGACAAATCATCTCGCTTTCTTGAACTTGTTTACTCATAACATATGTGGAACTTTCAAATATTTGCAAAGAGAATGGGAAAAATATACGGACAACAGTGATCATACTTCACCTCTTCCTTACTGACACTAATCGCCTAATATTATGTGATAGTCAAGTGGTTTGAAGGAAGGTAATTATTTGTCAGTACAAATACAAAAATATGTATTTGTTTCCTTTTGCCTTTCAAAAAATACATGGAAATGAAAAAGGTAGGCTATAGTATTTTGCATTTAAATGGTCTGGACTGAAAAGATCTGATTTTCAGAACGAGTTTCTGAATGAAATGAAAGTGGACAGAAGTTTCCACCATATTTGTGTGAATGCTCTCAAATGATCTGCAGTTTCATAAACAATAGTGATTCTACATGTTCAGGTATGTTCCATTACAACTTCAGACTTTCAACTTCTGCTATATAACTGAGAGATGTTGATGCTACAAATGCTGAACCTAATATTCGATCTTCCACAGTACAGATCACTCATTTGATCAGAATTGGTGCTTGTGGCTTACCCCAAAAAGATACTGATGTAGCTGAAGTCCTGTAGATAGCTAAGCATACGAGTACTGGAACACTGAAGCAGTAGATAGGTGCATCCATGAATGGATTAGCCTCGTACGCCCTGACAATAGCCCTACAATGCTGCACAAAAATGCAAGTTCGTGAGGAAGAAAAGTTTCTTCTGTTTTCTAAATATAACCTGCAGATTTTTCATTGTAACACATTGAATAACCAGCAGCCATATCCTCTTAAAGACTTTTTTTTTCAGTTGGGACGTTCGAATTTTCCGAGCAGCTCCAAACTTAGGAAGCACTTCATGAATCTAACGAAATGATCGATTGATCATAGCTGTAATTGAATACTTCCAAGAGAAGAATTATTATGGAAAAAGTGCTTCCAATGTTGGGTCCAAGTCGAAAGTAAAGCATACCTTAAAATGCTTCCATGTAATTGGCAGACAAAGAAGTATAAGAGACTTTCTAAAGCAATGAAATATCCAAACATGCTGCATGTTTCTTCTTTCCTTGTAGTGATCATCGTCCTTCTTTGCCTTATGGGAGATGTGGACCAAATATACAGCCCTATTGGCTGCTATAGCTGCTATAATGAGAAAAGCCGGCAAAACCACAAACAGAAGATGAGGAAGAACAATAACCATCACATCAGCCCGACCAATATATGGCACTGTACTCACATTGGCAAGATTGCTAGTGCTCCAACCTTTATAATAAAGATACATTTTGTTGTGATTTTCTGTTACAGCATAGCCAGCAAACCATGGGAAGAAGACCAGATATAGTAAATATATCAACATCCCAGACCATACAGAATACATCTTTGACAGCTCAGCTGCAAAATATTCAAAACTGACCAGCAGATGGCGTCCTGAATTACCTGAAGCCATCTTTGAACTAAGGCATTTCAACATGTGGTTCTCATACAACATGAGCGTTGTGCGAGGAATAAGAATTAGCAAACAAAGAAATGCAAGTGTAGACCACATAATTGGGTGATACAGCTGACCCCACTGACAACCCATTACACGAAACTCCTTCCAAGTCCATCTAACTTTTGCTGTTAAACCATTCACAGAAAATGGCCTCAGTTGGCTATAATATGTCTTCCCAGTCATATCCTTTGCTTCTATCTGGAGCCAGTATCGATATGCTGATTCATCTACATATGCTCTCCAGTTCCATGGAACTGTATACATAGCACCCCTTGCTGCCTCGCCACTAGTCCATTCCATGTCTTTCTCCAATACTAGATGATGGCTACCAGAAAATGAATCGTATACTTTTACTGATACTGATATAATCTTGTATTTTGAGAAGACTAGTGTTCTTACCATCCCAAAATGACTAGTGCTATTTGCTTGGCAATTCAAATCATGAGGGGTAGAAAGTCTTTGCATAAATCGTGAATCCAATGGAAAGGTGGGTACTATGATCACATCCCTAGAGCCAAATCTGAAATCTATGTCAGTATATGAGACATGACCATAATCAATTGCTAGGATCCTCATGCTCCGGGCACTTCTCCAATCACCCATTTCCCACTCCCAGAATTCTGCAACAGATTCTTTTGTTGTGGAACAATTGTTACTGCCTACAGATGTTGATGTGCCTTCATGGATATTAGCTTGATAATATTGTTTTGCAGAAATATAATGCCTGTCAGATCTATGATGACGCTTCAAGTTTCTTCCAAAGTTGGTATGAAGATGCCCACATAAGTATACTGACAATGAATGTTTCAGAAATACATCTCTGGGGCTTCCACCTGAAGTTGTTAATGCCAAAAAGGACATAGGAAAATGTCCAAAGGCAATCTTTGTTACTGCAGAAGTTGAAGAGTGATTATCCCACTGTGAAAGTGCTGCATCTAATTCAACAAGTAACTGATTTGTTGGCTGCCCGAATATATTTGCTGGGCTTCGTAGACCAATACTCGCTGCACTGTCGAATCCAACAAATAGATGCTTCCAACCACTATTCTGCATGTTTTAAATTGTGAGCAAGATAATACCAACTTAACAACTTCAACCAAACCAATATTCAACTTATACTAAGCCATGCTAGACATTGAACTGGCAATAATTAAGTTATATGGCAAGGTTGGCTGAATAACATGATTACTAGAACAAACCTGTAATGTTATGCTTTGGACATTACCTGTCCGTCCTAATCTTGCATTAATACTGTGTTTTTCGTAGAAATCGAACATCCCACCAACCTCAGGAACACCATATGAATCATGATTACCTCTTAAATCGTAAAATATTTCCCTGTTCAGCCCACTTAGGCCAACAACTTGGTCAATCAACTCTTCATACTCCAACCATTCAGACTTCTCTTGCCTTGATGATAACAAATCTTTACTTTTTGCATCTGAGCACAAGAAAAAAAAAGGTAAACAAACAGTTTTTAAGTCGATGCTAATGGCAATGGAAGTAAACCAAATTTATCTTATGTAAATTTGTCATTTTGAATAATGTCAATTGATAAAGTTGAAGGATGTGGGGCTTATGAAAACTGGAGTACATGGGACTTGTGGCCAAATTTCTATTCCATCAAAATTATCTACCAGACAGTAATTATACGAACTAGGAGTTCCCTAAAATGCACCAGATTTACCATTTGCTGGCTTCTTAATTCACAAAACTTCACTCTTCTTTGCCACCAAGAGTCAGATTTTAGCAGGATTTCAAAATGCTGAAATATATCTAAATGGATTCTTGCCTTGGCACAAACAAACTGGCCAGTAATAATACAAAATAGGGATAAATATGATACCTAACAGACAAATTTCCTCACCAAATCTTGACCAAAATGGACCTAAATTTTATTTATCAAAAATTCAAAATTCAGCCGGGGGACCTAGTCCATACAAACTCTGAAGCTCATGGAGAGATGACAGAAGCCGCAGCTGAACCATACCGGTGAGATCCCCGGTGATGAGGACGAGCGAGGGGTTGACCATGGCGAGGGCGCCACCCACATGGCGGCGGAAATCGGCCGCACGGTCCGGATGGAAGGCGCTGAGGTGGAGGTCGGACAGCTGCACCGCCCACACGACCGACCTCGGCTCGCCCTGGACCTCCACCACCCGACGGAGGTCTCCACCCCCGCCGCCACGAACGGGGACGGCGCTGGCGAGCACGGCGAGCAGGACGGGCAGCGCTATAAAGACGAGGACGAGGGGATGATAGGCGAGGAGGCGAGGTCCTCGCCCGGCCGCCGCGGCCATCGTCGGATTCCGGCGAGCACTCGGTTGAGGGAGCCTGCAGTGTGGAGGACGGGTCACTGGTGAATTTGCTAGGCTGCTGCCATTTTCCACATCTTGGTTACAGTGTTGGTTTGGCTCCACTCCACTAGACAATTTTCAAGCCGTCGACGACTAACCACAGTAGTTTCTACGGATAAATAGTGACTAATCACACTATATCTGCTTGATGCTAATCACTATGGCTTGGGAGAGTGGAATTTGTATTCCCAATTTTCAAGCCGTCCAGGCATAAGGAGTAGGTGTTTGTTGTGATATGTTTGTTGAGGAAGCATATTGAATTCGGACTTTTGGGGTCTGAGTTCATTTTGGAATGAATGATTCCTAGGATAGATGCTTAAAATGTATTCTAGTTAAGTTAAGAAGAAATTATATCAAAAATTGTTTTTTTATAGTATCGCATAAAACCGTGTGAGCATTAAATGGTACATGTTAGAATAGGAACTAGTCAGAGCTGAAGTTCAGATATGTAAGAATATTTCACGGGGCAGACTTAGGTCGGCTCTTTGAGCTAACGAATGGTAGATTATGACGGACATGTCCTCCAAGCTCATAAATAGTTACGATTTTTGAAAAAAAAATTTGTTTATCAGTATTTTTTTAGAAAGTTGTTTTAAAATCAACTTCCCAATATTTAATTTATTTATTTACTCTTTTAAATAATTATCGTTACATCCATCGTCCTTATTCATAATAAGCACTTTAGTAAGAAAGTATAAATTATCGTAATGATACACACATTTGCTAAATATACTACGGAAACGAAAGTCCATGTCTCTTCTTCCCTCAAACAAATTGATTTATTTTGTACGATAGTCTTTTTATTTGCACTCTGATAAACAACAATGTCTAGGCCCATGACAGTGGTACAATACTATTTGGAGCCATCTGAAATAAATAGTCTTTCCTGACACTTAGAATACGCCACATCATCCAGACCGTCCACTTGAAAAAAGGTCGAAATAAGAAGGAAGCAGGAGCCATCAGATTTAAGAAGAAACGATCCTAGTAAAAAAGAAAGAAAAAGCATAACACACATCAGGAGACTTTAGGAGCAATCACCTCCTAAAGTGAGAAGCTAAGGTAGTGCTCAATATGGAGCCGCTCACTCGATCCAAAGGACACCGCGTCAGAAAAGGTCATCAAACTGCCTGTCGCAAATCACGCTTCTAGTCATTGTGCTGTCGCTAGCTCATCGACTCCTTCCTCGCCACCGCCGCCTCCTTCTTGCTTCCTCCACTAGTCACCGCCACTGCCTCCTCTAGCTCTTTTCCACCGACGCTACCTCTTTCTCTTCGTCCACGGTGTCACAGATGATGAGCTTGAACTCTATTAATAACCTTTTTATGAGATTGAGACCAAATTCAATGAGCTTAGACTCCAGATGTATTGCCTTGTCCTTCATGCCAAAGAGCAGCCATATATGGGAGAGTGACCAACCGGAACCGGTATGCCTTGTCGCTGCATGATGGAGACAACTAGGATGGAGGTGAGAGGATTTACCACTGTACACGACGATGGGAAAAGGTGCGCTTGCTATCTAGAGGAGACGACGAGGAAATTGCCTATGGTGCAGTGATTTTGGGATTGGGAATGATAAAAAAAACAAAGTATGGATCAGAGAGAAGAGAATGACGTGAGGCCTATGTTGCAGTGAATTGTTGTGTAATGTAATTGGACAGTGTGTCGATGATAATTTTAACCTTAGGTAAAATATTTTATTAACCTAATCCAATTTATTATGCCAAATGTACCGTTCCTAACCGAATTGGCTCACACATAGAGGCACTATTTATAGCTTAGACAGGACACGGTCTATTTCTTAATCGATAGTGCCCATATGGTTCGCTAGTCTGTTTCATGGTTGGGCTGTCGCCTCGACCTAGCACGAGTCCTGAATTTATTTTTTTTATTTTTTATGTATAGTTTCTATGTTTTTTCTATTTAAAATGTCAGTCGGACCACCACCTTCCTACTTGCCACACTTAGGTTTGTGTCAGTACGGAATGGCATGACATCTTTATTGGCAATATCTGGTTCCTATTGACACGTGGGCCGATAGAACATAACCTATAGTCGTGTTTTAACAAATCATGCCATAGCGTGCAACCAGCCCATTCGTCTAAGTTTAAATTTGGGTTAAAGTATTTGCATTCAAATCCAACCTAAATTGGAATGACAAGTTTGCACTCCAAATTAATCCTACATATCACACCCTACCGCAACGACCAATTCAATATTTTGGCTTTGACCCACAAGCTATGTACACAGGGTTGATCCTATTGTAAAAATGGTCCTATAGTGCTATGCAGCATTGTTTCTATTTAAAATCCCATGTTTGTTTACAATTATACTGGTCAGCGTATAATATTGAAAATTAACAAAACACTAGAAATTCCAAATGTGTACAAAATTTGGGATTGTTTCTTGCAAATGAATGCACTAGAGAGAAAAAAATGCATGAGATAAGATAAGTTACCAATTTTACACTTTACACATTTGTCATAAAATATTTTAACAACGGATACTTTTGTAAAATTTTAAAAACAAAATTTTACCGTTGAGATTTGTAACAACATAGTAAAATTAAATTTTTTTAATAATAATTACATGTGGCATGGTGTAGTAAACTTTTGTGTGGTGAGTAGAGAGGAAGGTTGTGGTTCTTTTTCTAGAAATAAAATGTTGGACAAATATACACGCTTTTTAAACTGTTAAATGGTGTGATTTCGTAAAAACTTTCTATGAATTTCTTATAAAAACTATTTCAAATCCATTTCTTAATTTATAATATATATATAACTAATTCATTTATTCTCTCAAATAATTTTTATAAATAATTCAGTTATTCAACCATTCACTTATTGAAAAAACAGACCTCGAACACATGTCACAGTTGTACGTAGCTTCTTTTGAAACAGGTCATGATAGTCGCGCAACGCGTGATGGATGTGGCTAGTAATCTTGAAATTCATTATAATGTGCGACTATATTTTTGGGCCAAAGCCCGTGTATCTGAAATAGGCTATCACATCCCTAGTTTTATTCTTGTCATAAAGGACACGTTTGTTTGGTTGTTTGCTGATCTGGGCTATAGCTAGCAAACCAGCCTAGTTTTTTTGATTGGTTGTTGTGTAAAAGGTGCGTGTAAGATTATCTCGCGGTCGAAGATGAGCCATAATGACTCTCTCATGTGAGCCTAGCTTGCTAGTATTGACGAATCTTGTCTTAAAAGCCATTCTTTTGCTGCTACCAAATGCTTTTCCTCACTGAGCAAGGGCGTAAGGCTAGGACAGCCCTTGCCTTAGATCCAAATATGCCCAAATACGCCCAAAAAAGATTTAGTTAAACTTTGATCATAAATAATTTCTTAAATATTTAATTTATAAAAAAGCCAATTTTCTTTAAAAAGTACTGTCATAATATCATAAGCTTATTAGATTTTTTAAAAAATATTCTAATAAAAAAATTGGTGGTCAAAGTTTGATCAAATGTTTTTCCGTGAATATTTTTGACCAATACTTGACATTCCATTATGAATGTTATGGTCATTATAGGTGCATAGAATTTTAATATTTGTGTTGTCATCTCGTATAGATAAAATTGAACAATATTAAAACCTTAATAAGACATAAAAATACCCTATAACTTTTTTTACATAAGTGTATATATAACACTATTTGTTTGAATATTTATTTAATAGATTTGTTATAAAATTCTAGAATTTATTTATCATATTTCACTAAAAAATTCATACCAGATGCACACACTTCTCTTTTGTTCGATTTGTGGAAACAATTCATGCATAATTTAAATTTTCACCTTTACAAAATGGAAGCTATGTCTCTATGCATAATTTGAACTTGATTTTAACCCATTTATCCTCTATTCCATGATCCCACCCTTGGCCTCACCTAGTAGTGTCCTAGGCTAGCTCTACCCCTCCCTCTACTTAGCTAGTGTGTTTCCCAAGCATCCTTAGCACAATTATCACCTCTATTGCCTTACCGGACTCCCTCCTCCCCATCCCCTCCCTCTCTCTGTCCCTCTCTTTCCCATGTGTGTGCATGTGTGTGCGCCTGAGAAGGTAGAGGAGCAACTTAGGTTTGCATACCATTCTACCCCTCTCTAAAGCCAACCATAAATTCCATTTGAGCATAACCTATAAAGAGTGCGATTGTCACTCTCACATGACCTTCTGAACCTTTTGGACATTCTTAATCATGCTCTACTTAAGGATATAGTGTTGAATATTCTTGACCTCCAGTTTTCTCATATGCTATAATTTCTTATTTACTTCCTTTGAATGAAGACCTTTCACTTGCTTTGGCTTGGCTTTCCTCGTTATGGACTTATGGCCTCATCCTTCCCTTGATATTTTCTTAGGGATAGAGCTATTGATCCCACCATCCCACAATGAAACACATGTAAATGCAAAACTGTGCAGAAGCCATTTGAAACAAGAAAATTAGAAGTCTAGAAATACTCATAAGGAGGCTTTGACATACAAAAATGCTACTTTGGCCAAGTTGGAGAATCCATGGACATATCAGAACTTGTTGCACAACTGTACACTACAAACATCTTCAAAATTAGAGAAAGTCAAAATTGATAGCTAGAGATGTGAAAGAAATGAGATATTTTCATCTCAACTATACATACAACAACTAGGTCCTCTATTTGTTAATAGTGCCTTGACAAACCACTGTTGGTTGTCCCCCTATTGGAACCCCTAGTTTAGTCCACCACTATTTCTACACATTCTCTTCATGAATGTTATCCCTCACTCCCTCCCCTATCATACCATCATCTACTCCCCAACACCACATGCACCTAAAAACTTTATCCTCCCATCACTAATCATCAATAGAGGGAGAGAAGAATGGGAAGGGGAGGAGAGAGAATGCATGAGGGAGAATGTAGTGGTTGGAAGAGACCAAGAGAAACATTTAAAGGGTTTTTATGGATTAGCATGCATATTATATGCACATCATTTGATTCTATGTAAAATTTTATATTGTAGTTGAACAATAACATGCACAAATCCCAATGATAGAATGTTGTTGCTGATCTGCACATAATCCATACTCAATTTCACCTAGTGATATGGGAGACCAGACCATCCGGCACGCTCTGCACACAAATTGGAAGATTGCTCCTAGATGGTGGTAGAAGTAATGGGCCAAACAATCCGATGTGATACCGTATTGTCTAGAAGGCACAGACTGGACAATACAGTAAAGACCGAACTAAAGACACGGTCGAACGGTCTGATAGTGGTACTAGACTTTTTGGCTCTTTACGGCCCAACAACTAGTTGTCTGTTACTGTTACAAAAGTTGTATGGGGCCGAATAATCCAGTGTGGTACCAGACTATCCAACCTAGTACATTTCTGACGGACTTTTACAATAGCTAGTTAGAGAGGTTGGAGCTATAAATTGGTGGTGCTCTAGAGTTGTTTAAAGACTTTTGGACCCTCTTTCATCCTGAGAAACTAAATAAATGTCTAAGAGTCTTAAAGAGCAAATTGAAGATCTTTTGTGATAGGGTTTAGTCTTGAGTATTCTTATGTTGTTGTTTAGAAAGCTAAACTCTCTCTCATCTCTCTCTGTGATCTAAAGCTTGTATTATGTTAGTGGGTTGAGTTGAGAGTGTGTGGAAGAGAAAAATTATAATATCAAAGCAAACAAAGGGTGTGGTTGTCTAGAAACCCTTATAAAAGTTCAACTTCGACTCTAGAAGGGTGGAGATAAATTAAGTACAAGCCTAGCTTCATCTTAGTGGTTGTTTGGTAGAGCAAACTTGACCGATTAAGGGGAGTCATGCGGTGTTCGATCTTAGGCCTTGGTGGTCACTTAGAGCATGGGCTTGACATTGGTGATAGTTTGGAGACCAAGGCTTCATCGGAGGTGATTGCTTAGAAAAGAAAGCAGTTGAACGAGACCTGGTTTCAATATTAGCTTCCTTAACCAAGAGTAGAAATAGTTGGTTCTGAACTTTGGTAAATAAATTGGTGTCTTCTCTTTCTCTTTATCTTACATTACCGCTTTCTATTTTGAGCTTGTAGTGTTCTTTGCTAGCTTGTTATCTATCTCTTTCACTAGCTTGCTCTTATAGAAAGTGTGTTTGAGTAGACCCTTCTAGTTTTCACTATGTTAGTTAGATTATCTTGTCAAAACTAGACAATTCATTACTTAGTTTTTTCTCTTTGTCGTTGCCTGGCTAGACTATTCGACAACTGTCGGACTGTCCGACTTCTCTATAGTTAGACTGTCTACAACGGTATAGGATTGTCTGATTAGTTTTAATTCCACAGTAAGTTGTTGTAATTTCTGGTAACACCTAATCACCCCCACTCTAGTCAACTTCTAAGGGCTTTCACTACCTCCATCCTAAAAATATTGCTATCTTTAGCAATGCACCTAACCTTGGTTCCATGTGTGTAGCTAAAGGTAGATATATTTGGGGAGGGAGTACATAATTAAACACCCACATGACCTTTCTTCAATTGTTAACACATCATTTCATGTCAATCATATTGTTCTTCTCCATTCACACAACGATTGGAATGTGTATTAGGTTTATGTTGCTTTAGTGTGCGTTTGAACCAGTATCGCAACTAGTGAAAATTAGTTTGATTGTTTATGCAATTCTATATAGCAATAGCAACAACATAGATGTTGTATAGTTTGTATTAGAACTTAACATACATCGAATGTCTGAGCAGCTAGTTCATACTAAGGGTATATGCCTTCATGGGCTTGTCTACAAGCATGCTCATGTACAAGCTAATAAACATTGATCATATGGTAAAAGTTTCGAACACATTCGTATGTAGAACTCTTTCATGAAGATTATGAAAGATTTTTCATACCTTAAACACACGCATTCATAGAGAGAGATAGATCTTACCTTCCTAATTATATGCATGTAGGTGTTATTGATTTAATTTACTGACTATTCTCGCTTAAGAACAAAAACGTCAAGTACTAACTATGTCCTAAAATATAGCTATTTTTTGCTATGAATCTAGACAACATTATGGAAAGGAGGTATTAATAAAGGTTAACAATCAACGATAGAGACATAAATTAAATGAAACCTCATAATTTATTAGTCCCTTGCTTCTTCCATTGCACCATAATATTCTTATAAGAGTATCACTGGAAAATCTTTGCACTAGTAGCTAAGCTAGCAAACAGCATAACCAATAAAAGTGATCCATAGGGAAAATGTTAATGGTGGTCTATGCTCATCCTCTCTATTTTTGAAGTAAACACAGAAACTACATGGAATTAAAAACTTACCATAATTTCCTTAAGTAATCACCACATGTTACAACATTTTCTACTACAATAAACACAATTTTCTTCCATCACAAAATAGTAACCACATGGTAATTAAGATATAGGGTTCCAAATGTAAGTGATCACCATAGGTTACCACATTTGCAACACCAACATAAACATAATTTTCTTCCGCCACAAATAGAAACCACATGGTAATTAAGATAGAATTCCAAACAATACAGTAGATGCAAGTACAAATTTAATTTGTTATTGAAAGGATCTTGAGTCGCACAGAGAAAAGGTGAATGTGCACATTAAATATATGTAAGAAACACACGGTGAAAATTAAAACTCCTTTTAGAGTATCCGGTCCTAACTACCAGGGACTCCGATCGAGGTTCACTGCTGGGCAGCAAAGCTCAGCCAAACATTCTAGTCCTAGGGTTTGGATATTTTGATTTCACTTCATTTCTTCCAAAAAGGATGTGTGAAGGAAGAAATCTTGAGAGAGAGGATATGGTAGGTGATCCAAAGTAAATAGATAAATGCAAGAAGTACTACACGAGGAGACACAAGATTTTTTACCGAAGTTTGGATCAAAAGATCCTATATCTCTATTGAGAGACTTCAAGGAGCCAAATCACTCTCGATCTCTAGCCTCACTAAGCTTAATACAAAGAGAAGGTCTAGTCTTCAAGCTCTTACAAAGGCTAGAACAGAGTCCAAGGCAACCACTAAGGTTTCCACTAGGACACGATGCTACAACCCTTGATGAAGCTTGCTATACCAAAATCAATCCCTAAGAATGAGTTTGGTATCCACTATGGTTATCTCTTTTCTTGTGGAGGTAAAAAAGATCTTCACAAACTTTCCTGGGTGATTCACAACCTTAAATCCTTGCCAATGATGCCTAGCGGTCTAGGAGGAGAATCTCCAAGAGTAACAAGCACAAATCCTTGTCATGTGTTGATTCACAAGTGCTCGATTAAATTTCTAACCTTTTCACTCACTAGCTCCAAAAGTTCACTCACAAAAGATGGATTTAGTGTAGAAACCAATAGAGAGAGGTGTGAAACCCTAAAGAGGCTATGAGGAGTAGGGATAAAATAAATGAACAACCTCCCCCTTAAAGTGGGAGTTGGTGGAGTTAAAACAAAGTCTCTATGAAACTAGTCATTAATCACATATTCAAAGCAGAATTATTCGATCTAAGTATCTAGAGACTCTAGACAACCTTTTTTGTTTGATAGATAAAATTCTCTGGAGACTCCGCCACTTAAGGTCGAAGACTCTCGTCCATTTTCACCGTTAGGCAGAGAAACTTGCCCAAAAATATCTGGTAACTTTGAAAAAATATCTAGAGGCTTCTCTAGAGAAAAACCAAAACATAAATGTACATATGGCATAAATATTCACTCAACATAAACAAAAGGACCTAATTGAGCACTTGTTTCGCAACTCGGGTTAATATTTGTACCTTTCTTGATAGTACAATAATTAAAGAACTCAAGAAAAATAAAATATATTTAAAGTACAACATTGAGTCCTCTTTGATGCATTTCTTTTGTGGTAGAGGTTTCTTTTCATCAATTTAATTTTTTCAGGGACTAACGCTTATACTTTTCTTCACTTAAACATTAGTCCTCTAATTATCTTATCACCTATCATACAAAACTAACTAAGAGGTCTAGATACACTTTCGATTCTGATAGCGCAAAACAGAACTTCAAAACCATGCCCATTAAGTTATGGTTACAACAGGGTAACAAGCTCCATATGGACAATAATAAGTTTTACAAATACAGAGTTTGTTCGAATCAACATGCTTAGAACATAAGTATTCCAGTACTCACTCAATCAAGTTTGGCTCGTCATTCTTTGACTTCTTTTTCTTTGGCACAAACTGTCTAGCCCACAGATGCTTTCCTCTTATCATGAATTTAACTCTCTTGTTGCCATCAAGGACATGAAGCAGTGTCAACTGTGAGCAAAATGTGACTTGTGCAAAGAGTGGTGGCCTAGGTTCATGTGGTTCTTCTATGGTTATATCTTCAATATTTCCGTAGTGCCTACAGCAACAAGCAATGGCATCCATAAATCTAAGTGGCTTAAAATTCAAATAAGTCAAACCACTGAAATGAATAAGCGGTGTATTGACTTTACATATTAGCTACTTGAAATTAAATGAAATACTTGTAGCAGCGATGTTACATGGAATTTCTTCATCTTTGAAAAATAAAATCACTCCATGGTTAAAATACAGAGAAATATCAAGCTTTTGCGAAAGATATATATCTACTTAAACATCACAAATTTGTTCTAGTATAAATATGTTTATTTTACCTTTTTATGTTATAAGGATCTATGGTGGATCCTCACAAATGCATGTAGCATTTTTTTGCAACTTACACCACTTACATATGTCAAACTATCTTAGAGGAACGTATATAAAAATAGCATTAATATTTTTCTTTAAATAAAATTATATGTTTAGAATATATAGTAACAATATATGATTAATATCATCAGTTTGTTTATATACCCTATATACCAACAAACAAAATGGGATGTTAGTTCTAGACAAATAGCTTGACTATAATTCAGAAGATGCATACGAACTTTTCTCTCAAGATTCATGAACCACAACAAATTCAATGTTGACATTGGACAACACTGTCACATTTGTAGTATTATTAATTACTTACCATGCATATTTTTGTTGGCTTGTTTTTTTCATAGGTTCTTGGTTTCCTTCGTTCTCACACTATAATAGTAAATATATAGAGTAGAAGAAATCATTTGTCCTCAGTATTGTCATTTATCTATGGTTGATTTATTTTTCATGTCTAATAGATCACATTCTTGCATTTTGGGCTTTAATACCTCTTTATAATAGTTGAACTATCAACCATATGTCTCATCAATCAAACTGGAGAAAATGTTTACTATTACAAGTAATATGTTATTCTCAATATAGCTAAATCATTTGAATTAGTCATATGTAAATGGAACCAGTTTCACATTTTGCACATCCTAGCTAACAATATACATAGTTTAATGACATGTCAAAAAGGCTATTCATTGTACAATTGAAGATGGTCCTTTTAGTAGGCCACTTAATTTGTTTTAATCAATTTACAGCAGTCATTAATATGTTATGATGTTTACAAATATAGCAAGGACTGTAATCAACCTAGATTAAACTAGTGCTTTGATACCTAAATGTCTAAGTTTTTTAGGTGTACATGTAAGGTTTATGGCACAGTGCATATTCAACATATGGCAAAGTTCCTTTCTTACTCAAATTCATCTTCTTCCTTCTATAGAGACCCTGGTTGCTTAAACATAGTTTATTTATGTGTCAACGCATTCTCTTTTATTTTCAAATGGAATGAAAACCTCTACCTTTTCTCACAAATCATCACATGCTGTTACATATGATGTAAAAAAAATTAGGATGTCGGAACTCAATTTGTAATTAGCTTCGAAATTTTATTAACCAATCCAATATTATTCAAAAACTCAACAAAAATTTCATTAACAACTAGCTATATGATTTAACAACCATGCTAGCTGTTCCTCATATACATATGGGTTAACTTATGTAATCAATAATTACCTCATAAAGAAGTCGTATAGTTCATCTTTGGACAATGGGTAGCCATTGGAGAAAGTCACAAAAAGAGTTCTTTTATCTTGTGGAACATCAGGTGGTTGATGCATTACCTGAAAGGAAATAACATATTTAAATCAGACTAGATTTATTGAAGATTTTAAATGTAATCTACAAATCACTACATAAAATGCAGTGACTTATTATAAGCAAGATAGCTTACTGGATCATTATGCTTCTCCCTTAAACTCAAGTTATCCAAAAATGTCACCAAACAGGAACATGGTGTATACTCATCTATTGCCACTTTTGTATCTCGGACGATACGATTTCTTTGATATTGGATGTTTCTATTACTAGGATCTTCTCCGTGATTTTCTTGACTGTTGGCATATAAAGATTTAATCTTGGATAGAAGATCCTCCTACACAGATGTTCAGGGAAATTAGAACAAAAGATTCAGAAATTGTTAACAAAGCTATGGATTGGATCTACTCTTACCGTGCTCAAAGAAACTTGATCATTCAAGCTTCCTTCATTGGCATGATAGATCTGATGTGGAAACTCCTCTGTATCTTCATTTCCTTGAAAATCTTCTAAGGCCTTATAGCAGACATTGTTCAGATAGAAAGTAATTCCTTCAATTACTTCTTGTTGAAAGGGGCTTCTTGTATCACCTAGATCATAGTGGTCTAGACTTAGGGTTTCGACAAAGCTTTTGGCCACAAAAGCAATTGCCTGAAAGTGATCATCATCAAATGAGTCTATCCGCTCAAGAAAATCAGTATGGCTATTATTTCCCTCAAGCCACAACCAAAATGCGATTATCTCCATAGAAATGGAAGTATCAATTTGAAGAAAAAAAACCAAACGGTAGAAAATATCACATAACATCGCCAGATTTAAGGCCATGGTAGGTGGAGAAGTAAGGGAGGAAGAAGGTTGTTAGTTTTGAAGCACTGGATAGAGATGAAGGAGGCAAAAGTGATATTCTTATCAGTTAAGGAAATTCTATAGTGGTTGGTGGTATGGAGGATGGGTAGAGGAGACATATAAAGCAAGCAATTAATGAACCAGCTCATACTCATTAATAGCTCTGCATTTTAGGCATTCCTACCAAAATAACTTATTGAAATTTCGCACACTTACCTTGCAAAAGTAGGTGCTTATGATATACAGTCTTAAATTATATGGCATGTATAAAATTCATGTTCAACTATATTAAAAGATTATATTCATAAAAGAATATATATGAAAATAGTTTTATCGAACATTCTTAAGTATATATACTTGTCAAAGGTTAAGGTCCTAATTACAGTATTCAGATGACTTACAGGTCATTTAGTACCAAGGTATTCATAGACCTATATAAAGAAGAACCAAACACAATGGTTTATAATGGTTTAGCTCCCTGATATAGATAATAGCCCTCCTCTAGTTTATAGGTATTGATGGTGGATAAAATACATCAAATACAATCTGGGGAGTTGTCTAATCTAGTCTACCAAACTAATCTCGACAGAACCGATGAAAGCTATAGTCGGCTACTATCGACGTATCCCTCCTTGAAGCGAACTTGATGTAACATGGATTATTTGGCTTATGATTCAATGCCCTTTTCCTCTTGGGTGGCCATTGTATTTATACTGAGAATAGTCATTTCTTCATGTAAAACTCGGGGCAACCAAATAGGATACGAGTAAGATTACCCTCACCATACCAGGATCATACTATGGAATCCTTTACTTATCTAAGCAAACTTCTATTCCACTCGTGTTATCATTATATATGATTAACACTTTCCATATATCCTTAGGTATATAGTATTTTTGGCTATCATATATACGTGTCTATAGGTATACCATATTTGCTAAACTAACAATACTGGAATGTTATTGTTTATAAATAATATTTTGAATAAATTAATATTCTTTAGGAATTAAAAAAAGGTTAGGATAGTGAATCCACAACTTTTGATACTAAGGTATGCATTTAACTTTTTTTATGCCAATCCTTTCGATCTATAGCTAATGAAAATTAAATAATTCCTTTGGAAATTTTGGTGGAAGCGGAAAATCCAAGTCATTTCATGATCCTGATAATAATTTTTCCCATATTTTATACACGTAAGGGTGTTCTTGACTCAAAATATTCTTTTCTATGATATGGCAATTTTACATTGAATTTGTAATGTAAACGCCACATTTTATTTTTGCTACCACCGTCAACCAAACAGAGAGCCAAACAGTACTACAGATGTCCCACTATATATAGTTTCTTCCTGTCATTACATCGCATGAGCTTTTGTCTACTCTAAAGAAAAAAGGAAGAAAGCCTCAAAACTCTTTCCCTGGCTGAAAGAAAATGCCCTGAACCCGATGGATATTAATAGGATGATCATAGAAAAGTATTCCTGGTTCTCAGGAGAGCCAGCGGTTAAAACATAGGACGCCTACTATTCTCTTCTTCTAGTGATCTGATCTCCATTGCAAAGAATACACACGAAAAGAAATCAGCCAATGGCTTCTCGATGGGTTCGTCCTGAGGTACTCATCAATATCGTTCTCCACTTATGCATCCTCATCCACATATTTTCATTGTTTGTTGCTCCGTGTTGTGCCAAGGCATGCAATTTCCTATGATCATTTGACACAATCAGTCCAGGTTACGTATGCAGTCTAACTTTTGGTGTATATATACACCTAAAGTGTACACCATTTAATTGTTATATTTCGACAAAATGCGATAAACAAAACACCCAATACCCAACACCCCCATCTTACTATTTATTTCGATCGGAGATGTGGTTGATGCGAGGAGGACCTTAAATGTAGGACCAAGATTTGACTGACAATCAAGATGAACCGATGTATCTTCCATGGTGAACTGACGGTGTACATATATGTTTATGTGTGTGCAGGTGTACCCGCTGTTCGTGACCACTGGCGTGGCCGTTGGGATCTGCGCGATGCAGCTGGTTCGCAACATCACCACCAACCCTGAAGTGAGGTACAAATTTTTTGCTCTGAATATTTCTGTACTAATTATGCACGATACCATGCAGTTTGTCGCCCGAATTCCATCGTATATAAGTTGTCGTTGAATGGGTGTATTTGCATGAATATATGTTACTAATTCTTCGAAAATTCACTTGTTCATGTTTGGCCTTGATTTCATTTTGTTAGAATCTCTGCCCCATTTATCTCCACCGACTTGTATCGTATAAGAAGTTACCACTGATTTTAGGGAAAATTGGCCAATGGAAAAGACCAAAACAAAGCCAATAAGACGATAACGATAGAAGTCACGTTGACTCTTCTAGTTAAGGTTCCAGGGTACCATGAGTACTTATTGCATATTGAAAAGGTTCCATCTAGAAAATCAACCTAAAATGACATATGCAAACTTTGTGGGGGTGCCCGGAAACAAACTAGGATTTCCAATGTCCTGTAGCAGAATGCATTTAATTTCACTTGTAGCCAGAGTACCATTAATTCAATTTCTCCATTTGGCATAATACATTTAATTTCACCTGTAGTTGAATATCATTTAATTTCACCTTATATTGCTAGCTATTGCCAGTATCAAACAATTAAACCTCATCCTGCAGTAGCCAAATTTCCTTTGACTAGCTGGCTAGGAAAGCACCTCCCTGGCACAACTTTTCTTTCTCTAGCCCATGTATAAACTTTAAAATCTTTTGGATTAAAAAATAATATCTTGGTAATGTCATCCTACTATGTTAATAAGGAGGGCGTGATCAAAAGATCAGATCTAGAAACAAGTTTTTGGAAGGGTTTACTTTTAAAATTGTACTTAAAAACGTTTTAGGCAACAAACAAATCTCTATCTTTTGGATGGTTTCCCTTTCTGAAAAATATATATATATCTATGTGTATGGATGGGTGGATGGATGGAACAGGGTGACGAAGCAGAACCGGGCCGCCGGCGTGCTGGAGAACTTCGACGAGGGAAGGAGGTACTCCCAGCACGGCGTGAGGAGGTTCTGGCTCTCCAAGCGCCGCGACTACATGCAGGCCATGAACAACGTGCCCACTGACCCTTCACCATCGCACTAATTGGGTACATATCGATTTAATTGTTGGATTCACAAAGCCTATGAATGAATGATTTAATCAGCAATATTAGCTCTCAAAATATCCTACTAGGTCCCTTTCCCATGTTGGGACTTGCTGCTTTTATCTATCTTATCTGTTCATATATTTCTCTCTTTTTTTCTAGAAATGATATTTTTCATTGTAATTCCTAACCTTTTTTTCAAAAGGTGCCATAACAGAAAAAGTAGTGCTATCTATCTTTGTTTTGTTCTGCTCTTTATACAGCTGACGGGAATCCTTGCTGTATTATGATTGTACTATTCAATATATATAATGTATAACATATTTATTTTAGCTCTGGTCATGTCTCTATGCTGTCTGGAGCGGCCAGCATGTTTGGGAGCTAGACTGGCCATGGCATGGCCACATGCAAGCACAAAAGGTCAAAAGCATTTTTTTTCCTCTAGAGGAGATGCATGCATATATGAACACATGACTTGTTCTAGAGGCCAGGCCAAGTGGGTGAGTTGGTGGCTTAGAATTAATAAGCATATTCCCTTTCCCAGTTTAGTCAGCGAACGAACACCTTTCCAACCAGGCTGGACGTTTGCGAGGTTGCCAAGTTTTCCTCGGCCTCCCCACCACACAAACTAGGACTCTTTTAATAATTTTCTTTTGTATGGTATGAAAGATTAGTAGTATGATAAATTATGCATGAACAAAGTTCCAAAACTGGTAGTAACTGGCTGGTTACCACCCCAAAGTTTGGGACCAGCTAGAGGTTACCCGTCAAAAGGCTATGAGTTTAAATTCTTATTTGAAAATTTTTAATAGGTACTAGGTTTTAACAGGAGTTAATAATTCAAAAAATAAATCATGCACATGTTAGACAAATAACTACACCCTCTATCTAACAAACTAATTTCTGGCTACGAATCTACATACAAACTTATATAGTTTTTAAAAAATTTGAACTGTTTTCTCCGGACCAAATATTCTTTGTTTGGCTTGTACCAACATTATCTATCTTATAAATAACATATAGGGTAAACATAGTTCTTTAGAATTTTTTTGAAGTCATTTACTAGTCTTCAAATGGAAAAATATTTTACTACACCACATTGTCACTGCACCAGAACCATCCTAAAATTCAGTCCAAGGTTGCATATTAAGGTTAAATACTGTTGGTCTTTAAACTTCAATTGATATTTATGCTATCTCAAAAGTTCAGGCCATATAATTTTTAAAAAATATTTAAAACTCAAAAAAATAAGTCTGAGATAAAAAATACATATCAAGTAATTACGTCTATGAATTTACTACCCTATTTCACAAATCACAAGTTGAACATAGAGCAAATATAGCCAACTATTTCTTATAATCTAAGATGTATATTAATATGTATACTAGCTTACTTATAAGGTTGATTTTACTATTTTTCTTCAATTTTTTTCTTAGTTATATATTTAATGTATATATTTTAAACCATGTGTAAACTACTTAGCCAACTCTCTTTATTTTTTATTTCATCCCTTTTCTACGTGTGACGTAGATCTGATATTATATTGCTGGTCGAAGTCACCAGCAGCCGCACGCTGGCATCTCCCAAAGTACGTTTTGTTTATTGCCCCCGCAGAAACGGCGCATTTATTCATCCCCTTTGCGTGCTGTACTCCCTTCTCTCTTTTTTTAAAAAAAGTTTTTTCCACCTCCAACAAACCATCGGGTGGTGATCAGTTCCGGCACGTGAAAGAAACCCACCCAACGAATCGTGCCCACATGCGCGCGCGCATCTTCCACCATGTTCGTTCCGTCCGTTCACATGCGCCGTCGTCACGCGTACGACTCCGCGACTCGTCCCGGCCCCAACGGAGCAACGAAGCGAACGCGAGTTCGGCTCCCGAACCGAACCCGACCTGCCGCCGCCTATATAAGCCGCCAGCGAGCGAGCGGACGCGTGTCGCCGAAAATTCGGAAGCGCGCAGATCTCTCTCGCCCTTCGCCTTGCGTCGCAAGAAGAACAAAGAAAGCAGCAATGGCCACCGCCGCCTGGAAGAGATGGATACGCCCCGAGGTACGCATGCGCCTCCGTCCTAACCATCGTCCTCGATTGCTTGATCTCCTCTCTCTCTCTCCCTCACTTTCTGACTCTCGATTGTCAAGCTTTCCACTCGACTCAACGAGATGTATTTGTTTTTCCCGTTGGATTCTCACGGTTGCTTGTCGATTGGTATAGGTGTACCCGCTCTTCCTCGCCACCGGCGTGGCCGTCTCCATCTGCGTCGGCCAGCTCGTGCGCAACATCACCGGCAACCCCGAAGTTAGGTAAGCGTCGTCTACTTCTCCTTTAGTGAATCGAAGCGCATATGAATGGGAATAAATCGTTCGAAACATCGAGATCTGATGGATCTGTGCCGTGCGTGTGTATGTAGAGTGTTGAAGGAGAAGAGGGCAGCGGGGGTGCTGGAGAACTTCGACGAGGGACGGCGCTACTCGCAGCACGGCTTCAGGAAGTTCATCGACGGAAGGCGCCCCGAGATCATGCCCTCCATCAACGGCTTCTTCGCCGATCCACCCAAGTACTAAACGAGAGGTCGCTGGTGGATTGATATTGCCGCCGTACGTTTTGCCAGAATTTCGATTCGTGTTTCGACTCGTCGTTACTCGAATATTATTTCGATGGTGTACAAGATTGGTTTTTGATCTTCTGAATAATATTCATCAGACAAATATGCGTATGCAGTTTTGATTGACACAAATTTAACTTGCATTATAGCATTTGAATCTGGTATGTCGCGTGCGCTATGTATGTTATGCCGAACTGTTTCGCTTAAAATCTACATGAGCGCTTTGCTTTGCCGTATTTTTCAGGTATTGCCGCTTGCCTGGCCAATTGGCTCACTCAGTAAAAATTTGTCGTACGAGTTTGCAGCCGGTCTCCAACAATTTTTTTTCCATGCTATATGCATGATACTTGTTAGTTGGTTGCATTGGTTACATGTCAAGGATGATTTTTTTTCTAAGTACGAACTGTATATTGTAAAAAAAAAACCACCACATGCACAGCGACATATATACTCCCTCCGTAACATTATACTAGAGAACAAATTACGGTATAAATTTGATGTTATATCATGCACGAATCTGGGAAGTGTCAAGCATATATTCCCATTATACAGGACGGGTATAGCAAAAGCAGCGGCAAGGCTCTAAATATTTAGGAATTTGAGTCCTTTAGGGAGTGATAATTGTGCCTTTAAATGTACCCTATTTTATAAATATTTATTTAATGATGAATTATATTTTCTTTTCATATAAGCTCACAAAGTTATATTATTGGCACATCTTATTATATAACTTATTTAGAGCCAGTTTTTTTTTTTTTGTTGGAAGCGGCATTTAAGCTAAATTATATAAAAAAAACACTCTACAAACACGTAAATGTAGTGCAAGTACCACAAGTTTCATGCCCAAATTGTTCATTTAAACAGACAAATAGATTGATACAACTAAAGTGTTTGCATGCTGCTACATATTAAAACGACTCTATAATTTATTTGTTGCCTGTAACGGACTTCCATAAAATATATTGTAGGCACACCTGATTTTAATTTGGTGCCAAAAACCCACTTATGAGCATCTGGTATTTAGATCACGCACATATTAATATAGAACAGTTTTCTAATTTTTTATATAGGACTAATTATTACAACTTATAAAGGTTATAAGAACCAAACTAATACAACATTATTTAAAAACAAGAAAAACTTAAAGCTACTAAACTCCACTGGTGAAGCTGGAGGGTAGACTAAAACCTAGAAAAACTCTTGAGATCTCATCACCATCTAGGGCTTCTCATAATATGTTCGTCTATATGTCAAATTATGCAAGTACAAGACACATTATTAACCATGTATATAAGCATAAAATTGAATTACCTTGATGATACAAGAGATTCTATGATCATCATTTCATGTGTAAAACATTTAAAGAATAGAAAAATAAAAGGATAACAATAAATCATCATTAATCTTTGTTAAAATTTTATGTTTTCAAAACTACTTATACTAGAGGAATAGGAATCACCCATAACATAAGTCTAAATTTATCACCTTTGCAGAGACTTTCTATCTTTACCCACACAATATCACACAATATCATTAGTTAGTTAGGCTAAGGATACCATATCATTTGAGAGTCCCACTTACTCCTAGTTACTACACAGCATCATAGTAGTCAAACTCTTGCTAGGCCTAGGCAAGATTAGCTATCGTCATACTTTTATGAATTTCATTGTAAAAACATACCAACTTGGCCTAGCGAGCCTTTTACACGTACCCACACCAAATATGCTCATAAAGCCAACTAATAGTTTTTCATATAGTGGAACAATGTGCTAGGCTAAGTCGAAATACTTGGTCATGTGGATGGGCAAAACTATATCATTTTTCATGACATAAGAGGGTTATTTATATATAGTGAACAACCAAAACTACCATAGGACCTATGCATATCCAACATGCATATGTATAACCTCTAACTTACAATACCCACCTTCAACTAGAGCTTAATTTGTAAAAGTAATTTGAAATGACAAACCACATAGAATGATATTTCAAGTAACTTAGAATGTCCTCACATAATGATGATCAAAAGTAATTATTATTGGTCTAAGCTTCTACAATGTTATTCTACAGTATAAAGACGATGTGAAATATACACAACAAGTATTAATTAATTTATTAAAAGGGAAGCATGCATAAAATGAATATTAAGGGTTCTGTATTATCAAAATTTTATTATGTCTTGCACTTAAATAAATGGCAATTAATTTACTAACAAGAAGTATATAATGTATTAAATGAAAACTAAGGGTGTCTATATGATCAATATTTTAATTGTGTCCTTTGGTATCAAGATCTTCTATAGGTTTAGCGTAATCGGCTAGGTCCCTCTTAGGTACCGATAGAATTTTATGTTTTATCTAACATACACATGCAAAAAGATGTCAAATAAATCCTATAAGAAAAATACTACAAACAAATGATAAAACAAAAGATTAAAATGAAAAAAAATGGATCAAAAATCAAACTTAAATTTGAAAATAAAGGAGATGTTGATTTCTAGGGTTTGGAATTTGAATAAATCTAAAAAAAGAAAAATTGAATGATGTTAGCTCTACTTGTCAGATTTTTTTAAATTTTTTAACCAATGATAGGGTAAGGCAGCACAATAGCTAATGTCTTCTAGCTTGTACTGAAGTTGGGCAGTACAAGGGCTAGAAAACTAAAAAGTTGGTATGTGTTTTAAAGGAGGAATGAGCTACTCCACAACAATAATTTAAAAATAATAAAATTGGTATGAAAATAGTTTGAATTTATAAGAATTTAGAATCAAATTTTATTGAAATATGATTTTAAATGAGGGTGAAATGGACAGTTAAACATTTGAATTAGGATTAAATCAAACAAAAATGAAAATTTACTGTATGGATGGGCCCACTTGTCAACCTCTGCCTTGCTCCTTCCATTGTCAACTGAGCAGGCAGAACAGAGGGAGGAAGGGGGCCTGGGCGGCGTAGCTCCGGCTGCCGGGTGGCTTCTGCAGCGGCGGATGGAGGCGGCGCTGGGAGAGGAGAAGATGGACGGCGACGGTGGTTCAGGGGGAGGGGGAGGAAAGGCCGGCGGCCTGGCGGCGATGGGGAAAAATGAGGAAGGAGAGAAAGTGCTTGAGAGCTCGATCGTGACGGAGAAGAGGGTCTCAGCCGGCTTTTATAGGGGATGGAGGTCGGTTTCCGGCGAGGGATAGGAGGGGAGGATGGCGACGCCACGGCAGCTCGGGGTAAGGATGGAAGATGGCGGCACCGGGTGTCCTCACTGTGTTGGCCGACGATGTCGGTTTGCAGGTGGGGCGGCGGATAGATAGGATTTGTTGATGTGGCTCGGAGTTGGCTGCGGCAGTGGATTGGCGCGAAGACAGCGGCGACGGCGGAAATAGCAGGCGGCGGCAGTATTGCAGGCGACAGCGGCGTCCTTGGGACGACAGGTTGTGCCCATGGGTTCAGCGGCGGCGGCGTGGCAGCTGGCGGGAGAGAGAGCGGCGGCTGCAGTGGTGGAAGAGGGCTACGGCATGGCGGCAGTGCCCGTGGCTCGGCCGGACAGGCAACGGTGGCGGCTCCCATGGCGGCGGCGGCGCCGCCCACAGGAGGAGGAGGCGGCTGCTGTCCGCCCTAGCTGGGCCTCGGCTTGGCTGGGCCGGCCTGCTTCTGGGCCACGCACAAGGACAGGCCGAGCGGACCAAGTGGAAAGGAGGAGGAGAGAAAGAGAAGAGAATGAGGAAAGCTTGGTCCATGATAAATAGTAGATATTGTGGATTTCTGTAGGGAAATATTTGAAATAGAATTCAAAGAAATAAAATGTAAGGGAATGGTTTGTGGACTATAAGAAGAGAAGATAAACGAACATGTGTGAATTATAAGGTGATACTTGGAGAATATGTAGTTTCTTAATATAAGTTGTTGGTGGTCGACTTTTACTTTTTAATATATATTCATAGGGATAAATAAGCTAAAATTGTAAAAATCAAGTGGTGAAAGTTAGAAGGGGAGACATCAAATATCTTTTAAAGAAAGAGTTATCGAAGATGACTCTTAGAAGGAAGAAGATAATGCACATAACATGTGGGAGAATATGGCAATATATATTCGAAAGATTGCTTCAGAGATGTTTGGAGTGATCAAAGAGAGTAGATTCGAAACTAAAGACACTTGGTCGTAGAATAAATATGTCAAAGGAGAAGAATGAATGCTATAAATGCTTGTATCATGACATAAGTGAGAACAACATGAAGAAGTACAAGATGGCAAAGAAGACAAAAAAATAACCTATGAGTGAGACAAAGGAATGGGTTTTCAAGGATGCGTATCAATGTACGAAAGAATGAGAGAAAGACATCTATATAATGATTAGGGCTTGTTATAGGAGGACGAGAGACTTCAACCAAGTTAAGTGTATTAAGAATAAGAGAGATCAACTCTTAGTAAAGGAGAATGAGATTAGACATAGATGGCAAGAGTATTTTGATAATTTATTCAATGGTGCAAACGAGGACAACACCATCCAGTTGGATAACTCGTCAAATGACACCAATAGAAGTTTTATGCGGAGGATATAAGAATATGAGGTTAAAGAATCTTTAAAAAAATGAAAGGGGTAAGCCGATAGGTCCTGATAGTATTCCAATCAAGATATGGAGATATCTCGGGGATATAAATATAGTATGACTAACCAAGTTGTTTAACAATATTTTTCAATTGAACACTATGCCTGAAGAGTGGATGGGAAGTATATTGGTACTGATCTATAAGAATAAAGGAGATATTCAAAGTTATACTAATTATCAGGAAATTAAGTTTACGAGCTACACTATAAAGTTATGAGAGAGAGTTATCGAGCATAGTTTGAGAGGTGCGACGTGGATCTTTATGAACCAATTTGATTTCATGGCTAGAAGGCCAACAATTGAAGTAATTTTCTTAATAAAACAAGTTATGAAGCGGTTTAGAGAGTATAATAATAATTTACAAATAATTTTTATTGACTTGGAGAAGGCTTATGATAAGATACCAAGGAATGTTATGTGCTAGAGTTTAGACAAACATAAAGTCCTAACAAAGTATGTCTCTCTCATTAAGGATATGAATAACAATGCTATAACTAGTGTTCGAACAAATGATGGTAACATATGTTAATTTTTGATTAAAATAGGACTATATCAGATACAGTCTTGAGCCAAAACCCTTTGCCTTAGTAATGGACGAGATTACAAGAAACATACAAGGGGATATCCCTTGATGTATGTTCTTTGCAGATAATGTAGTATTAGTTGATGAGAACCGAACGAGAGTAAATAGAAAACTAGAGTTATGGCGACTGACTCTTGAGTCAAAAGGTTTTATAGTAAGCAAAACTAAGACTGAATATTTAAGATGTGACTTTGGTACTATCGCATACAATAAGGGCGATGTGAGTTTAAGAGGCCAAGTAATGCCTAAGAAAGACACCTTTCAATATCTGCGATCGATGCTATATATGGATGGGGTATATTGATATAGATGTTAGCCATAGAATCAAAACAAGCTGGATGAAGTGGCGTTAAGCATATGACATTCTTTGTGATAAGAAGGTACCATAGAATCTAATAGGCAAGTTTTATATAATAGAATGTTGGGCTATAAAAAAGCGATATGTTCAACATCTGAGTGTTGCAGAAATGTGTATATTATACTAGATTTGTAGACATATAAGAATGGATTGAGTCCAAAACGAGAATATACGTGATCCGCTGGGGTAACACTAATTAAAAAAAGTTTGTTCAATATCAGTTGAGATGGTTTGACCATGTCCAAAAAAAACCCCTAGAGACACCAGTACATTATAGAATACTAAGTATGAGAAGAGATAGAGAAATATCGAAATTAGCATAGAGAGACAATAAGAAAGGACTTAAAAGATTGAAATATAACTATACTTAAATATTAGTGCTTAGAAAGCAACTATTAACATGTCTAAACCGTGATTTGAGGTTCTCATTGGTTTTAACTCTAATCTATCTCAACTTGCTTAAGAATAAAAAGCTGTGTTGTTGTTGTTAGTGTACTATTTGGATTTTGAGGATAAAATTGGATTGGTTTCAAAAAGGTATGGGTACTTGAGATTAATTGAAAACAATTGAATTGGGACACTAGTTTAAAAGGAGGAAAAATATTTAAAGAGCACAAATTTTAATAAAAAAACAAGGAGAACCAAATGTAAAACTTTGTGTAAAAATTTCTCTCTGAAAATTGAGAGCTTTGAGTATGTTATATAGAATAATATTTTTGCAAAAAAATATAAAAAATGCTAGTTTGATATCACCAAAATATGCAGCCAACACCAACGCTGTGTTGGTGGAGTCTTGTATGTCTGACTCAAATTCTGGCACTGGTAAATACAACTAAGTAGATACAGTTTAAATGGAAAATAGATAATGCCTATGCTTTACTGTGAGCCTACGAAATGTGTGAATGAATATACTGAAATGATGGATGAATAAATATTGAATATTGTGTAAATAATATAGGGGATAATAATTTGACATTAAGTTATCAAATATAATAAATTATAGATAATGTAACATATTTGCATAAGGTTTAAGATATAAGTTAATAGGTGGTGATATGACATATTTATATGTTAAGTTTTAGAGCGGTTTTAACTTATATAGAATATATATATTTAGTAAGAGAAGTTATTTGTGATAGATCCATTTGTTTCTAGGGACCATTACATATGGTGACATGGTAGGTATGTATATGGATGTGCACCTCTTACTTGTACTAGTAACATCCCTACCTATGTGGTATAATGAGCCATGCTCAGATGATTGGAGATGGACTAGGAGAAGTGTTCTAAAAATCGGGTCTTGGTGCTGACTCAGCGGTGATTTGCCATTGAGAAAAAGTAGCCGCCACGACTTGCCCTAGTCGACGAGTTAGGCGGGACATCACCGCCTCAACGGGAGCCGAGTGCAAGTGGGTGGCTTGTGGGACATGAGGAGATCATGAGGAGGAGGCAAGAAGGGAGAGGAAGGGTGCGGGAGCCATGTCGCCACTCACGTTGGAGCATCGAGGAGTATCAAGGAGATGATGATATGATAAAAAAATTTGGGTTAGGAAGGAAAGTGAAATCCTATGGCTCTGATTTAATTGTAGTATATTGGCCCACTTGGCCTATAAAAAGGCTATAATGAGAGTATGCTAGGGGTCTTGTTTCTTTTTGCGCACTCCTGCCTTTCTCCTTTTCTCTACAACATAGCAATAGACGACATGGCGGTGGCTGTAGGGTGTAGCCACATGGCAACGGGAAGATTGGCCTGCTACCTTGCTCCCTTCCCTCTTGGCTCTTCCTCTTTCTCTATTCTGGCCTTCCCTAGTTCCCCTTTCACTCTCGTCCTTCGCTCTCTCCTCCCTTTCTTTCACCCTCTTATCATCTCTTTTTCCTCATCTTTCACTCCATATTCCTCTATTTCAAATGACTGCATAGACAATGCCTAGGCACCATTGAATCGGTCTAGGCACTGGGCAGCACTAGTGCCTTCTTGACCCATGATTGGGAGGGTAGATTAAGGATAATGCATTTGATTCTAGATGGTTGCTCATGCTATATGGGAAAAAACGGACTGTTGCTATGCATGGTGGGAGAAGAGGATGGAACAAAAATGACTACATTTTTTAAAGTAGAAAGTAATACACCCTACATTGCAATAGGCCAAGGAGGGTACATTAAAGATAAAACGTTGGTCATAGAGTCAGGCTCATAAGATTGTAAATGGACTAAGAGGTTAGATTAAAGATAACACGTTAGATGGTTATGCACGATGTGGGATAAGAGTGACAAACGCACTACACGCAGTGAGTGGAGGAGAGGGTAGAAAGACGACTCTCCATTTCTATTTAGAAAATATTAAAGTTAGACTAAAAAAATTCTTTTTAGTTATTCCAGTGGTTAAATTTTGAATTTCTTGTGAACTCTCACCAAACATCTAATTATCATAAGAATCATTATAGAAATGATTAGTATTTGAGAATAGAGGTAGTAAATTATAGATGATGTAGCATGTTTGTATGAGATTTAACATATAATAACTGCTAATGGGGTGATGATATGTTAAGTTTTCATTTTAAAATAGTGCGTTTGTGATTTCATCCCTTTGTTGTTCTGGACCCTCTGCTTGTGGTGGCCTGGCGAGCATGTGTGCAGGTGTGCGTCTGCAGTATGTTATAATGGCCATTTCCATATAATTAGGGATGGAATGAGATGGTAGATTAAAGAATAACGCATTGAATGCTGCGGTGGGAGAATAGATACGGGGGAAAAAACAACGCAGCCTACGGAATAGACCGAGTCAATATGTGAACGGCCCAGACGACTAAAGCCCGGGAGATGGTTCCGATCTATCCTCAGCCCACAAAGCTGGCCAACCCGTCAACCACTCGCCTCCTTCCTTGGCTTGCCCAGCCTGACTGGTCAGGTTCCAGCGAACGCCAAACCAGCAAACCACCACCACATTGGCTAGTCCCCAACGCCGCCACCAACCACGCCGCCCTCGCCTCCGCGCCTTCGCTCTGCGGACCCGCGCCCCCTCGGCGGTGTCCCCTTCGCCCGTCGACCCTCTGCGCCTCACCATCGCCGGTGGCTCGCGCGACGCGACGCACCCACGAACCAGCCAGGCGACTCTGCCTTGGCCTCGGCGGCTCGGTCCCCCTCCGGATTCAACGAACGGTTTGATCTTCTGCATTTTTTAGTTTGGGAATTCAAGCTTCATGTTATTCTGTAACTTCCAATAAGGCGTTCGCGAAATCCTGGACCGATTCGAGCTAAGCTGGCGGTTCTGGGGGCGGAAGGGAGAGGGGCTTCGGGTAGTTTTGTCGGCTAGGCTGGGTGTCTTGCTTGGATTGTTTGTTGATCCTTTGTTCGATTTAGCGGGGAAGATAGTAGATCAGTTTGGTATTGAGAGATGAGTGCAGTAATGGCTTTGTTTCTTGCGTTGTTGGGTTGTTTGCCATCAATTTTGATGATCCTTTCCTTGGGTTATTGCAGGTTGGAGTGGCTGATTTGGCGAGATAACTTGCCCAGTCTTCACCTTTGTGGTGTGCAATGAGAGCAAGCTGAGTTGGGAGTGGAATTAGGGCATGATATGTGGTAGTAGCTACTTTGCAAGGAGAAAGCACAGACTTTATTCAGGGTAGGTTTTGAAGATTGTATCTTGTGGCTACTGATTTGGGTGGCGTCAGCTATATTGGGTGATATTATGATGAAGCAAATATTTGGGCGGCGGAAGAATGCCAAATCGGCAGATAAGGATTTCTTTTCTGGGACAAGCCCTTCCGTGTTGGACCAGGTGTCAGGTCTTGGAGTTGCTGATAGGTCCACGTCTAACTTGAGTAGCCAACCGCCAATTATCTCTAGTACTGGGCTCAGTTATGGGAGTGGAAACCACGTAGAGAATCCAAACGTGAGGATAAATGGTAATTTGTTTTCTTCTAGCTTTCAACCATTGCCGAGCTTTAAGGATGTGCCAAATTCGGAGAAACAGAATCTGCTGATCAGAAAGTTAAAATTGTGCTGCACTGTGTTTGACTTTACCGATCCGACAAAGAACATACAAGAGAAGGAAATAAAAGGTCAAATGCTGTTGGAAATTGTCGACTATGTTGTGTCTGTCACTGTGAAGTTCCCTGAAATAGTTATGTTGGAAATCACAAAAATGATTTCAGCAAACTTATTCAGGACACTAACTTCTCCACCCAGAGAGAAAAAGGTGCTTCAAGCTTTTGATTTAGAAGAGGATGAAGCAGTGATGGACCCTGCATGGTCACATTTGCAGATCGTTTATGAGTTGCTGTTGAAATTTATCCAGTCTCCAGAAGCAGATGCCAAATTAGCTAAGAGATATATTGACCATTCCTTTATTTTAAGACTACTTGACCTCTTTGACTCAGAAGACCCTAGGGAGAGGGAGTACCTAAAGATGACACTTCATCGTATCTATGGAAAGTTCATGGTGTATCGGCCATTTATCAGAAAAGCTATCAATAATATATTCTACCAGTTCATCTACGAAACCGAAAAACACAATGGCATAGCTGAGCTCTTGGAAATTTTAGGAAGTATCATCAATGGATTTGCTTTACCACTCAAGGAAGAGCATAAGTTGTTCCTTGTACGGACCTTAATTCCGCTTCACAAGCCAAAATGCATTTCACTGTATCACCAGCAGTTGTCTTACTGCATCACACAGTTTGTTGAGAAAGATTGCAAGCTCGCAGATACTATTATCAGAGGCCTCATAAAATACTGGCCTATCACAAACAGCACAAAGGAGGTGATGTTTCTGGGGGAATTGGAAGAGATACTCGATGCAACCCAACCCGTGGAGTTCCAAAAATGCATGGTTCCTCTTTTCTGCCAGATTGCATGCTGCCTTAATAGTTCTCACTTTCAGGTAATTTTTCTTACCATGCCCTTGATGAATGTTACCTCTGCAATTTATTACCTATTTTGCTGAAGTTTGCATCATAGTTGAAACAGATGCATCTTTGTCTAATATATCAGTGGAGTTCTGCTAGCTGTAGTTATATTCATTTCTTCATAGCATGACTCTTTGTTTATCTATATACAGCAGTATTGTAAAAGCATAGCATATGATTGCTTACATTCCAATTGGGATGCTGATGTATCTGGTAAAACCATATTTTCTGTGTCTTCATGAAATGAGGACTTAGCCTTTCTGTTTTCTGCAGTGCCTTCTATCTTCTCTGATGTGTCTATTTGTTTAGGAAGAGTGATTTTCTGTTTCCCCATTCCACCCCTCTTTGTTCTTCCTTTAATGGACTGCACCAGTTTGGTGCTAGCAATTATATGCTGTTGTATTCAGAAGGTAATCTAAAGGATATGTTAAAAACAAATTTTTACTACTAATAATTTATGAAAAACAAAATTTTGGTCATCTGCATGGACTTCTAATTTCCAACGAGCTTCCAGGCTGTTTCTGTTTGCCATAATCTTTTCACTGTTTATTCAGGTGAATAGTATATTTACTTTTTGCTTCCATTCATTTGTCATCAACTTAGTATAACTTGATATATCTTTCCTGTAAGTACTGAGGAAGAATGCTGTCACACATAGCTTTGGATGTGTGACATAGCTTTGGATCTTTAAAAGTAATTGGAGAGCTTTGGATGACTGCAAGACAATCATCATGAGAATAAGAAATTACAACTTGTTTCTGGTTTTATGATTTACATATCTTTGTTGTGAATTTAGCTTTGATTGGCACACCATAATTATCATTTGTGTTTTAGGTAATATAAGTCTGTTGAGTCTGCTATGTCTAAATTTGTCAATAATATGTTCATGATATTTCAGAGTTTGGACAATGGATATATGCTGTATCGCATTTCTCTATATCTTTTTATTTGCTCAAACTAATTCGTCCTAAAATGATTGATTTAGCTTTTTTTATATAGCATAATCTTAATGTAGAATAATAATGTATTCATTATGAGGATCTGGAACTTGATATGATTTGCTGTTACCTGTTAACTAATAGTTATTATGATATATGACCTATTTTCTTAATTGTTCATGATGGCCTCATCGGCTATTAGTTCATAGGCAGACCACAGTTCTGGATATTTAAGCATGCATCAGTTAACTTTTAGGAGATTTTAGCTATGGCATTAATAGCTACACAATGAACAAACTTTCTTGTTGTATCTTGTGGTTTGCTCTACAGTAAGGGTTTCTATTATGGAAAATAAAATTGATGATTTGCCACTTGTCTCACTGACATTTGACACAAGGACCCATGCTAATGTCACATCTAGAGGCAACTCTGTAAATGCCAATCTTTGTTTGTGTTAAAAAGGGAATTTTACATGGTAAAAGAAATACTGTTGTGATTAATAAATTGAAGATCGTCCCCTTTTCAACTGAGAACTCTTTTGCTGGAGGTGGAAGATGTGCTATGCTTTTTTTTCCTGGCTAGGATGCAAGCATATAATCCGTTGACCAGCATGGCAAAATTAATCTGCAATCATATAATCTGTTGACCAGCATGGCAAAATTAATCTGGCAATTTCCAGATCAGATGTAGGGGCAATTGATAATCTGCGATTGCATCACCAGATCTTGTCGAAACAAAAAAAAAAGGCTCTGGTGATCACAACTTCTGGTGCTGTTGGGGCATGTACAACTTTCTTCAGTTAGAGTTTGTGCACTCAATTTTTATTATATTGGTAATTGTCTCCTGTTGCATTCATTCTCACCTTGGGAAGTTCAGAAGTTAGTATTCCCAATGTAGATCTTCCTGCTTTCATGGATGTGTTGTATTTGTTGCTAGCCTGATGTTGCTTATTTGTGTGTATAATTGATCATGGTGTGTGATTTGTTAGTTTAATGATTTTAATCCAATATTTGTGTGATCTGTACATCATTTTTTGTTTGTTTACCTATCTCGTGATAGTAGGACAAACTTATTGCGAGTAACTGTGTATATTCCCCCTTTAGGTTGCCGAGAGGGCATTGTTTTTGTGGAACAACGACCACATTGAGAATTTAATTAGACAAAACAGTAAGGTGATATTGCCCATCATCTTTTCTTCACTGGAGAAAAATGTAAATGAGCACTGGAACCAGGCTGTGAAAAGTCTCTCTCTTAACGTACAGAAGTTATTCTCTGATCGTGACCCTGAACTTTTTAAAGAATGCTTGAGGAAGTATGAGGAAAACAAATCTAAAGAGAAGGAGCTTAAATTGAGGCAAGAATCTATATGGAAACACCTAGAAGAAGTTGCATCAGCAAAAGCCACAAGTGGTGAGGCTGTCCTCATCTCTCCACTGCTTCCTCGCACATCATCACTTGTGTAGGAACTTGTTTAGAGGTAATCATTTTTACTATTTTTATTGTGGTTGGGTCGATTCCAGAAATTCTGGATTTCTAGCTGTTCATGCAATTTATCATATTTTTATCCTTCATATTGGTAGGTCTTTGAGACTCATGAGATACTGTACAGGATTGAATGTATATACAAGGTCTATGAAGGTGTGCAGATGAAGGGGGGAAATCTGAGAAGGCCAGTTGGGTCAGTTAGACTAGCTTTCATTTTTGTAAATCAGATGTCATGGACTCATCATGGCTTCTTTGGTTACTTGTAGTTTGCTATGGCGAGTGGTTAATCAGTCAAAAGGGATTATGTATCTTCCTTTGCTTGTTTAGTCAAATATATAGGCCCTCAGGATTGTAAATGCAAGCATATCAAGTACCGTCTGAGGGAATGTCTCTCACAAAATGGGGTATAGTTCATCGTTTTGTGATTATCCTTCAAAGTTGAAAGTAAATTTCTCCCTATATAAAAAAGAGTAAATATCTCAGTCGGTACGTTAAAAACGGCGTAGGTCGTCATTGCAAAAGCTGAAGGCACAGGGGTCTGAAAAGATTCAGATCTAATGCTATTTATGAATACTGTTTCTGCAGAATAATTTCCTTCATGTGTAAGGGTTGGTCCGGTCTTACATCATGCTTGCTCGGGTTTATAAATAGTTACGTGCCCTCTGTTTTTCCGGTGTAGTACTAGTGTATCGATACTATTCACTACTACATGATACTGTAGTAGCTGGCAGCTGCGCTCTGTTCATGGCATCGCTCCTGCTGTTTGCACTGAACCAGCAGCCTGTGGCACGTTGGCCTGCTGCGCTCTTTTTTCTATTGCCTCGCTGAGTGGAAACGGTTCCTAACCTCTATTCTTTTATATTTTATACGCATGTCTCAAGTTGCTAGACGGTATATTTTTTTTATAAATTTTTTTATAGAGGTTGGGTGTAACGTTGTTGCATGCGTTGGCCTGGGTGAGCTGCGAAGCTCCTTCACAGTGTTTTTGCTGCGTGTGGCTCGATAGGGAAATTTGCATGACTCATCCTAGCTCATGCGCTGGTGCAGGCAATGAAATGGCTATTTGCTGCATGTGGAATGAGAATCAGGCTTGATGGAGGCAACCAAACAGGCCGTTAATTGTTCTCATGCTTGGAAAAAATGTTCGGTTTGTTTGGTTAGCTAATACAACTTAACACATTGAAGATGGTTCTAGTGAAACAGGGGCATAGTGCATAAAAATGGTTTTGAAGACAGAAGAAGTGAAAGCTGAAGAGGTTAATCTGATTAGTTAATGGCGCAGATCTATTCCTCAATTTTCTAAGGAATTGCGCGGATTCAAGGTATCCAAAGTTATTATTTAGAAAATATTATCAAGTCTATTTTCCAATGTTTCAAACAAGAGGTAAATCACATATTCCAACCAATTTGCTGAAGGATCTGCAAGTTGTCATTAGACATGTGAATATTTATCTATACAAGAGTCATCGCTTACATGGCATGATTGGGTGATACCCAAGTGTTCCAAGACATTCCACATGTTTATAAGACATCCTTTTCATTTTTTTTCATGAATTCAAGTTGTTATAGGCAAGTAGAGTGAAGATACGAAGATTTAATTCTATTGGGATTTGCCATGTCACAGCCTGACAAACCTGAGTGAAAAGTCCAAAACTTCCTCATCTAGATGAATTTGTGAGCATACAAGTACTCGCTTTAGCAGAGTTTCTTTCTTTTGTATCCAAGTCATGTGACAAGTTTTTTTTAATCTTGGTTTATAGGTTTAGGATTGCTATATAAGCCAGGGGTGTGCCTCCATGTAAGTTAGACTTGGAATTACGAATTCAAAATTAGCTATTTGCCCATGATGAGAGTCTCATGCTTGTTTTTCCTATGATTCCGTGCTGCCAACATATGATGGGAACCAAACACTCCTTTCATATTGTACTTGCTTTTCCATATGAAATTCTGGGTTTGGTAGTTATCTACCACGTCTTTTGGTTTTGTAATGGTGACATGAAAGATGTAGCATAGTTGTATGATGTTTATTTACTTTATTAGCTACATGGTGTTTTAGATCCTATTTTGACACTACAGGAATTTTGGCCTACTATGATGAAGCCAAAACATCATAGAAAGGCAATGTTTCATCATTGATAAAGTTTTATGACGAAATTTCAGCATCACACATCTCGTCATGGATGACGCATTGCTAAAGGTGCCTCGCGATGAAAATTTTGTTCATTGTCATAGAATCTTCTGACCTATGACAAAAATAGCATTGTAATAGATAATATGATTTTATGACAAATATTTTGCCAAGCATTATCCAATTGTTCATCATGGTTGAGGCGCTCCCCTGCCTCTCGAAATGAATCTTGTGGTGATATGATATTTGTCATTGCAAATGTACAATTTGCATAAATATATTCTAAAATTATTGTTGATTCATATTTTGATATTTACAACATGGTTGTTTTGAGTGTTGGACTTTTTAAATTGTCATTGATTGACAATCACTGCGAGCTCTAAGCCAAACCGGCAGTAATAAGCTAGCCGGGATTGCTTTTTATGTATTAGTGATTTACACGACGCACGTCTAAACTTGGACAATAAAAAAATTATAAGTTTAGTATAGATTATATTTGTTTATTTTATATTGGCAAGGATCCAAATCAAAGTATATTTTTGCCCCTCAACCTTGCAAAGCATTTTGATCTATATAATTGCACATGGTCATGTGTGTTTTGCCTACCATGAACACCGTATTTTCTGGTTTAATTACTCTTGCCATTTATTATTATAAGATGAATACAAAATCTCTATACATCCAGTTTAATTACGCTAGCCGTATATTATAAGACAGTCATGAGATCTCTATACCAAGTGAGGAATGATCAACAACAATTATGGCACAAGAAAAAGGGAATGTAGATGTAGGTCACATTTAGAATGTAGATGTTTCCTAATCCTAATTAAACAAGACAGAAAGTGGAAAATTGTATTGCTTTGGTAGAAGCACAAGTAATAGGAATTTTGAAAATCCAAAACAAAATTCTATGACATAAACTTCTATTACAAATAATGTTGGCATCATCACAATATCTTCTTTTAAATGACAAAACTACACAATCGTCATATTTGATACAGATTCTATGACAAAATTATATTTTATTTATGACACCATTTTCCAAAACATCACTGAACCAACCACCAGACCTGCCCTGCTATAGCTTTGTGACGATATCACTAGATTCGTCCTCAATAGTGGACTATGGATGACAATTTTGTGTTCTGTCATGTGGCTTTTTGTCATAGTAGACCAGATTTATTGTAGTAACAAGATCAGGCCAACCCCCTATCATCTTGGTGTAAGAACACAAATGTCTCAATAGTATCAGACCTTTAACTGCATATTTTCATTTCTGTTCTATAAAAAAAAACCTAAAAATATTATCCCTTAGTTCGCGATATGATTCTAGTGTTGTTTTATTAGGTTCTAGTCTATTAGACTTACGATTATTTGCTGATCTTAGTTGTTCTTTGGCAAGAACTTTGTGCCTATTTTCAACCCATAATTCATACTGATTGGGCTTGCTGTTGAGGATCATTTATCACGAGAGATTATAATTATGTTCACCGATGTGGCTTCCCAAGTAGGTCAAGGATGGATTGAAACGTCATGTATCAAATTGAGCCTTGGGTGAAACTTATAGGACCGATTTGGATATTCACCCTTTTCTTGGAAGTATGTCATAAATTCTTCATTCAAATAATTGTCTAGTGATATTAAATGTTGGCAGAAATTCCGAAGCGGGTGTGATTCATCTGTATTAATTGTAAAACCTTCAACTTTTCCCTATATAAGGAACCCCTATTCTAAATTCTTCAAAACAATTTCAGATTTGTAGTTTCATAAATTATTCACAATGGACAATCCCCACAGCGGTCATGAACACGCCCATCAACCTTCAGGGCAACAAAACAACATTTCTTCTTCTACTTCCCTAACAGATCTAGTTTTAGGGAACCATTTGAATGGGCCTGATCAGGTGAACTCATCACCTTTGGTCTTTCTTGAACAACATCGACTTCAGCTGGATCGTGTTCTACAAACCCATGTAAGTTTTCTTTGTTCACCGTTCTAAATCTAATTTTATAATTGAGATTCCTAATTTGTGTTCCCTTTTCATCTGTGGTTGAAAAAAAATCCAGTACGAACAAGTACGGTTGTCTTTACATCGGCAAATATCTTTGCAAAATGCTACGCTATCGACCATTGTGGACTCTATGATTACCGATGTATTGAAGGAAAAGGATGAAGAGATAACTCGTTTACGCATAGCATCGAACCAGTTGCAAGAGTTGATAAGAAATCTAGAGCAGACCATACATGATTCGTTCTGTTTTGCCGAGCAAAGCATCCTGTATCTTAACTGGCTGTTGGCTAAAATGGACGATGCTGGTTTAAGTGGTTCATCTCATGAAATAAATTATACAGATTCAAACCAGGAAGTGAATATGGGGATGGCTGCTATGGAGAGAGCACAACCCAGCCTAGTCTGCAAGCTCTGCAATTCTCATAGTGCTTGTATGCTTATCCTTCCCTGTCAGCACCTTTGTGCGTGCAAGTCATGTGGAACCCATCTTACTATATGTCCTATCTGCAATTCTCCAAAACATTGTATTCTTGAGGCTCACTTCGGTTGAGAAGTTACTTGTAACAAAAGAAAGAAAACAGGTGTGGATGGGCCAAACAAGAGAAGAAAACCTTCCTTTTTCATAAAAGATGTTACCTATACCTCATAATGCTAGCTCTTTATGTTATTATTAAGGTCCGCATGGTCCTTGGAATATGTAGTATTTTCTATTGTTGTCATTTCATTTTGTTTTTATTTCCTTCCATAATATATTTTATTTTGTCATCAATTATATTTAGTATACTTGTTTCAAGCCATTCTCTATTCTACCAGTTTTTTCGATACGATGACAGCTCATGTTTGTAGTGAACTGTGAACTGATTTTAACAATCACTAATGCATTCCTCATATTTGGCACTAATATATGCTACAAAATTTTTGATGAAATACAATGGAAGTAATTAAAACATGCTACAACATTAGGCACGCTTCACTGTGCTATATCTAACAATGGACTGCAGAGATTAAGAATATTCAAGAATCATCTCAGCTGAAATGCTATTGGCCAAATGTTGGCGATAGCGTAAACCATTGAAACCCAACCCATTTTTTTCTCGAACTGGAAGATGGTTGTGAAATTAAGATAGATTACAATCAAAATTCTACATAGGTGATTTTCTGAGCATTTGAATTGTACAATAATAATATTTGCATCCTACATGTAAAACCTATGTGGTTATAATAATAAGTTGTTGTAGCCTCACATAACTTAGAAATAGCACGATCATTGACGGTGGAGTGATTTTCACCTGTTGAGTAAGGAGGTGTCCTTTAATTCTCATTTTGCTCGATTGGGTCTCCTTCAGATATTTTTTATCAAAAAATATATAAAATTTGAATACAAAGCAGTAGATAAAAGTCCACTTGATTGTTGATTACTCATAGTCATAAAAGTCAGTTGGTAATTATGACTGTTCCAGGGATCATTTCATTTTATGATACAACTATAATAAAAAACATTTGGAGTCTTCCATGAGTTCCTTCCCTCCATATGCTTTGTTTTCCATTATTTAATGCACACTTCACTAACATCTTATTTAATCATTGTGTTACTGTTTGTTATAAATGTCATCACTCTAAATCTAAATCTATGTATCTATACAAATATGAAAAAGCATGGGTTTTGAAATTCTGCAATAACTATAGGGATTTGATACACCTAGTCCTGACCATCGCAGCTGTTGGATACTACGGTTGAGATTTGTAGTTGGATCCTTACCCCCTTCCCAAATTGCTCTAATATTTGTACATTAATTGTCCTTGTTATCAACTAAGTAATAGTGTGATAATACCTAGCCCACCTTAACAATGGATGCCACCCACAAACCACATGGCGTCTGTCCACAATGAATCTTTCTCTTTTATTCTTCTCTCAGAGTTGGCTATCCGAGATATTTCACTTCGAATACTTCTCACCAGAGATAGAAACCCTATTTACAACCTATTACACCCCAATCTGACACCATCGGAAAGTCAGTGTCAGATAGGACATATCACTGAGGATGGCAAACCATCCATAATAAAACTACATGTGTCAGTACTAGTTCTAGGATTCTAAGTTGACACATACAATAATAAAATAATAATCATTGCAAAAATTAAATGAATACAATATAGCTGGTTACCATACCAGATAGAACCTTAGTAGCAATTACCAAGAAAAACTGTGACATCAAAACTTAGCACGATTAGCACACTAATATACAGGCAGTGGCTTAGGTCTAGAGACAACTAAACTCTTCGGTATCTTCCACCTAAACTTAAGGAGGGAGGAGAAAAGATAAAATAGAGAGGATGAGTACTTTTATACTCGCAAGTCACGAAAAACATGAGTATATAAGCTGCAAAGAAAGACTATGTTTATTTTGTAAATCTTCTGTTTAAAAATATTTCGTAATATCTAACTACGAGTTTTACAGTTCATTTAAAAAGAGACTTACCGTTTTGATTTGATGTGAGTTGTTTTACAACAACCTAAACCTAAGAACAAAGTTTTAGTTTCATTAATAGTTTCTTTTCATCTTTTATCTTTTTAACTAACATCATTTCTTAAACCATGCATACAATCTTTTATCTTGTTCAATCGCGAGCTAAATCAACATATGTCTTTTCATCATCTCCTTCTCGAAACTACCAAGCTTTAGTTTCCACTTTTTCTTAGGAAGACTACTGTATGTTGCCATTACGGCATTCTAAGTCACACAGACCTGTTCCCGAGGTCATCTGTCAGTCACGAAGACCGACTCTAGTAACGGTTCTCATCCTCACAAATATTTTTTATAAAACACTAGCAAATAAATATACGCTATGAGAATCATCTTGCATTCGTCATTAACCATGGGCATGGCAATTCAAATAATTGAAACTCTGTAAAGTTTGTACATTTTATCCACATGACATGAAGCTAACATCGGATACCTGTCCATACAAAAAGTTCATGATAAGATATTTCCAAAGCTAACCCATAAATATTCCATGTTACATAGTTGGATCAAATCTTTTAAAACTAAGTATTAGACAAGTCTCTTGCCTTTATTTACTCATGATACATTAGGGATATCTCCTATACCAAACTTTCCTTAAAAGATGCTAGAATAACATCCATCCTGGGCAATAAAGATTCACGATCTGTCTCCTCATTCCCAGAGTTCTACAACTATTGATATACAAGATTTTCATATGCTTGCTAATTAATTAGTTAAGAGCATTCCATAAATACTCGTGTGGTCATGCTATAAGATACTTGGATCCAATTCTCGAAGAACTTGGTACTTACATGCGATTATAAAACCAAGCCACATAGGCGAGGTTCCACATCACGGGTTTTGGTAAACCTTTTCTCTTTTCAATCCCACTGACTCTACCAATCGGGTTTTCATAAAAGGTTTCATAACCTAATTTTTCCACAACGACAAACAATAGTATAAGATACACAGCGGTATTCCTGCTCAAGGAGCGATGATTTCCAAGCACTATTACGGTGGAGTTACAAGGATAGGATTTAACAATAAACTATGGAAAAGTAATACAACTATTAGGTTGATCCGTCAGTTATGCCCAAACTGATATTGATTAATTTAATTGTGTGTGCTAAGCATGTAATTTTACAAACAATCATATTTTATAAATTAGGAGCAATATGATCGAGTGATCTTGCTCTTGGTCGACAAGAAACTCTTTAGAATCATCGTTTGAGAATTTTTGGACGATGAACTACACATAAAATGTGAGAAAACCAAATAAAACAATAAAACACTAAATAAATAATAGTGCTATTGAATATATCTTATATTTAGAAAAATTCTAGAAGTAGACGGTCAAACGGACTTAAGATATGAATTTTAGAAGTTTAAACTATATTCTAAATATAGAAAATAAATTTGTTATATTCGGCAAAGAATATTATAAGGGAATATTTCCTAGATTTGATGCATGAGGTCCACTGTCAGTGATGCAGAGACATCTACATGCTTACGGTTCACGGTAGACCATGTCTATGGAGAATCTCAAGGGGCAGCTAGGTGGATTCGATGTATTGGTCCATGGGTAGGCACGCGGGACCCAACAGTCTATGACACGGCGCGAGTGGACCGGAGTCACGAGATTCGTCAAACATGTGGGTTCCACCCTTTTCTTTTCTGTTTTCCTCTCTCTTTTTTCTTTTCTTTTCTCTTCTTTCTCTCTTTGCCTCTTCTCTATTTTTTCTCTGCCTTGTCTTTCTTTCTTTCACTCTTTCATTCTCTCCCATTCCCTTTTCTCCTTCACACAGGAGAGCGAGCGGTGAGATGGCTAGCAGTATGGTGGCTAAGATGCAGCGGCAAAACAGAGGTGAGTCCTGGTGGTGAGCGGTGGGGGCGACGACGCTAGCAATAGGAAGGCACAAGTGGCAACACAGAGGACGGCACAGGTAGCAGTGTTGAGGCACAGGTGGCACCACAGAGGGGGAGCAGATGGCTGGTCTAGGGCGACGGTGGCCTAGGACAGCGGCGACGGCAGCAGAAAGGCACCGCTTGGGTCAGAAGGCATGCGGTTATTGATGGCTAGGGCTGGGGAGGCACAGAGTGGCGGGGTAGGAGGTGGCCGACGGTGGGCAGTGAGAAGTAGGAGCAGATGGGGAGGGGATGAAGGAGCCAGTGCAAGGCAACAGGGTAGGAGATGGTGCCCGATTGGGGATATGAGGCGGCGCAGGGTAGGAGAGAAGGCATAATGGCTTATATATCCACGACTGTCGGGTGGCGACTAAGATGGTGAGACGCGGAGGTCATCGGTGGGGTCAATGGTGACATGAAGTACACAACTTCTAGTGGTGGCAGGGGTATGGCATAGGCCATAGTGCACCACTACGTGCGGTAGTGTGGAATAAAGCAGTGGCAAGTAATTGGGTGTTGCGGCTTATCATTAAGCTACATTGCTTGGTGGGCGGTGAGGTCAGTTCGACAAGAATAATGTGTTGCAGAGGTGCGAAACCCATGACGAAACTCAATGGGTGGTGGTGGTAGGGCTGAAGAATGGAACAAGGTGGAGGAGTCTGGTGTCTGGATGAGGTAGACGGTTGTTGGGCGCTAAAGTGCACAGGAGTTGATTGGACTGGGTGGAGCTAGGAGTAAGCAAACAGAGGTTGGATCAAAGGGGTGGTGTGTTGTTCACGTGGAGTCCTAAGAGTTCTACTTAGCTCTAATGCAGGTCCTTACCTTCGAGGTTTTAAGGGTGTGCCAGTCAATTTAACTCTATAATTGACAAGTAGATAAAGAGGATGGGATCTACAAGCCAATCGGCCGATGGACTGATACGGCTCACGCTATCGGCTAGTTAACGATAGGATGGTAGCACACGTGCATCGATTGAAATGCCAATGAAGGCGTAGTTAAGAAAGGCATGGAATAAAATATAGGACTCATCGGTCGAAGAGCTGATGATGCCCTTAACAGAGTACACAATAAAAGTAGGGAGCGAGACCCGAATCTCCTAAAAGCACAAGACCTAGCGACCATCATGATGACACCGTTAGAGCCAGCCTCGATAGATCGGACCAAACCAAGATAGTATGAGACTGAGACTAATGACACAGAGACGGTGAAGGCTACATCAGGCGTAACGACAAAAGAGACGAGCGAGGCCATCGGCTACTATCGGGTGAGGGTCCGATGCAAGCTTATAACTAACCTCATCGGCTATCTAAGCCAATGAGGGAAACGAAATATGCTAAATCCTGATGCTAGCCTTATCAGACATGGACCTGATAGATCAGAACTAACCGAGATAGTATCAGGCCAGATCTGATGGGATCAGATCGATCGCTAGCGGATTAATCATTGAGGATAGATATATATATTTTCGTAACAGCTAAACAACTGATACGTTAGACATGAGGTGGGACATCAAGATAACTTATCAGCTAGCCGCTCTGATGAAACGTCGCGCGAGAGCCTGCCGGCCTATGGCTCAATTTACCACCACTGGTTTAGAAGGTTGGATCTAATCAATGCAGCACGAGACCGATAACGATAGAGAGGGGCTGATAAGCTGATAGGCCTCATGTGAGCATAATATGATTTGTTCGATCGAACCAAGAGATCGGATCTAACTGATATAGCCTTAAGGCAGAACAAACATACTAGTATAGTGGCGGGACTTAGCCCTTTGCTAGAGATTGGACCTAACCAATGCAACCTAGCGTTGAGAGCCAGAACCCATTGAAATAAACTTAGACAAATTAGGGTGGCGATGCGCTGAAGTTTTGTATTGATGTATGATATATTTTTATAAGGTTTTAAGGGTCTATATTTATATCCTGAGATTACAAGAGTCCGAGACGGTTACTTCTGAACTTTATTTCTTAAACACAAAAAAAAATTTCTCCAAAAGGTTAATAAAACTAATTAGATTTGTCTATCTTATTCTATAGAGATATAAATATCTTGCCGTGATTTTTACGGCTCTTCCTTAGACCCAATCCTATCTGAATAACTTTACATCTTTGACTGAACCGAAATTATTCTCAATCTATCTGATTGGCTTTTTAACTATATCGGTTGGCTTCTTTCTAAAAGCTGATCGACTCCTGCTTCATCGGCCGATCTTGCTTGAGGGCTTACTAAATTTTGACGTTAACAACAGTGCAGACGATCATGGTAGAATAGCAATGTACTATGTGACACAGGGGTGGCAGAGCAGAGCAACATGGTGCACAGGATGGCATCCGTGCGATGTGGCTGCGACACTATGTGCAGATTGGCATGGCAGGTTTGGCTGAGAAGGCTTGGTGATGACGACGCTCGGTCGCATGCTGGCGTGTACAGTGAAGATGACAGCACAAAGCAAAATTTTTAGAAGTTTAAAATTTTACATATTTTTATTAGTTGGAATTTCAGGATGTTACATAACCCCAGAAAATATAAAGAATCCGTGATTACCGGTGGAAACAACAATTCAAATATTTTCGAACACTTTGTTGGAGTGAGTAGTTGCCTTATAGTGGCACCCTATATGTGTAGAAGTATCCCCTCTCGCTGGCTTGAAAGCTTGTAAAAGGACACTGTCAAATTAACCGAGTAGGATATTGTGGTTACACAGTGCATAATTCTGTTAATCCATTGCCATCTGAACCCAAACTTTTGGAGCCTTCTCTCCAGGAAATTCCAATGTAGTATGTCATAAGTCTTGGACAAATCAAGTTTATAAGCACAGAAATTCCTTGCCTGTTAATTTCCAGTCTTCAATCAAGAATGCACTAAAAACCTATAAGCGCATTGTCAGTTACAATGCGGCCTGAAATACATGCACTTTGTTCTGTTGAACATTGTCATTCAGATAAGGCCTCAATCTATTTACCAGGCATTTAGAAACTACCTTAATGACATCACGTAGGCTTATTGGTCTTAAATCTTGAGATCTTGGTTTATCATTCTTTTGAACCAAAACAAATAAAAGTTCCATTCATCCTCTCAGGAGTGTAACCGGTACCAAAAACTTGCTACCACAGCAATATCTTATTTTAAAACATCCAAGCTGTGATGGAAAAGACACACTGAAAAACATCAGGACCTGGAGCTTAATGCGGACCAATCTGAAATAACGCATCATGGATTTTCTCATTCGACAAATTCTTGCACAAAAAATCATTCAAATGCTCTGTTAATTGGTTAACCAGAGAGGAAACACATAAATTGCATGATTTTTGGCAGTGATTTTCACATATGGAGTCCCGTAATTGTCATTTTCCTCAATTGGGTCTGTAATTAATTATGCCCATAACCTTTATCAAAACAAATATAGCATGATAATGGTGATAGCTCTTTTTTTTAACAAAGTTGATATAAAAATTACCAAGCAGCAGATGAAAGTTCATTTGATTATTGGCTACTCATAATCGTAATACACATTTCGCAAGTTGTTGGCATCATTTCATTTTTAGGTACAACGAGAGCAAAATAAGAAACATTTATACTCCTGGTTGAATTCCTTTCTTCCATATCTCTTCCTTTCTGTTACTTATTGAACTTTTCACTAGGGGCTCATTTCATCGGAGATTCTTACTGTGTTACAAATTTCAACACTCTATACTAAACTAAATAAGAATTTCCATAAGGACGATTTTTGTTGGGATCATATCTTTTTTACGCACAATTAGAAAAAACACATTTATAGTCGTGGTTGAATTCTTTTCTTCAATATGACTTCCTTTGCGATATTTAATGAACTTTTCACTAGCAACATACGTAATTGACGTGTTGCAGTTTACTATAAGTTTCAACATTCTACCAAAATAAATAAGAATGGAAAAGACATTATATTGGATGAATGATATAAACATTTACCAAAAAACCAGGAACCATATGCGTCATAAAGGTACTAGTCATAGCCTCAAACGCTTCGACGTCATAAAGGTACTAGTCACGGCCTCAAACGCTTGGATGTATCGGCTGACTACTGTAGAGAACAGACATGATGAAGTCTTGTAAGGTATATTTTAGGTGATCAATTCTAGTAATCAATGAAATCCATTGTCATGCAATAAATGTGTACAAAAATTAAATCTTCGTAGATTTTCCTAAGGTCGAGCGATTCATTCATATTAAATGCGAATCCTCTGAGTATTCCCTGTATAAAGAACCCTTCTTCTAAGTTGCTCAAAACAATTTCAGTTTTTGGGTTCCACAAGGTGTTCATAATGGACAATCCCAATTCCAATCAACACAATGCCCATCAATCTTCAGGGCAACAAAACAATTTCTCTTCTTTTACTTCCCCAACACATCAGGTTCTAGGCAACCATCTGAATGGGCCATATCAGGTTAATTCATCACCTTTGTTGATCTTTCTTGAACAGCGTGCTCATCAGCTGGATCGCATTATGCAAATCCATGTAAGTTTTCTTTGTGTGTTTTTCTCGTTCTGATTTTATAACGGAGATTCCTAACTTATGTTCCTTATTCATTTCTTGGTTCAAAATAGAATGAACAACTACAGTTGTCTCTGCAGCAGCAAATATCTTCGCAAAATACAAGTATATCAAATCTTGTGGATTCTCAAACAATCGATTCATTGAGGCAAAAGAATGAAGAGATAGCTTGTTTACGCACAGGGCTGAACCAGTTGCAAGAGTCTGCAAGAACTCTAGAACAGCAGAGAGATTTCTGGGTGCGGTTTGCTAAGCAGAAGACTGAGTTGCTTGGTCAGCTGTTCTCTGCAATGGATGGTGCAGGTTTACTTCGTTCATCTATTGAAATGGATGCTGCAAGTTCAAGCCAGATAGTGAACATGGAGGTGACTGCTACAGAGAGGACACAACCCAGCCTGGTCTGTAAGCTTTGCAATTCTCATGGTGCTTGTATGATTATCCTTCCTTGCCAGCACCTTTGTGCTTGTAAGGCATGTGGAACCCATCTTGCTGCATGTCCTATCTGCAGTTCTCCGAAAGAAGGCGTTATTGAGGCTTGCTTTGGTTGACAAGATTTTGATAACAAAAAGGAAGTGGCAAGCTAGAATAAATCAAATAGATATCCTGTAACCTATATTACACCTTTGTGCTTGTTGTTCATGCCATTCTTGTGGTCTGTGTGGACCTTGGAGTCTAATGTTTTAAATTGATGTTATTTTCCCTTGGTGTTTACAGCATACCTTTATATTATTTTAATTTTGTCTCATCAATTATATTTAATATATTTTTCATCAAGTCACTTTTCTACATTCCACAACTTTTGGACCTGACCAAGGAATGTGTTTTGTAATTCAATTGACTTATGGTGAATTGGTTAACTAGTTTTAACATGCAGGTATTTGATTTCTTTTCTTTGGGTACAACTATGTAGCCCAAAATAATACTTAATATTATTAATTGAAACATAAAGAAACAAAATAAGGTCTTTGTTGGCATCAGGATCCCCTCTCGTATATCAAAAAACCCAATCATGTTCTACTTGATTCGTGAATAAAAACTTGGTATGCCCGAAGTTGTGCCCAGCTACATTTTGGAGATCTTGACGTATCAAGTGGTCATGTCCTATTCGTATTTCTCGTTTAGATCATATCCCTTCCACTCCTGGTGTAGATTGTATCCATTTCATATATGCCATATAGTATTGGGCAAGCATATGTAGGAATCTTGCAGATAACCAATGGCAAGTGTACCCTTTCCTATGACACCGACAGTAGTCTCCCAAACTCTACTAGATGAGTGTAAAACAGTTTGACTAGTCAACCAATCAGGTAGTTTGATATAAATCCCATGGTCAGATTTTCTAGTTGTCGGCTTGGACCTCAACTAGTCACAACAAGACTCAGGCTGGTTCTATTAAAAAAAAACAAGAGTCAGACTGACATTTCACCTTGACCTGTATTTTTAGAAACTACTCAAAATCTGAATGCAGTTTCAGCTCAATCTTGCATCCAACGGTTTTTGCTCTATTCGAACCGATTCACCTTCACAAGTAGTGACCATGAACATGACTAAAAAACTGAAAAATGTCCTAAGTGAATGTGTCAGAAAATACTTCACCGTGGGACAAGCAGAACTATAAGAGGACATGCAGGGTACGCTCTCTAGTTGATACATAGGCTAGGTTTCCTCTCTGACTTCTCAAGGATAGTCTCGATCAGTTGGCAGTCTATAGAGGCGAAGCCAGAATTTGGAGACAGTTTTGTAGTAGTAGTAGTAGTAGTTGTTGTTGTTGGGGAGAGAGGAGGAGGTGAGGGCAGGTCAAAAATTAGAGACTGGAAAATACCTAAACTACATTTGTAGGAATCACCGAACAAGATTAGGACCAATAAATTACAAATTAAGGTTTTAGAGTACTCTTTTTTTTTTGTGGGGAAGGATTTATAGTATTGGGAGAGCTCACCGACATTTTGGGGGATGGCAGCCTAGATGCCTGGATGGCATTGTGTCATCGCAATCAAGTCCAAGCACAAAGAATGAGAACCCACATATCACAATTCACCTCGGCCGCTCTACGACTAGTGTCTTCAGAGTGGTGGCCTTAGCATCACCCAGTTGGCCAGTTAGCCTTTGTCACGTGGCATGGTTAGTCTTAAGACTTCTTAGTAGAGTAGTAAGTTATGCTTGGACCCTGAGTAGGTAGGAAGTCTCTGAGACTCCGACCGCAATTCACCTCGGTTGCGTGGCTCTTATATTTGGCTGACTTACGAGCTTTGCATGCCTTTAATTCTAGGCTGCTAGTAGAGTAGTAGTAGGGAATAAGTACATGAAACAGAGGGACATCTCTCTCGTTATAGGCTGCTGGTAGAGATTCATTTCTGAAAATACATGTCAAGATAATTTGCAAAATTTACAGTAGGAATTGCTAGGATGACAGATTTATTTCCACCACCACTATGTTCTTTAAAACAGTATAAGTTGATAGCAGTTCATTCCTATATTAAACTGCTCATTACTCTGCTACTAGGAGAGAGATGCGACTAACATACTGAGCATGTTGAGCATACCGAACTTGGAAATTTACAGTGCACTAACTCCTGTCGATGACATGTGTGGGTCACATATCAGCACTTCCTAAACATTTGGAGAACATCATATGCAACAAACAAGGAAAAAAATCATTTTCACTCATTTTTGGTTAACTCCAAATTTATCCCTCTCTCTCCATTAAATATTCCGTGTACTATCATGTAAAAATATTTGAAATAAGTTGTTATACAAACTTTGGCTAAAAGAATTAGATTGAAATTTTCAAGACAATGAGAAAGTAACTTAATAATAATATTTTATCACATAAGGCTTTCAATGATTTTGAACACATCAGAATCCAACTACCTTTTTTTTACTTTAAAAAATAATATTACTATGAGGATTTGGATTTGGGCTTAAAATTTATGAGTGTTTCTAGCCACAGAGGGTTTTTCTACGTCCATCATATTTTTAAAATAAAATAAATTTTATAAAACCACAGATTTAAGCACCCATAATAGGAATCCCTGGTATTTAGGCAAAATGTTTTACAAAATCTCATATTTATACGAAATACTTATATTTCACTATAATAAATAATATTTTCAAGCATATACTCACATTAGAGACTTTAAATATACACTCCTATAATGTCTGCTCTATTTCCTTGCTAACATGCAAACCCCAACAGTAACGTTATGTGAAAAAATTACAGTGACCCAAATATAATGTAATAGGTAACCAATGTTTATGAGGAAAGTGGCCAATATGGGTATCTACTTAGAAAATATAACATATTATTCTTATACATATTATATATAAATATAATAGCGATTTAGGCACAAATGTGGGGTTTTATGAAGCATTTTGTCCCAAAACAGGACATGTTGTAAAACTTATGGTTTTGTGTTATAATGTCTCAGAAACTATGTTTTGTGAAATTTAATCTTTTACATACTATCATATCATTTGTTTCAATTTTTTTTTATAAACTATGACTCTATGCTATTGCAAATAAAATTAGTTTAGTACTGAAAATAAAGTTTTACAATTAAAAAAAGTTGACGTTTTGCACATAGGTCTGTTCAATTTTTCCTCTAACTTTTAGTGAAAAACATTTGAAACCCCCAATTACATTATAATATTATGGAAGTTTTTTTAATCAAATCATGCGTATGAACATAATGTGCTTCTAAGCTGTCCTACTAGTTAACTCTTTTGAAGTTAAAAATATTTAACCGTACCACCTGTCCTGTCTCCTTGTCATAGATGTAGGTAAAACCACTTAAAAGGAGTAGCATATGGAGAATGGTGACTCCATCCATCAAGATTTTAAGGGATTTACTAGACTTTATATAATTTTTAGTTTTCTAAAATTGCACATTACTAAGCTAAAACTGTAGTGCAATGTATAACTTTGATTTATTTTAACTACATTTTTTGTGTTATATATGGTTTTGTTTTGTTTTCTCAAATTTGAATTTTTTTCATGCAGTTTTATACATTTTTATGGGTTATAAGTTTATTCACGTAATTTTCTAAATTTTTTATATTAGAGTAATTTATCATTTAGCTATCAGAGAGTGCTAAACAAAAAGAAGTAATAGGGGAGTGGTGAGAAATGTACTCAGAGGAAACTCTTAGTATGACATTACATAAGAACTATCTCAACCGATTTTTCATAATTTAAGGAAGTGGAACACTGATTTTTTTTATTTGTATTAGTTACCTAGACCAACCAAATAATTTAAGAGACTGTAGACTTCCTCTTTTTTTTTTCCTTTTTATCTAACGGAAGACTCTACTCCTGAACTCTGAGAAGCGTCAAATGTTTCAATTGAAAAAAAAGGTTCTTGGGTACACCTTTTTCCTAAAGTATAATTTAATCGCCTCGATGGACCTAGTATTGGGTTAGTATAATCTAGGCTTCGAAGAAAAGGTTGGGGGTATAATCCAAAATGGTCTCCCCCTATTCCATCGCCCTTTCGGTCTCACAAGCTTCGTCTTCTCTGCTCCATCCCCCATTCTCTCTCTCTCTCCGCTCGCTCCATTTCTTTCTCTCTCTCCTCTCGCAATAAAGGCTCCGGAGCTTTCTCCCTCTTCACGGGCGGCTAGCAAGTCGGCGCGGTTGTTGGCGGACTGGGAGTAGGAGAAGAGCTCGAGGCCGTCGAAAGAATCGAGGTCGGCGGAGTACCGGCGGCACATGCCGGAGCAGTCCGAGCTGGGGCGGCAGCTCCCGCTGAGAGGCCCCCTCAAGGCCCTGGAGGCCGACATCCACCACGCCAACACCATGTGAGCGTCGTCCCTTTTCTCCTCCTTTATCTCCCCGTGTGTGTTGTTTCCGCGCGATTTCTGCTGGTTCGTCAGGGTAGAGCGGCGCTCGTGATGGAATTGGAGGAACTGTGGTAAAGAAGTCCCCCAATTTGGAAACGGAAGTAATCTGTTCTTCGTCAGGGTAGATTCGAGTACGGCGTTTCGGGGGGCGGATTGCGGTTTGGCGCGATTCCTGCGGGAATCTCGTTGGGCGGAGGGTAATTCGGGAAGTTCACCAGCAGTCGTGGGATTGTACCGAAATTTGTGTTTGGGGGTTACTGTTGATTTGGAATTGGCTCTCGCTAGGTTCTTGGCTCTGCATATCCTGCAGTTGCAGTGAGCGCTGTCAAATGTGGTGCATTGTAGTGGATTAGAGCAATAATAGTATGCTCAGGAATCATTGTAGTACTGAAGAACCCTGTTACGGCAAAGGGATCTCTGTTTCCTGGCTAAAAAGGCGAGCTTTTCGGGTGCGTCCCAAGGATAGTAGGTCAATCTGCAGTCCTGAAATTGTACAAGTCATGTCAAGGGTACTACTGATCCATGATTGGTCTTTTACTATTATCATAAGGGCTGCCTCTTGTCTTGTGCCTGGTTAGTGGTATTAAGAGTTTTTTTGAGGTAGTGGTTGAGTGTAATAGATCGAAACCGAGCTCAGCTGTTCATAAATCGCTGTAATTATGTGTGAATGTATTCTTTTTTCTTCCACTTAGTGTGACTTCAACTGTTGGCTTGGTGTCGATATGTTGGTCCTTGTTAATTTGCGCTTGTTTTCAATTTTTTCAGGGCTAACGCTATTCAGAGGAACTATGGTGGAGCATATGTGCAGATGAGGTTGTCGTGCAGCTCCTTGGCGCCATTCTTTCTTTACCTCGTCCAGTGGCTGGACTGTGGCTGCTGTTATACTCTCCCCAGTTATCTAGGCCTTTTTCATATTCTCATTTGCAAGGTACAAATGGAATATGGCTGTATAATTTTTCATACATGAAAAGTACATATGTTTTTCTTTTTGACTTGCAGTGGTATAAAAGTTTTGGTTTCATCTATCAAATGTCTAATGTTTTTCTTGTATAGGTTTATGCAGATGGAGATAGCTCAGTATCAACATACGAGAGGCGTGCAAGCCTTAGAGAGTTCTATGGTAATCTGTAAAATTCATGAACTGTGTAATTCGTAGCAGTCTAATTTGGAAGCGTGAATCATAGCCTTACACAATCTCTGTATTCCAGCGATCATCTACCCTATCCTGCAACAGCTTGAGGGTAGTTTCATTGAGAGGGACCTGAAATGGAAGGGGCGATGTAAAGACATAATGAGTAGGAAGCGGCTGGAAGACTGGAGGAAGCTATGTAACAAGGATGTGGAAAGGGAAGATGAATGCGGGATTTGCTTGGAGACATGCACCAAGATGGTTCTGCCTAATTGCCGTCATGCAATGTGCATAAAATGCTATAGGGACTGGTAAACAGTATTTTTCAAGACTTATTTGCAGTTATTACCAGTAGCAACCTGTTATGTTTTTTAAGAGCAATTTGCAGTCTAAGGAAGTCAAGCCTTCCAAAGGGGGCTTTTGTATCCTGAGACCTATTGTTGGCCTCTGTTGATTGCTTTGTTGTCATCAGGTTGGTTTAATATAAATTTTTCTTGTTGCAGGTATAGAAGATCGGAATCATGCCCTTTCTGCCGAGGAAGCCTTAAACGAATTCGCTCAAGAGACCTTTGGGTGCTCACAAATTACAATGATGTGGTTGATCCTGTAACTCTAGAAAGAGAAAATGTGAGGCATTTCTATAGTTATATTGATAGTCTGCCTCTCATACTTCCAGATAATATTTTCTTTTTCTACTATGATTATCTACTCTAATCTGGAATCACCACAAGCTGTGTGTGAAATTATGAAAACAGTCAAATCAATTGTAGATTTTCTTTGTTAGAGCTGAGAAGAACGGTCTTTCCACCTCTGACATGCATTTTACTTCTAGTGTAGCTGCATAACACTTCTACAGCAATTGTAAATAAAATCTGCCGGTGAAGTTCATTATATTGCTTATGGTCTCTTATTTATGATGAACACGTCCGTGGTATCTGCATGTACGTATCGATGCATGAGGTTGCTCGATAAAACCGTGCTGGCCCGGCCAACTTGAAGGCCTTAGGGCCTGCTTGGGAACACAGATTTTTTCTCTCTTGAAACAACAGCATTGGGTTTGAGACTGAGAGATCATCTGTGATGGGGCATGGTGTCAGGAATGGCAACAACGCCGTGCGTTGCTGGCAGTGAGAAAGATGACGTGAAATGATGATGATGTGATGACAGCCGGTGCAATTTCAGGCTGAGGGTGACCACGATGCAAAGCAAGGTCGGCACGAACAACGGTGAAGCAGATCAATTCAGACATATCGGAGGTGGCGCTGATCGAAGCCATTGATTGAGTCAGTGCTTGTCAATGCTGGACCTACAGTAGGGCGAAAGACTTTGGCTGTGGCAGCGGTAGATGGAGGGATTGAGGGTTTGGGGCAGAGTTGGCGCAGATCAAGAGTACAGGGCAGAGCACAATGGCCGCCATGGCAAAGTTGAGCTTGAGCTCAAGGGTTGATGGCGAAAGTTTGGCTTGAGCGTGAGAGCTAGATAGTAGCTATAGGCTTAGTATGCTAAAATGCTTAGAGGGGAACAGGACGGTAAAGGGGACAGCTTGAACTTGAGACCAGCCTAGCGTTTGTCAAATATGTGGATTTTTAGGATAGAGAATTTCTTATATAAAAGAATGAAGATAGTGTGTTATAGTTGAATTAATCACCCTTTTAGGTGCATGGTGTAAAATATTTGGGTTAAGCACGAAAGCTTGGAGGTGGAACAAGCGGGCTGTTATAGGCTCAATGTGCGCTAAAGAGCTTGGGGCAGAGCAGGATGGTACATCTGGATTGGGCCACAGACTGGGTTTTCATGTAGCCCTTAAACACAAACACACAAAAAAATGTTACTTCTATTGGATTTCAAGCTAAATCCCTAAGAAATGATTAACATGGGGACTCTTTTTTTTACAAAATTGACACACCATTCAATTGGCCATTCAACCGGTAAATGGGATCCACTCTAAATAGCAAAATGGACGGTCTAACTAGTCGGATTTTTTTCCACCGAACAATGCGACTAAAACACATGACCAACCACCTTGGTGATACTTGTAATATACTGATGGTAATTGATGCTACCTCCACGAAACCAACGATACATTGCATATAATACCTACATAGAAACTGACAATTACCTTAACAAAATCTAAGTGATAGCTCTACGCTACATGATGAAACATGACACACCCATAATAACGTCACAAACACTGACAATACACCTACATAAAAAGCTTTGATGATATTCCACATTACATCCATAGAACACCAATAATAAACATAATTTATGATATATCCATAAAATGCCAATGCTACCTACGAAATGCCAATAATACCTGTAATATCTCCACGAGACATATGGTGATATATATCTCTAAAAAATATTGAAGATCCCATATGAAAGACAGTTAGACACTGTTAATGTCAAAATTTGGAAAGTCTAGGGAAATGTTAGAAAAAGAATCGGTTGAAGTAAAAGAAGAGTTTGGTTGCTACAGGGAGAAAGCTGATTGGATAAAGCCAAATTCGGTCCAAGAATAGAAGATTATCTAGATAAAACCGAGTTTGAGGAGGAGCCATAACACTCACAGCAGAATATTTTATCTATGTAAATTGTATCTTATATAGGAAGGTTTGGTTAGTTTAGTTAACTTCTCTAGAGATATTTTCCTTTATATTTTTAGGTGATAACGCCCGATGGTTGTTGTAACCGTGTCGGACTCTGTAATACTAGGGTATAAATATAGACCTCTAGAAACCTATATGACGAATGAACATATCCTTCGATCAATACAATTTCGGCGTATCATCACCCTAGTTTATCTAGGTTTTTACCGGTGGGGTCTGGCTCTCGACACGGGGTTGCATTGGTTATGGTCAATCTCCAGGGAAGGGGTAAGTCTTGTCACTATCCCGATATGTCTTGATCTGTCTAAGACTGCATCGATTAGGTTCGACCTCTTAGGTCGATCGGATGTATCGCATTACGTTCGTGCAAGGTCTATTGGCCTATCAAGCTCTCTCCGTCGTCGTCGGTCTCGTTCTGCATTGGTTAGGTTTGACCTACAAGGTTACTGACGGTAGATTGAGCTTTAGACCTATAGGTCTCTGTACAGTGTTTCATTAGAGTGTTAGCCGATGAGTTATCTATACATTGAGCAACACACCCAGCATATTAGCTCCTCGATCGATACACACCAGTCTTCAGAGACTCCCCTCGAGCACCACGCCAAGCGCATCAGACTTCCAGCCGATGCGCGCCTATCTTCAGAGATACGTCTTCTCGTCGGCTCAGCTAGCCGATGGGTTCGCTTCGCCCTTGCCATATCTAGAGCAGCATCGACTTCGCAGCCGATGTGTCTTTTATACAATTCATTGTCACTTCACATATGCCTTTATCGGCTTTCCAGCCGATGAACTACCGCTACAGCTTTCATCGACTACCAGGAGAGATCATGCGTGCTTTGCTTTTAATACCCTTCAGTGCCTCCATCGGCTCTGCGGTTGATGGATTAGGATCTTGCTTTCACCACACCCGGAGCCATCATATACTTTTATCAACATCTGTCTACGTCTTCATCGGCTCCTCAACCGATGGAAGAGCATCCCGATCCCTATCGGCGACCAACCAATAGCAGGAGCCATCTAGACATGCCCGATGACCAGCTCGATCTTATCAGTGGCCAGCAGATAGCGAGAGCTCATATCGGCCCATCGTCCGACTGACCCGTTTGCCTCACCTCCTTATCAATTGCAGGGTTAAATTGGCTAGCACACCCGCACATGTACCATCGCGTCGGAGCCGAGCGGACCTAACAGGCCCCGGCGCGCGTACCTTGAGCCACAGAGAGAAACCGACCGGCCTGCACTGGAGCTAAGCAGAACTCTCAGACTTCGGCGTGTTCGTACCGCGCGCGTGAGATCCGGCATGAACATATACCCCATGGTATCATTGAGTCCTAAAATATCACGAAGATATCATGATATGTAAAGTATTAGGTTTATAACATGATACCCTAGAGATATCACTAGTATCATGATATCATCTAGATAATATGTTAGTCTCGTGACATACCAAGTGTGTCATTGATATATCATGGGTGCCATGATACCTGGATATACCATCAAGGTGTGAACCAAGACACATTGAGGCATCACAATCATACTACTGAAGTTTAATTATGTGAGAGGATTTGGTACAATGGACTGGAATTTTGAGAAGGGAGATGAGCCTACTCAAGCAAAAGGACCGTCCTAACATAAAAGCCTAACTATGCATGCAAACTAGACCATGTGGAGCCACCTTGATTGGCCCAAAATCAGGAAGACTGAGTGAGCCACATTCGCTAGAATAGAGGGACACTCATGGGGTCACGGCTGAGAGATGGGGTGAAAATTGAGCTAGCTCCAAGTTTTATTGAGCTTTCTTTGAAACTATCATTTATTATAATATATTACAGTTTTCTCTATCAATATTGGAGACTATTTTTATTGTTAATGATCTAGCATGTTGAGCCAAGCCAAGGTGAAACCAACTTTAGTTTAAAATCAAATGATTTTAATTAATTTCAAAAGAAAAAGGTAGATCTCAATCCTTAGGGAAAAAGTCTTCAGAGGTTCTGTTCCCCTAGTGGTTTTGTTCATGAAGTCTCAATAGTGAACATGCAACTCACTGCCCTCTCCTCCATGGATCAGCGCTACAGGTGGGCATTTGGTCTGACTGACTAGTTTAGTTTCGGTCCTTGGCCATCCAGCAAATTTCAATCATCTCAAAATCAAGACTGAATTTGATTGCAACAAATCAAGACCAAGAAATTTGGTTTTGGTCTCGGTCAAGACCAAAATCAGGCAAACATCAAAGATATCAAGAATCACAGGTCAAATAAATCACAGGAATCATCAAAAAATAAAAAACAGATAAATCAGCTAGATCTTTGCCGCCGGCATCTTGATCCATTGCCAACCATTGCCGCTTGCTACCATGTAGCAGCCACCTGTATCATCCTCCTCTGCCGCCTTGCTTGACCCTCCACCGCCGTCCTCTCGTCTATGATGCAAGCTGCCGAAGATCGCGACTAAGAAGGCCACCTGTGTGCGACCTTCTTAAGCACTAAGAGCAAGTCAGCAGCATGGATGAGCGTGGCTGCACCGATATTAGGTGCGCGGAGGAAGAAGAGGTTAGGAACTTGGGTGGTGCTGGTCCATGGCCTGGGAGGATGTGTAAGTTTACATGAGCATCGCCGTGACTGAGAATAGCAAGAGGCAGTGTGATGTGGTGGAGGTGGCGTGCAGGATGGGGACTAGGGTTCGATAGAATGGAATGGGAGTTAGGGTTTTTTATTGGACCTTATGGGCTGGATTGGTTTATTAGGCTTAATTCCTAATTTGGTTTTTTTCGGTCACTTCGGTTAACCAAGGGAGATGGGTGAATTGACCGAAATAAATTCAGTTAGTTCAAACCACTTATCAAACTAGCGACCGAACTTTTTGGTGGTTCTTCAGTATTAGTCTCGGTCACTTCGGTTTGGTTCTTCGGTTTCGGTTTATTATGCCCACCCCTAACTAGCACCTCCTAGTTTGTTCCAACACTAGCATTATTTTCAGCTCACTGCTGCCCCATACTCCCTGGATTTGTTGAGGCAGAGGGCTTGCTAACCTTTCTTCTAGTATCACCACTATGGTAGTGTCCATGCTATTATAAAGGAATATTCTTACTAAAGGATTATACGTAATTCCTATACATAGCACATCTAGTTTGGTGGGACATCTATGGAAAGATACGGTCTATACTAACATACTAAATAGGATAGGACCACCTAACATAGCAAGACATTAGAGACCTGTTTAGACAGAACCAAAGCATATCAAGTTTAGTCCATGATGAAAGCTCTTAGAAGTAGGGGTGAATAGGTATTTTCTGAAATTATAAAAACTTATAGTGGAATTAGAACTAATCGGATAGTCTGGTACCGCTGCGGATAGTTTGGTAGCTATCATACTATTCAGTCAGGCAATGATAGAGAAAAAAGATAAGTGACTTGGATTATTCAACTTTTATTGAACAATCCAGCCAACATAGTAAAAAAGTCATGCAAAATATAAGATGAAACTAGAAAGATTACTCAAGTACAATTTCTACAATTGCAAGTTAGGATATAAATAGATAACAAGCTAGGAAAAAACACTACAAGCTTAAGGTAGAAAGTGGTAATTGCAAGATAAATAGAGTAGAGGGGACACCAATTTGTAAATCAAATTTTGGAACCAACCATTCCTACCCTCCATTGAAGAAGCTCATATCGGAGCCGAGTCTCTTTCAACTGCTTTTCTCTCTAAACAACCACCGTCTATAAAGCCTAGTTCTTCATGCTATCATCGAGACAAGTATATGCTTCAAGCGACTACCAAGGCCCAAGCATGGATGTCATGCAACACTTCTCGATTAGTTAAGCTTGCTCTACTAAGCAACCACTAAGGTGAAGCCTGGCTTCCACTCAATTTATCTCTTCCCTTCTGGAGGGGAGGTTTAACCTTTACAAGGGTATGTGGACAAACCATACTCTTTGGTTACTTTGAAATTACAATTATTCTCTTCCACACACTCTCAACTCAACTCACTAATATCACACAAGTTTTAGATAATAGAGAGAGAGTTGAGAGAGTGTTTAGCCTTATAAACAACAACATAAGAACACTCAAAGCTAAACTCTATCACAAAAGATTTTTAAATTGCTCTTTAAGACTCTTGGACACTTTCTTAGCATCTTAGGGTGAAAGAGGGTTCAAAATTCCCTAAACAACTCTGTAGTACTACCTGTTTATAGCCCCAACTCCTCTAACTAGCTCTTTATAGCCGTTGCAAAAGTCTACTAGAAATATACTAGATCGAATAGTCTGACACCGCACTAGATTTTCTAACCCTATATAACTTTTGCAATGGTCACTAACAACTAGCCATTGGGCTATAAAGAGCAGGATAGTCTGGTACCACAGTTGGACTGTCTAATTGTGCTTGCACCGGATTGTCTGATCAACTCTTCTCCAATGTCGAGCCGCGCAATTGTTCGGCTCATATCTAGAGTGTTTTGAATAGTCCAGTACTGCGCTAGATTGTCCGACAAGGTTTGTCCGATACCTTTCGAACAAATCCATCCACTTGATCTTCTCGCATCCATCTTTTTCTAGATTGTCAGACGCCTCTTGAACTATCCGGTCTCTACTTGACCTAGACTGTCTGGTACCACACAGAACAATCCTACTTGTTGCAATTTCAGTGCAATTTGATCTTTATGTTTCAAACTTTACCCAAATTGCTTCCACTTCAACTTTATTGATTTAAGGGTTGTCTTTGCCCACCTTACAACTTTAAAGGACCTAATGTCTTCTCATCACTTATCAAACACGTTAGTCACTTAATCTTTCATCATCAATTATACAAAATCCACTTAGATAGTCAGATGCACTTTCACATGAATCTTACAAGGATATCATGGTGGTTATGGTACACAAGGAGAGGCCATGAGGCTACGAGGGTCTAGAAGATTTTAGATCAACCAAGCCTTTGAGAAGTTCAAGCCGATTAGAAGCTTGTCGACCAACCCTCATTGCTAGAGGATTCACCGACATTAGCTTTAGTCATAGCCAACCATACCGATTATATTGGTTTCAATGTAATTTTGGGTTGTAAGAATATCCTAGTATGACTCATGTCAACCATACAAAGCAACACTGAATCTCAAACATGCTCTGCACATGTTTGTATGTGCTACACCAATCTCATCCCAAACATTGTGTTGTTGAATCTTGTTTAGGATTTTGACATATCTTCATGGCCCATTTTGTGATTTGTTTTGTTTTGTGTTGGTTCTTTGTATTTCTTTCTCAACTAAAACTGTGTTTGTGTAGCGAAAGGACATATTAACTGCTTCTTCTCTTCTTACTTGTCTCCTGCCCATTTTGAAAAGTTTCAACCCAACAAAACAAACAGGGAAAAAAAAACATAGTGGACAGGAAGAAAAAGAGATTAGGAAGAAGGTAGAGAAGTTATGAAAGGAGCCACTACTCCACAAGCTAAGAATTGATATGTGAACATGAAAAAAAAGAGAAGAATCCTTGCTTAGAAAGGTTCTTTCAGAAAAAATGGTTGATAGTTAAGCAAATGAATGTGTACATTGAAAAACAAATCAAATTGTTATGCACAAACAAACCAAATTAGTCAATTCCATGACCACGCACTGAATTTCATAGCTAATATTTTAACACTTGCATGCTAGCAAAACTAACTAGTTTTGTTAATAGCTAACAAAACTAACTGTTAGTCGCAAACAAAATAAAGTATTATTAGCAGCAAAGAACATGTATGGAGCAAACAGATTCCCTACCTCACCATATGTCAAATTTCTAATAAGTTTGCCATTATCGCCCATATACATCTTCTTAGCTTGGATGCACATGCTGATTCACCTTAGATCAAAATTATCATATGGTAATTTCCATGTCGACACGTCATCCTACGATATCCGCAAAAAAAGAAAACATTTAGATAAGTATCAACAAACTATAGGGTCTTGACTAGTAAAAAGCCTGTCCCTCTCCCCTGTGCTTAAAGATTGCCTTCAGAAATGGTTGGGTGGAAAAAAACATGAAATAACATGGATATGAAAGAATTAATTTGACAGAAGTATGAATAAAGGTAACAAATGGATACCATCTTCAATACAAGAACATCATCAATGTCTAAAACGATGGACAAAACATTACTTATTTCACCTTCTAATTGAATTGGGTAATGCTTCGGTGATGCATGTTCAAGTATTACTCACACTACCTGTGTAACCAAAAAAAATCTAAAAAGGCAAAAGGAGACTATTGGAATTATAAAATATTAATTAAACTAACAAACAATCATGAGTTGCTGCTCCTGAATCACAGCAAGCCTTTTTTTGCTCAGATGCATGGAAAGATTGGACCTAATTTACTTCAAAAAAAGAATGTCTGCACGTACTAGGAAGGAAAGGCTGTGCTATCCTATACCCCAAAATCTCATTTTACCTATCTGAACCTAATTTTCTGTAATATTCTTCAAGCCTGCACAAATCTTACAAAGCTAAGAAACTCCAATGTTAAAAAAGGGTTTCACACTCTTATCCTATACCAAAATAACTAATATTGTATTATTCAGATAAAATTTACATATAGATAAACAACATCTCTTCTGAACGTGTTAGTCATCGTCTGCCTATTCCTGCCCACAACACATGACTCATAAATGGTAAATAGGGCTGTAATAATGAGCATTGAGCAGTGAAACAGCAGCAAGTTGCAAAATCTAACTACTACTCCTTCCTCCCTCAAATATAAATAATTCTTGATTATTTTATAGAAATTAAGGATAAAGAAAAAAAACTATAGTGTCTCTCATATAGAGAATAAAGGGTGGTTGAGAGTAAAATCGAGAGAAATTTGAATAGTAGTAGTATAGGATATCTTATCTTATATTATTATTGGATAAAATTCAATTCTTAGAATCTCATACTTTTAAGTACTGAAGGTGTACTTAGCTAACAACACTCTCAATTTTAGAAATCCCTCTGGCATACTCTTAAAAATCAAAGAGTTATTAGCTGACAAAACTAAGGGTGAGTTTAAGAGGGTGGGAAAGATGAAGAAATGTAAATGAGTTGGGTCATTAGTGTATAATTAATTAATGGTTAATTATTTTAAATTTAAAAACAAATTAATATGATTTTTAAAGTAAATTTTGTATAGAAAATTTTTATAAAAAACATGTTCGGGAAATGCTCTAGAAAAATCGATAACTTTTTCTCTGCTGCCTAATATGCCAACTTCACCAAGTACCTGGACTACTACGGAATGAATGGGAACAGCAAATCATTTAATCGAATTTAATTATGAGATTCTGAGATATACAAAAAAAACACATCACTATTAAAAGTAACAACAAACAGAACAGAAAATTCAGAGAATCTGAAATTCAGAATTCAGAACAACTGGGCACTTGATTGTACAAAAATTCAGCAAATTCAGAATTTCATAAGCAACAATGCGCAGAGAACGGGAAGGAACGAACAAAATGTTTTGTAGTTGACATATGCTGACAGCAACATTTTGACGAACATAGCAACACAGAATCTAGCTGCAACAATATTTCATTAATCCCCACCTGCTGTAATATATGCAGTGATTCTGCAGTGTTGTACATCCCATGAAAAAATATGAACGAGGGATGGGAAATCAAAATTGGTATGAGCCGTATACCAGCGTATGTTTGCAGATGTTACAAGCTCAGGTTTGCAAGGATACGCAAGAAGTACCGTAAGGCCCTAAACATCCCAAGTGATCGATGATCATGCTCCACGCAGGAAAATAAAAATGGTATTCCCTTGTTGTAGCCAAAATGATTACAACCAAACAAATATATTCATTCCAGGATATCATCCCCACACGTGTAAGAATTTTTTTTTCGCAAGAAACAAAAGAGGTGTAGTGGACCAAGAGCTAGCTAGTGTTTTGCAGTTCTATTAGCAAAGTTGACAACTCATTGCTGCTTCTCACTTCAGAAATCAATAGCCCAGGTGCATTCAAAATGAAATTCCTGTAAGACAAAACAAACATACATCTTTCCATCGTCCGCCATCCGTGCGGTGCTTTTGTGTAGGGTTACAAACCAAAATTGTTACATGGTTATAGGCCTACATTGGAAGAAGTAGAGCGATATTATTGCCTAAACAGGAGATCGAATCAAAATACTGTCGTTAGAACCATACGCTTTACTAACTGAGGACATGACAAATTCATATCATGTAATGGAGGGCATGTTCCCCTAGCACACCATCCTCCCCCTTCTATCTCTCTACCTCCCTAACTCCATTCTCCTTACAACAAATCAGAGATAAATATGCAATCCATCTATCCTTCTACCACAAAATCCCTAATACCATCCCCACCAGAGGAAAAAAACAAAAATCCATAAATATCTATCTAGCTCTTCTGTAAAATACCAAATGTTTTGTGGGAATTGCGACTTTGTGTTGGGTGGTATGGTTAAGTAGAAATGATGTTGTCTTTATTGGCTCCAAAATTAACTCATTTATTCAAGTAATCTTCAAAGGAACACGCTGGGTGTGGCAATGATCTTTGTTGCTTAAAGAAGAACATGACCACAAGATGGAGTGTTGCAAGTTGTTCGAAGCAAGGGTTATGGCATTCTATATAAGGTTGGGGTGGAATTTCAGAAAGAGATTGGAAGCTTAGCCGTACCTTTCTCTTTTGTCGAATGTTGTTGTTGTTATACTTTGTTAAATCCTTATTGTAAAGAGTGTGGGTGACTTTTGGCTGTGTATATCCATATTGGATATAGAGGCCGGTTTAATCCATTTTCTAAAAAAATAAATCTATCCAGCTCTTACAAAGTCGCCAACAAGCAAAACAGGAGCACATCCAGTTAAATCAGGTCGGAAAAAAAATGTGATTCACCAGCGTGGGAGTTGATGTGGCCACCATGGCGACAGCCACGCGCAGCATACTTCATGGGCGCTTGCCATTTCTGCCTCGCCAACTGCCATGGAAGCCTCCGTAGCCAACTCGCCAAACACTACACACAAGAATTGTCACGCTTAGCAATTTCCTTATTTTTTATCACCCTTCGCTATAAGAGTCACAATTTTTTTTCCAAACCAGAAAACATGATACTGCCAAAGTATTCCGCTGCTGGCCTGTTTTAGCTGCTCCCTTAGCTAGCACACTAGCAACAGTGTAAACAACTCCAATTTGGCTAGGTTAGTCACACTGCAGGCTTCCATATAAAAATAAAAAGAAATTCCTAGTGTATCAAAAATATATTGAGAAAATAGCCGAAATGGTATCAACAACAATTTTATTAGCCAGTATTATTACAACTGAAATTGGAAAACAAAGCACAAAATGGTATCTGAGAAACAATTGCTAAATACAACAATCCTTTTTCAACATCTACATCAAAAGGTACAGTAATTAAGACAAATCCTCAACATGTTCAAGATAGATCTTCAGCTCGGTAATATCTCTCAGTCTCCAATTCGAAACAAGCACCTTCGCAAAGGTCTTTTTGTCCAGTTGAACCATCTCACATTCAAATCAGTCTCACCATCTCACATTGAAAAGGATTGGCAAGAGACAAATCATGGATAAGCTTGATATGCGCCAAATCATAAAAACATTGCTTGGATGTAAACAAGAACTGAGCATCTCTTGAAGCCCTTTTCTCCAGCTGCAGCAGCCTTTGCTGTTGTGCAATAAAATACAAATTGTCATTGTTAAATCCACCCATAAATGTCATCGTCTCTAGCATACTCGCGTTCCATATGAAGAATGTGGCGGAGTTAACTTGCAACCTCGTGCCACGATAATAATCTAGCACTGTTGTCTTCAGACGTATGTCAAGGCTTCTGACAGTGCTCCGATGTTTACGGCGCCAGGTATTAGTTTCCCCATAATCCATTGGCTGAAAAAGAGGAGGGAGTGTGATACAAATACATCAGATTAAATGTTTTTGTATTAGCTAAGTTAAGAAAAGAATTACTAACACTGTACTACAAAAGAAAAGTATTTTCACCGTGTCGTACAGTTTCTTCAAGCATTGAAAGCATCTCATTAAGTCGATAACCCTGTCCAAGCTTAGATTATCCATCATGAGAGATAAAATCTTGACACTCGACACTGGTGCTGTGAAGTGAATAAACACGAATCCCTTTAATAAGCATAGAACACGACATTAGGACATTTGTAGATAATATATATACGTCGACCATATGAAGAATATACCGCATATCTACATATATAGAAATTAATGGCAAATGCAAGTTGGAATTAATTCCTAGATTGCAGGGAGTAAGGACAAGGGGAATTCACAGCTACTTACCTTAGAAGTCACCGTGCCGAAATCGAGTTCGGAATAGTTGGCATCAAGATCGTCTAGGACGACCAAGGTCACTAGTTTGGGTGCTGCTATCAAAAATACACGAATGCTCAACTCTACTGAACGTTCAACCTGGAGCAACCTTTCTAGACATGGAGCATCCTCGATGATTACATCTTCTAAGTGGTGACTCACCTATCCCATGCAGCGACCCCTGCAACATGGAGAATGGAACCTGATGCTTCTAATGGTAGGGAAGTTGATCCTGAGGCATCAGAATCCGTAGCAACGTTTGAGAAGTAAGCCCTCCAGAGCAGGGCAAATGGCCATGATGCTATGCAGAGAATTTTCAGAGATGTTCACCTGTTGGAGCGCAAGCAGCCTGAGCTGGGGGATCCTAAGCGTGAGGACAGTGCAATCAGGGAGGCGGCATTGGCTAATGACGGCGACGCGGAGAGTGGACGAGAAGCGGAAGGTGGAGGGCGGCGGCGGAAGGATTGGTCCCCGTAGGGGGCTTCCGGGACGGAGAACTCGAGCTCCTCGAGTTTGTTGAGCGCCGGCGATCCGAGCCACCATTGATCGACTATGGCGGGGCGGTCGTGGAGCTGCAGCTCGGGGACGCAGAAGCGGCGTCCGGGCCCTTCGTGAGAGAGGAGGATGCGGGAGACGACGCCAGCGAGATCACTGATGTCGAGGTTGAGTGGCGCGGTGCGCCAGACGGGGCGCCACCCTTTGGCTAGGATTTGGGTCCTCCCGCCGTCCCTGGTGGGGAGGAGCGAGATGATTTCGCCAAGGAGGGCGTCGGGGAGGCGGCTGATGAAGTCGGCGCCTTCTTCCCCTCCTCCGTCTCCGAGCGGTGGTTCTTGGCTTCGGGGCCTTCTGTTCCCCCAGGCCGGCGTCGGCGGCAGCTCATGTGGTGGCGCTGCTTCCTCCGGCTCGTCGCTCTCAGCCGCGCCACTCCCCTTCTTCCTGGTGCGCGGCGGCGGATCCGCCGCCTCCATTTCTCAAGGGCAGTGTGAGTCGGGAGCGGTGTCTGTCGGTGGCGCACACACCCCGATGGGATAGATATAGCTAAGTCGAGAGAAACCCTACACCTGGTCGGCTGTTCCTACGGAAGTCCAACACGCAGACAGCGGATCGAGCGGGCCAGCACTTGTCTGTCGGATGTCCTGGCCCATATAATTAGCCGCTGGTTTTGCATTTTTTTTCAACTAATTTCTCTTTTTTAGATGTTCGAACCAATTTTTTAGTCTCCTAAGCCACTTCCGGTTGAAGTGAGCCAGTTGATGCCTAACGCCTATGTATATTGTAAGATTAGTACTCTCAGCATCAAATAAATTTGACTACAGGGTACGTAGTGTCCGGAAAGAGCGGAGCCGGCGGGTTTTCCCATGCAGCCAACTCCTCAACGGTAACGGTGTCAACGCGCATTAAAGACAAGAACAACAGTCTTGCCAGTTGTAATCTATACAAGGATATATAATCGTATAAACAATTCATACAATAGATTTTAAGCTATATAGTTGGTTTATATAATTGATATCCTGTTTTAGTTGTTTAGTTGACTATATAGATCAAGCTATCTATAATCATCATGAACTGATAGTAACACTCTATCACTGTGGATTCATCTGGTTTTGAAGACACTTTTCTATGGTAGTGTATGTTCCTCCGCAAGGTTGACTAGATCCATACTTATTAGAACTATACCGGACCAGTAGTAGCACTGGTAAAAACTAAAACAAGGGACCATACTGCAAGGTTGTGAAATCTCGATTTTGTCATATGATACTAAGGGGTTTGATTCTACAATTCTAATACATATAGATACAATATATGATCCTATTATTAGGACCCTACTTAGAGACCTCCGATTCCTATTTAGGATCGTGATTTTAACAATCTTGCCAGTTCAGGTAAAAGACGAAAAACCAGGTAAACCAGTCAGTGCATCTATATTGGTATTATATATTAGTGGGGATAAAATCGAGAACCAAACCCAAAAACCAAAATATCTTTTATTTGTCAATACATCGGCAAGACCCATCTTTGTTCAACGATTTTGGTTGCCCTGTACTACCCCAAATAACCAAGGTGATCAAAGAAGCCCAACTGACTTCCTATGTTCCATGTTATTCAGCCCAGTAGCCGATCACACACATACAGCTAGACAACCCACAAGCTAACAAACTTACCTTATCCCTTCATCTACCTTCATAAAAGGAAAGCAAAATTTGATCAAGGATACCGTAACTTCGTGTCCTAGCCTTTGGAGGATATGGCAAAAGATAATTTTTGTGAAAAGACAGTATCAAGATATTGCTATTTACTATTGAACATCATGTATATTAAAATATTCATCTCCAGTTGAATAGGAGAGAAAATAGTGTGAAACCCACAAGCTAACAAACTAACCTTATCGCTTCTTCCACCCTTCATAAAAAAGAAAGTAAAAATTTGATGGAGGATATAGTGACTTTGTGTTTTAGCCCCTGGAGGACAATGCAAAAGTTATTTATTGGGGAAAGATACTATCAAAATATAGCTATTTACTATTGAACATCATATATATTAAAATATCTATTTTCAGTTAAATAGAAGAGAAAACATTGTGAAAGGTCATAATCACCCTTGAGCCCACTCGTCAGATTCTTCCTCATGGAGCCAATGGTGCATCGAGTGCACAACGATGTAGTCCCTGTGGTGGAGCGGGCTGAGGATCGTGGCGGTGTGAACGATGTGCCCAATCTTCGCTTCGATGAGCCAGAAATCGAAGGGTAGCCGACCAATGCGATGAGCTCGGCGATGCGGTGGCCTCAAGGATATCGAGCGACGTGGTGGGCGAGTGAACCGGACGAGAGCAGCTTGCTGGACCAGGAAGCGAGGACGTGGTAGAGGCCTGATCACTGCAGCCCTTGTACTAACTGTGTCAGTGGGACCATGTTCCCGCTAGGGTATGTCGTTGAGAGAGGTATGCTGCATAATTAAACTCGATGCATCAAGGCCATGCATGTGTCATCCCAATTGCCATCATCTGACGAGTGGCCCAGGGTGGCCCAGGGGCATTTCTATTTTGTGACACTCTTTCTCCCTCCTATTTAACCGAAAATAGATATTTTAATGGACACATTATACAGTAGCAAATAGACACAACTTAAAAAATTCTTTACCTAAAAATCGACTTTTGTCGTATATAGAAGCTAAAACCTACAGCCGATTTAGCCAAAAAGAAAACGTATCTCTTCAGTCTTCACGTATGACTGAATGAGGGCGGAATCGCTGCTCTGTGCTACCATGTACCGTTGCACCTGCATACGCTGCGAGAGCCGTGAGGATATAGGTCTCGATGTGATGAAGCAACCGCCGTCGTCCAGGTACCGTCTGCCTCTGCATCATCCAGCTACATGCATCAGCGCCACTGCCCAGTTGTGCGCCGTACTGACGCCTGCATCCGCGTCGCCGCTTGCGCCAGCCTGCATCCTCTTCGCCACGCCGTCGCATGCCGCCAGCGCCACGGCAGGAATGCTGCGGTGCCACCTATCTCATTCTGTCATGGCTTAGTAGCTCGATCCATCCATCATCTTCGGTCTGATCAGTGGAGACCGAAGACCAGACTGACAGTTCGGTTAACAGAACCATAGGTCTATAATTTTTTGTCGACCACTTCAGTTTCTCTTTTGCGAAGACCAAAAATTTAAAAGACGGAACTAACCGGACCAGTCTCTCAGTCTATAACGAATGCTCACTCCTATTATAGATTTAGCCCTAAAACAATTTGACTAGTTTCACTTTGTACCATCTAGGGGAGCTTCTAGGGGAATTATAATTCTTTGGACAGCCAACCTTTTTAAATGCACTATTCATGAAAGCATTGGCAATGCAAATACCACTCTTTTTACTTCAACGTGCACTAGTAATTATTGTTTTTTTAATACTGGTCTATGACCCTTGTCAAGTGGTGGAAAGAGATCTTTTTGTTTGATGATACTGCAAAATGGTTACTTTTGGGGGATTTTAATTTGGTACCAATATGAATGATACTAGTGAATATGCATAGTAGTGGGGAATTTAGAAATACTTCTAAGCAGATTTGATGAAAATATTTTAGAAATCATGTATGCGTAATACTAAAAGAATAATATTCCGAGCTCTATAGCAGATAACATACAATTATAACTGTGCATGATACATAGATGGTTATGATCAAGCATAAGAGATACCTAAGGGCTTTTATTTTCTAGGTAACGTGACCCAATTTATGATGAGCATAGCAATAACTACCCTAAGTGTGTTTGTAAATATACATGATATATTGATGGTTGTGATCAAAGCATGAGTGGGATCCAAAAGCTATTATTTTGTAGATGATATAGCTCATGTTGAGATTTTGATTCCGGCCATATAGGATACTAGATGCTGCCCCGCACATTGCTACAGTATGAATAAAATTGACACAAGCAAATTTGATGCGAGAAAACTAAGCGACATTTGATACTAGAATTTTATTAGGAAAACTTTACATACATGAACTAACAGAAGGAGCAGGCGATGGTAATATGTTCATGTTATCCATGATTATTGGTCTATTTTGTGGTCAAAATAGAATAAGTGATATAGAACATTTTATTTGAACAGAACGTTAACAGTAACATAGTGTTGGCAAGAAATATCTTCTTGATGTGATTTATTTTGGAAGATGAAACAAGCTTTGATTCAAGTACATATTCATTATGAAAAAATTGTGTCCATCTATCAATCTCAAACATATATTCCTTGGAAAGAATATGGAAGAGATCGGGTACATTAATTATACTTTCAGTGACATCCTAAAGGAAAATTTTCATGCAAACATAGTGTCCAAATGAGAAGGGATGAGAGATGTGATGCACTGTAGAAAATAGGGGAAAAATGTTGTAATTATGGAGAAGATGTCTAAGAAAATAAAAGGAACACACAAAATGATGAAATATGAACAGGCTAACCGATTCTTCACTGGCGGTCCTTGGCTGATTCCATCATCAATAGGTTCAACATTGATCAGTGAGTATCTAAATTGTAGGCAAATAAAACATATGGGCAATCCTATATAGGAGTACGTTTCCTCTTTAAGCATATCCATGTGGAATTGAAAAAGAAGATAAATAAAATGGTAACGGTGGTTTAGAATTTATGGCGCATTATGTGGCACCTCTTTCTCATTAACTAATAAGTAGGTCAACTAGAGTAGAATGCTTATACCTATATACTAGTACCAGTCTTAGAAATTCAGCTGGTAGTAACAGAAGATCATTACTAAACCTTATTTTATATATTGATAAAGTCTAATACATAGGTTATAGCTACGAATAGACCTCGAGCTTGCAATACTACATCAATTAAAAGACGATAGTAAAACCAGAGCTAGACCTAAACCCACAAGTATAGCTTGTGTTCTGCATCAAAACTCTAAAAGTCTTTATACGCTACTTGCTCTTGAAGGAACTCTTCCAATGTTGGATCTTTATTGTATTGCTTTTTTAGTAGTAGATAATAATAGCAATGGTGAGTACACGAGGTAGAGGTACTCAATAAGTCATAGGATTTAATGTGACATGCAAGGGTTATCAAGAGATGTTTGATTCTGTTTTGTAGTGAAGTGTGTTTTTAAAATTATCTTCGTAAATTCTAAGTGTGCTCTTTAAGTTATCGAAAAGAGACTTACACCCCAATCTATTCTGTGACTTGCTTGACAACAACTTATCACATTTACTGGGAAGAGACTCATGTCTAAACCTATTCCATAAGTTGCTTCGCAATGACTTGTCTCAATTCCGATTCGGAGTTTATAGTCCTATACAGTACCTTCATTTTCGTGCTTTAAATTTCTTTTCCTTTTTCAATCACAACTCAACTTCATCCTATCTAACTCTATTTCTAGTGCCAAGCGACACTCTAGGTTACACAATACTATTTCAAACCACTCAAGTCTTTCACCGACCACATAGGCTTATTCTGGTAACGATTCCCATACCATAACAAAATTTTCCACAAAACATTTCCAAATACAAAACTATGCTAGAGGAATCACTTCTCATCCACCCATAAATGTGGGCACGACAGTTCAAACAGAATATAACCTTTTGCAAAGGGTGCATGCTTTACCCACACGATGTGAGCTTACTCCAAAAACACTCAGTACATATTGTTCAGATACACATGGTAAGGGGAGGTTCGTGACAAGGCTTATCCAAAGCATTCCCAGGATAGTCGGTTGTCAACTGAATGGGTCCTAATTCAAGTACCAGGCAAGTCCTAGATTTCTCGTACTTAGGGTCTCGTAGGAGCATCAAGATGTCACCTCGGCGACTCCACGTCCATTGACTTCCACTCATATCCAAGGTCCACTAATTAGTTGGCTAAGGGCATCCTATTCTACCCATGTAGTCACACTTTAATATGATTAGTGAAACTGAAGGGATTGGTCCTTATATGCCATGCAAAAGTTAGGCTACTCAAGCAGTGACTATCCATGACCAAGTTTTATAAAGTTATTTTATTTTATAAAGCTCTCAAACATGAGTGTCTCTTTTTCAAACCATTTTTAAAACATATTCTATCCCATCGACAAGTTTTAAGTGATAGGTGTATCATCGATACTTGCACTTTGTTGAGCATGAGCAAATGGACAACAAAAGGGTGACAAAGGTATAGGGTCATCGATAAACAAAAAGGGTATGTATGACAAGTGGGATCGAGGCCTATCTCATCTTCTAACGATTCACGACCAATATCGTGTACCTAAGCATGCATGGTTCACAAATAAAAGAAATATATATAAAATATGGGATCCTTGATCAAGGGGTGACATGACTTGGTCTTGGTCTTGGTTTTCTTCAATGAAATCCTTGACTGGCAGCTCGTCGGCGTCGGCTACTATGTGGTAAAAAGCAACAATATGCAAAAAGAATTAAAATCAGGATCAAATGTACATAACTAATAGTAAGTTTTATAAAAATTTTGATAGTGGAACATGTTCAAACGGAGCATCAGTTAAAAATATATGAATTTTAGAAGATTAAATCATTTTTTGGATAAAGAAAAGGTTTAAATATTTTCTAGAAAAAAAAAGATTTGAATAAGAGATAGACAGGTGGGGCCAAGGCGTGGAAAGTAAAGTAGACGTTTTATTTTTCTGGTATGTAAGTTAACAGGCTCAAGTGAGTGTTGTTAGATTAAGAAAATGAGGCCAAGGCCTTTCGTCTTTACAAGTGTGAACTGTGGTTGATATGTGCCCTTGTGCATTATTGTAATGATGAGTGATTGTCAACGTGCTAACACTTTAGGTTGAGTGTGTTTCTACAACATGCCTTGTAGCTTGTGGTGTGCAGGTGTGGAGCTCGGAGGTGGTGGTCGATGGCAAGGTGAAGGTCAAGTAGAGACGGGCCGTGCTGATGGACTGGAACTGGTGAAGGATGGACGTGAGGCTTGGATTGAGGAACCAGAGCACCGGAGGACTAGCCACGATGGTTGACACCTGGGGACATCGACAAGCGTAAGTGTATATGGGTGATAAATACAGTGTCAATCAAGTCAAGAAGGAAGGCGAAGGTGTCGAGCATGGTGGAGGTCAGACACACATCAACTTCAAAGGTGTTTAGTGGATTGAGCCTCAAAACCATGGAGTGACGGTTTTGCGGGTTTGGCATCAAAACCCAAGTTTCGAAGAGGAACGGGGCGGCATGTGGCGAAATCACAAAGGTTGCTCCAAGATGAAGCAAATCTGTGCAGGAAGCATGGCCATCTAATCACCTAAAAAAGATTTGGACCACTATGCCCTCCGGACACTGTTTCAGCCTATTATATTGAAGAGGCAAAATCAGAATTTTGCATGAAGCTCTAGTATATATAGGGTGAGGGTGTCGTGTCAGTGTGTTCTGGAACGTCCAAGCGCGTGTGAGCATTTTTCATTTCTTATTTTCTATTTTCTTTTTCTCTCTCGCTTATCTTGAGTTCGTCGCGTCTCTGTTTAGGGTTTTTGCTCAATCTTTCCACGATGCAGTAATCCACTGAATCTGTATGAAAGAACTAAAGATTGTGTATGGGAATGGAGGCCCTAACCTCCTAGTGTCCTGTAGGATTCAATTTGTGAGCTATTTGTTCAAATCCCATCGGTGTTCTTCGCGTTCTTGGTTTTTCCCCTTCCGACGTTTTGGGTTGAATCTTGAGTTTTGGGGTTTTTTTTGGTTTAGATCAGTTTATTTGAGATGAACTAGGATGTGAGTTAAATCCTTGCACCAAACAAAATCATTTAACTTCTTACGAGTTCATAGATCGGTTTATTTGAGCTGTTTGTTCAAATCCCGTCAGTGTTCTTCGCGTTCTTGTTTTTACCCTTTCGACGTTTTGGGTTGAATCTTTAGTTTTGTGGGTTTTGGTTTAGATATGTTTATTTGGGATGAACTAGAATGTGAGTTGAATTCTTGCATCAAAGGAAATTGTCTAGCATCTCACGAATTCATAGATTAGGGCGAATCAGACTTTTGGGAAGAAATACCGGTGGTTTTTCACTCATCTTTGTTCTCTCTTTGACTGAATTTAGTTTTGGGTGATAATTTCTTTGAGATAGCTCATCTATTAGTTAGAAAACATATAGATCTGCTTATGATAGCTTTTTAGGTTTGATTTTGGGACATCCTCCAAATGTATCGCGTGAAAGTTAAGGCTCCCATTCACAAGATTGCCCAAAACCCGGCTAGGCTGAGGTGGGCACGCCACATCAACATGGTGGACCTGTGGTAGTCTGATGTGGCTGCCATGTGGTGGCCATGTGGTCGTTGATCGAGGAGAGGATACTAGAGGGAAAATTGATGGCTGCTAGAGCTTGATAGCATTCGGCTGAACGACAGTGATTCCTGATGAGCCGTGGTTACTGGAGCATCAAGTGGAGGACAGGGAGGAATGTGGATAGCTTGGATTTGGTCTAGGGGGATTGGGGGGTGGTTGACAGTGAGCGGCGATAGACTCCGGCGGGAGTGCATCATTTGGTCACCGGCGGTGACCAAATGTGCGGCGAAGGTGGCTGGGTTTGGGTTTATTTGGAGGCGGTGTCAAGATAGGAAGAGAGAAAGAGAGAAAACTGGAGGCACTACCTAGGAGAATGAGGCATGGGGCAACAATAATGGCACTCGATGGAGAGAGTGAAGAAGGAAGGGAAGGTAGTGGTGATGGGGAAGCTCAGCTAGAGTCCGGATGGTGTGAGGTGAGAAGGAGGGCTCCATGGCCTTTTATAGCCATGGGGTTACACAAGGCGATAATGGAGACACTTTGTGCAGCATAGTGCAGTTCGTGGGTGCGGGTGGCCATGCGGTGGGGTGTGAGGCGACAGAGCATGGCGCAGCTCCATGATGGTGCTAGCTAGAGTGATGAGGAAGAGAGAACACTGGCAACACGATGGCCAAGTGTTAACACCAGAATTTGATTCAGCCTGTAAGCAGGATCGATCGATGGAGATACTGGTCAGCTCAGGAGACAGAGCCGATCGAAACTGTAGAGAAGCCGATCAAATTAGTAGAAGATTGGATTGGTTTGAAGACAGGGAATAATCCGGTCAGGGTCAGGTCTGAGAAGCCCGAGGAAAGGGTGGAAAAGATCGGCTTGAGTAAAAGATGGTCCGATTGCTATAGTAGAGAAGCCGATCGGGTTGTAGCGAAGGCAGACTCGGTTCCAAATTGAAAGATTATTCAGATGAAACCGGGTTTGCTAAAGAGCCGTGGACTCTACGGCAGGATGTTTGTCTTTGTAAATTGTAACCTTATTTAATTAGGAAGGTTTAGCTGGTTAGTTAACTTCTTTAGAAATATTTTCCTCTGTTTTTGTTAAGAAAAAATGTCCGATAGTCATGAACGTGTCGGACTCTGTCTGTAAACCTGGGGTATAAATGTAGACCCCTTGGGAACATGTAAGATACCTCTCGAACATATACAATATCGGCGCATCGCCACTCTAGTTCATCTAGGTGTTTATCGGTAGGTTTTGGCTCACGACGTGGGGCTGCATTGGTTAAGTCCGATCTCCAGCGAAGGGGTAAGTCTCGCCACTATCTTGGTATACTTTTTACTGTCTAAGGCTGCATCGTTTAGGTTCAAACTCTTAGTCAGATCAGGTGTACCGTATCACGTCCGTACAGGATCTATCAGCCTATCAAACTCCTTCCACCATCGTCAGTCTCAAGCTGCATCGGTTAGGTCCGACCTACGAGTCTGCCGACGGAGGATTGAGCTTTAGGTCTATACGTCTCTCTACAGCGTCTCATCGGAGTGAGTAGCCGATGAGTTATCCTAAATGTAGGTCCCTATCGTCGTACGGCCAATGAGTTTAGGCGTTAGGTCTGTAGGTAGCCGATGGCATCCCTCCTTCCTCGTCGTCATGTTCGGTCCGAGCCCCCGCCGTCTCGGTGTCGTTAGCCTCCAGCCTCATACTGTCTCGGTTATGTCCGATCTATCGAGGATGGCCCTAACGGCGCGTTATTGCTATCACTCGCCCGCATGGCCTCACGGGAGGATTGGCTCCCGCTTCGTGTATCGGATGCAGATAGCGTCATCGGCTCTTTGGTTGATAGACCTTTTAGCGCATTACACGTGTCTATCTCCCATACCTCCATCGACTTTTCAGCCGATGTGTTAGCATTCTCATTTCTACTGGCCATCAGCTGATAGGGAGAGTCGGACAGGCCTTCCGGCTGACCGACGAACACGTCTTATCCTCTTTTCCTTATTAATTATAGGGTCAAATTGACTGGCACGCTCGTGAACCTTGAGGCTTAAGGACCTGCACTGGAGCTAAGCGTGACCAAGCCGCCGTCCTTCCCCGGTCATGGGATTTTCGGCGGTGAGCACCAAGACAAGATAGGACGGAACGAATGGAGTGCGCGTACTTGTTGAGGCCCAGACCGAATGTAGTGGCATCACGCTAGGGTTTGCCTGCGAGGAGTGCGATGTGTTGATTCCTAGGGCGACAGTGGTGCATTGTTCGCATGCTCGGTGCGTGCAAGGGTGGCATGTTTGTGGGCATTTACCGATGCAGCGGGGAGTCCTGGTGGCGTACCACGGAGGACGACGCTGCACATGTGGGATGGCATTAGAGGTAAGGGACGGTCGCAACACAACATGTTAGGCGGCTGTCTGCTACACGGGCGATGAGACGGGCGATGAGGGGTCCTGACTTGTCAGCCAACGTGCTACGATGCGGGCACGCACTATGGAAGCGAGTGGGCGGTAGCACGTGAGCGAGGAAATGAGATATGGGCCATGTGGAGCTAGGCTGTGAGGAGGGGAAGCAGGCCGTGCAGGCTGAAATAACAAGAAGGTTGCATGGGCAAAGAAAGGGAGAAAGGTGAGGAGAGCGGCCTAGTTGGTCTTTGAATTCAAATTTATATAAATATTTTGGAACATAAAATTTGAAAGTTTGGATTTGAATTCAAATTTGATATTTGAACTTAAGGAATTTTGAAAATCTTTGGAAGGGATTCTAAGGTAAGTTTAGTGAGAATTTGAGATCCATACGTTGGCACCCTCTTTGAGAAATTCAAAAAGATAGAAATTTTGCAAATAGGTTTTTATTCACATAGACTCAAAAACATGGGTGCTACAATCCTACCCCCTTAACAGAATGTCGACCATGAGGTTTCGTAACTAAGCAAACATCTCCAGGTACTTAGTGTGGACAAGGTCTTCTCGTTCCTAGGTTGATTTTTCTTCTGAGTGATTAGTCCAATGCACCTGGTATAACCTTATTGTTTTCCTTCTAGTTTGTTGTTCCATTTCTTCAAAGATACAAAGCAGTCATTTTTTGTATGTCAGGTTCTTATTTAACTCTACCTTGTCAAGGGTGACTTATTCCTTTGGAACACAAAGACATTTTTTTAACTAGGAGACAGGGAATATGTCATGTACATTGGCAAGTTCAGCGAGCAACTCCAATTGGTACATGACCTCTGCTCGATGAGCAATGATGGGGTAGGGTCCGATATATTGAGGGGATAGCTTTCTAGCCTTGTCAAATCTCATTATACCATGTTGGGGTGATACCCTTAGGTATACGTTCTCCTACTTGTAACTCCAAGTCTATTCACCAATTATTGACATAACCCTTTTCTTGGGACTAGGTAGCATTTAGGCATTCATGCATTACTTTTAGTTGCTCTTTCGCGTGTCTTAGAAGATCTACCTCGAATACTTGATTCTCTCCTACATCCATCCAATAGAGTGGGGTCTGACACTTTCATCCATTCAAAGTTTCATTCAATGCCATCTATATACTTGCCTGATAACTATTATTATAGGAGAACCCTGCATAAGGAAGGTAGAGATCCCATGTCCCTTCAAAATCTAGGGCACAGGCTCGTAGCATGTCTTCTAATACCTAGTTCACCATTTTCGTTTGTCTATCTATCAAATGGTGGTAAGTTGTACTAAAATTGAGATTGGCGCCTAAGGTTTCATGAAGCTTTTCCCAAAATCTAGAGGTAAACTAGGTTCCTCTATCTAACACAATTTTCTTAGGAACTCCATGTCGGTAGACTATTTTGGTCATGTATAGTTTTGTCAACCTTTTTTTAGAATAGGTAGTTTTAATAGGTATAAAGTGAGCATCTTGATAAGTTAATCCATAATTACCCATATTGAGTCATGTCCGTTAGGAGTCCTTGGTAGATCAGTTATAAAATCCACACCAATTTCTTCCCATTTCCATTCAGGAATATTTAAGGGTTGTAGTAACCCAAAGGGTTTCTAATATTCTATATTTACTCTTTGGCAGAAGTCACATTGTGCAACATATTTTGTGACATCCCTTTTCATCCTAGGCCACCAATAGTGTTCCTTAAGTTCCTAGTACATCTTCATACTTTTGAGATGTATGGAGTAGGCAAACTCATGGGCTTCCTTTAGACTAAGGTTCCTTAATTCCTTCTTACTAGGTACACAAATATGTCTTCCATGCCATAGGGTCCCTTGTTCATCTACCAAGAAGCCAAAGGCATTATTCTTAGGAATATTCTCCTTTATCTTCTCAATTTTCCCATCATCCTTTTGAGCTTCTTGTATTAAGGTTTCTAACATGGGCGTAACCACTAGGGCTGCTAAGGTTCTTTCTAGCATCATTGTGACTCTAAGTTTTCTGAGCTGATTGCATAGGTTGGGTTGCGTGGGCCATACTAGGGCCGCGGTGCAGTGGGCTTTTCAACTTAGGGCATCGACGACCACGTTTGGTTTTCTAGGGTAGTAGTGTATCCCTATGTCTTAATCCTTTATCAGTTATAGCCATCTTCTTTGCCTTATGTTGAGCTCTGTCTATGTGAATATAAATTCCAAGCTCTTGTGATCGGTGTATACTTCACACCGATTTCTGATCAAGTAGTGACACCACATCCTTAGAGCGTGCACTATTTGCTGCCGGTTCCATGTCATGAGTTGGATAATTCATTTCGTGTGGTCTCAATTGCTTGGAGGCATATGCCACTACTTTCCCTTCTTGCATAAGTAGGCACCCCAATCACTGTCAAGAAGCATCATAATATATCACAAAGTCTTTCCTTATATGTGGTAACATTAGGACCGAAGTGGTAGTCAATCTCTTCTTCAACTCCTAGAAGCTTCTTTCACATGCTTTCATCTAGTGGAACTTGGTTTCCTTTTTCAAAAGTTTTGTCAAGGGTGTCGCAATCTTAGAGAATGCTTTGATGAATCTCCGTTAGTATGTAGCCAAACCTATGAAACTTTGGATTTCTATTACTAAGGTTAGGGTTTTCCAAGCAAGTACGACCTCAATTTTACTTGGCTCTACTTCCACTCCTTGAGCCGTGATAACATGGCCAAGAAAAGCAATTCAATCTAGCCAAAACTCGCACTTCGAGAGTTTGGCATACAACTAGTGTTTCCTTAACTTTCCTAAAACCATCCTCAACTATTTCGCATGTTCTTGCTCATTCTTTGAATAGATGAGAATATTCTTGATGAATCCTACCATAAACTTGTCATGGTATTCCATGAAGATCTTTTTCATTAGGTGCATAAGGAAAGCTGGGTCATTAGTTAGGCCAAAAGATATGACCATATACTCGTATAGTCTGTATTAGGTCGAAAAGTTGGTCTTTGGTATATCCTAGGGCCTAAGCTTCAATTGATGGTATCTAGTTCTTAAGTATATTTTAGAGAACACGGTTGCTCCTTTAAGCTGGTCAAACAAATCATAGATTCGAGGTAACAGATATTTGTTCTTTATGGTCACTTCATTTAGTGCTCAATTATCCACACAGATTAGCTGTGTTCCATCCTTTTTCTTAACCAAGACCACTGGGGCTCCTTAAGGGGATGTGTTAGGTCTCACATAACCCTTGGCTTCTAATTTCTCTATTTGTCTGTTTACTTCTGCTAATTCATTAACGGCCATTCTATAAGGCCTTTTCAAGATAGGAGCAGCCTCAGGCATTAGTTCGATAGAGAACTCTACCTCTCTATCTGGAGGCATTTTAGGTAATTCATCTAGGAACACATTGGGATATTTGTTTACGACTGGTACTTTCTCAAAAGGAACGGCTTGGGGGCTAAACAAGGTCAATCAGGATTTAAGGTGTTCCAAAGGGGTAAACTTAACTTCTTTTCCATTAGGTCCTTGAAAGGTTACTATCCTATCGACATAGTCTATCTGGCCTTTATCCTTAGCTAACCAGTCCATTCCTAGGATCATGTCCAAATCTTGTGATTCTAGGATAATGGTACTGGCAGGGAAACTAACTCCCTCAATTTCTAAGTTTACTCTTAGGCGCGATAGATCTATCCTCGTCTCCTTGCCTGGGGAGTGGATGATCATCAATACCCTTAAGCCCTGGGTTTCCCAACCATTCTTGGTCACAAAAGCTCGAGAGATAAATGAATAGAAAGCTCCAGAATCAAATAGAACGATAGTGGGTATGGAGTTGATAAGGAACGTACTCATTACGATGTCTAGGGCCTCCTGAGCTGTCTCTACCTAGATGTGATTCACTTTACCACGTTCAAAGGTTGGAGTGGCACGAAAGGCTTGTTCACTTGTCTAGGAAGGGGTTCTTCCTAGTGTAGGAGCTAGTGCCCTAGCAGTACTAACATTAGAGCGGGCTAGTGCTTTCGTGCCCTTGTTTTAAGGACAATCCCTTGGAAAGTATCCTACATTCTGACAAGTGAAACATTTCACTGTAGCAGCATGGGTAGGATTATGCTGCTGGGTAGAGAAGGTAAGGGCATTGCTTCCACTAGTGTTTCCATTATAATTCCTTGGTGGGATCACGTAAGGCACGGGTGGTCGAGGAGTGTAGCCCATAGGTCAATTATATTGAGGGGGTAGCTAGGAGATATTGAATTTGCGGGTTGAACCTTGGCATGGCTCACCTCAAGGGTTAAATGTGGAATGGGCAATCTTCCTCGTCGTGTAATCTTCTGCCTCTTTTCTTGCATCTTCTACTAGTAAGGCTTTGTCAATTATCTGTTAGAAGGTGGGAAATTTATGGCTTATAAGTTGAATTCTTATTCCCACATTCATTCCTTTAAGGAACCTCATAATCTTTTTCTTATCTGTGTTCACCTCATTTGTGGCATATCGTACCAATGTATTAAAGCAACTCAACTACTCGTTAATGCTTGAGTGTTCTTGCTTGGGCTACTAGAATTCGACTCTTTTTATGTCGATGATGCTTTTTGGCACACATGTTGTGCAAAGGGCATTTGCGAACTCCATCCAAGTAATGTTGGAGGCATCCTCTTGAGCTGCACAGTAGTTATCCCATTAATATACTGTAGGTCCCCTTAAGTGATGTGCTGCAAACAACCTCTTGTCTATGGTAGTACACTACACCAAGTTCAACTTTCATTCTACATCCTTGATCCAATCGTTAGCGTCCATAGGCTTGGTGATATGTGAGAACTCAAGAGGATGGGACCACAGGAATTTGGTTAATTTAGCCCTTCCATTTGGGGGGAGCGGGTTGGACCTATTGCAGTGGGTTTTGCTACTTGACAACCAAACTTTATGTTATTCCTTGTAGTATCTGAGTTTGAATGGTAAGGTTGTGCTAGGGGTCTAGGTTTAATTGGGGAGGTTGGGGTAGTTCTGGTTGAATCGGGTTTTGCCTAGGTTGTTGGTTTCGGGTCGTGCCTTGAGTAGCGGTTGCATTATTTTTAGATCTTTGTTCTTGGACCTAGGGACTAGACTCCTATTCATTACCATAGCGAGTAGGGGCATGTCATTAGCGTTAGGCATGGCATGCCATCTTGCAAAGAAAACTATAAGAAAGAGTAAGGTGAGGAGAGAATGAAAGGCGCAGACACACAAAATAGTTTCTGCAAAAGCTAGAAGATCCAATAACAACACGCATAGAGGTGGTCAAGTCACATGACTTGATGCACATCTTACAAGATATGGACTACGAATACATAACCCACTCATGCACTACTCACCTTAAGTCCTAAAGAGTTGGCATTGGTACAAAAGGTGTGATGACTTATGCCTATTTACAAACTAACAACTACTACAACACATGCATACCTAACAACTAGGGCTCCTAGCAACTACTGCTTCGTTGTTGCTTCTACGCCTAGTCATCGTAGAACTCACGCTCTAAGGGCTCCTCCTCATCGAAAGGGATAAGAATAGGAGAAGTTAGAGGGACGACAGTGGGAAAAACTAAAATAGGAGCAACTACAAGTGGGGTAGATATAGGAACAACTGTAGGAGGTGTGGGTGTGGGTGCAGTGGTTGGATGAGCAGGAGTAAATTGGGCAAGGTACTCATGGGCTGTGAGGCAACGTCGGCATTGAGGTGGAGAGGAATGTAGAGTAGGGGAGGAACTCTATGAACTATGAGAGCCTAGGTGAGTGGAGGACACTATTTAAGGAGTCATGGTAGAGCGGCCTTCGCAAGACTTGTACTCTCTCTCTCTCAAGGTGGCTATAAGGCCTCAAAAGTCTACTATACTACCGGTCTAGAGCGTTGTCATGTCCACGAAGTGGGACAGAGCGGGGGAGGAGGCACAGCAGGTGCAAGGGTAGGTACTAGTGGTGGAACCACTAGCGCGGTGAGGGAACAGATGAAAGGTAGAGCAGTGAAGATGAGAGTAGTAGCGGTCACAAAGGCGTCTGATGGCCATGTATGACACATCCTAATATGCTATCTCCATGGTGGGTTTCACCACTAAAAAGCAGTGATGGTGGAGTCCACGCTAGAGTGGGTGGAGGCAAAAGGTAAGGCGACAACTAGGAGGAGTAGTAGGGATACCGAAGCCTACGAACTCTGGAATGGTGAACCCCAAAAGTTGAGCTAGGTCTCCTTGTCCTTTGCCAAGGGATGTGTGCATGTTGCTAGTAGCCGTCTACAAATTTGAAAAAAAAGAAGAGGAATTAGTAAATCGGTTTTAAAGATTCTAACAAGGAAGGTGAGTAATAAGAACTTAAGTTTTCACAAGTAGCTTTTACAACATATATTCCTTAACGGTCTCCTAAAATGTGGGGTTTTGTCTGCAGGGGCTAAACATAAGCTCTGATACCACCACTGTGGCGCACAAATCCCATTAACCAATAAGTAGGTCAACCAGAGTGGGACGCTTATACTTGCATACTGGTACTAGTTTTAGGAATTTAGCTGGTACCAATAGAACATGGGTGGATCATCACTGAACCTTATTTTATATATTGATAAAGTCTAATACATAGGTTGTAACTATGAATAGACCTCGGCCTTGCAGCACTACACCAAGTAAAAGATGACAGTAAAAGCAAACGTAGACCTAAACACACATTCACGACATGGGTCATAGATTGAAACCCTAAAAGTTTTCATAGGCCACTTGCTCTGGAAGGAACTCCACCAAGGTTGGATCTTCATCGTACTGCTTTTCTGGGTAGGGGATAACAATAGCAAGGATGAGTACATAAGGTACTTAGCAAGTCATGGGATTCAATGCGGCATGCAAGGGTTATCAAGAGGGGTTTTGTTTTGTTTCGCAATCAAATGTGTTTTTAAATTTATCTTCGCAAATTCTAAGTGTGCTCTTTAAGTTATTAGAAAGAGGCTTACACTTCCATCCATTTCATGAGTTGCTTGACAACAACTCACCACATTTATCGGGAAGAGACTCACGTCTCAACCCATTCCATAAGTCGCTTTGTAACAACTTGTCTAAATTCTAATAAGGAGAGTATGGTCCTAGACGGTACCTCCATTTATGTGCTTTCAATTTCTTTTCCTTTCTCAATCACAACTCAACATCATCTTATCCAACTCCATTTCTAGTGCCAAGTGAGACTCTAGGTCACACTTTTCCGTTTTAGACCACTTAGATCTTTCACTGGCCACGTAGACTGGTTTTGGTAATGATTCCCATTCTACAACAAATTTTTCTACAAAACTTTTCCAAATACAAGACTACACTAGAGGGATCATTTCTCATCCACCTATGACCCTAGGTACGGTTGTTTGAACAAATTATAACCTTTGTAAAGGGTATATACTTTACCCACATGACGCGAGCTTACGCCAAGCACTTAGTACATATTGTTTAGATATGCATGGTGAAGGGAGTTTCACAACAAGACCTTTCCAAAGCATTCCTATCATAGTTAGTTGTTAACTCAAACGTGCCCCAAACAAAGTACTAGGCAAGTCCCAGACTTCCCATACTTAGGGTACTGCAGACGCATCCTAGATTTCAGCTTGGTAACTCCATGTTTATTGACTTTCGCACACGTCCAAGATCCACTAATTACTTTTACTAGGGATGTCCCATTCCACCCAGATGATCGCACTTTGATATGATCAGTGAAACTACTCAAGTGATCGGTCCTTATGTGCTATGCGGAAGTTATTCCACATAGGCAGTGACTACCCATGATTAAGTTTTATAAAGCCATTTTATTTCACAAAGCTTCGAACCATGAGTGTTGGTATTTCAAACTATATTTAAAACCAATTTTATCCCATCCACAAGTTTTATGTGATAGGTGTATCATCAATACTTGCACTTTGCTGAGCACGACTAAATGGACAACAAAAGAGTGACAAGGGTATAGGGTCATCAACAAACAAGAATGGTATGTGCAGCAACTGGGTTCAAGGCTTATCCGATTGACTAGCAATTCGTGGCCGGTATCATGTTTCACACACAAAATATTTTTTTAAAAATATACATAACTAACAGTACCATGGATCTCATTTTTTAAAACAATTTTAGAGAGTGGAATAGGCTCAGATGGAGATTTGTTTAAAAAGATATGAGTTTTAGTAATTAAATTATTTTCTAAATTATAGAAAAGGAATTAAATATTTTCTTGAAAAGAAAATATTTGAAGCAAAGGATGACAGGTGGAGCTGGGGCAAGGGAGGAAAAGTATACTTTTTATTTCTATGGCAGCAGGTAGGTTAACGGGCTTAGGTGAGTGCTATTAGGCTAAGAAAATGATGTTGAGGACCTTTGACTTCACAAGACTGTCCAATACCTATCTAGGCCAAGGCAGGCAAGTCGTGTCAGTATGGTGGACCTGCTATCATCCGATGTGGCTATCACATGGCGGCCACGTGGTCGCTGAGTAGGGAGAGGAGACCAGAGAGGAAATCGACAACTGGTGGAGCTTGATGGCATCCGGCCAAACAACAGCGATTCCTGAAGAGCCGCGGTCAACGGAGAATCGAGTAGAGGATAAGGAGGAATGTGAACGGCTTGGATTTGATCTAAGAGGATGGGATGTGGCTGACAACAAGTGGCGATGAACTCCAGTGGGAGTGCGTCATTTGGTCATCGACATCGACCAAATGTGTAGTGGAGGTGGCTAGGTTTGGATTCAGTTGGAGGTAGTGTGAAGACAGGAAGAGAGCAAGAGAGAAAAGTAGAGGCATTGCTACCTTGGAGAACGAGGAAAGAGGTGATGACAATGGCGCCTAGTGGACAGAGGGAAGAAGAAAGGGAAGGTGGTGGCAGTGGAGAAGCTCGGATGGAGTCTGGATGGTGCAAGATGAGGCGGAGGGCTCCATGGCCTTTTATACGCATGTGGCTATGCAATGCGATAATGGAGACACATTGGGCGGCACAGTGCTTCATGCATGCACCGAGTGACCATGCGGCGCAGCGTGAGGCAGTAGGGCACGACGCGGCACCATGATGGTGTTGTCCGGAGTGAGGAGAAGAGAGAACACAAGCAACATGATAGACGAGATGGAACATGATGGAATGAAGGCAGTGAGCACGCTTGCTAGGGCTCGAACCGAATGTGGTGGCATCACGCCGAGGTTTGGCGGCGAGGATCACAGTGTACTGATTCCTAGGGCGATAGCGGTGCATTGTCCATATGGTTGGCGGGCGTTGTTGACATAGCAGGGAGGCCAGGTTGTGCACCTCGGAGGCCGACGTATTTGATCGAGCGCTCAGCCTATGTGGTGTGGTGCTAGAGGTAGGGGATGGCTATGACATAGCGTGTCGGGCGATTATCCGTGGCATGGGTGGTTGGTGGGTGTGACCTATCGGCCAACGTGCTAAGGCGCTGGCGAGCACAGAGGCAGCGAGCGAGCAGGCAGCTTATGCGAGCTAGGAAACGAGCCATAGGTCGTGTGGAAGGGAAAGCAGGCCGTGCAGGCTGAAGGAGCAAGGAGGCCATGTGGGCTGATAGAGAGAGAAAGGAGAGGAGAGTAGTGT